>OY804594.1:51282406-52587925 GCA_963680895.1 Fragum sueziense | reverse complement strand
GAACTAAATATCTGACATTATGAACAGAATGAACAAAACTGCAGTCTAGGAGAAAAAGATATGATGCAATGCATGAGATTTAATGAAGAGTTGAAACATTGTGCTATCTGCTGTAAGTTTATTTTGACGCAAGTTACATGACCCCGAAAATTGTTTAATCCCTGTTTTGATATCACACGTGCTATTTTACGGTCGAATGAGCAATGTATGCCAGTCGGGATCTTTGGATTGTTTTCATTTCCGAAATTTTCCTTTGGTTTGTACCATTGTCTGATTGTCTACCAGATTGATTAGAAGTGTCCCCATAAAGTGTTTTGGCTAATACTTGTCAAAAATAAAACATTCTAATGTTGTTTACTTAAATTATCTCAATAAATAAAAACTTCATTTCCGCACTTTTTTTCAATTTTTTGTTGCATATTCATAACTGAACACACCTCCAAAACTGCCACAAAACGACGATTTCTATTGGTCAAGAATTTAGGTCTGTCCTTGACACTAACCTCTTGTTATTTTAGACATTTGCGGTAAACAACAAAGTTTTTAGTTTCTAAATTACGTACGAATTGTATTTCAGATCTCGAGCAGGCTAGAAGTTTGCACTGAAAGAACATGATGCGGATCAGATCCGTCACCCAGAAATCAGCGCTCTGGGTAAAGGTAGCTTGCAGATCAAACCAGACGACACTTGGCCGAAGTTGCGTCGCAAACACCGTGATAAACTTTCGTGAACGCAGTCAGATTTCGGCAGTGGATTCGCTAGTTCCAGCTCACAATGTTTTTGCAGATCGCCACATCGGACCAAACCAAGATGAAATTCAGTCCATGTTGGAATTCGTTGGAGTTCAGGTTCGCTTTTATCACTTTTCGTGCTTTGAAAAAGTTTAGGGAGAAAGGGGGGGGGGGGGGGGTGTTTTTCACGTCTCGGCGCCATGATCAAGTCGTGATGCAATGGAGTGATGCTAGGGTGTTTACCCTTTATTCTATGTTACCTTTACTCATTCTCTTACATAACCCTTTCCTAAACAAGACCTTGTTTTGACGTCCCTAAAAGAAAAGGCTTGGGAAAACATTGAAACAAAAGAAGAAACTGCTGATCACCAGCAGTTTCTCCTTTTGTCTCAATGTTTTCTTAGATATTTTGTACAAAAATCCTTTCTTTTTCAATGTCCATTTTGTCGTCTGTAGCAACTTTCAAATTGGACCATCCTAAATTTGTGTCGTTTGGGAAAGGGTTATTAACAGAATGCAAAATTAGAGTTTACATATTAGACCTTTCATTTATGATTATCGAAATTTTGATTCCAAATAATTAATTAATGAAAACTTTGAGAGAAAATAAAGACACGCTGGTTATCAATAGAGCAACGTCGGGTTATTTCGACCATCGGGAGTTATCGACCATTTACTGTTTTGATTACCATTTCCTTCATATGATCTCATTAGATTTTATTATAACTTAAAAATCCGACACAGTGGATCTTTACGAAGTATTATGTCTGCATTTCTACCCAAAATCAGGTGTTCTTCAAGAAATTTTAACCAACGCTATTGACAAAATGGCCGTCTTATCCGATGAGTTTAGACCTATGTTCATTGAAAAAATGGATTTTTATGATATAGCGCTTTGTATTTTTCCATTTCATTTATCAAAACAAGTGCCAAATTGAATTTCTTACCTCTCTAACTTTGTCTGATGACTGTATAAGCTGTCTGACCTTAGATACATGGGTGGTCGGTAACTGCCACAAACATTTATGGAGTGCGGGTGTTACCGACCAAAGAAGTGCCCTTCTTCCTGTAACTATGTTTAGAGGTCGGTAACACACACAATTGAAAGGCATTTTTGAATATGGCTGACAGTCTACGATGTTAGAACAAAAGTCAACCCATTTCATCTTCCACATGGTTTGAACCTCCAGTGGTCGATAATACCCCACACTCTTCTGATCAGTCAATGTTGTTAAGATTATTACTAAACGACCTCCCTAAAAGTAATCAATCATTGTAAAAGCAATGACCTCTGCATAGAGATGGCGGATCTTACACCCGTACATCAACTTTCATACTATAAATAACATTTTGGGTAAGTGGTCGATAACTGCCACACTGGTCGATAACAGACTGCTCAAGGTCATCTTATAAAAAAGTTGGTACTTTATTACATTTCAAAGATATATGGTCGGTAACACACGCAATCGAAAGCCAATATTTGAATCTCGGTGACAGTCAACGATGTTAGGAGGACAGTCAGCCGGTTTCACCTGTAACCTGATTTGAACCTTAAGTGGTCGATAATACCCGTCGTTGCTCTACTTCTTTTCCTTTGATGTTTTTTCTACAGAGTTTTCAATAACTTCTTAGTAATCAGTAATGAGTAATGGTTGTCAGTAGATCTACTACTTGTGCAATGTGTTACAATTTATTTACAATGTATCATTATTTTGAAATGTTAGACCCCACTTTATCCAGGTTTTGACATTCCTGATGCTGTTAGAAAACTTTGAAAAAAAAGAAAAATCTAACAGCCAGGGCTACAGATAAGATGGGTTAAAGGCATGTATTCCAAATCTTTCATTGCAACTCCAAAATCCATTTTGAGGGTAAGCCTACTCGTTTGAATGCTCTCTCTCGAGGAGTCAATTCCAATGAGTACCCACAACACGGGCCTTATTGAATATTGAAAGTTAAAATCTATTTTGTGTTTCAAAAAGTCAACTTTTATCTGTAGGCCTATAACTGAACCACCATCAGATTATTCGCAACTGATTGCCAACAGGCCTGTTGGAACAGGGGGGGGGGGTTGGAACAGGGGGGGGGGGGCTAGGGGGGTTAAGCTCCCCCAAGTTTGTCCATGTTGCCCCCCCCCCCCCCCCCCCCCCCCCCCCCCCCCCCCCCCCCCCCCCCTTAGAGACATAAGGGTGTTTCAGCGCCTCCAGTATGAAATTTCTTCCTACGGGCTAGGCTAAAGATAGAATATGTTAACGAACAATGTACTACTAGTACTAAGCAGAGGAAATATTGAGGCAAAGGAGAAAATGCTGGCTACCTATCAGCATTCTCTGCTTTTCCTGATTTTTTTCCAAAGCTATTACCATTAGGGATGTCAAAAGAAGGTCTTGATTGGCAAAGGGTTAACCCATTACCAGACGGCAAAATTTTGGACTATTCCAATTTGCAGGGTGTTGGAGATGACAATTTCAAGTTGATGAAAATCTTTTCAATTTCATTTTGGGTTTGAAATCATAGTGGAATATGAAGAAATAGCTTGTCTCAAGCAATTTCTTCATTTTCCACAATGTTTTCCAAAGTCTTGTGAGGGAGTCAAAAGGTCTCACTGTGAAGTAATGGGTTAAGGTCCTTTATTCCAACCTTTATTCCATTATCATGCTCGGTGGTTGTTTTATGTTTTTGTAATTATCTTACAGACAATGGAGGAATTGGTTGAGAAAACTGTTCCTGAGAACATTAGACTAAAAGGAGATCTGAACATAGAACATCCCTATGGTAAGTACATGTATTAGTAAGTTACACTTTCTGGCTTCAATGGGCAGGATTAATCCTCACTGATATTTTAACCAAGAAATGATCCCATTCCACATAATGACACTTTTTGGAACCCCTAAAGATAAAGGCTGTGGAAAACGTAGTAGAAAATGAAGAAATTGCTTGTGACAATAAATTCAAAGCAACTCATGTTCATTTATACCCATTTTTAGCTCGACTTTTCGAAGAAAATGAGAGCTTATACTGTCACCCGGGCGTTGGCGTCGGCGTTGGCGTCGGCGTCGCAACCAAGGTTAAAGTTTTTTCAAACATCAATAACTTCCATACTATCAAAGGGATTCAACCCAAACTTGGAATACTTATTCACCATCACACACTCTACCTTACTACCAGGGCCCATGACCCTGGCTCCACTATATTTGGAGTTATGCCCACTTTATACTAAGCAACTTAGAAAGTCGAGCGCGCTGTCTTCGGACAGCTCTTGTTCAGTCTGCAGCAGCTGTCATCTGGTCTAAAATGTTGTTGTTCAGGAAAGGGTGAAACCTTTTGGGAACAACAACATTTTGATGTACTGGTCTGATTTGAAAGGTTCTACAAACAGCACAATTGATATTTATAAAGATCGGATTTTTGCGCAATAAAGCATAGTCTAGAAAACATTGAGGCAAAAGTTGGAAATGCTGGTTATTACCATTTTCTTTTTTTGTCTCAATGTTTTCCCAAACTTTTTCAAAACCAGGTCTTACTTAATTGGGAAAAGGTTTAACCCTTTCCCAAACGACACAATTTTAGGGTGGTCAAATTCACAAGCTGCTGCAGACGACGAAATGATTATTGACAGAGAGAGGATTTGTGCTCGAAATAAGTAAGAAAATATTGAGGCAAAAGGAGAAAGTGCTGATTATCAGCACTTTCTTCTTTTGTCTCAATGTTTTCCTAAGCCAATTCTAATGGGGACGTCAAAACCAGGTCTTACTTAATTGGGAAAGGGTTTAAGATTGATAATAGGTGACTAGACAGAAACAATCAACTATAGGGCATTGAACTGTTGGAAACTTACATCACCATCTTACTTACACGGGTGGTAAACAGAGAAACTAGCTCCAAAAAGAGGTAGTTGCATAGAGCGAAAATTGGTAGGTCACGAACACATTTTGTCAAATTATTTTTTTAAAGCGAGATTTTGAGAAATCCGGCGATACTGTAATATGAAGAAATGGTCGAAGTTTGTTGTGCACGAAAGTATACGGTATCAGTAGCAGGGTTTTAATACAATCATTGAAAAACATTTCAAAATCAAAAGTAAAAAGTTTTTACTTTCGATTTTGAAATGTTTTTCAACGACTGTATTCAAACTCTGCTGACTAACACCGTATATTCTCGTGCACAACAAACTTAGACCATTTCTTCATATTACAGCATCGCCGGATTTTTCAAAAACTCGTTGTAAGAGAAATAATTGCAGAAAAAATGTGTTCGTGACCTACCTTTGTTTACAGATTTTCGCTCTATGCAACTACCTCGGTAGAGGCCGGATGTCACGAGGCAACGAAATACCGTTGACTCTTTTTGGAGCTAGTTTCTCTGTTTACCACCCGTGACTTAACTCTTTACCAAAATATCCCTAACAGAGTTTCCACTGATATTCAAATTTGGGGGTAATAAACAAACTCTTTACCAAAATATCATTAACAGAGTTTCCACTGATTTTCAAATTTGGGGGTAATAAATGTTATTTGCAGCATGCTTGTACCCCTTCTATAAGAGATATAGAAGGCTGCTGGCAAACTTGGGGGTTATGTACAAGATTCAAAATGGATGCTGATTGAAATAGGATATTAGATGTGTCAAAACCAGGTCTTGTTTGGTAAATTTTATATTTCAACATTTGATGTACATGTAAGCATCACAAGGACAAAAAAAAAAAAAAAAAAAAAAAAAAAAAAAGAAAAGAAAAAAGAGACTTTGAATCTGAATCTGCATCAGCATCTGCAATTTGTCACAAAGTTAAATATCAAAGTCCTTATAAAACTTCAAAGGGCTTTATTTTGTGAAGTTTCTACTTTGACCATTGACTGTGCAGAGTTTACACTTTACCATTTGACAAAATTTTGGGGTGGCCCTAATTTAAAGAAGTTGCAGAGAACAGATTAAAGTAAATAAAATTTTCCATTTTTTGGTCTTTATGAGTCAGAAAATATTCTGCAAAATGAAGAAATTGCTTGTCATAATCAATTTCGTTATTTTCCAAAAAAAAAAAAAAAAAAAAAAAAAAAAAAAACACACACACACAAATACAAACCATTCGCATTGTGATATATATCAAAAGGTGTCATAATGTGGGAAAGAGTAAAATCAGTTAAGTACATTTATGAAAGACTTTAACTGTTAACCCTTTCCCAAACAACAAAATTTTAGGGTGATCCACTTCAAAAACTGCCACACATGACAAAATGGATGTTATTAAATATAGGATTTGTGTAAAATATGGCATAGAAAATATTGAGACAAAAGGAGAAACTGCTGGTTATCAGCAGTTTCTTCTTTTGTTTCAATGTTTTCCCAAGCCTTTTCTATCAAGGTCGTCAAAACCAGATCTTGTTTGGGAAAGGGTTAAACTGTCAGAATGTCTCACCCATCATAAAAAACTTTGATTTGTGAAAAGGAACCTGTCAACCATATTATGATGGAGGAACATAGTCAGCTCAGTCTGTGTCACTGGAAACTTGCATTTTAGGTTTCTATTTTTGTGAAACCATGGAGGCCATCAAACCATCACATTACAACAGTTAGTTTGAAATAAGTAAATTTTGTAAGCTTGTGCCATAATATCCAGGTTGGACTAAAGGATAGAGAAAACTTTAATGAACATACATCATAAATCAAGGTCATTGGTCAATGTCGAATGTGGAAGTATAATTTTACCTAGGCAATTATGGTCTATGGGTTATAGGAAGTGTGTCACCTATATATTTCACTTCATTGATTGAAAATCTTGTCTTACATCTAATGAAACCATTTTAATGGGCTAGTACACAGCTGTTGTAAATGCATATTGTAGCTGTGAAGGTTTATGATAGTTTTGCGCTGATCGTCATTAGACTCTATCACATATTATAATTCAAACTACATTTTGAGAGAGATCAAATTGTGACCTGTTTTGATCCTTGATATGGTACTTATAATCTTGATTTATCTAGTCTTGATTGTGTAAATGCTGGTTAGCGTTAACCAAATGGTAAAAATCTGTTTGAGTTATTTTAAACCCATTGAATTAAAGGAAATTTTTAACAATTTTATACAAAAAGGATTTTCCCTTCCCATACTTAGACTGATCAAAATCTGAAGGAGTTGAAGACATTGAAAGTACTTCTACCAAAAGAAGGTTCTGTTTGGGAAATAAACCCATTACCACACAGAGACGCCTTTTGACTCCCCACAAGAGAATGGCTTTAGATAACATTTTTTTCTACCCCAAAAAGATCAAAATATGTAAAATCCCATTCACTTGAAATTGCCTTCTGCAATATCTTTGAATTTGGATAGAACTTCCACATTTTGTCGTTTGGTAATGGGTTAACCCAGAGTTAGTTACAGATAAGAGGGGTAAAGTCTTATTTTGTTACCAGTATTTCAATTTCAAATTGTATGTTGTAGGTACTCATTAGAAATAGAATCATCTTGATAAGACAGTTCCAATGAGTACTCACAAAAGAATTTTATGGACAATAAATACAATATTGAATTTTGAAGGAAAAAAACCCACCTTTACCCCCTCTTGCTGTGACTTTGTTACAAATTTATGTGGAAGAGTCTTCGGATCCACTCGTTCCCAAAACAATGAGTCCAATATTGAAACATAGAAGTCTTTGTAAGACAACATTGATTACACATTGAAAATGTTAGCATTCTGGGACTCACTAAATATTAATCAATGAGTCCTGAGAAAGAAATGTGAGTCAGGGACTCTGGACTTGCAGGTAACAAAATCCCTGCTCTTATCTGTAGCTCTAGAAACCGTTATTTGATGTATTCAAATTTTCAGGGGAATATGAGCTGCTTGAGCGCCTGTACTCAATGGCAGAGAAGAACAAATTATACCGAAGTTACATAGGTATAGGCTACTACAATACACATGCACCAAAAACTATCCTGAGAAATATGCTGGAAAATCCTGGATGGTATGTCTTCAACAGGAATGGTTGTTTGATACATTCTAATTAAATTTTCAGGAGAATATGAGTTGCTGGAGCGCCTGTACTCAATGGCAGAGAAGAACAAATTATACCGAAGTTACATAGGTATAGGCTACTACAATACACATACACCAAAAACTATCCTGAGAAATATGCTGGAAAATCCTGGATGGTAAGTGAACATTTTGACCCTCGAAGATCCTTAGTTATTGTTATTTTTGAAATACAGAGGAAGAAGAGGAAACTAATGATAGCTAGCTTTTTTTAGCTCCACAGGCCTTCAGCTCAGCGGGCTATTGTCATGGCATTGTGTCTGTTGTGCATGCATATGCGTCTCCGCCCGTCCGTACATCCCATTTTCAATTTTTTCCTTTAGAATTTTCCTTCTCAGAAACTATTGGATGCATTTCAGTCAAAATTCAGAAGTATGATCCTTAGGTGATCCTCTATCAGATTCCTTCAAAGAATGCTGTTTGAACCAGAATGTCTGGAGTTATCTTCCCTAGGCCTTGAATGTCAAAAATGGCCGTTTCAGCTTTTTTCACTCTAGTTGATGTACACTCCAACATTTCTTCAAGTTTGAATAAACAGTTATGTTTATAAAGTCATATTTGTTGTCCGAAATTCCTCAGTTTATTACAATTGTCTGTTAAAAACTTTTGTCATATTGTAAATGGTTAAGATGTCTAAAACAAATTGAGAGAAAGCTGTGTTTATGATCAATCTTGCTGTGTGAAATTCCAGAATGATTGTCTTTCATTAGCATAATGATAATGCATAGAATTTTTTCAAACACATACTTACTCATGATTTTATGAAGATGTTAAAATTTGAATGTGAACCAATTACCTTGAGTGAGAGTGTAAACCCTTTCCTAAGTGGCAAAAGTATGGACTGCCCCAATTTGAAAAAGTTTCTGCAGATGATAAAATGATAAACTCCAATCAATCAATAATAATTGAAAATGTATTTTACAGGACGACTCAGTACACTCCATACCAAGCAGAGTTAGCTCAAGGACGACTCAACAGTTTACTGAACTATCAAACCATGATAGCTGATATGACCGGGCTTACTGTATCTAATGCTTCACTTCTAGACGAGGCAACGGCGGCAGCTGAGGCAATGGGCATGTGCTACAGGTATTGATTAAGATTTGTAAATTGCGACATTTTGCTCATGATAGGTCAGATTTGGTGCAATGACATCCTCAGAAACACAGTTATTGGTTCATAAGCTACGTGATTTATTGCTTATGTAGTACGAAAATCATAAGATTGAAATTAAGATTTAGTGAATATAAATTAATGCTTTAAACTTCACAAGCCATGCAATACAGGGCCATATGCCTTCCAATTATAATAACAATTAGGAGGTAGAAAACTTGAACAAACAGGTAAAAGTGTATTATTACAAGTATCCACATTTCAATTTTACTCCAGGAAAACATGAAAATTCAATTTATGTGAGTCAAACTGTGTCACTGTGGGTTGCAATAACAAATTGTTGTTAAACCATGATTAATTTTACACAAGTTGTGTACATTTACACGTCAATGTGCTCATGGAACGGAAAACCATCTTATGAATGATATCAGTCTGTCACTTGTTTGGCCCATTTGGAATGATCACAAGGATATATTAAAATGATGACATTTTTTATCTGAATTCTAAAGAACTATGGTATGATTGAAGCTTATCTGTGATGCCATCCTGACATTGTGATGTAATGATTGTTAATTAGACTTAACCTGTCACCAGATGGCAACATTTTAGACATGTTCAAATTCATTGATGTTGCAGGCAACAATAGAAAGTGGTAATTTAACATTTCTGGTCTCTCTTGGTAGAAAACATTGTGGGAAATGAACAAACTGCTTGTCACAAGCAATTTGTTCATTTTCCACAATTTTTCTAAAGCCATTATTTAGTTGGGGGCCAAAAGGTGTCATCAATATGTGGGAATTGGTGAAAGTACAGATTTCATCTTAGAATATCCAATATTTTTGTATTTCAGACATAACAAAAGACCAAAGTTTTTCATTGACAAAAAATGTCATCCACAGAGCATAGGTGTTGTGGAGACGAGAGCAAGGTAAAACAATGAACCAAGATCTGGAAAAAGGTCCCTTATATCATTTGAGACAGCCTAATTTCAAGATGAGCCTTTGAATAAGTGATGTTATTCATGCTGCTCTTTTACATTTGCTATGGACCATGAAGAACCTATTGGAAAATAACCTGGTTGTGGATCAGACTGCTTTTATACGCAGGCTGATCTTGAATCATGTTTAGCTCGAAAACCCTAAGGGACCTTTTTCCAGACCCTGGCATACATAATGTTTTCTTTATTTTTGAAGTTCAATACAATGAGGAACCACTACATTATCTTACATGTTTAAGAATTATTTCGTCAACTTGTTCATGGTGGGGATTGTGCATCATCACTGGTGGGGAACTCGGCCAAAGCGAGGGACGTTTTTTGCTACAACAAGGTATAGATATCTTGCGTTTAAAGATTTTTAACTGTAATTTCAATGAACTTGGTCAAAATATAGACTGGGTTCAACGTTATGTATTGACAAACCGTCGGTATTGTTATAAATCTCGTAACTACGGCTTTATCTAAGCCGTAGTTACGAGATTTTATAACAACACCGACGGAATACTTTGTTCGCGAAAAAACGTTCCTTGCTTCGGCCGAGTTCACCACCAGTGATCATGGGATGCATAAAAACTACGGCCAAATTAGCTCTACTTCAGATAACAAAATTGTGCAAAATAGATTTATTTCTGTGTCAATTTTCAAGTAGTCTGTTGCATGTACCCTGCCTTAATGAGCTCTGTACTGAATACATTCCATATTATATTTCAGTGCATTAGGTATAGATATAGAACGGGGTGACTGGAGACAACTAGATCTCACCAAGAAGGATATTTGTGGTGTGTTGGTACAGTATCCAGATACAGAGGGAAATATTGAAGATTTCTGTACACTTCTTCATGCTATATTTCAGTGCATTAGGTATAGATATAGAGAGAGGAGACTGGAGACAACTAGATCTCACCAAGAAGGATATTTGTGGTGTGTTGGTACAGTATCCAGATACAGAGGGAAATATTGAAGATTTCTGTACCTTTCTTCATGTTATATTTCAGTGCATTAGGTATAGATATAGAGAGAGGAGACTGGAGACAACTAGATCTCACCAAGAAGGATATTTGTGGTGTGTTGGTACAGTATCCAGATACAGAAGGAAATATTGAAGATTTCTGTACCTTTCTTCATGTTATATTTCAGTGCATTAGGTATAGATATAGAGAGAGGAGACTGGAGACAACTAGATCTCACCAAGAAGGATATTTGTGGTGTGTTGGTACAGTATCCAGATACAGAAGGAAATATTGAAGATTTCTGTACCTTTCTTCATGTTATATTTCAGTGCATTAGGTATAGATATAGAAAGAGGAGACTGGAGACAACTAGATCTCACCAAGAAGGATATTTGTGGTGTGTTAGTGCAGTATCCAGATACAGAGGGAAATATTGAAGATTTCTGTACCTTTCTTCATGTTATATTTCAGTGCATTAGGTATAGATATAGAGAGAGGAGACTGGAGACAACTAGATCTCACCAAGAAGGATATTTGTGGTGTGTTGGTACAGTATCCAGATACAGAAGGAAATATTGAAGATTTCTGTACCTTTCTTCATGTTATATTTCAGTGCATTAGGTATAGATATAGAGAGAGGAGACTGGAGACAACTAGATCTCACCAAGAAGGATATTTGTGGTGTATTGGTACAGTATCCAGATACAGAAGGAAATATTGAAGATTTCTCAACACTCGTGGACCAAGCTCATGCTAGTGGGGTGAGACTGGCTTATTGTGGCATTAGTTAACTTCTTTTCCAAACCACAAAATTTTAGGGTTGTCAAATTTAAAAGACTGAGTTAAACATTAACTCATTACCAAACGACAAAATTTTAGGGTGGTCCAAATTGAAAGAGTCTGCAGATGACAATTTTAAGTGAATGGAATGTTTAATTTTTAGGTCTTTTTGGATTGAAAACATTGTGGGAAATGAAGAAATTGCTTGTCACAAGCAATTTCTTCATTTTCCACAATGTTTACTGAAGCCATTATCTTGTGGTAGTCAAAAAGAGTAACTGTGTGGTAATGGGTTAATGTGGTTTTAGTTTAATCATTTGACCTTTAGAAAAGTTCAAGATTGAATCACATTTTAATTTGCAGTAATCTCTGTAGATTTGCTAAACTCCTCTCTTACCCAATACTCACATAATGACACCTTTTGACACCCCATGAGATAAAGAGAAGCAATTTCTTGATTTCCCACAACGTTTGCTACCTAGAGAGACAAAAAATGCAAATCTTATTCACTTGAAATGCGCAAAATCTTTGAATTTGGACCAGTCTAGAATTTTGTTGTCTGTAAATGGATTAATTAAAACATAAATTACTTTGCTTAATATCAACAATCAGAATTTTGATACACTCACTGTCTCTCAGTCTGAATGAGTGTTTTGTATGTTTTACTGGAACAAAGATGGTACAAAACAGCTTCAAAGTTACGCAATGGCAGAGTTAGACACTAACTTTCATAGTCAAGGAGTCTTCCATACTCCCATCCTGAGAACCTTAGGAGTCCAGTGAAAAATTAATGAGTCGGAATAAAAAAAGTACAAATTTTCTGTTACATTGTATGGCTCATGTTAAATGGTAGTCATTGTCATTCTCATCTTAATAGACTATATGGAATACTAAAGGAGTGATACAGGATACATGATCCTGTAATTTAGAGTTTAGGCCCCTATTTATCATTTTTCATCATTTTTTTTTGGCATGATTTCTTAGGAGTCTGGCGGACTCCTTGGGTTGAAAATCAATGAGTCCTGCCAAATTTTAGGGAGTCTTGGACTCACAGACTCCCCTTAATGTCGAACCCTGAATGGGTTAATGCAGTACATATTAATTAAGTTTGATAAATGTTTCAGTGTATTGTAATAAGTTATCTTATCTGACATTTTTCCAGACACTCGCTGTATGTGCCACAGACCTTTTGGCCCTGACTGTAATCCGTCCCCCTGGAGCTTATGGATTTGATATAGCAGTAGGATCAAGTCAGAGATTTGGTATTCCACTGGGATATGGTGGACCCCATGCTGGGTTCTTCGCTACAAAAGAGAATTTTGCAAGGCTGATGCCTGGTAGAGTGATAGGGGTAACAAGGTGAGATTTCTGCCATAGGAAAAATTTGGGATGAAATTGAGACAAAAGATTTACCATCAGACTTGTTTCAAAGTTGGCAGAAGTATGCATTAGACGAGATAGATGTTTCACATACGGTCGAAAATCATATGCTGGGGCGCCATCATCTAATGATAGGGCGCAAGCCTCAGGATAGAGGGATTCTGAGTTCAAATTGTGCCATTGCCACAGGAATTTTTCTCAATACAAAAGTTACCCCAAGTTGCTCCCCAGGTGTATAAATGGGTACATGGGAAAGTTAAAAGCCAATTAGTTGGGGCTGCCACTTGAAACGGTATGATCGTGGGGCAAAGAAGAAAGTCAGTAGAATATGACCATGAGTTGAAGATTTCAGACTTTAAAACAAACTTTACTTTTTTTGTTTACATTACATGTTTTATGGGAAAGGGTTAAATTCCACTTACACTTCTTTGTGCATTAAAATCCTAGTTTCCTATGTTTCAGAGACGCAGCAGGTAGAGAGGCCTACAGACTGGCACTGCAGACCAGAGAACAACATATCAGAAGAGATAAAGCTACCAGTAACATCTGTACTGCTCAGGTATAAATAGATAGAGTTTTTAGTGTGACTATTTGCCAACTGGAGGCTCTGGTAGGATGCTGTGGTAGTACTGCTATGCGAAATGACATGTATCCATGATTAGGTGCTCCAGCCGCTGCCATATGACTATAACAGTTGTAGAACAGGATTCAGGTCACTAGGGTGTTGGTGTAATGCTTTGGTTAAGATTTTATGTGCAAGTGCCATATCTCTGTTTCTATTGATGCTATTGCTGAGAAACTTTGCACATGCTTCTGTGACTATAATATTCACATCTAGGCAAAGATTCATTACTCTGATATTTAATTTAGTTAAATGAAATTTAAGCAAAGGAAATTGTTTATATTTTAAGTTTGTTAAGCTATTTGAATCCAATGGTTGGACAATGAAATTGGACAGTGAAATCTGTTAGAGATTGGAAAAAAAGGCTATAAGCAAGCTTGTAATTACACAAAGAAATTCTTTAGTAGTAAACATTGACTGTTGGTCGAGAGTACAGTTGTGGTTATTTCAATGTTTTAGTTTGTTGATTACAGGCCCTGCTAGCCAATATGGCAGCTATGTATGCAGTATATCATGGACCAGATGGGCTCAAACACATTGGCAGACGTGTACACAACTCAACACTCTTATTGGCTGAAGGTAAGTTGAGAATTACTTAACCCTTTTCTAAATGACACAATTTACAATGTTTCAATTTGAAAGCTGCTACAGACCACAAAATGGGTTTAGTAAAGAAAAGATTTGGATACAAAATGTCTCAGAAAATAATTGAGGCAAAAGGAGAAAGCTATTTCAATTGAACATTTCAAATCAGGTCTTGTTTGGGAAAGGGTTAACTGATGCCTTTTTAACGCCCCATGTTACCAGACCTGAAAGAGCAACATGCAGATAAGTTCAGTTGATTTGGGGTAAATGTCAAACCCTGAATATTCTTACATTTATCACTTTAAATAAGAGTCAAAGATTTATTTATGACCACTCTTTACTACATTCCTGAAACTTCCTTTCATTTCCAATAGAAAGAATTTTTTTTATACTTGTACATGATTCTACCTAAGGCCATACAGTCCACACAGAGAATTTTTGATACCCTGATTGCACTTTTTAGCGAGCCGGGACTTTATGTCCGGGGAGCTAATGTCACAGCCCTAGTGTCGGCGTCGGCGTCGGCGTCAGCGTCGGCGTCGCGTCTTCACTTGAAAAACTTTCAGGGCGCCCAGTAACCTATAAATACCTATAAATACCTATATTATCCTATATTTTTGGACCTTACCTATAAAAACCTATAATTTCACCCATTTTGCCCATAATACCTATAAATACCTATATTTTTGTGTCTTGGGTAAGCAAAATTAAAACAATACTTTTAGAAAACACAGATTTTTTCTTTTTCCGAGTAGTTCGTGCGACTCCTCTAGTGCATTTTCGCACAAAGGTGAATTATGTGCATGTGAAAGGGGAATTTAAAAGGCTAAATACTTATTTTTTTATGTCACAAGCAAAACTGTCATGGTTAAGAAGTGAACAATTATCTATCAATATATAAAGTCCTTTTCAAAATGAAATGCCAGGGAAAGACACATTATAAAGAAACATTATAATTATCATTGTTGAAGAAGCTTGAATGTATTTTTGTCATCTTTTACTTAGTAGATAAGTTTCCATTATAAACAGTAAAGTTGTGTTCAAATAATTCTATGTAAGTATTACTTTTGGGCAAGTGAATTTTGATTTCTTTACATAAATGCAGCGAAAAAAAGTTTTATAACTTGGAAGAGTCATGACAGTTTTGCTTGTGACATACAAAACTAAGTGCAACTCTCTGTCTCTAATTTATCACATAGTCTGTAAGCTCAGAAATTTGGACTATAGAGGCCAAAATTTAGGTATATATATTTTAATTATGCTCCCAGGGTGGGATATTGTTTAACCTGTGTCTGTCTCTCCATCTGGCTGTCCAAAATTTTATCATTAGCCGTTTTGGGGGCATTCATGTCTCACAAACACATTTGTTTTCATCTTGCGGACACAGCCATACAGCCTAGAGTCTTGAATTGTTGTATGTAGCATCATCCAAAGGCCCACTACAGATATACAGTCTTCAAATTATTGTGGTTTCATGAAAATTGGCCATTAGTTCTGTGATATCGTACTTCATATATATGGACAAAGGAGGACAATCTTCTGAATTATTTGGCCTATGGCTTTGAAACTGGTATGTTATATTGTCTCAGGACCCTCTACTAAATTACATATTTTTACAAATTATTTTTTACAATGGAAACTGGCCCTATGTTGTTGGGTATTGGATTTCATATAAGGACAGAGAAGAAAATTTTGTGCAATCTTCTCCTAGACTGTTTTGCCTAGAGCTTTGAAACTGTGTGTAGAATTAATTATGGAGGTACAATGAAAATTGGCCCTGTGTTTTCGGTATCAGACTTCATTTAGAGCCAAAGAAGAAAATCTTATACTGTCTTCTACTCCTAAATCATGCCATGGCCCTTTACCAATATCCTTCAAATTATTGTGGTGCAATGAAATTTGGCCCTATGTTGTGGGATATTAGATTTCCGAAGAGACAAAGAAAGCAATTTTGCACAATCTCCCACTCCTTAACTGTTTGGCCTAAGTGTAGAATTGTTTAATCGGCCCTCTACCAAAGCACTTCAAAGTTTTTGGTTCCATGAAATTTGCCATATATCTTCTACATCTGAATTATTGAATCAATGACTGAAAATTGATGTGTAGAATTTCCCCATGGCTCTCCATGAGAAAAGACTTAAAAATTTTGTTGTAGTATAAAATTTGACCTAATGTTGTGGGATACCTGATTTCAAATTGAGAACTTATCAGGAAATCTTGGGAAAAATTTCCCCTGACAAATTATCTTGTGACAGATCATTTTGTCAGATACCCTATGTTAATATTTTGCTTGTATCATGTATCATGACAGCATGAATCTGTGCCAAAACTTTTTACATGCTTTCCTGTAGTGAAAATTGGCAGGAAGTTATGGGTCTGGGATGAAACGGATTATACAATCATCTCATCAAAGCCAAAATGTTCTTTAAGGTGAGCAATAAATGGCCTTCTTGGCTCTCTTATCTTGATATGGTGTTTATGGAACACCTTAATGTTACTGAATATTGAGAACAGAAATCTGTTTCTCCTTTCATCTTATTAACAAGAGAGAGCTGGAAGGTAGTGGTGGTGGTAGAGAAACATTCAAAGTAGCGCTTTCTTCATAGTAAAGGCAACCTATATTATCCTATATTTCTGACTAATGAATACCTATAATTTTGGGACATACCTATATTTTTGACACTTAAAGTCGCTGGGCACCCTGAACTTTAACCTGGTCTATATCTCAGACACTATTAGAGATACAGCCTTGATATTTCATACATGGATACTACCCGCCAAGACCTTTCATTTGTGACCATGACCTTTGACCTTGTGACCTTGACCTTGGAGTTTGACCTACTTTAAAAAAAACTTTAACCTGGCCTATATCTCATGTACTATTACAGATAGAGACTTTATATTTCACATATGGATACCTCATGTAATGACCTTGAGACCATGACCTTTGACCTAGTGACCTTGACCTTTGACCTTGGACTCTTTTTTTTGTGACAATCTCTCGTGTAGGCGAGCTATGTTGTCCGCGGACAACTCTTGTTTGTCTTTTTGGTTAGAAAACTATGGGAGATGAAGAAATTGCTTGTCACAAGCAAATTCTTCATTTGCTATCATATTTTTCAGAGCCATTATTTTGTGGGGTGTCAAAAGGACTAGTTATGTGGATTTAAAATGGAGTTATTACATTTTTGGCAGGTATAAAGAGAGGAGGTCATACCCTCCACACAGAAAGATTCTTCGATACTCTGAAAGTCACACCCAAAAATGGATCCCAATCTATCATGATAGAGGCTCTAGCTCGGGAAATAAATCTGAGATACTATGGGGATGGGGATGTGAGTATAACCCCGTATTAACCCTTTCCCAAACAAGATCTAGTCAGAAAAGGCTTGGGAAAACATTGAGACAAAAGAAGAAAATGCTGGTAATCAGCATTTTCTCCTTTTGTCTCAATATTTTCTGTGTTAAATCATACACAAAACCTTTCTTTATTAACATGCATTATGTTCACTACAGCAGCTTTCCAGTTGGATCATCCCTAAATTTTGGCATTTGGGAAAGGGTTAAACCCTTTTCTTAGGGTGTTCAGATCAGAATGGTGCTGTAAATGACATAACTCTCTGAAGGTCACACGCAAAAATGGATCTCAAGCTATCATGAAAGAGGCTCTAGCTCGAGAAATAAATCTGAGATACTATGGGGATGGGGATGTGAGTATAACCCCGTATTAACCTTTTTCCAAACAAGATCTAGTGAGAAAAGGCTTTGGAAAAAATTGAGACAAAAGGAGAAAATGCTGATAATCAGCATTTTCTCCTTTTGTCTCAATATTTTCTTTGTTATATTGTACACAAACCCTTTCCTTTAAACATCAATTTTGTCGTCTAAAGCAGCTTTCCAATTGGATCTTCCTTATATTTTGGCATTTTGGAAAGGGTTAACCCCTTTTCTTAGGGTGTTCAGAGCAGAATGGTGCTTCAAATGAAAGAACGCTCTGAAGCACTCCCCAAAAATGGATCTCAGGCTATCATGATAGAGGCTCTATCTCAGAAAATAAATCTCCAGATATCATGGGGATGGGAATGTTAGTATAACCCACATTAAACTTTTCCCAAAACGACAAAATTTAAGGGTCTCCCAATTCAAAATTTATTGTAGACGACAAATTTGATGTTGATGAAAATAGGATTGGTGTGCAGTATAGCAGAGAAAATATTGAGGCAAAAGGAGAAAATGCTGATCATCTGCATTTTCTTCTTTTGTGTCAATGTTTTCCCAAGCCATTTATGATAAAGATGTCAAAACCAAGTCTTGTTTGGGAAAGGGTTAAATCCTTTCCTTAGGGTGTTCCGATCAGAATGCTGCTGCAAACAGTTTAACCCCAGCCTGAAGGTTACTCCCCAAAATGGATCTGAAGCTATCATGATAGAGGCTTTAGCTTGGGAAATAAATCTCAGATATTACGGGGATGTAAGTATAACCAAGAGCTTCATATAAGAGAGGGTATTGGCCTTTTTTAAGCATTTTATTCTTTTGCCTGAATGCTTTCCCAAACCTTTTCCATTTATGATGTTAAAACCTGGTCTTGTTTGGGAAATGTCTAAAATGGCTAGGTGCTCCAGTTTCCACAGTATGACTCATTGGTGTTAAAAGTATCAATAAAACTCTATCTTGAGACCATGAACACCACTAATGACTATAATTGCACTTATTTTGTAGGTTGGTCTGTCCCTTGATGAAACAGTAGAGCAAGAAGACCTCAGAGATCTGCTGGGTATATTTGGATCTCCAGATTCATTGGTAAGAATTTACCCAATATTTAACCATTTTCCAAACATTTGGACTGCACAAAATTTCTTTGCTTGGAAATTTGGTAACCCTTTCTCAAACAACCGGATTAGAAAATGTCCATTTCCAAAGGTGTTGCAGATGATAGAATTAATCCAACTGTCAGAACAAAAATTATTGAGCTTATTGTCTTCTCAAAAATTAACACTGCAATTTCAAGTTTTAACCGTAACTACACTAGAAATAAAAAAAAATAAGGTTGGGTAAGATATATTAAAATACAAGGAAAGCTTAGAGCTGGGATCTGGAAAAAGGGACTTTGTAACATTTATGAGAACAACAGGTTTCAACAGGTTATGAAAAAACTGTAAGAGACCAGCATGGACCTTGATCACACTGTACTTATGCACAGACTGATCAGGATCCAAGTTGGTCTCAAATGCCAAAAGGATCCTTTTTCAAGGACCTGTCTCGTGATTTTCAATTTGTGATTTTTCTTATCATAAAATTTATTTCTATCCTATTTATAATCATTGAATAGGAAGATATAGCAGAAGATCTAGGTGTAGACCCAGCCCACAGTATTGAGAATACAAAGTTCAGGAGGACCAGTGATATACTACAACATGCTGTATTTAACAGGTTAGACATCACGATGGATAATCGTGTGATGCAACAATTTAAAAAAATCTTCAATAATTTTGTAAATACTGGACCGATTTGAATTTGGTTTGAAGCAGAGAATGAGGACAGACGTCACGCATTAGATGGACGTGGTTGATTTTTGAAAAATCAACTGATAAAAAGTTATTGAAGATAAACCAAAATTTTGGTTTATCTTCAATAAATTTTTTATCAGTTGATTTTTCAAAAATCCAACATGTCCAGCTTATTCCTGGCATTTTCCCACCTTCTCTGCTTCAAACCAAATTCAAATTGGTCAAGTTTTAAAAAAGATAATGAAGATTATCGGAAATTCTGAGTCACGTGATTATACACCGTGGACATTTGTTTATTCTTTGCTCTAACAAATAATTTTGATCCAATTTTAAACAAAGTGCAATCAAAACTACTCTGTTCTCATTGGTTTTCAAGATCTCTTGGACGTTATACAGAGCCTGCCATGTTCTAATTTTGTACAAATTATTCCATAAGCACAACGCCGGAAGTAGACCACATAACTGCTTAAGGCTATGCCAGAAAGAAATTTGAAACAAACAATGTTCAAAAGTCAGTTTTATCCTCAAAATGTGATAAAGTTTTATCAGATAAAAACTTAATGTGAAGATTTAAAAGTTTTATGAAGATTTAAAAGTTTTATTAGGATGATCTTTACTTGGCAATTTATCGAACATTTCTCCGAAAGTTGTCTTTATGTTGAGGACTTTAGATAGAGTAAATGTTACAGATAAGTAGTTTACAAAATTTGATGTTAAGAAAGGCATTGTTTAGAACTGAAATATCTGCTCTCAACTATTTTAAAGCGCCAAAATGTTTTTTCAACATAATGAAATTAGAGCATATTTTGATCAATTAATTGCATTTATTTTGACAGATATCAGTCTGAGACTGACATCGTGCGATACATGTCTGTGTACATGAAACAACAGGAGAACAAAGATCTGTCACTTGTACATTCCATGATTCCTCTTGGATCTTGTACCATGAATGTGTTTCTTTAATTGATTAATTGATTGATTAATTGATTACTTATTTTGACAGATATCAGTCCGAGACTGACATCGTGCGATACATGAAACAGCTGGAGAACAAAGATCTGTCCCTTGTACATTCCATGATTCCACTCCGATCTTGTACCATGAATGTGTTTCTTTAATTGATTATTTGATTGATTAATTGATTACTTATTTTGACAGATATCAATCTGAGACTGACATTGTGCGATACATGAAACAATTGGAGAACAAAGATCTGTCCCTTGTACATTCCATGATTCCACTCGGATCTTGTACCATGAATGTGTTTCTTTAATTGATTAATTGATTGATTAATTGATTACTTATTTTGACAGGTATCAATCTGAGACTGACATTGTGTGATACATGAAACAATTGGAGAACAAATATCTGTCACTTGTACATTCCATGATTCCACTCGGATCTTGTACCATGAATGTGTTTCTTTAATTGATTAATTTATTACTTCTATTGACAGGTATCAATCGGAGACTGACATTGTGCGATACATGAAACAGTTGGAGAACAAGGATCTGTCCCTCGTACATTCCATGATTCCACTCGGATCTTGTACCATGAAACTCAACAGCACTACAGAAATGATGGTAAATTTATATTTTTGGCCAAACAATCATTTGGGAAGACTTGCCCATAACCTATTAACAAAACACAAAACCCTTTCCCAAACAAGGCCTGGTTTTGACATCCTTATTGGGAAAAAGCTTGGGAAAACATTGAGGCAAAAGAAGAAAATGCTGATAATCAGCATTTTCTCCTTTTGCCTCAATATTTTCTATGCTTTATTGCACATAGAATATATTTTCATCTGCTTTTATTTCGTTGCAAGTAGCAGTTTTCAAAGTGAACCATCCTAAAATTTTGCCTTTTGGGAAAAAATTTAAACTTTCTGTTTCTTTTTACATGTAGTTCAGATTTTTGCTAGGAATCTTCTATAGAAGAAAGAAAAGTTGATTCTTTTTCAATTCAGTACATTTTGTCTTTTAACAGTAATTTGGTCAATCAATATAAAAGAAACTTTAACTGAAAGTAGGAAAATGCTGAGTAATTAGTATTTTCTACTTTTCACTCAGTGTTTTCAATGGCATAGGTAAGATTGTTGTAATACTACTTTAACCCTCAAACAACCAGCAAGTGGCCTTAAATGTCGAAAATAGCTAGTTTTGACTTTGTTAACTCTTTCGCATCTACAATAATTGTCAAATCAAGGCGAAACTTGGCTACCAATGTTGGTGACCATAAGATCTTTCTTGAGTTTCAGTCTTATTGGTCTTAAAGTGACATTTTACATTTATTTCATTTTTTAAAAGTATGTCTTGATGCAAAAACTGTTTATTCTAATGCGTAGAAATGATATCAGTTTTTTGAAGTTGTTGTTTATAAGCGAAAAATATGCCTTCAAAGTTGAGACAGAAATGACAAATTCTATATAAATTTGAACTGTTGTCCACAACAATTTGTTTAATTTTAGCACAAAAATATATATTTCTCTTAAACGGTTCAATATTTTGGCTTGAAATTTCCAGAATTTTCATAAGAAAACATGCTCTTTCAGATAGAATAAAAGTAAAATTTATGTAAAAATAATTCTGAAATGTCACTTTAAAAAACCCAGAGTTAAGTGCCCTTTAATTTGACAAATACCATTTTACATTTTATTTTCACTCTACAAATATTGACCAAATTGAGACAAAACTTGACCACAATGATGGCGATCAAAAGAACACGGATTAGCTGGATTTTCAGTCTGATTTGACAAGTTATTTACCCTTGTTTTTGACAAAATAGACTTTGACTCCTTTGGTACAACATGATTAAACTTTGTCTATCTGTATAATTTTCTACAGCCTGTATCTTGGAAGGAGTTTGCCTGCCTCCATCCGTTTATTCCCGATGATCAAGCCCAGGGGTTCAGAGAAATGTTTTACGAATTGGAGAGAGATTTGTGTGAAATTTCTGGATATGATAAATTATCATATCAACCCAATGACATTTTTTGGTAGAAAACATTGTGGGAAATGAAGAAATTGCTTGTCACAAGCAATTTCTTCATTTTCCACATTGTTTTCTAAAGCTTTTAATACTTGTGTGGCATCAAAAATCGTCTTTACATGGGAGTTTGTTGAATTCATTAAGGAATCTTTTTCTAAGACCCAATCTATAAGTTTGTTTCTGTTGTTTTCTATAGCCTGTATCTTGGAAGGAGTTTGCGAGCCTCCATCCGTTTATTCCTGATGATCAAGCCCAGGGTTACAGAGAAATGTTTTACGAGTTGAAGAGAGATTTGTGTGAAATTACAGGAAAACATAAAATATCATATCAACCAAATGACATTTTTTGGTAGAAAACATAGTGGAAAATGAAGAAATTGCTTGCTATAAGCAATTTCTTCATTTTCCACACTGTTTTTTAAAGCCTTTGGAAACTTGTGGGGCATCAAAAACTGTCTTTATATGGTAGTTTGTTGAATTCATTAAGGGTTCTTTTCCCTAGTCCCAGCTCATTTGCTTGTTTCTGTTGTTTTCTACAGCCTGTTTCTTGGAAGGAGTTTGCGAGCCTCCATCCGTTTATTCCTGATGAACAAGCCCAGGGGTACAGAGAAATGTTTTACGAGTTAGAGAGAGATTTGTGTGAAATTACTGGATATGATACAATATCATATCAACCCAATGACATTTTTTGGTAGAAAACATTGTGGGAAATGAAGAAATTGCTTGTGACAAGCAATTTATTCATTTTCCACAATGTTTTTAAAGCTTTTAATACTTGTGGGGCATGAAACATCAACTTTTTATTAAGGGATATTTTTCCAAGACCCAGTTCATTTGTTTGTTTCTGTTGTTTTCTGCAGCCTGTTTCGTGGAAGGAGTTTGCGAGCCTCCATCCGTTTATTCCCGATAATCAAGCCCAGGGTTACAGAGAAATGTTTTACGAGTTGAAGAGAGATTTGTGTGAAATTACAGGAAAACATAAAATATCATATCAACCAAATGACATTTTTTGGTAGAAAACATAGTGGAAAATGAAGAAATTGCTTGCCATAAGCAATTTCTTCATTTTCCACATTGTTTTCCAAAGCCTTTGAAAACTTGTGGGGCATCAAAAACTGTCTTTATATGGTAGTTTGTTGAATCCATGAAGGGATTTTTTCCAGGTCTCAGTCCATAAGTTTGTTTCTGTTGTTTTCTACAGCCTGTATCTTGGAAGGAGTTTGCCAGCCTTCATCCGTTTATTCCCGATGAACAAGCCCAGGGGTACAGAGAAATGTTTTACGAGTTGGAGAGAGATTTGTGTGAAATTACTGGATATGATAAAATATCATTCCAACCCAACAGGTAATGATACCAAACATGCTATTTTGAAACCTTTAACCCAATACCACACGGTGACACCTTTTGACACCTTAAAGATAGATACTTTGGAAAACATTGTGGGAAATGAAGACATTGCTTGTGACAAACAATTTCTTCACTTTCCACAGTTTTCTACCCAGGAAGACCAAAGATATGTATGATTCAATTCATTTGAACTTGTTAACTGCAATGTCTTTGAATCTAAGATTTTGTTGTTTGGTAATGGTCTAAAAAAAGAAAAGGCACAATAAATAAGTAGCTCAGAAGATCATGGTGTATGTCAATGTTACAAAATTAATACAACAGAACATTTAACCAAAACAGGTATTTAACCATTTGGTAATGCTAACCAAAGTTTATATGTTGTCAATTCAACTAGTCTTTGAATGTTACATTTCTGTTAGCTCATTAGTCAATACCACACATTGACTCTGTTTTTAGCTCACCTGAGCACAAAGTGCTCAAGGTGAGCTATTGTGGTCGCTCACCGTCCGTCGTCCGTCCGTCCGTCCGTCCGTCTGTCCGTCCGTCCGTCCGTCCACAATTTCTTTAAACATCTTCTCCTCCAGAACCATTTGGCCAATTGTGACCAAACTTGGCAGGAATGTTCCTGAGGTGACCCTTTTCAAAACTTGTTCACAAATTTTTGATTTGTCAAAGAATGTGGGCGTGGCAGGGCGGGGCTTATAAATCCTAAGAAAATTCTTTAAAAATCAACCATTGGGCCAATTTGAACCAAACTTGGCAGGAATGTTCTTTTAGTGACTCTTTTGAAAATTTGTCCACAGATTTTAAGATTTGTCAAAAAATGTGGGTGTGGCAGGGTCAGACTTTAGAAATCCTAAGAAAATTCTTTAAAAAATCAACTAGGTAACATATGGTTAGTGGGAGTCAAAACCTCGTAACTACAGCTTGACAAAGCTGGAGTTACGAGGTTTTGATCCCCCACTGGGGAAATGTCTAATCCTATTAAATAAACAAAAGACCGGAATTGTTTACACAAACAGCCAGAATGGGGAGCTGCATGTAAAAGGGGGTAAATACATTCTATTTGTTATTAAAGCTATCCTTTGTTGTTGGTTCTCATTTAAATAGTTTTGATTAGATCATTCAAATGAATACCCACATCACAGGGTTTGATAAACATTGAAAGATATTTTACAGTTTGGAAATCCCTTAACCTCTCCTATTTGAATCTCTAATCTTTGGATTTATAATCAGACTTGCTTCTTTCTTGCAACTTATATATTCTCTTTAGCTCTTTACCAAATCATTATCAAAATTAATTATTTTGCAATAAGAAAAGGGCCCTATGTTGTTGATTCTTGGGGTTTATATAGGGGTCAAGAGTTCGATCTCTAACATTTTGATCTTTGACTTGGAAAACCTTTTCATCTCAAAACGGTATTTTTTCATAGGGCCCTACAGTTGTTGATTCTTGGGGTTTATATGGGGCGAACTCTGTTGATAATTGGAACCTTCTCATTGATATCACGGGAAAAGGGGCCTAAAAGACAAAATTCTAGTTAGCATCGTATAGGCTACAATTTTGGCCCAATGTTCATAAAAATTGGTCAGAATGTTTGTGTAGTCACAGAGAATTGGAATATTGAATATTCCGTTGGATACCACGGGAAAAGGGGCCATAATGACAAAATCCGTGTTGGCACTTTAGAGGCCATAATTTTGGCCTAATCTTTGTTAAAATTGATCAGAATATATGTCTAATCACAAAGATATAGCTTATCAACAATCTGAATGTTCCATTTTGATATCATGGGAAAAGGGGCCTTTATGACAAAATCTTGTTAACACTCTAGAAGCAACAGTTTTGGCCTAGTCTTCATGAAAACTAAAAGAATGTTTGTTTTAGTGACAAGGATAAACCCTATAAAAAGTTGGAATATTCCAGTCGATATCATGGGAAAAGGGGCCTTAATGACAAAATCCTTGTTAGCACTCTAGAGGCAAAAATTTTGGTCTAATCTTCATGAAACTTGTGTTTGTCTTGTCACACCGATGAACTCTGAGGAAAATAGGAATGTTCTATGGGATAGCATGGGAAAAGGGGCCTTAATGACAAAATTCTTGTTAGCGCTATAGAGACAATAATTTTGGCTCAATATTCATGAAATTTAGTCAAAATTTTTCTTTAGTCACAAGGATTAAGCCTATTGACAGTGGGAATGTTCTGTTGGATGTCATGGAAAAGGGGCCTTAAAGACAAAATCCTTGTTGGTAATGTAGATGCTACAATTTTTGTCCTATCTTCATGAAACATGTCCAGGATGTTTGTCTAGTCACAAGGATGAAGAATATTGAAAAATATAATGCTCTTTTGGATATCATGGGACAGGGTGCAATCATTTCTCACCTTGTGAATCTCAGTTCAGGTGAGCGATTAAGGACCATCATGGTCCTCTTGTTTATTCCATTCAAGATAATGGCTTCGTAAAACATTGTGGTAAATGGAGAAATTGCTTGTGACAAGCACATGTCACACGACATTTTTGTAAGTAGCATCTTTGAATTTGGGCCAGTCCAAAATATTGTCATTTCATCTTCGCTAGCCAAGGTTGAACCCACCTACGTTTGTATTCACCCTTGGCGGATTTAGTCCGATTTTCTTGAAATCACCAAGCGCCGCCTAGCGGTTGTTCTGCTGGTTCAGAGATTTTGTTACAAATTCATGTGGAAGAGTCCTGGGACCCACTGGCTCCCTAACCAATGAGTCCAGCATTGAAATATATAAGTCTTTGTTAGACAATGCCGATTACACATTGAAAATGTTTGCATTTTGGGACTCACTAAATATTTATCAATGAGTCCAGAGAAAAAAATGTGAGTCAGGGACTCGGGACTCGCAGGTAACAAAATCCCTGCTGGTTGTTTACGTCCATTATTGATGACATCATTAACGCGCGTTGTCTTTTGTGTCATGCGGCATGCGGATTATGTAAAAGTTAGTCGCTTTTTTGGTCGAATTGTCGAAAATATAATAATTCGTCGATTATAGTTAGGGAATTCCTGTCTATTGCAGTGAAATTCATAGGAAAAATCGCCCGTCTTCGCGTTTTTGAGTTGCAAATGCATTGCTTTTTCCCGCCCGTTGTTATGATTTGGTTACTCATAACAAATGTATCAGTCGACAATCTGATTGGTTCCAGCGAGACCTCGCTGGAACCAATGAAAACGCTTTCTAGGAGACCAAGAAAATCGGACTAAATACGTCAAGGGTGAACACAGAAACAACGTTACGTCGTAGATGTCACCCTTGGCTTGCGAAGATGTTGTCATTTGGGCAAGGGTTAATCTTTGAATGAAAATATTGTCTGTTTTCATTATAAAGTGGTGCCCAGGGAGAGTATGCTGGTTTGAGAGCGATCATGGCTTATCTGCAAGCAACAGAACAGAACCAAAGAAAGGTAACTACTGGATGTATGAAATATTTGTGTCCCGTCACGCTAAAAGGGACCTTATCAGATGTGTGAAAAATATCGACCCTAGTCAGTCTGCGCAGTTCGCGCAGCCAGACTAGGGCCGACACTTTTCACTTTTATGTAATTTTCTAAATTCGGGATGTTTTGCCTATCTTACAATATGTTCATTTTTCGCATGCGGGAGATGGTTGACCTGTGCTGGGTCTGACAAGTCTGTCAAAATTTGGATTTTTTGAGTTCGGATAAGGTCCCTTTTAGCGTGATGGGTCACATTTATATTAGCCAGGATCTGGGAAAACGTCCCTTATAGCATTTGAGACATCCAGGTTTCAAGATCAGGCTGTGCCATGACAGTCTAGCCATGATTCATGTTACTGTCAAATGGTTGCTACAGACCATGACGAAGCTATTAGAGAACATCATGGTTCCTGGTCAGACTGCGTGTATACGCAGGCAGACCTGGAACCATGTTGTTCTCAGATGCTATAAGGGGCGTTTTTCCAGATCCTGGCTAACTATTATTTATTTGATTAATAAAGAAACATAACAATTTTGTTAAATTTTGAAGGGTTTGATTTCAAATCCTGATTAAAAGGCTTTCAATTCCTTGCAAAATATGTTTTCATTGACTGAAAGGTAGTGCATTGTGAAATGTACATACAAATCTACAAAATCTATTTGAGCACCTCTATGAGTTTTCCAACCATAGTGTAGGAGTGAAAAAAAAAACAAAAACAACTTTTTAGCGAGCCTGGACTTTTTTGTCCGGGGAGCTAATGTCACAGCCCTAGTGTCGGAGTCGGCGTCTTGTCCCGTCCCGTCCTGTCGCGTCTTCACTTGAAAAACCTGGTCAATATCTCAGGCACTATTTTAGATACAGCTATTATATTTCACACAGATAGTTCTCGACAAGACCTTTCATTTGGGACCATGACCTTTGACCTAGTGACCTTGGAAATTGACCTACTTTTAAAAAACTTTAAGCTGGCCTATATCTCATGCACTATTATAGATAGAGCCTTGATATTTCACACATGGATACCTCCTGCCAAGACCTTTCATTTGTGACCATGACCTTTGACCTTGTAACCTTGACCTTGGAGTTTGACCTACTTTAAAAGAAATAGCTGTTGTTGTGACAAGCTCCCGTATAGGCGAGCTACGTTGTCTGCGGACAACTCTTGTTATCATATTTTTTTCCTCACACTTTTTTCAAAATCCTGTATATTGTTTGTAGATGTGTTTGATTCCCACCTCAGCCCACGGGACCAACCCAGCCAGTGCTCAGATGGCTGGCATGAAAATACAGCCTATAAATGTGGACAAAAATGGAGCAGTAGATATGAAACATTTAGTGGCCAATGTAAGTATTGCGTCAGAGAAAATATTGATGGTGTTATTACAAAGCCTTGTAACTACTTTGTGTCCGAGAAAATGTGACAAAGCTATACATAATATTTTAAAAGTTTTTTGTTGTGAAAATGCTGTATTTGCAAAACCTCGAAGCTACAGCTTGATTAAAGCTTTAATAATAACACTAACGATTTGGGGCTGTATATATGAAATACTTGGTGGGTTATGTAAATTTAGTTGTGTTATTACAAAACTTTGTAACTAGTTTTATCAAAGCTGTAGTTACAAGGTTTTGCAATAACACCAACAATTTGTGAAAATATGACAAAGATATACAATTATTTACTTGTTCATAGAGGAAAAAATGGATTAAGTTTTACTTGATTTATGATTGCATGCTTTATAGATTAGTGAAGAAGAAAATAATTGTCAACCATACTTATTGGAGCAAGTGACTATTATAATCTTTTGCATGTTTTACAATGATATTATGTTACAATTGTCTATATTGATATTTTCTAAATCAATCAGTATCACTCATTTGACGGTATATGATTAAAGTTTTTATCCCCCCATATCGAAAGATTGGGGGCATATTGTTTTACTCGTGTCTGTCTGTCTGTTTGTCCGTCTGTCTGTCTGTCTGTCATATTAAAACTTAACATGAAAAATTAACATTTGCCTTTTCTCCAAAAGTATTTGACATACAAAGCTCAAATTTGGTATTTAACTTTCTTTCAATGATATCTATCTGTTCCATGCAATATGATCTTCCTCAAGGTCATCCCTTGTGTCTCACAAACACATCTTGTTTGTACTTACTTTCCCCTTTAGAAGAAAAACTGATTGTTGTCTTATATTTTTCATATACTGTGTATTTACCCTTTCTACTTTTAGGTTGAGAAATATAAGGATACTCTTGCATGTTTGATGATCACATACCCATCAACTAATGGAGTGTTTGATAAGACAATCAGGTCAGACTTTTTTGCTTTTATACTTGCTCAAACAAAATTTAGGGTGGCAATACAGAAATCAGCCTGCCTGTTTAGATAGTCAGTCTGCTACAAATTGTTGCTATTGTTACTTGAAATATGTAGTTTCAAAGGTTTTCATCTCCTTTAGTAAGAGTTTTCTAGATTAATAAGTCAAATAAATAAAAAGCATGGTATTTAAACATAATTGTATGGAATGCAGACAAAAGGAGAAATTGCTGTATATATCGCAAATTTCTTTTTTCTCTCTTTTGATTGCCCAACCTAGAGATTTCAAAACCATGTTTTATTAAGGCAACAGTTAACCAATTCTGCCATTATGATGCCCTATGAGTCTTGAGATAAACATTTGAGAAATCTTTGTTGAATATGAGGCTATTTCGCACAAACGGTTTCATACAAGCAACTTTGAACAAGTAATTTCTTTATTTCCCTATTTGTTTACTACAAATGCTAATAACAAAATATAAATATTCACTTGAAATTGTCTCCTGCAATATCTTTAAAGGGGGTGTCTCACGAATAGGAAAAATAACATGGGAGTCTGCCCACGCTCGGAATTTGATGAAATTTGGCGTGAAGTTAGTACACTAGATAACGGTTCATATCCATGAAATGTTTCAAATCGTACATTCCAGAAAACAATTTTCTCGGAATTTTAAGTTTTCACCGTGAAAAAAGAGGGTACCCTGATTAAAACAGAGTGCAAGCGTTCTGGTTGTTAGTTTCATCGTGTAATTTATTCTAAAAATAATGCCCAGTAGTCCGTGATCCTGTATGAAACAAATATATATATAATTATGTACAAAAAATTGTTTTATATCAACTGATGTAAGGGGGTAACCCAAAAATTCATTGTTAGCTCACCTGAGCACGAAGTGCTCAAGGTGAGCTATTGTGGTCGCTTTTTGTCCGTCGGCGTCCGTCTGTCCGTCTGTCCGTCTGTCTGTCCGTCTGTTCACATTTTGTTGTTACCACTCTAGCAATTACAAATATTGACCAATCTTAACCAAACTTGGTCAAAACATGTATGATTTTGAGTCAGATCGGACTAGGAAGTCCAGAGTTATGTGCCCTTGGATGTCAAAAATGGCTAGTTTTGACTTTGTTACCACTCTAGCATCTACATATATTGACCAATCTTAACCAAACTTGGTCAAAACATGTATGACCATAAGTTCTTGGATGAGTTCGATTTTGGGTCAGATCGGATCGGGAAGTCCGGAGTTATGTGCCCTTGAATATTAAAAATAGCTAGTTTTGACTTTGTTACCACTCTAGCATCTACAAATATTGACCAATCTTAATCAAACCTGGTCAAAACATGTATAACAATAAGTTCTTGGATGAGTTCAATTTTGGGTCAGATCGGGTCAGGAAGTCAGGAGTTATGCGCCCTTGAATATCAAAAATCGCTAGTTTTGACATTGTTACCACTCTAGCATCTACAGATATTGACCAATCTTGACCAAACTTGGTCAAAATATGTATGACAATAAGCTCTTGGACAAGTATGATTTTGGGTCAGATCAGATCAGGAAGTCCGGAGTTATGTGCCCTTTGATATCAAAAATAGCTAGTTTCGACTTTGTTACCACTCTAGCATCTTTAAATATTGACCAATCAAGACAAAACTTGGCTAGAATGTTGGTAACCATAGAATAATGAATGAGTTCGATTTTCAGTGTCATCGAAGAAGGAAGTCCGGAGTTATGTGCCCTTGAATTGGACAAATTTGCCGTTTTCGACTTTGTTTACACTTTAGCATCTACATTTATTGACCAATCAAGACAAAAAGTGTCAACAATGTTGCTAACTATAAGCTGCTGAATGAATTAAATTTTCAGCTTGATCGGACCAGAAAAACAAGAGTTATTAGCCCTTGAATTTCACAAAATTGCCATTTTCAACTTTATTTTCACTTCAAAAAACACAAATATTGACCAATCAAGACTTAACTTGGTCACAATGTTGGTGACCATGAGATCTTATATGATTTCATTTTTTATATTGATCGGACTAAAAAAGCCAGAGTTGTGTGCCCTTGATGGTGACAAAATTGCCGATTTCATTTTTAATTTCACTCAAACAGCAATAAATATTGACCAATCAAAAAACAACTTGGACATAAGGTTGATGAGAATATCTTTTTCAGAACAGAGTCATGTGCCCTGGATTATGACAAAATTGATGTTTTTTTTATCGACTTGGTTTTCACTATAACAGCTACAAATATCGATCATTAAAGATTAAGAATGCTGTTTTCAGCTGGATCATAATCTCGCATCTTAAGTTTCGTGTTCTTCTCTTAGAGATACCTAGGTCATGTACAAGATGGGTCTTGTTCTGCATGGAGAAAGTTTCAAACTTCTATCAGGTGAGCGATCCAGGGCCATCTTGGCCCTCTTGTTTTTAAATATTTTAAGCAAATTCTGTTCAAAAATTTTCTTTGTTCCAGTTTTTGTCAAGATTTGAAAATTATGTAAAAGTTGCGCACAAATATACTGATGATTATCGTGAAATATCGAGAAAAAATAAAACCTGTAAAATGTTGCTTTTGGAATTTCCCCCTGAATAGCGCACATTTCCAAGAATGGACAAAATTAAGATTTTTTAAAAAGGACTTTTTATACCCCCGCAAACGAAGTTTGGAGGGGGTATACTGGAATCAACCTGTCGGTCCAGTGGTTGGATGGTTGGTTGGATGGTTGGATGGTTGGTTGGATGGTTGGATGGTTGGTCTGTCTCCAAAACTTGGCACAAGTGTTCATTGTGACCTGTAGATGTGCAAGACACAAATTTCACGGAAATCGGACCAATACTTTTTGAGTTATGGCCCCTGATTTGACCCAAAAATGCTTGTCCGGACAACTCCTCCTACACTTGTGGACCAATTTAGTTCATACTTGGCACAAGTGTTCATTGTGACCTGTAGATGTGCAAGACGCAAATTTCACGGAAATCGGACCGATATTTTCTGAGTTATGGCCCCTGATTTGACCCAAAAATGCTTGTCAGGCCGACTCCTCCAACAGTTTCTGTCCGATTTGCTTCATACTTGGCACAGGTGTGCATTAGTACATGTAGATGTGCAAGACGCAAATTTCACGAAAATCGCAATGATACCTTCTGAGTTATGGCCCCTGATTTGACCAAAAAATGCTTGTCCGGATAACTCCTCCTACACTTGTGGACCGATTTAGTTCATACTTGGCACAAGTGTTCATTGTGACCTGTAGATGTGCAAGACGCAAATTTCACGGAAATCGGACCGATACTTTCTGAGTTATGGCCCCTGATTTGACCCAAAAATGTTTGTCCGGCCAACTCCTCCTACAGTTTCTGTCCGATTTGCTTCATACTTGGCACAGGTGTGCATTAGGACATGTAGATGTGCAAGACGCAAATTTCACGAAAATTGGACCGATACTTTCTGAGTTATGGCCCCTGATTTGACCAAAAAATGCTTGTCCGGATAACTCCTCCTACACTTGTGGACCAATTTAGTTTATACTTGGCACAAGTGTTCATTGTGACCTGTAGATGTGCAAGACCCAAATTTTACAGAAATCGGACCGATATTTTTTGAGTTACGGCCCCTAATTTGACCCAAAAATGCTTGTCCGGCCAACTCCTCCTACAGTTACTGTCCGATTTGCTTCATACTTGGCACAGGTGTGCATTAGGACCTGTAGATGTGCAAGACACACATTTCACGAAAATCTGACCATTACTTTCTCAGTTATGGCCCTTGATTTGACCAAAAAATGGTTGTCCGGACAAGTCCTCCTTTAGTTACTATCTGATTTGCTTCATACTTGGCACAGGTGTGCATTAACTTCTGTACATGTGCAAGATGCACATTTCACGAAAACTAGACCGACACTTTCTGAGTTATGGCCCCTGATTTGACAAAAATGCTTGTCCGGACAATTCCTCCCACAGTTAAGGAACGATTTGCTTCATACTTGGCACAGGTATGCATTAGGACCTGTATATATGCAAGATGCAAAATTCATGGAAATCAGACCGATACTTTCTGAGTTATGGCCCCTGATTGGACCAAATTTCAATAAAATCGGATTGCCAATTTCTGAGTATGGCTCCTAAATCAACAAAAACGCTTGTCCGAACAAAGGTGGTGGCGGGGGTATTTTTATCACCTTCAGTGATAGATTTCTAGTTTCAAATGTTTTGTTCACTTTTTTGGTTATTTTAGTTAACCTGAGGATAAATCAAGATGCAAGGCATTTTTTCGGTTATTTCCTGTCATCTGTCCGTGTGTCTGTCTGTCTGTTGGCATTTTCTCAAAAAATCTTTTTTCTCCCAATCTAATATGTGAATCTTTTTGAAACTTGATAAAAAGTGTCCTTGGGTTAAAGGAGTACAACTCTGTGTATTAGAATTTCTTTTTGTCATAAACTTGTGTTGCTGTGGCAGCATAAAAGGGGAAACATTTCATATAATAAAAATAAGCTCTTTTTGTAAAGCTTTACACAGCCATGAGATTTTAAATTTTGTATGTAAGTTTGCTTAGGGGAAGAATTCAAAGTTGGTTACAATATTTATGTACAGGGTCACATTAGATCTTGTCCCAGGTGTACCTACTTTAGAAAAAAGAGAGGAAATTTTCTATAAAAATCATTTTGAATTATTCAAGTCTGCCGTGATTCATGAAAGCTAACAGCAAGAGTTATTTATAGATCCTTTGAAACATGAGAAAGCAAATAAGAAAAAGAACCGATTTCTCTGATGGCATTTGACAACCGTACAAAAGTGAAAATATTGTTGTGATGCATAAGAAACAGATAATTCAGCTCCCATGTGACTATTAAGGGCTATTGATGGCTAAACTGACATGTTAATCATAAGACATCATTGAAATGTGTATAAATTGTGTATCAATACAGGTTAAGCTATGGTCAGAAAAATAATTTGAGGAAATAATTGCACCCTGTTTTATCCCAATAAGGCCACGTTTTTAAATAAACAAGCACTTTTTTCAACTGTGTAACTGAAAAGATACAATGCTGTAACAGTCTTTTACTGAATCATAGGGGGCCTTCCATATCATGTTAGCTCATTAGGGGCGCTTAGAGCAAAAATATTTGGTTATGTATTGGTTACCCGGAAGGGCACCTTTTGATGCTTTACCGTACCGGTTCTAAGCGTCTTTTCAATTTCATAACATTTGGCTTGACATTTATTGCATGTCATAGTCTCACTAAAAATGGTGCATAGACAATGTGACCAAATAGTGAAGATAACTTGCAATGTGTATATGTATGCCTATCTTGGCTTCCATACATGTGATTTTGTAAATATAAGTAATATTTATATTAATTCTATGTTTTTTACAATGAGTTTTTTTTGCATGAATATTGCTGTAGGTTTGTACTGTATGATACAGTTGATTTTACTGAATATAAACGTGTTTTTAGGAGCACAATCAAATTTTTACTGAATACAAGTTTTGGACCAAAACATCACCTTCATCAATAATATGTATTATATGACATTGTTACCGGTTTTGAATTTCTATATAATTTGGCTCAAAGTAAGAAAAAATATGTAGCATGTTTTTGTGATGATATGGAATCTTGACAAAGACTCCAACATACTTAATTTTGGAATTCAATTTTACTCTTTTCCAAAATTTTGCTGAAAAATATGCATTTTTTCATGATTAATCCAATAAAAAACATTCATAATAATTTCCTCAAATACCTTTTCTGGTATGAATGTAATGCCTTATGTGTCTCGGATCAAATTCAATTGACAGATCTTGAAAATACACAAAACTAAAGTTTTGCGACACATGAAAAAGGGGCCATGTTTCATATCATAGTGGGAATAAGTCAAGGTGGCTTTTTGGAATCCAGTTTGGATTATCTAAGAAACTAAATGCATTTTCATAGCTTGTATAAAGTCCTTTATCACCATGCAGAATTAAAAGAAAATTCATACGTGGGCAGATTTGAGACACCCCCTTTGGATCAGTCTAAAATTTTGCCATCTTTCAATTGATCAAAAGGATTGTCACGCTATCTTGCAAGTCTTTGACATTAAAACTTCAGTGTTTGTTTGATTATCATTATCAATAATGATATCAATAATTTCTTTTTTTCAGAGAGATCTGTGATTTAATACACCATAATGGAGGTCAGGTGTACCTAGATGGGGCCAATATGAATGCTCAGGTATGAATCAATCTACTAATCAGATATTTACCCTTTCCCAAATGACATAGAAATTAGGGTGGTTCAATGTGAAATCTGCTCAAGATGACAAATTCGATGTTGGTAAAGGTAGAATTAGAATACAAAATAGCAAAATATTGAGGCAAAATGAGAAAATGCTTATGATTATCGGCATTTTCCTCTTTTGGCTCAAAAATCTCAAACTCAATGAATGACCTCATGGCTTAGTCACACCCTAAAAGATGAAAAAAAAAACACCACAGGATAAGCATATCTACTAGACAGTTTTAACTTATATATTAAAATGAAATACACATAGTTGTCAGCAATCACATTAGGTATGCGGACTTCATTGGTAACAAACAAATCTACCATAGGAACATGCTAGCAACCAACTCAACTCGCCTGCATTTTCCTTATTGTGGATTATTTTTTACCATAATGTGATAAAACCATAATGCAGAGAATTGTATATTTGTGCAGATACACAGGTACAAATTCTATATTTATACCCCCGCAAACGAAGTTTGGAGGGGGTATACTGGAATCAGCCTTTCGGTCCAGTGGTTGGTTGGTTGGATGGTTGGTTGGTTGGTTGGTTTGTTTGTTTGTTGGTCTGTCTTCAAAACTTTGTCCGGACAACTCCTCCTACACTTGTTGACCGATTTAGTTCATACTTGGCACAAGTGTTCATTGGGACCTGTAGATGTGCAAGACGCAAATTTCACGAAAATCGGACCGATACTTTTTGAGTTATGGCTCCTGATTTGACCAAAAAATGCTTGTCTGGATAACTCCTCCTACATCTGTGGACCGATTTAGTTCATACTTGGCACAAGTGTTCATTGTCACCTGTAGATGTGCAACACGCAAATTTCAAGGAAATCAGACCAATAATTTTTGAGTTATAGCCCCTGATTTGACCCAAAAATGCTTGTCCGGACAACTCCTCCTACAGTTACTATCTGATTTGCTTCATACTTGGCACATGTGTGCATTAGGACCTGTAGATGTGCAAGACGCACATTTTATGAAAATCGGACCATTACTTTTTGAGTTATGGCCCCTGATTTGACCCAAAAGTGCTTGTCCGGATAACTCCTACACTTACTGTCAGATTTGCTTCATACTTGGCATAGGTGTGCATTAGAACCTGTAGATGTGCATGACGCAAATTTCAGGGAAATCTGACATTTACTTTCTCAGTTTTGGCCCTTGATTTTACCAAAAAATGCTTGTCCGGACAACTCCTCTTTTAGTTACTGTCCGATTTGCTTCATACTTGGCACAGGTGTGCATTAACTTCTGTAGATGTGCAAGACGCACATTTCATGAAAATCGGACCGACACTTTCTGAGTTATGGCCCCTGATTTGACAAAAATGCTTGTCTGGACAATTCCTCCTACAGTTACTGAACGATTTGTTTTATACTTGGCACAGGTATGTATTAGGACCTGTATATATGCAAGATGCAAAATTCATGGAAATCAGACCGATATTTTCTGAGTTATTGCCCCTGATTGGACCAAATTTCAAGAAAATCGGATTGACAATTTCTGAGTATGGCTCCTGATTCAACAAAAACGCTTGTCCAAACAAAGGTGGTGGCGGGGGTATTTTTATCACCTTCAGTGATAGATTTCTAGTTGTTTCAGCCCTAGTGTTCACTATGTGTAAGTGAAATTTTCAAGGAAATGAAAAATGAGAAAAATGCTTTGGAAAACATTGTGGAAAATGAAGAAATTGCTTGTGACAAGCAATTTCTTCATTTCCTACAATGTTTTATACCCAGAATGATAAAATTTTCAGAATTTTATCCGCATGAAGTTGTTGTCTGCAACATCTTTGAATTTGGACTTGTCTAAAATTTTGTCATCTGGTAATGGGTTGATATACTTGCTTGATTCAGGGAACCACTAATTCAGGGTTGCCACATGTCAGGGAAAAGTCAGAGAAAATTAGATTTTTTCAAGGTCAGGGAGTTGTCATGGACTTCAGTGAATGGTCAGGGAAATTTGGAAATACAGGCAAATGTCAGGGAATTGTCACGGAATTTTGAAAAAAATAAGATGCAGTGCCATATAATTAATGATTTCAACATCTCCTTTAAAAATTGTCTCAAAATGAGAGGTACTGCGAAATTACCACGACAAAACATGTCAGGGAATTTTTGCAATCTTGTCAGGGAAATGTCCGGGAATTGTCAGGGAATTTTGCTTCCTCTGACTAGTGGCAACCCTGTAATTGGATAAAACTTAATTTCATTCTAGGTTGGAATCTGTCGACCAGGGGACTATGGATCTGACGTGTCTCATTTGAATCTACACAAAACATTCTGTATTCCTCATGGTGGGGGAGGGCCTGGCATGGGACCTATTGGAGTGTAAGTCAAGTTTCTTTTCTCTCAATGTTTTCCCAGGTTCCCTTTATTGACCCTGTACCAAAGGGCAAAATTTCCGGGTGGTTCCATTTGATATCTACTGCTGCAAAGACAAAATTGGTGTTATTATAGGTAAATTATATAGCAGAAATCATTGATACAAAAGGAGAAAATGCTGATCATCAGCATTTTCTTCTTTTGCCTCAGTCATTTCTCAGGCAATTTCTACCTTGGACATCAAATTCAGGTCTTGTTTGGGAATGGGCAATTCATCAAAACAAGGGATTGTCCTATCATCTGAATCTACAGAAAACATTCTGTATTCCTCATGGTGGGAGTGGGCCGGGCATGGGACCTATTGTAGTGTAAGATTTTGCAATATTCAATTGTCAAATGATTACAATAACAGAGTTTCATGGAATCTTACAATCATCTTTATAGATAATTTATTTTACAATAATCTTGCTAGACTGATTGAAATATGTCTGGCTATTGCACTTAAACATATAGATATGCATGGTTAGCTCATACTTTATAAAAAAATATTTGCCAGTATACATTTCAATAATTCATACAGTAGCTAGGGTTTTGTGGTTTGGACAAGTCCAAAATTGTTTAGTTTGTGATATCTCATTTTGTTGTGCATAGATTTACATTATATTTTAGGAAAGAACATTTGGCCCCTTTCTTACCAACTCACCCTGTGATACCACCGTATGGAACAAGAAACCCGGAGGCCAAAGCGTTTGGTGTTGTATCTGCAGCCCCATATGGGTCTAGTGCAATTCTTCCTATCTCCTGGGCCTATATCAAAATGATGGGGGCTGAAGGTTTGCGGCAGGCTTCAGAGGTGGCCATATTGAATGCTAACTATATGAGTAAAAGGTTGAATGGATATTTCAAAACTCTCTACACAAATGAAGAAGGTTGGTCCAGTTTCTTTTTATATCAAAATTAAACCTCTCCATCATTAAACATGATTTGTTAAAGTTACTTTGAATAGTCTGAAAAATTCTGTAGGGATATGCAGTCACTATGCGTTGCTTTAGTAAATTATAATTAATGGCATGCATTCTCGGGGAGTTCTGACAGCTTTTGTTTACATTGACATAGTTACTCTTTCCATAAATTATAGACACAAAGTGTTTGATTGACTTAAATTCTAAAGGCTATTACTTTATTTTGTAAACAAGGACTAGATAATGATTGATGACAAGAACATAAAACCCTGGTCGCATACAAAATTCGATATCCACAAATAGCTGGAGCACATGCAAACATGGTCAGTTGTACAATATATTTTTAGAGCGATAGGGATGTGATGTGGACCGGAATTGTATGTGACTGGGCCTTCGAACAAAGAATGTTATTATCTGAGGATTCTGTAAATATTACAATCTCACTGATTTGCTTTTCAGGATTTGTTGCTCATGAGTTCATCATTGACTGTAGGGACTTTAAAAAGTCAGCCAATATTGATGTGACAGACATAGCCAAGAGATTACAGGACTATGGTAAATGCATTTTTATAGCCATATTGAAAAAGTTTATGTGAACCGCATTGTATGATGCAGTATAAGGTAGGCAAATGTGGTAAATAAAGTTTGTTAGCATTATCATTTGAAAATAAGATGAACTGTTGTGAAGCTCAAAAATAATATTTTTTATGCTCCCCGAAAAAATTTTTGGGGGAGCATATAGTCGCCACGCTGTCAGTCCGTCCGTGTGTCCGTCCTTTGTCCACAGCCATATCTCAGCAACCCTTGGACCAAATTTAATGAAACTTCACATGTAAACTCCCCTCCCTGGGATAATCCCTAGGGACCTTTTCCTCTGTTTATTAATTTGAGGCTGCGTCATGGAAAAAGGGGCCTTAATGTAAAAATTAGATTTTCTCTAATTTCTCTTCATCCAATGTCCAGAATTTAATGAAATTTTGTGCTTATGTGATAAAAGAGATGTTCTTGACCATATTCTATAAATAATGCTTGTACAAAAATCTGTCATTGGAAAAGGGGGCTTAATATATGATCATTTTTATTTTGTGACTAACACTTATTCGGGGAGCATAATCCGTCTATGACGGCTCTTGTTTGTCGTTGTATTTGTTACTGTGATATTGCTCCCAGTTCTTGCTCCTTGTCTTTCTAACTCCTTTTATTTTCTATATTTTCCTAAGGAATCTACTCCTGAATATTCTTCTCCTTATTCATGTAATATCACAATTATCATGATATCTCTGATGTACATGATATGCATGATTATCTTGACATTACATTTAGGTGGGGAAAATGAAATATAAAAGCAAAGGTCGCCATAAACCAGATTATAGCTAGATTAGGATTTGAACAGAGTTGAAGTTGTATACTGTTTGACAAGTGATAAACAGAGTTTAAATTGTGTTGTTGATTTCATCAATGGAGCATACTGTCTACTCTATATTAACCTATTAGACTACCACCCTATAAAGGGAGTGACGTAGGCATGCGTTTACTTACTTGTACCAATTACCTTGTTTACATATCGCATGCACTATACAAATGGTACGGATCAAAAGAGTTGATTGATTTTGAAGCAGTAAACAAAGACTTTCGTCGCCCCATTTTAATGTGGTAGGCTAATACATTATATGTATGGTTTTGTATATTATTCCCCCAGGTTTCCATGCCCCGACGACATCATGGCCAGTAACAGGTACACTGATGGCAGAACCTACAGAATCTGAGGACAAGGAGGAATTAGACAGATATTGTGATGCACTCATTGGTAAGATTACGTGTTAAAGATTACAACCCATCACTGCTTACCAAACACTTTGAGCAACTTTGTGCGCAATCCTTGGCAATGGAATTTGACGAGGTTATCCCTTGTCCATTTCCATTTCCGTTCATGAAGTCCAGATATTGACGAGAGTTGCTACAGATGATGCACAATGATGCATGAAGTGTAAATGATATCTGACGAGGATTGGAATATGTTAACCCTTTCAGTTTCATATGCTTCTTAAGCTGACACTCAATAGAGCGTCATTTGCTAGAAAAATCGAAAGCAAGATTCAGGAAAGTCTGGAAAATTGCTTTTGTCACATCGTAAACGAATAAAGAAAATATAAATTTTCACTGCATATTGCATTGGACAATAAATACATGTATAAGGCTCACTGATGGTAGAGTCTACAGAATCTGAGGACATGTCACAAGGAGGAATTAGATAGATACTGTGATGCCCTCATTGATAAGATTAGATTTTAACCAATTACCAGATGACAAATCTTTAGACTGATCCAAAGCTGTTGGGCTGACAATTTCAAGTGAATGAATTTCTATATTTTTTTGTGTCTCTGGATAGAAATATCACCTTTGGTCTTGCAAGATATCAAAATATTCATACAGACTCAAATCAACTACAAGGCAGGAGAAAACCCTACTGTATGAAATGTATGATATGTATGTAAGCCTACGTGGAAGAGAAAGTTGATGCTTGGAAAAGATGTTGTTGTAGTATTGGTGATAGAAATAACAGGAATCCATGGATAGGTGCTTTAGCCATTGTTATATGTCTGAAGTACTGTTTAAAGAGGCATTAAACACCATTCTATCAATATCACAGAATCTTTAAGCTGCTTTCTTTTTTCAGCCATCAGAAAAGAGATTCAAGAAATTGAAGATGGGAAGATGGATCCTAAAATAAACCCACTTAAGGTATGTTGACCTGTCCACATTTCTCAAACTTTACCCAAAGCTCCAAATAAGAGGCTTTTAACCCTCTCCCAAACGACAAAATTTTAGGATGGTCCAAATTCAAAGGGGTTGCAAACGACAAAATATACTGTATCAAAAGGAGAAAATATGCTTGTTATAGCCCAGAAAATTTTGAGGCAAAAGGAGAAAGTGCTGGTCACCAGCACTTTCTTCTTTTGCCTCAATGTTTTCCCAAGCATTTTCTATTAGGAACGTCAAAACACGGTCTTGTTTGGGAAAGGGTTAAAGGCTTTTCAAATTGCAATATTTCATTCATTGTTCATCAAACCCTATGCTGTGGGTATCATTGGAGTCTTCTTATGGAGACGATTCAAATGAGTACCCACATCATAGGGTTTGGATTTGAAATAACCAATTCAGAACTAATTCACCCCCTCTAATCTGTTTCACTGCTAATTATAAGTAGTTTACATATTGTAAACTTAATTTGCCTTCACTATCTGTTCAAATCTTTCTTAAGTGGCAAATGTTTAGATCGTTTTGATTTAAAAGCTGCTCTATATTGTGTATGATATATCACAAGGTATTAAGGCAAAAGGAGAAAATGCTGGTTATCAGCATTTTCTTCTTTTGCCTTTTTGTTTCCCCAAATTCCTTTGATGGTGATATGTAACATTCAACTTGAGCTTATTGCTCTAACCAATAAACCAGCATTGAAGCTCAAAATAAAATATCACACTAACTCTTAAATCTCAATCAGTGAAACTCTAAACTATTACTATTTTAAAGCTGCTCAAAACGACAAAAGACATTTTCATAGAAAATGTTTTCTAGTAGGACAAAACCTTAGAGCTAGTTAAACCATTACCAAACGGCATAATTTTCGACTGGCCTAAATTCAAAGATGTTGCTTACTTTAATGTCAAGTGAATGAAATTCAATGTTTTGTAGTCTTTCTGTATTGAAAAGATTGTGGGAAATGAAAAAAATGTTCTTCATTTTCCATGTTTTCTAAAGCCTTTATCCGGAGAGTCCTCAAAAAGAGTAATTATGTGGGAATGAGTTAATTGTGTGTACTATTTGCTTTCTAGATGGCCCCACATTGTCAACTAGATGTAATCTCAGACTCGTGGGACAGACCTTATGATAGAAACAGAGCGGTATTCCCTGCTGTGAGTACTTTATAACCCTTTCCCAAACAACAACATTTTGGGATGATCCACCTCAAAAACTGCCACAAATGACAAAATGGAAGTTACTAAAGATAGAATTTGTGTGAAATATGGCACAGAAAATATTGAGACAAAAGGAGAAACTGCTGGTTATCAGCAGTTTCTTCTTTTGTTTCAATGTTTTCCCAAGCCTTTTCTATTAGGGACGTCAAAACCAGGTCTTGTTTGGGAAAGAGTTAATATAACCATTATAAGATTGAAAATACAGCCAGGTGTAGTATAGGGGCACTGTACTATACTATCTCATCGTACAAGCTAGCTTTTATAGCTACATGGTACATTTGGTGCCCAAAGGAAATAAACCTGCATGATGTATTGGTTTGTGTGATTAGTGAGTTGATGATGTTGGAAGAAAGATTTGTGGACTAATCTCAATTGTTGAGGGAGGTGTATGTAGCCAGTGTAGTATAGGGCACTTATACTATCTTGGGGTACAAGCTAATATTTATAGCTGCAATGGTGGAGTGTTTGCTTAGTAAGAGAGAGGTCCTAGGTTGGAATCCTATCTGGACTCAATATTCATTTGCTGGTTACACAAACATTCTGATGCACTAATAAGCAGGATATTCAAGTTGTAGTTCTATGAATGAAAGAAGTTGAATATTGTCATTTGTAAAACAAAAATACTGGTTATCATTCAGTCATTGATGCAGAGTTACAGATAAGAGAGAGTGATGGCTTTTCAAAATGTTATATCTCATTAATTGCTCATCAAACCCTATGTTGTGGGTACTCATTTGCATCGTCTCATTGAGACGATCCAAATGAGTACCCACAACATAGGGGTTGGATTTCAAATAACAAAGTTAGAATGTCTTCACCCCCACTTATCTGTAGCTCTGTTGATGTTTGTTTTTTGCTAACATGCACTGATCAACTCTGCCATGGCCATTGTTTCATAGATGGTCGTGTCGTTGGTTGATTGTCAAACCATTGATTGTACTTTTGTACTACAAAATTCCATATTAAATGGGCTGTAGTACAAAAGTAGTACAAAATTCCATTTTAAAGCTTCAACAATGGTGCATACAAAGAAAGTAAAAAAACAAGCAAACTTGTTTTTGTCACTCACATACTACTTTTTGGATGATTATATGTTTGACATTTGAGGTATGAAGCAATATGAAGTACAACTTTTAATCTCTGTATTTCAGCCATTTGTAACCCCAGACACCAAGTTTTGGCCAACTGTTGGGCGTATTGATGATATTTATGGTGACCAGAACCTTGTATGTACGTGTCCACCTATGTCCGTTTATGAATCACCGTTTGTTGACAGCGAGGATACACAGAAGAAAGCCACTGTTTCTTCGAAGTAAATTTTGGAAAGGAATATACCTTTTATTCAACAACAGACAATTTGTGCTGAATCATGTGTTAAGGATTACAACCCATCCTTAGATACCAAATTTTTTGTGCTTCTTTTTGGGTCATCCATGACAATGGAAATTAACAAGAGATTTGCAGGCGTCATCTGTGGCAACCTAAATTGACAAGGATACCCTTGTCAATTTCAGTTGCTATGGATGATGACCGAAGATGAATGGAGTGCTTGGTAGTTAATGATGGGTTGCAATCCTTAACTCTTTCCCAAATGGCAAAATTTTAGGGTGATCCACTTCAAAAACTGTCACAAATGACAAAATGGATGTTATTAAAGATAGATATGGCACAGAAAATATTGAGACAAAAGGAGAAACTGCTGATTATCAGCAGTTTCTTCTTTTGTTTCAATGTTTTCCTAAGCATTTTCTTTTAGGGACGTCAAAACCAGGTCTTGTTTGGGAAAGGGTTAAGTGTTGAATAGATTAATGAATTAGAAAAGAGAAACTCTTTACATAATTTGTTATGCAGTGCAACTGTAAACATTTCACAAGCAATTCCTGGTTTCCATGACCCTTGAAGATAAAGGCAAGCAAATTTTAAGACAAAATATACTGATACTTTTTATGCTGAGAGTGAAGAAATAAAAATCAACCAACAGGAAGAAACAAATATTACTCTCAAATAATATTTCGTGTTTTATTTTACTGAAAATATTGGATGATGATGATAATAGAGAAATTGCTGGTATAAAGCATGTTCACATTTTCCCTAAATATTTTTGAAAATCTACCTTTCCTTGGGTCATAAAACCAGACATTGATTTTGAGAAAGTTTAAAAAATTATTGAGACTTTGTAGTGCTATTTGTATAGAACCCACCAAACCTATTGTATATGTGAATTTATACTGTACATAAATGTTACAATATGTAAATTTTCTGACTCCATGAAATCAAGTGACACAGTATTATAAGTTATACGGTATTATGCATCATGCATGGTAAAATATTTATATAAATGTTACACAATAATGAATCTTACAAGTGTGTAAATATTAATATGAAACTTTCTATTATGAGCTATTCAATTGTAAAAGATATTTATTTTTGTAAAATGTATTGTTTACACTCATAAGCATTATATTACCTGCTCCTTATTTATCTGGAGAAATTGATAAAGCTCTGTCAACAAGAACAGATCACATATAAATCCATACTCTTTCCTTGAAGAAGCTCCTGTGTATGACATTTTGTAATATGTCAAATTTGTTTTGCTCTGAAACGTTTGCAAAAGAAGAAAATGTTGATAGTCAGCATAAATGAATGATTTGTAGCAAGCCATTCATTTTTTTGTCACATAATTTTACTATTAATTCTGACAACCCCGTTTTGGGCTATCAATTTTGACTAGAATTTTGTTATCCATTTGTTGAATAATTATTATCTATAATACAGATCAGATTACTATAAGTGAATCTCAGGACAAAATATAGATATAAATCAGTATTTAAAGATAATGAAAAAGTATTATTGTATATCATTGACAATCATTGACAATCATAATCATGTGTTTAGTGGCCCATTATTTAAAGTCATTAAGAATTGTGTTGAAGTTTGGATGACATATGCGACCAGCATGAAACAAGATCAACCTGCACCTATATGTAATTATGGCCTGTTCAAAATGTGTGCTGCTCTCTCATAGTTTCTTCAAGCAAAAGTGCAGTTTTAACCCTTTCCCACACATTGACGCTTTTGGACGCCCCACAAAATAAAGGCTTTGGAAAACATTGTAGAAAATGAAGAAATTGCTTGTGATAATTGCTTCATTTTCCACAATGTTTTCCACCAAGAAAGACCAAAACATGTAAATTTTTGGAACTTGTCGTCTGCAACACCTATGTGTTTGAACTAGGCTAAAATTTTGTTGTTTCGTAATGGGTTAAGAGAACAGGATGACTGCTGCTCATATTGCGTTTTGATGCAGGTTGACATGGGTCCATGTTTGTCTTGTATGCAAAAAGATCCACTTTTCTACATAGTTCATTGTTAGCTCACCTGAGCACGAAGTGCTCAAGGTGAGCTATTGTGGTCACTTTTTGTCCGTCGTCCGTCTGTCTGTCCGTCTGTCCGTCCGTCCACAATTTCGTGTTTACACTCTAGCATCTACAAATATAAGCCAATCTTGACCAAACTTGGTCAAAACATGTATGGCCATAAGATCTCGAATGAGTTCAATTATGGGTCAGATCGAACCAGAAAGTCAGGAGTTATCTGCCCTTGAATGCGAAAAATACTTAGTTTTGACATTGTTTACACTCTAGCATCTACAATTATTGATCAATCAAGACAAATCTTGGACATAACATTGTAGACTATAAGATCTCGGATGAGTTTGATTTTCAGTAAGATCTGACCAGAAAGACGAGAGTTATGTGCCCTTGAATTTGACAAAATTGCCATTTTCGGCTGTTTTTGACCTTGTTTACACTCTAGAATCTACAATTATTCATCAATTAAGACAAAACTTTGCCACAATGTTTGGGACCATGAGATCCCGGATGAGTATGATTTTCAGTCTGATCTGATCAGAAAGTCAAGAGTTACTTCCCCTTGAATTTGACAAAATTGTCATTTTTGGCTGTTTTCGACGATGTTTACACTCTAGAATCTACAATTATTGATCAATCAATCCAAAACTTGGACACAAGGTTGGAGACTATAAGATCTCATATGAGTTTGATTTTCAGTCTGATCTGACCAGAAAGATGAGAGTTATGTGCCCTTAAATTTGATCAAATTGCCGATTTTCGCTGCTTTAGACCTTGTTTACACTCTAGAATCTACAATTATTGACCAATCAAGACAAATCTTGGACACAATGTTGGAAATCATAAGATCTCGGATGAGTTTGATTTACAGCCTGATCTGACCAGAAAGTCGAGAGTGCCCTTGAATTTGACAAAATTGCTGTTTTCGGCTTTTTTCGACCTTGTTTCTACTCCAGAATCGACAATTATTTATCAAACAAGACAAATCTTGGACACAATGTTGGGCGCGATGAAATCTTGGATGAGTTCGATTTTCACAATGTTATTGACCATAAGTTCGTTTTCAGTCTTAGTCATAAATATTTTTTGAATTGAAGACAAGTGTCGTTTATATCATTTTGGTTCAGGTGAGCGATATAGGACCATCATGGTCCTCTTGTTTATTAGTTGTATAATCTACAGTTAAGATCACTGGGAAGAGTTATATGAATTAAATGAGTCAATTGATGAAACTTGAAATTTCTTATTACATAACTGACTTTGAAAAATAAATTTTGGATGGAAAGCATGTTTTTGAATCACTACTTTGAGAAAAACAAATCCACACAAACAATTCTAAGAAAAAAAATGTTCTTATCTATATAAGTTTCACATTTATGAAACCCTTTTCTGTAGGTTACACAACTTTTTATATGTCCATATTGTAATGATAATTGTGGAAAAGGTGTATTGAAATATAAGGGGAATGTGATTGTTTGTATGAAAAAGTGTGGTTTGTTTTCTATTCAGTCGTGAAGTGTTATAAAAAAAATTGCACATTGTTAGCCCTTATTACATTAAATGACCATTATGACAGTGCAGAATAAGGTCAGACTGCTTTAATATGCCGTCAAAGAAACTGGTTGTATTCACGGTTCTTGCAACAACTTTTGTAGTGATAAAGAATTATTCTTTACTACTGCCAAAATTGTTGGAATAACCATCATGAGTTAATCATGACAATGATAAGGAGTCATATATTGTTTGTTATTTTGAACCTGTGATAATTACACCCTGATTAAGATGTAGTTTGTTGCTTTTCAACGAAAACGTCGAAACTGCAGCTTGTTATAAGCTGCAGTTGCGAGGTTTTCGTTGAGAGGCGACAAGTTACTTTTTGGAACATTAATGACTATAATATTATTTTTTCGTGACTTTCTTACTGCATGTTGCCAGCATTATTTGAATGAATCATTATATGAAACAAAAACTTGTAAAGTATTATATTGAACCTATCATTGTTTTATTCATTATTTTCTTGCCAAGTGAAGATCATTGTTATTTCATTATTACATTATCATAATTATGGTATATTAAATGTTGTTTTTATTTTCTACCAATTTACCTATGTTGACCAGGAATTGGTATGATGCCTGTCAATTAAAAAAGGGTATCAAAGCGTTACTTTTCTTCAAAAACATCAAAATTGCAGCTTATTCAAAGCTTTTATTAGGACGCTATGAACATAAAGCGGCAAAATATATTTCAGCTGAATTTAAAAGGCGGCGCGGACAAAAGATTCTAGAAAACATTGAAGGAAAAGAGAAAAATGCTTGTTATTCAAAATTTTACTCTTTCCAAACAATACTTGGTTTTGATGTCCCTGATAGAAAATGAATGGGAACACATTAACATAAAAGAAGAATTGTTATTGATTATCAGCATTTTCTCCTTTGGCTTCATATTTTCTGATGCTGTAGTATTCAAGAATCCAATCTTTATCAAAACAAACTTGTCGTCTTCAGCAGCTTTCAAACTAGAACAATTGAATTTTTAGCTCGACTTTTCGAAGAAAATGAGAGCTTATACTGTCACCCGGGCGTCGGCGTTGGCATCGGCATTGGCGTCGGCGTTGCAACCAAGGTTAAAGTTTTTTCAAACATCAATAACTTCTATACTATCAAAGGGTTTCGACCCAAACTTGGAATACTTATTCACCATCACACCCTCTACCTTACTACCAGGGCCCATGACCCTGGCTCCACTATATTTGGAGTTATGCCCCTTTATACTAAGCAACTTAGAAAGTCGAGCGCGCTGTCTTCGGACAGCTCTTGTTTGTCATTTGGAAAAGGCCAAGGTTAAGCTAATGTCATTAACGGCTTTCACAAACAACAATGATTTTATGTGTTCCAATTTGAAAGGAATAACAGACAACAGATGTAATACTGATTCATATCGAAAAGGGTTCATGTCAATATTTAAAGTAGAATTCCTGCGAAAAATGGATAAAAAAATCACTTTCCGGCAAGGTTTTATTAACCTATATTCAGTTTGGTCATAAAAAGGATCCGTGTTTACGAAATGTTGCAAATCAGATCTATCACCGTGTAACCATTTCTCAACAATAATTTAGACTATTCCAATTTGAAAAGCTGCTGTGGGTGCTTTGGGTCACAAAATATGTTTATATAGATATGAATTACGCAGGCTAATGCACAGAAAATTTTGAGACAAAAAGAGAAAATGCTTATTATCAGCATTTTCTTCTTTTGGCTAAGTTTTTGCATACTTTATCAGGCATATCAAAGCAAAGTCTTCCTTGAAAATGTTTTTTTTTTTAAATTAAAAACAGGATAGACAGGGTAGATCTACAAAGGTCAAATATGGTGTGAGAAATAACAGGAATACTTAGTTAGTTGCTCCAGCTTCTGCGATATGACCATAGCAGTTGAAAGAGGCATTAAACCCCGATTAATCAACAAAGGTTTATAAATTGAAATCAGAACTGTCAATTGGGAAATAAAAAAAACCCAAACTAGAACAAAGATATTATATTAGGATTTTACATTTTATTCACAATGTGCATGTACATGATGTATACAGCTGACTCTCGTTATGTCGACAATGGTTTAGTCGAACTACTGCCCAAGTCCAAGTGTAAATCTTATCCGTGCTTATCAAATGGAATCAAGTAATTGCTAAAGCTGTTTAAAAATAAAGATAAAGTAGAAAAATGAGACAAATTGCTTAATTACTGTCTTTTGTCTACACTAGAATTAACTTAAAAATAAGCAAAATGTGATATGAAGAAAAGGACCTGTATGACACATGAGATCAACAGGGGTCCAGATCAGCCTGTGCATAAACATAGTCTGAACAAGATCCAAGCTGTTCTCTAATAGTTCTGTATGACCTGTAACAACTTTGCAAGACTCCATTTGACAAACACTAGAAACGCTGTTTTCGAAAACTCTATAAGCAACATCATTCCATTGTCCATTTTCCGGAACCTGGCTCCAATGTTAAAAATGAATTTCCTTTGCACTTACAAACACCGTATGTGAACTTTGGATATGCCGAGCTATGACGTTCCATGCGACACAGTTTCAACTACATACGATTTAGAGCAAACTTATTTCAATAGCAAATGATTTTATAGATCACGATAAATGGCCTGGCAGAGCATCTTTAGCTAATAGGTAGAGATACTCTGTCAGGTCATTTATATACAAATCATAGTATGATAAGGTAAACTCCGATTGAAAAATACCAAAATTGACGGCGACCGGGCGTTGCTTGGGGCACATAACGGACACTTTATCATTTTTAGCTCACCTGAGCACGAAGTGCTCGAGGTGAGTTATTGTGGTCACTTTTTGTCCGTCGTCCGTCCGTCTGTCCGTCCGTCTGTCCGTCCGTCCGTCAACATTTGGGGTGTTTACACTCTAGCATCCACAAAAGTTACTCAATCTTGATCAAACTTGGCCAAAACAAGTACGATCATAAGTTCTCGGACAAGTTCGATTATGGGCCTGATCGGACCAGAAAGTGCGGAGTTATCTGCCCTTGAATGTCAAAAAATGCTGTTTTTAAGTTTGTTTACACTCTAGCATCTACAATTATTGATCAATCAAGACAAAACTTGGACATAATGTTGGAGATCATAAGATCTTGGATGAGGTCAATTTTCAGTCTGATCTGACCAGAAAGATGAGAGTTATGTGCCCTTGAATTGGGCAAAATTGCCACTTTTCTGCTATATTCAAAAAAAGAGTTAATCTAAGGGAAGGAACTCTGACACTACTTTCTTCAGTATAAGTAGAGTTATCTAGTTTGATAGAGGATATAAATAGATTTACACTCTTATTAACCCATTACCAAACAACAAAATTTTAGCCTAGTCCAAAATCATAGGTGTTGCAGACGACAAGTTCCATTGAACAAAATTTAACATTTTTTGGTCTTTCTTGGTAGAAAACATTGTGGGTAATGAAGAAATTGCTTGTCACAATGTTTTCCAAAGCCTTTATTTTGAGGGGCATCCAAAAGCGCCAATGTGTGGGAAAGGGTCAATCAAGAAAAAAACTTGGACACAATGTTGGGGACTATAAGATCTCAGATGAGTTTGATTTTCAGTCTGATCTGATCTGAAAGTCAAGAGTTACGTGCCCTTGGATTTGACAAAATTGCCATTTTGGGGGTGTTTTCAACCTTTTTTACACTCTAGAATCTACAATTATTATTCAATCAAGACAAAACTTGGACACAATGTTTCGGACCATAAGATCTGGGATTAGTTTGATTTTCAGTCTGATCTAATCAGAAAGTCAAGAGTTATGTGCCCTTGAATTTGACAAAATTGCTGTTTTTTACTGTTTTCGACTTTGTTTACACACTAGAATCTATAATTATTGACCAATCAAGACAAATTTTGGACACAATGTTGGAGACTATAAGATCTCAGGTAACTTCGATTTTCAGTTTGATCTTATTAGAAAGTCAAGAGTAATGTGCCCTTGAATTTGATAAAATTGCTGATTTTGGCTGTTTTCGACCTTGTTTATACTCTAGAATCTACAATTATTTATCAATCAAGACAAAACTTGAACACAATGTTGGGGACTATAAGATCTTGGATGAGTTTGATTTTCAGTCTGATCTGATGAGAATGTTGAGAGTTATGTGCCCTTGAATTTGACAAAATTGCCATTTTCGGCTGGTCTTGACCTTGTTTACATTCTAGAATCTACAATTATTGATCAATCTATACAAAACTTGGACACAATGTTGGGAACCATAAGATCTCATATGAGTTTGATTTTCAGTCTGATCTGATCAGAAAGTCGAGCGTTTTGTTCCCTTGAATTTGACAAAATTGTTGTTTTCGGCTGTTTTTGACCTTGTTTATACTCTAGAATCTACAATTATTTATCAATCAAGACAAAACTTGGATACAATCAGGGCTACAGATAAGTGGAGGTGAAGACATACTAACATTGTTTTTTCGAATTCAAAATCTATGTTGTGGGTACTCATTTGAATCGTCTCGACGAGACGATACAAATGAGTACCTACAACATAGGGTTTGATGATCACTGACAGCATTATTGCAGTTTGAAAAGTCACCACCCCCTCTTATCTGGAGCCCTGTACAATGTTTGGCACCATAATTTAGATCTTGGATGAGTTAGATTTTCACAACCTTATTGACCATAACTTCTTTTTCAGTCTTAAATTAATAAATATTAATTGAATTGAACAAAAGTGTTGCTCATATCATTTAGGTTCAGGTGAGCGATATAGGACCATCATGGTCCTCTTGTCTTTCAATGTTTTCTATGCAGCATAATACATAAACTGTTTTTGTTGAATAAGTTTTTTGTCATCTTCAGGCTACACTTTTTTCAGCTTCTAAAAGGCCAATAATAAAATTGATGTTATTTCGTCGGTGTTATTGCGAAACCTCGTAACTCTAGCTTTGATCAAGCTGGAATCACGAGGTTTTGTAACAACACCGACGATTTGGGAAAGGATCAAGTATAATGGACAATCTGTAGTTTACTGTTTTTGTATAGGCCTAACTTGAATTTTTTGTATTGCTGACACAACGCATGGTAAGCAGATGTATATGAGTCATGATCTGGAAAATGGCCCTTTAAAGTTTATGGTATTTGGGAACAACATGGATCTAGATCAGCCTGTGCATATGCACAGTCTGATCAAGATCCATGTTGGTTCCCAACAGCTTGTTTATGACCTGCAGCAACTGTAAGTTGGCAGCAGGCATCCTAATATCAGACTGCTTAAAAATTGTCCATAGTCTGATAAAGAAACATTGTAGTCTAAAATGCTGTAAGGAGCCACTTTCCCAGATCCAGGCCCATTATATTAGATCTACACGATGTATAATTACGTGACTTAGAATTTCCGACACTCTTCAATAACTTTGTCAATACCTGACCAATTTGAATTCGGTTTGAAGCAGAGAAGGCCCTATGGTTGATTTTTAAAGAGTTTTCTTATGATTTCTTTAAGTCCGATAAGCCCTTTCCTCCCTGCCACGCCCACTTTTCTTAACAAATGTAAAAAATTGTGAATACATTTTGAAAAGAGAGACTCAAAGAACATTCCTGCAAAGTCTGGTTCAAATTGGCCATTTGGTTGATTTTTAAAGAGTTTTCTTATGATTTTTCTAAGTCTGATAAGCCCCTTTCTCCTTGCCACGGCCACATTTTTTGACAAATGTAAAAATTGGTGGACAAATTTTGAAAAGAATGACTCAAGGCACATTCCTGCCAGGTTTGGTTCAAATTGGCCCAATGGTTGACACTCTTCAATAACTTTGTCAATACCTGACCAATTTGAATTCGGTTTGAAGCAGAGAAGGCGTAAAATATCAGGAATAACCTGGACTTTGTTGATTTTTTAAAAAAAATCAACTGATAAAAAAGTTATTGAAGATCAACCAAAATATTGGTTGATCTTCAATAACTTTTTTATCAGTTGATTTTTCAAAAATCCGCCATATATAGGCTATCTAATGCTGTCCAGATTCTCTGATTCAAATCGAATTCAAATCGGTCCAGTATTTACAAAGTTATCGAGGGTTTTCTGAAAATATTGTATGGTGATTTGCCCAGTTTTCGTGGAGGAGCCCAAATTCGTGGTATTCCGAATAATCTTATGCTATTCTAAACATGCGACGTCTACACTCTAGAATTTTGTCAACATACACCCACCCCCAATCTTAACTCGCTTCAAATAAAGTAAACAAAGAAAATGTTTATTCAAGGGGCATAACCTATGACTATTCTTATGAGGGTTGTTCAATACATTTTAACGCAATGAATCAAATAGGCAAATGTACTTGTGATGCTCCTATTATTACATCAGCCAGCGTAATTTTTTAAAAACAACTTTTAATCATTCACAAGGAATGCTAGATTGATGAAGTGCCCAGTTTTGGGAGGAAAATTTGGAAACAAAGAATGTGTCACTGATTTATTGAATGACCCACGAATTCTGGTGCCTCAATTCCGGTGACGTCAGAGGTCAACAGCTAAAACAAAATAGCTTCAAAAGTAAAAAATAACACACAACTGACGTAAATGTAGGGAATTTACAAAATTACAAATATTTTCAAATGTTATTCAGTAATTGTTGTAGCATTGACTTGTTCTTGTCTTCTGGGAGTTTCCTGTGAATTATTAATACCACGAAAACTGGACCAACCATCATATTACGTGATTATCCACCGTGATATTATCTGTGTTCTCTAAGATGTTTTACTCCCATTCCTGGCATCTGATCTATACACTAATTGACCTCTCACATCTGTGACGTCAATCAGCGCATTCGTAGTTCTATTCGATAATAACGAACAAGACCGATTGTCTCCGGATAGCTTAGTCATGTGATAACTTTGGCGGGAAACTATACGTCGCCGACACAATAAGGACAGTGTATGTTTAAACGTGTTTCGAAAGTTTCTCGACATGAATGCGTACACAATGGGGTTGGTGCAGCTATTGAAGTATGACATCAGGAAGAATGCGATGCGTAGAGGGCGTAGGAAGCCTTGATGGAGATTGTCTAGGACGCCATATGCCACGAGTAAGTTGTTTGTTGTGATTGGTCCCCAGCATATTACGAACAGCAGAACGACGGCAACCAGCATCTTTATTACCTGCAGTTTAAATCAAGTTGTAGTTACACGTTTCTTGAAGAAAAGCAGTGATATAAGAGAAAAATGAACAAAAAGGACCAGACTGTATATAATTTGATACCACCGCTGCTTCAATGCAGCCTGCGTCCTTCGATTGGTAGGCCTACTAAAACTGCAAAAAGCATCAAATACAAATAGGCATAAGATGATGGTGATATTCTATTAACCTTGCATTTTAGACCTTAAAAACCCTTTTGATTGGAAATCTGTGCGCCCAAATGTACGTCAGATTTATTGGACTTAAAAAATAACCCTGTCTAAAACACAAACGTGCATTTTAAAAAAAAGAATTTGAGATTTTGAGATGTAGACACTTGGACGTAAAACATGACCAAAGCTTATATTAGGCCTAATGCAAACACGCGGATGACTTCGAACTGTTGATGAACAACAATTTGATTAATCTTTAGCACAAAAATATATATTTCTCGTAAACGATGTAATATTTTTGCTAAACATTTTCAGAATTTTCATAAGAAAATATGCTCTTTCAGAAAAAAATAAAAGTAAATTTCGTGAAAAAATATCTGTGAAATGTCACTTTAAAATAATCAATCTAAATCTTGAACACATCACCCACCTGTTTTCGAGTGTTGATGTCATTCTGTATTGGCGTGTTTTTAACGTTAAGCTCCTTCAAGAATCCCTGATTATTGACTGAGAATTCGTGCACCACTGGGCCTTTATTGCCTATAAACTTGGTTGTTTCTGGTTTGTCTTTATACCGGCTACTGCAATACAGAATATTGGTGCTTTCCTACAAAAATATCGTAACTGCAGCTTGAACTAAGCTGCAGTTACGAGGTTTTTGTTGAAAAGCAAAGATCGATATTGATGTGTTTTTGACGTTTAGCTCTTTCAAGAATCCCTGATTACTGAGGGAGAATTCGTGCACCACTGGACCTTTATTGCCTATAAACTTGGTCGTTTCGGGTTTGTCTTTATACCGGCTACTGTAATACAGAATATTGCTGTTTTTCTACAAAAATATCGTAACTGCAGCTTCAAATAAGCTGCAGTTACGAGGTTTTTGTTGAAAAGCGAAACATAGATATTGGCGTGTTTTTGACGTTAAGCTCCTTCAAGAATCCTTGATTACTGACGGAGAATTCGTGCACCACTGGACCTTTATTGCCTATAAACTTGGTCGTCTCTGGCTTCTCCTTATACCGGCTACTGTAAAAGAGAATATTGCTGCTTTTCTACAAAAATATCGTAACTGCAGCTTCAAAAAAGCTGCAGTTACGACGTGTTTGTTGAAAAGCAAATATTTGTTACTGCAATACAGAATATGGACATTTAATTAAGGTAGTCCTTCCTTAACAAACTCATACGATGTCGAAACTATTCGGGCGACGTCGTAATCATCGGCGGTGGAACGTTCCGCCGCCGAATGTTTACGACGTTGCATGAATATGTACATCTTCGCTAGCCAAGGTTGAACCCACCTACGTTTGTATTCACCCTTGGCGGATTTAGTCCGATTTTCTTGAAATCGCGAAGCGCCGCCTAGCGGTTGTTCTGCTGGTTGTTTACGTCCATTATTGATGACGTCATTAACGCGCGTTGTCTTTCGCGTCGTACGTCGTGCAGATTATGTAAAAGTTAGCTGTTTTTTCGGTCGAATTGTCGAAAGTATAATAATTCGTCGATTAAAGTTAGAGAATTCCTGTCTATTGCAGTGAAATTCGTAGGAAAAATCGCCCATCTTCGCATTTTTGAGTTGCAAATGCAATGCTTTTTCCCGCCCGTTGTCATGATTTGGTTACTCATAACAAATGTATCAGTCGACAATCTGATTGGTTCCAGCGAGACCTCGCTGGAACCAATGAAAACGCTTTCCAGGAGGCCAAGAAAATCGGACTAAATCCGCCAAGGGTGAATACAGAAACGACGTTACGTCGTAGATGTCACCCTTGGCTTGCGAAGATGGAATATGTACGGATACGTAACAAATTCTAACAACGTCGCACGAAAAAAGTCCGACATCGCGCGAATCACATTAGGGTAGTGGGACTACCTTAATTGAAGAATGCTTTGTAACATTGCAATCCACCGTATACCCGATCGCTTAAATTACAATAATTGATCTGCAAGAAACAGTGAAAATTTAAAAAAATATTTTCTTTTTCAATAGAATTATCGAGTAGGCCGAAAGGTAAACGGCTTTCCGAATTTTGCTGTTAAGATATTTTTTTTTTGGGGGGGGGGGGGGGGGGGGGAATACCAAATATCTTGTTTTCATTCTAATAAAATAATAACAAAACGAAAAACAAGAGGCCCAAGAGGGCCTGAACCGCTCCACTGGCTAAAGTGGAAGAATTATCCCATGATTTCTTGTAAGCCTTACACAGCCAAATCTTGAAATTTGTGGATAAATTTTGAAGAGAGACACAAAGAGCATTCTTGCAAAGTCTGGTTCAAATTGGCCTAATGGTTGATTTTTAAAGAATTTTCTTATGATTTCTTTAAGTCTGATAAGCCCCTTTCTCCCTGCCACGGCCACATTTTTTGACAAATATAAAAAAATGTGAAGAAATTTTAAAAAGAATGACTCAAGGCATATTCATATTCGTTTGGTTCAATTGGGCACACATGTTGATTTTTAAAGAATTTTCTTACGATTTCTCTAAGTCCGATAAGCCCCTTCCTCCCTGCCACGCCCACTTTTCTTAACAAATTTAAAAACTTGTGAATAAATTTTGAAAAGAGAGACTCAAAGAACATTCATGCAAAGTCTGGTTCAAATTGGCCCTATGGTTGATTTTTAAAGAGTTTTTTTATGATTTCTTTAAGTCCGATAAGCCCTTTCCTCCCTGCCACGCCCACTTTTCTTAACAAATGTAAAAAATTGTGAATACATTTTGAAAAGAGAGACTCAAAGAACATTCCTGCAAAGTCTGGTTCAAATTGGCCATTTGGTTGATTTTTAAAGAGTTTTCTTATGATTTTTCTAAGTCTGATAAGCCCCTTTCTCCTTGCCACGGCCACATTTTTTGACAAATGTAAAAATTGGTGGACAAATTTTGAAAAGAATGACTCAAGGCACATTCCTGCCAGGTTTGGTTCAAATTGGCCCAATGGTTGATTTTTAAAGAATGTTCGTATGATTTCTCCATGTCTGATACATGTAAGCCCCACCCTGCCACGCCCACATTTTTTGACGAATCAAAAATTTGCGAACAAGTTTTGAAAATGGTCACTCAAGGAACATTCCTGCCAAGTTTGGTCAAAATTGGCCCACTGGTATAAGAGGAGAAGATGTTTAAAGAAAAGGTTCACGGACGGACGTACGGACGCACGGAGCCGAGCCCGGATAGCTCAGTCGGTTACGTCGGAGTCTGTCAATCCAGGGGTCTCGAGTTCGAACCCCGGCTCGGCCAGTATCCATTCTGACATTTGACAAAAGTCATTTGTCTCTCACCAATGGGTGTGAATCATCTATGTGAGAGAGCAGCTGGAGGCTCGGTTTGGATATTGTGGTTGTACTGGTGCGAGAAATACCAGGAACCCACGGTTAGGTGCTCCAGCCGCCGCGATATGACCCTGGTAGTTGAAAACGGCGTAAAACCCCAATAAACTCAAACTCAAACGGACGCACGGACGCACGACAGACACAACGCCATGACAATAGCTCGCTGGCCTTCGGCCAGTGGAGCTTTAACAACATGCTTATAGCCTTATAGCCAATTTGGTAATTTAAGGTTTTTGAAATACTGACTTGGCTTTACTGAGGGTATGCTAAATCTTTACAAATTTATGAAGTATTCTGTCACCACTCTGTTTCTTAAATGTATGGGGGTAGGATACTTGGCTTGTGAACGAAGATTGGAATTCTAGACTGTACCAATTTGGAAAGAAATACACACCCCAAATAAAATATTTGAGGGAAAGGGAGAAATTGCTGATCATCAACAATTTCTTCTTTTCTCTCAATAATTTACAAAGCTGTTCCTACTTTGGACGTCAAAACGTGTTTTGTTTGGGAAAAGGTCAGCTTGCTATAATTGAGCCAGGATCTGGAAAAGCGTCCCATAAGGCTTTTGAGCTTAACATAGATCCAGATCAGCCTGTGCATACGCCCAGTCAGATCAGGATCTATGTTGTTCTCTAATAGCTTCTTCATGACATGTAGTAACGTAAAGAAAGCAGCATGGATGCATATTGGACTGCTTTTGACAACAGCCTGCACTTGGAACTCAATTATTTAAAAATGCTTTAAGGGACGTTTTTCCAGATCCCGGCCAAATTCTGTTTACCTATGTTGCACAGTCTGTGGTCGCCTCTTATGCAGGGTCCACACTCGCCTACATATACTAGCGTACGCGAATGTCATAAGACACAGCGGTATAGCCAGAATGATCAAGAACATATACGTGCCGTAGATTTTGCCGTATATAGGCTTCTCCCATTGTAGAGTACACCAATAGCCAGTGTTGTTGCCTGAACCCACCGGCTTGTGAATCTGAATATAGAAAAACGAAAGAAATTTAAATTTATTTATATATCTCTGATTATGACAACATAGAAAAAGGTTAAAAAAAAGGGCAGATATTTTCGTTTAACCTTTTCCCAAAACGGCAAAACTGTAGGGTGGTCTATAATATAGCCAGAATAATCAAGAAGATATAGGTGCCGTGTATCTTGCCGTATATAGGCTTCTCCCATTGTAGAGTACACCAATAGCCCGTGTTGTTGCCTGAACCTACCGGCTTGTGAATCTGAATATAGAAAAACGAAAGGAATTAATTCATTAATCTCTAATGATGACAACATAGAAAAAAGGCAAAAAGGCAGAGATTTCCGTTCAACACTTTCCCAAAACGACAAAACTTGAGTGGTCTATAGCTAGAATAATCAAGAACATATAGGTGCCGTGTATCTTGCCGTATATAGGCTTCTCCCATTGTAGAGTGCACCAATAGCCCGTGTTGTTGCCTGAACCCACCGGCTTGTGAATCTGTAAAAGAAAAAAAAAAGAAAGGAATTTAAAATCATTTATAAATCTCTATTCATGACAACATAGAAAAAGGTAAAAAAAAAGGCAGATATGTTCGTTTAACCCTATCAAAAACGGCAAAACTATGGTGACCACAATGATCAAGAACATATATGTGCCGTAGATCTTGCCGTATAAAGACTTCTCCCATTGTAATGTACACCAATAGCCAGTGTTAGTGCCAGAACCTACCGGCTTGTGAATCTGTAGATAGAAATGAAAGAAAGAATTATTCATGAATCTCTAATGATGATAAGATAGAAAAAGGTAAAAATGAAGGCAGACATCGCCGCTTTTCAACAAAAACTACGTAACTGCAGCTTGTTTTAAGATGCAGTTACGAGTCTTTCGTTGAAAAGTAGCGATATTTTCGTTCAACCTTTTCCCAAAACGGCAAAACTTGAGGTTGGTCTATAGCCAGAATGATTAAGAACATAGCGTCGCTTTTCAACGAAAACCTCATAACTGCAGCTTAAAACAAGCTGCAGTTATGAGGGTTTCATTGAAAAGCGACGATATATGTGCCATAGATCTTGCCGTATATAGGCTTATCCCATTGTAGAGTACACCAATAGCCAGTGTTGTTGCCGGAACCTACCGGCTTGTGAATCTGTAGATAGAAATGAAGGAGAAAAAAAAAAAAAAAAAAAAAAAAAAAAAAAGAAAGAAAGGAATTAAACTCATTTATAAATCTCTATTCATGACAACTTGTAAAAAAAAAAAAAAAAAAAAAAAAAAAAAAAAAAAAAAAAGAAAGGAGTTTAAACTCATTTATATATCTCTGATTATGACAACATAGAAAAGGGTTAAAAAAAAGGGCAGATATTTTCGTTCAACCCTTTCCAAAAACGGCAAAACTATGTTGACCACAATGATCAAGAAGATATATGTGCCGTAGATCTTGCCGTATATAGGCTTCTCTCATTGTAATGTACACCAATAGCCAGTGTTAGTGCCAGAACCCACCGGCTTGTGAATCTGTAGATAGAAATGAAGGGAACATATTCAGGAATCTTTAATAATGACGCGTTTCTTATATTGAGCATTTAATTGGGACTGGAAAAATCGATTGAAATGGTTCAACAAAATTTTCGACATGTATAAGTATAAGAGCAATGTCGAAATTGCTCAGACATGGTTAAGAATATGAAAGTTCCGTGAGCATTTTAGAAATTGCTCGTAGGATTTTCTTTGTGATTAATCGAGTTTTCATATTTACACACAACCTAATAATTTGCAAAAGAACACAGATTGCCAATAATTAGGTAGTAGATTTTAACTTCAAGTTAGGTTATAGCTATCACATATTTAGGTCTAACCTTAATCATCATTTATGTATTTGACGTTGATTATATAAAGTCTTAAAAAGAAGAAGCTCACTTAAAACTTATGATACAGAAACTGAATCAGATGACCCCGAATGAGTTAGATTTTTTAAGTCTCGAAAAGGAAACAATATGAACATTTTAGATAGAAACTTCTCCCAGAGGAGCGGTCCGAGCAAAATGAAATAATAGTTGGTTATTGTTATCTCAACACAAGCAGAGATTTCCATTTATAGCTGTCGGAAGAAGATGCATTATAAAATCACAATCCATCACACCAGTGTTGATAGCTAGATTGTCTTAACCCATTACCACACAATGACTCTTTTGACTCCCCACAAAATAATGGCAATGGAAAACAACGTGGAAAATGAAGAAATTGCTTGTGACAAGCAATTTCTTCATTTCCCACAATGTTTTCCATTCAAAAACACCTAGAAATTGAAAATTCCATTCACTTGAAATTGTCGTCTGCAGGATCTTTCAATTTGGACCGCCCTAAAATGTTGTCGTTTGGTAACGGGTTAAACCTCCTCATGCTGTTCACGTAATATTTCTGTTGCGAACAAAGCTTTAGCGGGCAGTATACACTTTAAGATAAACATAAACAGTCGTGCAGTCTAATCTGCAAGGTACGAGTCTTTCGTAAAAAAGCGACGATTTGCTATATGACTGACTGACGGACAGGGTGGAAACATGTATCCTTCACGCGCATAGAAGGGAGAGCACGTTAGTTGACATTTTCCATTGATGTTTTATCATTTTTTCAATACAAATTAGTTGTCATTCGAAAGGGTTGGTTGCAATTGTAAATGCTATTGTAAATTTGTATGCGAAGGTTCGAATCTTACAGGTGTCAGTCAGTGTCATACACCTGCAAGTTTCAAACCAATGCACGTATCTTTTTTTTTATACGCCGCCGGAGGCGGACGTATATTGGCGTCATCTTCTCCGTCTGTCCGTCCGTCCATCCGTCCATCCGTCCGTACGTCCGTCCACTTTTCTTGTCAACGCAACTCCTCCTAAGTTTCTGGCTGGATCTTCTTGAAACTTGGTCAATGTTATCACCTCAATTGGTAGATGTGCATGAAGGAAGGATTTTATGGTTCGTTGATTTTTGCCTGAGTTATGCCCCCTTAAAACTTTCTCTGGAGCGGCGTATATTGTGACCATGGCACTCTTGTCGTTATTTACATTGATCTTATCTAGAATTTCAAAACATTTGACTTATCGTAACCGGATTATGAAATGCAGAAGAAAAAAATCATTATAGGCTAATAATAACAAGTATTAAAATGTAAACAGGACAAACAATTAATTAAAGTAAGGACGATTTGCTTGTAAATACGTTCATGTGGACTAAATGGATGGAAACACGAGAGAAAGGAAAATAAACGAACTGTAAGACTGACTTCCAATAGTTAATTTTAACTGGATAGGTTACAGGGTTAGATCGTAATGGAATGAAATCAATTTGGAATTGAATTTAGATTGAATGTCGAGCACTATTTCTCATTTAGAAAATGAGAATCTCGTTGATTTGCCATGCCACTCAAAGATTTACTTGGCCAAAGTTCACATTGAAGAATAATAAATTTGAGCCGAGATCCGGAAAAAAGATCAGTATAGGGTTTGAGACAAACGTGAATCTAGATCAGTCTGTCTATAGGCTTGTTATTCTCTGAAGATCCTGTCTCCGATTGATTCTTTACCGTCTGTTACTTTTCTATTAGAGCATCAAACGCTATGAGCCGGATTCTGAATGTCTTGAAGTAATCTGACGTTCTATTAAAACCGCGAGTTTCAATTGTGTCTCTTATCCCAATAGTCAAAGCCATAATTTAAAGACGATTTAGTTCAGTCACTATATCATGGCAGTGTTTACAAATTTTACCCATGTAAACAATGGGAAATGCGTTCTTACCTTTCATTACAATTTTGCATGTGTTGGTTCGAATCTTGCAGGTGTGAGACACCTGCAAGGTTCGAACTATCACATGCAAAATTACAGAAGTTTGGAGTTTGATATTGTGTTGTTTAGGCCTACATAGGTAAATTTTGTTAACATGTGTCATGATATCGTAATCCGATTATAATCAGTTAGATTTGTGCTCTATGTCTTCAGCAATTGGAAACTAGTGGGAAACTACTAAGCTACAGAGCGTGCAATCTAAATATAATTCGAGAAGGCAATTATAGCCAATTAAGCCATTATCGGGATAGAACAGTTATTCTCTCAAATTTTCAAATTTGATTTTTTAAAAAAAAAAATGTTAAAACAACGAAACAACAACGCACATCGCGTCAGCGAATGAAGTAGGTCAAGACTTTTCAAGAATGAAGTATTGCTGCTCTTTCAGTCAGTGAGAAAAAAAACAGACCACTGAGTGATAACTACGTGTATGTAGGCCGATGTGGTGGACTTTTCGACATTTTCAAAAATTCTATGAATATTTTGCCGATTTGAAAATTGTTTGTAGCACAAAAAGCCAGATATGTCGTGAATTTGCTGAATGTTAACAATCTTTGAAAAATTATCTGATAAAAGTTATTTACCAAAAGTTTGGTTGGTCCCCATCAACTTTTCTAAAAGATAATTATGTACACCAAGCAAAGTTTTTTTCCCATATTCTATGCTATAAATATTTTTCAAATCGGTAAAATTTTAACAGAATTAATGAAGATTTTCTGCAAATGTTGTGTCTCGTGATTCCCGCCATGTAACTGATTTCGTCACATCGAGTACCGGCTAAAATTGCAAGTAGTTGTCAACTAGTGTTGCTTGGAAGTTAACGGCCTTGTCTTGCGTTGCATTTCTTCCATTTGTTGCTGACTCAAATATTTAAGAGCAACGATGAAAATGGGGTAATAATTGGGAATTTATGATCAAGACAACAATTAACATTTGTTAATTAGGTTACTCGCTGATTAGTTTTGTAATTTCGTTGAACTCGTTTCTTTTCCTTTCTGCAAACACGTTTTTTCTTCTGTTATTCTTTGACTGGATTCACAAAAGTCCAACCGCTGATTAGCCTACTTGAAATTACTTGAAATTATTTGAAATTACAATAGTTATGTGATTACCAAGCGAATTGAAACCATCTCACTTTCGTTTTATTTGTTTTATGGACATTGAACTCATAATTTTAACGGCTAGTAAGTGAGATGTTTTTTTTTTTTAAGTCGAAAGAATTAATATTTCGCGAGCGTTTTTCATTAGAAGGTATGTGTCAGACAGCAAGTTTTGAGTGTTGCCGACCTGCTTATCGAAAATCACTGGAATGAAATAAGATAATAAAAATGTAGATCTAAATATAATATTTTCAGCATGAGTTGACCGCTGCTTGTGATAGACCAAGTAGAAATTTGTGTGGTTCGGGTTTACCGACCGACACTTGCAAAATGCACACCGTCCATCCGGATACAAAAAACACGGATTGGTCTTCCAAACGCGGATATAAACAATTTTATTTTGAACGGCGGGAAAAAAGAGTGAGTATTTATTATCTTTAATTACAACGAATATTGGCTGAGTTGATTTTTATGTGACATAAAATGAAAACGTACATAACTTTGCCAAATTGAATGTTTACCTAAAATCATGTCTCTTAAAATCTGTTAGTAAGAGAAATATATGCTACTGATTCTGACTTTGAAAAGAAAAAAAAAATCTAGGTAAGGTCTGTAAATCATTATTAAAGCGCATAATTATTGTCAAATTGATGTTTCACGGAGGATCGGGGGTCGCTTCAAGTGTTCTCTTTACAAGAACCCATAAAAAGTATAGAAAAAGACCAAGAACTATTTGAAATTAGGTACTGTCAGTTGCTATGGTGCAACATACCACGGTGCATCTGTGTTGTGTTGTATCAAAATCCGTGGTAAGTTGTACCTTGAAGCAAACTAGGCTAATCTTTAAACATGGCTTTAGACACCCAATTTTTTTCTTCCATTTTGATGAATGGTATAGATTTATTCCATAGATGTCAAAAACTTATTTTGAAGAGATATTTGCTCGAAACCAGTTAACTAATTTCTACAAATATAAAACAAAACGGGAAGTAGGCGAGAAAATAGTGATTTACTATTTAAAATGGCTTGTATCTATAGTTTACTCAAATCTTTTGTTATGAAACTACAGCACACTCAAGATAAACCATTTTGCATCAGCTCTGCACAATCACTTTTTATATAGCAGCAATTAAAAGGCTATATGTTGATGTTTTCTTACCTTGTGTATTCCCACGGTGTTGTTTTTCACATCCGCGTTTGGAAGACCAATCCGTGTTTTTTTTTTGTATCTGGGTGAACGGTGTGAAATAGGACCGACCTTAATTGTTTTGTCCTCTCAGGATAAAAATCCAAGAAATAACAGCAACGACAAGACAATTAACAACAAAACACAAATCAAAAAATTAAAAAAGGTCTTATTCCTTCATACTGGTGTTGAAATCAATCTCGACCAGTAATGGACATATAGTAGGCCAATTATTGAGAGTAATTTTGTTTCTGTTAGGCTTTTTGGTCAGGATCGGACAAGTAGTCAGCCGATCATTAACCATAATTCCAAACAAGGCCTGGTTTTGACGCCTGGACAGATAAAGTGTGGGTAAATGATAAGGCAAATAAGGTCACTAGCATTTTCTTCTTTTGTCTCAATATTTTATACATTAGATCATACAAAATTAATTTTCTATCAAATACTTTTGTGTCGTCTGTAATAACTTTGATTAAAATAAAGACGACCCAAAATGTTTCCCGTTTGGGAAGTTGTGTAAAAATCGACTTGCTTTTTATGAACCAGTTACGACAGTGAAATTCCGTACGTTATCAACCACAGCCATTTCCCAAACATTTTCTGTCGTTTTTTTGCATCCAAAATAGAAAGAGTTTTGAAAAAAAATTGGGGAAAAGAAGAAAATGCTTAAATTGTCCAACATTATGTGCCGTTCTCTCACCATTTTCAGTACTATATTAAGGTTTAAGCATTACTTACCCTGCCGATGAGGATCGGTGAGGCCATGATCAGACTGAGGAATCATAGCACCAACACCGTCTTCTTGGCTAGAGTCACTGTGCTAGTACATTTAGCTCGGATGGGATGCATTATGGCGTAGTATTTGGGATCGAACAAATAGTTAGCTGATCATTGAGTGAAATTTTGTTTCTTATATTTGGACAGGATCGGGCATACCCTTGAGCATTTAGCTAGCAATAGTTAGCACTACGTCGGTGTTATTGCAAAACCTCGTAACTCAAGCTGGAGTTACGAGGTTTTGCAATAGCACCGATGATTACTTACCCTGCCGACCAGGATCGGTGAGGCCATGATCAGACTCAGGAACCATAATACCAACACTGTCTTCTTGGCTAGGGCCACTGTGCTGATGCACTTAGCTCGGATAGGATGCATTATGGCGTAGTATCTGGAAATAAAAAAAAAATGAAATTTCGAATCATTTTTATATTTTTGACAATAAATGTTCGGTGTTTATGCATGGGGAAGGGAAGTTTTGAACATATCGCTGCTTTTCTTCAAAAACCTCGTATCTGCAGCTTAAAACAAGCTGCAGATACGAGGTTTTTGTAGAACAGCGACGATATGTAGAGATTGCAATAAAAAAAACAAGTACAATGTATCAGGAAAAATTGATACGAGCCGTACTTTGCATGATCTCAACCCATTCCCACGTAATGACGCCACGTAACATTGACGCCCTTTGACGCCTACAAGATAAAGACTTCGGAAAATATTAATTCAGAAAAGTACACCTTTCATAGGCAAAAACACGCTCAAAAATGTTATCCAATTCAATTTTGAATGTTTGATACACTGAAAAGAAGCTATTGTGTTAGCCATGTTTTATGCTTTCCTTTACAGAACAGAGTCAGTATTCTAAACATGCTTTATGCGAAGGCCAGACTTCATGGGGAAATAACAATACGTTTTATGAATAAAACAAGTTCTGAAGTGGAATGTGAATTTCACTTTTCCAAAAGCTACAATCAGGGATTATTAAAAAGGGACCTGTAAGTCGATTTGATTAAAAGGAACCTTCCAAGATTTCATGATTCAGGAATGTAACATCTTCGCTAGCGAAGATTGAACCCATTTACGTGTGTGTTCAAAAACACAACGTTACGTCATGGAAGTCGTCATTGCCTTGCGAATATAGAAATAATATAGATAAAAGAGATTACAGACGGCATTTTAGCTTGCACAGATTCAGGGTAGTCTGATCTGGACCCGTGGCTGCTTAACCCTTTCCCAAACGTCAAAATTTCAGGGTGACCCACTTCCTTCAAAGACTGCCACAGATGACAAAATGGATGTTATTAAAGATTAAGATTTGTGTAAAATATGGCACAGAAAATATTGAGATAAAAGGAGAAACTTCTGATTATCAGCAGTTTCTTCTTTTATATCAATGTTTTCCCAGGCCTTTTCTATTATGGACGTCAAAACCAGGTCGTGTTTGGGAAAGGATTAAAGAAGCAGCATTGCTGATAAAGATTATATTGTGATCACTTAGGTCCAGTCCTATGCTTAAACAATCCATTAATCCATTGGTCAACACTTTCCCAAACGACGCGATTTTGAAGAAAACGACGAAATATGCAATTATAAGGACTGTTCTTGCATACAAAATCGTATAGAAAATGTTGAGGCGAAAGAATAGATGCTAATCAGCAATTTCTTTTTAAGCATTAATGTTAACCAAAGACTTTTCTTATAAAGACACCAAAAGCATTTTCGGAGAAAGAGACAATGTTTGCTAAAAGAGCTCACTCTCAAGATATAGATTTCAAAAACAAGAAAAACCCTAAATAAAACAATTCCTTTGTTTATCTTTGTACAAAATCAAATTTTCTTAGAAAACAAAATTTTCTTAGAAAGCAACAACATTTTCTTAGAAAACAAAATTTACTTAGGAAACGGAATCGCAAGAAAGCGGAAAGCGGTGACGAATGTGACACCCATGGTCGCTTTCTTACAAATCTGTTCGAAAACGCAAATTCAGGCATGAACTCTTTCCCAAAACGAACAAGTACCTGGTACAATTTGAAAGCAAATAACCCATTATTTTAAGGTCTCTACCAAAGTGACTTTTCTAAAATATTGAGAGGAAAGGGGAAAATGGCATTGCAGAATTTCCGCCTTACTGTCAATAATTTTAATACTTCATTTATGTACAGTTTCTGTTTATGTGTTAATGTTTCTAAAGAGTACGTGCTAGACATCAGCATTTTTTCTTTTTTCTTGGTGTTTTCCAAAGCGTTACCACTGACTTATGAACGTAGCATTGTTTTGGAAATAGCGAATTTCCAAAGTAAACATTTAAGATAATGAGCGGGAAACAACAACTTTGAAATTTGTTGAGTATTTTCTTTGACGGTACTTATTCGTTTCCCAGTTACGGTAAAGTTTTGACACCCCTATTAGGGAATGCTTGGGAAGACATTGATTCAAAAGAAGGAAATGCAGATAACCAGCACTTTTTCCTTTCCTATCAGCGTTTTTCGTGTTGTCATTATATAAGAATAATATATTTGTGTCCCGTCACGCTAAAAGGGACCATGTAGGAAGTGTGAAAAATATCGACCCTAGTCAGTCTGCGCAGTCCGCGCAGACAGACTAGAGCCGACACTTATCACTTTAATGTAATTTTCTAAATCCGGAATGTTTTCCCTATATTACTATATGTTCATTTTTCGCATACGGAGTCTAGTTGACCTGTTGTGAGTCTGACAAGTTTGTCAAAATTTGGATTTTTGGAGTTCGGATAAGGTCTCTTTTAGCGTGACATGTCACAATTATCAACAACAAATTGGTCGTCTGGAGCAGCTTTCAACTGGTAAAGTCTTTTGTTTTGCCGTTTTTCCCAAACGGCAAATTTTTAGGGTGATCTAGATCTACTTCAAAAACTGCCACAAATGACAAAAAGAAAGTTATTTTAAAGATAGAATTTGTGTAAAATATGGTAGAGAAAATATTGAGACGAAAGGAGAAACTGCTGGTTATCAGCAGTTTCTTCTTTTGTTTCAATGTTTTCCCAAGCCTTCTGTATAAAGGACGTCAAAACTAGGTCTTGTTTGGGAAAGGGTTAAATTGTTTTCAGTCGAAGAAGAATCGTAAATACTAATTTCATGCTGGTAGAATTGAATCTTTCCAAGAAATCGGCTTTCTAAGAAAGAATAACTAAATCATCTACTTTAAGACATCATTTGATCCTTTTCGAAAGACAAACTTATACTGGTACAAATTCATTACAGACAAAATTAACTCAACTTTTGAAAAAGGTATCGCGAAAAGAGGAAAAGTCTTTGTTTCATTAAATGCAATATTTCAACTGCCGCTCAGATCAACTTGACCAAGCACGATTAAAACTCGGTCGACATGTGTTATCGGCGTTCGGATATCCTCGGATAATGTCGATCAAAGATCGAATCATCGACTCGGAAATTTGTGTATGAAGAAATGTTAAAAAAATCACATTTCTTATCCGGAAGTATCTACGCTTCATAAAGTAGGCTAGTTTTCGAGGTCATCCAAATGAACAACCATTGCAACTTGTGGGACTTGCAGGTTGTAATCATTCTAAAAAGAGAGGGCACTGGAACTACAAACAATGCATTTCAGTATCATTGTCGCTTCATTGTTGACATTAGTCACAGACGAACGTTTTGAATTGTTGTTTTATTCTATTCTATTCATAGTCTGAAAGTAGTTCTACGACTTGCATCCAAGGCATGATTCGACAGAATTGTCCGTGGTGTTCCAAATGTGTTATCGGGAGTGTTTTGGGGTGACTGTGCTTGTTTTGGGGTTTGCTATCCAAAGCAGATATCAAGACAACGTCTGGGTTTATACAAGTTGATCGAGTTGTTCTGATCGGCATTGGGGATGGCATGCAGCATAATGCTAGGTTCTCGTTACCGACCAGGTCGACTTGTTTAACCAATTACCAAACGGCAAAAATTGGACAAGTCTAAATTCAAAGATGATGCAGACGACAATTTCAAGTGAATAAAATTTTACATGTTTTGCTCTTTTCACGTACAAAACATTGTGAGAAATGAAGAAATGGCTTGTCACAAGCAATTTCTTCATTTTCCACAATGTTTTCCAAAGCCATTATCTCATGGGGGTCAAAGGAGTCATTGTGTGGTAATGGGATAAGTTCCACGATCACACCTAACCAAATGACTTTATCTTGATCTCAAGCCAATTCAAACTCGATCTCCAAAGTCGATTTGATTGGGAGAACAAAATGTCGAATTGATCTGGATGCGATCGAGTATAACTTGTGTAAAAGTCGATGTAATCGAGTGCAGGTTTGGTGCAGGTCGGGTAAAAGATGTCAATCCGATCTATGATGTACTAAATGATTAAAAAGTCTATATAGAGCGTGCACGCATAAAATATACACGTCGACGCATATATTTTCAACTGCTCGCGTAAATTTTATGCGTAGACGCGTAAATATGCGGGTCACCGCATAACATTTACGCGAACAGTTGAAAAAATATGCGTCGACACGTAGATTTTACGTGAGCAGAAGTCGACGCGTATATTTTATGAGTGCACGCTCTAAATAGACTTTTGACCCATTTGGTACGCCATACCGATCACACTCGGTCCCCAGACGCGATTTATTCTCGAGCGGGTGGACTTCAAACAATCACAGATTTTGAAAAGGAAATACTTTTACTAGAATTAGGAAGTCTTCGAATAAAAAGCAGAAAGTGATGGTAATCGTTATTTATTATTTTCCTATAACACGTTACTTTTTTAATGGTTTTAGCAACATAAATTTTGTTGTCAGAAATACATTTTAAATTGAAACGTGTGTTTTAAAATAAGCATTCTAACGGAAATTGAAAATTACAGAGATCTCAAGTGAGCAGTTCTAAATAATATTTTTCGGAAGGAAGAAATTATCATGTACCGGCAATTTTTTTGAAAAATTGCTTTCTACCATTTCCGATTTCATCCTTTAACAAACAGCAAAATCATCACAAAGATGATCGAATTTCAAAGTTACTGCAGACGACAGAATGGGTGTCAATGCAGATAGGATTTGTGATTAGCATAATTATAAAATATTGAGGGTAGAGGTTATCAGCATTATCTCCTTTTGCCACAGTGCTTTCCAAAGCCTTCTTGGACATGTTCTGGGGCCAGTTTCATCAAAATATTTAAGACGTATTTTTGACTTACCGGTGTCTTACGACAAATTTAGGTCAAGAAACGCGTATCGCCAATTTATCGATACATGAATTATGCGAGTGTTGTTTTAAGCGATTTTTGAGACATTGGTAAGTCAAAAACACGTCTTAAATGTTTTGATGAAACAGGCCCCTGGTCTTGCTTTGGAAAGGATTAAATCTATTCTAGATGGCAATTTTTATTCATCACCAGGAAGTAAGAAATAAATCCTAATTTTGTCCCATTTTACAGAATTAGAAAATGGTAAAAATGAAAACATGTTACAGAGGATCGATCGTTGGGGAAGTTTCCACATTCCACACAACAACAATGCCATACATTACCACTGCAGAAATATAAATCACATGACCATGGTATAGTCACGTGATATATCGTAAAGATGGCGCAAATTTAAACGTTAGAAAATATTTTCTAGTAAATCTAGAATATCTAGTATGACAATCGTTGAAGGGGGAAAAATCGCTGCTTTTCTTCGAAAACCTTTTAACTGCAGCTTTAAAGAAGCAGCAGATGCGAAGTTTTTGAAGAAAAGCTAGCTACGAAATGCTGATTATTGATCTATATATTTAGCGTCGTCAAACATCGCTTATTTGGTAGCGGGTTAACGTATTTGATGTTTATCATTAAAAATCTCTTAATCGTGCTTGTTTAAAGCTGCAGTTACGAGTTTGTTTTTTTAGAAATTAAGCGATTTATTGTCATTGGCTACTATGTTCAACGAATCTGCAATGGCGCCATTCCTTTTATTATTTCAGAAATTGAATTCATATGTTACCCAGCTCATGCATTTAACCCTTTCCAAAACGACAAACAAATACAATCATAACAGTTTTAAAGTTACTTCATACCACAAATTTTAAATTAATTAAGAAATATTTTATTTACAAGACAACACTTGAAATATTGTGACAAAGGAGGAAATACTGCATATTGGCATTTTATCCTTTTCACAAGCCTTTTATATGAGGGACGTCAAACCAGGTCCTGTTTGGGAAAGGGTTAAGGTCGAAAAGATGAATAATGTATTGAGAAGATTTTTCTTAAATTGTACCTCTTGAAAGGAAATTTGAAAACTGACATTTAATAGAATTTGTTGACATTTCCATTCCAAAATATGGCATTGATACTTGAATTTTGTCAATCCTAATGAAAAAATAAATAATTGAAGCTCTTTTAAACGACAAAAATTAACAATTCTGGACTTTTCCATTAAAAAGACCGCGGCAGACGACTAAAATGGTTGCTGATAAAGAATGGTTTTGAGTACACAATACCGCAGAGAGTATTGAAGCAAAAGCGAAAAATCTAATTATCAGAATTTTGTCTTTTGTCTCAATTTTTTCTATCCTTTTTCTATCATAGATGTGAAAATTCTGCCTTGCTTGGGAAAGGGTTTAAGAAGGCGGAGGAATCTTTCCTAAAAACCCTTTCCAAAACAAAACCTGGTTTTGACGTCTATAAAAGAAAAGGTTTGGGAAAACATTGAGACAAAAGAAAAAAATGCAGATAATCAGCATTTTCTCCTTTTGTCTCAATGTTTTTTTTACTATATCATTTGCAAATTTTTTTCTTTTTAGCGCATTTTGTCATCTGAATAGGCTATTAAATTGGACCCCCCCCCCCCAAATTTGTCATTTGGCAAAGGGTTAATCCATCAAATTTTGCATGACGAATAATGATTGTTGTCCTTTATTGTAATCAAGCACGGTTTCCTCGTTTGAACATCATTTATACAAAATTTACATAATTCTGAAGATTCAATTTTCAACATACAGCAGTAGAGGCTTCCTTAAATTGCAGCATTCGAAATGTTAACCGACATCCAGGAAAATAACTGTATTAACTAAACTAAAGTACATTTTAACCCTTTCCCAAACAAGAAATTTGTCTGACGTTCATAATAGAAAAAGTTTTACGAAATATTTAGACAAAAGTAGAAAATGCTGCTTTCCATTATTTTCTTCTTTTGTTCCATAATTTTTGTGTCATTTTGTTCTACAATCATATCTTTATCTAGGCCTACATCTATTTTTGTCTGCATCCGTCTTAAATAGGGATAATCTAATAGATCTATATGGCTTTTTGCGAAAAGTTTAAACTCAGTCTATACATATTTTTTCAAAATACATATAACTGGCGTTAGGTAAATTACAATATGACGAATCACTCGAGAATTAGTGTTCAACTTTCCTTAATCAAGTTTGTGCAATATCGATGGTCGAAACATTGAGAGTTTATAATAAAATGACGATACGGGAAAAATTAGCATGGACTATGAAGGCTACCGATTGTCTCTTCAAATTCCGAAGGTTCAAGAAATTGGATTTGCCTAATGGGTCACACTATATTATTTGGTATCGTCAAAGTTTCATCAAAATAATCTTTCTGACAAATCTTTCCCAGCATGTTTGAACTGAACACGACTGAGTTATTGATCTATAAATATTTCAGAGTTAATTGAAATGTCATTGCGTGGTTTTCTGGTTCTGATTTGACTGAAGCTTTGATGATTATTTTGCAAGTTAAAGGAATTGGCTATTTCATACTTATAGAAGAGAAGAAATTGTTGATAAACCTATCCTTCAATATTTTCCTATCCGTAAAGGGATCAATGTTAGATATTTAGTATCAGGCATCGGAACAACATTGAGGCAGTAAGATTCTGGTAGTTGTGAAGTGCATCGTATTATCTAGGGCAGAAAAGAGATGAATTTATCATTGCTAGCAAGTTTTTTTCCATTTCTTATAGAGGACCAGTTTCCTACAAACCTGATTTAAAAGGACTGAATGAACTTGATTCAAATTTCTCTGGACCCGTTAGTATGTTCGACAATCTAGCATGTAGTCTGCATTGAATTTGTTCCAGTCTAAAATTTTGCCGTTTGGTTAGAAAAGATATCATTAGCTCTTGATCAATAAAGAACATTAAGTAACTTTTAAAAAATAAAATTCAAATCTTTACAATTGACTTAATTGTGGTCTCTAGCGTTTTTTTTTCTTCGAAAATGTTAACGCTGACAGCTCAAACTATCTATGTAAAGAATGAATATAGTCCGTCGATGTGTGTCGAAACTAATGACTTCTCGTTCGCCATGAACTAAACTTGAACTCCTTCGAGTATAATATCGAGTTACGAAGAATGCCTAATTTATCAGCGTATACTCACAAACAGCCTATTTCATTTCGATATGTCATTGTGAGTTATGGAGTTATAATTCACCCTGATGAATGGGGAACCGTAGCGGGTTAATTGCCCCTGCGAGTAGTGTGGTGGCGCAGTTGTTCCCGGTCCACCAGCATCCGGAAGTTATCCTTTGTTTACATGTAAAAGCTATCACAGAACGTAAATACATTGCTTACGTTCAAGCTATTTTCCTAAATTAAAACGTAAAACACAGAAAATGGAGCAGAACGGTTCAATGACGAACCTTGAGCTGAGAAATAAATAATAAAAAAACAAACGGAATGCTTTAAAGTTTCAGGCAGAAAAAACGATTAAGTGGAGCTGTAAGTATCAGCATGAAAACGAAAGTAGACTGATGAATCACATTTCAATCTTTCATTTTCAATCGAAATTCAATTTCAAAGGAAATTCAATTCCTTATTGGTAAAGTTTTAACCCCTTTCAAAACAAAACCTGCTTTCAACATCCCTGATACATGTAGAATAGGCTTTGAAAACTTTGAGGAAAGGAAGAAAATGTTGACAACCAACATTTTCTTCTTTTTCCTCGATAATCTCTAGCTATATTGTACACAAACAACATCTTTACCAACATCCGTTTTGTTGTCAGCAGGAACTTTCAAATTTGACGATCCTAAGATTGTGTCATTTGAGAAAGAGTTGATTCACATTTGAAAACACAATGGGAAAAAAGACCCTTTCGTGTATATTCTTGAATCAAATGTGATACAGACAAACAAATAAGCTACCACATATAGTAAGTGTGTATGTATCAGTTAGAAACATTTTAGAAAAGGAAAAATGCTGGATATCAGCCTTTTCTTCTCGTGCTTTCATAGTTCTCTCAGAAAATTGAGATTTTTCACCATTTACCTTTTCCAAGACCTACAGGTCTGGAAGTTTTCCAACATCAAAGATAATGCAGATGCCAAATTCATCTTGATAAAGAAAGGACTTGTGAGCAAATTATCATACCAAAACGTATAAAGGCAAAAGGAGACAATGCTATATATCGACATTTTCTTGTTTTGCCTCAATGTTTTCCTAATTCTTATCTATTATGGATGTCAAAATCTGGTCTTACTGAGAGAGGGTTAAAACAAGGTGAAATTATTGAAAGTGGTTAACAAACTGAATGACCTAACCTTCTAAGAATTTTGTATCATGTGGGAAAACAGAGGAAGAAGACGAGAGCATTTGCGTAACCGGGATTCCAAAAATTTTCATTCCTTTTCACCAAATGTTAATAGGTTTCGACTTAATCAAGTAAACCATGACATAATTTCGGACATTTTAACATTTAAACAACAGTTTAGTATGGTGATTGTATGTTTTCCGTGTTGTGTATTACCAGGTAAAAGGGCGAGTGTAATTAATATTGGACCGTGAACCATGGCGCCACCTATCCAAGGAACGATAATCCGCTACGGTTCCCCATTGAAATGTCACTTCAACAAATCCCCTTCGTATCAGGCAGTCATGGAATATTTTTCGCACGAGATATTTTTCTTGAGAAATATAATAAGCCAGAATCTTAAAAAGGGTTCTGTAAGGCTTTGGAGCCCAACATGGTTCCTGATCAGCCTGCGTATGCACGCAGTCTGACCAGAAACCATGTAGTTCCCCAATAGCTTCGCATGGTCGGTAGCTACTATATAAGAGTAACAATGAGCCGTGTCAGATTGTATGTAGGCACAGACTGATCTTGAAACATGCATGGCTGTCTCAAATACTATAGGGGACGTTGTCTCAGATCATGGCTCAAATATTTGTTATTAGTTATTCGGGCCATTGTTGGACTGACATATAATAATTGTATTTCTCAAGTTAAGATACGACGTGTTTTGGGAAACATCAACGTTTCCAGTAACAACATCAGAGCTGCTCTTTGACGGATTTGAACATTTAACCCATTCTCAAATGATGGTCATTTTCGACGCCCCATATGATGAAGGTATTGGAAACAATGAGTGGTAAAAGTGAGAAATTGCTTGAAGAAATTCCACTATGTAGGCCTATGATATCGGGTTTCGAAGAATACCTAATTTATCAGAGTATATTCACATACAGCCTATTTCATTTAGATATGGCATTGTGAGTTATGGAGTTATAATTCACCCTGATGAATTGAAATGTCACTTCAACAAATCCCCTTCGTGTCAGACAGTCATGGAATTTCTTCGCACGAGATTTTTTTTTCTGGAGAAAAATGTATATTTACTTATTCGGGCCAAATGTAGATCTGTCAGAATAATTGTAATTCTCACGCAGACATTTTTGGGAAACATGCATGATCAATGTTCCCGTATAGCTCAAGATAAATGACCTGGCATAACATATAGCTAGAGATGCTCTGTTTTGTCATTTATCGTGGGCTGAAACATCATTTTATTGTTTTTGGCGGATTTGAACCGATAATGCTTGCAAAGCCTTGCGTGAAAAATATCATTTTTCTATACATTATATGAGCTGATTAAGCTGTTCAAACGGTCTTAAAGTGTGGTCAGACATTAGAGTGTCAACCCGTTTAGTTTTAGAATTTGGTGATAAAATCACGAAGGGAGGTTTAATGATGTGGACATGGCAGGCACGCAGATACACGCAATCTGACATGGATCAATGTTTTTCTCTAAAAAATCTTTCATGGCCTACATGTAACAAGTACTGCAAGATAGCAGAAGGAACCCTAATATGGCTTTACAAAGGTACACGCTGATAAAGAAACATGGCTGTCTCGAAGTCAGTAAAGTCACTTTTCTAGAACCCGGTGCATACGTTTCTTTGGGTCATACATAAGCAACATTATATGATTACATACAATTCACCAAAATATTGAAAGTTCATTCCCATTCACTTAGGCCCCTACCGACTTCAGTTTGTAAACATTTCCCACGTAGTAGCCTAACATTAGGTATAGCCCTTGTCAAATAATCCCCCGATTCCGACATTTGGAAATGACTTTTAGAAAAAAAAACTTATCGAAAATGGTGATGATCAACATTGTGGATTTTTCTTTTGATATTTTCCAGCAAGGACATAATCTTTTAAAACATAACAGATAACTTTTTAAATGACACAGCTTCAAAAATTCTTAATTTTGTCGTCTGTCTTCAATCTAATAATCAAAATTATGCAAAGTTGATGTAAATTAAGGAAAACGAGGAAATGTTCACTTTTTCTTGATTCAAAAAAAAAAAAAAAAAAAAAAAAAAAAAAAAAAATCAGCAATCATTAATCATCACGGCATACAACATAATTATGTCGGTTGATCTGTCCCTTTTCCGAACAACATCTTTGGCGCGTTCTTCAGAGCGAGATTTTGTAAGATTTTAAGATGTTTTAGATAAAGCGTTTAGGAGACCAAGATTGTAAGCGAGTTGTTCTGAATGCTCCATACTTTACTCCAATCTCCTTCGCAGTTATCTCCCCTGAATTTGGATTGGGGAGATCTCTGCCGGCACAGCTTGAGTTACCAAGATTTCAGGTAATTGATTTTTTTTTTATTTTGATTTTTATCTTAAAAAGTAAACATGCTTTAAGTGATGTTTTAAGAATATGAGGTTTCAGATATGAATCTAAATAAAAATATAATTGGATTTAAAAAATGATTTCAGAAATATAAATAAATTTCCGTCATCTTTACGATATCACGTGATATTTACCATGGTCACGTGATTTCTATGCCTGCAGTGATAATGTAAGGCATTGTCGCTGTGTGGAGTTTGACTTTACTCCTATACAAATGACGTCATCAGAATTCGTCAAGGGGTAGATCTACCGTAAAAAGCATAGATCAACGGCACCTCCAATTGAGCGTCTTAAAAATCTTGCTCTAAAGAAAGCTTTATCCTAAAATAACTTAAGAAATCTCAAGATGTCTTGAGAAATATCGCTCTAAAGAACGCACCTCGGATTGTCATGGTTCTGCTAGAGATTACCGGTATGTTCAGAGAAAAAAGATATGTCAAAACTCAGCATTTTTTTCCTTTCCCCATTCTTTATTTCAAAGAAGACTAACATAATTGGTCTTGGTGTTCCTACAAGATGAAGTTTATGGAGAAAAGAACAGGACAAATACTTATTTGACGTTGAGACAATTAGATATACCAGCCTCAAAGATTATCAAAGAAGTCTGTTCAATGTAGAAATATATTATAGCTCACAATTAATGACCTTGCAGGGCATCCCTAGCTAATAGCTAGGGCTGCTCTGCCAGGTCATTTATCATGGGGCATAACAACACTATCTCTGTTTCCACATCTAATTTAAGGTAGAATAATTCTAATGCATATTTACTATTGTCGTACATTTTCGACACATGTCGACAGTTTCCGTATCTATTTTTAGCAACGATATTGCTTAATATTACTTCCCTTTGTAAATAAAATTCCCCGAATAGACCCCTAATATCTTTTTCTGGTATGATTCTCCATTTAACATCAATTTTTCAGAGACATTTTTCGTGTAATTTTATATGATTTTAATTGATATCTCCAGTTTGTATGTGATTAGAAACTGATACTTAATGAAACTTCCTATTTAGGAAACATATTGTCGATTGTATAATTATCGTTTCTTCCTTGGTACTGGTTGGCTCAATATACCGAGAAGCCCTTAGTGGAAGACACATACATGTATTCTAATGAAATCTTTGATGTAGTGATCAAACGCCTATCGTTTGAGAACGACTCGTGGATGAGATCATCATTGTTCAGACATTCGCACTCGATTTTCATCGCTTCTTTGCCGGCGATCCTTATTTAAATGTGCAAACTCGTTGTCAGTCAATTGTAACGTGGTTTGATCCGTGATTTGATCCTTTTTTTAGATTCTTTTTCCATTTAAGTCCTTAGATTCAATATGCAATCCAGAAGAAGTGGTATAATTAGGAAGCTGTAATAGACTATAAAAAAGATTAAGTACAATTTTGTCTTTAGAATTTGCATTACTTTTTAGCTCGCCCGGGACGATAGTCTCGGAAGAGCTTTTGTCATACCCCCGGATGTCGGCGTCGGCGTCGGCGTCAGCGTCGGCGTCGGCGTCAGCGTCGGCGTCGGCGTCAGCGTCCGCAAAAACTTTAACCTGGCCCATATCTCATGCCCTGTTAGGGATATAGCCTTCATATTTCACCTGTGGGAACCTCTAACCAAGACCTTTAATTTGAGACCATGACCTTGTGACCTTGACCTTGGAGTTTGACCCACTTTTTGACCGTTTTAAAAAACTTTAACCTGGCCTATATCTCATGCCATATTACACCTACAGCCTTCATATCTCACATGTGGATACCTCTTACCAAGACCTTTCATTTGAGACCATGACCTTTGACCTTGTGACCTTGACCTTGGAGTTTGACCTACTTTTAAAAACTTTAACCTGGCCTAAAAAAACTTTAACCTGGCCTATATCTTATGCCCTATTGCACATACAGCCTTGATATTTCACATATGGACACCTCCTACCAACACCATTCACATTTGACCATGACCTTTGACCTCATGACCTTGACCTTGGAGTTTGACCTACTTTTAAAAATCTTTAACCTGGCCTATATCTCATGTCTTTTTACACCTACAGCCTTGATATTTAATATATGGACACCTCCTACCAACACCATTCACATTTGACCATGACCTTGGACCTTGTGACCTTGACCTTGGAGTTTGACTTACTTTTAAAAAACTTTAACCTGGCCTATATTTCATGTCCTTTTACACCTACAGCCTTCATATTTCACATATGGACACCTCCCACCAAGACCTTTCATATTTGACCATGACCTTGGACCTGGTGACCTTGACCTTGAAGTTTGACCAACTTTTAAAAAACTTTAACCTGGCCTTTATCTCATGTCCTTTTACACCTACAGCCTTGATATTTCACACAATGACACCTCCTACCAACACTTTTCACATTTGACCATGACCTTGGACCTGGTGACCTTGGAGTTTGACCTACTTTTAAAAAACTTTTACCTGGCCTATATCTCATGTCCTTTTGCACCTACAGCCTTGATATTTCACACATGGACACCTATCAACACGGTTCACATTTGACGGTGACCTTGTACTTTGACCTTGGAGTTTGACCTACTTTCAAAAAACTTTAACTTGGCCTATAACTCATGTCCTTTTACACCTACAGCCTTGATATTTCACACACGGACACCTCATTCCAACACAGTTCACATTTGACCATGACCTGTGACCTTGTGACCTTGACCATGGAGCTTGACCTACTTTTACAAAATTTCATTTTGGGCCATGACCTTTTTACCTTGACCTAGGAAATGACTTTTCTTTGTGACAAGCTCTCGTTTGGGCGAGCTTTATTGTCCGCGGACAATTCTTGTTACAAATAGCGATGTTCAATTGGTTACTAGGTAAAGGGTTAAAATGGTGAAAGTCATACGAAATCACGACTGATATGTTATCAATTGCCAACTTCTGAAAGTCTTATACAACGTTTGGGTTTTAGTTATAAGCATATAATTAGATATGGGCTACGGTTCCGTTCATTTGGGGCATTGACTTCTTTTGGGAAAGAAATAGTGCGTTCGAAAGTATGAGGGCACTAAGAATTACCTTTCTATTTTTTTCAAATTTTGACGGATAAAATGTACATGTGTGGATTTTATTGTGTTCCTACACATATAAGAATAATTTTGATATCGGTTTTAGAGAGTGCGTGAACTTATTTCTGGCACTGTCAACATTTGTTTCAGAGGCATAAATTTCAAACTAGGAAATAAAGAGGCTTTATTTTTAAATAAGCACACAGTAATTTAACAAAATATCTCTCATATGCGCACAAGGGTCATATAATTTCACATCAGGCGATGGGTAAACATGTTTTTGATAATAAAACCCAAAATCTAGACACATTTAATGTGTTTATGTCCAAAATTCAGATACTTTTTTGCTTTGAGTGGTGGCCGCCATATTGGAATTTTGTAAGTTGGGGGTGGGATAAGGGAAAATCAAATTTCTAGTTAACCTCTGGACGAATTTCTGTCATATTGCACATATAGATGTCTAATATAATGTACTATCAGACAGAAGTGTTTGTCACCCCAATTTCTAAAGTTGCCATTAGGCGTATTCTACCTTAAAATCCTTTCCCAAGCAAGATCTGGTTTTGACGTCTCTTATAGAATAGGCTTGGGGAAACATTGAGGCAAAAGAAGGAAATGCTGATAATCAACATTTTCTCCATTTGTCTCAATATTTTCAAAACTATATGTTTTCACGAATTCTGTCTTTACTAACATCCATTTTGTAGTTTGGAGCACCTTTCAAATTCGAATCGTCCAAATATTTGCTGTTTTGGAAAGGATTAACCACTGAAATCCACGCAAATACATCATTATAAAACCTCGTAACTACGGCTTGATTAAATCCGTAGTTACGAGAATATCATCCTCGGAAACCCCGCGGTCATAGCTACGCTACATGACCCCTGGGGCAATCGGCTAGGAAAGCTTTGTATTAGCCGCTCCTAAATGCAGCCGTTTCATTGGTTCCATCATCATTTCGTGATGGGCGTGTAGACCAATCAAACCGGCCGATTCAAATCGCCAACCTCTAGACAGTGATGACGTCAGAGATACGTAATTTAATCCTGATTCAGGATAGATAACTGCGTAGGAGATTGACAAATCGCTTCGGGTAAGTTGTCAATAAGGAGGATTACTATCGTATAGCGTGTGAAAAAAACTGGTGTTTCGAGTTTGAAAGACTTTTAAAAGAAACTCTCTATCTTTCTGTTTAAACTTTAAAAGCCGTATAAGATGTCAGCGATCTGTAATTTTTATTTCGGTGTAGCACAAATTACAACTTATCATGAGCACAGCTATCTTGGTTGACAACGCATTGACGTACGAGAGCCGTTATTTGATTGGATCTTGCGCTCACGCGTTTTGTATCGATTTTCGGCGGTTAATTCAAAGTTTTCCCGGCCAAGTGCCCCAGGCGTCATGTAGCATAGCTATGACCGCGGGGTTTCCGAGGATGCGAGAATATATAACAGCACCGACAGTTTATCAAAACATTACGGTAAACTCAGTCTATTTCTAAGCACAAAATTCATTGCCATTGATCTGGCAAAGTTTTGAGAAAGTAAACTCCAGGGGCCTGTTTCATCAAAACATTTAAGACGTATTTTTGACTTACCGACGACTTGCGACAAGTTTATGGCAAGAAACGCGTATCTCCATTCTATCAAAAAATGTGTTATGCAATTTTTGGTTTTAAGCGATATTTAAGACATTGGTAAGTCAAAAATACGACTTAAATGTTTTGATGAAACAGGGGCCAGATGTATTTCTATTGTTAGCCGCCGTGTTTCATTTTCGATAAATTATCGCTATGTCGAAGTGAACAGTTTTTTCTAGAGCAAGGCTTCTATTTCTTTCACATATATCTGGACAAAGACATACATGTTCACTTAAACTGTATTGGTCTGATATATCTATCTGACAATGTGTTCCATGTTTATGGCTTTAACTCTTTTCCAAACAACAAAATTTTGCACTAATCCAAATTCAAGGACGCTGCAGACGACAATGTCAAATGAATACAATTTACAGTGTTTGGTTTTTCCGGGTAGATATCATTGTGGGATATGAAGAAATTGTTTGTTACAAGCAATTTCTTCATTTTCCACAATGTTTTCTAAAGCGTTTATCTCATGTGGCGTCAGAAAGTATCCTCATGTTGGAATGGGTTATGACGATCCGCCAAAATACTAAGCCTAGCTTTGTCGACTGACATCTCAATTAATATGGATACATCATTTCCAAATTTTTCAAACTGTCATTTCGGATTTTTTTTGCCCTCATCTTAAAAGGGGACCTAAATTTGTGTGTTAACCGTCAACATTGTGGGCGTTTTCATATTTATTTAATGAACCAGGAACTTTGCAAAAGGGATCCTGTTAAATTCGAGGCATGGGTTCGGAGCAGCATGCACATTATGCCAGAATAGTTATTTTCTCAAATTTTGGGCAAATGCAATGAAGTTTATTTCCCCCAAATTCACGAGTATGTTTTATAAGGATTTTTAAATTAAAATTATGTATAATAAGATTAGAAATAATGAACACTGCAACAAGAACGCCCGTTTTGTTTTATTAATTAGTATACCTCACGATAATCGACCTTGCAGAGCAGCCCTAGCCAATAGGCTGGGATGCTCTGCCAGGTCATTTCTCGTGAGGTATACTATTCAAATCGATACAATGTCAAACCACATTATAAAAGTAATTTGAAGCATTTCAAATATATACCTTCAAACTTATGATGTATCGAATAAACATCTACATTTAGGCAATTTTAGAAATATATATTTGTCTTAAAATGCAGGAGATTATAGAGATTATATACTGAGGGAAAAAAGTTTAGCAATTTCGTAAATTGCAGCTTATTTCTCAATTATCTGTGTTCGGATTGAAATTAATTTTATAGACAATAATATTTGATATCTTTGCAACAATAATTCAAATTTTGGGTTGAATTTGAGACCTGACACGCCTGGCGCGTGACGCCGAACAAGGTAGGGGTAACACTCTGAAAATGACACACGGATTCAGTACCTTGAATGTCCATTATTTTCCTTCATAAAAGTATCACAATGTCTGATAATCAAGTCCTTATGAGTCCTCAACCAAAAGCCTCTAGAATACGCCAAAAATTGCAGAAGCAGAAAGCGTGTGAGATCCTTTACGTTATTGACGTCATCGCTGCCTCTTTCTCCCCTTCTAAGATCTTCCTTTCACAATTACGCCTCCACAAAGGTAAAGTTCGAACGGGATTAATCTGCAAAAGCGACTTGATTCCACTGCCATCCTGCCAATGGACAGTGTGACCCGCTTAGTCAGCCTAGTCTATCTGTGAGCACAAGCCAAAGGAACTTAAACGTAAGGTCGACGTACACGTAAACGCAAAGAACACAGCTTTTTCCTTACAGCATGTGCACAATTCCATGTTCTGTCGCGTTTCTGATCCAAGTGACTGTACTTGTGCTGCTGAGAAACGATTACGTCGTGAATACGTTACTACGTAATTGTCCTTACGTCGGCTTGTTTTACGGGGCCAGCTAGAGCGCGGTCTGTCTTGGGCGTTGCCTTATTGACATTTCTTTACTCTCAGTTGAGAAATGACACTTTGAATCACACCAATATGTTTATACACCTCCTTGGTCGTCGCGCCACCAGTAAGCATGCCGATAGCCTTATTCCCTTGATCAAAGATTAGTCCTAATCGACGTCCCATTGAATTGCCAAACAGTTTTTTGTGGTTTGTTTATTCTTGACAATTACCATTATGCTGGGATAGGTATTGTCGATATAAATTACATGCGCACGTGTGTGCTCGTGCAAGACGTCATTTTAGCACTATTACGTCAAAAAAGCGTTACGCGAGGATAAATGTGTGAACGAACTGTACCATTAGTGAGTAAGCTTCTCAAATTGGTAGATGATACCCATTTGAAGAATTCTATGCCTTTGTGTTGCAAAAGTATTTTGGTCGAAAAAAAATTGCTAAACTTTTTTCCCATAGTATAATTATGCATTTACGAGTCATTACATTAGAATACGAGACGTATAAATTCTTAAACAATTATGACCCGAAGATCTTTTGCGATTCAGGAGACAAAACGGGTCCTTTATATTTGAAATTCAATTTGTTTTGTCTGTTACATTTGGAGATAGATTCTTTATTTAGGAAGCCCATCCCTAATGAGATTCACGTAACGTTAACATTGTTTACGTGTCCGAAGCAATTCAGGTGACAAGCGAAACTGAAATTTTGAGAAAAACAAAAGGCTATATTTTAATCATACACAGTTATTTTTACAGGAAATTACCCCGAAAATAAGTAAGTATGTATCTTTTATGAAACATATCATGTCTAAAGCCTAATTTAGGTACTGTATGAACTTGACATTGATCTAATTATGACATTGTTCATGGCTTTAAAAATCATACACTTGTAAGTACACATGTAATAAGGGTTTAACGCTCTCCCAAACGATATAGTCCGGCAGATATCCACTTAGACCTTGCAGTGAAGTATAAATTTTTTTTTGCTGATTCCTGATGTAGACATCCTACTGTTAAAAATTCCAACGGGTGCCATCGTGTCACCCTTTAGCATTTCGAGAAATTCAAGAAGGCCGCCAAGATGGCGGAAATTACTTGAATAATCAATGTAAGGGTTAAGAATTTATGAAAACTGATGTTTTTAGGTAAAATATCTGTAATACACTTACTGTTGCTTTACGAATGTAGAACAATAAAGATAAGACATATTTCTACCATTTCGATTGACATGTTTGTGTAACTTACGTTTCATTATGGGATAATTGCTTCATTTATTCACTTATCCACTATTTTTTAGAAATATGTCATTCAAACACAAGGATTAACGGTTTGTCAATCAATATCTTTACTAGACGCTTTTTTCAAAAGCAAAGCAAAGGGTTTATATATGTATTATGTAATTTACGTTACCTTAATATTAGCACAAAAGCTTGGTTTATTCACCAATCCACTATTATGTGGCTAAAAATCATTTAAACACTTATCCACAATTATTCGGAAATATGTAATTCAAACACAAACACAACAGTGAATGGTTTTGTTTTCAATTCATTCACTTACCGGTATATCTTTTGGTGAGAGCACAACAAGAGCTGTATAAATGTATTATGTAGTTTACATTACCTTAATATTAGCACATTAGCTTCATCTATTCACTTAGCTTTTGTTATTTTGTCATACGTCATTTAAACACAGCGGTGCATGGTCTAGTTATCAATTCATTCACTTGAAAGCTTTATGCAAGAGCAAAAGATCAGATTGTATAAATGTATTATGTAGTTTTCTGTCATTACCTTAATATTAGCATATTAGCTTCATTTATTCCCTTATCTACTAAATGTTTATCCAGTAATAATTAAAAACAACAGTAAATATTTTGACTACCAACTTCTTTTACTTGAGACTTTTTGTAAGAGCAAAACAACAGTTGTATAACTGTTGTAAGAGCAAAACAACAGTTGTATAAATGTATCATGTAATCTACGTTACCTATATTTCGTGTTCTGTTACATATTTATGAAAAATGTCATAAATTGAACAGAATATCCCAACAGCTGGTCACAGAAGAATAAAATAAAGCTTACAATTATTTAAACAAGACACATACATAGTCTCTGATGCACAAATCCATCATGTTCTAGAAATAAAAGAATAGTGAATTAAATGTATCCAAGTAGGTCACAATGACTTGCATTGGCACATGAAAATCCCTTGACTAGCATAAAATAGTGCATAGTGACCTAGTTTGGGTGCATGACAAACCTTGCCTGAGTCATAACTCATCCACATGTTATATTCAGTGTCCCTAGGTCAAACAGTAAGAGATATGGAATGGAAAGGTTTTTACTTTCAAATTCAGTGTGCTCGAGCACAAAAAGTAGGTCACACTAACCTGAGTTTGGTACATGACATTGCTTTTAGTCAGTACACATTAAATTTGGTATCGCTAAATAAGACAGTACATGAGATTTGGAACAGAATGGAAGTTCTAACTAAGCAAGTTAGGTTCAAGAGTGAATAGCAGGTCACATGGACATTGTTTGGTACATGATGCTTATGTGGATCATAACACGTCTTACATTAAATTTGGTGTCCCTCGGTAAAATGTTTCTGGAGATTTGGAGCGGGACAGAAACGGATGCAGGCTGCCTGCTCGTCTGACAAAGAGTATACGATAACACCCCACCATCTTTTGTGATGTATAGACACTATAAACAATGTGAATTATGCAAGATTAGAAATCAATAACTAATACGGTACCTGATCAAAATTTACATTTTCGTAAATTTTTGATGTGTATAATATGTATAATAGGTGCTTCTCTACGTTTTTCCATTAGTTCCAGGTTCGATCGCGGCAATTATCCTTTCAGACAAAAGTGTCTCCCAAAATGGTTTGACATCGTTAACCTATGTGGGCAAGCCGCTAGAAGCTCGGTTAGGATGTTGTAATAGTACTGGTATGAGAAACAACATGGCTCCAAGGTTAGGTGCTCCAATCGTCGCGATATGACCCCAGTAGCTGAACCCCAGTACGCAAAACGAAACCTACTTAAAAAAGATGATATCTCCGTTACCAAAGGATTGTATATTACCCATGGTATATTGCTAAGGGGCCAAAATGTGCATGGTCTATGCAAATCAAAAGATTACATAGTGTATTCGTTTTACTGTTTTTATGCTTTCATTGTTACATAACACTCCTCATTGACATTTGCAAAGCAATTCACATCCCTTTCTAGCCATAGCAAGAGTACATCGATTTGAAGAACATGGTATATCATTTCCTCACTTCCATTTTTTCATTTTCGAGATATGGGTATTTCCAGGAGCTAGAGCTACATACTCGCTTGGAGACAGCCCGTTATACCAGCACTTGATCCCTTAATCCCACGTCTGGTTGAACTTGTGCAAGAGTATATTTCCAATTTTGTGCTTGATTCCTTTTATCATCTATTAAAATGCTTTTGTCTGGAGGGAATGGTACGAGCTTTTGACATTCTACCATCTAATTACTGCATGTAACGTAACGATACAGCTGAAGTACTAGTATCACTGATTGATCTCGATGTTGAAGCTCTAGCTCGTCAAAGTGACAAAATATCAGTGTGGAAGAGATGGACCCAGTTTTCTACTAAATGTAGTTGTGCTAAAGCTAGAATGGGATGTTACAAAGCACATGTTTTGCACATGCCGAGGATGTGTGCTGTGTAACAATGAAGAGTCTAAGAAACCAGAAATACCCTATATGACAAACGAAAGTTTTTACCTCTAAGCAACATATAAGACTAAATTGGCTAAAGGCTAAAGGCTACCGGGTCGGTCCGTTTCTGCTCCGCTCCATATCTCGTGCACACTTTGACCTACAGCGACAAATTTTGATGTGTGTCCCGCTCAAAAGGTAGGTCGCTGTCACCTACTTTTCACGATTGGGTGCTCTTAGCTTGAAACTTTCTCCTGCTTCATGTACTGTTTTGACGTAAGGAACACCAAATTTTTGTGTGGATGTGCCATGACCCAAAGCTTTGTCGTGTTCCGTTGTACTAAAACTAGGTCACTGTGACCTACTGTTTACGATTGCGTGCACTTGAAATTCACTATTCTTCTCTATATAAAACATAATGTATGTGTGCATCAGTCAGGCTACATGTGTGTCTTGTTTCATATACTTTAACTATATTTCACCCTACTTGCATTAATCAGCTAAGTTGCATTCTATTCGATTTACGTTACTCTTATAATTGTTACAAGTACAAGTAACAGAACAGGAAGTTAAGGTAACGTAAACTACATAATACATTTATAAAATACAACCTGCTGTTTTGCTCTTACGGAAGCTTCTAGTAAAAATGATAAACAAATTATTCAATGCCGTGTTAAATGATTTATGGTTACATAATACTGTTGTGTTTGTGTTTGAATTACATATTTCCAAATAATAGTGGATAAGTGTTTAAATGTTTTTTAGCCACATAATAGTGGATAAGTGAATAAACCAAGGTATTGTGCTAATATTTAGGTAACGTAAATTACATAATACATGTATAAACCCTTTGTTCTGCTCTTGAAAAAAGCATATAGTAAAGGTATTGATACGCAATACATTTACCGTAGTGTTTAAATGACTTATGGCCAAATGATAGTATTTAAGTGAATAAATGAAGCAATTATCCCATATTGTAACGTAAGTTTCACAAAAATGTCAACTGAAATGGTAGAAATGTGTCTTATCTTTATTGTTCTACATTCGTAGAGCAACAGTTACTGTAATAAAGATATTTTATCTAAAATATCAGTTTTCATATAAACTTTTTACCATTACAATGATTATTTAAGTAATTTCCGCCATCTTGGTGGCCATCTTGAATTTCTCAAAATGCTAAAGGGTGACACGATGGCACCCGTCGAAATCTTTAACAGTAGGATGTCTTCATCAGGAATCAGCAAAGAAAAGAACTTTATACTCCACTGCAAGGTTCAGCTAAAAAATGGGGAATATCTGCCGGACTAATACAATTTTATAGTAGCCGAATTTGAATGGTGCCGCCAACGACAAATTCAATGTTGCTAAAGGTTACATTTGCGGATGCCAAAGCAAAAAATCATTGAAGTAAAAGGAGAAGGTACTAAGTATCAGAATTATTTTCTTTTTGCCATACATAGGCCTAATATTTATAAAATATCTTTGTTAGAGACTTAACCAAAGGATTGTTTTGATAAAGGATAAGATCAGATATTGCTACCTTTTTGTTAAAAAGACACCGTTACTGCAGATTAAAACAAGCGGCAGCTACGAGGTTTTCAGAGAAAAGTGACGATTTTCGTTCCAGACAGAAGCCGTATTATGTAAATTGAAGATGTGAATTTGATCTAAAACGATTTTTGAATACCAAATGATTTATTATGTAAAGTATGTTATGTAAAGTAGTTTTTTTATATTGAGATAAATACTTTTAGTATTTACAAATTAAATCTGTCTCCCAAAGAAATGTTTAGATGAATGTTCACTGGTAAATGTTATGCTTGACATCCTGTTCAACATTTATTTACATTCATTTTGTATATTGATATTTATTTTTTAAGAAAAGTATACACGGTTTTGCAATTGTTTCATTACCATTACCACTATAAGATAAGAACTGAAATGAATAATCAATTCAGAAACATACATTTTATAATTAGTATTTTACGTAATACCCATTTGTCACAACCCAGTCGAGTCCGTAGGACAGACAGCATCCACCGAGATGGAAACAATTGGCAACAATTGTTCAAAGTTTGATGGTCCTGGGTTAAATGGTTCTTCGAGTTAGAGCACGGATCTGAAAAAGCCTACGAATGGAATGACAAAGGGACCGACGTAGGGAAGGACAGACATGGTGAAAATAATATAGTTGCAGGGGTATGCAAATAAAAAAAAGAAAAAAGAAAGAAAAAAAAAAAAAAAAAAAAAACCAAAAAAACTTTGATCAATGTTCTGTCACCGATGTGATCCAGCTAAATTCTTTTGTCCACTCAATCAGCAAAGGACTTAATAGGAAGATTTTCTGGGGTGTCATTTATGTAATCAAAGTAAGCCAAATGAATGGGGTTTTAAGGATATCGTTCCTTTGAACAAAAACTTCGTAACTGCAGCTTAAAAAAACTGCAGTTACAAAGTTTTTGTTGAACGCGACGATTTCACTTCTGTTCACCGAAAACCTCGTGACTGCAGCTAAAATCAAGCTGCAGTTACGAGGTTATAGAAGAAAAACCGACGGTACAGTTGTCCTGACCAAAGAATCAACGGCTTTAAACAGATTTTTTACGATAAATTGTCGTCTAATGAAAATGCGTGACACAAACAAACTCTCTCACAAGCGATGCCATTTAATCAAGTCAAGAACTCGTCAAAACTTGACAGCATTTCGTCGGTGTTATTTCTAATTCCCTTGAAGGAACATTCCTTACTTATACCGAAATAACCCGAAATTTAGCGATATTACATCTATTTGTTTTTTTATGCTATGATAAAAATTCGATCACGTATTTGATAGAGGCTTTACAGTAGATTCTACGCGAAATAAGCATTCAAATGCGCGCGTTTATACCGTGCAGAATCTACTATACAACCACTATCTGACTTTATGTTCGCTAGCGGTTTATCGGAGACGGGGGCCTGGCTATGTATCTGTGTATAGACGTCACATAAACTAGCCGATAATCTTGTTTATGCGAAATATAGCGGCGGACTTTTAAAATAAACTGCAATTTTATAGACGCTGTAATAGTGTACCAAGAGACGATAATTTTTTCTCGGAAGGAATACAGTGGGTCAATAACTCATGTCTAAGATTACACATAATGATGAAATACCATATCCGGGGAAAGGAAATCTCTGGGAAATTGTGGCATTTAATTAGGTCAAGAATTCGACAACACGTGACTGCGCCATCTAGACGGGAAATAATGAGTCTGTCACCATTGTGGCTTGACGAGCCTCTGATTGTTAAAGGTAAGATGAGCCACCTTTACCACAGTGGATAATCACGTTACTCAGAGTTTCAGAAAATCTTCAATCATTTGGTTAATACTTTATCAATTTGTATTCGGTTTTAAGCAAAGAACGTAACAAAATGTCTGGAATAAGCTGGATCTAGTAGATTTTTGAAATATCAGCTGACAAAATAGTTATTGAAGATCAACCGAAATTTGGTTGATCTTCAATAACTTTTTTATCAGCGGATTTATCAAAATCCCATTCCGCCAATCTCATGCGTGACCTCGGCTCACCTTCTCTGCTTCAAATCGAGTTCAAATCGGTCCCGTATTTACAAAATTATTGAAGAATTTTTTAAACTATTGTATAACGTGATTATCCAATGGACACCGACAAATAAGTTAGATTCTGGCACCCACCGTGACCCGCCCAGATAAAATACGTTGTGCATCACTTATGCCGAAATTATCTAGCATGGATTTCTGTGTAAAATAAATCTCTGCAATTTTGCACTAGTTTTGTCTTGAATTCAGGAGATTATATGCATGAGACGAGACATTATATTAAAATACGAGACATATAAATAGTAAAGTAACGATGACCCGGTGTTCGTTTGTAATTCACGAGACGAAATTGGTTTCTATTTGGAGTTCGCTTCCTCATCAAATAGATATAAAACTAAATTGTTTCTTTCTGATTCCAAACTGGAATCAGAGAATGTTAATTAGTTTAGTTCAGAATTATTTTGACAACTTTCAGCACTTCGAAATTGTGGCATATTGATGCTTTTGCACTATAACACTGAATCTACAGCTTCCAAAAGCCGGTCATCTTCGCTAGTGAAGATTGAGCCCACCTACGTTTGTATTCTATTTTGGCGGATTAAATCGAATGTTTTATGTACCATTATTATTTGGATAATGTATATTTGTAATCTTCAGATTTCGACGAATTAAAGAATATGAATGAATGACCATGATACGCCGCACATTGCGATTCAGAGAATAAAATCGCTCATCTGCACGTTTTGTATTGCATGAGTGACATATTTCCCCGCCCGTTGCCATGAATTGTTAACACATACGAACCAGATGTATCGAGCAACTGAAATTGAAGCGATATCACATCACGTCCAGTGAAAGCACTTATCACGGTACCAAGAAAATCGGAATTAATCTTCCGGGATCTTAATTCTTCCCAAACACAAGGACTATTCTGGAATATTTCAACGTTAATTATAATCATTATTATCAAAGCAATTACGTAAATATACGTACTTTTATAAGAATATAGATACTTCGGTTATTTCAAACTTTAGTCGCATTTCCAGTTAGAAATTCAAATGATCTTTAAATCCAAATGTATTTTATTTCCTTCTGAATTATCAGAAAATTATCTTTATAAAATGTAGAAAATCGTTTACAAATACGGAAGAAGAAACAATTGTGTCTGCGATCACCGCTTTTCAATAAACATTTTCTTTTAATCAAATTGGATGCTACCATCATTACGAAATTCCAATTATTTTGCACATTGCGCTCGATGTTTTTGTGGAAAACCGAACATTTGTAAATCAATGATAATTTGAGGACCCCGATTATGTCGCCGGTCCGTTCTTAGTTTAAACGTCAATTGGTGTGTTGGAGGTAATAAGACTGCTCGAACTACATGTAGGCCTTTTCCAGTTTGCTTCTCGAGAAATACACAATTACTCCCGCATTATCTGGATGGCCTTTAGGATATTCTGGTTGATCAGACTAGAACGGCAAAAGTTACGTCGACCTGATTCACGCGTAAATGAGGTCTTGATAAAGATTAAGCTAGATTTATGGACTGATCCTAATTGGATCCGGTTAAGTCTTTACACATTCCATTACCGGGGTACATGTAATTCAATCAATTATACTTCAGATGTGGACGAAAGAAAAATGAGTCGGGATCTTGAATCAAGGTACGTATGTCATTTGAGTCTGTCATGGATCAAGACCAGCCTGCGCCTTAGCGCAGTCTGATCAAGACCAATGCTATTGATTTGGCAACTGTACGACAAGAGGATGGAACTTGATAACATCTCATTAGAACTGAAGCAAACTGGCTCTTTGCTGGTTTCAAAAGCACAATGGATCATCTTCAGAATACACATCCAGTTATTTTCAAATGCCAAACTTTTCCGAAAGTGAGCAGTTGATGACATTTCTGATTTTTGGTATAAATTAATCTTACTATATAAATCATTTGACGAGAATTTATATAAAACATCAGCGAGAGACAAATACCTGATGGAAGTTTTAAAGGAAACAGGAGACATTTGATCAATAGTTTGTTATCACAACCATCCGGCTAAATTTTTCTGACCACTAAATTACCACCACGCATATACGAAGACCATTCTTGAAGAGCCAGATATATGATCAAAATTACCCAAGAAATCATGTTTTGACGGTACAATGTCGGGATCAATATATCTTTAATCGAATTAACATATACTAAGCAAAACAATTGAAGGATATTCAAATTGCACTATTTGTAAAAATTAACAAAGGCATATATTCGAACAAAAATCTACAAATAACTTCATATCAATGTCTAATCTTGAAAATCAAAAACATAAAGCACAGAAATCGTTTCCAGTTTCCCTACAATATCTGGTTAAACGCTGGTGCCCTACAACCGAAAAGTCACACGTCATGAAAAACGGATATTTTCATCCTGGAAGTGGACTCAAGCCTTATCAGTACCTCGCAAATTCACTGCAGATTGAATTACCACATGTTGCGGTATAGCATTCCATTTCCGAATACGGCCACGTTGGAATAAGCCGGAATGGTCGGTTGTTGTTGTCGGTGACGTAGACGTCTACCCAACGTGTTTCAATCATGCTCGATTGGATAAAAGTTCTGTCAGCAGGATGGCAAATCCTTGGATTGAAACCAAATCTGTTTAAGAAGGTGTTTTACAATAACGACACCGAATAAGTTAACGTTGGCGTCAATGAACGCGTGTTCATCTCTATTTTCCTGTTTAAAAGTTAAAGGATGTGAGTCAATCACGTGGTTAATGTAATGTTGGTCAGTCAGTGTCATTTAGCACGAAAAGGTTTGTCTCTAGATAATCTAAGATTCCCGTCAACTCCATAACGCTCACGTCACCATATGCGTCACATTTTGGGTTTATTACATTCGTGTTATCTCTCGTTCTTATATCGACAAAAACACGAATTCCGCTGTCAACATGTGACGCCGAAACCAACTTTGGTTGGTGATGAGCACTGTATTCCGGTGCTGCTGGCTCCATCTCAAATGGGTTCTGGCCCATGCGCCAGTATCGCCATGTCAAAGCGTTAGCTGTTAACGGCCTACTGCCATTAATGTTAATGATAATTTTATCCGTTTATCACAGACTGAATTCTAAGGTTTATCCCTCGCACATCTGTTATACTCTGGAGTAATTTTGGAAAGCTTTGGAGTCCTAAAACGTAACGAGTTCTTGAGAATGAAACTGCAATCAGCCAAAGACGTTGTTTACTTACGTCCCCTGTCACGCCGTTTCGTAATTACGACTGCCAAGTGATACCGTTTGTGTAATTGACTGAAAACACATTGCAAAATTCAAAATCTACGAGCGACGTCAACCTGACGTTTCCATACGTTCAATTGACCAACGGCCTGTCAGCGCTGCAGATCTGTCAGCCACTAACGTTAAATCCCTTTTAATGAATTGATTATAGGCAAGTACGTTTTAATTTACCCAATGAAGCAACTCAAAGTTCGCATTTACGTGAAAAACAGCACGTAGATAACACGGTAAGTTTGGTAGTTGACCCCTGTGTGGTAAATTGTCCCATTTTGGCATGACCAGTGAAGCATAACTCGATATGGCAGCATAAACTATGAGAGCGAATGTATGTTATAATAAAAAGCATTAGGTTTTTATAATTATATTTTATCAAAGATTGTAAAATAGCTGTAAAATTTTAATATCCTTCAATTGTTTTGCTTAGTATATATTAGCCACTCAGTCTGTGTGCCGGTTTGAAGGTTTTCGGATATAATAGAGCATGTTCCAAATCACCAGATTCAAAAAGCATTGTCGTGCAAATCATTGACCACTACTTCCAAAGTAAACGAAATTTGCGTTGTGAAGGTAAATTTGGCAGCCATCGACGGTACAAAACGTGAGACTACCCGAACAGAGTCAAAATATTTTAGTCACGAAATCTGTTGAGCAAAATCCAAATCGTAGAAAAAAGTTGCAAATGTTTCAAATTCACAAGAGATTATAGCCTGTTAACTTTCGATAACACAATGAATATATCCCAACTGCATTCTTTCTGTCTTTATAATATAGAATAGATCACTTACAATCTTAGTCGTCTCAAGATGCAAGGAAGAGTTCAACATACCATGTATCATATTACACAAAATAATGCGAGAATATACAATTCCAAACGAAAGGAACTCACCCAGAAAAGATGGCATTTAATTAAGTCAAGATTCCGTCAAGTTTTGACAGTATCATCTACATTAGAAGTTATAACCCTGTCAATATCCATGTAAATAATACATTAACTTTTTCACTTTTTGGATTTCTGAAAATGTTGACAGGTTTGATTGATTGTATTTTAAATATGTAATTGAAACGTTCACATGGAGAGACAAGCATTTTATTGAAATATAAAAACACAAGCAAAAACATAAAAGGGTAATAAGAATCAACGGCGGGAGGTTGTTTGGAGGATAAATGTTCTATTCTATTTCTTTGAGTTTTCTATGAGGTTTTCAAAACAATCCTAACAATCTTACAAATTATTCTAAAGATATGAAATCACTTGCAAGACACGATGCAATTGTATTAATCTAAACGTTTTATCTTCGGATTAAAAGAGGTACTGGGAATTGGAAAACTAAAAAGAGTCTTCAGTGTAAATTTTGTCACCTTCTGTCTATCTTTCCGTTTACGTAAAATAAATTTGGCAGGAAGATAAACAATAGAGTGCGAAGAAATATAAGAAGAAAAGATTTAATTTGATCAATAGCCTGTCAACAGGATGATCCCAGTAAATTGTTTTGACCGCTAAATTACATTCCGACTTAATGGGAAGATTTCTGGGAGCGTCATATGTATAATTAAACAAACTCGGAAGACAAAAAATACCCTAGTCTGACTACCTATCCGAATGACAATTTTTTAAACCTTTGCTGGCACGAAAAGTGAGGACAGTATACCGTCGTCAACTTTCGTTGCCATGGATGACGCCAAAAGTTACATGAAGTGTTTGGTATCTTATGATAGATGATTACCGTAATGAACGTTTCAGGGTACACATATTCTAGCTTACAAAGGATATAGGTGGTGGTTACAAAATGTTTGAGGTAAAGGTAATTCACGATTCATAGAGTAATATATACTAAAGGAAAAAAAAAACCAACAAAAACTAATTTGAGTATACGTTTTGTTTTTGTCTTTCTCAAAATCACCCTAATTTCATCATTTGACTTTTTAGTGCCAAAGTTTCATCAAGGTCACAGGTTTTACGTGTCACAGATATGCGTTTAAACGAGAGCGATTTCGTAACAACTTTGACTCAATAACATAAAAGAATTAAGAGAAATAACAAAAAATAGTTGTTGCGTTTCTTCTTTCCTATACTATAATATATTATAATACAATACCATTCCTTGTATAAATGATATTTTTAAACTATAAAGTTGTCAAAATAGAAAGCGTTTGCAGACGAAAATTTCAAGAGAAAAAATTCAAAGTTTTATGGTCTTTATGAGAGAAAGACATTTTGAGAAAAGAAGAAATTGATTGTAACAAGTAATTTCTTCATTTTCCACAATGTTTTTCAAACCTTTTGCTCGAGGGGCTTCGTAAATTGTCAATGTGTTGGACAGGGTTAATCGGTAAGGGTGCTATGTAATCATGTCGAGAAATCGTCAAAAACCAGAGAACATAATTCAGACCTTATCAAGCTCTCTAAATATTCAAGAAAAACTCCATTGCATTAACTTGATCATTTTGTGGTCTTCTTTAAATGGTGACATTTTTGTTAAAATACTTAAAACCCGCTGATAAAAATAAAAAAGAAATGAGCGAAACAAGAATAATTATTATAGAAAAATTGAAATTATGAAAAATATCGAATCTTTATCAATTTTTGAGAAAGGTTTGCGACAGGTTTATTCATAGTTGCAGTATGCTAAAGATAGAGTACTATAAACCCATTTTGCCTGGATAAGAAGTCGGTAGGGTAATATAAACTGAGCTAAATTATACAGAATAATACAATATACCACGTCCAACGTAAAGAACTGTCCAAGACATGGTGACATTTAATCAAGTTAAGAAATCGACAAACGTGGCAGTATCGACCAGAAGTATGGTCACCCAGAAAGCAACAGTTAAGAAGGGATGGATCCATTCTAATTAATTTATTTCAAATCGCAACCCTATGGTGTGGGTACTCATTTGAACAGTCTCGACGAGATGATGCAAACGAGAACCTACAACACGTGGTTTGATTAGAAATCAATCATGTTTTGGTATTTAAAGGTACATTAGTATCCCCCTGCCTAAATCTCTAATGATCAACAAAAGTTGGCTTTTAGCATGCTGTCACATCGTTTGTAGACTTTATATGACAGAATACAAGATTAATACAGTACGACATGAATCGATAATCATGCAGCGATGTAAAACTATGTAAAATATTAACAGCTGGTTGATCGTATTTACGAAATGATGTGATATGGGGTTCCATATCCGTCGTAATCAATACAGGTCAGTCGAAGCTTAAATTTTGCACAGAGAAATATCAAAGGCCATATTTTAATTATGTACAGTTATTTTTACAGAAAATTACCCAAAAAATAAGAAAGTAACTGTAAGTATGAATCTTTAAAGAAAGCATGCTATCCCTTCTTATCTGTAGGTAAATACTGCATAGATGTCTTCTCTGCAAGTCTTCTTTCTGCATGGTGACATTAATATTTTTTATCATCCGAAATGGCTTGGGAAAACATTGAGACAAAAGAAGAAACTGCTGATTACCAGCAGTTTCTCATTTTGTCTCAATATTTTCTTAGCTATAATATACACATTTCCTTCTTTTGATATCAATTATTTTGTCATCTGCAACTCCTTTCAAATTGAAATTATGGATAAAAATTATCTCGTTTGGGAAAGGGTTAATTGATAAAAAGTACTGGTCAGCATCCTTCAGTCTTTTTATAGGTCAAATATAGTCATTTTGCGCTATTTAGTGTTTATTGATAACGTATTTTATGTCAATATATATCTGAATAATTTCTAAATTCAATCTATTGGTATTTCTTTATCCTAAAACAGCGAAATGTGCGTGTATATAAGACCAGAGACCAGAAAGCTGTTAACTGTAATCTGACACAGAAATTGAATTTCGTGATGCCTAAATTATGGCTAGTCCACGCTTTATGGTTAACATATGTAGTGATATAGTCCATAAATGATACATTGTGCCAATATATTGTCTCTTTAAAACCAAAGTCTATCTTTCTTGTCTGAACCCATTACCAGACGGCAATATTGTAGAATTGTCTAAATCCAAAAATATTTCAGACGACAAATTTCAGAATTTTTGTCTTCCTTGGATGAAACCAATGTGGGCAATTTTGAAATTGTTTGTCACAAGTAATTTCTTCATTTTCAACAATGTTTCCCAAAGCCCGTATCTAGTGTAGCTTCAAAAGGCGTCACTATGTGGAAATAGGCTAGGGAGTGTTTTTACCTATTTCTACAATAGCAATAATGTTTAAGATTCCTTATCAACCAGCAACCTCTACTTTTCAAGTCTGTTAATGGTGGAAAGGACTGAGTTCGGATTGAAATGTTAACTTTGAAAGAAAAATGTTTACACTGTAATAGAACTATATACTATTAATTTTGAATACTATTGAATTTTATAAATCAATTGAATTTGATTTTGATAAGATGCAATGGTTTTAATCTTGCGTTAGATACCGACAATATCATGACAATCACATACAAAACTACAGCAGTTTGGAGTTTGATATTTTGTTGTATACATAGGTAAAATTGTAAAAAATGTGCCATCATATCATGACCGGGCTATAGCAGCAAAACAGTAGGCCACATCCTGAAAGATGGTGAGGTGATATTATCTATAATTGAATTTCGTGATGTCTAGATTAGGGCTAGTCTTCGTTTTATATCCACCATATGCGGTAATTAATTCCGTATAAAATACATAATAGATCTGTCTACACGAATTTGCACAAAAATACCGTCTTTCATGGAAATCACAAAGAATCTATCTTTTCATCTAATAAAGGAAGTATCAAAAGAGCTGGTAGGCCTACGATTTAAGCCAGAAGATGTCTTCCGGAAGTGGAATATCGTAACATGTTGAGTCCACTTCCGTTCAAATCGAACAGAACTCTTGTTTTTTCTGGAAGCTCATCTCCCTATGTCTAATTGCCTGGTGAAGAGGTATGACGAAGATGTCACGCGACGTAGCGTTGTCAACAAGAAAAGTAATAGCTACCGTTTTTAGTGGTCTTTAATTTTTATATCTATATATAGTCTTTTTGTGACCGAAGGAGATAACAGGGAAAATGATGTCACAAATAAAGGACGTCATTCTAATTTCATACTTTTTGAAGAACTCTTCGATAGATAAAGAACTATCGTTTGTAAGACCAGTCCGTTTTGTTTTTGGTATTCTGTCTTCTGATTTCTGAGTTTACATCACATGTCGGTTCAAGGAGATCGAAATCGTACCTGCCTAACTAAGACTGCCAATATTTATTTTCGTGGAAATCTGACAAAAAAAGTTCAATTTTTATTTCCAATTTATTCTGTGAATTTCTGGTTCAGGATGAAAGTACTACATTTAAAGTAATGAATAACGTTAACAGGAACATTCCGATGCACATGGAAATACTCGAGATCGTCTTTCATAAATATATGGTCTCAATAAAATGTCCTCGCTGTAACAACCAGATTTTCTTTCAGAAATTCGATTTGCAAGTTTTAAGATTATTTCAAAGTATGTTTTTTGAGAATAAGAATCCGGACTGAAGGACTTATGTTCAAGTCGATTTCCAAAAATGATTCGTTTGGCTTTTTTTCAATGTAGTATTGTATTTTCATAATTAAATAGAGAATTGTGTCTGTGTCAAATGTAATAAAGCTTCTATCTAAGACAAAATGTATGTGCATGTACTTTAGACTCTAGAAAATAATATTCTCTTTGTATTTCAGGCACTATAAAATTAGCGTAACACTTTTTTGTGAAATAATTTGCTTAAAGTGCATCGTTACACCGAGGACATATTAGTTATTGAAAGGACAGTATTCGCTATTTTATGAAATAAACAGAAAGAAATTAATTTCACTATTGTATTCAAGCTTCAAATAATTAGGTTAAAAAACATACAAATTTTACCATCAAAATACATAATTTTTATTGAACCATGCTGTAGTTTGTAATAAAAAAAGTCTTTGTTATTGGAATGACATTTACCATTACTGTGAGGACTTATATTTAAATATTTTTTCCATTTCTTACATTGTATTGACCTATATATGGTCTTTCAATGTTAAAATCAATGCAATTGTAAAAAATACATACATTTAAATGTAAAAGTCACTTTGTTAAACCCTTTCAAAAACGTTAAATTTTATGCTATGTTGCAACTGCTGATCAAGTCAAATCGATCGCACTGACTGCTCAAATTCGCCCATTATTCCCGACTTAAAGACTTTTCTCGATCTCTACTCGATCAACCCGACCTCTACCTTCTATTTGATCGAATGAACAGATAAAGCACAGATCGAGTTGATCGAGATGTGGTTGGGAGCCACATGAGTAAAAGGCCATGTGATCGATATAAAGATGTTAATCCGATCACACTCGATCTCCAGTTTTGATTAATTCCTGATCTGGTCGATCGCTTTTCCGATCAATACACGATCGCTTTTCGATCAACTTTCTACCTAATCTTACACAAATATTTCTTTTATATATAAATAAATAGAGAAAGATGACAAAGTGGTGCGGATAAAGCTCGATTACCACGACCATTCCCGATTACAAATGGCGATCGAGTTCGATCTGTACTCGATGGCTTGATTCGGCTTGGTCCAGTTGATTTGATCGGCAGTGGATACCTAGCATAAAAAATATACAACTTGAAAGCTGTTGAAGACTACAAAAATGAAGTTCATGAAAATCTAACTTGTGTGTACAATATAGATAATTGGATATCAAGGGAAACGGAGTCAGAGCTGGTAATCAGCATTTACTTCTCTTACTTTAATGTTCGTAATTAGGAAGTAAAAACCTTCTTCTTTGTATAAAAATGAGAAGACCCGAAGAAAGTTAAGCAATTACAAATATGACGAAAAACAGAGAAAAAATATGGAATGTCTTAAACCTTCTCGTCAAACCATAAAATATCACATTGCGAAAATAAAAACATAATGAAAATTCAAGTAAAAAACATTCAAGGTATAGTAAATCGTTTAGGAGCGAAAAATCTCGACCATAGTCTGACTGTACAGTCTTGGCATACTGATTGGGTTCGATCCTTTTAGCAATATACGCAGATAATTTGTTGTTGTTGCTATTGTTGTTGTTATTTCTTTTTTTTTTTTGGAAGATAGCTCACATAATAATTTAGATACACGGTTGTAAGACGTTGAGTGTCCTAAAACTGATTGTCCAAAAATCAAAACAAAACAAAAAGAAAGAAAGTAATTTGAAAATATTTTCTTCTTAACTTCTTGTTTACCTAGATAAGATAATATCTGACAAAAAATCCATCTTTTTTTTGGGGGGGGGGGGTGAAATATTGTGATTGCAAGATTACACGCACGATTCGAATCAATGCATGTAAATTGCCTTGAAATTTTTAAAAAAAATCTACACGTCTTTCCACGGCACCCCTATAGCACCAGGAACTACTTTGCCATGACCACTTTCAAAAAATGACTTAGTAATTTCTTCAAAACCCATGGAACAAAGATATACAGATTCATGCCTTAAAAAGAAATAGTGTATAAGGTCTCTCCGATATTGAGGAAAGGTCATTTCAGAACGATAATTTAGAATTAATCTTGTCAATTAATCTAGAATTATATCCTTCAAGCACCATTCCAAGGTGGTTGGCAAAATATCTCCATCAGACTAGTGATAAAATTCATTCATTCGTGGTACCAAGAATCCATAAATGTGTAAGGAGTCCTTGCAATAACGATTCCAAGTCCGCTCCGTAACAACTGATCGGTACACATGTTTGGTAACAGTAATTATATTTTTTCAGCTGAATTACTTCGCTTTCCTATTATAGTTTAAGACAATTATGCATCAAGACCTTTTTCTCTTCGGCAAAAAGTCCATATTACATAAGAAAACTTATTATGTCTTTGCGGTAACGATTTTCGTACTCCCAGTAACAAAACTGTCGTTATTGCGAGGACCGTTATTGCGAGGAATTCCGCGACCATTCGCTCCAAATTACACACAAGAATAACTAGGGAGAAAATATGTTGCATGCTGTAAACGACATGATTCTATATCTGAATAAGTAAAGCTAAACTATTCTAAGATCTGAGCAATATAGTGTGGTTGATCGCGTTGCATAGAAAACGAAAAAATAAGTCTACGCAGCCAACGGCCTACCTAATTTGCCTCGCAACTTCGAAACCAAGTATTACTTTGTTTTCATTTAAACATCGTGGCTTTGATGAGTGTTTTCACCTCCGTTTGGGTTGTATTTAAAGGAAATCTAACCAAAAAGACTTTGATTACGCACATGTAAGTTATTGCGAGGACATTTCGTATCAAAAATCAAGGGACAGTAATATATGGCCAAAAATCTTCGTCGAATTTCTATTTTCTCAAAAAGGACTGACACTATTAATAATGCGAGATATAAAACATGAATGAAATGAAGAAAAATGCGATCTTTACCGATTATTTCATATCGAAAATCATGTTGGAAATTGATAATTTTTTCCAGGGACAAGAGAAAATGGTCATTTTCCGGTACAAAAGTGCAATATTTTCAGAAACATTCCATCTGCCAGGCCAAATAAACTGTCTCTATTGTTGGTAGTGATGGTCGTTACACTGTGTACCTGAAATGACATGTTTATGAAAAGCCATTTCTGAGAAAATGAGCCAGGACAGCGATTTCCACGAAATAAAATATTGGCTCATATATCGAGTTATTAACTCTTGAACAATCCGATTGTATGATATCAACTTTCTGCTAGACTCTGGAAGATTCAGACATGATATTTGAGGTTCACCTATTTATAGCCAAATAATGACAAAATACGAGCAAGATCATTGTATATACAAGCGTAAGCTATGATCAAAGACTAAGATAAAATGCCATGATGGCTGAATAATGGTTTTCTGACCAGCACTATTGTGGTAATATTTTTGTCTCGTGCAATGCGATTTGATGTCTGGGAATTAAGTATACTTAATACAATTAGACAGATTTACGCGTCTGCGGGAGAACACAGTGCTTAAGTGAGATTCGTTAAATCAAATCATTCTAAATCTCATTGACGGTCCTTTAGTAAGATTCGTTACAATCGAATTATTCGAAATCTCCATGTGAGTAATTGAGGAGTAAACTGTAACTGTTTTCTCCTAATAAATGCTTCTGTACGAGATTAACATTTTACTTACCAATCCTTAAACACGTAATTCTTATAGGCTACAACAAATTACATTATGCAAGGTATATCTCAAAGGTAGTCTTATCGGTTGTCGTTCAAATTGAGAATTACATATTTAGACTTTCTATCAACTATATGACTAATGATTCGAAAGGAGATCTTCTGGAAACTCCGTATTTATAATACAACATGGAAATCAAATTGAGATCCATGACAGGCCCACGAAGGAAAAAAAACATAACATTTGCTGGAAGGATCACCTATCAAGGTTATAATGTTTCGACCTCTACATGTACTACATGTAGCCTACAGATATGGAACACTTCCAAAAGCAGTCCAGAAATACCGAATTCTTCAAAGATACATATTGGTATCAAGAAGAAGTGAGTGGTATTCATTTTCAAAGATTAGCTTAAAAACTATACAGCAATCTATCCGATTGGCCGAGACATAAGTCTCGTCCAATCAGATGGGTTCTAATGTAGCTCAATAACAATATAAATCAACAGATTAATCCTTTCCCAAACAAGACCTGGTTTTGACGTCCCTGATAGAAAATACTTGGGAAAACATTGAAACAAAAGAAGAAACTGGTGATAACCAGCAGTTTCTCCTTTTGCCTCAATATTTTCTCAGCTATGTTGTACACAAATCTTATCTTTATTCACATATAATTTGTAGTCTGCTGCTGCTTTTTAAATTGGAATACCCTAAAATTTTGTCGTTTGGGAAAGGGTTACATTACCTCTCCAGACTAAGGACTGTAAGGTTCATGACGGAACACACGATAGATACGTTCTGTACATAGTGAACAAGCTTACACAGTACCACTCCAAACTTCCAAATGTACGAGAAAAATGCCACGCACTGAAACGAAAACGTAAAGAAAAAATAATAACTACATGTACAATGATACATAGATTGGGGTGATAGATTATTTCTAGCAAAGCATGCAATAGATACGTTCTGTTCATAGTGGAGAAGCTGATATAGTACCGTTCCAAACTTCATAATGTACGAGTAAAATACTACACCATGAATATTTTCTGTATTCAAACAGCTGTCCGTCGGTAGACTTAGGGCTTTTCTTCACTATCTGCATTTTTCTCATTGTCCGTGTTTACGTAAGGGGTTGGGTCAATAAGGCCATTTTTCTAGGACCTAAATATTATTTGAAAAGACAAATTAGACAGACATAAGGACTGACCACAGACAAAACTGACAGCAATAGCTTATTTGAAGTACTATTTCACACCGTTCATCCAGATACAAAATACACGGATTGGTCTTCCAAACGCGGATTTGAAAATCAACAGCATGGGAATACGCAAGGTAAGAAAACATCAACATATAGCCTTTTAATTGCCGCAATATAAAAAGTGTTTGTGCAGAGCTGATGCAAAATGGTTTATCTTGAGGGTGCTGCAGTTTCATAACAAAAGATTTGAGTAAACTATAGATACAAGCGATTTTAAATCGTAAATCACTATTTTCTCGCCTACTTCCCGTTTTGTTTTATATTTGCAGAAATTATTTAACTGGTTTCGAGCAAATATCTCTTTAAAATAGCTTTTCGACATCTATGGAACAAATCTATACCATTTATCAAACTGGAAAAATAAATTTTGGGTGTCTAAAGCCATGTTTAAAAATTAGCCTAGTTTGCTTCAAGGTACAACTTACCACGGATGTTGATACCACACACCACGGATGATTCACATAATTTGGGTAAAACAAACTCGGATGCGAAAAATGGGTTTAATAGTGCAAAACACTTAAAATGACGTTTTCTAATTAAAATACAATGACAAATGCTTGATATTTATAAAGTAAACGTGCTATAACCGCATCCCGTTGACTTTTATAGTCGGTTATTTACTTTGCATCACACGCTTAAGAATTTTATCTTATGTACCAAACTGTGTTTTGGAATGATCTTTGTTCTATTTATTCCAGATACAAAAGCCTTCACAAAGAAGTAGTTCAGAGCGCTGATATTTCATTACCGCCCTCAATCACTTGATCATGTTACCGCTGTGTCTTGTGTGTGTTTGAGACCTATACGAGGCACATATGAGAGAAGCCAAGTTCTGCTTGCGGGTGTACCAGGTGATTTTTCTTGGGGTTCTCCTGCTTTCGCACCACCTACTGACTGTCCCGTCTCATTCGGGTTGAAATAATCTTAAAAGGGACGTAAAATTGAATAAAAAAGCAGAAGAAAGATCTACTTGATCAGAAACTTTAAATATGAAGTTTAACCTAAATGATCAGTCACCGTTCACGATTAATTAAATGCTTATCATAAGTGTTTACGAAGCACTTTCGAAATTTTTTTTTTTGGATTTAACGCTTGCTATATTTTTAAATCCGCAATTGTGATATTTTTATGAACGTGTACATGTACGAGCTTGTTGGGAGCAAAAGGTCATAATTAACCCTTTCCCAAATGGCAAAATTTTAGGGTGGTCCATTTTGAGAACTTCTGCAGACGACAAAATAAATGATATAAAATGCAGAAAATGTGCATTGTATTGCATAGAAAATAATGATAGAAACGGAAATAAATGCTGATTATCAGCATTTTCTTCTTTTGTCTCAATGCTTTTCCAATTGAGTTTCTAATAGACACGTCAAAACCACGTCTTTTAACAGTGTGGGAAAGGGTTAAGTGGCCGTGTTATCATTAGTTTATTTCAGAGCTATGTATTTTCGTTGTTACTACTGCTCCTTGAAGTTTTACGACCTTGAAACAACAATCGATCATTGTACAACCAAACATGATACGGACCTTCTACGATACAGACAGCTTGTTCTATGTCCAGAGTCTGGGCATATGAAATACCAATCAAAGTTACGCGAAGGTCTAGTTCCAAGGGAGCTTCATGGGGGCCATAGGGGGGCAGACCCCTTTTCTAAATCATTAGGGGGGCCAGGCCCCCAACTGGCACCCCTCTTCCTACGCCTATGTAGTTTGTTTTACATGCTGTCGTAGAGGGCCTTTCATAAAGACTTTCACTTCAACCCACACTAAAGAGTAAGAGAGACAATCATGATAAATATTCTTGGCAATATCTTCATGAAAGAAATGCACCCATATACCGTATGTTTACATGTAATAATTGACAGACATGCGTAATAGAGTTGGTGTTTGAATATCGAGGATGAAAACCTTTTGGGGCTCACTATCAAACTGCAATGAAATAAGATGATAATGAGGATTTTAATCCTAGAATTTAAAGATTGAAAACAAAGACACAGACAACTTATCTGTTAATATGCAGCTGATATTCGCCTATCTCTTTATAAAACATGTAAACATGGTTTACTAATGTCTTTACCGTCGAAAGTGCTCATCCACAAGCCTTTTAGTTTTAGTAAGCCAAAATAAGCCATAATCGGTCTTAAAGCAAACATCTATTGACTCTAAACGATATTAAATTGGTTTTAACAAGGATGCAGCCAATTTTCCTTAAAAAAGACCGGAATTTGCTTTTTATTATCCGTGTCGGTTGTATCGATGGGTCCGAGTTTGTTTTACCTGCTGGAGAATTTGCACCGTGGTATGTTGCACCATAGCAACTGACAGTACCCAATTTCAAATAGTTCTTGTTCTTTTTCTGTACTTTTTTATGGGTTCTTGTAAAGAAAACACTTGAAGCGATCCCCGATCCTCCATGAAACATCAATTTGACAACAATTATGTGCTTTAATAATGATTTACAGACATTCTTACCAAGATTTTTCTCTTTTCGTGCAACAAAGTCAGATTCAGTAGCATATATTTCTCTTACTAACAGATTTTATGAGACAGGATTTTAGGTAAACATTGGCAAAGTTATGTACGTTTTCATCGTATGTAACACAAAAATCAACTCAGCCGATATTCGTTGTAATTAAAGATAATAAATACTCACTCTTTCTTCCCGCAGTTCAAAATAAAATTGTTTACATCCGCGTTTGGAAGACCAATCCGTGTATTTTGTATCTGGATGAACGGTGTGTATTTGCTGAGGCCAGCTATAATTTAAGCTAAGTAAACGTTTCTGCCTTTCTGTGCTAAGGAAAACTAGAAAAAAATATATTATGTTATTTATTCCACAATTTGTCATGGGTTTTCGTGCATTCAAGGGCCCGTAACTTGACTAGCTATCAAAATCCCCCATAACGCAATGCAAACTATTAAGAAGTACTCATCTAAAATATTATTCCAACATGTCGCTATATAGAAACGCACTGACGTTTTCCCCAAAGTTTGGAGATGAAGTTATACAAAAAAATTGAGAAATTTCGTAAAATTCCAAATATTTGATTTTTTGTCATAAGCAAGCCAATGGATCTCATGTCATGTTAACATGGGCTCATATACAAAGCAAACTAATTTTAAAAAAAATCGCCATTTGTTCACATTTAGATTGAAAATTAATGAATAAGAACCTTGGGTAGCGCCGGAATAGAATTACCCTACCCTCTTTCAATATACAACATACACCGAACCAAATGTCCGTTCGGTTCAGACTTTTCGGCAAAACATGTCCCCTTAATGTATCTAATTGTACTAAAATATTATTGGAAAATTTAGGTCCCAGGAAAAAGGCCTTATGGAAACCACCCTTTAATAATTCTTATATGTCTGCGACAAGCCTTTCCGGAGCTAGATGGATTTTCTACGGCATCATTTGTTAAATTTAATACCTAGACAAACGACTTTTTTGGCTTCAAAATTATTAATTGTGACATTTCAAACACTTGTCCATTGAAAAAAGCAAGATAGACAGAAAAAATCCCCCTTTCTTGTCTAAGCTGAGAGTACTAGTGAAAATTGACGTGAACCATTTTTCACGAAATTCGATGTTCTCATGCAGAAATTGTGGTATCATGATCAAGCGGAGAGTATGTTGGGTACCAGAGCTACAGATAAGAGGGAGGGATGGCTTTTTGAATTAATGCAATATTTCATTGATTGTTCATTAAAACCTATGTTGTGTGTACTCATTGGAATCGTCTCATTGATACGATTCAAATGAGAACCCACATCTTATGGTTCTATCAGAAATGAAAAAAAGAGAATTGTTTCACCCTCTATTATCTGTTAATCTGCTGTATAATTTGCTACACACGTAGGTCTCTCAATGAGGAAAAGAAGAGTTACTGTAAGAAAAATACACTGTTTACAAAGCAAAGGAAAATGTATCATAAAAACACACGAAGATTGCCCGCGTAAAGGAAAGAAAATATGATCTAGACTAAAAAAAAGAATTATCAAATATGAAAAAGTTCTGTCATTGTCTGATCAAGCAAAGCGAATGGTCTTGCAAAAGTCGACGCATTCGTCTCTTTAAGTAAGACCATTTTCATATGATGCGAAAAATTTCCGAGGAAAATTATGCGAACGTGACTCCAACACATATTAAATCAGAAAAACTACAAATCAAGATATAGCTTTGTATTGGTTTAAAATTTGTTTCTTAATCAAAAACTAGCACAATGGTTCTCTTCAAGGTATCTTTTTCAAGGTTCTCATCTTTAGCAATGATAATATTTCAAATATTTAGAAAGGAAAGATCAGATTTACAAAATTAACTTTAGATACAATCTGTATTTAGAATTCTTCTACTGGTATTCTACATTATTTGAATTGTACTCGTATTGTAATGAAACTCACAAGAAAGTTTGCTTTATGGTTTTTAATTTTATTGTAACTTAGAAATGATCTGCGAGAAATTATGGCGTTCCAACCTTTATTGAATTTTGATCTATACCAAACATAAAGTGCAACTTTCACGTCATCCGTTGCATTTTTTTTTGGTGGTAAACTCGGCCAAAGCGTTGGGCGTTTTTTCGCGATCATAGTATTCCGTCGGTGTTGTTATAAAATATCGTAACTACGGTTTCGATTGAGCCGTAGTTACGAGATTTTATAACAACACAGACGGTTTGTCAATACATATCGCCCCACCCGGTCTATTTATAGAACAAATTCATTGTTATTAGAAAAAAAAAACCTATGCAATCAGATCTTTAAACTACATTTAAACGCAAAATATCTATTCCTTGTAATAGCGAAAAACGTCCCTCGCTTTGGCCGAGTTCACCACCAGTGTTTTTAAAAAAGAGGAAGTAAATGACGACATTGCTCGAATGATTTAGTATCTTATGACGGACGGAATATCGTATTTGTTAACGCGAAACGCCCAATGTGCCAATAGCTTTGGTGTTAGATAGGACCTGAATGATTCCAGATGGCAAAAATGTCAGGATCGGGTTGCTTCGACACGCCTTCGCTATGGCAAACTTGCAGGTCATGAAATTGTTTCAGAGTAAGAGTTTCAAGCTACTTGGCCTCAGTAAGTGGGTGATTAGATTGAAACTATCACAACTCGAGCAAAGGCATTGTATCGACATAAATGAGACTTAGGAGGCTTAAATGAGTATGTAAAATTTCTTGCGTTGAAGTTTTTGAACTGTAAACCATATGGGAAGAAGGAAAATAATGTTGAAAGTAAAGGAAAGTCTGTCGTCTCCTGTGTATCTGTAAATAACAGTAGTTGTAAAGAAAGCGAATTAAGTGTAGAACAAGGAACGAAAATAACATCAGTGGAAAACATCTGTGATGATGTTGTGACGGACGAAAATATTACCCATGTTAATACCTACAGCCCTATCTGTGATTCCCCAGTTTCGCCAATCCCAATTCCACAGGTTGAAGAGGCAAGATGTGACAAGGAAACTCAATCAGAGCGAACGCATTCTGACAAAGCCAGTGAAATTAAATCCTTGTATGATTTGCTACAAAGGTCACAAATACAAGCGACCAAATTTTATGAACAGACGGCATTACAATTCGCGCAAATTAGAGACGAAATATGCAGCATAAAGAAGCAAGTTTCATTGGCGCAAAAGGGGTCGACTGATCAATTAAGTGACTTAGCGAAAGTGTGTGAAAAACGCTGCAGTGAAACGAAGTTGACATATGACAAACTGCAGCGCCAAATGAAGTCTGTTGAGGAGTCGGTGAAGTGTGTTTCGTCAACTTTTGGATCCAAACAAAATAAGATCGCGGGAACCAATCCGAGCACCCCAAAAGTCCAAACACCCATCGAGTGTGAAATATCTCCAAATCATACAAATAAGTTCGCAGAAAATAAACCAATGAGTCCAAAATCAAATGCGGACACGTCGCAGGGAAAAACGCCTACTTGTGAAAAGAACTTAAACTCTACCAGCAATCTAAAGAAAACATATTCTGGTGAACATGCTGCCGTCAAGTCCAACTCCTCTGGTGATATTCCAAAAAGGACACTTTTAATAGGTGACTCTATACTAAAAGGTATAGAAACAAAAGGACTCCAAAATGTTTTTGTGAAAACATGCCGAGGAAAAGGACTTTCGCATATTTATGAAATTCTGAGATCAATGGATTTGAAGCAGTTCAAATCAGTCATTATTTATGCAGGGGGGAACGACGTTGCGAGAAAATGCTCGATATCAAACATAGAGAGTCATTTGAGAAAATTAACAAGTTCACTGGATGCAAACTGTGAATTATATCTTTGCACATCTTGTCCGAGACGTGATACAGATGTCTCTGAATTAAACAAATGCATAAAAATGAGTGTGAACAAACTGCTTCAAAACTGATTGACTGTAACCCACTGTTTGTTTATGGCAATAATCAGCCTATTGAACACTTCTTTTCTCGTGATGGAATTCATCTATCACCGAGAGGTACCAGTCGATTACTATCTGTAATAGACAAGCATGTGTCTATTCTAAAGAGAAATCATACCAAAACCTATGCACGAGGTTATATAAGAGGACAGTATTATCAAACATTCAGAAATAATAATTCTTATCCCAAAAGAAATCAAGTTTCGAGAGCAGTGTTTGGCAGATACAAGCAATATTGTTTTAACTGTAGAAATACTACTCACGAAACCAGAAATTGTTGGTACAGACAAAACCAAGGTTTTGAAGGCTCCAATTTGGACCGTAGACATTAGGAAAATTCTGACAGATACTCTGATAAAATTTTAAATAATGAAAGTTTCAATGCTACATATTCTTCACAAATTAGAAATTTTGAAATAAGTTGCAATAATACATTCCAACCTTTAATATTGGTGTGTAACTGTTGTGACGAATATCCGTGTATTTGTAGTGAACATGAACATTTACCTCCAAAAATTAAATCTTACTATCAGTCACAGGCCCATAATAATCAGAATCACGAATTAAAAAACCTGCATGACAAGGATATTGTCACTTCTGAAACAACAACAACAACAACAACAACAACAACAACAACAACAACAACAACAACCAAAACTCAATCAAATCTCTATAAAAATGCGTTCGATTTCAAAAAGAAAGGTATACATATTTCGAGTTTGAACATCCGCCATTTGTTACCTAAACTTGAAGAGATAAAGTTTCATCTGCTTGACCAAAATTCGCCTGATATACTAGGGTTATGTGAAACATTTTTGCATGAAAATATCGAGGACAGTACTTTAAACATAAAAAACTACACATTCGAAAGAGAAGATAGGAAAAACAAAACGGGTGGTGGAATAATCGTATATGTCTCGGAAAAACTTCTGTATAAAAGACGTAATGATCTAGAATGTCCTGAAATTGAATCTCTATGGATAGAACTCACTTCAAACAATCGTGCACCATTTTTGCTAAATTATGTTTACCGCCCACCAAATTCTAATCAATCTTGGATAGACGAGTATGCAAAACAGATTGAAAATGTGGATGTACTAAACATTGAATACCATATATTAGGGGACTTCAATATTCATTTTGACACAAAAAATAGCAATAAAAATTTTGAAAACACAAAGTGGGCTAATCTAATATCAACTTTTGATCTAAAACAGTTAGTCAAAAGCCCTACACGAGTTACGAAGAACAGTGCGAGTTTGATTGACCATATATACACGAATACCATTCAGAATACAAGCGAACCGTTTGTTTCATCTCTATCCATAAGTGATCATTATCCTATTTGTTTTACCCGTTCGACTTCATCATTTGAAAACACTAAAAAAATAAACAATCAAAATCACGAAACCATTACATATCGATGCTACAAAAAAATTCAATGAAGACCAGTTTTTACAAGACTTATTATTATCCGGAATTGTCAGTGTTGAAACAATTGTAGATCCTAATAAGGCCCTCTTAAAATTTTATGAAATTCTTAATTCAATATTATCTACTCATGCTCCTATCAAGAGTAAACGTATAAAACGTACGCATCAACCTGATTGGTTTACAGATGAAATTAACGAAACTATGTTTGAAAGAGATAAAGCACATATGGACGGCAATCATGACATGTACAAAATGCTTCGAAATAAAGTGACTTATATGATTAAGCGAAATAAGAAAAACTTTTTCAATAAATCTGTCGAAAATAAGAAAGATACCAGGATGATATGGAAAAATCTTAAAGGTGCAACAAACATGGACAAGTCAGAAGATCTAACAATACCATTGAAAATCACAAAAATGGATTCGGTAATTGAAGGCAAATTGAACGTCATAAATGAGCTTAACCGTCATTTTGTATACGTTTCTGATATCGTAACTAAGACACCATTCTCGGAAAGCAGTTTTCGAAATCTTCAAAAACACCTTGATGCAAAGTTAGGACATAACATTTTCACCATTGAATTAATTACTATAAATGAGGTTCGGGATCTAATTAGAAAACTTGATGTTAAAAAGTCTACAGGTCTAGACGGTATTAGCGCACAAATTCTAAAATATTGTGGGGATACAATTATACCAATTATCACATCCATAATAAATAACAGTATTGCTTCTGGCATTTACCCAGATGAAATGAAATTAGCCAAAGTTATACCAATTTTAAAATCAGGTGAAAAAAATGATCCGAATAACTATAGACCAATCTCGATCTTACCCACAATTTCTAAGATCTTTGAACGACATATTGTCATGCAGCTACAGAAATACCTTGCGCGAACGGATGTATTGAATAATTCTCAGTCTGGGTTTAGAGAAAATCATTCTTGTGTAACTGCTTTATCAAAATTGATCGATACATGGCTTAAAGATATTGATGATGGCAAATTGATTGGTTCTGTTTTCTTGGATTTGAGGAAAGTGTTTGATCTTGTTGATCACGAAATCCTACTACATAAGCTTAAACTATACCACTTTTCAGAAAATACCCTGCTTCTAATAAAGTCTTATTTATCCACCAGGAAGCAGTTAATAAAAGTCGGAAAATTTCAATCTGACTCTCTTCTGATACAGTCTGGGGTTCCTCAAGGCTCGATCCTCGGGCCTATTTTATTTCTCTTGTACATTAATGACATATCGTTAACATGTTCTGATGTGGAAATTGATCTATATGCAGACGACTCCACAATGTATAAAGCAGGTTATGACCTAGTCACTATACAAAATAAACTCCAAGAAAGCATTTCCTCCGTACATGAATGGTGTTCATTAAACAATATGTCTATACACCCCACAAAAACTAAATGCATGCTAATCGGGTCCAAACATAAACTTTTACACCAAGATGAGCTTATATTAAATGTTAATGGAGTGCGACTTGAAAATGTACACACTCAAAAAGTTCTAGGCGTCTACATTGATAATCACCTAAATTGGCACACGCACATTGATTATGTTTGCTCTGGACTCAAAAGGAAAATATCTCCTTTTAAGAATATATCGTTTTACTTGACGAAAGAAATGAAAATCCTATTTTACAACGCATACATTTTACCTGTTTTTGACTATTGCTGTGCCATATGGGGTAAAACTGACAAGCGCTATACAAATAAAATATATTCTCTTCAGAAAAGACTAGCAAAATTAATCCTTTGTAAGCCAATGAAGTCATCTTCAGAAGAATTGTTCAAAGAACTTTCTTGGTTGACATTCTCAAATCGATGTAATTATCACATTGCAGTTCTAGTTTATAAAACGCTAAACTACAACGCTCCTGATTACATGATGAATTTAATTAAAGTTTCTAGATATGATTTGTATAATTTACGCTCTGAAACCCAGAATCAACTCACATTAAACAAACAACCAAAAACAAATATTTATCAAAATAGTCTAAATCATAAAAGCGTTGACATCTGGAACGACCTTCCTGTAAGCTTAAGATCGGAGGCAAAACTTGCTAATTTCAAGCAAAAGATAAGAAATTATTATCTAACGTATAAACAATAATGTGAAGATGAGTATCTGTCAGAGTAAAGAAATTCTTGACTGATAATAAATTAAGTTAACCCTTTCCCAGAAAGATCTGGCATTGACATACCCAATTAGAAATGACATGGGAAAGCATTGTGTCTAAAGGAGAAAATGCTGAAAATCAGTTTTTTCTCCTCTATCCTCAATGTTTCCTGACCTAAATTATTCACATTTATTTTCTTGAAGTAAAATCCATTTTGACATTTGCTTTAACATTCAAATTAAACACCCCAAAATTTTGTCTCTCGGGAAAGGGTTAATAGATAGCTAATCAATAAAATTAATATTAACTTAATCAATTTTGATTTGATTGAATGTTATAGTTTATGAATGTTTGTGTGTGTGTGTATGTGTGTGTGAGTAACAGAGAAGGGAGATAAGGTGAGAATAAGGCGGAAGTGTGTTCGTTTACTTGTGTTAGTATGAGTGTTATCGTTAGAAGGCCATATTGTAAATAAGATAAATTCAATATTATTGAATTATATATGTCTTAATATGCTACCTTCTCTAAAAAAAAGTTATTATTATTATTATTATTATTATTATTATTATTATTATTATTATATTCTGTTTTTATTCGGGAGAAAGGACGGAGCCTAGTAAACGGTTCATTCCATTTAAGCTTGGGAGAAACAGCCTTTTCGATTAGCGGTAAATTGCCGGTATTGTTACAAAACATTATAACTACAGCGTGAATCAATCTGTAGTTACGAGGTTTTATGACAACACATTTACAATCGCGCATTCTTTCTATTTCGAAATATGTTCATGCTCGTGCCGCACGTTTTTTCTCTTCTATCAACCAGGGTATCGAGAAGTAAACTCGTCGAATAACCTCTTTACTTAGCCACACCCTTTCAGGTGAATAAAAACGGAATATATCAAGACGCACATGTGTCCACAACATATCTTCAAATTCAGCAAATCCCCGGCTTCCCCCACCTTCTCTGCTTCAAACCATTTTCGCATTGATAAGGTATTTTAAAAGAATTATTGACGATTTTTTCCCAGTTGTTGTGTCACGTGAATCTCCAAAGCAAAGTGTTGGCTAAAGATACAGTCAGATAAATGTTCTATCTCTAATGTTTCTAGATCTGTAAAATTGTCTCTTTGGTATTGAGACCAAAAACAGATGGTCCATACTGTTCTCTTAACCCTCAGGTCTTGTTTAGGAAAGGGACATTCATGTCGTAGCTAAGATGCGGCCCCTGGTTTTGACGTCCCTAATAGGAAAGCCATGAGAAAACATTGAAACAAAAGAAGAAACTGCTGATAACCAGCAGTTTCTCCTTTTGTCTCAAGATTTTCTATGCCATATTTTACACAAATTCTATCTTTATACCTTCCATTTTGTCATTTGTGGCAGCTTTTTTACATTTTTAAATTTGACAGCCGAAAAATTTTGGCATTTGGTAAAGGGTTAAAGTTTTTTTCGTGGATAATATAGCTTTAGTATGAACTTTAAGTTAGTAGAATGGATCCTCATTAGAATGCATTTAAGCACATGCTGATCTGGAAATAGACCATGTTTTTCCTAAATACTGTAAACGTGTTTTTTCTAAATGCTGAAATGTCCTTTTTTTTCTCCATATCCTGGATCAAAGGATCTTAGATATAATAATGGTTGCCTTCTGAAATATTCTGAAATCCATTAAAATAATGATAATGTTGAAGCCCGAGTAAAGACAATTGTCTTTTTCGTAAATCACAGAAATTGTCCATTACGGCAATATTGGATATTTCTTAGCTGTGAATGTTTCAATGTTACATTTGAATGATTTTTTAAGCATATTCATGCGGCTTTAACCCTTTCCCAAACGGCAAAATTTTAGGGTGATCCACTTCAAAAACTGCTGCAAATGACAAAATGGATGTTATCAAAGATATGATTTGTGTAAAATATGGTATAGAAAATATTGAGACAAAAGGAGAAACTGCTGGTTATCAGCAGTTTCTTCTTTTGTCTCGATGTTTTCGCAAGACATTTCTATTTGGGGCGTCGAAACCAGGTCTTGTTTGGGAAAGGGTTAACTCATTACCAGACGGAAAATTGTTATACTGTTTCATATTCTAATACCGGTATATGTTGCAGACGACAATTTGAAGTGAATTGAATTTGACTTTTCTGTTGTTTTTCCGGGTAAAAAACGTGATATGGAATTGCTTGTCTTAATTTCCTCTTATGTTTCAAAAAATGTTGCAGACGACAATCCCAAGGGCAAATTTCATAAAGATCGTTCAACTGAGTACTCACAACATAATATACATTTCGAGCTGAAATGACAAATTTAGAATGCATTTACCCCCACTTATCTGTAGTACCGATAGACATGATAATGATAACCATTAACCCTTTACCAAACGGCAAAATTTTAGAGTGATCCACATCGAAACCTGCCGCAGATGACAAAATGGAAGTTATTAAAGATAGCATTTGTGTAAAATAAGGCATAGAAAATATTGAGACAAAAGGAGAAAATGCTGGTCATCATCAGTTTCTTCTTTTGTTTCAATATTTTCCTAAGCCTTTTCTTTTAGGGACGTCAAAACCAGAGGCGCGTTCTTTAGAGCGAGATTTTTTAAAAAGATTTCTTAAGATGTTTTAGACAAAGCGTTTTTGAGACCGAGATTTCATCGAGTTGTTCCGAATGCTCCATATTTATACAAATGACGTCATCATGACGTCATTTGTATAAAGTAAGGAGCATTCGGAACACCGCGGTTTATGAATTATGGAGTGTTCGGAACAACTCGGTCAAATCTCTTATATTTTTTGTACAGAGTTGACCGAGGGGTTCCGCACGAATTATAGGGTAATGGCGCCTCCCATTGAGCGTCTTAAAAATCTTGGTCGAAAGAACGCTTTATCCTAAAATATCTTAAGAAATCTCAATAAATCTCGCTCTAAAGAACGCACCTCAGGTCTTGTTTGGGAAAGGGTTAAAATGCTCGGAAAACCATTGGGATAATTACGATGGAGGATCCTACGTAAAGGCAATCGAAGAAAATTTTCCCATACACTGAGATTGAAATATTTTAAACTGTGAAATCAAAATTTTACTAAATTATTGTCATTGCAAAACCCATATATCGCTACATATTAAATAATATAATGTATATCTAAATCGAAACCGAATGAAGAAACGGTATTGTTTGAATTTTCTACAGAGGATACCGAAGCTGTATAGAACAGCCAATTTCCTGTCATGCAACGGATCCCATTAAGTTTACTTTATACAAGAGTCGCAGAATGAAAATCGTTATAATTATATTGCAAGTATGTATAATGTAATATCAAGGCCAAATTTTCAGATTGAAAACGGGGTAGTAACGAGTTTGTTTTTTTTTTGTATCTAAAAGAACACGTTTCAAAAAAAAAAAAAAAAAAAAAAAAAAAAAAACAGTCACGTCTTTTTACGAAAGGGCACCGAGCTCATTGTGCTTTGCATAGAAAGAACCAGCAATTCCATTTAAACCACTTAATGTTTCAACAAAGTAATTTTTCATAGAGGTGTTCCATCTTGTTTTCAAATCAATGACCCATGATCCACAAAAGTTCACTTCTTGATACCCAAATCAGCTCTCCTCAGAAGTGCTCAGTAAACACATCATTTTTGTCTTCTTACACGGTGGTTAATCACGTGATACAATATTTTCAGAAAATCTTCAATAATTTTGTAAATACTGGACCGATTTGAATTCGGTTTGAAGCAGAGAATATGGACAGACGTCACGCATTAGATGGACGTAGCTGATTTTTGAAAAAGTCAGCTGATAAAAAAGTTATTGGAGATAAACCAAAGTTTGGTTTATCTTTAATAACCTTTTTATCAGTTGATTTTTCAAAAATCGAACACGTCCACTGGCATCTTCCCACCTTCTTTGCTTCAAACCGAATTCAAATTGGTCAAGTATTAAAAAGGATATTGAAGATTATCGGAAATTCTGAGTCACGTGATTATACACCGTGGAATGGGAAGATTCCTCATAAACATCTGACATGCGCACTCAATCTGTTTTGCATATTCAAAACCCAGGACTAAACCCCTTATCAACACCATCTCCTTGTTAACCCTTTCCCAAACAGCAAACTTTTACGATGATCCAATTAAAAAGCTGCTGCAGACCACAAAAGCGATGTTGTTAAAGTGACAGTTCACAGATGTGTTTTCATAAATTTTACTTTATCATGTCAGTGTCGGACGATGATGATAGCGATTACCCCGATTTTTTGGGGGTACAAAGGTGATTTGAACATTAAAAATGTGTCGGAGACTTCGAATAGTGACTCCGATAGTGATTCCGATAACCCTAAACCGGATCCAGTCCCAAATCGTAGGGGTGGGGGTGGTCGGGGGTCGTGACAGGGGGCCTGACAGGGGTCAAGGGGCTAGAGGTCAAGATTTTGATGAGATGCAAATTTTATACCAGTTACTCATAATATTGTTAAAGGAAATTGAATAACCTTTCCAATGATATATAGATTTATGGGTATTCTGCAAGTAAAATCTATCTACTATGCATGTGTATACAAGTTTCAAGTTTTATTGGATAACAAAAGACAATATGTCTATCTTGTACATGTACAAAACAATTGAAAGTATAAATGGTTCCAGTTGTTAGCAATTTAAATGAAAATTTGAAATAATAATCATGTTGAATTTAACAAGTGAAATTGATGGAGAAAAGTTAAGTTTGTCCAAAAGGTTAAGATTCGTTTTCTCACTCACCATACACAATCATACATCTCAATAACGAATATTCTGAACTATGAAAAATGATTCTGTGAGTTACAGCGAGTCCGGGCTTAAGAGTCGCAAGTGTCCAAAACACGGTTAAGATACCCCCGACCCCGAAGCCCGTTCACGCCGGTGATTAATACACCTACATTTTGAAAAAGAAGGTAACGAGGTCGCATACTACTTGTATGAGTACTAAGGGACGCCGTTACTTGATTTTGATTTTTATTAGGAATGTTCCACATATAATCCTCTTGTTTCGAAACGAAAGGACAAGATAGGATTTGCGGATAAATTATCATGAAAGGGTGTAATAAAATCAATTGTCAAAAAAATTTTGTCAATAATTTCAAAAGAGTATTTCTAATCCAAGTTCAGAGTAAGGTTAATGATTTGTGTATATTTGATAAGAAATGGGTCATATTTCATGGGAAAAACTTAAGGATAAAGCAAGTTATTTCGTTTTTCGAAGCTTTTCATTAAAAAGAAACCTAGCGAATTTAGTGTATTTTTGTTGTTACTGGATAAAAGTTCTTGAAGTTTATACATACTGGGCCTTGACCAAAAGAATTTCTTAATGTGGATTTTTCTGAGATCATTGTAAAGAGGGCATTCAAGTATAAAATGATATTCGTCTTCAAGTATATTGCAGAGTCTACATTTTCTATCAGATCTTTCAATTTTTGGTTTTGTCCATCTCCCCTTTTCTATTTCAAGTTTATGGCTCGATAGTCTAATCTTTGTAATATGCTTTCGATTTTTTTTTCAATTTGATTTTATCTAGGTATGTTTTAAATAAAAAGGAGCGGATAGTATTATATAGTATTGCTCTTGGGGATGTATTTAGTTCCTCCTCCCAGTTTTGTATGTAAATGTCTTTGATTCGTTGTTTAAAAACGGTCATAAAAAGTTTAATATTTTCAACGCCTTGGTTTAGCCAAACGTAACCAAACCCAGTCACATTTAACATATTTTTTACTTTCGAAGCCCAATTTATCGTATCTAGAGAGTTATCCATGTCAAAAAGCATTTGATTATACATCTGTTTAATATATTTTCGGTCGTCTGTTCTGGTTAACTTGAGCCAAAATTTTATGATACACGATAGTCTTATTTTCTTTAAAGGTAGTCTTCCAAGTTCGCCATATATAAAAGCATTGGGGGGTTTGTATTTTTACGTTTAAAATTTGTTTGGAGAACCGTGTATGTATTTTTTCTAAGCCATCAGCTTCTGAGAATCCCCAGACCTCACCACCATAATTGAGTATAGGAAATATAAGTTTATCAAAAAGTTCTAAAGTGTGACTTACTGTAATGTCGTTAAAAGCTGTTAAATATTGCTTAAGAGCGAAAATAGCTTTTAAAGCTTGGCCTTCCATTATTTCAAATGAACGATTAAAAGAACCTCCTGATGAAAAAGTTGTGCCTAAGTATGAAAAATGATTAACAATTTCAAGCTGTTTGTTGTCGTATATAAATATTAAAGATTCGGAAAGCTTACCAGATTTTCGGAAGACCATGATTTTTGTTTTAGTTACATTTACAGTTAATCTCCATTTATCGCAATATGATTTGAGAATGTCCAACCCGTTTTGTAGACCTACGTCGCTATCGGAAAATAAAACAATGTCGTCTGCATATAAAAGCAAGTATAATTTTAGCATGTCTAATTGAATACCATGAAACTCATTTAGAGACATATATTCCTCTAAATCATTGACATAGATGGCAAAAACAAAAGGTGACAAACAGTCTCCTTGCGGCGCTCCAAGATAACAAGAGAAGCTATCACTTAGCTTGTTTTCTAATTTGATGCGAGATTTCATGTTCAGGTATAGTGACTTAATCAATTTGAGTATTTTACCTGTTACACCATATTGTGTTAGTTTGTAAAATATATTTTCTTTTACGAGTAAATCAAATGCCTTGGTAAAGTCTATGAAGCATACATATAATTTTTTGTTGTCGCTAATAAACTTATTAATTATACATGAAGTGCTTGGAAATAGGGAAAATAGTCATTTCTGGGAATTAATTCTGCAAACGAAAGGGTTAAAAGACAAAATTTTTGTATAAGATTGCTCAGAAATATTGAGATAAAACGAGAAACTGCTGGTCATCAGAAGTTTCTTCTTGTGTCTCAATGTTTTCCCAATACATTTCTAATAATTGATGTGAAACCGGTCTTGTATTGGCAAAGGTTAATTTTGTCAACATATTTTGTTTGTGTGTGTGTGTGGGGGGGGGGGGGGGCGTATGCCCCTTTTATATGAACAAATAAGTCCAATCTCAACTGGCACATGTGTATTTATAATGTTCTAATTCAAAACCGGATACAGACTACAAATTGGGTATTGATACACGTTCGAGTTCTGCATTATGTAGCACAGAAAAATATTGCGACAACAAAAGAAAATGCTGAACATCATGATTCCTTCTTTCGCCTCAATGTTTCATACAACGCTTTCTAGAGGGAACGTCAAAACGAGTTCTTGTTTGGAACAGGGTTACCAAGCCCATGTCCTGAAGATGACCCATTGTTTATTTTTACACTACCATACTCACTGGCGGTGAACTCGGCCAAAGCATGGGACGTTTTTTCGCGATCATAGTATTCCGTCGGTGTTGCTATAAAATGTCGTAACTACGGCTTCGATAAAGCCGTAGTTAATAGAGTTTATAAGAACACAGACGGTTTGTCAATACATATCGGTAAATCCGTTTTATTTTTAGAAAAAATTCATTGTTATTAGAAAAATTATCCAATCAGATATTTAACCCTTTCCCAAACGAGACCTGGTTTTGACGTCCCTAGTGGAATAGACTTGGGAAAATATTGCGACAAAAGAAGAAACTGCTGATGACCAGCAGTTTCTCCTTTTGTCTCAATATTTTCTGTGTCATATTTTTCACAAATCCAATCTTTAATTTAACATTTATTTTGTCGTTTGTGGCAGTTTTTGAAGTGGATCACTCTAAAATTTTGTCGTTTGGGAAAGGGTTAAACTCACATTTAAACGCACAATATCTGTACCTTGTTGTCGCGAAAAACGTCCCTCACTTTGGCCGAGTTCACAACCAGTGATACTGTTCAAACATTACGTAGTCCCTATAGAATGCAAATTAATGCAAGAGCTGTATCTAATTGATTTAATAAATCCCAATGAGAGATAATAGACTATAATAGAAAATGTTGATCTGATAAGTACAAGAAAGTCAATATTAAAACCATAAATATTTGGGCTTGCACTTAACAGTTCACGAAACGACACAGTTTGGACAAGTTAATTAAAATTGAAAGTTGTTGCATTCGTGAAGATAGATATTAATAAAACCGAATTTATGTGCAATATTGAATAACAATACCGGTATATTAGACAAAGGTAGAGAATACTGACTCTCAGTATCAGCATTTAATTCCTTTGTCGTAATCTTTTCCCAAGCGTTATCTACAGGAACTTCAGATTCAAGTTTGGTTTAGGAAAGGATTAACCCTTTCCCAAACAAGACCTGGCTTTGACGTCCCTAATAGAAAAGGCTTGGGAAAACATTGAAACAAAAGAAGAAACTGCTGATGACAAGCAGTTTCTCCTTTTGTCTCAATATTTTCTATGCCATATTTTACACAAATTCTATCTGTAATACCTTCCATTTTGTCATTTGTGGCAGTCTTTGAAGTGGACCACCCTACAATTTTGCCGTTTAGGAAAGGATTAATGAGGAACTTTTATCATCATCCAAATATAGAGCTGAATTCCGGAATGTCGAAAACCCTGTGTCACTGATGGTGAACTCGGCCAAAGCGTGGGACGTTTTTTCGCGATCATTGTATTCAGTCGGTGTTGTTATAAAATATCGTAACTACGGCTTTATCGAAGCGGTAGTTACGAGATTTTATAAGAACAACGACAGTTTGTCAATACAAAACGGTAAACCCGGTCTGTTTTTAGAACAAGTTCATTGTCATTAGAAAGAAATCTATAAACCCACATTTAAACGCAAAATATCTATACCTTGTTGTAGCGAAAATTGTTTTAGTTCACCACCAGTGGCTGTGCTGTATTTACATGGATGGATGGCGAATAGTGGTGAGGTGTGAGGTCCAGAACGCCTCGATAGTGGTGCAGTCGGTAAAATGAGGTGGTAGCCGGTTCCAGTCACTGATGGTCTGCGGGAAAAAGGAGTCTCTGTAGGTGGCGGCTGTACGTCTAGTTTGTGAAAAGCGATGAGCTTTGACGCGACAAGCGACCCCCCCCCCCCCTCAACATCTATACTATATAACTGTTTTGTAAGTGTCTAGCAAATCCCATTAATAGGTCAATGGTGAACGGTCAAAACTGTTGTAAGGTTTAAAATGACTCCATTGTTTGATTGATTGAAATAAATAGATGTCTGGACTAGATAAGTCCTGGACTTTCTTCACATAGACCCGAGGGGATTATGTCCATCCTCTTCTATAGGTTAAGTCAGGGTCTGGAAAAGTGACACTAAGTCTTGAAGCATACTTGATATAAGACAACCATGCAAACATGCAACATACTACATGTGCATGTATCGTGTCTAACAAATCCTATAAATCTGACTTTTCACGCTAAAAGTAACCTTCTGGAAAGTTTACGAAATAAAACTTTGAAAAAACAGATGAAGCTTAAAATGCGTCAATCAGTTATCGCTTTTAGAAAATGAACATGCATGTATCAATTGTTAGATAGGAAAACACTGTAGATCCAGCAAATTACGGTAAAAAATTGGAACCTAATCAGACTGCTCGGACTGCACAGAGTGACTATGCTCGATACTTTCCTTTTTCCTAGAAAGCCCCTTTTAGCAATACAGGTCGGTCACAAATAGGTCAATGGTTAGTACAATTGAATAGTTCAAATGGAATTCATTTCATGACTGATTGGAATAAATAAATGTCTGGACAATATTAGTCCTGGACTTTCTTCACATAGACCCGAGGGGATTGTGTCCATCCTCTACAGAAAACTGAGTCTGGATCTTGAAAAGGGACGCTTAAGGCTTACAGACCCTGAAAAAAATCACCACTTTCTAGCCATACCAAATGCATCAAACTACACCGAATTGTACATAAAATTCACATAAGTTGATGTACCGTGCCGAATTTCAATATTATGCAAGTATAAGTTTACTCTATATTCATATGCAAGGGAGGTAATTTTGAACATTTTTGTCAAATATTTCCATATGTATGCATTAATTCAAAATTCTAAGCCACACAAAATGCTTATGTTTGTATTTGGAATGGACATATAACGAAGTTTAGGAATTATTTGCACTTTACAAATTTCTCCTCTGGCCCTTCGGTGCTTTTGAGGGGTTGGATACATTAAGTATTAGATAGAGGCTGTATAGTAGTCCAGTCAAAATAGACTTTGACCTAGACAAAATTAGAACAGAATTGAAACTTATGCCATTCTACTCGGGAAGTATCTACCTTTTCACAGAAAAAAATATAAAAGGATCCCTCCGTTGCGATTTGAGTAATTTTGGGTCAAAAAATGGCTATTTTGGTGAAAAATGGGGAAAATTGGAATTTTCTAATATTTGAGAAAGTCTTGAATTTTATGAAGTTTTCATGTGAGGTAATGTTAGTAAATATGAATTAGATGGATACAAAATTAAAATTTAGCAGAAAAAACATAAAAATTGATTTTTTATGATTTTTCTAAATTAAAGGCGGGGGGGGGGTCAACTAGGCTGTTGGTGGGATATTAATACCACTCTCTATTGGATAAATCCTATTCTAGATAATTTAATCAACAGAATGGGATAGGATTTAAAGAAACCGTGTGATTAAATACCTCTCTTGCGATTTCTGTAATTTTGGAGAAAAAAAATTGGTATTTGGTGAAAAATATGAAAAAATGGAATATTATATTTTTTGAGAAAGCGTTTATTTTCATAAAGTTTTCATGTGCAAAAATGCTAGTAAATATGAATTAGATGAATACAAAATTAAAGTTTAGCAAAAATCCATAAAAACTGAATTTTTATGATTCTTTTAAGTAAAAGGCGGATATTGATAATATTCAGCATTTAATTCTCTATTGGATAAATCCTATTTTATATTATTTCAATTAAGCGAATGGGTTAGGATTAAAAAAATATATATCTATAAAAATCTCCCTGTCGCGATTTCTGTAATTTTTGGGGCAAACATTGGTATTTTGGTGATACAGAATTAATACTTAGAAATAAAAAAAAATAATAAAAAATGGATTTCTATGAATTTTAAGTCAAAGGCGGGGAGGGAGCAATTAGACTGATGATGGGATACTGATGCAAATCAGCATTGAATTCTCTATTGGATAAATCCTATTTAGATTATTTAAATTAACCGAATGGGACATATTAAAGGGGAAAAAGTATAACAGAATCCCTCTGTACCGATTTCCGTATTTTTGTGTGCAAAATGTGTATTTTTGATGATTTTTTTTAGGTAAGAGCATGTTATGACATGAGTTACATGGATATAACTAGGGAAATTCAGATAAAAAGCATTGATTTTTTCCCTTTTTTACGAGAATGGGGGTAAATAGGAAGCGGTGGTATTCACAATTACGTAATAATAACATTCTTTACTTTCGGGGGGAAACACACATACACACTTTTTTCAGCAAATTCGATCTCGGTCATAATGAACCATTTGTTGCGATTGGTCATGTGATAGTTATCAATTTCTATTATATTGAGAATTTTTTTTAATTATGTGAATTTTAAATATGAAAAGTTACAAACATGAATAACTTGTTAACAAAAATGATCTGTAGCTGAAAATGAGAAAGTATAGGAGTATAATGATCATTATTGGGAGTGTGTAGCTGGGTTGGAGTATTCGTAGACCTCATGTGAACGAACCTTCAAAAATCAGCAAATCTAAAGAAAACCCTAAAAGACAAAAAGTCTAGACTTTGTATACCATTTATCTCTCAATTTTGGTTGATTATGTCGTTTGTCTTTATCGGTTGAGTTTGTCATCATCAGGTAGTTTTGAAGCAGGCATGCATATATTTACCATCCTGCGTTATGCAACAACTATCAAATCAAATTAAGGTTAAAATGATTAAGATTAAAAGCAAGAACCACATGTGGACTGCTGTAATGCTACGAGTAACGAAATTTTAGGAAGGCAGAGGTTTACCACATACTCTGGACAACATACCAGGGGGAATTTAAGGCACATTGTACATGTAGAACAAAAGAAAACCACAACTAACAAACGCCCCCCCCCCCCCAAAAAAAAAAAAAAAAAAAAAAAAAAAAAAATCCGGACCCTACAGGTCTTTTTTCAAATTAACTAACGTATAATATGATATTGAAATTTTAACATACTAGAATTCTGTTCTGAGATCCTGATTTATCTAATAAATTATTGGCACAATATAAAACTCACAATATTTAGAAAACAATCCATGTCTTTTTGTCAACAGATTGATTTCGGACAGGTTAGGTGCTATAAAGGGTTTTTTCAACCTTTACAGAAACAGTTGAAAATGTTTATATAGATAGAATATGGATATATTTATTATTGTCATGGCTCAACCATGGTTCTTTTCCAAATACTTTCTTTGCGGAAAATTGTCGGTAATTTTCAAAATGAATTGCATGTTTTATTACTTAGTGCGCTTGGTATATTAATTGTAAAAGTGCATCCATTCATTCGTTAAAAAACATAATTTGATATTTCAACACAGATTGTTTATAGAAATATTTAAAAGCAAATTGTCTGTATTATGCAATGTAAGACTTTTTATTCAACTAAAATATTGCCAAAATCATATACTTGTTGAAATTTTACACAAAAAGCAGACCCCACAGCCAATAATGACAAACAGTTGCATTGTCACAATTTTTTCCTAATAGTGGGTATAAAATGGGTAGAGATAGAGACTTTCAATCATGATCGCGGCATCAAAGTCTTTCTGTCATAGACAAAACGTTTGTGTAAAAAATATGGAAAAAATATTTATGAATGATCAATATTGAAAGTGCATCTGATGGTCTGGAATCGATGTTTTGTCTTTGCTGATACAAAAAACAAGAGTGTCATGGTCATTGTGGTGTATATTGTATACTCCGCCCCTCCCTAGAGACTAAGTTTTAAGGGGGGCATAACTCAGGCAAAAATCAATGAATCATAAAGTCCTTCCTTCATGCACATCTACCAATTGAGGTGATAACATTGACCATGTTTCAAAAGGATCTAGCCAGAAACTTAGGAGGAGTTGCGCTCACAAGAAAAGTGGACGGACGGATGGACAGACGGAGAAGATTATGCCAATATACGACTGCCTCCAGCAGCGTAAAAAACAGGACAACATGAATAGGTGAACCAATACCAGGAATATGTATTCATGTATAATATTCAATCCCATTCATTCAATAAAATAATATTAAATGTACATTATCCAATAAATATTTTAAAAAATTGTTTGTTAGTACCGATATTCCTATATAAATCCCAACTAGAGGACCCCACCCCACACACTCTTCGACAAAATAAATATTTATACATTTGTAAATAAAAAGATATAAACATCACAAATGGTAAGTTCCATATTTTTATGTTCAATTTAATTTTATATTCAGTAAACTGACATTTTCTAATCAAATCGCGTGTAAAAAAATTAAAAGCAAAATTTATCTTTTTCAAAAAATGGAAAATACCATTTTTCAGCAAAATTCCATTTTCTTGCCTAAAAATTACATACATCGCATAAAAGAGATTCTTTATCATTTTTCTGTGAAGTCTTATCACATTCTATTACTTAAAATAATCTATAATGATAATTAATTGAACTTATGATCTAAATTAGAATTTATCAAATAAAGATATGCATGCTATATTGGTAAAATATCCCCGCTGCCTCTAAAATGCCCCCCCATCATTAAAAAATTCATAAAAAATCAGTTTTTGTTGGTTTTTGCTGAATTTTGTTTTTATATCCATCTACTTTATATTTGCTTACATTTCTGCACAAGAAAACTTCATAAAAATCAATGATTTTTCAAAAAATAGAAAATTCCAATTTTCCCCATTTTTTAGCAAAATATCCATTTTTTGACCCAAAATTACTCAAATCGCAACGGAGGGATTGTTTTATATTTTTTTCTGTGGAAAGGTGGGTACTTCCTGAGTATAATGGCATAGGTTTCATTTCTGTTCTAATTTTGTCCAGGTTGCCCCTGTTTCAGTCTTAGTTTGACTGGACTATAGTAGGTTCTACGCGAAATAAACATTCAAATGCGCACAGCGCATTGAATGTTTATGCCGCGTAGAATCTACTATACAGACTCTATCTGACTTAGTGTTCGCTAGCGGTTCATCAAAGACGGGGGCGTGGCTATGTATAGACGTCACATAAACAAGCCTACAGCCTGTTTATACGAAATACAGCGGCGAAATTTTAAAATATACTGCAATTTCATTGGTCCAAAAAGTAGGTCGAACACTAATATACAGTCAAGACTCGCTGTGTTGAAGCCGTAGAGATCGTTATGTTGCATCTACACGGTGTATAATCACGTGACTTAGAATTTCCAAAAATCTTCAATAACTTTGTCAATACTTGAGCAATTTGAATTCGGTTTGAAGCTGAGAAGATGGTAAAATGCCAGGAATAAACTGGACGTGTTTTATTTTTGAAAAATCAACTGATAAAAAAGTTATTGAAGATAAACCAAAATTTTGGTTTATCTTCAACAACTTTTTTATCAGTTGATTTTATAAAAATCAACTAGATCTACGTCCATCTAATCAGTGACGTCTGTTCACATTTTCTGCTTCAAACCGAATTCAAATCGGTCCAGTATTTACAAAGTTATTGAAGATTTTCTGAAAATATTGTATCACGTGATTATCCACCGTGATCTACATGGTCAAGATATTGAGAGTTCGACTTGCCCGAACTTTGTTCAGTTGCGAGTTTATTTTTATAGCATGATTATCATTAACTGGATGAAAGGGGGTGTTTCACGGATAGGAAAAATAACATGGGAGTCTGCCAACGCTTGGAATTTTGTGAAATTTTGCGTGAAGTTAGTACACTGGATAACGTTCATAATAAATTTTCTAAGAATTTTAAATTTTTACTGGAAAAAAGAGGGTACCCTCAATAAAGAAGAGTGCACGCAATCTTGTTTTAGTTTCGTGGCCTAACTCATTCTAAAAATGCTGTTCAGTAGTTCCTCATCATGTATGAAACAGAAATACATATAATTCCTTACAAAGAATTATTTTATATCAAATGATGTTACGGGCCAATGCCAAAAATCAAAGTATTTAAATAATTTAGGTAAATTTAAAAAAAATACATTGTTCCAGTTTTTGTCAAGACATGCCAATCATGTAAAAGTTGGCCACAAATATATGCTGATGATTATCGCGAAATATCAAGAAAAAGCCGGAAACATGTTGCTTTTGGAATTTCCATCTGAATGGAATGCATTTCCAAGATGGACAAAGTCAAGATTTTTTTAAAAAGTCTTTTTCAAATGATTTGTGTACATTTGTTTACAGATGTACAATATGTTTTCGGCCATTTTCCCTCATCCGTCCATGTGTCTGTCTGTCTCTTGACATTTTTTTCTAAAAAAAAACCCGCATTTTCCCCCAACATAATATGTATATCTCAATGAAACTTGGTAGATATTATCCTTGGGTAAAGGCGGTATAATGCTGTTTTAAAGAATCATTTTGTTTGGTTGTTGTGACGGCAAAAAAGTTGCAATATTTTATATCATAAAAACACAATCTTTTTTTGTAAAATTTTACACAGCCACGAGATTTCAAAAGTATATAAGTTTGCTATTGGGTGGACTTCAAAGTTGGTTGAAATATTTTTGCATAGAGTCACATTTAGTCTTGTCCCAAGCGTACCATTTTTAACAAAATTCTATATTAGAAAATCATCAAGTCAGCCATGATATACGAAAGTTAAGAACAAGGGTTCTGTACGGAACTTTGAAAACGTGAAAAAGCAAATCAGAAAAAAGTACCGAATTCTCGGATGGTATTTGTTAATCATGCAAAAGTGAAATTATTGTTGTCATGCACCAGAAATAGATAATCCAGCACCCAAGTGACTATTAAGGACTTTTGGAGGCTAAATCCCTTGTTAACCATAACGCATAATAGAAATGTGTATAAAATGTGTATCAACACAGGTTAAGCTATGCATAGAAATAATTTTCAGAAATAATTACACCATATTGTACCCCAATAGGGAAACGTTTTGAAATAAACAAGTACAATTTCAACTGTTAAATTGAAAAGAAGATAATGCTGTAACTATATTTTATTGAATCCTATGCATCCTTCCATATCTAGCAAGTTCATTGGTGGTCCTTAGAGCTAAAACATGAATGTACTAATACAATATTGGATGCTATATCGTACAGGTTCTGGAAGTTTTTTCCATTTCATAACATAAGCCTTGAACATTTTTTGCATGTCGTAGTGTCACTAATGATGGTTCATAGGCAATAAGGTCAAATAGTAAAGAATAACGGCAATGTGTACATGTATGCATATTTTCGCTTCCATTATGTAATTTTGCAAATAAAAGTGGTGTTCATATTTGATCTATAAATTTTCCAATGGCTGTTTCGAACATGAATATTGCTTTATGGCTGCACTGTATGCTACAGTTGATTTTACTAAATACAAAAAATGTTTATAGGTGCAAAATCAAATTTTGACTGAATACAAGTTTTGGACCAAAATGTCACTTCAATCAACAATTTCTTTCAAATGGCATTGTTACCTGTTTTGGATTTTCTTTAAATTTAGGTTAAAGTAAGAGGAAATATGTAGCACGTTTTTGAGATTATTAATATGGTATCTTGACAAATTTTTGCTATGTTCGCTAATTTTACAGAAGAATATGCATTTTAATGGCCTTTTGAATGAAAATACACACAATCATTTCCTCGAATACTTTTCTGGTATGAATGTAATGCCTTGGGTGTCTCGGAGCAAAGTCACGGGACACATGAAAAGTTTTGGGACACATGAAAATAGGGGCATGTTTCATCTCAAAGTGGGAATAAGTAAAGGTGGCTTTTCTGTTTATGGTTTTGATCATCTAAGATACTGATGTCAGTTTCAGAGCTTGTATATAGTCCTTTATCACTATGCACAGTTTAGAGAAAATTCGTGTGTGGACAATTCTGAAACTCCCCCTTTGCAGGCTATCATTCGATAATTCAAAATAACAAGAGCGATGGAGTAAATGACGTCACAATACGAATAATTATAGTAAATAGTCTTATTTTGATAGCGTTGCGACAGAGTTTGAATCGATCAATATGGGCGATTAACTCTGAATAGTGTGTTAACTTCCGTCTGTACCGCATTCTTTTGCAAATGCTAAGTGCTGAAGTTTGAATTATTACGCGATTATCGTACTAAAACGAAGAAATGGTGTAGTTAAAACATAATCATTATATCACCCGGACATTAAACTCACCGTCTGTAGTCAACCTAGATGCTGTCTAAAATCGGTGCTTTTCAAAGAAAACCTCGTAACTGCAGCTTAAAACAAGCTGCAGTTACGAGATTTTCGTTTAAAAGCGACGAAATATATTTGATCACGTCGCTCAAACATTGAAGCGAATCTGTCTGTATGTCAGTTCACCACAGACGAAGCAGTCAGATGTCGAAAATTTCTGATAGAATGTCACTCATACTCTTATTTGGACGAGTCTGTCTGCACATCACACCTTACATCCAGATTACCTGTCAGTTATCACAGCGGAGAATCACGTGACACAACTCTTGTCAAAGTCTTCAGTAAATCTATATGTGTCCTATTTAAAAATTGTTTGAAGCAGAGAATGTGGAAATACGTAAGGAGTTTGCTGGGCATGGTAGATCATTTTTAGAAAACAACAGGTTTGATCTAGTTATCGTCGACCAAGTGAAATTTTGCTAAATCGTGTAAGAAATAAAGGTATATGTATCAGAGTAAATTCACCATGGATAAACTCCAAAATTAAAATTGTAGGTGTTAAAACATAAAGGGATCAGATTTTACTATCCTTTTGTGTTCGACCTACTTTTTGGACCAAGTTAATTGCAGAATATTTAAAAACAATTCGCCGATATATTTCGCATAAGCAAGACTTGTTTATGTGACGTCTATACATAGCCACGCCCCCAATGAACCGCTAGCGAATACTAAGTCAGATAGAGCCTGCATAGTAGATTGTACGCGATAAAAAACATTCAATGCTCTGCGCGCATTTGAATGTTTATTTCGCGTGGAATCTACAATACAGCATCTTTCTAATTAATACGTAAACAAATCTTATCAAAGATGAATCTCTGCCATCTTATAAAGACGCCTCTATTTGTCAATGTTGTCTACGTGCGTCCATTTATCTCTATTTTCATCCACAAATTGACAAAGTGCAAATTAATCCAATTATAATAGACATATACGTCGTCCACGGAACTGGTCTGTCAAAATGACCAACGTCCAGACAAATTGGTCAGGTCACGAGAAAAAAACGACAACAAAATATGTAGGTCAAAAGTGAAAACTACTGAAAAGGATTGAATAGATGTTGAAAAAGAGTGGAACAGTGTACAATAGAGTAAAGAAAATATGGTGACAAAAGGAGAAAACAGATTCCAGGCATATATTAATCTAGTTTTGCTGTGGCCTCAAAAATTCTTTAAGTCCCTTGTTCCAAATTCTTATAATGCAGTTATGAGAGGTGTCAAATCGAAATGACTATCGCAGACAGAAATATTCAAATTACATTTTTCATGATCAATGGTGTAAACACATTGGTCCTTGATTTTGATGTTGTTTCAGTAAAGCAGGTAATCTCTTTTGTAGGACATCTTGCTTTCTTTATAAATCCGCAATTTTAAAACTTGGAAACAATACATTTTACCTACCTTTATTACGTAAAACATGCATATATACGTATTTAAGATAACGGTGAGATCATGAAAATGAAGACTTAATGTGAGGATTTATTTAATTAAGTGCAAAATTCTTGTCGATTTTGATAAAGAAAAAAACCCTCATAACTACAGCTTTTTTTTTAAAACAGAGTAATTCCCCCTCTGACAAACTGGATAAAAGGCCTTTATTTGCTAAAGACACTATGAAGACCATTAGACCTACATTTAAGTATCAAGAAATTGTATTGCTGTTGTGGTTGCTAAGAGAATGCTCTCTCTGGCATCAAATCAAAGAGAAATAGTTGGTGTAAATTCAAAAATTCACATATCGATTTTTTTTTTACATTTTTCAGAGAAAAACCTTGTATGTCTAGTCTAGACAATTCTTGCAGGTTAAGCTATATTTTGACTTATCAGGATAAATGACACATTTTATGTGGACAATTTGTTCGAATTACAAGTAACTAGCAATTTTACCCGTCTCGAAATTTGACCTTTGACCTCGAAATTTGACCTTTGACCTCGATGACCTTGACCTTCCCGGGGCTGACCTTTGACCTCGATGACCTTGACCTATCTGGGGCTGCCCTCCACCTAATCCCGTCCCGTAACCTGTAAGCAATCCCGTCCCGTAACCCGTAAAAACGATACATTTGACCTTTGACCTCGATGACCTTGACCTTTCAAAAAATGAACCCCTCAAGCTAATACCCGGGGCCGCCCTCCACTTTCCCTCCAAGTTTGGTGAAGATCGGCCCAAGGACCTGGGAGGAGTAGGGGAACAAACAGACAAACAGACAAACAGACAAACAGACAAACAGACAAACGTTGCTCAAATTATAGTATGATACACATTTCCTTTTATTTATGAATTATAACATTGTTGCAAGTAAATATACACATCCCATGAATTAAGATTGGCATAGATTTCAAAATACATTGTGCTAAAATTTTTCATCGTTCTTTTTTCAAAAATCGAATAATGTAAAAGAAAGAAATCGGAGAAAATAGAAAGTTGCAACAAACAATTATTAGTACTGACTGACCGATATCAACAACAATGAATTTTGCGGGTGGACGCTGCGAAGTAACAATTTTTCAACATATTGTATACTTATGTATAAACGACGCCAGATATTTATTGTTAATGCAAAATATAATCTGAAAGAAAACCTGGTGATATTGTTTTCCATGATAACGCTGCTTTTCAACGAAAATCTCGTAACAGCAGCTTAAAACAAGCTGCAGTTACGAGGTTTTCGTTGAAAAGCGACGATATTCTGATGGAAGTTGAATTTCTAGGACAACCAAATCTCTGGAAATGATTTACAGCTAACCAATTATGAAGACAAATACTGTGGCGTGGTAAAACACATATATCAAACATGCCCTCCAAGACTTCTTTCTTTATATTTGAAGTTTCTCTAAAAATTATTTTCATGTTTATGGCTACATGTAGGGCATAAATCGCAACTTGTTCATATAGATAGTTTCTTTATATTTGAATTTAGAAACTTTCTCATATTTGAGAAAAAAGAAATCGTCTTCGAATGTACTAAACAATGATTACGAAAGGTTTTTGCCCAAATCGGTCAACATTTACGACAGAGTTATGGACACATATATGACATAACTCGCAACTTGTCCATTTAGATATTTTTCTTCATATGAGCCAATATTTTATTTCGTGGAAATCGCTGTCCTGACTCATTTTCTCAGAAATGGCTTTTCATAAACATGTCATTTTAGGTACACCGTGTAACGACCATCACTACCAACAATAGAGACAGTATTTTTGGCCTGGCAGATGGGATGTTTCTGAAAATATTACACTTTTGTACCAAAAAATGACCATTTTCTCTTGTCCCTGGACAAAATTATCAATTTCCAACATGATTTTCGATATAAAATAATCGGTAAAGATCAGATTTTTCTTCATTTCAGTAATGTTTTATATCTCACATTATTAATAGTGTCAGCCCTTTTTGAGAAAATATAAATATTACGAAGATTTTTAGCCATATATGTCTGTCCCTGGGTTTTTGATACGAAATGTCCTCACAATAACTTCCATGTGCGTAATCAAAGTTTTTTTTGGTTAGATTTCCTTTAAATACAACCCAAACGGATGTGGAAACACTCATTAAAACCACGATGTTTAAATGAAGACAAAGCAATACTTGGTTTCGAAGTTGCGAGGCAAATTAGGTAGGCCGTTGGCTGCGTAGACTTATTTTTTCGTTTTATATGCAACGCGATCAACCACACTATTTTGCTCTGATCTTAAAATCGTATAGCTTTACTTGTTCATATATAGAATCATATCGTTTACAGCATGCAACATATTTTCTCCCTAGTATTTCTTGTGTGTAATTTGGAGCGAATGGTCGCGGAATTCCTCGCAATAACAGTCCTCGCAATAACGACAAATTTGTTACTGGGAGTACGGAAATCGTTACCGCAAAGACATAATAAGTGTTCTTATGTAATATGGACTTTTTGCCAAAGAGAAAAAGGCCTTGATGCATTATTGTCTCAAACTATGATAGGAAAGCGAAGTATTTCAGATGAAAAAAAAAATATAATTACTGTTGCCAAACATGTGAACCGATCAGCTGTTACGGGGCGGACCTGGAATCGTTATTTCAAGGACTCCTTACACATTTATGGATTCTTGGTACCACAAATTAATGAATTTTATCACTAGTCTAATGGAGATATTTTGCTTATCACCTTGAAATGTTGTATGAAGAATATAATTCTAGATTAATTGACAAGATTAATTCTAAATTATCGTTCTGAAATGACCTTTCCTCAATATCGGAGAGACATTATACACTATTTCTTTTTAAGGTATGAATCTATATATCTTTGTTCCATGGGTTTTGAAGAAATAACTTAGTCATTTTTTGAAAGTGGTCATGGCAAAGTAGTTCCTGATGCTGTAGGGGTGCCGTGGAAAGACAAGTAGATTTCTTTTAATTTTCAAGGCAATTTACATATATTGATTCGAATCGTGCATGTAATCTTGCAATCACAACATTTCATCCCGAAAAAAAATGGATTTTTTTGTCAAATATTATCCTATCTAGGTAAACAAGAAGTTAAGAGGAAAAAATTTTCAAATTACTTTATTTCTTTTTGTCTTGTTTTTTTGGACAATCAGTTTTAGGACAGTCAACGTCTTACAACCGTGTATCTAAATTATTATGTGAGCTATCTTCCAAAAAAGAAACAACAACAACAAATCTTCTGCGTATATTGCTAAAAGGATCGAACTCAATCAGTATGCCAAGACTGTACAGCCAGACTATGGTCGAGATTTTTCGCTCCTAAACGATTTACTATACCTTGATTGTTTTTTACTTGAATTTTCATATTTTATTATTTTCCCAATGTAATATATTATGGTTTGACGAGAATGTTTAAGACATTCCATTTTTTGTCATATTTGTGGTTGCTTAACTTTCTTCGGTCTTCTCATTTTTTTTAGAAAGAAGACTTGGTTTTTACTTCCTAATTTACGAACACTAAGGGAAGAGAAGTAAATGCTGATTACCAGCTCTGACTTCATTTCCCTTGATATCCATTCATCTATATTGTACACACAAGTTAGATTTTCATAAACTTCATTTTTGTAGTCTTCAACAGCTTTCAAGTTGTATAATTTTTATGCTAGGTATCCACTGCCGATCAAATCAACTGGACCAAGCCGAATCAAGCGATCGAGTACAGATCGAACTCGATCGCCATTTGTGATCGGGAATGGTCGTGGTAATCGAGCTTTATCCTCGCCACTTTTTCATCTTTCTCTATTTGTTTAAATAATTTTGTAAGATTGAATAGAAAGTTGATTGAGAGCAATCGTGTATTGATCGAATAGGCGATCGACCAGATCAGGAATCAATCAAATCTGGAGATCGAGTGTGATCGGATTAACATCTTTATATCAATTACATGGCCTTTTACTCAAGTGTCTCCCAACCACATCTCGATCAACTCGATCTGTGCTTTATCTGTTCATTCGATCAAATAGACGGTAGATGTCGGGTTGGTCGGGTAGAGATCGAGAAAAGTCTTTTAGTCGGGAATAATGTGCGAATTTGAGCAGTCAGTGCGATCGATTTGACTTGATCAGCAGTTGTAACATGTAACATAGCATAAAATTTAACGTTTTTGAAAGGGTTTAACAAAGTGAATTTTACATTTAAATGTATATATTTTTTACAATTGCATTGATTTTGATATTTAATGACCATATATAGGTCAATACAATGTAAGAAATGGAAAAAAATATTTAAATATAGGTCCTCACAGTAATGGTAAATGTCATTCCAATAACAAACACTTTTTTTATTACAAACTGCAGCATGGTTCAATAAAAATTATGTGTTTTGATGGTAAAATTGGTATTTTTTTTAACCTAATTATTTGAAGTTTGAATAAAATAGTGAAATTAATTTCTTTCTGTTTATTTCATAAAATATCGAATATTGTCCTTGCAATAACTAATATGTCCTCGATGTAACGATGCACTTTTAGCAAATTATTTCACAAAAAAGGTGTTACGCTAACTTTATTGTGCCTGAAATACAACGAGAATAACATTTTCTAGAGTCTAAAGTACATGTTCATACATTTTTTCTTAGATAGAAGCTTTATTACATTTGATACAGACAAAATTCTCTATTTAATTATGAAAATACAATACTACATTGAAAAAAAGCCAAGCGAATCATTTTTCGAAATCGACTTGAACATAAGTCTTTCAATCTGGCTTCTTATTCTCAAAACACATACTTTGAAATAATCTTGAAACTTGCAAATCGAATTTCTGAAAGAAAATGTGGTTGTTACAGCGAGGACATTTTATTGAGACCATAGATTTATGAAAGGCGATCTCGAGTATTTCCATGTGCATCGGAATGTTCCTGTTAACGTTATTCATTACTTTAAATGTAGTACTTTCATCCTGAACAAAAATTCACAGAATAAATTGGAAATAAAAATTGAACTTTTTTTCGCCAGATTTCCACGAAAATAAATATTGGCTCATATTTAAAGTTAGAAACCCTCGTATTTGAAGAAAAGATATCGTCATCGAATGTATTAAACAATACTTACGAAAGGTTATTTTCCCAAATTGGTCAACGTTTACGACTGAAGGGAACATTTATATAATAAACCAATTTTGGTATTAAATGACTAGCCCTTTCCCAAACAAGACCTTATTTTGACGTCCCTAATTGAATAGGCTTGGGAAAACATTGAGACAAAAGAAGAAACTGCTGATAACCAGCAGTTTCTCCTTTTGTCTCAATGTTTTCCATGCTATATCATACATAAATTAAATCAATATCAACATCCATCTTGCTGTCTTCAGCATTATTTGAATTGGAACACCCAAAAAATTGTCGTTCGGGAAAGGGCTAGTTGTGATAGTCCAAAACATACGTTTCGGCCAACCGTTTTACCCGTAGAGGAAACTCGATTTAGACTAGACTATGTTAAACTAGATTTTGTTGAATACAATACATTCGAATTTCGTATGTAAATGAGCTAAAAGTAAAGTGAACTGAATTACAAAACAAAAATGTAGAACGGTAACCCGAAAGATGAACGATTAAGCACAGTAAAATGGGACATAAATCAAAATTTATACAGTTTGATATCTTTTGAAAAAAAAATCTACAATGTTTATCTTCGGAAAATAAATGAAATTACGTTATGTACTGTTCTTAATTTGATAAGATCACAACACATATCGTCGTTGTAAATGCAAAATCTCGTATCCCATTTTTGGAAATTTTTACGGGGGAAAGGAAAAGGGTGTAATAACTTATCCGAAACTGAAAGGTTTTATTTGAAATTTGGACATATTGTTCACAAATAATGTGCCATTAATACTGATCTGTAAAATATCTCAAAACCTGCAAGAATTGTCTTAACTCGACCCACAAGATTTAACGTTGAAAATCGCAAAAAAACGACATACGAGGTTATGCATTCACACTGACGATATGTAATGTTCAATGTGATGTACATGTTCAAATTCATAAACAGATATTGCCTTTATGTATTTCGTAATTTGTTGGTACTTTAATATTTATAAGTCGAGACATGTATTATATTCTATAAAGCGCAATCGATTGTAGAAAGCGTACTTAACAACAAAGAACTAGCAACAATCGAGCGCCACCAATACCCCGTCATGCAATTCAACGACATTGAAAATTAAGAAGATAAATCAAAGAAGACAACGCAAGTGACTCATAGACGCAATACATAAGGATTGCAAAGTGCTTTGATTCTAGATGAAATACCATGTTAAGGTATTCCCCCCTTACTGAGATTCATGAGACGTCGGAAAAGGGTAAACATTCCTCTAAATTTAATGTCAGAGTAAAGAATCTTTGTCTAAATGTTTAAATAAAGTTCAGAGATGCGCAGTTTCAGAGCAATAGAATCATTAGAAATAGAGAAATGACACTTGCATTTGAAACCTCAATCAAAGCATTACGTCATCGCCGAGACCAGAGGCGCGTTCTTTATAGCGAATTTTTTTAAGATTTCTTAAGATGTTTTTGATACGACGTCTTCGAGACCGAGGTTATAAGCGAAGTGTTCCGAATGTTCCATATTTCATACAAATGACGTCATGATGACGTCATTTGTATGGAGTATGGAGCATTCGGAACTCCGCGGTTTATGAATCATGGAGCATTCGGAACAACTCGGTCAATTCTCTCCAATATAGATTCTACAGAAGTTACCGAGGGTTTCCGAAAGAAGTATAGAGCAATGCGGCTCGCAATGATCGTCTTAAAAACCTTGCCCAAAAGAGCGCTTTATCCTAAAACATCTTAAGAAATCTCAAGATATCTCAGGAAATCTCGTTCTAAAGAACGCGGCTCTGGATGACTGTCAAAACCTCCCTATTCTATGAATAATCGCGCTAAAGTGGTTAGCAAACGGAAACCAAGAGGAATCTGGCCAAACAGTCTGTGCATGGTTAACGACGAGCGTGTTCTGTATCTTATCGGCAAATTTGGTTCCGATGGGAGTAATGAAGGGAAAGGCTTGGTATCAACATCGTCCTGTATTTTCTTAATAATTGAAGTAAATGGAAGTCTGGACAAGATTAGCCCAGGACTTCCTGCACATAGGCCCATGGGAATCCTCTTTCCTAAACTGTAATTTAAAAGACTGGTTGTCATATCAATGTATTATTATTCTAATGGGATTAATATCAGTCAAAAAACTTTAAGCATTCTAATAGGGGAGCCCAAAACGTTTAACCCTTTCCCAAACGGCAAAATTTTAGGGCGATCCACGTCAAAAACTGCCAAAATTGACAAAATGGAAGTTATTAAAGATAGAATTTGTGTAAAATAAGGGATAGAAAATATTGAGACAAAAGGAGAAACTGCTGGTTATCAGCAGTTTCTTCTTTTGTCTCAATGTTTTCCTAAGCCTTTTCAACTAGGGACGTCAAAGCCAGGTCTTGTTTGGGAAAGGGTTAAATAGCTACATGTGCAACTGTGGGTACTTAGTACTACATTCTTTCGTGGAGCATTTTTTAGTGTTAAAAGTACGGTAAAAAAGACATATATACTTTTAAGTTTTAATGGTAAATTAGGTCTTTAATTGACAATGTATAAATTATATAACGCTACTTTCAAAAAACCTTGTAATGCTGTTTAAGATTTACAGACCCTTAAGAAATTACCCTCTTCTAGCCATACGAAATGCATCAAATTACACACATTTGTAAATACACTTCAAATAAGTTGATTCACCGTGCCGGATTTCAAGATTATACTTCAAGAAGAAAACAATTTACAAATATTAATTTACTCTTTATTCATATGCAAGGGAGGCAATTTCGAACATTTTTGTAAAATATTTCCATAAGTATGTATCATTTCAAAATTCTAAACCGTTCAATATGATTATGTTTGTATTTGGAATGGAAATGTAACACAATTTAGGAATTACTGGCACTTTTTAAATTTCGCATCTGGGTGTTTGGTGCTTTTGAGGGGTTGGATACCTTAAAATACCAGGTTACCAGGTTTTTCTTGAAAAGCGACGATACGTTACCGTCTGGGAAAATGCTCTACTAGACGATCTAGGAATACTTTAACTCGTCTAGAAAAATCTCAATGCACTTTGCTCGTAGTGATATTTCTTCTGTAGTTCATTCAGTTGATTTGGATATTGGGCCGTTACCATGACATTTGTCATGGAAAAAACGTTTTCAATATGCACGTGACTTTTCCATACAAAAAAAAACTTACTTTGATAAATACCAAAGTCATGACAAGGCAAAGTGATATTTCTCTTTCTGCAAACTACCGATGACAGGTATAGATAAATAAATAAATAATTAATTAATTAAAAAATTAAATAATTAAATGAATACATAAGTAAATAAATAAATAAATAACAAATTAGCCGGGATCTGGAAAAGGGGGTCTATATAGCAGTTGAGACACACGTGCTTCCAGATTAGCTGAAACGCAGTGTAGTAAGGATCCATTCTGCTTACTTACAGTTTTAAAGAAGAGGGATTAGAGAACAACATTGATCATGATCAGTCTGTGCATACGTATGGTTCATGACGGTGTCAAATCTCCCTCGAGTGTCTACGAGACTGTTGTTGTACTGATAGGTATAAGAATCCTTGTTCAACCGTTCTCCGAACAAGACCCGATTTGAAGTCACTAACAGAACAGACTTGGAATAACCAGCCTTTTCGCATTTTGCTGAATCAACTATTGTTAGTGGAGCCTTTATCATTAAACCCTTTCGTACATTACACAAAATAAGAAACGAAACTGATAAACGTAAATAAGACAGTTGTAGACGAATTCTTATCAATGTAATGTGAATGGCTAATCCGAGTCTTCTCTGATGTAAATACGCTCTTTGATATTTTGATTTTTCGCTATTTTCGTAAATAGCGAAAAATCAAAATATCAAAGAGCGTATTTACATCAGAGAAGACTCGGATTGGTGAATGGCCTGTAATCACTGATCAGAAACATCTTGACGACAGTTAATATTCAATTTTTCGTACATTACACCAACGCGAAATAAGAAACGTAACTGATAAACGAAAATAAGACAGTTGTAGACGGATTCTTATCTATGTAATAGGAATGGTCTGTAATCACAGATCAGAAACATCTTGACGGCAGTTATTATTCAATCATTTAGTGCACTACACCAAAGCGAAATAAAAAACGAATTTGAAGAACGAAAATAAGACAGATCTAGACGGATTCCTAATAATGGAATGTGAATGATCTGTAATCACCGATCAGAAACATTTTGCCGGCCATTTTGGGATTTCTTCTAAATATATCTAGACGGTGTCAAATCTCCCTCGAGTGTCTACGATAGTGGTGTTATAATGAAAGTCATTAAGGTAGTCCATTCACAATTATCTACAAAACACTTCGTGCTACTCGGGTCGTAATCCGTAGCAACGAAAATTGACGAGGGATTGTCTTTAATTAATAATTCTATAAATACATGACCGATCTGATTTTTTTTGAAGCAGAGAATATGGAAAAAGATCAATCAAGTATAATTAACAGAACTCCAAGCATTTAAAAGTTTCTGCATGTGTTGTCGTTGTGTCATATAATTCAAAACCGCGGCCTCTGCACAGAAATAGTTACTTCAAGTTTGGATGGCATGCTTTCACAAATCAATCCTTTCTTAACGAAGGCTTTTGAAGTCTCTGATTTACAAAACATTATGTTGGTTTTCTTCGAAAACCTCGTAACTGCAGCTTATAAAAAGCTACAGATTCGAGATTTTCGAAGAAAAACGACGCTTTTTTGCATCATTCAAGTTAATGGGTGTCTGAACAAGATTAGCCCTGGATTTCCTTCACATAAAGACCCATGGGATAGGGCTCATCTCCTTTTGAAAATTTGTTTGAAAATCTTTTTTTCCTCATCTCAATAATCCAATAGGATTGGCATCGACCAATCAATTATCAATTTGTTCAATTCTGAGAGAAAGAAAAAACATTTAAATCTCCATCGCCGGAATTGCCGGATCAGAGCAGGACCTGGCGAACTTTGTAATCCATCATACCAGTTCTTCCACAACTTATGGCATGCACAAAAAGAGTCAGTAAAACAATACTGCTGACATACAACACCAATGGAATACAAACTGATATGGAGATACTCCAAAACTGGAAATGCTTCTGGGTCGTCGAATACAAACATAGTTCCCTCCTTTTTTGCTTTGATTCTGTGTTTGTAGAACAGACAGATGCATAAAATATTGTTCTGAATACCGACAGGCCGTCAGTGTACTGCTAAGATGTGTTTTAATGAATCACCTAGGAACTCGTTTCTTTCGCGGTCGTGAACTTTCATTGGGTGTGTCGCATGCAGATCGCAAAAAGGATGGCAAATTACAAGGGTGGTTGTGTTCACAGAATCGTGATTGAAGCTGATGGTGCTACTTTCGTGGTAACAAATTAAAGACCAAGAAGTGATTTATCAGGCAGACTAAGTAAAATGTACCACAGAGAAATGCTGCTAAATAGATTCATTTTACTAACCATGTGTACACACATTTATTAGACCAGTTTCGTTTAAGGAGTAACAACATACCATCCCCAAAGCAGAAAAACTTTAAATTGTGAAGATAAACAGAGGAGGGTGGAGAGAAACAACGGCAACCGCCATGGATAGGTAACAGGTAGGTGGCGTCTAAATATATGTATATACCTATAATTGCTGCACTTGCTCCTTGGGATACACTCAAATCTAGAGAAGGTCAAATCTTCATAAACGTTAAACGGATCACAAAGACACTATTTGATGGGAAAAGAAATGTAAATTAGTAGATAATGTCATGTATCACTCTCACGCCTGATTCTTCACTCGTAGAATCCTCCCGGGACCGATATATTGTCTGCTGTAGGAATCTGGAGCGATGACGGGATTATTACAAAAGAACAAGAATATCGTCACATGTCATCAAAAACCTCGTAACTTCAGCTTGTTTAAAGCTGCAGTTGCTAGGTTTTTGTTGAAAAGTAGGAATATGTCATGTCTCAAACAATTGGTAAGAAATGTAAATTAGTAGATAATGTCATGTTTCAGTCTCACGCCTGATTCCTCACTAGAACCCTCCCGGGACCGATACATTGTCTGCTGTAGGAATCTGGGCCGATGACGGGATTATTACACAAGAATAATAATAGTATCGTCCCTTTTCATAAAAGACCTCGTAACTGCAGCTTGTTTAAAGCTGCAGTAACGAGATTTTTTGTTGAAAAGCAGCTATATATCATGTTTCAAACAATGGGTGTTATTGAAAACACGGGCGTGTCTCGTAAAATTAATAATTTGGTAAAGTATCTGTATTTTCTTGAATCATTTCCCAAACGAGTACCTTCAGTACGTCGAATGATGCTTAGTGATATTTCAACGACAGGTCTCATTTTCTTATTTTTTTAAATATGGTTTGGTGATTTGATACATCAAAACCAGGGATAGCTAACGATAAATTACCTGGCAGAGCATCTCTAGCTAAAAGGCTAGAGATGCTCTGCTAGGACATTTATCGTGAGCTATATTGTTCTGTGAAGTAACTTTTTCACTCAGATGTAACATAATATGGACACGGACAACATCTGTAAATCAGGATCAAAATTAATAATAAAGGCACACACAAAGGCTTTCTAGATGATATTGTTTGAGTAATTCGAAACGACTTCAGAAATAATTTCTGAAAGAAAGAAAGCTATTGAAAGAGGATTTTTATTGACGAAACTGCGCACGACGTTCTCAATTAGAATTTGACAAAGTAAAGAACTGTTTTGACCACCAGACTTAAAAAAGATTATCAAGATATCACAATGACTGTTAATGTAAATAAATTTACATTTGAGCACAGAACGGAGAAATTGCTCCTTATCACTATTTTCTTCCTTTTATGTATTAATGTTTTATGACACCGTCGGTCTTAAGGATGTCACGTAAATGTGGTCTTCTTTAAGTGGACATGACTGACCATATATGTCTTAGGGTGAACGCATTTCAAAGAAATGGACGTTGTTTCTAAATATTTCGTGTAAAAACAATATGTCCATACAACAAAAAAGTAGTCCATAGATAGCACTTCCATAAGATTCTCAGCCATGTTCAATATGGGCTGCTCTATTAGATGCTATATTTGTCATTGGTACGTGCCACATACCGGTATGTTAGTGGTCAAGACTTCGGGGTGTTTGTTTTTCGAAAAAAAATCTTTGACAACAATCTTGTAATTGAGGAATCAAAACATTATCGGACGTAGACATATCTATTTGTCAACGATCCCAATGTTCACTCATTCATTTCTATTTTCGTCTGTTACGAGGGTTAAAAGTGCAAATTAATTCAATTATAATAGACATCAACGTCATCCACGGAACTAGTCTATCAAACTGACCAACGTCCAGACAAATTGACCACGCCAGGAGAAAATAAGAGATTGATTAAGCAATATAATAATATAATGTCTGAAAAGGGGATTTGGGTGTTTTTTTTTGTTTGAAAGATATAATTTCAGAGAAATGAAAATTGAAAAGCTTATTGAACAATAAGTACATTTGTAGGAAAACGAAGGAAAATAGCTCCATTAACAGCGTTTGACAAATCAATGCGTACATTTAACGATTCGGGTCCTCGTTACATGTGTTGATAAATGACCGAATGCCTTAAACGCGGTGGGAATTGTGAATCATTGTCTGAATAAGGGCAAAAAAATCTAGAATCTGGTCAGATATTTTGCATTAACTCCTTTGTTTATGCGTTGATTTTCAAAAAAAAAATGCTGCATGTATCCCGCCTTTAATACTGAGCTCTTTTCTCAGACATATGGATTATTTGTAGTATCTTTTTAATTTTTCCAAAAATTGATCCCAACCTACAGAAAACGAACTGATAACGATTACGGCCAGAATTTGATCACAACCGATCAGAAATACGACCAGATTCTTTTGTCTTTTCTCTGGTTGGTTGAGATCAATTTTTGCAAAGAATACAAAGAAAGTTTCACGTTAGTCATACATCAGAGGAAAGAGCTCAATAAGGCAGGGAACATGCAACAAATCGTTTGAAAATTGACGCAAAAATAAGAAAATTATTGCAGAATGTCTTACCTGAAGCGAGGCGGACTAGGTTCATGAACAGCTGAAAATGGCCATGAAGAATGGCATTTCTAAGATGTTCGAAAATCTCATTGATGATGGCATTTTTGTACAGTATGTTCTTCCCCCTTACCAACCACTTCACAAACGTTTGCTGAAGATGTCCCGTAAAAACTATGTTCGCATGTATGCGACACCACAGGTTTTCTGTATTATGCTAGATTATGCACATTGGCATCTGTGGTAAAAATACCAAGATGTCGCACTAGTGCGATCATGGTTTTTGGGACTGTCCTGAACAAAAAAAGTAAAATTGTGCCATTTTAGCATAAAAAGGGATATTTGGGATGTTATTTTCTGGAATATTCAGATATTCATAAAACACTTGAAATGTGGTTGATAAGGAGGAAGAATATATTATTCAAAAATACTGTCATCAAAGAAATATTCAAACTTTTTTTTAAATTCTGAATCTACAGGACAAGTTTTAGCGTATCGTGAACCAAGCCCTTTGTCTGTAAATTTACCAATTCCAGTACGCACAATCTCCACCGTGTTTAAAGTGACATTTCAGAATTTTTTGTCATAAATTTACTTTTATTTTTATCTGAAAGGGCATATTTCCTTATGAAAATTCTGAAAATTTCAAGCCAAAATATTGCGCCGTGTACGAGAAATTTATATTTTTGTGTTAAAATTGAACAAATTGTTGTGGACAACAGTTCGGATTTATATGCAATTTATCGATTATGTCTCAACTTTGAATGCGTGTTTCTCGCTTATTGGCAACAACTTAAAAAAACTAATAGTATTTAAACTCATTAGAATAAGCAATCTTGGCATCAAGACATACTTTAAAAAATTGAAATTGGAATGAAATGTCCCTTTAAAGACATACAAGCATGACTCTTTTTGAGACATAATCATCATTGTTATCATTTGTACAATCACAGGAACGATATCTGACTTTCAAATTATCCTCTTAGAGCAACAGATGAGAGTAGGTAAAGTAATTCCATATTTAGATGCCAAATGTAAACCCTATGTTGTGGGTACTCGTTGGAATCGTCTCGACGAGACAATTCTAATGAATACCTACAACATAGCGTTTGATGAACATTTTGTGAAATGTTTCATTTTGAAAAACCGTCACATCCTTTAGTTAAAGCCTTTAGGTCCTCTTATTTGATTCACCGGGCCGTACACCTTCATGCCAAAACATAGAAATTATTTGGTATCATATGGCGTTATAATGGGAAGTGTCAAATAGTAATGGAGCTTGCAGACTGAGAAATATGAAAAATTCTCATTATGTGAGAAAATATCCATAAGTACAAAATCGCTCATTTGCCAAAGACAAAGCGGTCTAGTCAATCTGACCAATTGTCATTCCAGTACCGTTCCATACATATGTTTATAACATAATGCAATACGCATTAACCCATTACCAAACAACAATGTTTTAGGGTGCTCCAAATTGAAAGATCTTGCAGACGACAATTCCAAGTGAGTGAAATGTTAATTTATAGGATCTTTTTGGCTAGAAAACAATGTGGGAAATGAAGAAATTGCTTGTCACAAGCAATTTCTTCATTTTCCACAATGTTTTCCAACGCCATGATTTTGTAGGGAGTCAAAAAGGGTCAATGTGTGGTACAAAACAACAACAAAAACAACATCAACAACATACAATAGGGGAGACCGGGGTAATCCGGAACACTTTTCAGTTAAATGTGCATAGCTCAATTTTCATGATCCCTTTCAATAATTTCTTTGTAAATTACGAAAGAACATTTTACAACAATACGACACGGAATAACCATTCTATGGCCTTTCTAAATTACCCCCTGAAATGTTCCTATTTGCCCCGACGTCGGGGCAAATCGGAACATAGGCCGGGGTAAAATGGAACACTTATTTTCAAAATCGAAATAGTGGTGAGAAGTGTGATAAATGGTTGTTGACACGCCCGTATAGCATGCCAGGTGTGCTGACTACCTTGATATGGCCCTAGAGCTTGTTAAAACCCTGTTTAACGCAACACAAGCAAAGAAAGGGTTCATAGACGACATAGATTGTGTTTATGGCTACGTGGTTCATATTAATATAATTCCCAACTTGACATTACTGATATTTGTAGTAAAATATAAATTGGCATCGTCTGCTATCAATTATACAGCAATTTAAAGTGTTCTAACCTGCCTCGTGTCTAATGTTCCATTTTGCCCCACCATAGGGTGACCTTTGACCTCCTTCAACCAGCGCGTTTCTGGTGACGATAAATTAAATATATCTTAATTAAAATACGCTGTTATCTTTGTTCTACAAGTAGGAATAGAAAAATATCCACTGACTTCATAAGTGGAGTGCGTAGAAAAAAAATATGTGTAAAGTGCAAAAAATTACTTCAGATGCTGAAAAACAAATTTTCTGCTGTAGTGACCTTAATTATTTAATGAGACTGTTGAAATTTTGGGTAAACCTCAGTATTGTTGTAACAATTCCAATTCTTTTTTGCTTCGTGTAATTATTGTAAGTATATTCAAGATATTGCCATTGTTCCGACTTACCCCGTGTTCCAAAATACCCCATTCTCCCCTACGAAACCTGATTAATCTGAACTGATAAATCAGAACAATCCTCTACCTGGAACTGAAAGAATTTTGTAAAACTAATAAAGTACTTTTTTTCTTGATTAGACACGAAAGAACTAGGTCTACCCCTTTTCAGCTCAAAACAAAAAATAATAGAGTATAACCGTGCTTGTATTTCAGCTCAATTACACCATTTTTAGATGACTGGTTAACTTCTGAAATAACGATATTCGAGGCTTAAACCTCGTTTTGAAAGACAAACAACTGTGCTCCCATATTAAACATTAAAACGGTTTGGAAATTTTAAAATATAGCAATGAAAATATTGAGGCAATGCGAAAAATACTAGTTGCCAGTATTTTCTTCTTGGTCTAAATGTTTCTAAATCTTTTTTCGATGAATTATTCGAAAATGATCTTATTTGCGAAATGTTTAGAATGACATTTCATATTTATTTTTTTTTATCTGAAAGAGCATATTTTCTTTTGGAAATTCTGAAAATTTCAAGCCAAATTATTGAACCGTTTATGAGAATATATATTATGTTTGTGCTAAAATTAAATGAATTGTTGTAGACAATGTTAGTGCAGATTTATATGGACCTGTCATTTCTTTCTCAACTTTAAAGTCCTTAACTTTAAATTTTTCGCTTATAAATAACAACTTAAAAAACTGATAGCATTTCTACGCATTAGAATAACCAATTTTTTCATCAAGACATACTTAAAAAATGAAATTAGAATATGGTTAAAAGCTTAGTGACGAAATTTCGAAGTCGCGATCCCTCGGCTGATTTCTCAGAAAGACGAAGTTGCAAAGAAACCGCATAAGCCGTCGAATCCATTCACAAATAGTGATAATTTTTGACACCTTACCATATTTCGGCGTTGGAAAACAATGTGGAAATTTTCCACAATGTTTTAGAAACGTATCGTTTCATTATCATGAAGGTGTCGTCTGCAACGTCTTTGAAATCATCATCATCATCTGGCGTGCTGGTTTGCACGGAATCTCGCTACCACTCCTCTTCACGCTTTTCTGTAGCTCATCAAAGTTGGCAGATGTTCAACAGGGCAGCCGGCATCTTTGCACAGCTGATCAAGATAATGCTTTTGGGAGGCCTCCCTACACTGCAGTGTCCATGCTTGGGTGTCCATAATAGTATTTCACTTATAAGTTCTTGTTTACTTCTCCAGCAGTAGCCAGCAAACCACATTCTTCTTTCTCTTATTATTTCTGAGATGGGTGGTAGATCTCCATAAAGCTGATCTTTTGTTGGATGTTCAGTCCAGGATAAGTTAAGTACGGCTCTTAAGCATTCTTGTGAAATTCCCATCAATTCGTTTTTCTACAGTTTTTGTGAGAGTCCAAGTTGTGCAGCCATATATAAGAAATAATACTTTGAAATAAGACAATTCTGCAATGTTACAATCTGGTAATGGATTACTTTGAATTACAGACGGTCAGTGATACTTGTTAACAAAGCCGGAATAATGTGCAGACGGAATCTACCCAATGCAAGTTTGAATGAGCTATAATCACACCTTGACGGCTGTTATGCGGATTCCTTCAGATTGAGACAGACGGTTTATATCTCTCTTGTGCATCTAAAGTATGCGATATGTAATAAGTACGGCAGCGAATCGTGTGACTCGATAATAAGAACATTTGCAGAAAATGTTTAATAATTTCGTCAATACGTGATCTATTTGAAAATGGATTAAATCAAAGAAAGCAGATAATCACCAATGATTTTCCAGATATGGTAACATAATATCCTTTAAACTTGAAAACTTGATAAAGTTGAAATTGCTGGTTTTGGAATAGTTGCAATAATGTATCCGAAACCTTTTTGAATATTGATCTGGGTTTCGGTTACAATTCCTCCCTATTCGTTGCAATGGAGCGGGTGCTGGAATGATTCATTCCAGCAAGTTTGATTCATTCCAGCAAGTTTAGCATAGCCAAACTTCAAAATAAAGCTATGGAATGTAGCAAAATGTTACCTGGCCACAGGTTAACCATTTTTCTGTCAATCCAGAGTAGTTTTAAGTTGAAATGACTTTCAAATAAAGTTCAATTCAAAGGGGGTGTCTCACGAATAGGAAAAATAACATAGGAGTCTGCCCACGCTCGGAATTTAATGAAATTTGGCGTGAAGTTAGTACACTAGATAATGGTTCATATTCATGAAATGTTTCAAATCGCACATTCCAGAAAACAATTTTCTCGGAATTTTAAGTTTTCACCGTGAAAAAAGAGGGAACCCAGATTAAAACAGTGTTCATGCGTTCTGCTTGTTAGTTTCATCGTGTAATTCATTCTAAAAATAATGCGGCGTAGTTCTTGATCCTGTATGAAACAAAAATACATGTTATTATGAACAAAAAATTGTTTTATATCAACTGATGTTAGGGGGTAACCCAAAAATTCATTGATGCTAAATATTTTAAGCAAATTCTGTTCTAAAATTTTCTTTGTTCCAGTTTTTGTCAAGATTTGAAAATTATGTAAAAGTTGCGCACAAATATACTGATGGTTATCGTGAAATATCGAGAAAAAATAAAACCGGTAACATGTTGCTTTTGGAATTTTCCCCTGAATAGTGCACATTTCCAAGAATGGACAAAGTTAAGATTTTTTCAAAAATTACGTTTTCAAATGTTTTGTTTACTTTTTTGGTTATTTAAGTTTACCTGAGGACAAATCAAGATGCAAGGCATTTTTTCGGTCATTTCCTGTCATCTGTCCGTGTGTCTGTCTCTCTGTTGGCAATTCTCAAAAATTCTTTTTCTCCCAATCTAATATGTAAAACTTTTTGAAACTTGATAAAAAGTATCCTTCGGTTAAGGGAGTAAAACGCTGTGTATTAGAATTTCTTTTTGTTGAATAAACGTTTGTTGTTGTGTCACCATAAAAGGGGCAACATTCCATATAATAAAAATAAGCTCTTTTTGTAGTGCTTTACACAGCCATGAGGTTTTAAATGTTGTATGTAAGTTTGCTAAGGGGTAGACTTCAAAGTTGGTTACAATATTTTTGTCCAGGGTCACATTAGATCTTATCCCAGGTGTACCTACTTTACAAAAAAGAGAGGAAATTTTCTATAAAAATCATTTTAAATTATTCAAGTCAGCCGTGATTCATGAAAGCTAAAAGTAAGAGTTATTTATAGATCTTTTGAAACATGAGAAAGCAAATCAGAAAAAGCACCGATTTCTCTGATGGCATTTGATAATTGTGCAAAAGTGAAAATATTGTTGTAATGCATCAGAAACAGATAATCCAGCTCCCATGTGACCATTAAGGGCTATTGATGGCTAAACCACATAATAATTATATGACATCATTGAAATGTGTATAAATTGTGTATCAATGCAGGTTATGCTATGGTCAGAAAAATAATTTGCAGAAATAATTGCACCTTGTTTTATCCATATAGGGCCACGTTTTTAAATAAACAAGTACACTTTCAACTGTGTAAATGAAAAGATATAATGCTGCAACAGTCTTTTACTGAATCATAGGGGGCCTTCCATATCATGTTAGTTCATTAGAGGCGCTTAGAGCAAAAACATTTGGTTATGTATTGGTTACCTGGAAGTGCAACTTTTGATGCTTTACCGTACCGGTTCTATGCGTATTTTCAATTTCATAACATTTGGCTTGATATTTATATCATGTCATAGTGTCACTAAAAACGGTGCATAGACATTGTGACCAAATAGTAAAAAAACTGGCAATGTGTATATGTATGCCTATCTTGGCTTCCAGACACGTAATTTTGTAAATAAAAGTAATATTTATATTTAATCTATGTTTTTCAATGTGTCTTTTGGGGCATGAATATTGCTGTAGGTTTGTACTTTAATATGCTACAGTTAATTTTACTGAATAAAAAAAATGTTTTTAGGAGCACAATCAAATTTTAACTGAATACAAGTTTTGGACCAAAACATCACCTTCATCAATAATATGTATTATATGACATTGTTACCGGTTTTGGATTTCTATATAATTTAGCTCAAAGTAAGAGGATATATGTAGCATGTTTTCGTGATAATATGAAATCTTGACAAAGGCTCCAACGTACTTAACTTTGGAATTCAATTTTGTTCTTTTCCGAAATTTTGCAAAAATATGCATATTTTCATGATTAATTCAATAAAAAACATTCATAATAATTTCCTCAAAAAGCTTTTCTGGTATGAATGTAATGCCTTATGTGTCTCAGAGCAATTTCAATTGACAGATCTTGGAAATACACAAAACTAAGGTTTTGGGACACATGAAAATGGGGCCATGTTTCATGTCATAGTGGGAATAAGTCAAGGTGGCTTTTTGGAATCCAGTTTGGATTATCTTAGATACTAATTGCATTTTCATAGCTTGTATATGGTCCTTTATCACCATGAAGAATTAAAAGAAAATTCATGCGTGGGCAGATTTGAGACACCCCCTTTGAAGCGGAGTACCGTCCCATTTTATTCTACTAAGACTTGAATTTTCCGTCGGAGGAAAAATTAATAACAATTCTTGTTGATACTTTTTAACCGAATTTGTGGCATGGAATATCTTTGTATGTGATTCACATCTGATACTCTCTTATGAACAGAGCACATTATCTCTACATTCCATTTCGATAGAATGAGCTCTGTTCTCGCGGGGTCATTTCACGTCTAATCTCGGGGCCTTGGCGGGATTTCAGTATCCAATCGTTGGCGATACACAGCAAAACAATTCAAAAAGCTGATACAAACTTTCATTGGCTGACGCTTCAAATTACCGGCTTCAGCCAAAAATAGAAGCGACGTAATGTAAACGTAATCAAACCAGATCGAACTGAATGATTTTGATTCGATAATTCAAATGTTACCGGCTTCAGCCCAAAATAGAAGCGACGTAATGTATACGTAATGATCATGCAAGATACAACTGAATGATTTTGATTCGATAATTCAAATGGTGTGCTATAATTAGATTATGACGACCAAATAGGCTGTTGGCGTACCGAAAACTGCAGAGGTCATATTTGATGGTTTAATCAATAGAGCTCGGCAATGGAGAGTACACATCTGATTAGATATGCTAGTATTTAAAAAATTATGTAAGAAAATGTGTTTTCCACATTTTTGTCTTGCTCTGTTTTGCTCCAAAGAAGGAATAGAGTGGACTCGTAGCCACAAACCAATACCCATCATCAAGTATGTGGCTACGATATCGCAGCTACAGTAAAGAGACATAATTAATCGCCACCCTGCTGATTTTTGCATAAATTTTACGCATAATTATAGACTAAAACTGATGTTCAATCCTCATTTTCTCACATACCAACCAATATTTGATATTATTCAAAAGTATAACAAATTGCAGACAAACTCTGTGTAAAAACTTGTTTTCAAATGGTTCAGAGACATGGTTGCTAGGCAACTTAAGAAAATCGTTGAAAATTTCTGACCAGTCTACATAACATTGTTGCCATGGTAACATAAGTTTCACTAAAGACATGATTTTATGAAAAATCGATCTACAATAGGTAAACTATTTAACTATTATGTTTGCATTAATATCCATAAAGATTCTTTTGGGAAACAAATGTTTGAAGTTTTATTTTTGTTGCAAAAATACCAAAATGCAAAATTAACATAGGATTGAATAGAGCGTTGTATTTTCTGTGGTAACTTGGTCAAATAAAATTGTAGTACTTTGTTAGTAGCCATCCAATCTCATGAAAAGTTTGTCATATTTATATCTATTATGTTGTGCATATTTTCATTTGTTTAGTTATTAAAAAAGTCTCTATCTGTTGACATGGCAACGGATTTAAGGATGCTTGGCAGAATTTTTCACTGATTTTCTTATGTTGCCTAGCAACCGCGTCTTTCAGACATTCCAAAAGAAATTTCATGCAGACTTTATCCGGTAATATTTATACTTTTGAGTCGTATCTATATTGTTCTGCTCAGTGAAAGAATAAAGGTTCTGTGACAGTTCTAGTCCAAAAAAAAACCCTCAATTTTTCAATGAAAAATTGGTGGGTGGCGAATGATTATGTCCCATGAGTGTAGTTTTGGAAGACCTGTTAAACATCAGCTTATAAAAAATTAAAGAGAAATCAATGAAGTTTTTTTTGTCTTGCAGAAAAAAAACAGACCACATATAAATTTATAAGACTGCAACATGGATAAGGGTATAAAATTGATATTCTTTTTGGTGACATTTCCAAATAAGGATAGATCTGTAAAAAAAAATACTCGATGGACTGTCTGTCTTACATCAGTTTCACACGCCCAGATAGACAACAACACCAGAAAAACAAAGTCATCAGGCAATATAAATGGTCGATTAAGTACCAAAGATTAAGGTCGTTAGAAATTATTTGCACTTTTTGCTAAATTCAAATTCGAATTAATTTCATCAAAAATATTATAACTATTATCCAGTGTTTACCTAGGAACCATATTCACTAACAATTTAAAAGTCATTGCCAGTTCTACTCCATTCCAAGCCATCTGATTGGACGAGATCTATGTCTCGGCCAACCGGATTTGTTGTTGCGTAAGTTTGTATCCAAGCTTGGATTTTAGACTGATCACTCTGTCTTCCAAAGTGTAAAAGTTGCATGGTGCAATTACAAGAATGCAGTTAAGAAAAGTTGGTATGACTTTGGGATTAATCTTTACATCGTATTTAGACTGGCTATACCATGCAGTTCCCAAACAATATCTGATTTTTATGTTCCAAATAGCAAAATAAATCGTCGTTGTAAAAGCAAAACCTCGTATCTCGTTTTTGGAAATTTTGAAAGGGAAGTGGAAAAAAGTATAATAACTTTTCCCAAACTGAAATGTTGTACTTGAAATTTTGACATATTGTTCACAAATAATGCGTCTTTAATACTGATCAGTAAAAATACATCAAAACCTGCGAGAATTGTCTAAACTGGGCACACAAGTTTGTACTTTGAAAATCGCAAGGATCGACATACGAGGTTTTGCATTTACACCGACGAAATGGGAAAACATTCAGGCGTAAGAAAAACCCGCTGCTAATTAGCATTTCCCCTTTTGGTTCAATATTTTTGTACAATATTTTACACAAATTATTTGTTTATCAACATTCTCTTTGTATGTTTATCTTAAATTCTGCCGTCATAGAGGGTCGATGACGTGATTAACCCTTTCCCAAACAGCAAACTTTTAGGGTGATTCACTTAAAAAGCTGCCATACATGACAAAATGAAAGTTATCAAAGATAAGTTTTGTGTAAAATATGGCATAGAAAATATTGAGACAAAAGGAGAAACTGCTGGTTATTAGCAGTTTCTTCTTTTGTCTCAATGTTTTCCCAATCTGTATCTATTAGGGACGTCATAACCAGGTCTTGTTTGGGAAAGGGTTTATTAAATCTTGAAATCTTGATCATTATAACCTCTTTCTCGAACGACAAAATTTGTACCGCTCCGAAATGAAAAGGTTGCACAATGAGCGAAATTATCTTTATATAATTTGTAGCCTAAATGTATGATATAATTTGGAAAACATCTAGATGCTGCAAACCATTAAGGTATTCCAATTATTGTTTGATTTGTGATGTCAAATTCAGGCCTTGTTCTGGGGAAGGTTTAATACCATTGTCATTTATTGATATACCCGAGGGTTAAAGAAGTCATGATTTGTGAATGTAAAAACGGACCACAAAGAAACGGTCTTTCTCAGAATAGAAATGGTAATTGGTAGATGCCATGTATCAATTGAATTCCTGATTCTTCAATGGAAATCTCGCGGGACAGATACATTGTCTGATACAAGAAAAACAGGTCCGATGGCCTGATTATTTCTAAATAACAATACCGTGTCACCACCATTTTCTAAACGATATCTGCTTTTGACGTCCCTGATAGAGAACATTGAGGCAAAGAAGAAAATGCTGAAAACAAGCATTTTCTAATTTTGCCTAAATATTTCATGTACAATCTTGTTCACATATCCTAATATAATGTTACCAACATCTCTTTTTCTTTCTAAATTGTACGCATATCCTTTATTAATACATAAATACTATGCTTTCAGTCCGTTATCAGCATTGAATAACGACAAGAAACCGGGCGGATATCCTGAGAAATCGTGCATTAATCGGTAGATTCACGTGCGATATCGGACCGGCTTTGCACTCAATTATCCTCGATTTGAAAATTAAAAAAAAAAAAAAAAAAAAAAAAAAAAAAAAAAAAAAAAAAACTCCCCTTTTCCCGCAAAATTCTCAACGTCTTATGTTTGATCGTTCGGATATCCTCGGATAATGTCGATCAAAGATCGAATCATCGACTCGGAAGTATGTGTATGAAGAAATGTTTAAAAAAATCACATTTCTTAGCCGGAAGTAGCTACGCTTCACAAAGTAATTTTCGAGGTCATCCAAATGAACAACCATGGCAACTTGCGGGTTGTAATCATTCTTAAAAGAGAGGAGACTGGAACTGCATACAATGTATTTCAGTATCTTTGTCGCTTCATTGTTGAAATTAGTTACAGACAAACATTTTCAGTTGTTGTAACATTCTATTCTATTCATAATCTGAAAGTAGTTCAACGACTTGCATCCAAGGTATGATTCGACAGAATTGTCCGTGGTGTTCCAAATGGTGTTTAATAAGAGACGTTCGCCCTTGGCGCCAAATAACGACGTAACGTCGTTTTGCCGACGTCACGCATAACAAAAACATTTCGGAAGATTTATCAGAACAAAACAACAATGGTGGACATTTTTGCATTCTTCTCGGTTCATTTTTTTGCAAGTATCATTATATTTGGGGTAAGTAACCATTGGAATTTTATGTTTTTTATGTATTGATAGCGTCAATTCACGTATTTTTCGGTCGTTAACATTCGAAGAGGCCCTCAAAATACAAAAACGACCCTCGTGCTACGAACGCGGACGTTAACCTATTTCTTGGGCCTCTGCGAATGTTAACGACCTCAAAAATGTGAATTAACCCTTTATTATTGCATAAAATGTGTGTTTTCAGTCTGTTATTAGCATTGAATAACGGAAAGAAATCGGTCCGATATCGTGATAACCGGTCTATATTCAGTGCGATATCGAACGGGCTTTGCACTCAAATATCATCGATTTGACCCTTCAAAATAAACAGTTGTCTCTTTTCCTGCAAAATTCTCAACGTCTTATGTTGAATAAGCGAGGTGCGTCTTTTGGCGCCAAATTATGACGTAACGTCGTTTTACCGACGTCACGCATAACAAAAAATTCTCGGAAGATTTATCAGAACAAAATAACAATGGCGGACATTTTTTTTTATCTCACCTCAGTTCATTTTTCGCACATATCAAGGGGTTTGGGGTAAGTAATCACTGGAATTTTATGCTTTTATGCAATAATAGCGTCAATTCATGTTTTTTTCGGTCATTAACATTTGCAGATGCCCTCAAAATACGAAAACGACCCTCGTGCTTCGCACTCGGGCATTAACGTATTTCTTGGGCCTCTGCGAATGTTAACGACCTCAAAAACGTGAATTAACCCTATATTCCTAACATCAAAATTCTTTAAATTGCAGCTTCTCTGAATTAGGAGCACCATGAAATGTGTTTTTTGGTACGGCGTATTGAACTGGCAGTGGAAACCTGGCATTATAAAGCTGCTTTTCCCAGAATCCTTCGTACCTACAGTTTACCTACGTAGTCTAGCCCTAATGAGATTCAAACGGCGTCGGAATTATTCGGACGCAGCCGAAAACATTCGGCGATGGAACTTTCCACCGCTGAATGTAAACGAAAAGGTTCAGATACGTAACTAAGACGCTGGAAAAGAGACGATGTTTTGTGAATCTCAAAATGGCCACATTACGGGTATTCTACCTACAAAGCGAGTAAAACCTACCTTAACGGGTACACATACAAGTACCAACAGCAGATCCGCTGACGCCAGACTCAATAGGAACATGTTGGTGACATTTTGCATCTTCTTAAACCTGGCTACGGACACAATGACCAGCGTGTTTCCCACCAGCCCTATAATGAGAGTCAGGCCGTAAACTATCGACACCGGTATGAGCTGCTGGATCGGCACATTGTTCGGGTCGGCCTCGTAATCGTATTCCATGTATTCGTAGTAGTCCCATTCATTGTCGGGGCCGCTGTTATTTCTTACACTTAGATAGTCACACGTGGTCGCGTTGGAAGCACAGCCCATTGTCAATTAGTATACCTAGATGTATCTTCAGCACAAAAAGTTTTGGTCGCTGTTATATCCTACACTGATATAGTCACATGCGGTCGCGTTGGAAGCGCAACCCATTTTCAATTAGTAAATCCAGATATATATAGACGGAAAAGAGGTTGATCCGGTAAAACCGGAACGACACAATAAGTTCTGGACATCTAATAAATATTCACACTTAGGGAATAACTTATCTCATCAAATACATGGTCCGAACAGTCCCTATTTCTTACATTTACATAGTCGCAAGTTGTCGCGTTTGGAGTGCAACTTATTTTCACAACATAGATCTATATGTCTTTAGATACCGGTATATCTTCAACACAAGAAGTTTTCGACATCTAATACTTCTAAGAAATAACTGTATCTGAACACTACAGAGAACTAACGGTCCCATTTATAATATTTTACAATTAATCGGGAACCGTTACAGTTGTTAAAATAATTGTCGAAATGTTAATTGACAAGTGAGTATTTTTCACATTATTTTCCCAATCAAGTGTCCAATATAGTAATGTCAGACAAAACCGTCAAACATTTGAAAGATCTATATTTTTAGAATATCAAAATTGTTTCTATCAGACACAAAACTAATATTTTTCTTGAACTTTGGTATGTTCAATGATCCATGTTTCACTCCATATTACCATAGGGCAGTTCAGTGAAGAAATATCCAATTGGAAAAGTTTTATCCTCTTATATAGCCGATTCCAAAACGGAGGTTTCTTATTTATGCGACACGAGCGTCTAATATGAGAGCGCCTCTGATGTTATCAAATATCAATTGTTTTCTTTCTGTCATTTTATATGTCACCCGAACTTTGAGAAATATCTAGATCAGTTTCATAAATGTACTTTGCAATGCTGAAACATATTTAAGGCAAAAATATGGACGAAAGGATTCAGCCTTTGTTGAATTTGAGAATACCATGGATCATGATCAGCCTGTGCATACGCACAGTCTGATCAAGATCCATGATTTTCTCAAACAACTTCTTAATTTCTTGTAACAACTCTTGCATTCCAAAACCTAGTTTCCTTACTTATGTGGCACCAGTGTCTAATATGAGAACGCTTCTGGTGTTATGAGATATAAATTGTTTCCTTTCTGTCAGTTTATATGCCATCCGAATTTTGAGAAAGATAGATCAGTTTCATAAATGTACATGTGTACTTTGCAATGTGTCTCGTTTTGTTTTTCATTAGCTGAAAAATATTTAAGCCAAAAGCATGGAAGAAAGGATTCAGCCCTGTTGAGTTTAATAACACCATTGATCACCAACAGACTGTGCAGACGCAGTCTGATCAAGATACATTGTACATGATGTTCACTAGTAGCTTTTTAATTTCTTGAAGCATCTCTTGGGTTCTAAAATACACGCAATTTTCTTTTAGATATCAGTATCTAATAATGTGAGCGCTTCTGGTATTATCAAATATCAATTGTTTTCTTTCTGTCATTTTAATATGTAAACCCAATGTTGAGAAGATTAAATGTTTCAAATGTATTATTTGCGATTTATCTAGCCAAGTCTTAAACAAAGACGAATTTAAACCACAATTGGGAAGAATGCGTAGGAAAATATTGGGGTAAAACCAGAAAATGCTGTCTGCTTTTTACGAACTTAGACTGTTTAATCCATTGTCACACAATAACTCTTTTAGACTCCCAACAAAATATTGGATTTAAAAAACATCGTGAGAAATGAAGAAATTGCTTGTGACAAGCAATTTATTCATTTCCCACAATGTTTTTAAAGACCGATTTTTTTTCAAATCAAAAGATTTCATTTACTTGAAATTGTCGTCTGCAACATCTTTGAATTTGGATCAGTCTCAATATTTGCTGTTCGGTAAAGGGTTAACGAAATAAGGAATCAGCTTTAGAAATGCTAAATTCAAGAGCTGTAATGATGATAATTTCAGGCATTCCTCAACTTTTGTGTAATTATTTTGTTTCATGAGACAAACAATACGGTGTGGAATCAACAATATTTTGCAGAAAATCTTCAATATTTATGTTGCAGGGAACAATGCTATGTTGTTGGAGGTAAAAGATATTTAAGAAATGTCGTATGGAATGTTCAAGCTTCATAGTTAGATTATTTCTGTCAAAGAAAATTTTAAATGCAGTTCATTTAGTATGTCTATGTCAAATTTATTGAAACTGGGCCTTGACAGATAATGACAAATTTGGTATCAGCAATTTCATTTTTGGCCCTAGTAAATGCGATTCACCACACAACAATGAAAACTCTGACTATCCCTCATATTGTTTTGATCCATGAAAAACCTAGTATGGATCCCTATGATGCAAGATTTTCCAAATGGTTTGAAGCAGAGAAGATGGAAAACACTAGTGATTTGCTGGGTGTTGTACATCTTTAAAAAACAACTTGCTAAAAAGTTATGCACTAGACGGAACCAGTTTTGGTTTGGAAAGGGTTAATACCGGATTATTCTAAAAGAGATTAAAATATGTAAAAGCTTTCATTAGAAGGGACACTGTTCATTCCTCAAATTGATATTTCCTGCAGATTAAGCCTTTCCTAACAAAGGAATTATATACTGTTCCAATTTGAAAGATTCTGCAGATAACAAAATGGATGTTGTTTATAGAATCACGGTGTATAATCACGTGACTCAGAATTTCCGATAATTTTAATACTTGACAATTTGAATTCGGTTTAAAGCAGAGAACGTGTTGGATTTTTGGGTTTATCTTCAATAACTTTTTATCAGTTGACTTCTCAAAAATCAACCACGTCCATCTAATGCGTGACGTCTGTCCACATTCGAAATCAAATCGGTCCAATATTTTACAAAATTATTGAAGATTTTCTGAAGATATTGTATCATATGGTTATCCACCGTGAGAATGAAGGGTCTTTTTTTTTGGAATGGTTAGACATATTTTTGCGTCGGAAGACATATTATGCTTGATGTCCCTGGCATCATAGGAAAGGTTTTTCATTTCCTTTTCGGTGTTTAAATTTGATTATTTCACATCAAGAACTCGGTTTGTTCGGCATCGCAATCAAGCTTATTCTTTGCTTAATGTCATTTTTGTAACAGAAAAGGCGATACTTTTCTCAAATAATAACATTAGAAATAATTAAAATCGGGTAATGATAACCCCAGGTTGAACATGACACTGTGTACTTCTATACACATTAAAAACAAAGTCTACGTAAAAGTTGAAATATTTGATTTAATGTTTAATTTTTCAAATTACATCTAACAAGTTCCTAGACATCCGTTTCGTTGTTGGAATTTAGGCGTTGTGAGGATAAACAATGAGTCTAATGTCGTCCATTCTATACATCCAAAAATAACATTTGCGCTTGCTTGTTTTTCTTATTTTAGCGGATTGGATGCGGTGGTAACATGATGGTCTTGTAACACAGGTGTCACAGGTTCTATTCTCCACCACTCCAGTCTTTCGAACGAGACCTTAACCCTTTCCCAAACGGCAAATTTTTAGGGCGATCCACCTCAATAACTGCCACAAATGACCAAATGGAAGTTATTAAAGATAGAATTTGTGTAAAATATGGCACAGAAAATATTAAGACAAAAGGAGAAACTGCTGGTTATCAGTAGTTTCTTCTTTTGTTTCAATGTTTTCCCAAGACCTCAAAACCAGGTCTTGTTTGGGAAAGGGTTAAACCGAGAACCCACCTCTGTTTGGTGGGCCGTGATATGCACTGAATGTCATGGCGCCTTTCATGCTATATAATTGGACATCGAGTCGTGAGACGCGACGAAAGGTTACGGTATATTCCAATACATGTAAATAGGGAGGAGTGCCTATTTTCCACTAAATAAAAGCGAACAATGGCAGGTATTGCGTGCTGTCCACGATGCCGTGTGAGTTCAGTAGCTGTATCCAGATAGTACTTTGTCGATTTATTACAGGGAGACGAGTTCGAGTCACATATTTTCATAATTAGAAATCCCTCTTCCCCCGTCAATTTAGACTCGCTGATCTATGATCATTCACAGGTCGTTGTCTCACTGTACAGTACGCCATAAAAACATCAATTATATTTTCATCTTTGTTTACTTTTGAAATAGCACTGTCTTCAATTTTGTTTGAGCGAAAATGGTGTCTGATATGAAAATGTAACTGTTTGATAATGTGTTATAACTGAACACATTTGTGTCTGTTTCATCACTGAAATGGAATTAGAAGAAAAACACAATCGCCGCATCTGTATTAAATGCGAGATTAGTTTCATTATTGACATCTGAAAAGACCACCTTTGTCATGTGAAGTCCAATTTAAAACGACAGTTGACTTAATTAAAAAGTGAAATTTTGTTGCATTAGCTTGAGTTAACTTGGTTACATTTAATTAACATGACCTCACTGGGTTTATTACATTTCTAGAATAAAGCAAATTGAGATTGAATGCACATTTTTTGTCACTGCACTCGTTTCATTGGTATCAAGTCCAATGCTATGTTGAAGCATATTCACGGTGGAGATTGTGCATCATGGGATGAATAACTACTACGGACAAAATGATCTCGATTCTGGTAATATATGTTGCAATGACTTTATTTTTGCGTCAAATTTCAAAAGGTTTGTTGCATGCTACCCGCCTTATTCAGCTCATTCATCGGGTGTATAACATATCAGAAAACTCTTATCTCGGGATTTTTCCCAAAATATCGTCCCAGCCGACAAGAGAGCGAAATTGTAACAATTGCGGCCAAATTAGTTCCGCTTCAGGTAAGAATTTGTGCAATAACTTTCTTTATTCGTGTATACTACTGTAAAAGTCTATTTATTCACGAGGACAATATTTTCGCTAATGGGTTATCCCGCGAATTCACCATTCTCGTGAATATAACAGTCTGCAGAGTGCCGGAGATTACCGATGGTAAGCCGAATATCGAAACCTTCCGAAATCATATATACAATGTTTATGTTGTTGCTAGTAGATCTAGGCCTACATCAAAATCGATTATTATCATAATTGTTCATATTTAATGTATACCTATCAAACTGATAATTATATCGGAGTTCTTTTGACTTTGAAACGATAACAAGAGCTGTCCGAAGACAGCGCGCTCGACTTTTTAAGTTGCTTAGTATAAAGGGGGCATAACTCCAAATATAGTGGAGCCAGGGTCATGGGCCCTGGTAGTAAGGTAAAGGGTGTGATGGTGAATAAGTATTCCAAGTTTGGGTTGAATCCCTTTGATAGTATAGAAGTTATTAATGTTTGAAAAAACTTTAACCTTGGTTGCAACGCCGACGCCGACGCCAACGCCAATGCCGACGCCGACGCCGACGCCCGGGTGACAGTATAAGCTAAACATGAAGGAGAAAGGACGTTCTATACTTTGAAAACCGATTATTATATAGGAACAATAGTTTTTGATACCTGTATTATCCCTTTAACAGGTGATAATCGAACAAAGGTGCAAAGACAGGTATAAAGTTAGTATAAAATATTTCACACAAACATCGACTATTATGTATTTATCTGATTTAAACGGACCTGTACATAAATTAACGAATCGAAGATTTCCGGAAAATGACGGAAACATACGATCTTTATATCAGCCACTCGGGAATTTATAAACTCGCGAATATAACCCAGACAGCAAAATCACGAAATGTTGAGCTTGCGAAAATAAAGACTTTTACAGTATGTGATATGTGTTTTGCTAATATTCCCACACGAAATATTGCTTTAAAAACAACAAGTCAATTTGTTTGAAAATAGAAATTTATTTCTGTTTGTGTCATGTTACGACTTATATAAAGACAAATTTCTTCGTATAATCTTCTAACAACAATATTATGCAAACATGGAAATCTGATATATCAGTATAACTCATCGGTTATAAAAGTAGAGTTGTATACAAACACTAAAAACCAAATACATAGTTTTAACATTTACCAAACCATTTATCGTAAGCTATACGAGCGAATTAATGTCCTAATTATTTTATTCCCAAAAGAGGAAGTGTTTGTGTTGGGCCATTTATCAACAACAAGGAGTAAAGTGTTTGTATACAACTACACCTTTATAGCCGATGAGTTATACATGTCTTTTGATACACGTGACGTTGTCATGTAAACAACTTAACTCTTTCCCCAAACAAGACATAGTTATCGTTGGTGGAGAGTCTAAACCTCGTAACTGCAGCTTGAAAAAGCTGGAGTTACGAGGTTTTGACTCCCCACCGACGTTATGACGTTTCTAATAGGATAGTCTTGGGGAAACATTGAGACAAAAAAGCAATGCTGATACTAAGCATTTTCTTCTTTCGTCTCGATATTCTCTAAGCTATAACATAGGCTACACAAGTACTCTGGGTTTCAGTGACCCATTTTGACGTTTGATGCGGCTTCCAAATTGGACCACTTTGAATTTTTGCAGTTTGGGAAAGGGTTAACAAATAAGCTGGGATAAGGTAAATAGCCCCAAGTCCATTACCAGACAGATTTTTAGACTATTCTAAATTCAAAGGTGCTGCAGACGACGATTTCAAAGTCATAGAATTTTACTTTTTTGGTCTTTCTGTGAAGAAAGCATTATGGGAAATGAAGAGATCAATCGTAATAAGCACTTTCCCTACTACATTCAGTAATGCTTTTCAAAGCGTTTTATCAACTTAATCGCAACATGCATTTTACAAAAAATGTAAATCTTAAACTACATCTGAGTATCTAAGTATCTACCTGACAAACGACAGAAAGAATATTTTTATATTAAACAAAAATCCTTATTTTAATTTTCAAAACACAAACACAGAAAAACGCACCTAATAATTATTGCTGAATTATGCCTACTATAATATACTCTCCATTGCCGAGGTCTATATTGATTAAACCATCAAATATTACCTCTGCAGTTTTCGGTACGCCAACAGCCTATTTGGTCGTCATAATCTAATTATAGCACATCATTTGAATTATCGAATCAAAATCATTCAGTTTTATCTTGCATGATCATTACGTATACATTACGTCGCTTCTATTTTTGGCTGAAGCCGGTAACATTTGAATTATCGAATCAAAATCATTCAGCTTGATCTTGTTTGATTACGTATACATTATGTCGCTTCTATTTTTGGCTGAAGCCAGTAATTTGAAGCGTCAGCCAATGAAAGTTTGTATCAGCTTTTTAAATTGTTTTGTTGTGTATCGCCAACGATTGGATACTGAAATCCCACCAAGGCCCCGAGATTAGACGTGAAATGACACCGCGAGAACAGAGCTCATTCTATCGAAATGGAATGTAGAGATAATGTGCTCTGTTCATAAGAGAGTAACTATAATATTGCGCAATGACAAACTCGGATAGCCAACTCGTTGCATTTCCATAACCCTATCCAAAACAAGAGCTGGTCTTTCGTTCCTAATAGTACATGTTTGAACTATTTTCAGTGCTCTATTCAGATTAAAAATTTGTACATCAGAATTAAGGCAGAAAAATCAAATGCAGAAAAATCAAATCATAAGGAAATACGACTACATGGACTTTTAGCAAATGCCATGACGGTTTTGTCAGCGAGCACATATCGCTGGTATTATTGCAAAAAATCGTAAATCCAGCTTTTATTAAGCTTGATTTACGAGGTTTTGCAATAACACCGACGGAATCCTAATTCTAGATTCACTAAAGTAACTTACGGTCACTACTGAGAATAATATGAACACATACCATTAAACTTTGAATTGAAAACTAAAATTAAACATTTTCAACAAAAAAATAAATCATTGAATCTCATATCTGTATTACACTATTTCATTTACTAAAACATATCCTCAACAATACATATTTTGTACTTAGCATAATTATCGTGTTTACTTAAATGACAAATTCTACATTGCTTACGACGCTTTCATTGGCAGGAATCACTTACTTAATTAAACAGATACATTGCGATTATGCTTTTGTGACATGGAAACATAGATGGTGGGGAATGTGTTTCTAATTGTCATTTACATTTTTTGCATAACTTTTTATGCCAAGTGTCGTTTAGCAAAAAAGTTAAACCTTCTTCACCTGTCGCCACAACATACCCGATTTAATATTTTAATTCTGCTTAAAGTTAACGTTTAGAACGGAATTCACAACGGACTTCGCAATCGTGACTTTCCTAGGTCCATGTTTTCAATAAAAAAAGCATTAATATATCTTTACAATCGTAAACATTGAGTATAATATTTTGTTGCATATTTAGATCTTGGACGGATAAATCTATTTACTTATTCATAATTATTTTAAACAATATGAAGACTCCCAAAGCAAGTCTAGGGTACACTAATTGTAAGTTATTTGGCTCACATATGAATAATATATTGTATATTTTCTCTAATAAGCGTAACAAACGGTACATATCGATGCTTTTCAACGAAAACCTCGTAACTGCAGCTTGTCTCAAGCTGCAGTTACGAGATTATCGTTGAAAAGCGACGGTATGTATCATCCATACAAATCCTTGTAAACCACTTGGGATATCGTTGTCAAAACATAGGTGGGAAAAATTTAGGAACTTTAAAATTGGTTAGAAAAGTGATAAAAAAGCACCAAATATGCAAGCACTTTAAGGCATAAACCCGATACCATACAATTCATCGTTCAAATAATCTTGCTAGAGAAAGTGTATAGATTGAAAATCTTTAGAGGAAAATGACAAAATACGTTCCCACGCTTAAATACCAAAGGAAACACATTTCATTTTTGGTTGACCTTGAAGATGTAATTCAAGCATTTTCCAAATTTCTGGTTTCGACTTTCTTATTTGAAAGAAAAATAATACAGCAGCATTTCTTCGGTGTTATTGCAAAACGCCGTTACTCCAGCTTTATTCAAGCTTGTGATACGTGGTTTTGCAATAACACCGCCGATTTCCTTCCATTTTCAACACGAATTTTGTCATCCGCAGCGTTTTCGATTTCATTTTTGTTGTTCCGGCGAATGCTCAAATCAGTTCTTTAAAAGTAATTGTATGGTAAAAGGTTAATGATTGGCGTGTAGGTGGGTTTAACATCAGCTAGGATCGATTTCTGTGAGAATGAGATCATATTCCTGTTCCTCCGACGTTTTGTTTAGCTCGATGATGAATGTGGATTCATGTGAGTAGTGGCGGATAATGTTGTCATCCATTCGGACCAGTATTCTGCAAAAGAAAGAAATGTTAATGGTTTGATCATTTTCATAACTCTAGTTCTAAGCTGAACCAAAGGTGATTAAGATAGAATTATACAAGACTAAGCTTTGCACTGTCAATCTTTTATACTGTAGTTAAGAATTACAAGGAGGATGGTGGGAAAGAACACGTTGTGGCTAGGTTAGAAACACTGATCTGAGCAAGTCGAGACATAATTGTTGTTTATATGTTTTGACCCTCGACTTTTTACCATATTCTTACAATAATTCAGGAAACGTTTGCCAAATGAGGGTCTGTGATTTCGGGGAAAATGACCCAAAATTACTGCTGGTCAGAGGTTTATTGAATTAATAAAGTGCCAGTCTTGTCTGTTTCTATTTACGACCAATTTCCACATCTACAAATGGATGTATGTATAGCCCTTGTCATACCAAGTATAATCTCTCTGTTCTAGCTGCTGTTCTAGCTGTTTCAGAAATACAATTTTTATCATTTTCTCCTATTCCCTTTGTGCTTTCGGTGCATAAATGTTCAAATATGGTAACATTGGAAACATTAATTATAACGTATGTAACACCTCATAATTTGGACAACCATAAAATTGAGTTGTGCGGGAAAGGATTAAACAAATTTGCCGTATAAAGGCCTGTTCGCATTCACAATTTCGCTTCAACATCACAACCGGAGCACGTCTAATAATTGTCGGGTTTACAGCATATTTCTGGAAGCGATGTAGGCGTCAAGTGGACGTATAATTGTATGTGACCAAGCCTTAAGTACTGCTGAAATTTGATTCCAGTCTACCGATAAAAAAGAATCCTTACATCGTTTCCGACACAAAGTCTAGTCTTTTACAATAACTGTCCATCTAACGTGTTTACTTTCGCACCATAGATACATTATATGTCAATTCCATGTGATTATACAAACAAAATAATGACCCCTCCGAAAATATCTAATAAGTGATTAGATTGTTCAATCCAGAGCTACAGATAAGAAGGAGGCATTGGCATTTCAAAATGCAATATTTCGTTGATTGTTCATCAAACTGCATGTTGTGGTTTGCTCATTTTCACAACGAATGGTTTGGATTTGAAATAACTAAACATCGCTTTTCAACAAAGCCCTCGTTACTGCAGCTTAAAACAAGCTGTTGCTTAAAACAAGCTGCAGTTGCGAGATTTTTGTTGAAAAGCAGCAATATCTAGAATGCACTGGTCTTCTATCCTTACTTTTTCATCTCATAAAGCTAAGAAATAGATTTCATTTTAAAATTCCATGCATGTTATAAATCGGTACTTACCCCTTTTTGCACCTTTTGAATGTATTTTTGATATGTGAAACTTTTACTTTGAACTTTTCTTCCACCTAAAATTAAAGATATGATAAAAATTAGGTCTATTGTCCTGTAGCCTAATAGTAAATTTTTTTTATGTACATGTCTACAGAAAACACAATTTGGTTAGAATAAAAACATGGATCGATCTGGAAAAAAGGCGTTATTATGGCATTAAAGACCACCATGGGTCCAGATCGGCATACTGCTAAGTACAATTGCACAATGATCTATGTTAAAATGCCTACGCTCTCTCAGGAAGTACTACGAGACCAATATGGATATAGATCGGACTGCTCATTTGCGTAGACTCATCTTGGTCCATGTTGTTCTCACATGCATTTTAAAATGTTTCTTTTGACAGATACGGATTGATATTTGGTAAGAAGACACAGATACTCTTTGTGCAAATGCAGCTAATTAAATAGTCGAAAAGAACCAATAAAACAAGATGTATTTGTGAAACACAAATGCCCCCGAAATGGCCATTCTTCTAAAATGTTAAGTTTTCGTGGAGTAAAGGGTTATTAAGGGTAAAGGGATGACCTTGAGGACGATCAAATTGCAATCGAACAGATAGATATCATTGAAAGGAAGTTGCATACCAAATTTGAGCTTTGTATGTCAAATACTTTTGGAAAAAAGGCAAAGGTTAAGTTTTCGGAATAGAAGGTTAAGTTTTCGTAAAGTAAAGGGTTGATAAGGGTTACGGGATGACCTTGAGGAAGGTCAAATTGCATGGAACAGATAGATATCATTGAAAGGAAGTTGCATACCAAATTTGAGCTTTGTATGTCAAATACTGTTGGAGAAATGGCCAAGGTTAAGTTTTCGGACAGACGGACGGACAGACGGACGGCCATACAGACGGACGGACAGACAGACAGACAGACGGACACGAGTAAAACAATATGCCCCCGATCTCTCGATACGGGGGCATAAAAATTACGTCGGTGGGGAATCAATACCTTGTAGCCCCAGCCTATAGGCTGTTGCTACAAGGTTTTGGTCCTCGCAGACAAACTTCAGCTGTCCAAATGAGTGCATAACCCTTAAAAATCCAGATTGATTGTAAATTAAATACTGGGTGAAACGAGATTACAAAGCCTCTGCATTGGGCATTAGACCTTAAGGCAATAATGGGCAGTTTCAGAGTCATTGACTTGCGTAATCATTCCTTAATGCGCCCGCAAAAAAACATAGTTATTGCAGAAAACTTGTTTGTCGTTTATTACAGGCATTGATGGAAAGAGAATGATTGGAAACTGAAGAAAACGTGTATTATTCAACTAAAACACATGCCATTTTGCACTTCTTTATCCTTGATCAGGGCCAACAAGCATGACATTCGAACAACGGACACAGCATTTCGAGCTGGATTTGATCTCGCTATCTTAATAGCCTATATTGTACCAGTATATTACTCTGCTTTATCACATAAATCAAAATTTCAGAAAACCATCAATATTTTGATACTTGGCCAATTTGAATTTGGTTTGAAGCAGAGATGGTGGGAAAATGCCAGAAATAAGCTGGATGAAATGGATTTTTGAAATTATTGAAGATCAACCAAAATTTTGGTTGATCTTCAATATCTTTTTATCAGCTGATTTTCCAAAAATCCGCTACCTCTATCTATCTAATGCGTGACGTTTGTTCACATTCTCTGGTTCAAACCGCATTCAAGAAATGTGGAAGAAATCAGAAGGCAGTAATCAGTATACACGTTCTGCAGTTTTTTTTGTCAGACACTCTTTTGTACGAGATTTCGACAAGTCAAAAATTCCATCGTCTGGCAAGGGTAAATGAAGTGATTAGATACATACCGCTTCAAGAAGCCCCTGTAGTGTGGGTAACCGTAACATGATGGCAGTGAATATGACTTCGTGTTTCTCTCGGACATATAATAAAACTGAAATGAAAATACATCAGTTAAATTCTCTCCACATCGATGCTTTTCTACAAAAACCTCGCAACTGCAGCTTGTTTTAAGCTGCAGTTACGAGGTTTTTGTTGAAAAGCGACGATATGTCTCTTTTAACTAGTTCTTACATTTTCATTTGTACTTTACAGGATGTCTTAAACTACAGATTGTTTGAACAAATGTAAATTTAGGCTGATCTGGGTCACTTTTAATTGAATTATTTCAATTTCTAACCTACCAATTTGATATTAAGGGAATTTCGAGAAACTTATTAACAAACAATTGTCCGAGGGTAAGGAATATATTTTCCACTTAGGCATAATCCTATCTCAAACAACAAATTCTATAACATTCTAGTATTACAGCCTTTGCTAACTACAAAAATAGAATGTTTTAAAGAAATTCATTGCGTAATCAAAACCTATAAAAATATCAAGGTAAAAGCAGAAAATGTCGATTATCAATATATGTCATTATGTCTAAATGCTGTATTTTACGATTGGAACTACAAAACCGAGATTTTTTTAGGAAATGACTGAATGTAAGAGAAAGAGAAAGTATAACCTCCTGAAAGTGCGTTTTGGTGAGTACTGCCTTAGACTCAACTGACGACATTTTCTTTATCACCTAACACAGTTTAAACCCATTAAAAGTCAGGCTTATTACTCTGAAAGTCAACAGACTTTGTTTCAAGCAGCTCAGCTTTGACTCTTTCCAAATCGATAAATCACTAGTATTAGAATAATTCCAATTTGAAAGCTTTTGCAGTAATCCAAATAAAAATTATAGAAACGGAATATGTGTGCATTTTTTAATGGAAAATGTTGAGAAACTACTGGTTATAGGCATTTCCTTCTTTCGACTCATTGCTTTCTCTAGTCTTTCGACTACGAATGTCAGAATCAAGTCTTGCCTGGAAAAGGGTAAAAGTCTTGACTGACAAAATAAATCAAATTTTACTATTTATTTCTTCTTTTTTGTATGTGGTAACTTTCAAATGTATCGCACACAATAATACTTACTATTTGATACAGGATTACAGGGAGCGAATGCGTCAGTTCTTGGTCGTTTTGTGACTGGATAAAACCCTTCTTCTGGACTATCATAGCTGTCATGGCCCATCCGCAAACTACTGTAAATATACAGTCGACACTCGTTATCTCGACATCGGATAAGTCGAAATTCTGCATAAGTCGAAGTGAAAGTCATGTTCCATCCTCAACATATGGATATCAAAATGAATTCCGAAACAAGTACAGCCATTGAAATATAGTAGGAAAAGGATAGAAATTGCTCGTTTCGAGCAATTTCTTTCCTTTTTCTACTATATTTCAATCATGGACTCATATGATGCCCATCAAAAATGGTTAAATCTCGTTTTCATCGGAAATACTCAAAATCGGATTAGTCGAAATCCGGATATGTCGAGGTATTTTGACGCCCCCTCTGACTTCGACACAACGAGTGTCGACTGTAATATAATATACAGTCCATTTTTAGTTATCTCAACATCGGGCGTTTGAAATATATGCCTATGCGACGGTAAAGTCTAAAAGACTTCATTAGGTCAATATTTTCCAGTTATTTATGCGAGACACAAAACTTCATTAAGTTACCATAACACACACGCATAAGACGACTAAATTGTATGTACAATCAATGATGATACATGTATTTGTTTGTAATGGTAACAGATATCATGAAACATATTGTATTATTCCACTTGTCATTGTTTTCAAAATTGGTATGAAGCATTATTAGTGACTCGAAGGTTCCTGTTTGAACTGTCTATAGGCTACTCGTAAATTCTGATAGCAAACATTATTCGTTTTTGATTCATTTGATCTCTATCTTCCCTTTATTGTTGATGCATAAATCACAAATAGCAATGGTCTACAATGTCTATAAGAATGACATAATGTATCATTTTGATGTACTTTATGATGCGGGTATTTCAAATAGTTTTTCAATGTTGTTCATTAATCGAATTGATCTAATTCAAACACAGTCATTATAATTATACCTACCTTGAGTATGATTCCTGACCCGAACCCTCGTCTTCATTAGCTGACAGATTGATCGGACTCTCCTGTAAATACAAATATGCACGTGGAAATATTTGAACAAGGATATGGTATAGCGACATTGTAGCATTTGATACATATATTTTCCAGATTTGCAGTCGGATCGCGATCCATGCTGCTCTCTAACAGTTGGAACAGATCATAGCTTTAGAGAACAGAATTAGTATGATCAGACTGCGTGCTTTGATTGTCTCAAATACCAGTCAATATTTTTTCATGATCCTCGTTTAAATGTATATTTAGGCCTATCTAGTTTTGTTGTGCACAATTTGACTATTTTAGTTTGATTTATGATGAACCTTTTTTTAATATTCATGTAATGAAACAAGCGTTTAATAAGATATCTATATGATGACCTATACATTTATTATCATAGTAATCGGACATGTGGGGGGATACCGGGCTGCGTAGAAACAGCAAATATATTTTCTTCGTTTTCAAAACCCTTCTAAAAATCCTTGCTTTGTAACAGGAAGACCGATTGATCAATCGTAGTCAAAAGTGAAGTAATCGTTGGAGACTTGGAATAATATCACTTTAGCTGTATGAAACATAAATTAACATAAACCACATGCAAGCTTACCCGGCGAGATCCAGCTATTTCCCCGTCAATATTCGGAGAAAATAAGACGGGTACCGTCGTTAGGTCTGCCATGGGATAAAACTCGGATCGGTCTAGTGGGTCATGGAATATTTCCTCTGGTCGTTTTCTACCACCTAAAATGGATTATGCAAATAGTTATAATAAATCATGTGTTTACTCGTCGAGATCCAGCAATTTTCCCGTCAATATTCGGAGAAAATAAGACGGGTACCGTCGTTAGGTCTGCCATGGGATAAAACTCGGACCGGTCGAGTGGGTCGTGGAATATTTCCTCTGGTCGTTTTCTACCACCTACAAATGAGTTATACAGATAATTATAATAATTCACGTGTTTAGCCGTCGAGATCCGGTAATTTCTCCGTCAATATTTGGAGAAAATACGACGGGTACCGTCGTTAGGTCTGCCATGGGATAAAACTCGGACCGGTCGAGTGGGTCGTGGAATATTTCCTCTGGTCGTTTTCTACCACCTACAAATGAGTTATACAGATAATTATAATAATTCACGTGTTTAGCCGTCGAGATCCAGCAATTTCCCCGTCAATATTCGGAGAAAATAACACGGGTACCGTCGTTAGGTCTGCCATGGGATAAAACTCAGATCGGTCTAGTGGGTCATGGTATATTTCCTCTGGCCGTTTTCTACCCCCTACAAGTAAAGTATAAATTGCATAATTCGTCGCTTTTCAACAAAAAACTCGTAACTACAGCTTGTATTACCCCCCGGTCCCACTGAGCCCGATTTCCAAAATAGTCGTAGTGCTTCGGGAGGGCACATTGTCTGCGATTTACTACGAATTTGAGCCGATTTTCTCCGCTCATCCCATCTTTAGCGGTAAGTTCCCGATGGACAGCGAAATGCTACGATGCAATACGATTAACTACGATTTTGTCCCGATTTTGTTCCGAAGTACCACGAGATTAGGAGCCGAGTTACCACGAAACAGTACGAACTAGACCGACTGTCCCGATTTCTAACTACGATGTACTGCGACGCATACAGAGTTACTGCGACATACGCCGACAGATCCGATCTACTACGACTTTTGAACATTTTCGTCGCGATTTTGCCCCGATTTCGTAACTTGGTATATAAAATATGATTAATTCAACAGAAAAAAATAGTTTGGAATTTGTTTATCAGAGTAGCCACAAGCCAACAACAGAAAGCGACATTAATTTAACTGTTGTTTGTCCGAAATTATGTCACGGTTTACTTGATAAAATTGACCCCCATTGACAATTAAGATCCAAATATAGTACTGGTGAGTTTACGGGTGTATTGGATAGAGTTTATGTATTGTTAATAGTATGAGAAAGCCAGGAAAATATAGATAGATGCCCTATAGGCTGCAAAACAGCCAAAAGTATCGTCAAAAAGGCAAGATTAAATGAGCTGTTGCACGATATAAATGGATAGTATCGAAAGTGGCTTAAGCATTTCCCAAACCAGACCTTGTTTGTATGTCCTTGTTAGAAATTATCTGAGAAAACATGAAGACAAAAGAAGCAAATGCTAATAACCACCATTTTCATAATCAATTAACCTTAATAATTGATTCGATATATTGTTCGCAAAACCTATGTTAACCTACAATCAAGTCATCTTCTTTCAGATCATTATGTTTGAATGGTTTCCTTTTCTTAATGATGGTACCCTGAGTATCGATTCCATCTTCAAGTTCGTAGTCAGGATCCTGATCAGGATCATGTTGGTTGACCAATGACTCATCAGGAATATCAATTATGTAGTAGCTGGCAGTTGTTTCTTTATTCAAGAGTCCGCTTTTATGGTCACAGTGCATCGAATGCTTTTGTTTAAAGGTTTAGAACTGAATGAATAGCAATTAAGTGTATGCCAAAAAAAGACTCAAGCTGCAGTTCCTGGGTTTTAGAACCACGGCGGCGAAATACTATCATTTGTCCGAAATTACGTCATATATATAGTTGATAAAATTTAACCATATCCTTTCAAAGTTGATTCATCTTTTTATACTTTCCGGAATTCGGGGTACCTCGCAGTACTTCGGGATAATATCCTAGTAGCCCGTAGTTATTCGCTGTAGATCGGTGTACCTCGGGTACGATTCGTGTAACTCGTCGTAGCTCATCGGCGTGTATCGGAATTTGCTCGTAGTACATCGGCGTTATTCGGTGTTCATCGCCGAGATGTGTATCCCGATATAGTCGCCGAATAACGCCGATTTACCTACTACGAAGAACGCCGATTTATTACGACGTGCACCGAGATAAACCGACTTGGCCACGATTTTCGAAATCGGGAGAAAAATTTGCGCATGTTGAAATTTTTGTCCCGATTTATTTTTGATCCCGAATTGGTGCCGATTTTTATCAGGATGTACTACGACTCTCCCGAAGTACGCCGATTTCGTGCCGATTTTGAAATTTTCGAAATTGGGATTAAATCGGGCTCAGTGGGACCGGGGGGTTAAGCTGCAGTTACGAGGTTTTTGTTGAAAAGCGTTGATATGAGCCTAGGGTTGTACCACCTACAAATGATTTATGCAGATAATAATTATAATAAATCAGATATTTATCCGTCGAGATCCGGTAATTTCTCAGTCAATATTTGGAGAAAATAAGACGGGTACCGTCGTTAGGTCAGCCATGGGATAAAACTCGGACCGATCTAGTGGGTCGTGGAATATTTCCTCTGGTCGTTTTCTACCACCTACAAATGAGTTATATAGATGCCTATAAAAGGTGGTAAGGCCTTTTCAAAACATGATATTTCATGTACGGTTCACCAAACCCTAAGTTGTGTGTACTCCTTTAAATAGTCTCATCGAGACGATTCAAATGTGTACCCACAACATAGGGTTTTATTTGAAATAACAAATTCAGAATATCTTGACCCATTCTTATTTGTTGATCTGATTTAGTGTAAGTTCGGTATTAGGACACACGTTTAGATGTAAACACGTTTGCAAGGAAAACAAGCGTTGTTAATGTTAACTATAATTTTGCAAGTACTAGCAATAAGCACGTCGTCGCTTTGCAACAAAAACGTCGTAACAGTAAGCTAAAGCTTGATTTAAGCTGCATTTTGAGGGGTTTTTGTTGAATAGCAGCGATATTCTCATTTCTCTTTAGTGTTTCCTTACATAACTATAATTATATTCTATCATCGTTTCTAAACTACATTCATTTTGTTGTATGTACGAGACAGCCTCAAATTTCGTACGTTTTAAAGGGATACAACATTACAAGTAACGAACCTTTTCCTGAATTTGTCGGCTGTTTTACTCGGAATTGTTTTCGTCTTTCTTCATCCCGAGCCTTTCTTTCTGCACCCTGCGAATAGATTAAATAAGAGATTGAATGGTGTTACTTGATTTTTATCTGTTTATATTCGCTTTCATTAATCTTTTAATCAGATCACGCCGTTTTCCACATCGTCGGTATAAATGCAAAACCTCGTATGTCGATATTGGCGATTTTCAAAGTACAATCTCGTACGTCGAGCTTAGAAAATTCTTACAGATTTTGGGATATTTCTATTTATCAGTATTAATGACACATTATCTGTGAACAATATGTCCGAATTTCAATTAAAATAGTTCAGTTTCGAAAAAATAATTAAATATTTTTTATCCCATTTAAAATCTTCCAAAAATGAGATACGAACTTTTGCATTTACATCGACGACATGCTTTTCTGAGTGTCGATTGTGTCTGATTGGAGGCCTGTTACGCATTGCCCAGGTGCATTACCATTCTTTCCAATGCTGACAGCGTCATTCAGCCATCACATAAAGACAATAAAATATGTCAACCATATAACACAAACATAAGTAAGGGAGGATTTGGAATATGTCCGTGAACTTTGAGAGAATTGATTTGAGCCAGAACCTAGAAAAAAAAAAACTACCACTGTGTCATTTGAGACAGTCGTGTTTTCCTATAAACTGTGGTAAAGGACAGTATAACAGGGAATCATGTTGCTATCTTACAATTACTTAGGGCTATGACCAAGCGCTCGAATATCAACATGTATATAGATCAGACTGTGCAATAAGCCATACGGTCTTTTTTTCAGAATCTCTAATTTCAAATACAAAAGGAGGCTCTTTCTCCATATTTCTCACCTTATCACAGAACACTTTAATCTGACAAAAGGCCCGACTGATCGGCTGTGAATCTTTTGTGTTCTCAAATGTGTCGATTTGTATGTGCAGTGGAAGACCCTGTATAAAGACAATAGATCCAGATATATATATATATCATATCAATATGGAACATCAATGTCCAAAAATGGGTGTCATTTTACAGTAACATCAAAGGATTTGGATTTAGCGGAGTTTTACGTCCCACTCAACTGCTATGGTCATATTGAGATGGGACCTCGGTTTAAGCCTCGTCCTCGACTGGAGAGGTTGGGGATTGATACAGTGACCCCTATGTCCAGCGCGTTACCACTGCATCAAATCCGCCCGTAACAACAAAGGAATTGACTATTACAATTTAAAAGCAGTTGTAGACATCAGTATAGTTGATATCATAAGCAAAAGGACGTTTTTGATATTTCGATATTTGAAGATGAATACGTCGCTTCTTTTCCTAGAAAACACCGTAATTGTAGCTTAAAGCAAGCTGCAGTTACGTAGTTTCCGACGAATAGCGACGACATGTTACAAGGGAGAGTATCATAGAAAATGTTTAATTGCATGTGTTACCTCCCCTAGAAATTAAGTCTTTCTTCGACCCACCGTCAAGATAATGTTCGCACATTCGGTATCTAAGTAGATATCGTCGCTTTCCTTATAAAACCACGCATCTGTAGCTTGTTTTAAGCTGCAGGTACGAGGCATTCGGAGAATAGCAGCGATATGCCATTTAATCTAAACTAACGTAAATGAATCAGGCATGTATGTATAAATATACCAAAAGTACATACTCTTCTGAAGTTGAAGATATACTCAAAACTCGGCTTTTTCAAGGAATTATCTGCTTATGTGACTGGGGATTGGATTTGATGGTGTTTTACGTCCCACCCAACAACTAGGATGTAGACGGGACCTCTATGTGACTGGGGAAATATTAAAACCATATTTAATCGTACTAACCTTTACCCCTTTTTGATTACTGAAGTCCGTACTGAGACAGTGTATTGCAATATTAACCTGGAAAAGAAAGTAGAAATAGTGCAATAGTTGGCATAGGTCTTTGATCATTATATTGCTGCTTTTCAACGTAAACCTCGTAACTACAGCTTAGCTTATACCAAGCTGCAGTTACGAGGTTTTCGTTGAAAAGCGACGATAAATATATACTTTCTTAAATGCCGTATCTATAGCTTGAATAAGCTGTAGTTATTGTCATTTTTTACATGAGTGATGACATGTACCAGATCAAATTGAAAAGGGATGGTTCATTGTATTTATGTAGAAATATCTTACTGCTTCGTTAAGCTAATAAAAAATTAGAAGCCTTTTACACAGAAAAGGAAAATGCATCTAACACACGACATTCATTTATGGTGCATTGTTACGTAACTCGATAAGAAACATTATGCAAAACATATAGAAATTATTAATGACAATAGGAAAAGATGTATACTGTAAACCAGTACTTTTCCTCTTTCAAAAATCAATAATGGCAGATAAAACATGGTGGAGACAAATTGTTCAGATTGATAAACAAACTGCTTCAACGCATCAACAACCAAGTAAAGATAATGGATACAGAAAAAACATTTAAAAGTAGAAAATAACTGTAAGCTAATGCGAAAAATCTGTTATAGTATACTGTGCACAAAAAGTTTAGCACACTTGGAAAATGTCCTTTCCTAGTCGAAAACTATTCCAAAATCCATAAAAACAAAACTCTACTGTGTTTGAAAATTCAATTTTCTGGCGCTTCCTGAAAATTTTGTTTCAAAATTCTTAAGCGTTAGTTAGGTATCTTACGTTAAAGTGCACAGGGGTCAGATATCGAAAGTCAAGCAAATTTCAATGACGCGAATGTCCAGCATAAGCAGCTAGGACCGCCATCCAATGTCTTCCCATGTTGCAGAGAAGCTTCCTGACCACACAGAAAGGAATTTTGCCCATTCATACTGCAGATGACGCTCATTGCCATTGACGTTACAGACGTCATTATTTTCTCTAGCCTGACATCCAACAATGTTCTTTGTGTTTTATTTTGCTGGTGATTAAGCAGTTCAGGCGTAGATCATTCTGTATGTTCCTTGGAGTAAGTGGGTGGTGATTATCTTATTGAAATATCACAACGTTGTGTCGTTGTAAGACGGTCCTGTGACAGGTTGGATACTTTCATTGCAGTACCCTTGCACCGTTTGGTTTCCATCAACTGAAATGAGGTCTGTTTAACTGTTTTCATCTATTCCTGCCTAAAAATGACGCTGCATTCGACGTAATAGTCTCAATGATGACGTTATTGGTATCAAGCCTTACGCATCTTCTCCAACCACAAATCCTGCCGTCAGTTAATGACACGTAAATTGAGATTCGTCCGGACATCAGTCCAATGTCTCCTGGATCAATATCGATGTGTCAATACCCACTGACGCCTTACCTGTCGATGCTTAACGTCATTGGCGTAAGATCGGAGGACCCTGATGCAAGTTGTGTGGAGCCTGTTCCGGACAGTCTGGTCACTAACGGTATACCTTGTGACGTCCTGGAGGAGTAGCACTGAATTCTTACTAGACAGGAATTCGAAACGTCGTCAAGACGTCGCTGTGAAACGATCCTCCCTGAACGTCGTTTTACACGGTCTACAAGATTTAGGTCGGTCGTTGGTGGTTAAAGTTGCATTAACCAAGTGCCGTAGGCGCGTAATTGTCAATTGGAGACAATTGAAATGCAAAGCGACATCTCTAACAGACATATCTGCTTGGAGCATGCAAAGAGCTCTCTGACGTCGAACTTACGTCATCATTTCTCGCCTTCCCATAATCAATTTCAAAGAATTTGAAACAGTTAAATTGATTCTGCCAACAGATTTGTGTAATCGTGTGTTTTTGGACAAGCTAGACATTATCGATATCACTGCACACGTGCCGCACATGACTTTTGCTTATCTGGACTTTGTCCAATACACTGAATGTTCACTCTACACATGCACTGTATGCGTAATGGTTGTCGATCGGGACAACTGAACAGCACAAAGCAATGCTCATTTAATCATCATAAACTGAAAAAAATAATGTGTTAAAAAACGTGCTAAACTTTTTTTGCTCAGTATATGTCGATTGGTGATTTATAAATGCATTTAGCCAAAGTCATGCTAGATATAGTTCAGTCAGTATATTATCTGACATGTTTACAAATTCGAGCTATGTAAACAAGGATAAAGTCTTCTTAATTTTCAATACAATTTTGCATGAAATGGTTCAAATCTTGCAGGTGTGAGACACCTGCAAGATTCGAATCATCCCATGCAAAATTGCAGCAGTTTGACATTGTGCCGTATAGGGTCACAGGGACATCTCGTATGTAAGCAATAACATCATGACCATACTATAGGACAAATGACGATCAAAGTAGCAGCTAAACATACAAATATACATATACATATATTCTATTGCTTGAAAACATTACATGTTTTATAGCAAATACAAACATACATAACAGAGAAAAAGAACATGAATTAATAAGAAGAGCACATGATGTTACAATCAGATTCGAATCGAGTTTGCATAGTAGAAATATTTTGATGAATTAATTATATACTAGTCAAAACTCCTAACCGGCCACTTTGTTTTTCGATTTTTTGAAGTGTTTACCAATATCTGATTGGAAAGAAGTTTTCTTTTATGGAAAGGGTGGCCATTTGAGGATCGTTTTGCACAAACGTCGCGTGTCAAAAAATTAATGTGACTCTCTGACATTTCGAGAAAGACAAGGACCCCCATTTTTGAAAATCACAAAAACTGAGAAATTCGACAGAAATTCAGATTTAGGACGAAATAAAATCTTGATATTCTCGATTTTTCTCTATCAACACATCTTGAAAATAGACAAAGAAACATTATTTTCGAAGAAAGAATTTAATTCTATTCAATATTGCCTAGATATGAATCGATTTTCTACAAAATACCCCACCCACCAATGTTAAAATCGGTGAAAATCAAAATAAGGGGTATAGTGAAACTTGTGTCATTTTGAAAACATTCAAAACAGAATATTGCTAAGATTTTCTTCTCTTTTAGTTTGAAAATGATTATTCTATACAATGACTAACAATGATTGTGGTTATCCCGTCACTAAATGTGTCATTTGTGTTGGAAAATAAGTGGCCGGTTAGAAGTTTTGACTAGTATATTAGTTTTAGAGGAAGAAGTTATTAGATTTGTGAACTTTTGAAGGTTTGGCCAAGTATAATAGTATTGTCCAACAAGGTTAACCCGGGACATCTGCATATGTAATGACCCATCTTCGGTGATGTTTTGTTAACACGCTCAGCTAACGGACTTTGCACACGAAATTTAAGTTGTCCCGGGTTAATTTGGTTGGACAATACTTCTTTATATATTTCGATCGAAGACATCAACACAAGACATATAATACTCGGATAAACGGAAAATGACATCCGCTTCTTTTACATTGAAATATGTTGCATTTTAGTGGGTGAATTATGAATTGAGAGCGTTTCAATAATTATCATAATTTTGCAAAAGTTCATAACACACAATATAACCAGCTTATCCCACTGTGAAATACATGGTTATGCTAATTTTGCGTGGGGGCAATGCATCCGCACCATGCTGCGGAGAAAATTGAGATGTACATAAATCCAAAATATGAGACGTTTTACAGGATTAAAATTGCATGAAACTGCATCATTGCAATTCTTTATAAAACATAGAAATAGTCGGTGTTAAATGTATTTCAAAACCTCTTAACTCCAGCTTGATTAAAGTTAGAGTTATGATTGTTTTGCAAAGACATCTACGAAATGGCAGGGAAAAAAACGTGTCTATGTATCCTGGTCTAGCCACCAAATGTTGAATAATATCTTAAAGAAGCCATTTCCAAATGATTTTAACGTCCCTTTAATAAGATCTCATTTCTAAATTTTTGGCATGCAAACTATGATGATGAATCATATTTCTTCTTTTCAACAATAACTGTTTGTTTGTTGTTTGTTTGTGCGTATTTTCCCCCGCTTATCGAGGCACCACTAGCTGAACTAGTGTATGGTAACTAATCTACATGTAACTAGTGCTCTATATACAGTGAATAACATTGAATATAAACAAACTTTTTCTAACTCGAAACATTTTTACAAGTGGAAGAGAACAGGCAGTAAGTTTTACCTCACTGCTACCCACTTCAAACAGCTGGGTAGACTGAGGCTGACAATTAAGTGTCTTGCCCAAAGACACACCTTCACCGAGCGGGGCTCGAACTCGTAACCACCGGGCTACAAGTCGAGGGCGCTATCCACTGCGCCACCGAGGCTGCCAAACTTCGGAACATCAGATTAAAACACACTGCAGTAACGAGGTTTTTTTTGAAAAGTAACGATAATTGCTGTGAAAATATCGCATTCATTTTTTTCCAAAACCTCGCAACTACAGCTTATATAACCTGTAGTTGCGAGGTTTTGGAAGAAAAGGTGACGATATACGCAAGTAGTAACTTACCCTAACCGGCGAATCTTTCGGATTCCATTTCACAGCTACAGCATTGTAGGCTAGCTCTTCTATTGAACTTGGTAGTACTCCTGCACTGTTTTTCGTGTCTGAAAATGGTTTTATTCAATTAGAGTGGGATCGGGCATTGACATACGAAGGATTTTATTCCGGAAACAATTTTGTAACATGAGATTAAGTATTTAAGTGACATCATCTAAATTTACATGTATACAAAGGAATGGCATATATCATGATTTCCGCTAGTTACTTGTAGCTTTTTTGAGTACGTATAAAAATATTCCCGCACACTAGAAGCAAATAATGAGGGTATAAAACCCTGCCTTAAGAGATTTCATTTATCAAAATTCAAAAACAGTTTTTACTTTTAACTTGTAAACATGATATCTGCATGTCTTCAAATTATACTAAGGAAATAAAATATATATTTTGTGGGAAAGGCAATGGCTAAAAGTACGTATACGTCTTACATGTAACGGCTACAGTCTGTGCTTTAAATCCAAACAAATAACCTGACCACTTGCTGACCTCTTTGTAATTATGTTTGCTTTTTGTTTGTAAATGATAAATTTGTGTCAATGTTTTCAGTTGTCCTCGTTTTTGTATAAAAACAGCCTCAAACTGTTCTTTTGATTACATTGAAAAAAGTATACATTCTGACCGCTGTAACAATACACTCAATGACCTTACCTTTTTCATATTTTCTATTCTATATTCTTAACTACAAGCAGGTTAATATGTGTTCTTACTTTTTCACCTGCATCAATTGTATTAATTCAAATCGAATAAGATTTGATTGATATTACATGCAGAAACAATCGTCTGATATCTTTTCCTTACTTACCTATATCAATGACCCTCTGTTTATGGCTATGCTGTCGACTATGTTTAAGTACTTGTATGTATTAAAGTACCTATATCAATGACCCTCTGTTTATGGCTATGTTGTCGACTATGTTAACGGTTTGTATACTAGTATGCATTAACATACACGTACCTATATCAATGACCCTCTGTTTATGGCTATGTTGTCGACTATGCCAGAACTCCCAGGCTTTATATTCATCATCGAGCTGTTTATCTTCACGGAATACTGCCATTATGATAGACTGTAACAAAGAACATAACCATAAGTTAGTAAATGATATGAAATAAAACGTGGTTTCAGACAATGAGTTGGCATTGGGTATATCGGCAAAAGTTAAAACAATGAGCCTTAAGCTCGATTGCAATCGAAGCGAAAGACGATGCAAATCCGTATAACAAGCTATTTTCCAGTTTCCTACAATATTTTCATTTGCCATTTTCTTATGGGACGTAAAAAGCGTAAGTATTTTGAAATAGGTAAATAGCTGGGTAGGACGTTTGGCTAGTACACAATGGACATACAATACAAATGACACGTACCCTGACCATCTGGTTCTTTGGTGGTCTGTCTCCTTTATTCTCTAGCGTTAAGCTGTAATACTGACCTGTAGATGAAAAATAGAAAAGCACTTTTATTACTTTTCAATGAAAACCTCGTAACTGCAGCTTAAAACAAGCTGCAGTTACGAGGTTTTCGTAGAAAAGTAGCGATTATTACTTTTCAACGTTTGATATTTTGGATATTCATTAACAGCAAACGTTTGAATTGTTCCAATTTAAAAGTTGTTGCATATCAATAATTCGACAGTGCGAAAAAATATGTACATGTATTTTGTGTAGCCCTGAAATATTGAGGAAAGGGAGAAAACGCTGTAAATTCTATTCTATGTAGATATGTATGATCTGGGCCTTTGGCCTATATACTTTATTAAAGATTAGGTTTTGGTAGAGGATGTACACAAACATAGAAAATACATCTCAATCACTTTAGGCAAGTAAAGTCATGAAAACTCGACATATTACATAACATAAGATATAGAAAGCTAATGACATCAACGTTTTCATACAATTAACAATGATGTCATAATTTATCACGACTATATTCCCGAAATGTATATTGCAAAGATTTGAAAAAACCCTTTTTACTCAAAAGTGTTAGGCTACACTAAACATAACCAAAATTGACCAAGTTTGAAAAAAAAACAGATATATTACGGGATATATTAAGCGAAACGATATACGGATAATTTAACAAAATAATGGTGATTCGACGAATTTTATTCCTGCCATTATCACCTTATAGTCGATCTTGACCTTTGAACTTTTGGATCGGTGAAAATTACGACAATTATCTGACATAACAGTCGACTCAGCAATAGACATAAACATGTCAGATATAAGTGCGCAAACTACCGCTTACTCACAACACAAGATGGGTTTCTTGGTAGCCCTTGTTGACTGACAGCTGAATTAATGTTAAGGCGGTTTCCAGAGGTTCGAACGGCTACAGTTTAAACTTAAAAGTATTTCTGTAACTAGAAATACAGCATTAAATCCAAGCTTTCAGCTGTTTATTCAGCGTAACTAATGTTTGCAATGATTGAAGAGAACGACTATAAGCCAAGATCTCGGAAATACAATGTAAGCCGTAATTTGTTTTGAGACCAACATGGATCTAGAACAGCCTGTGCATACGCACAGTCTGATCAAGATCCATGTGATTCTCTAATAGATTCCTCGTGACCTGTAGAAACTGTAAGAGAGGAGCATGTATCCAGATTAGATTGCATTTTTGCATAGGCTGTTCATTTTCCATGTTGTTATCAAGAGCCGTAAGGGCCATGTTTCTATAAATATACTATAAGGTTCATGTTAATATGCATGCCTGTCTTTTTGAATTTTTATTTTCTATTTTTCCGGTCTTTATACCGATCCCATTTTCATTAAATATGCTAGAGTTAATCTCAATATATCGTGATTTTTGCTTTCATTGAATAGAATAAACATAATAACAGGTGCATTTATAAGATAATTATTTTCGTTAATGATTTTGATATAGTGATACTATTTTTTTGGCTCGCATAATGAGTAGCGGGTCATGTTTCAAATCACATTGAAATTTGATAGCGTTGATCTTTTTAAGTTTAAATACATTGTTGAAATGTTTGTCCAAATTTTCTGAATTGGTTTGCGAACGGTTTCCGTTATACGTAGTAGAATTAATGCCCACGCAATGGAATTGACCGTTTCTCAAAAAACAAAGTTTCATGTTTCTCCAATTATACTTGCTGTCGACAAAATAGATACGCTAAAGAAAAGAGTTTTAGTCTATAAGACAGAACTATTAAGACAAAAGGAAAAAATGCTGATTATTAGCATTCTCTTCTTTCGTCTCGGTGTTATCCCATTGGTTAGCAAATTCTATTCTAGGGACGACGAATCTAGATCTTTTTTGGAACAGGGTGATGATTCCATTTCTAGATAATAACCAAACGTTCATGCTATTTTACAATGACAAATCATGATAAAGGTGACTGTCTTGGAAATGTGAAAAAGTATCAACCCTAGTCAGTCTGCGCGGATAGCGCAGACTGACTAGGATTGAAACATTTCACTCCAAGGAAATTTCTAGATCTAGATTGTTTTCCCTTTTTTTACTATATCTTCGTTTTTGTCAAAATCTAATTTACGTCAGAAAAGTGAACTGTTCCTCGAAGTTCGTCTTGATGATCGTCCAAAAAAAAAAAGACTTTTGTGGCGTATGTGGGCACATATATTTACCTTTGTTTAGGTATGTTATCCTGTCTTCTTCAATCCTCTGATTGGTTGATATGGGAGTCTCCAGAAAATATCGGTAACCAGTTGGATCGCACTCCCTGGAAAACAGACAAGAACTTTTACTGTTGACGCTCGGTATGTCGATTTCGAGATGAGCGTTAACCAGGGCTACAGATAAGAGGGTGTGAACGATCTTCAAAACGCAATATTTTATTTTATTTTCATCAAAACCTATTCAAAAGAGTACCCAAAAACACAGGATTTTGAATTAAAATAACAAAAAGTTATAACCTTAACGACGTCATCCGAATGATTCCGACGTCACATGAGCATTGGGGTAGGGCTACCCTTACTGTATTTATATGCAGAACTTTGTTTACAATGTATCGTAAAAAGGAATATAGAAATAATACATTACTTACAGTTTTGCTACTGTATTTTTGGAGTATTTCTCCACCGTCTGCCAATACTGTCTCACATACATTGCCGGAGCGGATTTTCTCCTCTTGGCTACTTTTCCACCCTGACCTTCACCTTGGCTTTCAGATATTTCGATAGGCTGACTCTCGCTACCTTCTTTATACTAGAAAAATGAAATAATCAGATCGTCGGTGTTCTTGTAAAACCTCGTAACTCCAGCTTTACTTAAGCTGGAGTAATTACACGGGTGGTAAACAGAGAAACTAGCTCCAAAAAGAGTCAACGGTATTTTGTTTCTTCGTGACATCCGGCCTCTACCGAGGTAGTTGCATAGAGCGAAAATCTGTAAACAAAGGTAGGCCACGAACACATTTTTCTTCAATTATTTCTTTTACAACGAATTTTTAAAAAATCCGGCGATGCTGTAATATGAAGAAATGGTCGAAGTTTGTTGTGCACGAAAATATTCGGTGTTATTAAGCAGAGTTTGAATACAATCGTTGAAAAACATTTCAAAATCGAAAGTAAAACATTTTTTACTTTCGATTTTGAAATGTTTTTCAACGATTGTATTAAAACCCTGCTACTAATACTGTTTACTCCCGTTCACATCAAACTTCGACCATTTCTTCATATTACAGCATCGCCGGATTTCTCAAAAACTCTCTTTAAAAGAAATAGTTTTAGAATATGTGTTCGTGACCTTCAAATTTTCGCTCTATGCAACTACCTCTTTTTAGAGCTAGTTTCTCTGTTTACCACCCGTGAATTAGGTGTTGCAATGATACCGACGTAATATTGTATTTATCCTTACAACATGTTTAACACTAATTTAATTAAATCACCGCTGCTTGTGGCAATAATATATAATACAACAATAACACAACAATAAATGCATTTAACAAACTACATCAAACCATATCAAAACGAAGGCTTTTTTGACACCTGTTTTCTAAAGTGTTTATGAAAGTTGAAAAAATTTTGAATAATGAAAAAAAAAATGCTGAGCAAGCATTTTCAAATTTTCTGTCCTACCCATATAGCCTGATATAAAATTTAAGTTAGGGTTAAAATAGCGTGAGAACATCCACAAAAATATATATCCGAAGCTATCTGATGATGTAACCATGTATCACATCTCAACATTAAAGCATAATGACATAAAGTTATACATGTTGAATACAATAGAACATATATTATGTGCCTTGTACTGGAAAAGGTGCATTATAGCATTTGTGAGCAATAGGTTTCCCCGGCAGCCTGTGATTGAGTGCAGACAAATCGGTTTTATGCTCTCATAAGATAATACATGAATTTTACCTTTTCCCAAACAAAACCTGGGGCACGTATTATCAACGGTCTTACTACCACGATCTTGTGTAAACTGTGTAACAAAAAATCTGATTGCACGAGGAATCAGATTTGGCCAATCAGGTTTGTTGTTTCAAGTTACTACGCAAAAACTAATTGTACGATCGTTGATAATACGGACCCCTGGTTTTGACGTCCTTAACAGAAAAGGCTGTAGAAAACATTGAAGCAAAAGAAGAAAATGCTGATGATCAGCATTTTCTCCTTTTGTCTCAATATTTTTTTGGCTATAATAAAATATTTCGACCTTTTGTGATCATTTACTAAATGTCATCTGCAACAGCTTTCAAATTTGACCGCCTTAAAATTCTACCGTTTGGGAAAGGGTTAAAAGAAGCCATCAGAGAACATGATGGTCTTGATCAGACTGCGCGTCTGCACAGGCTGGTCCATCTCCGCAAGCCATTGGTGACATCTACGACGTAACGTCGTTTCTGTATTCACCCTTGGCGGATTTAGTCCGATTTTCTTAGTCTCCTGGAAAGCTTTTTCATTGGTTCCAGCGAGGTCTCGCTGGAACCAATCAGATTGTCGACTGATACATTTGTTATGAGTAACCAAATCATGACAACAGGCGGGAAAAAGCATTGCATTTGCAACTCAAAAACGTGAAGATGGGCGATTTCACTGCGATAGACAGGAATTCCCTAACTTTAATCGACGAATTATTTTACTTTCGACAATTCGACCAAAAAAGCAGGTAACTTTTACATAATCTGCATTACGTATGACGCGAAAGACTACGCGCGTTAATGACGTTATCAATAATGGACGTAAACAACCAGCAGAACAACCGCTAGGCGGCGCTTCGCGATTCCAAGAAAATCGGACTAAATCCGCCAAGGGTGAATACAAACGTAGGTGGGTTCAACCTTGCCTAGCGAAGATGAGACTGGTCGAGATCTTTGTTTTTTCAAATAATATAATGACCCTTTTCCCAGGTTCCAGCCCTTATACATAATCGCTTGGAATGAAAAATATCATATCCATAGCCGGTTTATAGTGTAGTTACGACAATTTGATAGTTTAGTGACGATAAAAGCGTAACCATATATTCGCTATCAGTTTATTGCTAAATCGCACGTTTATTACTCTACTCAACAAAAAAGAGAGAACGTTTTCTTATGCCAATGATAAGTAACATTATTTCAACCGGTTGATATATTTGAGACGTTTCTTGGTAAAGAAAAAAATGATTCTTTTCGTTTTTTAACTTCTTCTTATCAACTGTATCCACACTACGAACATTCTTTTTCCGTAATGTCCAAAACCTCGTAACTACAGCATTGAACAAACTGCAGTTACCAGGTGTGTGAATTAAATCTACGATATGAACAGCACACATTTATAAAACCTTCCTCAAGTCCAACACATTTTATAATGAATCCCAAAAAATAAAAATGCAATTTTTTGTTTGATACATAACGATAGAAAGAAAAAATAACTTACGTGAAAATGACACATTTCGCAGCTTTGCAACAAAAACTTCGTAACTACAGCTTGTTTAAAGCTGTAGTTACGAGTTTTTTGTTGAAAAGCAACGATATTTTGTGTTTCGCTATTTTTCATTTTTTTGTACAAAAATGACATCGCCAGTGGGCATTTTACTCTGACTTTACTCAACTATATCAAATGCGTGTAATTTTATATCACCAGATATCATGTCCTACTGGGCAAACAGGTTTTTAGAGAGCGTAGTCTCTCTATTAGAGCCACAAGCTACAAGCCAATATTTTGCAAACCGCACAACGAAAATAGTTCCATCCAATGAAGACAAAAAAGATCTAAATAACAATTGGAATAGTCTACAATCATACATGTCATTATATGAAATATATGACTTGTAATGTATGATCTATGCAAAAAATTCAAGTAAACAAGTCTTAATTAAATAGAAAAAAGATCAGTGTAGTAATTTGTCATTTACAATTGGGTCATGCAGGTCAGTCAGTCAAGTCATGTGACCTAAATTTTGGACAATGCAAACAGTCTAAAAATAGAATCACATTCCACACACAGATTCTAGTGCATAGTGAGTGTCTATCTGGGTAATGTGTAGTAAAGCCATAGTATGTTATGCCATGGATAAAAGGGTCATTAGAGCAAATTTCCTTATCAACTCAACTTCTCATACATTTATGAATGAGTTGATTTGAATATTTACCTTTCCTAATCAAACGTGTCTCCAAGAGAAAGTTTTTGACAACATTGAGGCACTTTCTCCATTTGCCTCAATATTTTCTGAACAATATTATGCACAATTCTAAACTTTAAAAACATTTTGTCATTTGCATCAGCTTTTGAAGTGGACCACTTCAAAAATTGTTGTTCGGAATTTTTTTGTTGTATGGTGACACTATGCTGCATCACAGAAAAAGGGGCTTCAATTATGTTGTCAATAGTTAATACATTCCTCCACTTTCCTTATTTTACAATGAAAATTTAGGGAAAATCCAATTTAGCCCCCCCCCCGTCAATAATTCAGACACATGGGCTTCAACAATATGAAATTGCTTCCTACGGGCCTGACACAACTCCACTTATATTCGAAGATGGTTTTACATGACAGTTACACAGAATGCTCCCACCCAATTATGTAAGCATGCAACATTGTCACAGTTTGAAATTTTATGTTGTGTCAAATACGCTCTCTAACAGTACTTTCAGTACTTTGATTGACATTAATACAAGGTATCAAACCGCCATTATTTCAACCTCAAGTATTTCGATCTTCCATTTAGGTACATATATGTCTTAAGTTCAAGTTAAAGACGATATAGGTACGCCGTTTTCCATGGTTCAAACTCAAAATAACGCTGTATCTAATTTCGGGGCATGCTATATGGATTGTCCGACAGTCAATAGAGAAAAAAGCTTTCTATGAAATAAATGAGTTTCAGTATTCGTTAACGTTTTGCCCGACTCAAAATCTGCGTCTTCAGCATCATTTCCAATATGAATTTGAACTGATTTACCGGGGTTGGACTCCTCTCTCAACCGCTATTGTCATATCGCGGCGGCTTGAGCACCTACCCGTTGATTCTTGGTATATCTAACATTAGTACTACGGTTACCACAATATCCAAACTGAGCCTCAAGCTGCTCTCTCACATAGATGATTCACACCCATTGGAGAGACACATATGACTTTTGTCGGATGTCAGAATGGATACTTGCCGAATCGGGGTTCGAACCAATAGGAATTTGAAAAATATTGAGTTTGAAAGCGTTGTGCTTACCGAGGTTTGCTGATCTTTAGGTGATATACATGCGTCGCTGTAACCGCTATCAGGGGATTTCATGTTCCGGTTCTCCTTGGTCACGTGATGAGGGGGCGGAGTCGGAAACTGATAACCGCCCTGTTGTTGTTGATGTTGTTGTTGCTGTTGTTGATAGTACTGGTTCTGTTGTTGCAGGTACCTCTCCAGCATGAGATCCCGACCCTCGGGCTGTGCCAGGTGTCGTGGGTGAGGGAACACATAATCCTGATGGTTATTGTAATAGTACATATCCTGAAAACTCGGGTCTACGTTCATAGTCACGTTACTCGAGTACACATTTTGATTTGTTGATACTGGAACTGAGTTAGTCCGAATAAACTGTGGATGTTTTGTAATATGGTGTACTGGTATATCTTGAACACAACTTACTGGGCTTACACCTTGTGAGTCCTGGGTCTGAGACACAGGGATGACAGGATTTTGTTGTTTTGATACCGAAGAAATTTTCCTTTTATTGCTTATGGTAGAATTATTTACAGTTATGTTTTGTTGGATTGGAATGTTTGGATATGATACAGTAGGTTGGGTAATGTTTGTGGATTGAGACACTATGGTTTGTATTCCCGGTAAATGTGAATCACTGTGTACCGGTGTTTGTATACGATTCGGTGTTTGTGTAGAGGGGATTACAGAGTCAACAGGCTTCATGGCCTCACTTTTAGCGAGTCTCGATACATTCTCTACGGCGTCTAGCAGTTCTTTACTCTCATTTGCGAGATTCTGTTGTGATCTCCGCTTTAATATCTTCTCTGTCAAAGCTTTCACTAAGTTTTTGGGAAGATCCTGAGACTTTTCAACACCATGTTGTTTTTCACCGCGATGCCTCCGACTACCACTCGATGACGTCATCTTGTCATGGGTAGGTCGGACACTCACCACACTTCCGGTTCCGGTTGTTGTATTGCGCATGTTTTCATACACCGACACGGGGAATGGTTCCGGTGTAATGGTGTGCCCGTTTGTTGTCTGTAACTGTGAAGTGTCTGGGATATTCGCTGGTTGAGACAGACTACTGTATAAATGAGTGTCGGGCGGGTCGTCTTCGTCTTCGTTCAAGCAAGCCGTCTCTATACAGACCTGTCAAAATACAAAAAAAACAGGCAATAAAGGTCGTGTCAAATTGCGTGAAATTTACGTCTCATTCCTGTGGTTAAGATTATGATATTATATTATACAACCCTAATCTGGTGCCCGTATTACTAACGATCGTACGTTTGATTTTTGCATAATTACTTGTAACAACAGCCCTGATTGGCTCAGTCGGATTTCTCGTGCAATCAGATGTCATGTATGTAGTAATACGGGGTTCTCGACCCCTGTTTCTCTTAACGTTAACGGCCAATTTTAAAGTTTCGATCTTTTATCTTATTAATAGTTTCATTTCCTACATATAGGCCTATTAAACGCAAGGTAATATTGTCATTAAAGGGAACAAAACTCACCATCTACAATCAAATGATCTAAAACACTGAAAAGCCTTTAAATTGAAATTTATCACCATTTAGTGTAGATTGAGAAGCACTTTACTTAACTTTAGTTTTGTTTCCTTTTTCATTAACCCTTTCCCAAACAAAACCTGGTTTTGACGTCCCTAAAAGAAAAGACTTGGGAAAAGATTGAGACAAAAGAAGAAAATGCTGATAATCAGCATTTTATCCTTTTGTCTCAATATTTTCTGTGCTATTTTACACACACATTTCAACTTTGATAACGTCTATTTTGTTGTCTAAAGCATATTGGGCCACCCTAAAATTTTGCACTCAAACTTGATCCTCATTCTGAAGAAGCAGTGATATTAAAGAAAAAGAGACTACTGAAATCAAAATATAATCGGACAGACGAACGAATGAAGACGTCATACATCTGCAAAACTCAACTTACTGAGAAATGGGACGAAACTGTTGTCGACGACTGATTTGATTGAAACACAAAAATATCTGATTGTCCATAAGGTAGAACGGAATATGCAAATTAATAGTAGTTGACTTATTTTTCAAAATGTCATAAAATTATCCTAAAAAAGATATGTTTGTGAAAAGCAAAATCCAATGTCGCTGAAAAAATCTCGTTGCTTGGTTCGAAATAGACTTTGGAAAAAGAAGATTGTTCACGACGTCATTAACAACAATTTTGACGTCATCAAAAACGCAGACGTTACATTTGCTTCAACTATGTTTGACCTGCAAGAAATCAAACAAATACAAATAAAGATGTTACCGTTATTTTTCGAATTTCCATCCATCCATAAATTAGAAAATAAAACAGAGTTGTAGCAAGTGGTTACATCGTACGACCACAGTTTGAAAGTTTTACCACGGGGCACTTTTAATCACAGTCGACAATATTTTAACCTCAGTAAAAATCCCTGTTAAATGGTGCGTACAGCTCATTGCCAAAAATATAACACTTCTTTAATAGCTAAGGTGTCGTGTATTCGAAATAATAGAGCAATTGTAACTATATCGCGAATTTTATACGGACAGTTTTCAACAAAAACCTCGTTACTGCAGCTTGTTGTAAGCTACAGTTATGAGGATTTTGTTGAAAATAAGCGACATTTTTTCTTTATTGCTCCTTACTAACACAAGCTTTATTTGATGCTGTTTAATGACACTTTAACGTTATTTTATGTCGGCCATATTGCGATAGATGGATAATCTATGGATTCCTAGGAATTCGCTTACTACATGTACAACATTTATCTGGGCACCAAGAAGCGCTATAGACCCATAGTATTTTCTTTAAGTAGTCGAACATTATCAAATCTCTTAATCAAATATGGAGAATAAATGAGTAAATGGACAAAGTCCAAATATCTATACTAGTCAAAACTTCTAACCGGCCACTTAATTTCTGCCACAAATGACATATTTAGTGACGGTATAACCACAATCATTGTAAGTCATCGTATAGAATAATCATTTTCGAAATGAAAAAGATGAAAATGTTACCAATATTCTGTTTCGAATGTTTTAAAATTGACACAAGTTTCACCATACCCCTTATTTCAATTTTCATCGATTTTAACATTGGTGGGTGGGGTATTTTGTGGAAAATCTGTTCATATCTGGGCAATATTCAATAAAACTAAATTCTTCTTTCCAGAATAATGCTTCTTTATCTATTGACTAGCCATGTTGATAGATAAATTTGAAGAATGTCGAAATTTAATTTGGTCCTAAATCAGAATTTCAGTCGAATTGTGCAGTTTTCGTGATTTTTGAAAATGGGGGTTCTCGTCTTTCATGTTATCCCAAAGAGAAACATTAACTTTTTAACACGCAACGTTTGTACGAAATGGTCTTCAAATGACCAGCAGTTCCATAGAAGTAAACCTCTTACAAATCAGATTATTGTAAATATTTGAAAAATGCGCAAAACAAAGTGGCCGGTTAGGAGTTTTGACTAGTATATTTAGGGTAATTACTGAAACGAAAGACTTTACAGGCATTTATAACCTTTTAAAGATGTGTTAGTTGATTTAAAGTTTTATTTGTGACATTGCAGAAAAGGCTGAAATCAACAAATACCCCGGGGAGAAGTCTTTTCTGGTATCAAATTTGTGATTTGATTGAATGAGACATACCCTCGGTATTATTGCAAACTTCGTAACTCCAGCTTTAGTTTAGCTGGAGTTACGAGGCTTTGCAATAATACAGACGATGTGTCGCTTCCAATGTCACGGTTTATTATCTATACTGAAAATCTAGAATCTTCTTCAATTGAAACAATTTAAAGATTGAAAAACACTTTCCTAACGACACAAATTAGATGTATGTACATAATTATATTATGTCATGGCTGAAATCATATAATTATGATTTGCACATAAACTGAGTGTTATTCATGAGCTCTTTCTCCTAATAACTCTGTTTTTCAAAAAAATCCTACAAATCGAGAGTTCAAAACAAGGTTTTAGTGCGAGAAGGTGTTCAAAACCTTCACATTAAACAAGCATAAAGCAAGAGATATAATCTAATTAATTAAAACATTCTTACTGCATCATATACCGGTATCACGGTGGGGATTGTGCATGATGGGATGGATAACGACTACCGACAATAGTGAACGATTTTATCAAGTAAACCGTGACGTAATTTCGGACAAATAAATAGTATTTAGTTGATGTTGTTATTAAATCTCGTAACTACGGCATGAATCAAACCGTAGTTACGAGATGTTATAACAACACCGACGGTTTATCAAAACATAACGGTAAACTCAGTCTATTTTTTGCACAAAATTTGATGCCAAATCGCCTCGCTTCAGGTAAGACATTTTGCAATAACTCTATTATTTCTGTATCAATTTTCAAGCGGTTTGCTGCATGTACCCCGCCTTATCGAGCTCTTTCATCGGATGTATGACATATTAGATAACTCATGATACTTTTTCCGAAATATTGTCCCAACCGACCAGAAAGCAAAATGGTAACGACTACGGCCAAATTAACCACGCTTCAGGTAAGAATTTGTGCAATAACTTTCGTGTAAAAATACAATACTGGTCCAAATGGGGGGTGGTATATAAAATTTATGAAAAAAAAGTATTTAATAAAAGAAACCCGTCATATTATTTGTTCAAGTGTGTTATGTTGATAATGAAGAGATAAATTGACCCATAAAAAATAAACAATATTTCTTTTTTCATATTCATTTTATAATTAATCGGCCAAAAAATGACGTTTTTTCAGCCACAAAACGTTACATGAAATTAGGAGCTTTCCAAAATTGATTATAGTTTTTGCAATTTTTAAAATCCAAACAATTTTTCTTTAAAAATTGGGTAAGTAATAATTAAATTTCATAAATATACCATTTTGGTAATTTTATCTTTTAATGTACGAAAAATATTCCATTTGAAATAAACCCATGATGTAAGTTACATTCGGTGTCCAATAGAAAAGGTGAAAACAGAGGTAAAAATAGGTTGTACTATCAACCAACATTTTTTGAAAAATGAGTACTTATGCTGTCAAAATACTAGAGAAGTCGATTTTATAAACAACTTGTTGGATATAAATTTGTTATTGGCAACATTTTTCTGAATATTGGAAACACACAGTTTCGTGTCCAAATGTAACTTACGCTTTCAACCCAGCATCTTGCATATGCTATAAACTGGATTCACCATGAATAAATATTTATCTAAAAGGGGTTATGACCTTTCCACATCAACACACTTTTGGGTGACATCATTCAGTTAGGAGCTCAAACATTATCCTGTGTGTCTTTTTCAACCTAGTAACTTACGAATTTTGTGTCTTTGTAACTTACAAATTCATTATTTCTTTAGTCATTACTACACTTAAATGGTCATAAATAGGAAAAAGAACATAAAGAGGTTATCAATGCATACAAAATGAATGTTCTTGTGTTTTTGGACATGTCTACAGCTTTTATTAATTCTGTGCGGGAAAAATAATCGAGTCAAAATTTGTGTAAGTTACGGTGTCCACATAACTTTGTCAATTTAGATTTATTCAACTATGAGTCTCAGGTTATATTCTGACATAAAAAGCAAGTGTTTGTTTGACTTAATTTGACATCGATGTCAAATGTTTGTTGTTTTGTGAAAAACATTCTAAAAAAGCAACCAAGAGACAACTATGTAACTTACAAAATTGGTTAGGTGTCTTTGTAACTTACAAATTTATTATTTCTTTAGTCATTATTTCACTTCAAAGGTCATAAATTAGAAAATAGAACATAAAAAGGTTATCAATACATAAAAAATGGTTCTACTTATGTTTTTGGACATGTCTACAGTTTATATTAATTCTGTGCGGGAAAAACAATTGAGTTAACAAATTTGTAAGTTACGGTGTCCACATGGTTTTGTCAATTTAGATTTTTTCAAAAATGTGTCTCAGGCTGTATTCATGTATAGAAAGCAAGTGTCTGTATGACACAATCTTATATTGATTTCAAATATTTGTTGTGTTGGGAAACATATTTATAGAAGGCAGTCAAGAGACACAATGTAACTTACAAAATTAGTTTGGTGTCTTATGAACTTACGAATTTATTATTTCTATTGTCATTATTTCACTTCAAAGGTCATAAATTAGAAAAAAGAACATAAAAAGGTTATCAATATATAAAACTTGATTCTACTTATGTTTTTGGACATGTCTACAGTTTATGTTAATGCTGTGGGGGAAACAAAATTCAGTCAAAGTTTTCGTAAGTTACGGTGTCCACATGATTTTGTCAATCTATATTTTTTCAAACATGTGTCTCAGGTTGTATTCATGCATGGAAAGAAAGTGTTTGTATGACACAATAAGACATTGATTTCAAACATTTGCTGTGTTGGCAAAAATATTTATAAAAGGCAGTCAATGGACACCATGTAACTTACAAAATAAGTTTGGTTAAGTCACATTTAATGTTTACTGGACACCAAACCGTTGGACCGATTATCTTTTCCATTTGAAATCATATAAAACACTATTTGGCCTGTTCAAAAACCACTATAAAATGTGCATTAAATGATTTTGAAAATTTGACTTTGATGTAACACTTTTGTTCCCAGTATTGTATTTTTACACTTTCTTATTTCTGCGTCAATTTTCATGCGGTTTGTTGCATGTACTCCGTCTTACTGAGCCCTTTTCTCAGATGTATTATTTATCTGGAACTTCCCTGTACTTTTCTCAAAAACCGATCCCAACCGACTAGAAAAAGGGCCTGAATTTTTTGTCGTTTTTCTGGTCGGTTGGGATCAATTTTTGGACAAAGTACAAAAATTCTACAAACAAGTTATATATCCGAGGAAAGAGCTCACTAATGCGGGGTACATGCAACAAACCGCTTGAAAATTGGAGCAGAAATAAGAAAATTATTGCACAATTTCTTACCTGAAGCGAGGCAAAATTTGTCCGTATACTTCGTATTCGTTATCCATCCTATCATGCACAATCCCCACCGTGGGTATATTGCATACGATTTACTGGCCTATTCCCGAGAGGTAATCTAGTGACATTATAAACAAGTTTCAAGTTAAATTAGAAATAAATGCCCAATTGCACGATGACACAAACATGAGCCATTTGTACAAATTTTACAAGACACAATGGTCAATATGTATGGAGGACAAACATGCACTTCTTCTTGAACTTTCGTATAAATATTTGTGACCCATCACGCTAACAGGGACGTTATAGGAAGTGTTTAAAATATCTACCATAGTTAGTCTACGCAGTCCGTGCAGCCAGACAAGGGCCGATACTTTTCACTTTTATATAATTGTCAGAATCTGTAGATAACTGAATTTCAAATAATTGCGAGAACTGAATTTCAAATCATTTTCACGAATGTCTTCAGCTTGGATAAGGAATTTTTTACCCATCACGCTAATATGGGCCTTATAGGAAGTGTGAAAAATCTTTACCATAATCAGTATGTGCAGTCCGCGCAGCCAGACAAGGGGCCGACACTTTTCACTTTTATGAAATTGTCTTAACCTGTAACTGAATTTCAAATAATTCTGAGAACTGAATTTCAAATCATTTTTCACGAATGTTCTCAGCTTTGACAAGGAATTTGAGGGTATTAAATAGAATATGATTCAACATGGAGAATAGTTCTTTAAATGAAACTTGGAGAAAAACGCATTCTTACCGAGCGTGTTTGTTTGGGGACGAAAAAAAAAGAAAGAAAAAAAAAAAAAAAAAAAAAAAAAAAAAAACAGAAATTTTAACCGTGTCATGTGATTACCCCCATAGTCCAATTGAGGTTGAAGACAAGAATAGTGATGCTTCGTTTTGCTATGATGCTACTTTTTACTAAGATTGTCAATTTTGCTTACAAAAAATAGAAAGAAACGCACAAAATTCTGTTTTTTAAACTGTCTTCTTTTTCAACAAAGATTTCCAGAACCATATATGGGGATACGTCGAGTAATTTTCTCGTCGGAAGCAGCCCCTGTATTCTAAATGCATCTGTAGACTGCTATGGTCATATCGTGGTACTGGAGCAAATAGCCATTGATTCCTGTAGTTTCTAGTACCAGTACTATCACAATATAATAACTGAACCCCCAGCTGCTCGACCACATAGGTTAACGTTTGTGAAACCTTTGGTGGTAGACAATTCTGTCAGAAAGGATGCTTGCAGCGACCGCGGATGGAATCCGGAATCTCACGAGTGAGAGTCCGATGCGCTACCAACTACGGTCTCCGGGGATCAAATCCGGGACCTGGAAATAGATTTTAAACGGGTACCTGCTTAACTAAATTATTCCTTCTGTTCCAGATACTTCCTTGTTAATGAAACTATAAAATAGTTCGTTATTTTGTCATGTTATGCCTCATAATAACGGATATGAAATATTATCAATAGCTGTTTTTTTTCGATATTCAGCAATACCGTAAAGCAGATATGCATAATTGAAAATAATCCTTTACGTCTATTGCTCAAAATGTATACGTTACTTTAACCCTGTTTCAAACAGCAACAGTTTGAACTTTTCCACTACGTAAATTGCCACTGTAACATTTTGCATGGACGACAAAACTAGGGTTTGACAAGACGGTAAAATGTGGGTTGATCAAAATTGTAAGTGAATACAATTCTCATTTTCTTTGCCTTTCTGGATAGAAAACAATATTGAAAATAAAAAAAATGCTTGTCACAATCAGTTTTATCATTTTCCGCAATGTTTTCGAAGACTTCACCTTGTGTTGGCGTCAATAGCGTCATTATATAGGGATGTTTAAATGAATTTGGATATTTAAGCAGGTGTGTGCCGATTTTACGATAAACATCTTATTAAGAAAATATTTCCTATAAACATTAAAATTAATGCTATTTGGTCGTTTCAAATGTTTTTGTGTTTTGCTACCGATTCAACCGTCGCTATATAAATGATTTGGAGTAACGTTAGTACATGAAGTACGTGTTTTTGTTTCTACTTATATACGTAATTTTGAAGTCGGTGCTTTAATTTCTTTATGTGATTCTGCATTCACTACTCCTCGTGAAACAGACTGATTTAACCCTTTCCCAAACAAGACCAGGTTTTGACGTCCCTAATAGAAAAGGCTTGGGAAAACATTGAAACAAAAGAAGAAACTGCTGATAACTAGCAGTTTCTCCTTTTGTCTCAACATTTTCTTTGTCATATCTTACACAAATCCTATCTCTAATAACATCCATTTAGTCATTTATGGCAGTTTTTGAAGTGGATCAACCTAAAATTTTGTTGTTTGGAAAGGGTTAACGCCTCTGTCCATAACAGTTGTGATAACATCATGGCGGCTTGAGCATCTAATCATGGTTTCCTGGAATATCCTTCACCTGTACTTGAACAATAGCCAATCCAAGGCTCTAGCCTACTCGCTTATTTAGATGATTCAAACCAATTAGTGAGAGGTGGATGATTTTTTGAAATGACAGAGAAGATATATGCCGAGCAGTAGTTCGAACTCTCTACCACAAGATTGACAAATCCTGACATTACCGACGGAGCTAACCAGGCTAGGCGTCATAAATCAGGAATTAGATATCGCCGGTGTTATAAAAAAAATAATCGTACTCCAGGTTTAATCAAGTTGAAAATATGATGTTTTGCAAAAACACTGACAATTTACTAGAAATTATACAAAGGTTCTTACATGTATCTATCTTACTGACCCAAGATAGGTCTTTTGTGAGTGGCAGCAAGGACACCGCCGACCAACTCATTCGTCTAGAAAGGTATAATTGTAGCCAATCGTTTAATAGTTTAATAATATATAAAAAGACACGAAAGAGAAACAGATAAATATAAAGACATAAATAGCACAAACTTTAATAACAGACAAGAACTTGTTTGTGGACAAAGAACGAGATTCTATAGTTAAAATAATTCTTGATAAAGAGTAATTTTATGAAATCAAATACATGTAGTTTAAAATAACTTACGGTCGATTTTGCTATTCAAACATATTGTACAAAATGACCACACAGTGAATGAATTTTGAATACTGAGGTCACAATTGGAATATTGTGTCTGTGTCATTCCAAAACCTCGTAACTCCAGCTTTATTTAAGCTGGAGTTACGAGGTTTTGCAATAACACCGATGGACTATTGACACTTCTGTTGAACAGATCGACTTTGTTGACAAAAAGGACTAAATCGAACTAACCTAGCCTTTCTCCTTACTCCATAATTTTCTTATAGGGGAAACGGACAAAATAAATGAAACCATTAGTATTGAGAAAAGCAAACTTTGTGTATGATGGTTGTGGAATGCTTTTATAAAAACATGAAAACTAATCAGATAAAAATGCATTTTCTGCATTTCACTAGTCAATCTTTGATTTGTTGATAGTATATTCTATTTGCAATTACAATCTAATTGTAAATTATCATTTCTATGTTAAATAATTAAATTATTTTTGTACCTATAATAACGAACCACTCGGGTGATACTGATAATCATAACTTTCTTTACTTTCTGAGAAATTTGTTGAAGGCTATCTTATACTTCAAAAGATGAGAAGCCAATTTCAAGCTATCCTTATTCCTGTGCAAGAATTCTGATGCAAAGAAAAGGGATACGTCCATGTTGCCCAGTGAGCCATATTTAATTGTCCACTTAACTTCACCTATCAAGTATTATAGAAAAGCTTCCTTAACTCTTGTATGCCATTTTAAATTTCAACGGTCTTAGATCAAGTGATGATAAGTTACAAAATATTATAATCAATTCCTAAATAGCCGCTTTTCAATAAAAATATTGTCCCTTCAGCTTAAAACAAGCTGCAGATACGAGGTTATAGTTGAAAAGCGAGGAAATACTGATTCAAAATTAACTGCATTGTTGACCAATCAAAAGCGTTTTAAAGTTTTACACTCATCATTAGATACAAGACACTTCGTGTAATTCCGCCTCCATCGTCGGTGGTTTCCGTAAAAAAGAAAATTGACTAGGGTATCATATCTCAACATTTCAAACGGATTCTAATAACAAAATTATTGCTCCTTTTTCATAAATTTCCTTTGTAGAACATTTGGTCTGGCCAAATCATCAAACACTGCTTATCTAAATATACTGAGAGGCAAAAATAAGTATACACCCTGGTTCTCCCATGTTTTCTGAGAAAACGATTAATAAATTATGAACGATTTTTAAACCTCGCCGAAGGTGGTCGTTTATTGATGTAACCTTGTCCGCCTATCGGTCTATCTGTGCTTTTTCCGTTGCAAACGTGTTTCATATCAAACAGCGTCATCGGAAAAGGGGATTAAATCAATGAATTAATGCAAGCATTCACGTTGACACAAGTCTTACATTTATGGACGGTTTTGAATAAAATTTTCACAGAAAGTGCCTACTCACCTAGGAACATGCGTACATTGTTATTGCTTTTCCATATTACTATGCGTCACGGCAAAAGGGGGCTTGATACAAACAAGTTATCTGACATAACTTCTTCTAAATTTATTGTCAGACTTTGATAAAATTTGCGCAGAATGTTCCTAGCTACCTGACTAAGTGTACAGAGTGTCATGTTTCTGTCGCATCATGCTGTGTCATAGAAAAATGGCTCTTATTGCAAAAAGAGACATATTGATCAAATTCAACCAGCCAGTGAGAATTGTGTTTTAATGTTAGAGAAAATTTAACGTTGTGATTTGTTGTGATAAAGAATGAAGAAATTAAAGACGGATTAACAGCAATATTTGATGATCCACTAAGTCGCACGTGCAAAGTTTGCAAAATCGACATGTGACAACAGTATGGGTAGGCAAGCAATTTTAACGGAAATTTATTAACACTGTATTATTGGTCTATGGGTAGAAATGAAATGTAAAAAAAAATTGAGTCGTTATGATGGAAAATAAGCGAGATATTGACAAACAAAAAGTGTATACTTTCTTTTGCCTCTCAGTATATATGTAAAATTATTATAATCTAAAAACAAGATGTGTTTGTGAAACACCAATGTCCCCGAAATGGTCAATGTTAAGTCTTTGGACAGACAGGCGGACAGACAGACAGACTGACGGACAGACAGGAATGAAATATTATGCCCCCAATCTTTCCATATTGGGATATAAATGTCTAAAAAGAATTTATTGGTTAGAACAACATGCATTCTAGCTAAGATTTAGTTGTTTAAGGACATTTCAACGTTAGGGTATCAAAGGTAAAACATGAGTAGTCTACAATTAACTGTTAAAGAGACTGATTTAGTTGACAGCGTTAAGGACAGATAAATTTTTTCTGTACTGATATTTAAATATATGAGAAGTAAAAAAATGACTTAAAAACTATAGGTCACCAAGCGAATTAAAAAGTTATTGGATTTCAAGAGAGGCTACTCTTGCCCAAAATTGCAAAAATGAGGTGTCACTTTTGTGTCCATCTGAAGCGGACTAGCTCATAAAGGGACCACTTTGCTTTTGTTGCTCCGTTTTCTATCGCTAACGCCACATGTTGAACGCGTAACAGAAAGCGAAATGTACCATCCGAGTACAATTACACTTTAATTGACCAAACAAAGAAAATTGAAATAACCGAAAAGGGTCTTGTCAATTATCAATCAAATATTGACTAAATGTAAAAAATACATTTGCTGAAAAGACCAATTATTGAAACAGCTTTGTTTCGTTATTTAAGATATGCGCAGAAAGTTGCGCAGTAACAACTGGAGGATCTGTCCGTAAGCGCTATAGACAGTAGTTAAAGATCTCTCAAACAATGGAATACAGAAGGTGGAAAAGAAATACATGTATGTTTCTATCCTGAACTAAGGAAAATGTCTCTATTCATAAACAAGATGTTTAGATGAGATAGACAAGGAGAATGGATATGAAATTGTAATAAAGAAGAAGCAATTGACTTTAAACAAAAATAAATCCTGTATGTACATATCCTCGGCGGTAGAAGAGCGGATAATTCGATTTACAATATACGAATATACAATGGTTACCTCCCTTGGTGTATATTTTCAAGCGCACATATGAGCTGTGTTTTACCAATTCCAACTCAATGACACTTTTTGACTCCCTAAAAGATAAAGGCTTTAGAAACATTGTTGAAAAGCAAATTTTTAATTTCCCACAATGTTTTTACCTTAAAGACAAACAATCTTCTACTTGAATTTGTTGTCTGCAACATCTCTTTCGCCATCTGGTAGTGGTTTAAGCAGGTAGTTTTTCCACTGATTTGAATTGATGGTCTATTTAAGCTTTATCATTTTTTGATAAGTTAATTTGAGAATGAGTTAGAATATCATTAAGATTAAGGGTTAGCGCTGAAATATATGCAGTTTCTTCTTTTGAAAGATAAGAAACAGACACAAAGTTATAATTCGAATGAAAATTAGAAGACAATAATCTTAAAACAGGCTCCACGTAGCCTATTGTAAGCCGTCGAAGTGGCATTAATTTGCTATACCGTCTACAAACATGCAACATTCACCCCTTGACATGCATAAATGTATTCAGCAAACCAAAGTGACGTATGAGCATGCACGTTTGAAATAATAATAATACAGAAAAAGCAGACTACGAACAAATATATTAGCAAATTAAAGTTACGAATAAGTACACTATTTTTATACGTTTTTCTTTGAATTTGGTATATGTAGGTTTATTTGTTAAGATTATTGTCTTGAATTTCGAATGCATGAATTGACTCTTGTTAAAATGCACTTTATTGATTACTAACACACGGTGGATAATCACGTGATACAATATTTTCAGAAAAACTTCAAGAATTTTGTAAATACTGGACCGATTTGAATTCGATTTGAAGCAGAGAATGTGGACAGACGTCACGCATAAGATGGACGTGATTTAAAGCAAAATTTTGGTTTATTTTCAATAACTTTTTTATCAGTTAATTTTTCAAAAATCCAACACATCCAGCTTATTCCAGGCATTTTCCACCTTCTCTGCTTCAAACCGAATTCAAATTGGTCAAGTATTAAAAAAGATATTGAAGATTATCGGAAATTCTGAGTCACATGATTATATACTGTGCTAATGATAAATGGAATTCCTTTAGAAATAATCAGTGCGGAATAGGATGGGACTAGTGAGTAGGATCACGTTAAAATCTAAAATTTTGACTGACTGTCAGACACAAAGGATCACAAAATTCTTGTTTTTTGTGATTTTTCTTTCAAATATCGGTACTATTATACTCTTCTCGTTGGTAAAATGCTTTTAACTATAGAATTTGTCAGATGGAATGTTATATAGAAAATACCCATGTGCCATTTAAAATGCACAGAATAGCTATTACAAAGGTCAAGTGTCTTTGATAGGAAGTAACCTGCTACGGGAAAGCGTACTTTATCGAATAGAATCCAACTGCGTCGGCCTAGAATTGAACTCCTTGAATAAAAATAGGTATCATCGAAATACAAATAAAATTCATTTTCCTTTAAACAATGATTTCACAATTTTTCAAAATGTCTATGTTTTAAAACAATAAAATGTTCTGGAAATTTCAAATTTTCAAATTTCTGTCAACCCTATCCCATGAAAATACTCCTTCTGGTGACAATACTGAATATTGACTTTAAAAAAACAGGCTTGAAATAAACGCTGATAGTCAGTATTTTCCAGTTTCATATGTTACTTAAAGCATTAAATCTGATATTCTATTTTTAGACCAGCCTAGAATATTAGAAAAAGGGGTTTTATGATTTTCAGGTTGCTTTTCCCATGACAAGTTACGTGTTTCGCGGCGTGGAATCAAGTGACACTTTCAATATGCTTGTTTCGATAATTCTGTTTATATTTGACAGATGAAAAGAAAATGAACAAGAAGCCGGGAATACTCCATGTATTTGCCAAATACCAAGGATTTTTGGCAACCGATCAAAAAGTCTGGTTGGTCATCAATAAATCTTTTATCGCTCATTTCCTAAAGATCTAATACATATATCTAATTCATGCAACAGTTCCCGCTTCAAATCGAATTCAAATCGATATGAACAGAATTATTGAATATTTTCTGAATTTGTTTGTGTCACGTGATTTCACGTCACGTGTTTGTTAATCACTACACCAAAACAACACCTACGTCCTCTATTACCTCCTCGGCGACCGAGACCGGGCACGAGTCTGACGTCAATTCCGCCAGCGCTGGTTCCCCGCCGTCACGGTTGAAGAATTTGTCCACGTCGGAAGCCAGCGACGTCTGTAACATCTCGATGTATTCCGGCTCGACCTCGAGACCGTTACCAACTTTTGAGCTTATATCACCATCTCTGAAGGTAACAAAATATTTTTGTCAAAAACGCTTTGCAGAAACGTACAAAACATATGATTTTGAACAAAATGCAAAATCATTTGGAAATATTGCTTTAACCCGTTCCCACACATTGACACTTTTGGACGCCCCACAAAATAATGGCTTTGGAAAAAATTGTGGAAAATGAAGAAATTGCTTGTGACAAGCAATTTCTTCATTTCCAACAATGTTTTTTACCAAGAAAGACAAAAAATGTTAAATTTTGTTCAATGGAACTTGTCGTCTGCAACACCTATGAGTTATGACTAGGCTAAAATTGTGTTGTTTGGTAATGGGTTAAATTATGGCAAAAATTATTGAAGTTCAAAGTAAAATGGGTCTATGTGTGTGGATAGAAATATCAACAAGAGTCAAAGGTCATGAAGTATCCATATGTGAAATATCAAGGCTCTATCTATACATGTAATAGTGCATGAGATAAAGGCCAGGTTAACGTTTTTTAACAAGAGCTGTCCGAAGACAGCGCGCTCGACTTTCTAAGTTGCTTAGTATAAAGGGGGCATAACTCCAAATATAGTGCAGCCAGGGTCATGGACCTTGATAGTAAGGTAGAGGGTGTGATGGTGAATAAGTATTCCAAGTTTGGGTTGAATCCCTTTGATAGTATGGAAGTTATTGATGTTTGAAAAAATTTTAACCTTTGTTGCAACGCCAACGCCGACGCCGACGCCAACGCCGACGCCAACGCCGACACCCGGGTGACAGTATAAGCTCTCATTTTTATTCGAAAAGTCGAGCTAAAAATAGGTCAAACTCCGAGGTCAAGGTCACTAGGTTAAAGGTCATAGTCCCAAACGAAAGGACTTGGTGGAGTAATCCATGTCTGAAATATCAAGGTTGTATGTCTAATAGCGCCTGAGATATAAACCAGGTTAAAGTTTTTGAAGACGCAACGCCGATGCGACGCGACGCTGACGCCGACACTAGGGCTGTGACATTAGCTCTTCGGACAACAAGAGTTGTCCGCGGACAACGTAGCTCGCCTATACGGGAGGTCGTCACAAAAACAGCAAAATTTTCAAAAGTAGGGCACTCCAAGGTCAAGGTCACAAGGTCAAGGGTCATGGTCACAAATGAAAGGTCTTGGCAGGAGGTATCAATGTGTGAAATATCAAGGCTCTATCCATGATAGTGCATGAGATATAGGCCAAGTTAAAGTTTTATAAAAGTAGGTCAAACTCCAAGGTCAAGGTCAATAGGTCAAAGGTCATGGTCCCAAATGAAAGGTCCTGTCGAGAAGTATCTATGCGTGAAATATCAAAGCTGTTTCTCTAATAGTGCCTGAGATATATAGACCAGGTTAAAGTTTTTCAAGTGAAGACGGGAAGAGACGGGACGAGACGCCGACACTAGGGCTGTGACATTAGCTCTCCGGACGTAAAGTCCCGGCTCGCTGAAAAGTCATGGATTGCTAAAAATGCAACTTTTATGGTGTTGCCCGGACAATTTTCTTACTCGCATGATAATATATGCGCTTCTTTTCAACAAACATCTCGTAAATGCAGCTTAAAACAAGCTGTAGTTATGAGGTTTCAGTTGAAAAGCAACGATATAGTAGCTTGCAACCAAAGCGAAACTACCAAATACAAATTTATCTGCGTGTCCATAACATACTTCATAATATCACAAATAGAGTTGATCTTATCGCCGATCTTCATCCCCGTTTATCCAATGCTGGTAGGTTGATATACTCATGCAGCAACGCGACGGCTGACGCGTGGTTGTCGTCATTGACGGCTGTCGGCTGACGACGTCGCCGTGAGTTGGTTACCGTTCTAACGTAAGTGTCAAAAAGGCAACTTTGATGACGTTGCCCGTACAAATGTCCAAACTGGATGACTAACGTCGCTTTTCGACAAAAACTTCGTAACTGCAGCTTAAAACAAGCTGCAGTTACGAAGTTTCTGTTGAGAAGCTGCGACATTATGGTTTGAAGCCAAAGCGACACTACCAAATACAAGTTTATTTTTATGTCCAGAACTTACTTTATAATATCATAAATAGAGTTGATCTTATCGCCAATCTTCATCCCACTTTTATCCAGTGCTGGTAGATTGATGTACTCGTGCAGCAACGCGACGGCTGACGCGTGGTTGTCGTCATTGACGGCCGACGTCGCCGCCGTAAGTGGATGACCATAAAACGCCCGTATGTCGTCTGGCGGTCCGTCTGCTGTCGGCGATACGCCGTCTGCGTCGACGTTTTTACCGTCTGCATTGTTATTATTATTGTTGTTGTTGTTGCTGTCGCTGGTCTCGTGTCCGATTGGGGTTTGTTCTGTCTTTAGTTCCTCTCTGAAAATATACAATAAACACAAACATTCAATATTTTTATCAACAATTTCCCAAACATACAAGCAAAATGATACTTGAAAGCTGCTGTGGACGACAAAAAATGATGTCGATATAAAAATGCAGATATTTTTCTTATATTTGTAGAACAGACACTTTTCTTCTGTCTGTTTGTTTTCCCATGTCAATTCTTGAAAGGACCCCAAAACAGGTTTTATAGAGAAAGGGATAAATATCTTAGTATAAGTCTGCTTGATCAGCAATAAATCGATGCTTTTCCACAAAAATATCGTAACTGCAGCTTGTGCTTTTTCTACAGTTACTAGGTTTTTGTAGGAAATCGACGAAATACTTTAATATCTAAGGGAGACAAAAATCATATCGAGTGTAACTACTTGCTAGAGTTAGTTCCCTTCAATTTCTTACAATTTCAGATACTAGTCTATCCTTTTCCCAAATGACTAATTTCTGGACTGGTCCAAATTTGAAAAGGTTAGAAACGTTAAAGTTAATGGTATTCGAAATGGTTAATATGGAATTTATAGCATAGAAAATATTACCAGAACATGCTGGCAGTTTTTTCCAACATTTTTCTTTTGCACTTTTTCTTATTTTCCCAAAAGATTTATGTCACATTAGATTAAATCTACACAAATTTAAAAAAAAACAAGTGTAATTTGGCGAAAGGAATTCAACTTGAAAACTTTATTCCTTGTCTCACAGTGTGTAAGGTCAATAGAGAAAGCTACACTTTCTTCTGTGACTAGACATTCATCTTACAATGATGTTTCAAAATTCATCATAAACGATGTAAGATCGTTATAAACTCGTAAACTGCCATAGAAAGCGATACAATTATTACTTTGTTACACAAGTTATGACGGTTTAACTTCAAACCGTCTACAATTAACAATGAAATCGACACACCATGGTGTTTAAACCCATAGGATTTTTTATGTCCCTGGCAGGAAAACGTATAGAAAAATACGGAGACAAAAGACGACAATGCTGATAAGCTCCGTTTTATCCTTGTCAGTACACATAAACAGCCTTAATTCTTGAGGATTGAAAATGTTTAATTGCTCTTTTAGAGACAATGCGTTTTTGCACTGGTCACATATGGAAAACTGTTCGTGAATCATTGTCTTTAAGACAAACTAAAACTGACATTAACGATTGAATCTGACCATATAATACATTCAATTTATTCAAGGTGCATTGTATATCTAAATATTTCAATTCACTCGCACAAATTCATTGAATTCAGCAAAATAAATTTATTTTCTCTTTCTTATACATAGGCTCAATTACTGTCCATGAACAAAGGATGGTTGCAGTACACACATTCGTTCTGACGAAGCAATTTACACAGGAAAAACTAAATAGCATAAATAAATATTCAAATGTGTATTTTAGGGATTAATTATTAAATTTCCCTAAGTAAACGTCAGCTTTGTTTGTCTCATGTTACTGTATGCATAACTCTTTCAACATGTTCAAAACCGCATTTATTGAATATTATAATCCATTTTTATTCACCTCACAGGGTGTGGCTAAGCGAAGAGGTTATTCGACGAGTTTACTTCTCGATATCTTGGTTGATATAAGAGAAAAACGTGCGGCACGAGCATGAACACATTTCGAAATTGAAAGAACGTTCTATTGTAAAATGAGTTGTTATAAAACCTCGTAACTACAGCCTGATTCACGCTGTAGTTATAATGTTTTGCAATAATACCGACGATGTACCGCCAAGCGAGAAGGCTGTTTCTCCTCAAGCTTAAATGTAATGAACCGTTTACTAGGCTCCGCCCTGTCTCCCGAAAAAAAATCAGAATATACCTTTATGACACAATCAAGATCTCGTCGTTTGTCTTCAAAAACACCAAAACTGCAGCTTAAAACAAGCTGTAGGTACGAGTTTTTGAATAAAAGCGGTGGTTTATTGATTCGATTGTTAGAACAATTTGGGAACCACATGAAACTGCGCCTTTAATACTGTCTGATCAGCTTCAAAATTATCTCTTACAGAATTTTGCAACGTGTAAAGCACTGGTGTTGAACTCGGCCAAAGCGAGGGATGTTTTTCGCTACAACAAGGTATAGATATTTTGCGTTTCAATGTGAGTTTATAGATTTTTTTCTAATGATAATGAACTTGTTCTTAAAACAGACCGGGTTTACCGTTTTGTATTGACAAACTGTCGGTGTTGTTATAAGATCTCGTAACTACGGCTTCGATAAAGCCGTAGTTACGACATTTTATAACCACACCGACGGAAAACGTTGTTCGCGAAAAAACGTCCCTCGCTTTGGCCGAGTTTACCACCAGTGTAAAGGTGCTACAGCGACTACATTCAAGTGCTTTCGGGATATCAACATTCGTTTAAGCTAGCAATCTAGGAGTAACATTTGTACATGATCACTCCGCAAGAAGAAAATGAACGGCGCCGGAATCAGACCACACAACTGCTTATGGCTACTGAACAAAAAGATATGTGAAGCAGGCATTTTAATGTCGATTAAGTCCACAGAAATGTATTGTTAAGTGGTATAATTAATGTGGTCTGCTGATGCTAAAGAATTTATTTCGCTTGAAACGTTTTCAATAGCCTACGTTTAAACTTTGTTTTTGATGATGTTATTTTCGAGCGTTTTACTCACGTTCAATATGGCGACGTCCATCATACGGATGAGGTTGACACACGATATCGAACAAAGTTGTGACGAATGACAGGGGCTATGGGCACTGGTGGTAAACTCAGCCAAAGCGTGGGAGGTTTTTTCGCGATCATTGTATTCCGTCGGTGATGTTATAAAATCTCGTAACTACGGCTTCGATAAAGCCGTAGTTACGAGATTTTATAACAACATAGACGGTTTGTCAATACATATCGGTAAACCCGGTCTGTTTTTAGAACAAATTCATTGTTATTAGAAAAACTACCCAATCAGATCTTCAAACTCACATTTAAACGCAAAATATCTGTACCTTGTTGTAGCGAAAAACATCCCTCGCTTTGGCCGAGTTCACCACCAGTGATAAGGTGGTAATGCAGATCTAAGCCAGACTTTTCGTATGTACATGCTGATCTTGATCAAAGTTGCTCCAAACAGGTCAATGCTTTTTACTAGATCCTTGCTTTAAATGTCTTAGAACTACATAGCGTTGGATGAATTGTAGTTTCGATATATACATGTACTTGATATGTTCCATAAACGTCAGTATTAGTCATTTTGTTTATTAGCCTATATTAAGAATGTAGTCAAGCTTGAAAAATATTAAAATAGTTCAAAATAATATTGCATTTATCAAAACCAGTCAATCGTATACATTCATGGTTGGTAATCACGTGACACAATATTTTAAGCAAATCTTCAATAATTCTGTAAATACTAGACCGATTTGAATTCGGTTTAAATCAGAGGATGCGGACAGACGTCACGCATAAGAGGGACGTGGCCTATGTCTTAAAAATCAACTGATAAAAAATATTGAAGATAAACCAAAATTTTGGTTTATCTTCAATAACCTTTTTATTAGTTAATTTTTCAAAAATCCAACACGTCCAGCTTATTTCTGGCGTTTTCCCAACTTCTTTGCTTCAAACCGAATTCAAATTGGTCAAGTATTAAAAAAGATATTGAAGATTATTGGAAATTCTGAGACACGTGATTATACACCGTGATAATGTCGCGACTACTGATGATTTCTACTTGTATAACTCATCGGCTATAATTGTAGACTTGTATACAAACACTTTACTTCTTGTTGTTGATAAATGGCCCAACACAAACACTTCCTCTTTTGGGAATAAAAGAATTAGGACATTATTTCGCTCGTACAGCTTACGATGATAAATGGTTTGGTAAATGTTAAAACTATGTATTTGTTTTTTAGTGTTTGTATACAAGTCTACAGTTATAACCGACAGACTATATCTTTGTTCTAAATGACCCCAGAGTCGGCAAATGGGCTAAATATAACTTTCAAGTCGGCTCTGTCCACTCAAGTCGATCAACAATACGATATCGATCGGAATGGGCAACAATGAGAAAGTTATTAAGCCTTTATTTTGACACGATTCCAAACGTATTGGAGGTAAACATTGACTGAATATCACGATTTGATGATTCATAGATGTGTATCATAATTATGTCATATTTCTCTACGACACCAATATTTAAACAAGTAAATTAAGTCGATATTTTTCTATAATTCTATGTTTATGGATATGAGCGCTTTGAAACTTATTAAAAGCATAATATCACATGACGAACTATTATATATTACATGTAAACCAAACATTTTCCAAATCCACTAGTCATTAAAGGGAGGATTATGCCACCCAAAATTAATCAGATTATATTAGTTAACTCATCGTCTTGTGCTAGCAGGGGTTACGAAATAAATAAGTAGCGTGTGGGTGTTCAATCTTTTACACTAATCGATCATAAAGGTGACGCCCAAAATTCAGTCAACCGTACTTTCATAAACTACCGACACAATTTCGAAACATAACAGAATCTAGTTATTACATTTATCAGTAAAATGAAGAAGCTTGTTTTAGGCACTATGTCAGTAATAGATGATTCTTATAAAAAGACCCCTGAATTGCCGCAAAAATATGCTTCCATATTCGGGTTCCCGTCCTTTTATTAATTTCGACACAGCCTGTATAGCATACTTCCGACCAATTTTTTTATGAATTTAGATCTAATCGTTTTCTAAACGACAATATTTTAGGTTGGACCAACTTGAAGCTGCGGCAGACGATAAAATTGATGTTGATAAAGATAGGATTAATGAACTATATAGCAACGTGAAGGAAAATAATGAGAATTCTTTGTCATAAAAGTTTAATCTTTTTCCGAACTTTTTCCAAGCCTTTTCCCATTAGGTACATCAAACGGTGTCGCTTTCTTGTCAAAGAATTAGAGATGGTTGGTTTGTACTAGATTTATAAAGAATCTTCACGAATTTGATTTTTAAGATTCATTTTCAAACCACTGTTTATTCAACAGTGCATGCCGTTTAACATTGTACGACACATTATACTTTAAACGTCGCTATCCCATCAATCAAACTACAATTTCACTGTTTTTAACGTTTAAGATCTTTTTTCTAAATACCTTCATATAATTCAAATGAGACGATTTAACCCTTTCCTGACAACAATTAAGAGTTTTCCAAATTGAAAGCCGTGACAGATGACGCTTTGGAAGATAATCATGATAAAATTTGTGTACGGAATAACATTGAGGCAAAAGGAGAAAATGCTGGTTACCAGCATTTCCTTCTTTTGCCTCAAAGTTTTCCAACGATTTATTTTTCAAGGGCGTCAATGTTTTGGAAAGGATCAACCCTTCTTTACAAAGGAAATGAATCTGAAAGATCATACAACGTTTTAATCCTATTCACAATTTTAAATTATATTTCATCTTTGGTTGGAAAATTAAACTAGCTCTATGTCATTCGGGAAATTATGCAGACTTAACAGGACCAATTCTGCTCGATGAAAGTTGCTTCATTTAGTTACCAAGCTTTATGAAAACAGCATGGATACAAGCAGTCTGATCTGTTCTAAGATGCCACACGAACCCTCTGTCAGTGTCCAACCCAATTTTGCCAGTTGCGCACTCTGATTTGAAGCACTATATACGTATCGGTTTCGAAGAATGTCTGAGGCGAAAAGCACGTGATTTTGACTGTTAGCCCTTATTGGTCAAATAGTATTACGATTTAGTACAATAGCATGGCAACATATTTGTAAATCGGGATCTGCAAAAGGGTACCTTATGGTACTTGAGAACACCATGGATTCAGATCAGCCAGTGCATACGCACAGTCTGATCACGATCCATGCTGTTCTCAAATTGTTTCTTCCTTATCTCCGGTAACTTTTTGGGAGCAGCATGTATCTTGATCAGACTATACTAGTACTTAAGAACAAGTGCACAAGTACATCTTGATCCACGGATGTTTCAACTGACACAAGAACCCCTTTCCAGATCCAGGCTCATGTAAAGCATTAAACAAGTATAACAACCCATCATTAACTACAAAACATCTCCGTTGCCACTGATGACACCCAGAAATTCAAGAGGGTATATCATTTATTTTCCGTTGTCACGGATGACACCGGAAGGTGCATAAAGTGTTTGGTATCTGATGATGGGTTGTAATCCTTAAAAAGAGACACATTTTACACGAAAAAGGGTTAATATAGTTTACAATTGCATGAATAGTCATTATGCCGTGCTTGGTGCACCTGAATTATTTATCAATCAAACGACTAGACCGATTTATCTTACAAAAAACGTAATTGCGCCTTTTATATTCTCCTAACCCTTAAATTTGCCATTATTATACATATTCAAAAGAAATTTCTTGTGTGGGAAACACTTTTGAAAAAACGAGATTACGGTTATACCCCACAACAAGAGTTGTCCGCGGACAACGTAGCTCGCCTATACGACCTTGTCACAAAAACAGCAAACTTTTTAAAAATAGGTCAAACTCCAAGGTCACAAGGTCAAAGGTCATGGTCACAAATGAAAGGTCTTGGCAGGAGGTATCCATGTGTGAAATATCAAGGCTCTGTCTATAATAGTGCCTGAATTATAGCCCAGGTTAAATTTTTTTAAAAGTAGGTCAAACTCCAAGGTCAAGGTCACTAGGCCAAAGGTCATGGTCCCAAATGAAAGGTCTTGTCGAGATGTATCCCTGTGTGAAATATGAAGGCTTTATCTGTAAAAGTGCCTGAGTTATAGCCCAGGTTAAAGTTTTTTAAAAGTAGGTCAAACGTCAAGGTCACTAGGTTAAAGGTCATGGTCGCAAATGAAAGGTCTTGTCGAGATGTATCCCTGTGTGTAATATGAAGGCTTTATCTGTAATAGTGCCTGAGTTATAGCCCAGGTTAAAGTTTTTTAAAAGTAGGTCAAACTCCAAGGTCAAGGTCACTAGGTCAAAGGTCATGGTCCCAAATGAAAGGTCTTGTCGAGATGTATCCAAGTGTGAAATATGAAGGCTTTATCTGTAATAGTGCCTGAGTTATAGCCCAGGTTAAAGTTTTTCAAGTGAAGACGCGACGGGACGGGACGGTACGCGACGCCGACGCCGACACTAGGGCTGTGACATTAGCTCCCCGGACATAAAGTCCCGGCTCGCTAAAAATGAAGATCGAGGGTGAAAAAAGAATCCGAAAATATTGCAAACATAAATTATTTTATAGGTACTTTAATGTTTCCAGTTACCGATTCAAAAAGCCAGTCTGACTACTAGTATTTTAGAACAGATCCAAATGCTTTTAACCCTTTCCCAAACGGCGAAATTTAAGGGTCATCCAATTTGAAAACAGCTACAGACAACAAAATTGATGCTAATGAAGAAAACATTCGTGTTCAAAGTAGCACAGAAAATATTGAGACAAAAGGAGAAAATGCTGATTATCAGCATTTTCTTCTTTCGTCTCAATGTTTTCCCAAGCATTTTCTATTGGGATCGAGCGTCAAAACAAGGTCTTGCTTGGGAAAGGGTTAAAAACATACAGTATATATCATTTTTTTTAGAAATGGTTTAAACTCAAATTCTCTTCCGAAATTTCCCATCTATCTAAGTATTCAACCAATTTTTACCTTGACCTGACTTGCTTCTAAAATTTCATTTATTATTGCTGTCGCGCTATTACGTGTTTAAAGAAGCCCCATTTAAACATGACACATTTCCTTTCATTAAATTAAATGCAGCAGGCTATTCACGCTGACAGAAATTCATAACCATATTAATTTTGACAAAGTTTTTGCACAGCATGACAACCAGTCAGCATTAAATTTCGCATCTCGCGTTAAAAATTTTAATTTGTCCTACTTTGAATATTCACATGTTTATATTGTACATCAGATAATAAAGGCGGAAAATCTCGTAAATAGCGTAATCGGAGTTGCAGACGTCAAATTGACTGATGTTCAAAGGAAAAGATGCGCTTTTCTAAGCATTTCTTTCTTTCCACTCAATACTTTCCATTTTTATTTGTACCAGGGACGTCAAGCAAGGTTTTGTTTGCAAATGGGTACACTCTTATAATACCCGAAAACCGAATCTTCAAAGTCAGACAACTAGGTAGTGTAACCTTACAAATCGTCTGTGTTATCGCAAAACATTGTAACTCCAGCTTAATTAAAGCTGGAGTTACGAGGTTTGGCGATAACAACGTCAAAATGCACGTTCCTTACATATTGCATGAAATCTGATGACGCCTTTGAGAACAATGATCCTATATGACGGCAAATCAGAAGTAACTAGTGCCAGATTAAGCTTCATTTACGATAATTTGAACACTGGACGAAGTACTACTTTCTGAACTAGCGATCTAAAGACCACAAGACCTCCAAGGTCATTTTAGTAGGTGTATGGATAATATTCGATTACGCCAATTTGTCTCTTTAATGCTCATAGGAATACTTTCGCTATTGAGGTTTTTAATCAGTTTGTAACGTTCGAAAACATCTTAAAGTAATTCACTCTTAATGATATTTGCGTCGAAATTAATCGGGCGACGTCGAAAACATTCGGCGGAGGAACTTTCCACCGCCGAATGTTTACGACAGCGTCCGAATAGGTTCGGACACGTAACGATGCAGCTCGGAAAAAAAATCCGATGTTTTATTAATTTCAAAATGGCCACATTACGGGTATTCTTCATTAACTAGTGTTAAAGCATTAGATAAGGTGTAGGAACGCCATTTTTGAAAGTATTTTGTGACACGTACCATCCAGGCAATAGCCTTCACGGTCAGGCAAGACAATTCTTGAAATTGGCGGACCAATAAGTATTAAGATCATCTTGCACATGATCAAAGCTTGACCAATGTCTATGCTGTTAGAATTAGGGAAAGTTAAAGAGTACATTAAACAAAGACATTTTAGATGCTGCCCCCGGGCCCCAATTTCTCGATAAAACTTTAGTACATACTCACGAGTACATGCTTCAATGGAATACTCTCCAACTGCGAAGGGTATTCTATTGAAGTTCACGTGGATTTTGTGTGATTTGAGTACGGTGCTCAAATTTGAGTCTGAGAACGTACTTAAAAATTTTTCGAGAAACCGGGGCCAGGTCTACTGCTAGTATATGATATTCCAAAGTTCTATTTCAAGATGATTTTAAAGCTAGTTATGCAATTCCATTCTCTGTGCCTCGACAGTTTTTGATAAGAAAAGGAAGTTGAACTCTTTTAGATTTTTGTGGCAATTAAATATTTTCATCGTTGACAGTGTCAGCTGCATAAAAACAAAATTTGATATAAATGTCAATTACATGCATATGTACAGGGTTTTGTAATTATTATATGCCTTCCTTTATTAATAATGGCTATATTTACAAATAACTTATTTTTCTAACATAACCACAAAAGTAGAATGAATTCCATAAAATTTGTTGAATTGAAGGGATACAAAAAATCAAGGAAGAAGATAATATCACTTTGAAACGTAATGCTTTTCTTCCCTTCTTAACCGTTATCATGCTGTTCGCGTCACATTTCCTTTTGTGACTAAATCTTTTTGAATCCAGTATAGACTAAGATCAGCCTGCACAGACGTGCAGTCTTATCTTAGCCTACACTGCCTGCTTTCTACTCAATGATTATTGCAAAAACTCAAGATAAAATTATTAAACTGTCTCTAAAATTGGCAATATGTTTGAAACAATATTAAAAGTCAGCAGACTGTCCATTTAGTCAATCACTGCACATATCATAGTTTATACTTTCTATCATCGTATACTAAAGTCGTCCTTTATTTTTGCCTCGAGCTTCGCCGTTATTCGTGACTAAATCCGGGTAATCTCTTTAATTTCCGTGATCACGGACGACGGCGAAGTTGCAAGAAGTGTTTGGTATAGATCTATAATAATGGAAGGAACACGTGTGGTCTTCCATCCATCATTATACACCAAACACTTCGTGCAACGTCCGGTGTTATCCGTGGCAACGGAAATTGACGGTAATATACCTGGTCAATTTCCGTCGCTATGGATAACGCCCGGAGAAGCAAGCAGTGCTTGGCATCTAATAATGGAACGAAAATTTTAAATTCAGTTTGACTGTTTTAAACATCTTACAAAGTACACACAAAACTACGCCAACCGTAAAATTACGGGTACAGATTCTGTAGTTTATAAACGGTTAGTAACAAGTGACTGAACACGGACAATTACCACCTACTTACAGCATTGTAAAATAGTCCCTTGGGCAAGTTTAAATAGTATTTAAATCATGTCAGCGGGGAATTTGCTTACAGTCTGGGGTACAATGTAGCTTGTGTTGAAATTGTTACATCCATGTCATCTTAACCTTTCCCAAACAAGACCTGGTTTTGATGTATCCAACAGAAATGGTTTGAGAAAACATTGAGACAAAAGAAGAAAATGCTGATTATCAGCATTTTCTCCTTTTGCCTCAATATTTTCTTTGTTATAAAATACCGACTTGCTACTATTAATATCATTAATCTGTCGTCGGCAACGTCTTTCAAATTTGACTTGCCTGAAAGGACCTCTACTGATAAGGCGAGAAATCTCCCTAAAAGGCTCAAATGGAAAAGTCATTTTTCAAAACATGCAAATTGATTATTTTTTCGAACTGTATTGTTAGATATACTGTATCTAAATCATATGAAAACTGATTTTGTACGATCAAAACGATTCGACAGGTACAGATAACTCTTGGTTTCTGTATCTACCCCCAAAATTACATTTTCTTACCCCACCGTTATTCATTAAACCAGATTTAAGTTTTCTTTAGTTTTATAAGCAAAATAATTTCTGTAAATGTAAGGACAATTGGTGTTGTAATCATAAACCATGTTTCGATTTGTCCTTAATGCGCATGCGCATCATTGAAACGAGTTTAAAGGCGAAATCTTCCCGCCAAAATTATGGCATATGGTATATGAGTACTATTTTTAGTATAAAAGTACGTTCCCCCCCGTGACCCAGCAAATCCTTTTTACCAAGGAAGCCTATGACCCAGTTACACAACATATGTCAATGGGAAGCTGGGTCAAGGGGGGGAACGATGTTAGCCAGCCTTGGGAAGGTAGGTATGCCTCGGTTTTTGGCGGGAAAGTGCGCGTTTAAAATTGTTTCAATAGTGCGCATGCGCAATACGGACAAACCAAAGCTGCCATATGATGTCAACACCATTTATCCCTGTATCTGTAGAAAATAAATTGCAAATAAAAAAAAAAGAATCTTCATTTTACCTCTTTGAATACCGGCAGTGTAAGAAAACGAAACCATTTAGGTGGGTACTAAAATCAAGAGTTATCTGCACCTATAGAATTTTTAAAATGACATAAAAATCGGTGTTTATTTCCTTTATTTGTCTACCTAACCATAAAGCTTAATTTTGTTTCTCAATTTGTTAGTTTTGAGAATTGACCCATCGAGCTGAGCCTTTTAGGGAGAATTCTCGCCTTATCCGTAGAGGTCCTTTTGTCAATTGGGAAATGGTTCAATAGTATAATCATGTCAGCGGGGAATTTGCTTACAGTCTGGGGTAGGTTGTGTTGAAATTTTTACATCCATATCACCTTAACCAATTGCCAAATAGTCATTAAGACGTCTTTTTTGGCGCCCTAAATTGTAAAGACTTTGGGAAACATAGTGACAAGCAATTTCTTCATTTTGATTCTTCTAATAGTACAGATAGGCCTACATTGTACCATTCTACCTTTTGTCTATCATAAGGCTGACCAAACAAATTTCAATTTACCTATCAAATGGAATTTTAATCGGGTCTCTTTTGTCAGGCGGAACCACACATTGCACATTTGTCGCATCTATTACTTGTCTTTTATCTATTATTCGGATAGCTTCAAAAGCCTAGTATATGCAATGAGATTTCCGTTGTGATGAGTCTATCATTATATTTTTGAGAACCATTTTCAAAATTACCTTCACAAATTTCATTTGACTGAGAATATTTAGTCGGTTTGAAATATTTCATGTTACTAAAATCAAACATAGAAAGTTGCCTTTTTGTATATAAACTTGCTTATTCATAAGCGAATTACCAAAATAACCGTGGGTAAGATCACTTAACAGATAATAAGTACAGAATAATTATCGTTAACATGTTGACAACTTTATCAGGCGCCATAACGTATATCACATACATTTACAAGACGATTTTCAATGAAAGGGTTTGTCTCTTCGTCTGTCTCTCGCGTCCAACCCTCACTGAATTCTTCTTTTTTCCCTTATCGAAGATATCAGCCTAAACATTTTTATTCATGCATAAACCAGCCCTGCGTTCAGTAAGACAAAACGTTAGCTAACGCTGGCCCTTTCATTCGGAATACTCGGCCAATCCTGTGAAATTTGTGTCAAAGAAGTTGCGACTGTTGCTAATGTAAGCTAACGTTTTGTCTACTGAACGCAGCCCATGTTTACTCGAGATTAAATCATAAGTCTTAGTCCATTTCGTTACTTATATTCAAATGTTCATAATTCTATGATGAAATTCACATATTGGTGTATGTCCCCCGTCTTTCGATTTGATTTCTCTAAATCATGTTTTACACCTCAACTGATTTCGATTCCATCTCATTTTTCAATTTCTCTCCTACATGTTATTGAAGATATCGTCAGTTACTTTCGAAAATGTCGTAACTACAGCTTTTTTAAGCTGTAGTTACGACATTTTTTAACGTACTCGACGATATATGGCCTATCAATACATCCGTTTTATTCCGATTAAATGATGTCACAGCAGCTCCGATCAATGTCTATACAAAATCCTTATTGATTTAATCTCGAGTACAAAAGAAAAGTTTATGCCAATAAAACATTTAATTGTCAAACCTTCATTGGAATGGCTGAATCTTTTAGTATAATAAAGTTTTATGTTATAATTCCTTTCGAAGTTTACGTTCCTTTCAACAATTTTCAAGTCGTAGGCCTAATTGGTTCATTTTGAAATTCGAGCCAATGGTCATGATCATATCGTCGCTTTTAGTCAGAAATATCATGTCTGAGCTTTAAGTGACATTTCAGTTTTTTTTACATTAATTTCACTTTCATTTTTATCTAAAAGACCATATTTTCTTATGAAAATTCTGAAAATTTGAAGTCAAAATAGTGCGCTGTTTACTAGAAATATATACTGAAACAAAAAAGAAACGCAACTTCATTTTCAATTCCTTCTTACGCAAAGATATCAAATCAGATTAAAACAAAACTTAAAACATTTAAAGCAATAACATTTCACCTTGTAAAGTTCACAAAATCTTGTTGGTAGTCAATTTCATTAGTAAGAAAACACCCAGTTTAAACCGAGCATCAACACAATACGACAAAAAAATTGGACGGAGGTCGAAAAAAACAATCTGTTTTGTTCAATTTTGTCCGATATTTGAATGCTGTGAAGTCCATACGAACTATTAGCGGTCTGCGTTGCAGTCTTAAACCTATCCCGTAGGTGGGGTTAACGTTATTATTCGGTCCTGTCTTGACGTCATATCTCTCGCACGTCTGCCTCGTGCTCAATCGGTTGTGATCCAATTGAGAGCCAACAACGTATACAGTCAAAAATGTGTCGATTTTTGCCCCATCAATGTCTTGCGACAATATTTTGAACCTTTCCCACCAACAACATTTAAACTGCAGTTAGGCGCTGGTTTTGGCCTAGCCTTGCTATGCGTAGCGTAGTGAAGAGTGTGTGTACGCTTTGGCGTCTTCTTTGTCTATGTTCTAGCTTATGTTTGATGAAAATTTGTTTTGATAGTAGTCATCTAGAAAACACGGCAGGGGATAATCAGTTGTTAACAATTTACCATGTATCACGTGATGAATGTACGACATCTGAAGAAAATGGCACTGTATTTATGCGTATCCATGCAGGTATATCAAAAATGTACTCAACAGCCACTAAAAACATATTTTGTCGAAAATATTATGAAAAATTGGGGTTGCGTATTTTTTTTGCCTTAGTATACATTTTTGTGTTACAATTAAACAAATTGTTGTCCAGAACAGTTCAGATGTATATAGAACTTGTCGTTTCCGTCTCAACTTTAAAGGCGTATTTATCGCTTATCATCAACAACTTTAAACAAGAGCTGTCCGAAGACAGCGCGCTCGACTTTCTAAGTTGCTTAGTATAAAGGGGGCATAACTCCATATAAGGTGGAGCCAGGGTCATTGGCCCTGGTAGTAAGGTAGAAGGTGTGATGGTGAATAAGTATTCCAAGTTTGGGTTGAATCCCTTTGATAGTATGGAAGTTATTGATGTTCGAAAAAACTTTAACCTTTGTTGCAACGCCGACGCCAACGCCAACGCCCGGGTGACAGTATAAGCTCTCATTTTCTTCGAAAAGTCGAGCTAAAAACGGATATCCTTTATACCAATTAGAATAACCAATCTTGTCATCAAGACATACTTTGAAAAAAATTGAAATGGGGATGAAATTTCCCTTTAAAACAAGCTGCAGTATCGTGATAATATATTTGGAAAGCGGAGATATAATTTCCTAGATCTAGACAAGAAGGTTTCAACAGAACACAATTATAGGACAGTCAAAATATACAGAACAGTTTCTAGATGTTGACCACCATATAACTGTGTTGTTTGGGAAATGGTTAAGAAAGGGTTAATATATTTAAAGTTTTGAAACCATCTACATCCTACCCATGTGTATTGTCAGTACCCCATATCTCGTCCATCTGTCTACCCAAGGACTGAGCATCAGATAAGAGGAGGTAATGAATTTTCAAAATATAATAATTCATTTTTTGTTTATTAAACCCTTTATTGTGGGCACTCATTAGAATCGTCTCAAAGAGACGATTCTAATGAGTACCCACAATATAGGGTTTGGATTTGACATAAACAATCTAAAATCCCTTTACTCCATTTATCTATTGCTCTGCCTAGGGCCATATCTTGATATTCTATCTTACCCATCTACAGACAAACAATTACTACACACGAATGTCTGGTATTTCACAAATGTACTATGGCATATACAATACAATGTAAATATTGTGATTTAACCCCTTCTCAAAAAGTGCCGCTTTTTGCCGCTTTTTGACGTTCATTCGTTTAGAAAATATTGAAGAAATTGTCAAAATGCTGATAACAGGTCTTTTTTCAGGTTTTTCCTCATTATTTTCCACCCAATCAGAGTGAGATTTGATTTTGACAATATGTTGAATTTTGTCGTTTGGAAGGGGGGTGAACAAATCTCAATGCCGATTTTCTCAAATTCTTTTTTACCAAGAATAATTTCTGACAGGTTCGCAAAAAAGGTAGCGAATCGTTTCTCTGAGACAACACGCATTGTCAGACAAACACGGACGGACGGACAGTCGTACATGTAGTACAATGAAAGTGGAACAAATTATCCCCTGAAACATTACAGATGAAATAATGAAACAAAAGTATTACGCAGTAAAATCAAAACAGTTGTATTTTTTCACTACTGGACGGCTCATTGAGTTTTTGTTGATCAAAGCAACAAAATGCAGTGTCGCTTAAGTAGGCTCATCAAATAATAATGACTAGACACACTTTGTTCCAAACAAAACAGTCTCCAATAGATCAAAACAGATTTTATATACCACAGTTCGAAGAAACTTTAGATGTATTTCCAAATTAATTGTCTATATCAAAATTTCACTACAATCTATCTGATTGGACGAGACGTATGTCTCGGCCAATCGGATGGATTTTGCTGTGAAAATTTAAAGAAAAACTTTGAATCACGATAGTTGGGGAATACCGATTTTCAAGGGAACAACAAGCAGTGTGGCTAAAGAGGTTTATCAAATAATAACGACAAGACACACTTTGTTCAAAACAAAACAGTCTACGATAGATACATACAGATTTTAAGCACGACAGTACGAAGAAACTTTACATGTATCTCCAAACAAATTGTCTAAATCAAAATTTCACAACAATCTATCTGATTGGACGAGACGTATGTCTCGGCCAATCCGATGGATTGCTGTGAAATTTAAAGTAAAAAAAATTAAAATGGAACTTGGATATACAATGGTAGGGGAATATCGCTCTTCAAAGCAACAAAATGCAGTGTCGCTAAGTAGGTTCATCAAATAATAATGACAATACACATTTTGTTCCAAACGAAACAGTCTATGTACAGTAGATCAATATGGCTAGTATCTATGACGGTGCGAAGAAATACCAGCCAAATTCTGCTTGAAAAAGCCAAATTTGTGCTTATGACGAGAAGAGTTAAGTAAACAGAATTGTCGACAATCTTTCATTTTTTTTCTCAAAACGATTCTTCCAATAGCCTTACGCAGGTTTTTGTATCTAGCTGCGTTAAATTGTCCCATGAAACTTTACAATTTCCCACAAAACAGCTGGGTTTTACGTTCTTAGCACATAAACATTGTAATAAGTTGGGAAAAGGATGAAAATGTAGATGCATTACGTGTACTCTAGATAATCTTTGATCAACGTTATTACAGTTTTGATCACCACAATCATTTCAAGAAAGATATTCCCAGAATAGGGCAAGTGGAATCCTCTAACTACAAATTCTAGACCAGTCAAAGTTAAAGTACGAGTATGTTACAGGCGACAATTTCAAGTAAATGGAATTTTTACAATATTTTATCGTTCTTGGTAGTAAACATTGTGGAAAATGAAGAAATTGCTTTTCATAAGCAATTTCTTCATTTTCACAATGTTTTAAAGCCTTATTTTGTGGGACGTAAAAAAAGACTTCGCGCGGAAATGGATAAATGTTGTGCCAAACGAGTTAGAACCCGATTCCTCTGATCAATAGTTAGAGACATTTTCCAATTGGGATCATTAATTTTGATTGATTTTCCCAGGTGAGGACACGCAGATCGATACTGTGGGAGGCGAAGCGGTTCTGGGACAATTTATGCCATGGCAAATCAAACTATAATGGAACATGTTGTTTAGATCGGGCGAATGTTTAATATCTATATTAGCCGATTGACACAATGGAAAGGGATCGAACAATAAAACTTGGTTTGAAAACATGCGGAATTGTGAAACTCTCGTTTAGATTACACCTTTAAACCATATCGAAATAGTCATATTTATATTCTTTATTTCCTATTTTGTCGGAGCATACAATGTACCATCTGGCCTTCCAGAAAATTTCTAAGTTAAATAAATGAAAATGAGCTCTCTATGTCTCATTGGGCAACACATAATAATTATCAAATATAAGAAATTGTGTTAGTTTACCCTGGTCAGAGTGCATTGTTGATATTTTTCAACATTTACAATTTTTCAAATATCCATTTCTGAGATGCCACGACGAAAATACTTTATATGGGACAAGATCTTGAAGACTGATAGAGGGATAGAACTATTGACCCAGATAAACTTCATGTGCCGCAACATTAACTTCGATTTCATTCTCGCTTGACCATATTATCGCCCATTTTCAGTGGAAGAAAGTCTTAACATGTTTCGTAGTAATAGCTCTCGATTAAATGACCTGGTAGAGCATCTCTAGCTGTTAGCTAGATATGCTCTGCCAGGTCATTTATCAAGACCTATATCCTTATCAGACTGCACGGGGATATTTTTTAACATTTCAAATTTTTTAAACATCAATTTTGAAATGACAAGGCATATATATTATATGATACAAGATCTTGAAGACAGATAGAGGGATCGTGTTCAGAACTATTGACCCAGATAAACTTCATGTGCCGCAACATTAACTTCGATTTCATTCTTGCTTGACCATAATGGCAACGAATTTTGTGCCAAAAATAGATTTGGTTTACGTTATGTTTTATAAACAGTCGATGTTGTTATGAAATCTCGTAACTACGGCTTGAATCAAGCCGTAGTTTCGAGATTTTATAACAACACCCACTAAATACTATTGTTTGTCCGAAATTACGTCAAGGTTAGCCCTACGTTAGCCCAATAAAATCGTTCTTATTACTTATTCAGGTTTGTTTCAGACTTGCTTACAACTAAAATATAATTATTGAAGTTTTTATGCAAATCTTGTGCCATGTGATTCCCCGCCGTAACAATGCTAAAAAGAAATCAAAACGTTTCTACTCACATTAACTTCCCGGCGAATGATAGAAACTGAATGTAGCCTGGGTATGCCATAGTTGTAGTACTCATTTAATCTAGGACACATTTAGCTAACATGGTTGACTTGTTAATCACGATGAGCACGTGTCCTGACCAAACGCACGTGCATGACACGAATAGTGTTATAAAGTACATGTAGCGGCATAGTAAAAACCTACGATATGATTTCGTTAGGAATGTTTGGTTTGTCTTCAATGGGACTTGGTTTTAAAGACACTGCTATTCGTATCTTACAAATATTAAGCGGCTGGCCGCTTAGGAGTGTTTAAGACATTTCGCGGCAGCTGATGTACTTAATCATGTGTTCAAAGTTTTCAATATTGAAATATGTTGTTTCAATCTACTCTAGTGTTGTAATATCTTTATCTCATTTTAATCTTAATTGAGACATCTAACCGTTACGTGAAAGTCACTTCAGGGCAATTTTACTGCGTATGATTATAGTAATAGATAATACGATTATTGCGTATCATCATGTGTCAATATAAAATCAAATAACTCATGTCATTACCATATGTTCAAAAATTCTAACGTTACTTTGTGATTTTTTGTGTGAAATGCAATTCTGGTTTCTTTAAAGCTTCCATGCGAATACATGTACAATTGTAGGCCTACATGGCGCAACAAAGACGTGCATTGCAAAGCGACGTAAAGTTGTAATTCAACACAACCGTTGCCAAAAATGGGTCAAATATGTAACCATCAGTGATCAACAATTGAACCTGAGAAAACCGTCGGTTGTATTTGACATAAACATTGAAACTGATGGATTTGAAACACGTTATTGTATCACGGTCAATTTCACTTTAAATCGCCCCACCGCACAGTGTGTAGTACAATGGACTTTGTGGGTCACCCCGGTGTTATGTTCACAACCCCTTCGCTTCTTTAGGAATGCTGAGGTGGTCGTATAAGGAATTAAGTATCCCTTAACACTTCGAAGACCAATACTGAACACTTAAAAGACCAATCGTCCCTTGACAGCCAGAAGTTGCTATCAGCAGTTAAATTTTAACTGCTGATAGCCACTTCTGGATGTGAAGGGACGCAATATAATTGATCTCTTTGCTAGTTAGAGTTTGCGGTCCATCAAAAAACGTTTCGAGGCCTAGTCACATACGATTCAGCATCAACGTAACGTCAACGTTACATTAAAAAATATACTGTGCGGCTGAGAATTTTTGGACGTGATTCTATCTAAGTGTTGACGCTCAATCGTGTATATCTGGCCAGGCTTTTAATCGGGGTCCTCGAAGACGCTAACAATTCTATTATCATGAAGAAAATGCTATTTTCACGAATATTTTGTAATAGCCTACCCGTCTGTTCTCTATGAAATTTAGCTTTTCTACACCCCGAAAAATAGCAATGAATTTTGTGCTTAAAGTAGACTTTTGTTTACCGTTATGCTTTGAAAGACAGTCGGTGTTGTTACAATATATCGTAACTGCGGATTGAATCAAGCCGTACGTCCGAAATTTTATAACAAAACCTATCGAGGGCTTGGTGCAAACCTATTGTAACTTCATTTTGTAAACTTTTACAGGAGGGTTAAAAAACTAATTGAATTTCTCAAAGTTAAAGAGGAAAAATGTTTTTATAATTCGAAATATCTTTTTAAAGTATACAGAATTGAAACCGAATATTAAAACACGTGATGTATTCCTTCCTAAATATTCAGAAAATGCAAAAAAGTGAATTTCTAAAAAATATGTAGTTAAAATAGTTTTGCACTGAGGCATCGCTATGAAAATACTTTTGCTTGTCCGAAATGACGCCACATTTAATTGGATAAAATCGATCCCTATTCCCACCATATTTTTTCTTCATGGCATGATATGAAGCACTTAAGAAGTGTAAAGGGGCATTTTCGTATATGCAATTAAAATTCAGCAGTCTAATTAACGTAAAGCTAACGTTTCTCACGTAGACAAAATGAACGTAAAAACGTCACTTTAAAATGAATTAGCAATTCAGTTTTAGCCCTTACATTATAATTATGTACATTTTCACACTAAAACTCATTGAAAATTCAGTGGTCCATAACGCAGCATATAGGCTTAACACTTTTCCAAACAAAAATTGGTTTTGACGTCCATAGTAAAAATGGCTTGAGAAAACATTGAGGCAAAAGATGAAAATGCTGATTATCAGCATTTTCTTCTTTTGCCTCATTCTTTTCTATTCAATATTATTCACAGAACATTTCTTTTTCAGCTACCTTTTTGTCGCATGCTACAGCCTTGGAATTAGACCATTCTAAAATTGTTTCGTTTGGGAAAAGATTTACACTTTACCCTACTATATTCGTTTAAACTGTTTGCGCATCTTCATTTATAGGGTTTAAGCATAAATTTTATATCTGGTTTTGGCGAGTCTCGTTGAGAGAAATACTAAGAAAATATTGGTGGAAAAAGAAGAAAATAATGATGAGTATTTCTCCCATTATTTCCATGTTAATGAAAACAGTTTCTGTCCTTTTCTAATTCTGTGGACTGGATCTCTTTCTTATTTTTCTTCCTTTCATAAATATAGCGTGCAATATATAGACATTAAAACCTACGCCAAACAACAACAGGTTTTGAAATGACCAGTACGAGAGGCTTTGGGAAACATTTGTGTAAAAGGAGAACATCGTCGCTTTTCAACGTAAAACCTCGTAACTGCAGCTTAAAACAAGCTGCAGTTACGAGGTTTTCGTTGAAAAGCAGCTATATGCTGATTACCAGCGCTTCTTTGTTTCCCATTCGATATTTCCTGTACTAAAGTGCACAAAATCCATTTTATTTCTACAGTTATTTATGTTTGTTGTAATTTTAAAGTTAAAACAGCTTAAAATTTTGTCCTCCGTAACATTATCGAAAACATTAGTGCAAAGGTATTGCATTGAACTTTGAGTAAGGGTTGGTTAATTCATTTCTTTACACAGTATTATAATTCAAATTTGCTATATGTGTGTGAACTTTTCAAAAAACTGAATCAGTAGCGCTCCTTTATTAAAAGCGGATTAGAAAATAAACGAAAACACCAATAAAAGATTTTTTTTCTTTTTCATATAATTCTTTTCCTGCTGATTTTGATATATTGCATGGCGTCCAAAAAGCGGCACTATGAGATTTAATGACTGTAATTCTGATCCAGGAGTATTCCGGTTGCTTTGGCAGGCAAAATAGAACAAGACCAGCCTGCACATACGTTAGCGATACGTGCAACCTGGAAATATTATATAATGCCAGCTTCTTTAAATTTAGCGTGACAAGAGAAATGCAATAGATCATGATCAGCATGCACACTTGCTAAGTGCTTTCTGATCAATATGTTTCCCTTACAACCTCATCGTGAAATACAAGTCCAACATCCTTACAGATAAGCCTAACAGGTTTCTCCAAACTCAAAGATGTTGCAGACGACAATTCAAATGAATGAAATTTTACAATTTCTGTGTAGGAAACATTGTGTAAAATGAAGAAATTGCTTGTAAAAAGCAATTTCTTCATTTTTCTCAATGTTTTCCACCATGGCCTTTATCAAAAGGCGTCATTAATTGGAACTGGATTAAGCCCCAGTGTGTGATGATACAAATCTGCGTCATAATCTCTGGATATTCCCCCATCAAAAGTGTTCTTAAGTTATAATGGAATACGTAATAGACTAAGGATAAACATACAATTATTGCATTCAAATGAACTGAATTTCAATACAAGGGCACCTTAAAACTAATTTTAAAAATATACAAAAATGTATGTCAGATAATATCACATTTCACACAGAAACTTAAAAAAGAAGAACCATAGAAAACTAGGCTTTTTCAATCAGAAAACTTCTAAGACGACAACATTTAGAAGTTCATAAATATTGGCTTTGTGTACAACATAGCAAGAAAATGTTGAGGCAAAATGAGAAAATGATGATAACCACCATTTTCTTCTTTTGCCTCAATATTTTTCCAGGTCTTTTCTAAAAGGGAAGTCAAAACCAGTTCTTGCTAAAGAACAAGTCTAATGATTATGCTTGTTCGAGAAATGTATAAACCGATATAGCCATAATAGGTATACATCGGAAGTAGATCTAGTGCCATAAACTTCTACTTTTCTGTACAATAGTATTTTTAAGAATATCCATTTCAAATGACATATCACTAATCTATATCATAAAAAGTACATTTACAAAACAAAACAAAAACATGATCTATTCTAAATTCATGTAACACATTGAGTTCAACAATTCTATGTAAGGATACAATACATATATAAGCGCTCAACGCCATATATGTCTATACATGTATATAGAGTACACGAATTGTTTAATTTCTCAAAGACATAATTTAATTATTTTTACAAAGTATTCCCTTTTTTTCATATTTTTCATAATATACTTTTTCATGTAAAAATTAATATGTGATTAAAATACATGTATATATAAACACTTACCTTAATGCTAAAATCCAAAACTATAGTTTGCACTGATTTATTTTATGTAATAAAACACTTTGACAAAAGAATAAAGATCACAGAATACTTATCCAGCATTGATTTCACATACCTCGATGGTGTAGCTTCCTGTATAATTACACCGTCACTCATTCTATACTCAGTTCAAAACCCGGCAAACCCGTTCTGCAAGTTTTCAAATCAACTATTGTTTAATATAGAAACTCGTCTAGCAAGGTAGCGTTGTAAAGGGCGCAGCCATTTTCCCATTGAAAAAAGTCCCAATACAGTAGTTTTAAAGGAGGCAGTCTAGCGTGACCATTGGTGAAAAATCCGATTCTCTGATCGGGATTGAAATGCGATCTACGAACGAAATCACTTAAGCGTTTAAAATAAGTTGACTGTCAAATTTTTAATGGCCCTTGCCTGAACAAAAAACTTTTGCTCTGCCCAAAATATAGATGTGTTGCTGTTGCTGATGACAAAGTAGAAACTCATATTTAAGTATGTTTTATAGAAGTAGAAAAATGGTGCAAAGAGGAAAAACGCTATTAATTTTGAGTTTTCTCATTATTTTAGCACTTCAATGACGTGAAAACGCGGGCTGTTTTTAAAAGTATCTTAAGGTATTCAATCCATCGTCATCTATCAAACGCTTCGTGCAACTTCGGTGTCATCCGTTACAACGAGAATTAAGAAGACCATGCCTCGTCAATTACCGTTGCCACGAATAATGTTTTTGAATTGAAGGGGGTTTACAATCGTCAATTTCCGTAGCCATCAATGACATCCAAGTTGCACGAAATGTTTTGTATCTACCATTGGATTGAATACGTTGACTTTACGGTCAGACCTTCTAATGATCACATTATTTTCGATAATGACTTCTTACGAACATGTTCATTTAGTTGGCAAAAGTTATCGACCCTGGTTGACCTTTACTGATCGTGCAGTCCGATCAAGATCAGCCCATATTTTCTCACTGGTGGTCAAACTGGCCAAAGCGAGGGAGGTTTTTTCGCGAACAACGTATTTCGTCGGTGTTGTTATAGAAAATCGTAGCTACGGCTTTATCGAAGCCGTAGTTACGAGATTTTATAACAACGCCGACAGTTTGTCAATGGAAAACGGTAAACCCGGTCTTTTTTTTAGAACAAGTTCATTGTCATTAGAAAAAAAAATCTACAAACTCACATTTAAACGCAATATAATTATATATACCTTGTTGTAGCGAAAAAACGTCGCTAGCTCACCACCTGTGTTTCTAAGACAACTGCGAAATTATGAATCTTATTAGTAAACTGAAATAAAATGGTCGTTCAGTCACAACACGTCCAAGATAGTTCTAATCCTTGCAGCATACTCTTTGGCGTGATGCGGGCGAAATGTGAACGCACAGTAATATGTGGCCGGAACTTTAAAAGCCTGGTAAAATATACCTTTCCGTGTCCTCATCACGGAGTGTGTGCAAAATGGTCAGCCGTAATCATATTTTGGGATGCGATGTGGACGCAGACTTGTAGGTGACCAGTTTCAATCAAAAAGATGTTTTAAAAGTTATAGGCCTATAGAGGAATAAAGAAAAACCCGACATCCGTCATTTCATTCATTTCTCTTTTACATTCTAATAGAGATATATTACGGTACGGAAACTACAGAGACAGAGCCATTGGCTCTGCCGCTTAAATCCTCTGGGGGGCTTCCGGCCATGTGTGGCTCTGTCTCTGGGGTCGTGATTTTTTGAAAAAAAAAAAAAACAGGTGAGTGTACAACTTTGTTGTTCATTTAATTTCTTCTGGTGCTTACAATCGAAAAACCGGGAATGTTATGCTCCCCTAAGACCATTTATCTACCTGTTCTAATTCTGTGGGCTTCAAAGTCGGCAGGGTTTTCACAGGATCATTGTCGTCGTGGGTCGACCCTATGTGATTTTTTTCTTGTTTACATCATGTATTCATGTACATTTCAACGGTAAATAGCCAATTGCTGCAGCCAAAACATGTGATATACTAATCGAGGGATAATCTCGATCAGACATTGCTTTCCCATGTAACAAAACCTTAGAAATGATTGGCAAACGTAAAGTTTGAGCAATTTCTATCGGTGGCTCTGTCTCTGGCGGCTGGCTCTGTCTCCGGCGGCTGGCTCTGTCTCTGCTTGCTTGGTGAAAAAAATTAATCTATCGCAAAATTCGTGTCGAAGTAATTTACTCACACACTGAATAGATCATATTGTGTATGGCGAATGGTTCAGTCACCGATTAAACCCTTTGCAAAACATCGAACATTCAGAGTTGTTCAATTTCAAAGCTACAATTAAACAATGTCCTTTGAATGATCAAAGATCAGCGTGTCTAAATTGACGGGGGAAGAGGGATTTCGATTTAAGTAAATATGTGACTCGGAACCGAACATCCTGTGAATTTCGAGACAGCTACTGAACTCTCACGGCCACCGCGCAAAATGTGCCATTATTCGCTTTTATTCAGTGGAAAACATGCTTCTCTTCCAATTTACATGTATTGGAATATACACTAACCTTTTGTCACGGCTCATGATTCTATGTCGTACTGTACTTAAGGCGACAAACTGGGTGATGACAAAGAAACAATTACACGATAGGTAATCCATGTGATTTGGGGAAAGGTCCACACCGAAAAATTGTCTGTTTCAAGTATATTTTGTTCTATATCTCAGTTTAAACTCTACGTATTTTGACGAGCAATTGCACCATACGCGCCTTTGAGAGGGTCATTCCTGAACCTCTTTATGCAAAGTATTCCATAGTTTTATTAAAATGCAACCAAAAACATTCATTTTGAATGTTTCGAGAAACCATGGGATTTGATGCGGAGTGAGTTAGAACCGGGGAATGTCCCTCTCAATGACGCGCGTGCGGTGCACTTTATCTCGTCAAAATCCGTCGAGTATTAGCTGAGAAAATACACAAAACAGACTTGAAGCAGACGATTTTTCGGTGTGAACGTCAGGGGCCTGTTTCATCAAAACATTTTTAAAAGAAGTAATTTTGACTTAACGATGTCTTAAATATCGGTTAAAACAACAATCGCATAATCCATGGGCTCGTATTTTCAACGATCTTACGACAAAGTTTTTGTATAAAATGTGTAACAAAACATCTGAGTGCACGAGAAATCAGATTGGACCAATCAGGTTTTGTGTTACAAGTAACTACGCAAAAATTAATCGTACGAGCGTTGATAATACGGGCCCCAGGTCTTGATAAATTGGTGATACGCGTTTCTTGTCCAAAACTTGTCGTAAGTCATCGGTAAGACAAAGACAAAAAACGTCTTAAAATTGAAACTGGCCCTTGTTTTTTTTCTTTTTTTATTTGCATCAATATATCCGACATCTTTCCATTTAATCCTTCCCAAGCAAGACATTTTTCTGGTGCATTGCGAGAAAAGAAAATTGCTCATAACCAGCATTTTCATATTTTTTCTCACAGATTTCAATGATAACTATTACATATTTGATACTTCGGAGCTATGCGCAGATACATACATGTCTCTCTCATGAGAGGGGGGGGGGCGCCCATCTGGATCCTTGCATGTGTGGACATCATTTTGAATTGGAGCAGTCCTAAATAAGAATTCTATGTATCACCTAATGTGATATAATACCCCGCCATTACATTTGTCCGGATAAGTGTTTTTGTCGAAAACAAAGGACAGTGACTCACAAAATAAGAAAGGAATATTTATGCTCCTTTGATACAGAACTCGTCTTTATTGAGATATATCCACCCATGAAATTTCATGATCATAGCTTCGATACTTTCAGAGATATGCTTTGGACAAGTATTTTGTAAACAGACTAAAATTAACCGACAGTTCAAAGCAGAGCCAGCCGCCAGAGACAGAGCCAGCCGCCAGAGACAGAGCCACCGATAGAAATTGCTCAAACTTTACGTTTGCCAATCATTTCTAAGGTTTTGTTACATGGGAAAGCAATGTCCGATCGACGTTATCCCTCGATTAGTACATCACATGTTTGGCTGCAGCAATTGGCTATTTACCGTTGAAATGTACATGAATACATGATGTAAACAAGAAAAAATCACATAGGGTCGACCCACGACGACAATGATCCTGTGACAACCCTGCCGACTTTGAAGCCCACAGAATTAGAACAGGCAGATAAATGGTCTTAGGGGAGCATGACATTCCCGGTTTTTCGATTGTAAGCACCAGAAGAAAATAAATGAACAACAAAGTTGAACACTCACCTGTTTTTGTCAAAAAATCACGACCCCAGAGACAGAGCCACACATGGCCGGAAGCCCCCCAGAGGATTTAAGCGGCAGAGCCAATGGCTCTGTCTCTGTAGTTTCCGTACCGTGTATATACCGTAAGTTGGGATCAAATCTCATATCTACAGCTCGTCCCACCGACGAAAGATAGAAAGATTCTAGGGCAAAACTAGATGTGAGAGGAGATGAGAATAAAAAGACACAGAACAATACAATACAGTCAGATAAAGAGACATACGAAATTGACATGCAGAGGCAGAGATAATAGGAGGGACAGACAGAGAAAATGGGGATAGGAAGAGGTAAAACGGAAGGAAGAAGGTATCACTTTATATAAATGAGCACGGACCTGGAAACAGGGTGTTTCAAAAAGTGTAGCATTTCATTAACTTTTTCAACGTCTTTGTACTTGGTCCAGACTATTATTTTTGCCATTTGGTAAAACTTATGTGTTAAGGTACATGTACACCACCCCTAATGAGATTCACGTGACGTCGGAATTATTCGTGCGACATCGTTTAACATTCGTTATGTATCCGAACATATTCGGCCGATGTCAAAAACATTCGACGGTGGAGCTTTCCACCGCGGAATGTTTTCGACGTCGCCCGAATAATTCCGACGTCGCGCAATCTCATTAGGGGTGAACTACCTTAATCTATTACCAGACGGCACACTTTTAGACTTGCCTATATTCAAAGATATCGCAGACGACAATTTGGAGTATACTAAAGATTAACATTTTTTTTTTTCTTTTATGGAAGAAAAAAGAAAAAATGAGTTATTCATTTTTACAACGTTTTCGAAAAAAATAATCTTGTAGGAAGTAAAAAATACTTTAAGTAGTCTTTGTGTGGGAATTGGTCGACCGATCTGTATCCAAGTTCAGTATGATCTGGGTATTATTATTGTCGTTTGACAATTGATACAGGTCACTTAGTAAAAAATATGTGTTTGATAAAACAAGGATCTTGATCAGTCATAGGCAGGTTGATCTAGATCCATGTTTTTTTTGTTGTTGTTAAATGCCCCAAATCTTTAAATGTCCTTTTTTCACGATCCTGGCTCAAATATTTCCATCTGCATTATTTTCATTTTTCATCTTTTTATATAAAAAGAAAATTGGAATTTGACACGTTTTACTTGGTATCAATTTTCATTTAACCCTTTCCCAAACGATACCTGTTTGGCCGTGTCTTTATCTTTGAAAAGCGACAAGGGAAAAGAAGAAAATTTAAATTTTAACAAGAAATATTTGTCATTTACTCTAAATGTTTTACATGCCGATACATTCACCTATGGAACATTATTTTGGTAGCATTGGCTTTGTACAACAACGCCTCTAAAATGGACCAGTAAATTGTCCTCATAAAAAACATAAAGTTTGGGTCGTTTTAGTTTCCCTTTTCCATCCAATGTTCATATAATCTTACATAAATCCAGACGTCTTTATCTCTTTTCCTTACTTCAGGGTGTACAACGTTCGAACTGCATTATGGGTAATTTCGGCTCCGCTGTGGAGGAATGTAGTGAAAATTCTCTCGACTCGGGTAAGTGTTTATCAAATATTTCCGCCAATTCACGACCGATTTTGAAAAACTAACGCGGAGTGCCCCCGCCTTAACGAAAGCATTCATCGGATGTTTATTTCATGTCCCTGTATACAGTATTTAAAAAGTTATTGAAGAACGAAAATTGGAAAAAGCGTTTCCTGATGGCACCGCTGTGGAGCAAAGTACAATGTTTTTGAAGAAAAGGAGCTAAATACCTATGTTCGAGTACGAAAGCATGCTGTGTGTTATCAGAACGAGCCTAACTGCGGTCCGCCTGACCATGACCCTCAGAAATCTGATTGAAACCGTGAAATTTAAGCGATTTGCAAGATTGCTCCGCTGTGGAGGGTGCCAAAAAAGGCTCCACTGTGGAGTAAAACCTTGTTTAAAGACATGCATTGTTCTTTGCCACCGAAAGGAAACGCATCGAACCATACAAATGCATCTTTGTATATCACCTTTGTATTATCTTACTTAGATCATGCCTATGTACGTTGTAAGACCGTAAAATGTACATTTGACATGACACAGTCAACGTCCTATTCTTTAAATGCTTTACTCCTAAACGCTTTTGAAATAACTCATAATCTAGAATAACTTAATATGCCCGCAATTACAAGATTTTACGCATTGGGTATTTTCCGTTGATTTCCGTGCGTCTCTGTAAATGTACAATTTAAGTGGTTCGCTGTTAAAATGAATTGGTTTTAACTCTTTCCCGAACGACCCAATTTTAGACTGTCTCAATTTAAAGAGACTTGCAGACAACAAAAAACTGATATCATAAGAATGTAATGTGTATATTACAACATATAAAATATTTTGGGAAAATGATAATCAGCAATTTCTTCTTTTCCCTCAATGTTATCGCAATATATTCCTACTAGGAACACCAAAATCATGTCTTGTTTAGGAAATGGTTAAGGCAGCTCACAAATTTTTATATTATTTTACAATCTCGTTGATCGAGTCATTTTAAGGTAGGCCTATGTCGCATCCGGAAGTCAGTCATATTGACGAACTTAGGCAGCGTGGGCGGATCCAGGATTTTTCCGGAAGTGGGGGTGGGGGGACCAAGCCCAAATGGCGACTTAAGGTTTACAGACTCTAAAAAATCACCACTTTCTAGCAACACAAATGTATCAAATTACACACACTTGTATATACACTCTCAAATAAGTTGATTCACCGTGTCGGATTTCAAGATTAGGGGAGACCGGGGCAAAGTGTTACATTTTTTCGACTTATCAAAATTTTGACAATAGGCCTACTATATACCTCACAGTCGTGTAAACCACAAAATCTAAAAATGTATAAAATTCTGAACAAATATAAGTTTTTTTGCAGAATCATTTGCTTATTCATTGATATGTTAGAAAGAAAACAAAAATTGTGACAAAATGTAACACTTTGCCCCGGCATCGGGTCAAAGTGTTACAGTGCCTGGGGCAAAGTGTTACAATGTTACGTTTTCCTTTCTACGATAATGACTTATTACATTTATTTCATTGACACTAAAGTTAAGGGCGGTGGCATTAATCTGATGTGAAAAGGAAAAAAAATACAACCGATCAGTACTGCAGAAACAAGTTTCCAATTTTCTAAATTTTTCAATCTGGTGAAGAAAACACCCAACCGACAGGACTTGGCCCATCACTTTAATACCGACTCTTATAAACAGATTTGGACTGCTGCTATTCTATTTCTTGGAATAACTACAATTACATCTTTTTTGCGAATAATATTAGTTCTTATCAAATCTATTAGGGTTTACAAACTTTTCTGGTAAACATTTGAGCATTACCTAAAATTGGCAAAATGTGGGAAAATGCCCCTGCTACAAAGACGTTTCATACTAAGATCAGTTTAGAAAATAGTTAAAAAACAAAAGCTACTGGTATAAATTAATAAAATAATATGCAATTTATGTAATTTCCATCATTCCTGATGAAGATTTTCTAAATATTTTAGCTGTAGACACAGATAACAGATTTGATTATTATTTTTTATTTGTTTTAACGTCAAGATATCACTCATTTACGAAATTTTGCCTAAAATTGTTTATAGTATAAAAGTATGTTATTAAATACGGAGGATTTAGCGTTTTATCAAAAATTGCCACCTTATTATCCAACGTGCGTCTTATTTTGAAAACGAAAATTACAAAAAAAACCACTTTGCCACGCATGCAATGTAACACTTTGTCCCAACATACAGTCATTTTTAAAGTAAGGCCATAACTCGGAACCGCGTGCATTTTTAAAAATAGAACCTATATTTAATTAATAACTACTGATGGCTCTAAACTATTACCACAAGTATCAAAAATAATCTAGTCATGGGCATAAGATAAACATATCTTAAAAATATTAGAAAATAAAAGTAAAATTCTCGGCTCTAGAACTCTGTTAAAGACCAAGCTAGCCACACAAATCAGATAATGTAAAAATCTGCATAGAATTTGTTACTAAATGGAATTTTCGTGGCAGAAAACATGATTGAGATGAAAATCAAATTTATCATTTTGCCCCGTGTAACACGTTGTCCCTTTCTCCCCAATGCTTCAAGAAGAAAATTATTTTAAAATATTGTTTTACTCTATATTCATATACAACTCAAGGGAGGTAATTTTGAAAAAAAATTGTCAAATATTTCCATAAGTATGCATTAATGCAAAATTCTAAACCGTTCAAAATGCTTATGTTTGTGTTTGGAATGGAAATGTTACACAGTTTAGGAATTATTTGCACTTTTCAAATTTCGCATCTGGCTCTTTGGTGCTAATGAGGGTTTGGATACCTTAACAAATTTATAAGTGAATGATAGCCGTTATTGCAAACTTTACAATAGATGTACCAGCTCTAACCATTAAAACGCACAAATTGGAATTTGCTTTAGTGTTTATAAGTCAAAGTTTAATTTCATCATATTTTTAGAGGGGGTCCGGCGAATTCCAAGGCATGATCTAAGTAAGATAATACAAAGGTGATATACAAAGATCCAGTTGTATGGTTCGATCCACTATCTGTGGCAAATAATAATGCATGCCTTTTAACATGTAAATTACTCCACAGCGGAGCCTTTTTTGCACACTCCACAGCGGAGCAATCTTGCAAATCGCTTAAATCTCACGGTTTCAATCACATTTTTGAGGGTCATGGTCAGGCGGACCGCAGTTAGGCTCGTTCTGATAACACACAGCATGCTTTCGTACTCGAACATAGGTATTTTAGTTCCTTTTCTTCAAAAACATTGTACTTTACTCCACAGCGGTGCCATCAGGAAACGCTTTTTCCAATTTTCGTTCTTCAATAACTTTTTAATACTGTATGCAGGGACATGAAATATACATCCGATGAATGCTTTCGTTAAGGCGGGGGCACTCAACGTTAGTTTTTCAAAATCGGTCGTGAATTAGCGGAAATATTTGATAAACACTTACCCGAGTCGAGAGAATTTTCATTACATTCCTCCACAGCGGAGCCGAAATTACCCATAATGCAGTTCGAACGTTGTACACCCTGTACTTACTACTTAAGGTATCCAAACCCCCAAAAGCACCAAAGAGCCGGAGGCAAAATTTGAAAATTGCCAAAAGTTCCTAAAGTACATCTCCATTCCAAATACAAACCTATAAGCATTTTGAACGGTTTAGAATTTTGAATTAATGCATACTTATGGAAATATTTGACCAAAATGTTCTTAATTAGCTCCCTTGCATATTAATATAGAGTAAAATAATTTTCGTAAGTTATTTTCTTCTTGATTTAATCCTGAAATCCGACACGGAGAATCAACTTATGTGAAGTGTATTTACAAGTGTGTGTAATTTGATGCATTTCGTATGGCTAGAAAGTGCTGTTTTTTCAGGGTCTGTAAACCGTAATTGATTTATACAAATGATTAAAATCAAAGGTAGAAAACGTGTATGGATTTAAGACGTTGACAGAAAAAGAGAATTGAATTGTCACGACTCTTTTTTCTTTTTTCCCAATGTTTCCCAAACTTGTCGTGGTAGAAATGTCAAAAACAGGTTTTATTTTTGAAAAGGATATATGTCGTCATGTCTGATGGTTTAAAGTGCAAGACTGCTTAATAGAATTCTTAAGCGGCAAACATTTGAAAGCTGATGCAGAAGACAAAAAGGGATGTTGATAACATAATTTTTATAAGATATGTAACACATAGATGAGATTGGCAAAATGAGAAAATGCTGGTAGTAATTTTTGTTATTTTCATTCTTCACAGTGCTTAATTTTTGGGACAATTTTGCAATATTTCTTCTTTCATTAATCATTTAGGCACCAGACTCTCACCTTGACACAAGAAGATATTCGACATAACCGAAATCCAGATAACAAGCGAAGTGTCAGATGTAAATTGTCCTCTCAATTGTTCTTTTTGCATAAATAGCCCACACGTGCAGTGTTGTTTAGAAAATTAATTATGACCCGATCAATTTTGTGTCTACATCACGTCCTCAAATTATGAATATGTTGAAAAAGTGACATTTTTCATCTGCAAACAGTAGAGGATGGACAGATAAGATGCATTAGTGGAAAGTGGTATACTCGTAGATATACAAAATTTGTTAAAATATGGAACGATTTTATCCAGTTACGCCCGACGTAATTTCGGACAAACAAAAGTATTTCGTGTGTGTTGTTATACAATCTCGTAGCTACGGCTTGATTCAAGCCGTAGTTACGAGATTTTATAACAATACCGACGGTTTATCAAAGGATAACCATAAACCAAGTTTATTTTTAGCACAAAAATCATTTGCTGTTAAATGATTCTCCCTTTCACATTGAAATATTTCCATGTCACAATTGTGAACATGATAATCATGTCATTGTACAATGAATGCCGGTGAACATTGATTGATAACAACGTCGTTTCACATTATACAACATACTACTTTTATGTTTCTTAACCCTTTCCCAAACAAGACAAGATTTTGATATGTCTAAGATAAAACGAGATCTATTTGGTCAAGATAGAGACAAGAGAATAAAATGATAATAACCAGCCCTTTTCCTTTGATTCATTGTTTTGCAATATAGGCCTACTGTGCTCAAATCTTATCATTATCAGGGCCTATTTTGTTTTCCCAAATTAATCTTTTAAAATTCATATCGTCAAGAATTGTGCTATTTGAGAAAGTTTTTTTAAAACATTAATACTCTTGCTGTGCATTTATAAAATACGAAATACAGTTTACTCTCGTTATCTCGATATTGGTTATTTCGAATTACTGCTTATTTCAAAGGGAAAACTTGATACTTTCTCTCAATTTGTCACAAAACCTTTTCTAACATGTTCGTCAAAGAAAGTTATTGCTTTTGAAAGGGCTAAAGTACGGGAAGATTATCTTTTGACTAACTTATATGTTACCCGTCATGCATCTTCGCAAGCCAAGGGTTACTACCTCCACTTTGTTCCTTACGAACTGTTCGTAAGGGTTACTACCTCCACTTTGTTCCTTACGAACTGTTCGTAAGGAACAAAGTGGAGGTAGTAACCCTTGGCTTGCGAAGATGCCCGTCATGCTGACACGGAGATTCTAGGACGTGTGAAAAGTATTGAACGAAGTCCGTCTACACAGTCTTTGCAGCCTGACTAAGGTCGATACTTCTCACTCCAATATAACTTCCGAATCTTATGTAGAATGTTTTTCCCTATCGTTCCTTATGTTCATTTTGCAAATGCAATATCTGGCTGACCTCTGCTGAATCTAATCCGTTTCTCGAACCATGATTGACTGACTTACCACATGGTCCTTTATAACGTACATTTGTAACCGGTCACATACAAAGCATTATTTTAGGAACACTTTTCTCATGGAAAGAAATGTAAACTTTAATAATGGCACAATTATTTTAATGTTAATTTGCATATTATATGCATATATTTTACATGTTCACACATCAACAACCTTTATTCAAACATGCTTTTATAAATGTCGCATTATGATATAATCTTAGTGCAAGATTGTTTGTCTTTCTCAAAGTAATTTCTTGTTTTGACGAGCAAGTATTTAGCGATAACAAAGGAAAATGTATCTGATCACAAGAATTGTTCATGTTCACTTAACCTTTTAATATATTCTAAGTCTTTTTCCAAAATAGCGACATTTCAGACGAACCAAAATTGAAAGGAGTTTCAGACGAAAAATCAACATAAAAAAATAAATAAGAACAAAAAATACACAAATCGTCGCTTTTCAACGAATACCTCGTAACTGCATCTTGTTTAAGCTGCATTTACAAGGTTTCTGTTTTGAGGGACGAGATAAAATAGTACAGAACATATTTGGGAAAAAACAATCCATATTCCTAGGAGCATGCATTTTGCTTGTTTTGGTTCCGCGAGTTGTTTTCAAATCAATACCAAGTTTTCATAATCATACAGAATGAAGATTTAGACAATGTTCATAAATAGATCTACGACAAAATTTACTGATGTTCCAATATGAAAGCAGCTTCAGACAACAAATTAAGTGTTGTTAAAGAAAGGATAAACGTTCATTTTAGCACAGAAAACAATAGGGCACAATTAAGAAGAAAATACTGATTATCAGCATTTTCTTGTTTTGTCTCAATGTTTACCATAGCCTATTGTCTTGGGGATGTCAAAACCAGGTCTTGTTGGGGCAGGGCTAATCCTTCTAAATCAAGTTTGTATCTAACTTTAACTGCACGCACGTTCTTATTATACAAACATTTATGGAAACCGCGAACCGGATATTGAAAGAAAGTGAAAACTCGGCACCATTGCTTCAAATACTTATGTTTTGTTCAGCTCATGCTACTTTTAAAGATCGAGCGATGAATTATCGGATTCAAGGGACACAATCCAAACAGAATGCCATAATTATTTACGTGATTACTTCCCATTAATATATCGTTTAGTGTCCAGCAGCGTTTACCAGGGATAACTTAATTTTCGTGTACAAGGTTTATTAGTTGAGCGTCTTAACAAAACTTTGCCGATGTTAGGTCATTGCGTATGCAGATGTCACAGGTTAATGTTGCTGGACTATAAACCTTGTTTCTTATCCGTCTGTGTATATATATATGCCTGAGGCCACATTGGAATCCAGATTCCGGATCGGCCTAGTCCAGTTTAGAATTCTACTCTGGCCTAGTCCAAACTGGAATTCTAATCTGGCCTAGACCGATCTGGAATATGCCTAGAAATTAAGTTTCTAGTCCAAATAAGAATCCCAATCTGGCTAGGCTGATCCGGGATCTACTTAAACCAGATAGGAATCTATTGTTAACAATGAGTTTATGTTCAAAAAATAATTTTACATTTCACACAAGTCATTTTCTTTAAAAAGTGAAGTAGAGCGATGTAAATCTTTATCATAATCAAAAGCTTTATTCAAAACAATTCTCATACATGTATTAGAAAATTAAAATAATTTCCCAGTTTAATCCATTTTGTAAAATTTTCAGATTTATGATCAATTATTCATGCTTTGAAAATAGACTGAAGAGAAGGCACCAAAGAGAAAATTTATTACATGCAGTCATAAACAAAAAATTGCGTTTTATCTGTAATTATTTCACAACTAGTTTGTTTTTATTACAATAACTTTATCCATTTCTTACTTTTTCCACTTTTCCTTTTTGATATGGGTATTGTCAATATTTGTCATTTTTTTCTGGCAATGGTTTCGAGTGTAACTTTAAGAAATGTCAAAATTATGTCTTGTTAGGAAAAGGGTTAATAGAAAACAGAAAAGAATTAAGAATCTGACCTATTTCTTTGTCCATGTCTATGATTTTTAAATCCAAAATAAATAAATGGTCATATTGTCCCTTGATGTTAAGATACAAAAAAAAAAAAAAAAAAAAAAAAAAAAAAAAAAAAAATAGAGTTTAGAATCAAATGTCTATAACTATGACATTTTCAACTTATATTCTATGTTAAGTTTCAATTAAGTAATGGATTCTAAAGTGGTCTAGGCAGATTCTAGATCTGCCTAGCCATATTGGAATTCCATACTGGCCTAGACCAATCCAGAATCTGCCTAGACCAAATTAGAATTCCTATCTGGACTAGTCCAAACTAGAATTCCAGTTTGGACTAGACCGATTCAATATCGGCCTAGGCCGATTCCAGATCGGTCTAGATTCCAATGTGGACTCCGACATATATTCAACTTAAAACCATAGCTTTAATAGTGCTTCAGCTCGACAATCTTTCCCAAAGCAAGACGTGGTTTCGATGTCTCTTCCAGAAATGTTCTTGAGAGCTCATCAAGGCAAAAGAAGAAAATTACGATAACCAGCTGGTTGAGGTCTTTGAAAAAAAAAAGTAATAAAAAGATATTGACGAGCAAGAAATAAACTTTCTTCTCATCAGTAACGTTTTATCTGAGAGACAATTCATATTCAAAGAAACCTCGACGTGTTTTCACATACTCTTCTTTAAGCAAAATTAAAAATATGTCTGGTATTGACAGATTTTTTAACATTGCTGTAACTTTGTAACACGTGATTACCTGACATGAGCTTGTCAGATGAACCCGACAAGAAAAAAACAACAACATAAAACAAACAAACAAACAAGAAAAAAAAAAAAAAAAAAAAAAAAAAGAAGAAAAAAAAACAAAAAAAAAACAGAGAAATTAACAGTTTCTTGTCGCATGTCTTTAACCCGTTACCAGAAGTTAAAAGTTTAGAGCGATCCAATTCAAAGACGATGAAGACAACAGTTTCACTCGAATGTATTTTACACGTTTTGTTCTTTTTTGACAGAAAATATTGTGGGAAATGAAAAAAATCTTGTCACAATCACTATCCATATCTCCAACGAAGCTTTCCGAAACCTTTATCGTTTAACCCATAACCAAACGGTAAAATTTTAGATAACTCCGAATTCAAGAATGTTGCAGACAACAATTTCAAGTGACTGCAATTTTACATTTATATGTCGTTCTGAGTAGAAAATATTGTGGGAAATGAAGAAATTGCTTGTCAGAAGCAATTTCCTCATTTTCCACGATGTTCTCTTAAACTGTAATCTTGTGGGGAGTCTCCCTGAGTGGTAATGGGTTAAATACCTTCTAACCGTGGCTTATTGTAAACCGAGGTAAACAAATTATACGTTTATAAGTTTTTTTTAAATAAAGAATCGATATGTTATGTAATTGTCTTCTCTTCGACACTTGTGTTTCGATGATCACATTCGAAAATGTCGTAACTACAGCTTATTTAAGCTGCAGTTAGGACATTTTTGAATGTGACCGACGATTTGCATTTAGAACAAACGAAACCGATCATTAACCGAAACACCTAACGCCTGTAGACACCCTACAATATTAAGACTTTGAAAAAAACCTGTTGTAAATGAACATATATAATATGAAAATAAGGCAAGGCCTCCGACCGGGGCCAAGATAGATCTAGCTGTCACTTTCATTCATATCCTACATTTGTGTTTCGTTAATGATAATCTGGAAGTAGGCCTAAACTCCTTGTACTCTGCCCTTTCTTCTCAAAAAAAATATCTCAGCTTTTCAAAGTTCCATACGGTCCCCCACGACTCATTAAACCAATTTTGTCGTCCGTGACTTCTTCAACACTTTAAAAAATACAAGATATGGTTTTGGTGTCCCTTATAAAAGAAAAAAAAAAAGAAAGATTTCCAGACAAAAGAGAAGGCATAATTCCTGAAAATCAGCAATTTCTTCTTAAATTGAATATTGTCGGGGCTTGATCATATCTTTATTAACACTTTCCCGAACGGCAAAATCTTACGGTGATCCACCTCAAAAACTGCTACAAAGGACAAAATAGATGTTTTTAAAAATAGGATTTGTGTAAAATATGGCATAGAAAATATTGAGACCAAAAGGATAAACTGTGGGTTTCAGCAGTTTCTTCTTTTTTTCAATGATTTTCCAAATCCTTTTCTATTAGGAACGGCAAAACCAGGTTTTGTTTGGGAAAGGGTTAATGGCGAATTTGTCGTCTCCAGCAACTTTTAAAATGGACTACCCTAAAATTGTGTCGTTGGAGAAAGCGTGAAATAAGACCAGTCGGCTAAGAATGCTAGATATACTTCTTTGTTAAGAGACAGGAACTCTTAGTGGAAAAGATCTTAAAAAAAGCGAGGAGGGCAAATGAAGAAGTTTCTTATAACTAGCCTTTTCTTTGTCATTTTGTCCAAATTTTTCTAAAGCCTTCTCCATGATTAATGTCGAAACCAGGTCTTGCTTGGGAAATGGTTAAAAAGAGATGTAGGGGCCTCGAGATCCACCTATATTTTGCTCTGCAAGCTACGAAATGTAGTCATTTGATTGTGTATAAAAGACGCGCGTTTCCACACAACGCTACTTGACGTCTGATAACGAGCGGGAAAGGGAACGTCGCGGGAAGGCAGAACAACAACGTTGACGTCATATAGGCTACTTATGACGTCACAAAGTCAAAAAACTGATTGGTTCACTAAATTGGAATAATTCAATGTTACGAGACCCCATGTAACGGAGGTAATTTACACTAAACCAATTCACAATCTCAGTATCATGGCTAAAGTGTGGCAAAGGGCTATAGAGGATGTCCGAAAACCGGAAATATCGAAAGTGAGGCTAAGACAGCTCAAGCCGAACTCACAAAATAACAAAATCGCTCAAATCTATACGCCCACAATACCGTAAGCCGTGGTCAATTCCATTGACCCCGGTATAATGACTGTTTTCTACCTAGAAAAACAAAACTTAAAACAAATGTGAAATTCAATTCACTCGTAATTGTCTTCATCAAGATAATTTTGAGTTAGTATAACAGAATTATTGTCTGTTAATAGGTTAAGCGGGCATCTCTTAGTCACCCATAAGAGTTTATATACTGAGCAAAAGTGAAAACGCTACACTGCAAGATTTCTTATTTCTGGAAAAGTATCGAACTAATAGCATGAAATATATTTGACGTTTTATCCCAGGCTTTCAGCAAATCGTTTTGTCGAAATTTCATTGCCTTGACTCCTTTAATGTCAGAGTTACAGCCCTTAATGCGTTTAGAGCTAATTTCATCGAATGTCGCATATGCACATGCTTAGAAAACGCTTCATTATTTTTCGGCAAGGGTCATATCTGAGTTGCTATAAAAACACTTAAAACATCATTTATCTCTTGTAGCAAGCTCTAAAATCAAGGTCTAATTTGTCAAATTTCCGGATCGCCTCCATTTACATAAACAAATAGGGAATTTAAAATGTTTGGTATTCAAAAATATATCACGGTTTTCGATTGGGTTTCTTGCAACATCATGCAGGCCTTACTGGGGAATTTTAAACCCTTTCTTCGGCTAGGATTGTTCCAAGATGTTCATGCAATAGTGATTTCAATTTTCTATGGATATACCATTGTAAAATATTCAAGCTTTGGAACAAACTGAAAATTCTGCTTTTCAAACATCATTTTCTAAATTCTGAAACAATGTTATACCAGCTTCTTTTCATATCCTGACTGGTAACTTGTCAGACTACCATTCCGTATAGTCTACAATGGTTTGCATTCTTCTGCTTGAAAACACCTGAAAAACGGACCCCTGTCACATTAAAGTGTCCGTTTTTCATCCCCGTGATAAAGATCCACAAAACGTTTAGTGCTTGGCACAACCAAGTCAATAAACAATGCGAAACACTTTCATTTATTTTTTTACTTGTTGTATTTAGAAGAAATATGGCAAGCAAAGTAGGTGTAGTGTTTTCACTTTTGTTCAGTATATTTTGATACTGTTCAAATATAAATTTAGGAATAAGAAAAAAACTTTTTATCCAAGAATAGCAGACAGTAATACATATTGCATAAATGTGCTTGATTATGATTTTACGTACCTTCCAAATGGACAGAAATCATAGAATTCCATATTTGGAAACAGCTCAAAATTTCCGAAACAGCTCATCTGTATGGTCTTGCTTTGTCACTGTGAAGAAACCGACGGACTGCGCATCTCTTAATATTTATAGGCAACAAATAGATGGATTTAACGATGTTTTGATAAAAAGAGAATAGAATATCATTAAAGTTAACATTTATGTTTCCATGGTTTTTGGGTTGAATTGCTGAATAAATAAGGACAATATTAAAATAACAATAAGAACCGATCGCGGCCAAAATATGGGATCCCATATCAGCTGATTTCATACAAAATCTGCGTCATTTGAAAACTGTATGAAACCATTCCCATAGTGACGTTTTTTGACGACCCAAAGAAAAGGCTTAGGAAAACATTAGGGAAAATGAAGAAATCATCATCATCATCATCATCATCATCATCATCATCATCATCATCATCATCATCATCATCATCATCATCATCATCATCATCATCATCATCATCATCATCATCATCATCATCATCATCATCATCTTCTTCTTCTTCTTCTTCTTCTTCTTCTTCTTCTTCTTCTTCTTCTTCTTCTTCTTCTTCTTCTTCTTCTTCTTCTTCTTCTTCTTCTTCTTCTTCTTCTTCTTTTCTTCTTCTTCTTCTTCTTCTTCTTCTTCTTCTTCTTCTTTTTCTTCTTTTTGTTATTATTATTATTATTATTATTATTATTATTATTATTATTATTATTATTATTATTATTATTATTATTATCATTATTATTATTATTATTATTATTATTATTATTATCATTATTATCATTATTATTATTATTATCATTATTATCATTTAGCCTACATCTTGATTTGTCCCATGCCATAATAGACTGCTCAAGGACGACGTTGACGGGAAAGATTAATTGATGCATATATCTAAGGAATTAACCTTTCGGCAAACAAGAATAAGTGTTGACGCTTTCAATGGAAAAGTCAAGGGAAAATGAAACCAGAAAAGGAAATAAGGATAAAAAACATATTCTTATATTGTCCCAATATTTTTCTATAGAGAGCAAACCTTATAGGCTACTTTGATCAATGCATATTTTCGTCTCTAAAGAAACTTCCAACTTGGAACAGTATATTAAACTGTTGTTGCTTTGGAAACGGGTTGATATATTTTATTGAAGAATTAATTATGAAAATTTATTCGTTTTATCATCAAACGGTATACAGATGAGGGTCAAAGATAGCGGAATTGACAAAAAGTAGCAGAGAAAAAGGGCCCTGTCAATGCCAAATCAATGTTCTATGCGACAAAGTTCAATGTATTCTCCCTCCTAAATTAATGTATGTTTTTAATGAAGGGACATTTTAATAATGTTCAAATTGCAAAATTGACCCTTCAAATGATGATCATAATAATTAAGCCGTAATTAAATGTTCTAGTAACCTATAAATGATCGAGTGCATGCGATTCGGGAAAAAGAATAAACCTACATAATAATTATGTACCCACTTTAAAAGATCGCAATGCCAATCGTTTAAAAAGTTTATCAAGATCCATTTTGTTGTCTGGAACACCTTTCAAATTGGATTAATTTGAAAATGTAATGTTTGGGAAAATGTTATAGCGAGAAAATAACGTGTCCGTGCGTTCTTGAAGATCGCAGTATAAAATATTCGGGATATGGTCTTGCAATCAATGAGAGTGAAATAATCTCAGCTTGGTGTCCTGGCTGAGCTAACGCTTTTCAATGACATGTGTACCACGTGTATGCTTATGCTGATCTTGATCCATCGTTGTCTAAAAACTATCTGGTTTCCTATTTTTAAACGCAGCTGAAATATGAACTCGATTAAAACTTTCCAAAACAAGACCTGGTTTTGACGTCCTTAGTAGAAGAAGTTTAAGAAAACATTGAGGTAAAAGAAGAAACTGCTGATGACCAGCAGTTTCTCCTTTTGTCTAAATATTTTCTATGCCATATTTTACACAAATTCTATCTTTAACAACGTCTATTTTGTCATTTATGGCAGTTTTTGAAGTGGATCACCCTGAAATTTTGGCGTTTGAGAAGTGTTAACGTATTCATTGTTTTTATACAATAAGCACGAAATGACGGTATAATGTTCATTAAATCGGATCTGATATAGATAAGTATTTAAACATGACGTCAATAAAGTAAAAAGAGATACGCAATTTGTTATTACATAAGGCCATGCAAGAACGAGATTAAAACTGTGTTTTTTCTTGTTTTTAGTTTTTCAGATAATTACATTCTATACAAAGGTTTTACATGGTACTAAACCAAAAGGATTATTCCGCTGAAGACATATGCCTACATACATACATTTAAATACAGTGGACTATAATATCATTACGGTTACAGCTTGTTAGAGCAACTTTTAAAGTACCATTGGTCACTTAACGAAATACAAACGTATTCAAAGACAGAAAAAAATCAGAACATCATTGGAGTTTTCATATTTTCAAAATATCAGTATAAACAGACGTATACCTCTCTTGCATTATGAATATACAGAGTGTCCCAATAGAAACGGAACACATTTTGAAAGTGAATTGCTCATGACTCAAGCAATAATTCTCCACCAAATTTAGATATATGCAATAGATACGACAGTTGTCTATTAGCACTTAAAATTTGATTGTAAAATATTCATTATTTTTGTAAATATTGGCATTCAAATGAATATACCTAAAAACTATTTTAACACGATATTGATCTATCCGTATGCAGCGCGCGTACACTAATTGAATAAATTGACGCTTCACAATTGGTTAATATCTTAATACAACGCAAAGGTGATGTTGAAACATTCTATACACAAAAGTGCAATTTCATTTCATCTTTCCTGCTTATAAATGATTTGTTAAAGTAGAGCTGTAATGTAACCGAGATGAATAAAGGCAAAACAACAAATTCTTGTAAACGAGTAGGCCTACCTATGACCTAAATGGGCGAAGCATAAAAATTCTGGTTCAAAACATTAATAACAAGTGCTTTAAAATTAATTCAAACAACCACCCTATAGACTCAATTTGCATGTGCAGCATGTGTTTTGATCAAATTTTGAGAAAATCGGTATGTACATGTGCCACAGTAAAGAATTCAACAGCTGACCGCTAGTGCGCTAAAAGCGGTTTTTAGTGTCATTATTAAATTGCATAATAACTTTTGAACCAATTCATATTTTGAAGTGAAATTTGGAACTCAAATGTAATAATGATGTATCTTAAGTACTGCAAATTAAAAAATAATATTTTTTGCTTACGCATTAAAATATTTGACTTTGGATTAGGGTTCCGTTTTTGGGACACCCTGTAGAGTAAAATTATATTTGTAAATTATTTTCTTCTTGAAGCATAATCTTGCAATCCGACATGGTGAATCAACAAATGTAATGTTTATTTACAAGTGTGTGTAAGTTGATGCATTTCGTATAGCTAGAAAGTGGTGTTTTTAGTAAGGCCATGGATACCTTAAGCTGTAGTTACGAGGTTTTTTTGTTGAAAAGCGACAATTTCTTTTTCATCCTAGGACCTATATTAGACCCCACAAATGGAATAAATCATACTTTTTGAGTGTTTTATAGTTCTCGAGATAAATTGTCTTATTGGACAATTAACGGGAGTCGTGTAACCTTACGTCAATGCTAATTGTGTATCACTTTCAAACTCTTAATAACCCTTCTTCAATCTAGCCTCTCCTAACATAATTTTCTTGATGTTTCAACTGATGTTTCCAATGACGAAATTTTGAAAATACACTTTGAAACCTAATCAATAGTCTTTAGTGGTCTTAGCTATATAAGAAGCTGTAGTGGACAAGTATAATCAAATATGTAAAAACCTTTATCATTAAACGCTGTAAAAACCCGTAAATACTTACAGGAAAAAACCTGGCAGCTTGTTTCCAGGACAATATCGTAAAACCAGTCTCCGCCCATAACCGCGTCTTACCGTAAATCTACATATACAGTGAGACACAGTTACAGCCAAACCGTAACTTTACGGAATTGTCCTGGAAACCAGCTGCCGGGTTGTTTCCCGTAAATCGACCATGCGGTACCGTTACAATGATACGGTTCTTGATGCTTCCCTGTAAGAAATTACTGAGCATGATATTTAAACTGGTTTATTGTTCTCTAATGAAATTCGCGAATGAACAAGTTGGCTCGGGCTTGAACTTTTCACTTCAGGTTGAAAACAGATGATTTGTTTTAATTTGGTTTCAATATTTGTAAACAAATAGGTATATCGAAAATTGACCCAAACAAAGGCTCACATTGGTTACAACTATACCCAAAACCTATACAGGTGGCAGTAGGGATGAAAATCAAACTGTCTCTGCAGCAATAATTGTAATTATATTATTGGAATCAAAGTCAGGCCCCGGTTTCTCGAAAAAACTAAGTACGTTCTCAGACCTAAATCTGAGCACTTACTCAAATAACACGAAATCCACGTGAACTTAAATCGAATAGGCTACCCTTCAACAATGGAGAGTATTCCATTCAAGTTGATCATGTACTCATGAGTACGTACTTAATTTTTTTCGAGAAACCAGGACCAGGGTTTGTTTGGAAAGGGTTAACAATAAATATACCCTTTTAACTGTTTTTGAGTTCAAGTTTCAACCGTTAATATCATAATAAATGTGCGACACCAGTGATACAAATTCGACACTTTCTATTGTCATTCGAATCAAAGTGTAATCTTTTAAATCTCGAATACAAAATACAAAACGCCGGACTGTTACCAGGCTATAAATTAACGTCTTTTATCAGATGCGACATAAAGTTATCTTAATGATAGCTTTATGACCTTGGCAAAAAAGTCCGAGACCCCCCCCCCCCATAATGTCGAATAATGGAAAAAAGTACTTTGCTTCTTTAAAACCGAGAACTTTGCTTAAGAATAACAATCCGGAGATACATTACATACATGTATATAATGAGAAAAAAGAGAGAGAAAGAAAATCAAAGATTTGATTACTTTCCATAATTACCAAAGAAAATGACATTATTGCGAGGGCAGACATTTAATAACCAACGATGTGGTCGAAATATATATGGTTTGGTTCAAAGATGAATAGAAGCACGACAAGAAATCAAGTGGCACAACATTCCCTATGTAATTTGTGTAATAATGTTTTTTTCTATTAATGTATGACCAATTTGAAAAAAAAACCAAAAACAAATGAAGCAGAGAAAGCGGAAGAACGCGTAGGATTTATTAAAAATTACCTTATGAAAAAGTTATTGGCGGCCAAACAAAAATTTTGGTAGATCGGCAACCACTATTTTAATCAATTTTAACCATCACCCCCACCCCGCACAAAAAGGTAAACCCGTCTCTGATTCCAACCATATTCAAATCGGTCACGTGATAATAGATTTATTAATTGTTTTCAGCAATTGTTGTTGTTCTAGTAGCGTCGCGCAATTCCCTACTGCGAGAAGTGGTCCAAAATGGTTAACATCTTGAAAGCATAAATCCCAATCATGGCAAGTCTGAAAATACATGTTAGTCTTAAGAATGGCAAGACGTGTGTTAGGCTTTCCAAAAATAGTTACTGGTTGTTATGTCTCTTATAGAAATGGCTTTGATACATCGAGACAAAAGAAGAAACTTTCTCCTTTTGCCTCAATATTTTTCGTGTTATGTTGTACAGATATCCTAAAACTATCAAGCATTATATTGTCTGTGCCAGCTCCAAACTCCATACTCCTAAAATAGAAACGCATCGATCGGGAAAGGCCTATAGATGTGGCCAAGTATGGAGACACTCCACAACGTGAAATGCTTCCGGGTCGTAGTCAACAAAAATAGTTTCGTCAAAAATGGATTGACTCCTTTTATTGCATTGATTCTGTGTCTATAGAATAGGCAGATGCATGGAATGTGGTTTTGCATACTGGCAGACCATCAGTGTATTGCTAGGATGTGTTTTAATGGATTTGACGGGAACTAGTTTCTTGCGCGGTCGTGACATTTCATGGGGGGGGGGGGTGCGTCACATGCAGATCCCGAAAGAGATGGCAAATTGCAAGGGTGGCTGTGTTCACGGGGCGTGATTTTAGCTGATGATGCTATTGATACTATTTTCTTGGTAGTTAATTAAAGACCAAAGAATGATCTATCAGACAGACTAAGTAAAAGGTGCCATAGAGACTTCTGAGAGAAGCTAGAAGCTGCCAAATTGACCCATTTTACTATATATTTAATAGGCCCATTTCGTTGAGGAGTGTCACCGTATCTTCTAAGTAACCGTCTTACAGGCAAGAGTAAAACAAACTTTCTAAAATGATATTGTGGGGTTTCAGTTCATCAGCATCATTTTCAACTCGCCTCAATATTTTCAAATATTATCCCTTACGGACGTCAAAATAAATCTAGTTTGGGAAAGGGTCAAGCTTATTTGTTGATGATTAACGATGAGTTATGGGGTGTCGGATTTAAACATAAGTTGACAAAGATTCTGTAAATATTGCCATTTTCATGACCCTACAATGAATGCGATTAACCGCGTCCCTCACAATAAAACATCATACATGTATGAGCAAGGATCTAGGAAAAGGTTCCCTTATTGTGTTTAAGATTCTGTAAATATTGCCATTTTCATGACCTTCCAATGAATACGATTAACCGTGTCCTCTACAATGAAACATAACGTCGGTGGGGAGTCAAAACCTCGTAACTCCAGCTTATCAAGCTGTAGTTACGAGGTTTTGACTCCCCACCAGCGATAATAGATGTATGGACCGGGATCTGGAAAATGGTCCCTTATTGCATCTAAGACCAACATGTATCCAGATAAACCTGCACATACGTAAGTACACCTCTCATTGTCTGATCAAGTACCACATTGTGCTCACATAGCTTTTTCCCATTTCCAGTATTAGCTGTAACACGGTGTACAATCACGTGACTCAGAATTTCCGATAATCTTCCATATCTTTTTTAATACTTGACAAATTTTAATTCGGTTTGAAGCAGAGAAGTTGGGAAGATGCCAGGAATAAACTGGACGTGTTCGATTTTTGAAAAATCTACAGATAAAAAAGTTATTGAAGATAAACGAAAATTTTGGTTTATATTCAATAACTTTTTTATCAGTTGATTTTTCAAAAATCCAACACTTTCATCTAATGCGTGACGTCTGTCCACATTCTCTGCTTCAAACCGAATTCAAATCGGTCAAGTATTAACAAAATTATTGATGATTTTCTGAAATTGTTGCATCACGTGATTATCCACCGTGATTATACAATCAAGACCCCTCTTGGTATATCGCTGCTTTCCAACTAAAACCTCGCAACTGCAGCTTAAATCAAGCTGCAGATACGGGGTTATCGTAAAACATCTACGATATGAATGACCATTTCTACACTTGTCATGATGAATATGATCAATTTCCATACTGTTTAACCCTTTTCCAAACAAGAACCGATTTTTACACACTACGGGAAAGAAGCTGACTGCATGGGATTGAATGGGATTTTATGACCCCCTCAACAACTTAGGTCATATGGACACGGAGTCTTTGTCAAAAGGCTTATCAAGCTGACTGGACAGGCAGGGCGGGAGTCGAACCTGTGACCCTTGTATTACAGTGTCAGAGCGTTGCCGCTGCACCAAATTCGAACCATGGAAAAAATCTGACCAACATTGAAGAGAAAGATGCCGAGATATTATTTCCATTGCTATTCAGTACACAAATCATTCTGATATAACGACACATTTTGACGCCCACACAACAAAGGCTTTGTAAAGCACTGTGAGAAATGAAGAAATTGCAGGTGACAAGCAAATTCTTCATTCCCAACGATGTCTTCTACATAGAAAAGCGCGAAAATGTAACATTCTGAAATCGACACCGAAAAATCCTTATAGTGACATAACATTCATATTTTATTTTTTAAAAGTATACCTTGATGCAACGATTGTTATTCTTATACGTTGAAATGCTATCGGTTTTTTGAAGTTGTTATTTAAAAGCGAATTCCATATAAATCTAAACTGTTGTCCACAACAATTTGCTTAATTTTAGCACCAAAATATAAATTTCTCGTAAACGGTTGAACAATATTTTGTTTTGAAACTTTCAGACTTTTCATAAGAAAACATGCACTTTCAGACTTTTTTAAAGAAATTTTGTTCTTTCAGATAAAAATAAAGTAAAATTTATGAAAAAAAAAACAAAACAAAAAAAAAAAACACACAAGTGCATGTCGTATTGCGATGCAATACAGGAGTCCCCCACCGGATAACAAAAAGTCCTTTCTTATACGGACGAAAAGGCCCCGAAGGGGCCTTGAGTCCGTCTATAGATTGAAATTAAAACGGAAATAAAATGTCGGAAACCCTCTGTTTTTTTCAATGTTAATTGAATGGAAAAATCAGAGGGTTTCCGTGAAATTTCGGGCGGGGGGGGGGGGGGAAGGGTAATTTCGCATTTTTGGACACGTGTCCCCTTGGCTTTTAACGTCATTTTTACAGCAATAACCTGATAATCCCCTTCCTAAACGCTATCAAAACGACCTGTCAGACGCAGTGGATCAATTAATATCGATACAAACAAAGCTCTTGAATTGTGTGTGAATTTAAGAAATACAACAACAAAGCTAAATTTTAACTAAAGACCTGAGCGAAGTCGACCTATGCCAGCTCACGTGTTATTGTTCTCCGTTCAATGGATAATTTATGAAAAATCAGCGGCCATCTTGTTTCGTCTGCACTAGTCTACAAATATACCTGCAACAATTTTGGCTACATGTTCACGATGGAGTAACATACTGCGCGATAATATGAAGTGGTGTGACACCAACAGAAGTTGTCTAGATATTACCGGAAGTCAACAGAAATGCCAGATTGCAATTTGAAAAAGGGCCGAATTGGTGCAAACGGCTTCGAGAAGTATGTCAACTATGTGTAAGTGTCAAAATCTATGGATTTTCAATATCTCAGTTATATTTCAAACCTGCCATATTGGTTTCCAGTAGCAAATGAGTTTCGTACCAAATAAATTTCGACCGATCAAGATGTACTACCGCGTCTTTTACGGTACCGCGGTATTCGAAAAAAAGTGTTCATTTGCAAACGAAGCATCACCTGACAACTGCGTGCATTAGCAAAACTAAAGGAAGATTTAGTTACTATAATTTTTGCAGATTATTCTTAACATTATTTTGTCTACATTGGGTTGCTGTAGAAAAAAGAAAACATGGAATGTTTTCATGTCTCCATTCATCATTTATTTTTTAGGACGCCATTAACTACCGCGGTACCCAAGAGAACCACCCTTACATTGGGTGCGTTCAGGGTTCTCCTATCGGTAACCGAGTATATTTACCATCGGTAGCCGATAGCACTGTCGGCAACAAACAAACTGAACGAAAATTGTACCAATCGGTAAGAAAGGCGGATAATCAATTACAAAGAGCCTATTCTCCCCGCAGAGTGATCGTTCGTTTTCAAGAATTACGAACAAAAAGATATTTTCAGAAATAAATAGCTAAATAAAATAACTGTAGCTTCAACTAGCTATAAAAAGTATTACAATAAATTCTCTCAAGAACGGTTAGAATGCTATTCGCTTGCTATTGTAGAAAATATATGATTAGGATTGCCATAGTTAGATTGTTATCCGCCATCTTACTGTTATGAAAACGAGGCTACCGATGCTACCCGACTTGTATACTCTCGGGACAATTGGTTACCAACAAAATATCCATCGGTATGCCGACGATTACCGATGGCTACCGATGGTTACCAACGGCACCGATGGCTACCGATGGGAGAACCCTGAACGCACCCATTAACAATGATAACAGAATACCTGTTCCTCGAAGCCGTTAATAGGCTTTCGCCTCTATGGCCTTAGCAATTTTAATTGTATTCATGAATCAGATCAAATTCTACATAATCATAATCACAATACGTATATACGTTGATGTTACTCATTTGCATCAGAGGTCATTACACTTCAAAAACAACAGGAAGTTCGACACATGTCGTGGGGCTTTGTTCACCGTCCGATCTTGAACGCTATCCTCATGACGTAATGGTTTGGAATTGAAAAGAAAAAGGGATAAAGTAGTCCGCTTCGGTACTGCGTCTTTTACGGTACCGCGTATTCAAAACAGTGTTCATTTGCAGACGAAGTATCACCTTCCAACTGCGTGCATTAGCAAAAATAAAAGCAAAATAATTTACTATATTCTTTGGTGATTACTTTTATTATTATTTTGGCTGCATTTTATTTACTAGATAGAGAAATCATGGAATGTTTTCATGTCCCTATTCATTATTGATTTTTCCGAACGCCATTAATACCGTGGTACCAAAGAGGACCATCCTAATAATATTCTATTTCTCAAAGTGATAAGCGTTTTGGACATAACATAACAATAAGGAGTTTAAAAACTCTGATAATATTAATAAGCAAATAAATGAAATATATCAGAAACTTTCGGTAAAAGTTCCAAGCTAGAATTCGCACCAATAATGTATGCTACTAAGTTGGGTAAATTCCATAACAAGCATGGAGAACAAAATAAATGGAATTTCACAGGAAAAGCAATACATTTTCAAATGGCGAGCTTAAAGATCGACATAAATTGATCTCCGCAACAAGAATACTCTATAATTTCTAAATAAAGGCGGTCACGTGACTGGAAAGAAATTCAAAACAAAGCCGGTCATGTGACAGTAACTGATTATCTAACTTCCGTTCTATTTTCAAACGAGATCTGGTCACGTGATCTACAATAACAATGCAGACATATTAATTGGGGGTTGTTGTGTTTCGGAAGGTTATTCTCTTCCAGCAGGCCAATTTGAAATTTTGAATCAGAATTTTTGGTTAGGTATGACAAAAAATGATAAATTGATCTATCCCCTACAGTGTTTTACTGAGTGATTAGATATGATACACAAAAACAAAGCGCCACAACTTGTGTTGGACTTTCCCGTTGTTTTTGAAGCGTAGTGCGCTCTAATGTAAATAGCGAAATATCAAAGAGCGTATTTACATCAGAGAAGACTCGGATTAAATGGTCATTGATTCTTTCCCAAATTATACGACATGGTTTTGTCGTTCCCAAACTGAAAATCTTTGGTAAACATTAATTTTGTATCCAGCATCTAGAACTCTGCTCAAATGATCATAATGCCAAGATGTTTATGTTAATCTATAGCCAATAGCACAGAATATATTGAGGACAGATGAGAAATTGCATTTGTATTTGTAAATGTATTTAAATACCATGACTTATAATGATTTCTATATTCATTTCAGCTATAAAACAAGAATCTACATGGATTCAAGTTATTTAAAACTCATTGTGAGTAGGCCTAATTGTGAGGCCAAGCACCAGACACATTTCAAGTGAGTTGATTTGTTGTTTACCATTTTAAGTTTATTTTAGTAAAAGAGTACAAAACATGACAAAGTAAAAACACATTACAGCAATATTGCACATAGTTAGTTATCATATGGGAAAAAAGACTCCCTTTTCTAAATGATTTTAGTGAGTTTGTATGTATAGATTCTGATAATTCTGATAAAATAGCACTAGGTCTGTTCAATCACTGTTACTGGACTGTTAGTCCGTCGGATGAAATCAAATAAGGGGGCTATTTAAGGAGTTCGCTGCACCCCCCTAGGTACCAAGGTTGTTATATACCATTTTAAAGCTTGAAATATGCTGGATACGATGCACAATGTTGTCAAGTTGTAAACCTGTGCAGCTCCCGTGGAAACACACAAATATGTGGGTGGGGTAAGATAACATTTAAATCATTTGAAATACATTTGTAAAATAAAAGTCGTTTAAAACCCAAAAACGTGTAATGTACCCATTCGAATTCATACAATAGTTGTTGAATAAACCAGAAGAGACATACAAAACATATTTCAACCGATTATACGTAGAAGTAAGGCTCAGACATTTGGACAATTTGCATATGGTGGGTGGGGTGATTTTCATACAGTAAAACACTTGGTCACAAAACAAATGATCGCATTATTGTTCCATGAAACGTTGTACAACCGATTTTAGATTAAATACAACTTATTTGGATCTTAGTAAAACACATTTACCAAAAATCGAATCGGATAGACACAAGAAACGGCTCTAGGCTTATCTTGAAAGTACCCCCTATTTCCCAGTAAATTACAACATCGTCCGTCAAATGATTTCAAATAAGGCGGATTTGTATGGAGATCGCTGCACCCCTAATCCCCGATGTACCAAGACTGTTATATACCATTTTAAAGCTTGAAATATGTTGGATACAATGTACGATGTTGTCAAGTTGTAAACCCGTGCAGGTCCCGTGTAAACAAATTCATATGTGGGTGGGGTAAGATAACATTATGATATATTTGAAATACATTTGTCATATAAAATCGTTTTAAACCCAACAACTTAGGAATGTATTCATTCAAATTCATTAAATTATTATGGAATAAAGCAGAAGAGACATACGAAACACATTTCAACCGATTATACGAGGTGATAAAGCTCAGATATCTCGTCAAATTGCATATGGTGGTTGGGAGTAATTTATACACAGTAAAACACTTAGCCACACGAACAAATAATCGCTTTATTGTTCCGTGAAACGTTTGTACAACCGTTTTTAATTTAATTTGAAAACAACTTATTTGGATCTTAGTTAAACGTCTACACCAAATACTTAATCAGTTATAAACAATATATAGTTCTAGACTTTTCTTGAAAGTGCCTCCTACTGATATTACAACAACGTCGTCAAATGATTTCAAATAAGGAGGGGGGGGTAAGTAGATCTCTGCACCCCTAACCTCCGATGCACCAAGGTTGTTATATACCATTTTAAAGCTTGGAATATGCTGAATACAATATACGATGTTGTCAAGTTGTAAACCTGTGCAGGTCCCGTATAAACAAATACATATGTGGATGGGGTAAAATAACATAAATTATTTGAAATATATTTGTCAAATCAAAAATGTCTCAACCACCTAGGAATTAGCACATTCGAATTCATAAAATTATAATTGATATAACCTGAAGGGATATACACAAAACGTTTCAATTGATTGTAGGCAGAAATAATGTTCAGATATTTCGTAAAAAATGCATATGACGGGGGTGTTTTATACACAGTGATATACGTAGCCACACAAACAAATTATCGCAGTTCTGTGAAACGTCAGTCCAACCGTTTACAGATGAAATAAAAACTTATTTGGATCTTAGTCATCCACCTTCACCCAATATCTTATCAGATATATACAAGACAGAGTTGCAGACTGCGCTTGAAAATCTCCCACCCACCCGCTGTTACTTACAACATAGTCTTTTAGTTAATATCTCGCAAGGAGACTATTACGGGAGTTGCTAATTCTGACCTTGATGTGCCCATGCTGTTATATACCATTTTAAAGCTTGAAATAGGCTGGATACGATGCACAATGTTGTCAAGTTGTAAACATGTGGAGGTCCCGTGTAAGCATACAAATATATGGGTGGGGTAAGATAACTTTTTTTGAAAAGCAATTGTAAAATATAAATCGTCTAAACTCACAAGAAAAGTTCTAAATCTTCAAATGCATGAAATTATTATTTAAGGTGGAAGGGGACTATAGCACCTTTTATTAAAAATGTAAAGAACCCAACCGAAAGTGGTACCAAATTTAACCTTGACTTTCAGCGCTTTCAAAGTCACGTCTTTTTAAACGTTTTCTTTGTTGATAACGTTACCATGACGTCGGAAATATGACGTCTTCGCGCCTTTTTTAGAATTGACCCCAGGCGACATTAATCATGTATTACAGAGGTATTTGTGACAATCAAAAAACAAAATTTTCACTTGAATAAAGAGAAATGAATAGTGAATGTTTTGTAGTGTATATTGTCTTGATACGTTCGAACATAAATGTACACGGCGTTATTTTTCGTTATTTTTACGTGCTTTTCCTTTTAAACAGAAGGCAAAAAATCGGACGTTTTGCGGATTTAAAAAAAAAAAAAAATGGCCCGATGATTCTTTTTAATTTTTTGATATATCATTATATAATATATAAGTAAGATTTTGGCAAAATTTTGTGAAAATCTACCGTACAGTTTTTTTAGAAATGATGGATTAAATATAAAGCGTGTAACGTCAAAAAATGACGTAGGCTTTAATTTAACTAAATTGCAGAAGTACAACATACTTCATGAGAATATACTTAAGTTTTTTCGAGAAACCGGGGCCCGGTCTATTTTAAGACCAAATTCATTGCAATTAGAGTTAAAAATCTTTGATCTCACATCTAAACGCTAAATATCTATACCTTGTTGTAGCGAAAAACGTCCTTCGCTTTGGCCGAGTTCACCACCAGTGATACTTACGATTTGAAATCTGACAATTCTAAAAACTGTCGTTTTGGAAAGGGTTAACCTTGGTGTAATTGAATTAACGATGTTTCGAAGAGATGTATTGACAATATATTAATGGATTGTGTAATTGTTATTTCAATTTTGTAGGATATTGAAAAAATTGAAGAAAATATTGATAACTGGTGTTTTCTCCCTTTTCAATAACATTCTTTTCGTTCTATTATAGAGACGTCGCGCACGGTATTGCGTCACTTTTCAAAAAACGCTACCCTCCGGGGTTTATAACTGAATTTCGCAAGACCCATTTTCCTTCTCATAACTTTGTTATACATCAAACTAAAAGTAAAATCGTGCTCTTTTTCAATGTCAAACTTTTTTCAAGTCGTTTGTATAAATTTACTAGAGAGACTTTTTATTCGGAAATTGAGCGAAAAAACGCGTGTAACATGTAACATAAATGTACAAGTGCGACGGATATTTATAAATAATTCTGTGGTTAGTTACCGTCAAACACACAGAAATATATACTTTATGATAATGGAGATGCTGTAGAATGTTTTGCTGAAAAGAAATAAAATTCTGATGTCGATTACCCAAAAATCGAAGTGTAACAGTTAGAAATACGTCGCAGAAAAAGTGACAATTTTCCTAAATATTTTTGTAATTAATGCCTCAAATGCCACCAAACGTGATATAGAAAATACCATTTTTCTCTTTTTCTATAATATGTAAAAGAAAGCCGGTTAGGATAACAAACGAAACAATTATTGCATTAAATGCGTGTGGACAGAAAATGTTTCGGTCGTTGAAAACGTGACTTTTTTACTCTTCAGATTTTAAAAAATACCAGTTCCTTAATTCATACAAAAAATTAATTTCAATATGGAAACACCGTTTTTTTCTTATTTATCATATTAAAATTTCAACGAAAAGTAATTCAAAATAAAAGAGATTTTCGAAATTTCTCTTGTGGACAGAAATTTTATAAACGTAAACTTTTTATTTAAAGTAAACTTAAAATCATCCAATTTGCACATTTTTAAGTCAAAGAATAGAATGAATCAAAGCGGCATTACAGCTTAGAAGAGACAATAGACGGAAAGTGGGATATGTCCTAAAATTTGGTCTTGTATTTATAAATCACTTTAGTTTGTACAGAGAGTAAACATTAAAAACACAACACAACCGTCTACGCAAAAACTTACTAACGTTACGCAATGATTAGAATTGACGTTCGCTATTTTGACGTTACATTTTAGTGCCGCAATACCGTGCGCGACGTCAGATGATTAACATTCGTAGAGTCGGATTAGTTCTGTCACCTGCATAACATTTGACATCGGACAAATCAAAAAGTTGTCGTTTTACATGACTTAGTTTAGCAATTTAATACAGTACCTCATAATTTCGAAAATAGGCCGACATGTTTTCTTCTTTTCTCATGTCTTAACTCACAATATCCCATTTATCTGTCTTGTTGTTTCGAACAAGTTAGATAGCAATGGACTGTTGTGAGTATTATTTGCTACAAATCTAAAAACAAAACTATATGCAATCTTTAATGTCCACAATGTTGTACATTCTGCTGTACATTTTATTATACCTAAGGTGTCTATGTATGACCTTCTGGTTTGAAAAAAATATCATAATTATATCATAATAATTATATTGGATTATCAAATCTATTCGGCTAGTTTTCTTTAACTCATTTCCTAATATTGACGCTTTTAGACGCCCCAAAATATAAAGGTTTCAGAAAACATTTTTGTAAATGAAGAAATTGCTTGTGACAATCGATTTCATCATTTCCCACAATATTTCTTTTCATAGATACAAATGAATATAATACATCGTTATCTATGTGTTGTCGTCTGCAACATCTATGAATTTGGACCAGTCTAAATATTGCCGTCTGCTAATGGGTTAATAACCCATGTAAATATTTACCGGTCCAAGACCCGGTGACTCTAGTCTTTTGGATGGGACTTGAACACGAGTTCCCGTCTCCATTTGAAATTAGTGATTCAATAGGAAAACAACTACATGCAATCCATGCCCGTAGGAAGCAATTTCATATTGGGTGGGCTAAGGCCCTTGTGTCTGAATATTGGGGGGGCCTTATTTGGATTTCCCCTAAATTTTCAGTGTAAAGTAAGGAAAATTCGGCATTTTGGGCCAACTTTGGGGGGGGGGGGGGCTAAACCCCAATAGACCCCCCTGTTCTTACGGGCCTGCTGAACCATTGTATAAAAGTCAAACAATGTCGAAGCAATATACAAAACCCATAAACGTTAAAAATTTCGACGTTACAGGTCTTGAATTCAATCCATCGTTACTAAAAAACAGTACGGTAGATTTTCACAAAATTTTGACAAAATCTTACTTATATATTATACAATGATATATCAAAAAATAAAAAAAAAATCATCGGGCCATTTTTTTTTAAATCCGCAAAACGTCCGATTTTTTGCCTTCTGTTTAAAAGCAAAAACGCGTAAAAATAACGAAAAATAATGCCGTGTTCATTTATGTTCGAACGTATCAAGACAATATACACTACAAAACATTCACTATTCATTTCTCTTTATTCAAGAGAAAATTGTGTTTTTTAATTGTCACAAATACCTCTGTAATACATGATTAATGTCGCCTGGGGTCAATTCTAAAAAAGGCGCGAAGACGTCATATTTCCGACGTCATGGTAACGTTATTAACAAAGAAAACGTTTAAAAAGACGTGACTTTGAAAGCGCCGAAAGTCAAAGTTAAATTTGGTACCACTTTCGGTTGGGTTCTTTACATTTTTAATAAAAGGTGCTATAGTCCCCTTCCACCTTAAATGGCCAGAGGCGATATACAAAACACATTTCAATCGGTTATGTGCAGAAATAGTTCCAGATAGTTAGTCAATTTGCATACGGCTGGTGTGTGGTTTGTGTGTGTGTGTGTGGGGGGGTAATTTATACACCTTCCTGTCGGTTTAAGGTAGTCCGCCGATAATGAGGTTCGAACGATGTCGGAATTATTCAGGCGCGATGGAAAACATTCGACGGTGGAACTGTATACCGCCGAATGTTTACGGCCGCATCCGAATAGGTTCGGATGCGTAACGACGCCGCTCGAAAAAATGGCGACATTCCGGACATTCCCCCTTAAAATTTAAAACTGTTTAAAACAGCTAATTTTTCCCTTTCTTTTGGGACGTTGCAGAGCTTTGCATATTGGAGACAACTTATCTTGATCTTATCTTCGTTTATGAAATGGTAAAAGTGAAGCAAATTTTTGAAAGTAGTACTGAAATTGCGAAAAAAGCGCTATTGAAGAGGTAGTTAGCAATGCCTTCGAAAAAAGTCACAACAGAGCTACAGATAAGTGTGGATTAATGCTTTTTGAAAAGAAAAAATGTGAGCAATCGATGATTAAACTCCATGTTGTGTGTAGATCTACGCATTGGAACCGTCTTGTGGAGACGATTCAAATGAGTACCCACGAAATATGGTTTGAATTTGAAATGACAAATTTGGAATGGCTTCACGCCCTCTTATCTGTTGCTCTTAAAGTGTCTGTCAAATTTAAGGTAGAATATCCGTAAGGTAGTCATTCTGAGATTAATCAAACATCGACTTTTTCGAGCGGCGTCGTTACGTATCCAAATCTATTCGGGCGCGGTCGTAAACATTCGGCGGTGGAAAATTCCACCGCCGAATGTTTCCGACGTCGCCCGAGTAATTCCGACGTCGCGCGAATCTCTTAGGGATGGACTATCTTAAAATCAAATTTTATGGAATTTCTGCATTACAGATGGGTGTGTTGCAGTAATACTTCAGAAACCCGTCACCAAGGTCGTACTTTCTGGTCGCATAGATCCCACTGGCACAGGTCCGAAACGTTGTAACTGTAAAATAGGTGAGAATATCGTCAATTTTCAATGAAAACTCGTAACTGCGGATTCTTTAAGCTGCAGTATATATATGCAGTATATTATATTAGTAACGAGGTTTTCGTTGACAAGCAGCGATAAATACTGGTGTAGCTCACTAAAGATGACCTGGTGGAATATATTTAGCTAATAGCAAGGATTTCTCTGCTATGTCATTTATCGTGAGCATTATCTAGACAATGTGATATGGTCAAAAAGTATTAAAACAAATAAAAACATTGTATCGCTGATTTTCATCGAACACCTCGTAACTGCAGCTTAAAACAAACTGCAATTACGAGGTTTTTTTAAATGAAAAGTGACGGTATGCTAGAGACACACGTAAAAATAAACTTGTCACGATTACAGAACAATCCTGACAACCATCGAGATAAAGTAATTGAGATGTTTAAGAACAGATCCTCCAGTTGTTACTGCGCAACTTACTGCGCATATCCTAAATAACGAAATAAAGCTGTTTCAGTAATTGGCCTTTTTCAGCAAATGTATTTTTTACATTTTGTTAATGTTTGGCTGATAAATGACAAGACGCTTTTCGGTTATTTCAATTTTCTCTCTTTGGTCAATTAAAGTGTAATAGTACTCGAATGGTACATTTCGCTTTTTGTTACACGTTCAACATGTTGCGTTAGCGATAGGAAACGGAGCAACAAAAGCAAAGTGGTTCCTTTATGAGATAGTCAGCTTCAGATGGACACAAAAGATGACACTTTTTATTATCTAAAGCTGGTAATAAGGAAGAAAATGGACAAAAGTAGTGAAACAATTTCGGACAGAGCTGCAAAAAATAAACCAAATTTTACTTATAACTAGGAAAAACGTTTGGTTTGATATAGTTTTCTTGTTTTGTTTTTGTAGGTATGACCAAGCACTTTGTCTATACCAAAAAAGAAAAAAAAATTCTTACCGCTGGAATATTTTTATTATCAGAAACGTTGCGAAAAAGGGGCAATTTCAGCTACTTTTGAAAGAATGTTTTACTAAAAATTTCAAAATCATCACTTAATTTTCGCAAATTGATACTCATTTAGACAGAATTAAACATATTGAACACAATAAAGACTTACTTATGTAATCCTAGTCATTTCAAACACCTTTATTGTGGATATTTATGTGATACCTCATTTTTGCAATTTTAGACAAGAGTAGTCTCCCTTGAAATCCAATAACTTTTTAATTCGCTTGGTGACCTATAGTTTTTAAGTCATTTTTTTACTTCTCATATGTTTAGATATCAGTACAGAAAAAATAAAAAAAATCTTACCGTAGGAAATAAATTGAGGATCTGTCCTTAATCAGTGTAAACTATAATTACAAAATTGCCATTGTAAATATTTCGGGCTGGAATTAGAAGACCACTATACTAGATGGTTGTCTACAGACGATATCGTCGCTTTTCAACAAAAACGTGTAACTGCAGATTGTTTAAGCTGCAGCTACAAGGTTTTCGTTGAAAAGCGTCGATATGGTGAGCCTTTACAAAATGATCAAAGATTTGATTTGATTTATTGGGGTCTTACGCCGTTTTCAACTACTAAGGTTATATCCTGGCGGCTGGAGTACCTAGCCATGGATTCCTGGCGTTTATCAAACCAGTACTACCCTACCGAGCTCCAGCTGCTCCGCCACATAGGTTCACGATACCAAACCATCGATGGGTGACATTTTTGTCAGTAAGGTTATTTGCCACGGCCGGGTATCGAAACCGGGTCCTCTCAACTGAGAGGCAGATGTGCTACCAACTGCGCCATGGCTGCGGCAGACCAAAGATAACAAGATCTATTTGTGAATTATAACGCCAAAGAAATGGATGTTAAATAGTACAAAATGGAATACATATCTTAAAGGTGGAATAACACTTAACATCTTGCAAATTTTCCGTAAACTTCGTACAAAAAAAAATAAATATATATTATTACAATATGGCCTTTAAATTGCATCTATGCCAAATCTTAGCTTTCTACCTTGTGTATTGGCTTAGATGTTGACGGATTTAACCCTTTTCCAAACAAGACCTGGTTTTGACGTCCCTAATAGAAAACGCTTGGGAAAACATTGAAACAAAAGAAGAAACTGCTGAAAACCAGCAGTTTCTCCTTTTGTCTCAATATTTTCTATGCCATATTTTACACAAATCCTGTCTTTAAAAACATCCATTTTGTCATTTGTGACGCTTCTTGAAGTGGATCACGCTAAAATTTTGTCGTTTGGGAAAGGGTTAAAACCACATAATTTATTGTCCCGGGGATAATATTTACAATAATGGAACATATGGGTTTTTAAATCCGTCGACATCTTAGCCAATACACAAGATAGAAAGCTAAGATTTGGCATAGATGCAATTTAAAGGCCATATTATAATAATACATATTAATTTTGTACAAATTTCTCGGACAATTTGCATGATTTTAAGTGCCATTCCCCCTTTAAAGGTCAACTTTGAGGGACATTTTAATTTTTATAAGTTGAACGCGAAAAGTAGTTGAAAACAACATTTTCGCGACTCCTGTTTAAAATTTACTTCTCCGGTTAATTAGTTATGACAGGTAGACAATTGACCTACATGTATTTAAAAACCGACCACAGTGATCGTTCTTGATAGATTGTTCCCCTTTGACAACAGGCGTCATTGTGGTCCAAAACAATACCAACATTTGTTGATCGCCATCGTCCTTTATGCCAGTTGGACATATATTACCCACTCAAACTCGAAAATATAAAACATGCCGATCAAGATCTGTTTTAAACGATAGAATCCAATATGAAATGGGTTGAGAAAAGAAAATAGTTACATTTGAATGCAAACAATAATAAAAGGGTTAAATAAAGACCGCGTGGTATAGTCCTTGACCTATGTTGATATTCGAATTTGGTCATATGGAACAGTTTACTGCACAGAAAGGCACGTGACGCTCTACATCCGCCCATTGAAATATGTATCTCGTGGGACAGGAAGCTTCCATGAGGATTTATGAAAATAGATTACCTTATAAGGAAAACATAGATCTCTATCATTGATACATTTATACAACCTATTTTAAGGTTCGAATGCTTTAGAACTATAGAGGAAAATAATTGACCCGGCAGAGTGACCTTAACTGTTCACAAAAGTGGAAAAGTTTATTGTCCAGTTTAGATGGGAATTGTCCGTCGTAAATTTACGTAAAACGTGCACTGTATCCGTTATACAACATTGTGCCGCCATGTGAAGATAAGATTTTATCTAATCTAGTCAAATAAAAAAATGTTAAGCTACCGTGGCCCATTTGGATCGAAGTTTTCAGTAAAGCTAATCATTAAAATAGGCGTAATCTCCAAAAAATGAAAATATTTAAACACATCCTGCGTCATACCGTACAGATGGCACAGGCTGACTAGGATCGGCATTTTTGCATATTCAGTTTACCAATTACCATTTTAAGATGACCTGACAAATGTATGCACGTGAAAATACTGTTAAGTCGTTGAATAATATGATTATTAGCTGTAAATAGCGAAGCATGCGAAATGTTCGGAAAATCACGAGGGGTTCCGGCATACCTATCACCCCTGGACGATAAGTCTGTTGACTTTTCCACTTGGTCTGCTCTGCCGGGTCAAATCGCGTCGTCTATAATACGTCTTAACATAAATATACTCGGCAAAACTGCTAACGCATCACTCAGATCTGTGTTAATATTTTTTTAACGAATCTACAGAATACCTTCAAAATTTGCACATGCTGACTACCACCATTTGATAAGAGATCTATGAAATTTCATAGTAAATGTTACAGTATCTTGTAAAATATTGAGCATTTAATAAGGACACCCTTAATTCTAAAATTCATAAAGTCTGAAATTTGATTAAAATGGAAAATTCACGCATAACTTTCAAACCTTTTGCATTGACTGAAAGAGTTTCTGTTTATAAAAGTTACCCTTCAAAAAACAAACTGTCGGCTTTAACATTTTTATGGGCGCGTAATGTATTCCCACAAAGGCATTGTTACATCACTAATGCCGTTGGTGTCATTGATGGCGTCGACGGCGACGTAGGTTACGTAGACAAAAGCGTATCGGTCTATATCTTATGAACTGTATAAGATGCAGTCTTGATATTTCACACATAGACAGGCCCCAACAAGACCTTTCACCTGGCACTATAAAATTTGACCTTGTGACCTTGACCTTGAAAAATTGACATTTTCTTTCAAAAAGGTGCCTCTATGCGAGCTACGTTGTCCCGGAACAGCCCTTGTTATGTTAGATAGAAAATTGATTTTTTCAGACTTTAATTTCACAATAAACCAGCTTTCAAAATCAATTCAAACACAAATGATTGAAAAAGATCACAAGTTACAGGAGCCGAAAAACTGTTTTGATCCCCATTTGGTATGACGCGGTCACATAAGAAAGAAAACTTAGAAATTGTTTTATGAATGAGTGCAGAAACTTGTGAGATAAATATTTGCCAAATTATAAATCTAAATCTTTGACAATAAAGAAGTTATGCAATTTTAAAAAGTGATGCGTTAGCTCTTTTGCTGAGTATATAAACAATATCGCATGGTTTTTATCGTTGTCAGAAAATTCGGTATTTGTACTGTTGCGTTTAACGTGTAAAGGCTTTCGGTTATGAAATGACCATCTATGCATTATACTGAAACCCTTAACCAAGTGATGTATGAGAAATCCAGAAACATCCTTAATTTGCTAATAGTTGACCTTTAATGATAATCTGAAATTGATAACAGTTTTCATAACATTTTTTTTTCGTATTGGAAGGGTAAAAAATAAACTTACACCAAGTTTCAAGCACCATACAAGAGCGTGATCCGCACTCCACTACTCTTAGAGATCCACTAGAACACGTTTGGTAACACATCCGGGCATCGGCTCCTGAACAATCAGAACAGACAAACAGAAAAGACCAGGTGAATTCAAACATTAAGGAAGACTATCCCTAATAAGATTCGCGTAACGTCGCATAACGTCGGAATTTTTCGGGCGACGTCGAAAACATTCGGCGGTGGAACTTTCCACCGCCGAATGTTTACGCACGCGCCCGAATGAGTTTGGATACGTACAGACGCCACTCGAAAAAAAACCTTGATGTTTTGTGAATCTGAAAATGGAAATATTACGGGTATTTTACCTGAAGAATATTTGCCACAGGCCTGTTTACAATATGTACATAAATAATAGTTTCACACATAATGCTGTTATAGGATGTTTGACATACCTTAGATAATGTTAAAACTCATTTTCTCTATGGCATGACATATAAACGTTGCAACATTTCGTATTGTTGTCGTATCTTCGATTGCCATTTTAAGATAACATTTTTGTATGTTTTGGTTTTTACAGATCATTTTCCTAAAAACGTAGCTCATGATATTCACCACAAAACGGACAAATTAACAAAAAATGAAGTTCACATTCGATATCTGAATTACAATAAATGCAATATCTAAGTTCTAATGTGTGCTTATACAACTAAACGTGCAGTGTTCATGTATTTTACCAAGCGTTGTTTATTTTGATGGATAGATAAATAGGTAAAAAAATATATAGATAAATAAATAAATGAAAAATAAATATAAATAATGAAAACCAATGATTACATAAAATAGTAAATAAGAAATAAAAAGAAATGACCTACCTTTTGATAAAGAAGCTATAAATAACAAAGCCCAAACTTGTAAGAAGCAATTATTCTTCATGAGCGCAGATTTTTTCGGCGTTTATCTTTTAATTGCTCAGTTCTTTTTTGGATAAGATTCAAATGTTCAAGTCCAACTTTAGAACATTAACCCTTTCCCATACAATACATTGATTTGACGTCCCTTAGAGTAAAGTCTCGGGAAAACATTGGGGTAAAAGAAGAAAATGCTGATCATCAGCATTTTCTCCTTTTCCCTCAATATTCTTTTCCGATATATTGTACGTAAATGCAACCTTTATCAGTACCAATTATATTGTGTGCAGTAGCTTTCAAAATGCTCCACCCTAAATTTGTATCGTTTGGGAAAGGGTTTTATTTTTATTATATAAGACGGGATACCCTTGCTTTTCGGCGAAAACCTCGTAGCTGCAGATTAAAACAAGCTGCAGTTACGAGGTTTGGTTGAAAAGCAACGATTTATAATATGGGCCGTTATACGTGGAGGCTCTAAAAAGTATAGATCAAAATCACTGGTGGCGAACTCGGCCAAAACGTGAGACGTTTTTTCGCGATCATAGTGTTCCGTCGGTGTTGTTATAAAATATCGTAACTACGGCTTCGATAAAGCCGTAGTTACGAGATTTCATAACAACACAGACGGTTTGTCAATACATATCGGTTAACCCGGTCAAATTTAAGAACAAATTTATTGTTATTAGAAAAACTATCCAATCAGATCTTTAAACTAACATTTAAACGCAAAATATCTGTAACTTGTCGTAACGAAAAAACGTCCCTCGCTTTGGCCGAGTTCACCACCAGTGAAAATAGGTTTGGAGATACTGTTCAGGGCGGGGAATCGCGTGACACAATATTTTCGTATTTTCCGACAATTTTAAATGATTCTAATAATGCTTGACCGATTGAAAAAAGAACGTTTAGAGAAAAGAAGGCGGAAGAACACAAGGGATTTTACGCGGTCGTTTAACCCTTTCGTGTAAAATATGACAGAAAATATTGAGACAAAAGGAGAAACTGCTGGTTATCAGCAGTTTCTTCTTTTGTTTCAATGTTTTCCCAAGTATTTTCTATTAGGGACGTCAAAACCAGGTCTTGTTTGAGAAAGGGTTAAAAAAGAAAATTTAAAGGTTGGAAAAGGTTATCGTCGTTGGAAATGCAAAACAGCGTATCTCGCTTTTGGGAAATTTTAAAGGGGCGGAAAAAAGTGTAATAACTTTTCCAAAACTGAACGAATGTACTTGACATTTGGACATATTGTTGATGAAAAATGTGTCATTAACACTGATTTATTAATTTAGTAAAAATACCCCAAAAACCCTGCATGAATGGTCTTAACTGGGCACACAACATTTGACTTTTTAAATCGCCAAAATCGACATACGAGGTTTTGCATTTACACCGACGTTATGATGGGGAAAGCTGACATTGACATTTTGTCCTTGTACTTAGGACTTCATCATTATAGTGACTTGATCACTGAGGCTTTACGACACTCTGATAGTGATGTTAATATGACACACCGATTGAAGAAAGGCTTCAAAAATCCTTTAAAACGGGACCAATGGGAAACAATTCTATTCAAATAACGACGTTATTTGTAAGTGGCGTGATTTCGGACAAACAACTTTCGAAGGCGTTGTACTAAAACCTCGTAACTACGGCTTTGATACGAGATTTTGAAACAACACTGACGGTTTATCAAAACAAAACGATAAACAAAGTCAATTTTCAGCACAAAATTCATTGCTATTTAACAATTGGTTGAAGCAGAGAAGGCGAAAGTTTATCAAATATTTGCTGGATGTCGTAGGTCTTTAAAAGATCAGCTGATAAAAAGGTTAATGGCGACCAAGTAAACGTTTACTTGGTCGTCAATACTTTCTATCGGCTGATTCTAAAAGATCTCCCACACCTAGTAAATTCCTGACGATTTCCACCACAGTCCCTACTTTAAACTGAATTCAAATTGGTTACGTATAAAAGAGGCATTTCAAATTCATTTTATCATAAATTTTAGGTTCATTTTTGCGAAAGAGCATTATTTTCTTATGACAAATTCAGAAGATTTCAAACCAATTTATTGCACCGTTAATAAAAGATTAAATTATAAACTAGAATAATTACAGCTGAATTGCTTTAAGCGGCGTTCCCATTGCCGACCATATCAACTCGATCACCTCGATCGCCTAAACTCCCCGATCAAACCCGATTAAACTCGATCAAATTTATTTGCACGACTTCTTTATTTCTTGTCGATTAATTCCAGATCATTTTTGCCGACCAAGCCCGATTAGTGCTCGATCGCTTAATCGAGCTTGATCGAGTTGATTTGGTCGGCAATGGGAACGCGCCTTTGTCAAAACAACTGAATTTTTTACCGTTTAATAGTGAATCTATTATACGCGATTTTCTTAAAATTAAGATAATTGATGTATACATCAGTTTAGATGTAATAAAGATTTTCCATTTTCATCTCAACTTTATAGGCGTTACTTAGCCTATCAGCAACATTTCAAAAATACGGATAGAATTTAAACGCACAAGAAAAAACAATTTGGCATTAGACATACTTTACAAATATGAAATGGGATTAAAAAAAGTGATGTCCCTTTAACAAGAATCATTAAAAACCATCTTAAATGATTCACGCGTGATTCTCCACCGTGATTTACTGGCTGTGCCATGCGTGCCGTAACCGTAATATGTAATTGGGTGACCCTATTTTATAACATGGCACCACTTTACAACAGAAACATGAAACAGTTAACTTTTGAAATTGTGTTTGAAGAGCACTTACTTCGTTTATGATGACACTTTCTACCTGCAAGGTCATGGCGCTGGTAGGTGTCACTAGGTGTCCACGTGTACCACCTTAACCCTCTCATAAAGAACGTCTTGTTTTGACGAGTCTACAAGATGTTGTTTGAGAAAGCATTGATGCAAAAGACGAAAATGATGATAATCAGCATTTTCTTCTTTTTCCTCAATGTTTTCTGGGCTACCATAATTGTACAAAAACCATGTCTTTATCACCATCCATTTATCGTTTGCAGCAGCTTTTCGTTTCAAAAACCCTAGATTTGGACGTTTGGGAAAGGGTTAAGCTACGCAATTCATATGTGACCCGTCAGGATAAAAAGACCTATTCTGAGAAGAGAGAAAAGAGTTGATCCTAGTCAGTCTGTGCGGATTGCGCATTCTGAGTAGGATCGATTCATTCCATTCCTAGTTAAATTTTCTTGGCATAATATTGATTTTATGCTACCTTTCTACGCTCGTTTTCAAAATGTGTCTTATCAATGACGGCTGGTAGGACTATTCTGCACTGCGTTTGAAAATTTAGATTTACGACTAACATGTACAAGAAGGTCTCTTTTAGCCTGACTGGCTATATATAAATCGGCGGCGTTATTGCAAAACCTCGTAACTACAGCTTTGTTAAAGCTGTAGTTACGAGGTTTTGCAACAACACTGACGATATTGAGCAATCTGAAAACTTTGTTCTTTCCGCTGAATTTACCCATTGGGTTAGGTCTTCATGTTGACGAATACATATGCCACGATGGGCAATCACGTGACTCAACAATATCAGAAAATCATCAATATTTTTGTCAAAGCGTGATCGATTTGAAAAAAAGAAATGTGAATTGAAGCAGAGAAGGCGGAAATGCGTCAGGAAAATTGAAGCAGAGAAAGCGGAAATGCGTCAGGAAATTGAAGCAGAGAAGGCTGAAATGCGCCAGGAAAATTGATGCAGAGAAGGTGGAAATGCGTCTGGTGAATGTTAGATCGTTAAAAAATAAGCGGATTGGTCGTCAATTACTTTTTCATCAGTTGGGTTTTAAAACATCTACCACGTTCAGCAAATCTTAGTCGTTTATCCACTTTCTCTGCTTCAAATCGAGCTCAAATTAGGTTATTTAATCGAATACCCCCCCCCCCCCCCCCCACGCGTACCACCTTAACCCTCTCATAAAGAACGTCTTGTTTTGACGAGTCTACAAGATGTTGTTTGAGAAAGCATTGATGCAATAGACGAAAATGCTGATAATCAGCATTTTCTTCTTTTTCCTCAATGTTTTCTGGGCTACCATAATTGTACAAAAACCATGTCTTTATCACCATCCATTTATCGTTTGCAGCAGCTTTTCGTTTCAAAAACCCTAGATTTGGACGTTTGGGAAAGGGTTAAGCTACGCAATTCATATGTGACCCGTCAGGATAAAAAGAGACATTCTGAGAAGTGAGAAAAGAGTCAACCCTGGTCAGTCTGTGCAGACTGCGCATACTGAGAAGGATCGATTCATTCCATTCTTAGTTAAATTTTCTTGGCATACTATTGATTTTATCCTACCTTTCTACGCTCGTTTTCCAAATGTGACTTATGAATGACGGCTGCTAGGACTATTCTGCACTGCGTCTGAAAATTTAGATTAACCCTTTCCCAAACAAGACCTGGTTTTGACGTCCCTAATAGAAAGGGCTTGGGAAAACATTGAAACAAAAGAAGAAACTGCTGATAACCAGCAGTTTCTCCTTTTGTTTCAATATTTTCCGTGCCATATTTTACACAAATCCTATCTTTAATAACATCCATTTGTCATTTATGACAGTTTTTGAGGTGGATCACCCAAACTTTTTGCCATTTGGGAAAGGGTTAACGACTTACCAGAAGGTCTCTTTTAGCCTGACTGGTTATATATATCGTCGGTATTATTGCAAAACCTCGTAACTACAGCTTGGCTAAAGCTGTAGTTACGAGGTTTTGCAATAACACGGACGATATTGAGCAATTTGAAAACTTTGTTCTTTCCGCTGAATTTACCCATTGACTTAAGTCTTCACGTAGACGAATACATATGCCACGATGGGCAATCACGTGACTCAATAATTTAAGAAAATCATCAATATTTTTGTCAAAGCGTGACAGATTTGAAAAGAAGACGTGAATTGAAGCAGAGAAGGCTGAAATGCGTCAGGTGAATGTGTTAAATTATCAAAGAAACAGCGGATTGGTCGTCAATAACTTTTTCATCTACCACGTTCAGCAAATCCATGTCGTTTATCTTTCTCTGCTTCAAGTCGAGCTCAAATTGGTCACGTAATTATTAAATCATTGACAAATTTCTGAGTTTGTTGTGTCAAGTGACTCGTCGCCGTGAAATGACAAACGGAAGAAAGATTTGAAAGGTTCTGATTGCACTCTTATGGTCTCAGATTGATTTAGCGGAATTGTCAATAACTATAGGTACATATTTTTCATTCTTTATCTTTTTTTGCACAAGCCAGTTTACGACAGACATTGCAATCGTTCTTTCATCGTTCTTTGAAATCAATCAATCAATCAATCAATCAATCAATCAATCAATCAATCAATCAATCAATCAATCAATCAATCAATCAATCAATCAATCAATCAATCAATCAATCAATCAATCAATCAATCAATCAATCAATCAATCAATCAATCAACCAATCAATCAATCAAACAATCAATCAAACAATCAATTATACAATTATACAATCATACAATCATACAATCATACAATCATACAATCATACAATCATACAATCATACAATCATACAATCAACAATCATACAATCATACAATCATACAATCATACAATCATACAATCATGCAATCATGCAATCATGCAATGAACCATGCAATAAATCATGTAATAATGCAATCAATCATGCAATCATGCAATCAATCAATCATTCAATTATGCAATCTTGTAATCATGCAATAAATCATGCAATCAATCGACCAATCATGCAATCAAACAATCAATCACTACATAGACCAGTCCAAAATTTTAAATTTCCCACAATGCCACCAGGCGATTTATGTACTTATTTATTTCTTATTTAACCATATCCCAAACAAAACATGGATTTGTCCTGCCTAATAAAAAGAAATGCTTGCGAAATCATCGAGACAAAAGAAGAAAAACTGATAATCCGCATTTCTCCTTTTGCCTCAATATTTTCTTTTCCTATATTATTCACATATTTCAACCGTTATATCGTCCATTTTGTCGTCTGCATTAAAATTCAAATCGGAACAAACCAAACATCTGCTACTTGGGAAAAAAATAATTATCATCTATCCCACATGTTAACACGTTAATCTCTGTTTTAATCATGATAATTGTCCAAAACTTACTTCTTATGCATATAATATCCATAATACGTGTTCAAAAGATAATCCAATCTCGCACAAGACAAATTTTTGATGCATCGCATCCAAAGTAGCCCAGAATCTTTTGGCCAGCAATAATTCAAAAAGTTTCTGCATGGTGTCTACTTGAAAATGATGGGAACAGGCACTAATTACCGATTTTTAGGTCAGATCGAATAAGAACTATGTGTCTAGAATGGGTAAAAGAATTCTTTAAAGGGACATTTCATTCCGATTTCATTTTTTTAAAGTATGTCTTGATGCCAAGATTGGGTATTCTAATGAGTATAAATACAATTAGTTTTTTTAAGTTGTTGCCAGTAAGCGAGATACACGCATTTAAAGTTGACACATAATCGATAAATTGCATATAAATCCGAACTGTTGTCCACAACAATTTGTTCAATTTTAACATAAAAATATAGATTTCTCGTAAACGGTGCAATATTTTGGCTTGAAAATTTCAGAATTTTCATAAGGAAATATGCTCTTTCAGATAAAAATAAAAGTAATATTTATGACAAAAAATTCTGAAATGTCACTTTAAAATTAAGTTTCTGTGATACAAATGTTTAGTCGTGATATATGACCTTGCTGTATGCATTCGATTTGGCGGACTAGTATGATATTACAAACGTTGAGACTTTGATAGGTTCAGATCAAATTGACAGTGGTAATAATGTTTGTTCGTTTGACTAAATTTGTGGACTAAAACATTTAGCAAGTGGCAAGAATCCGACAGTTTCAATTTCAATGTACACGACAAAAACAATCCATGTGTATATCATAGTATACAAATATTAGTAGAAAATAAAACATTTCTGAATATATCTGGATTTCTCAGATCCCACATAATTATTTTCTCGCTATTATTATATCCCTTGTTTCACTTATTAGGGGTGTCAAGACGAGATCTATCTTGTTTTGGACATGGTACATTCTGTAACCAAAGCTTGAGCAAGACGAAGTAAATAAGTATAGGTCATCCATAAACACTGCTTTTTATACATTGTCTACTATATAATTTATATCTTTATATTTTACATCAGTTATATTCTTGATGTACCCGATGGCAAAACAAATTGGCATGGCAAATGATTTTAAAACATGAAAAAAATACTAAACGACATTCTGTCAGTTTGAATCTACTACATGTTGTGAAGAAGCTTTGAGAGCCAATCATGGGTGGTGATCAGACGGTATGTATGCACTAGCCGATGAAGATCCATGTTTGACTATTTGCTTGCTAATAATGTCAACCTTATGGTCAATCGATTCATTTTTCCCTAAAGTTCACAATGAGACTTATTTAGCTTTATCGGAGAAATGGAGCTGATGGCGCCGAAATGGAGTTTGTTATTACAATAACTTGGTGGTCGTAATATGAATTCACATTTACACACCCTATTAACGGCTTTACCCGGGCCGTTGCAAACCTCGTGCAGCATCATCGAAAATGGGGGTGTACTGGGTAGGTCATACTTTTTTCCATTTTTTGTTTCGTGTTATTGCGCTTCTCAGCTATATTTTGTAGTGTACTATGCTGGACATATATTTGAGTACCTACATGTCAAATATACTTAACCAAACTTATAAGTACTCCGTTTTATATTATGCGCAAAATTTTACCCGATAAAGGAATATCAAAGGTCGATATTGTTTTTTAATCCCTAATTTCATTACTTGACCGATATCATTTTCATTTTGCAAAATTATTGTGCAAAATGGTAACTTCCGGTCGACTAAAGAAAATTCGAATACGCCTCCTGTGTTTCATTCACGAATCGCACGTGCTTAATTTACAATTCATTCTTTTATGGATTGACGTGCCAAACATAAAAACATAAAACGCGTGGGAAATCTTTACAACAACAACCAATAACAATGGGTGTTTGACAAGGTGGTGCAATTATAGCGTAGGTAATATTCTCATACCCACATTTCAAGTCATTCTATACAAATAATTCAAAAAAACGTTCGTAACTGTCAAACATCAACATTTTTGTTACATTTGAGCCATTTTTTAAAGAAATTCAATCCGCATCATAAATGTACATGCAACTGCTGTCACCCAATTTGTGGCCGAGTACAGACGAACCGGAAGTGCTGCCAACCTACCAAGACAACCACGTGATAGGAAAGCAAACCGGAATCAAGACCGTAACATTGTTTTGTCTCGCCTACGTGAGTTGAAGAGTCCAGTGGCTGTCACAGAAAGGGATAAATTATGCCTTCAAGGAAGACCATTCAGTGTCCAAACTATCCGATAACGGCACAATTCATCATGACAAGATGTACAAGATGCATAAAGCATGACCTCACAACTAACAAACCAATGTTCAGTTGCAAAGGATGCATTAAATTTGCATATTGTGAAAAGCGTTTTACAGACTAACGATTTACTGTCCATTATGATGATGATCTGGCACATGCTTAGCAAGCATAGAGATTCTTACATCGACTTCTAAATTATTCAGAAGATACCCCTACAGCATAATTGAGGAATTACAAAATGTTTATGCGTTCCTGGTACCATGCTATTGTGTAAGCGAACAAGGAACACACAAAATCTTGACTTTGTGACTTTTGCTACCAACAGTGGTCTCCGTTAGCTGCTTCTTGTTCAATTCGTATTCTTGTGAAGTTTATGAAAATTCAATAGATGATGGTAATATGGTTAAAGTGAAGCTGTGTCAAATTTGGTTAAGATATGTTAAGCCTGTCCTGAGATATGCTATATAATATAGTCGGAGTACTTATAAGTTTTGAGTAGTGTATTATCCCAAATACATTGACTAAGTAGTCAGTCCAGTCTATTGCGGTTTCCAGTCTAACATTCAAAATATGGACTGACTGATTTGGGCATTCTGGGTATCCTATTTTGGCTTAATCACTACGCGGTGCGCATAACTCCGAATTATGTCGCCAAAAAGTAGCAAGATGAAAATCGCAATAAAAACTACATTTGCAACAAAACAAAGCTTGATTTTCGTCTCAATTTTATCGAATGAAATAATTAGGTAAAATCAGAGTATTCATTTTACTTTATGCAAGCTTGTGAAGCAAATGTGCCGCGTGACGGGAAGTACCACGTGTATACTTTTAAAGGGCACTGACATCTTGAAAGAAGTTAACCCAGAATGCCCACCCAAGATAGATGATAATCGAGCAAGCGACATCTATCGGTAGATATTGATCCCAAATATTCCTCAAACAACAAAATTATTCAACAACATAGTCGTAACTTCACATATTTTTATGTAAAATCCAACTTTCAGTCAATTTAATGAGGAAATGATAAGGTGATCGTTAGAATTAATATAACTATTAGAAAAGTAAATCAATTTTCTTACACTATGTAAATTGAGAAAACTGTTTGAATTGAATTAAGTTCAGACTGACCGATTAAAATTAAATACTGATGCCGATTTGGCTATCACGAACAGCATATTGAAGCCGTATGATCTGTTCGTGATAGTATAAATTTGTACCTCACCAAACTTTGTTTGACTATAACGATATAACGGAATAGTTGATCGTCTTCTCAAACGAGTAGTTGTTAGATAATATACTAGATTTCAATTTTGTAATAAAATTTCTAACATTCACTTTAGTGTTTTTCTAAAATTGGCATGGAAAGGTGGATTTTACATGAAAATATGTGAAGTTACGTCTTTATTGTTGAATAATTTTGTTGATTGAGAAATCTGTGGGCTTATATTTGACATGTAGGTACTCAAATATATGGTCAGCCTAGTACACTACAAAATAAAGCTGAGAAGTTTAATAACACGAAACAAAAATGGGGAAAGTATGACCTACCTAGTACACCCGCCATTTATCGATGATACTGCACGAAGTTTGCAACGGCCCGAGTGATAGCCGGTAATAGGGTGTGATTTATCTAACGTCAATATCAAATACTTGTAAATGCAGCAAATATTTTGAAAAAGAAAAAAAGAATTTCAAGCTCGACCAAAAGCAATTTCCATGTCGCTACCGCGATTGCAACTTATAGGCGTCATTCCGCTTTTAATCTTGTCGCGTGACCCTTTGAAGCATTCTGGTTTAAACTGATATAATCATTTCCCAAATAGCAAAATTTAAGTTAATTTGAATTAATAAAGATGTTCAACATACATTGGAAATATTTTGGCAAACAGAAAAAAATGCAGGGGTCCGTATTATCAACGATCGTACGATTTGTTTTTGCGTAATTACTTGAAACAGCAAACCTGATTGGCCCAATCTGATTTCGCGTGCAATCAGATGTTTTGTTACACAGTTTACACAAAATCGTGGTCGTAAGATCGTTGATAATACGGGCCCCTGGTTACCAGCATTTTTCTTTCGCCTCTATGTTGTCCAAGCCTTTTCCTTTATGAAGCTTAAAATCCAAAGTTTGTTTAGAAAATGTTAAAGGGCTTACATTCACTGACATGAGTATAAAGTAATCATACCATAGCATTCGAGAAAATACAAAATTAAAGTTTACAGAAACAATCATGGTTTGAATGCTTACAGAAACAATCATGGTTTGAATGCTCAATGAATTGCTCATGTTCAGCAGCTGAACGAAAACAAATGAAAAAGATAATTATGTAAAAAAAATATGAATAAAAAACGAGCGCTAGCGAGATTTGAACCCATGACACATAAGCTATAATGAACTCTTAGTCCGGTGTCGTAACCACTGTACCACTCAAGCTATAACATATGGTAAAGCTTATAAAAGTTTAATCTATTTACACAATTTGGATTTGTCCCTATCGAAATTGAAGGATATGAAACAATAAACAAATTCATATTTTATGCAGTATATTTCCTCGTGAATGTCTTAACATGTCAAAAAATATGCTTTTAATTTAATAATCCTTATCGACATACATTTCAACCATTTTCAACAAATAGGTCGAACATTTTGTACAATGGTCGCCTAACAAACTATACACGGGTATATCTCATAGCTCATGGCTCGGCTGCCAATAAAAAAAGTTAAGCGTATTTGAAGAATTCATGAAAACTTTCTTGTTGATTTAAAAATATACAAAAAAGAAAAAAAAATCTAGCGTGAGTGGGTCTCGAACCAATGGAACAAAAGTGTTCGGGCGTTGGTAAACCTAGCACTCTATCCATTAGACCATAGCGGCACTTGTGTCATACGATACTAAAACAAAATTAAAATATAGAAGTATTTATCAGATTAGATTTGTTATCGCCCCTGAGTTGGTCCATAGAAATAACGAAACACATTAGTAAATACCAAAACACATTTACAGTATCGATTTTAGAATGGATCAGTTCATAGCGAATATATATTACCGTTATTTATTCAACACTTCATACAAAATTCTCTTCTTGCTGTTATTAAGCATAAACAACAATAGTTAACATGATGTGTTATAGTTCTTCGTGTGTTTCGGTATTTCTATGGACCAATCCGGTCACATGATTAAGCGGTTAGTAATTCGTATCTGGTGGAAATTAAAATAGTATACAAATGCAAGTTTTATGCATTGTATTTCCTCGTAAATGGTGTAAGCATATAAAACAAACATGTTGTTAATGTAACAATCATTATCAACGTACAATTTAACCAGCTTCAACAAATATGTCGAGCAGTATGTACAATAATCGCCTCCCTAACTCTGCACGTTAATATTTTAAAACCGTTACAAAGGTAGCCCAGCTTAAGGCTGGGCTACCAATAAAAGCACAATAGACATTGACCTTCGTAGAAGATCGCGACACGGGTTACACGTGCGTTTGCACGTGGAAGCCGTGTAACGGTTATCTACCGGTGCATATCGAATGTTAGCCCAGTCTCTCCCCTATAACGATAACTGAACATCTTTTTTTCTCTATCTTTCTCTCACTCTCTCTATCTGTCTCTTTGTTTCTCTCTTTGTCTCCCACCTCCCCGTAAAATGTGTTGCATGTAGTACTTTGTATGTTATAACCCCATGTTGTACAAACTTGTACCTGGGTGAATAAAAGAGTTGTTCTGTTCTGTTCTGCAATCAATCAACCAATCATGCAATCAAACAATCAATCATGCAATCAATCAACCAATCAATCAATCATTTAAGCATGAAATCAAACATACAATCAATCAGGATATCTATCATGCAATCATGTAATCCAGCAGTCAAAGTTCATTTAAATCATTTTATCAAAGTTTGATACCAGCACAAAGTAGTCATTGAGTATTTTTTTTCCAGAAGCAAAATTTCGAAAAAAATGAATGCAAAATTCCTCAGGAGAAGGTGCTTAACCGAATGTTAAAAAGATCATTTTCAGACCTGATTATTTTTCTTTTGTCAAACTTTGACCTATTTAATTGGATTTGAAAAGCTTCTTTTAACTAACATTTTCAAAAAAAGGCCAGTATTTTGACGTCCCTGATAGGTAAAGCTTGGGAAATTATTGTGACAAAAGAAGAAAATGCTGATAATTAGCATTTTCTCCATTTGTCTAAATAGTTTTTGTGTTATCTTGTCCACACAATTTATACCCATAACCACACAGTGACTTTTTTGACTCCCTACAGGTTAATTGATTTGGAAAACATTGTGGAAAATGAAGAAATTGCTTGTGACAAACAATTTCTTCATTTCGCACAATGTTTTCTACACAAAATGACAAAAAAGTTTAAAAATCATTGATTTGAAATTGTCGTCTGCAATGTATTTGAATTTGGACCAGTCTAAAATTTTGTTGTGTGACAATGGGTTAAAAGCTTTATCAACATTCATTGTGTCGTCTGCAGAAGCTTTGAAATTGACCAGTCTAATTTTTATCGATTGTTAACGGATAAAACGAATCTCAGCCATATCAATACGCTTGGAGCGACTGACCATGCACTCCTGGTATTTCTATCACCAGAAATACCTCATTAGCACGGCGTATAATCACGTGACTATATAATTTCAGATACTCTTCAATAACTTTGTCAATACTTGATCAATTTGAATTCGGTTTGAAGAAGAGAATGTGGAAAAATGTCCTGAATATACTGTGGATTTTTTAAAAATCAACTGAAAAAAATTAATTGAAGATAAACCAAAATTTTGGTTTATCTTCAATAACTTTTTTATCAGCTGATTTATCAAAAATCCACCGTATCAATCTAATGCTGGACGTCTGTCCGCCTTCTCTGCTTTAAACCGAACGTATTAACAAAATTATTGAAAATTTTCTGAATTTGTTGCATCACGTAGGTTCGGAGACGTAACGACATAGCTTATAAATTTCAAAATGGCCACATCGCGGGTTTATTACCTTAACGAAATTTCCTTTAAATCAGATGCGCCCAATATTGTTTGTGCCAGATTCTTTATTTATGGATCCAAAACAAGGGACACGACTCGTATCTTTCAATTTTATCCTGATTAAATTATTCCCCTCGAGTCAGTCATTTTTAGAGATGAAAAAAAAGACATCGATTCTTATCAACGAAAACCTTGTGACTTCAGCTAAAATAAGCTGCAGTTACGAGGTTTTTGTTTAAAAGTGACATCTTCCTCTTTGCCCTTCAAAGGCAACACAGTAATGGCGTATGTGCCGTACGTTAAGGTTTGGGACGTTTAGTTCTGTAGCCGATGCTTTTATCTAATACTATGGAGGGAATAATAGTGAAACTGCATGGGCTGGTATAATTCATGGTCAAGTCACAATAATATGACAAACTTTTTCATTTCACTAAATTAAATATAAACAATCAGGGAAAAAACATTCACAATCTAAATACAATTTTGCATGAATTGAATAAAAATTGCGGGTGTGCGCTAACTGCAAGATTTGAACCATCAAAGGCATAACTACAGAAGTATAGAGTTCGATATTGTGTTATTTTTGCATAGGTAAATGTTGTAAACATGTGCCAAAATATCGTGACCGGACAATAGCGAGTAGATAAACCTGTATTCTCCTAGATTGGAGTATGGCGTCTTTATATTTCGTTTGAATAGCAATTAAAATTTGTGCTTGACCCAAGCCGTAATTATGAGCTTTTATGACAACACCAACGGAATATTATTTTGTTTGTCCGAAATAACGTAATGATTAACTGGCTAAAATTTTAGTTTAGTTAGTAATACTTGCAAAATGTTGTTGTACTTTTCAAGGTTATGATTAGGCCTATACTAGTACTTTTATTTTATTTCATAACATAACTAGTTCAATAGAGTGCATCAAGGTTAGTCAATTATATTTTTCAAATCGAACCATGATCTGTACCATCATTTTTATGTGTTTAAAAAAGTTTTAAACCTTTCTCAAACACGACCTAGTGTTGGCGCCCTAGCATATAGGGTCAGTATGGGAAACGCTGAATAGGACAAGGGCTTATAATCAGCAATTTCTCATTTTTTCTAGACATTTTCTATGACATTAGAAAATCTTTCTCTACCTTTGACTTGATTTTTTTTGTCCTTTGCAACAGCTTTCAAAAGTAAATAATCTAAAATTATGATGTAAATGAAAGAGTTAAAAGCATGGAAGCATTCAAGTGTAATTTGTACTCTATAGAATGATCAAATAAGGTATTTTTTTAAAATAATATTTAAAAAATACATTATGAAAAATGAAAAAGATATTATGTGTTGTTTCTTCATGTTCATCTTTTTTTTCAGATTCAATATTTATTTCTTCTTTTAATTCTCAGGCTGCAGACTGATATGATTAACCCATTTACAATATATAGGCTTATGTGTTTGGTTTTGACGTCCGTCATAGAAAAAAAGGTTGAGGAAAATATGAAAAGAATGAAAATGGAAACAATTGTCTAGTCAAGACAAATCAAAGGAGTACACGCTGCATTGGGTTTGGAAATTAACGTATACAACCCATCATTAGCACTGAAGGGCCAGAGGCGAAATTTGAAAAGTACCAGTAATTCCTAAACTGTGTTACATTTTCAATCCAAATACAAACATAAGCATTTTGAACGGTTTAGAATTTTGAATTAATGCATACTTATGGATTTTCAATCCAAATACAAACATAAGCATTTTGAACGGTTTAGAATTTTGAATTAATGCATACTTATGGAGATATTTGACAAAAATGTTTAAAATTACCTCCCTTGTATATGAATATAGAGTAAAATAATTTTTGTAAATAATTTTCTTCTTGAAGCATAATCTTGAAATCTGGCACGGTGAATCACCTTATGTCGAGAGTATTTACAAATGTGTGCAATTTAATGCATTTCGTATGGCTAGAAAGTAGTGTTTTTAATGATGGGTCATATATAGGGCCTACCTACAAATGAATTTCGTCGCCCTCTCTTACATGTAGCTGTTTGTCTTGTCTTCTTTGTGTCTACATGCCATGGACTTAAAAGGACATTTCATTCCAATTTCAATTTTCTTAAGTATGTCTTGATGCCAAGATTGGTTATTCTAATGAGTATAAATACTATTAGTTTTTTTTAATTTGTTGCCAATAAGCGAGAAACACGCATTTAAAGTTGAGACATAATCGATAAATTGCATATAAAACCGAACTGTTGTCCACAACAATTTGTTCAATTTTAACACAAAAATATAAAATTCTCGTAAACGGCGTAATATTTTGGCTTGAAAGTTTCAGAATTTTCATAAGGAAATATGCTCTTACAGATAAGAATAAAAGTAAAATTTATAACAAAAAATTCTGAAATGTCACTTAAAGATAAAAGAAGCCCTTTGAATTAAGAACGTCTAAAGCAGCTTTTTTCGGTAAAGGGTTAAATAATGTTCAAGGCCATGTTATAAGTATAAAAAGATTCGAACCAGTCTTTGCCGGGGTAATATTTTTTTTCGTCTTTTTTATCTTTTAACCCTTTCCCAATCATCATTTTTCAGACTCCAGATTCTAAAGGCGGCAAAGAAGACAAAAATCATGTCGATAAAGACGGAAAGTATTGAGATTAAGAGTAGTAAATAATGCTGTTTAGCATTTTCTCTTTTTCCATCAATGGTTTTTCAGCCTGTTTCTATAGCAGACGTTTAAATCAGTTTGTTCTTTGGTTAAAAAAATGGTTAATTGACATGCTTGACTAGACAAAGATACATTCCCATTTCAATAAAACATAAAAGTATTTGAAAAACTATTAAAAAAAAATAAAAAAAAAGTAAATCAGGTAATAAAGTAAAAACGGAGAAGACAGCGACTTGGACTGAGAGAGCTTAGTGTCCTAGATTTCGTCGGTGTTAATGCTAAACTTCGTAACTACAACTTCAATCGAGCTGTAGTTACGATTGGTTTAATAACAGCGACAATTTGAAAGATTTCACCTTTAAAAACAATTTTAGCTATCACTTTTACGTCGCGGAATCACGTAACACAACAATTGCAGAAAACCTTGAAAAAGTATATTACTATGTGACTAATTTCAATTCAAGTAGCAGCAGAGACGATGGAAAGAAGTCAGAAATTGATGGTGTTGTTTTCAAATGCTCAGCCGATAAAAGAGTTATTGACGTCAGAGTAAAAATATACCTGCTTTGCCGTCAAAAAACTTTTTCATCAGTTGACCTTTAAAGAGATCTTCATCGTCTAGCCAATTATTTGCGTTTTCTACATTAGACGCTTCAGACCGAATTCACTAGACATATTTTCTTATGTTGTTGTATCACGTGATTTCCCGCCGCGACAATATTTAATCGTTGCCTTAAACCCCTGCATGAAAAGCAAAATATCAGGATCATGATCCTGTTCATTATGCCAGTTTAAGAATTAAAGTTAAAGCATTTCCACGCTCGGTGTAATTGACCAAACGCCGACTGTCAATCAAAAACATCGATTAGCCAATGGACGATCAGAAAAATGTCATGCCCCAATTATTCGTCGTTGCACGTGTTATTGTATCGATTTATCGACTGACAATCAAAACAATCGACATGCCAATTGCAAAGAATTTTGTGCTAACAATAGACTAGGTTTACTGTATGTTTTGATAAATCGTCGGTGTTGTTATAAAATCTCGTAACAACGGCTTAAATTAAGCCGTAGTTACGAAATTTTATAACAACACCTACGAAATACTATTTTGTTTGTCCGAATTTACTTCACGATTAACTGGAAAAAACCGTTCCCTATAAACGAACACATGTCATTGTTTATATTTAATTCTATGTTGGGCGGAGCGATCTGTCGATTGGCGTTTGGTCAATTGTCGTTCGATTTCTTTTCTACATTGTGTAACCACATTGTTCATAATTATTTTCGTTTATCAACAAAAACCTCGTAACTGCAGTTTGTTTAAAACTGCAGTTACTAGGTTTTTTGTTGAAAAGCAGCAATATTGAGGACGTTCTACTTTTCAGCTCGACCTGTTTAACATTTTGCACCATACAAAATCCATATTGATAACTTTTTACCTTGTATCTAAAAATTACCATGAAAATTGCCAAATTTAATGTAGACGTGGCAATAAGATGATTGTGGACATTTTATACGCGAGATTCCTAACTTTTCTTTTGAAGCCATTTGACTGACTAGCAATAGGAAATTTCTATCAAGTTAACTGTGACGTAATTTCGGACAAACAACAGTAATAGGCTTCAATTTTCCGTGTGAACAAATACGTCATCGTCACGCCTCACTGGTCTAAAAATAGATTGGGAATCCCTTATCGTACAAATATGGCTGTTCACAGATTCACGAATCTCGCGAGGATTTTCCACGTTCAACTTACCGGAGATAACATTCTAAGAGATTGATTGCTGTAATCATTTGTTGAGAAACATTCTAATTCTGAGTTGAGAAGGTTGCTGCACTATCGTGTACTTTTTAAGATCGGTTACTATGAAATAAGCAGTTGACAAGTAATGTTTACACATACGGACATGTCCTGACTTCATCGTGCCGCTCGTGCGTGCTCGCTTACCCTTTCCAAAACGACATAATGTCATGTTGGGCTAAATTGAAAAAAAGTCTGCAGACGACAAAACGGATGTAAATATCTTTAGTGTTTTATCTTGGAGAAAATATTGAGGCAAAAGAAGGATGATCATCAATATCCAAAGAAGTTATTCACACCCATTTTGTCTGCTGTGCATGCCTTTTCGATTTTGTCGATCATCATTTTCTTCTTTTGCCTCAATGTTTTCCCAAGAATTTTCTGTTTGGGACGTCAAAACCGGTCTTGTTTGGGAAAGGGTTAATATAGAAAAAGAACTAAAATTTGTCGCTGAATGTGATTTGATACCCCATAGGCTTTCACTACAACAATGGGCAATAACTCTAAAAATAAGCAAGATAGAGTTATGTTCCTTGTACGTTGCACTTCTCCTTGGTGAGATCTATCTACCAGAGAAGTTTCATGACCATAGCTACTTTACTTTCAGACTTTTCGATGTTTTTTCTGGTTAAGCTGCTGAGGAATCTCAAGAAAAAACGTTGTCATTTCTGGTCTGTCTCCGTATCTGGAAGCAATGTTGCATGTTGCATATGCGCAATGTTTCGTAGTTTTAGTTCCCGCCTGCATTATATATGATCGACTAATATCGCGCTTGAAAATAATATTTTTTTGCCAACACGGTTACGAAAAATTGTCCGATTCATTAAACGATAAACAAAATACAAGAGGGCCAGAATGGCCCTATATCGCTCACCTGAAAGAAGTTTAAGACACGCCCACTTTTTTTGACGAATCAAAAATTTGCAAACAAATTTTGAAAAGGGTCACTCAAGGAACATCGTTGCCAAATTTGTTTCAAATTGACCCTATGCTTGATTTTTAAAGAATTTTCTTATGATTTCTCTAAGTCTGATAAGCCACGCCCTGCCATGCCCACTTTTTTTACCAATACAAAATTTGCCAACATATTTTGAAAAGGGTCACTCAAGGAACATTTCTGTAAAGTTTGCTTCAAATTGGGCCAATGGTTGATTTTTAAAAAATTTTCTTAGGATATCTGTAAGTCCGATAAGCCACGCCCAATTTTTTCTGACAAATAAAAAATTTGAGAAAATTTTTTGAAAAGAGTCTTCCAGGAACATTTCTGCCAAGTGTGGTTCAAATTGGGCCAATGGTTGATTTTCAAAGAATTTTCTTATGATTTTTCAAGTCCGGTAAATGCTGACCTGCCACTCCCACAATTTTGGATGAATAAAAAATCCATGAATAAATCTTAAGAAGGGTCACCCAAGGAACATTCCTGCCAAATTTGGTTTTAATTGGCCCTATGAACGGAGAAGATTTTTGAAGAATTTTTTACCAATTTCTCTTGGTTAGATAAGCCCCGTCCCGCCACACCCATATTTTTTGGCGAAACTATAAATTTTTTAACAAATGTTGAAGAGGGTCACTCAAGGAACAATTCTGCCAAGTTTGGTTCAAATTGGCCCATTGGTTGATTTTTAAAGAATTTTCTTAGGATTTCACTTAGGCTGATAAGCCCCTTCCTCCCTGCCACGCCCTCATTTTTTGACAAATGTAAAAACTTGTGAATCAATTTTGAAAAGAGAGACTCAAAGAACATTCCTGCAAAGTCTGCTTCAAATAGGCCCAATGGTTAATTTTTAAAAGATTTTTTTATGATTTCCATAAGTCTGATAAGCCCCTTTCTCCCTGCCACGGCCACAACTTTTTACAAATGAAAATATTTGTGAACAAATTTTAAAAAGAATGGCTTAAGGCACATCCCTGCAAAGTCTGGTTCAAATTGGCCCAATGGTTGATTTTTAAAGAATTTTCTTATGATTTTTCTAAGTCTGATAGGCCCCTTTCTCCCTGCCACGGCCACGTTTTTTGACGAATCAAAAATCTGAGAACAAGTTTTGAGAAAGGTCACTCAAGGAACAATTCTGCCAAGTTTGGTTCAAATTGGAACGATGGTTGATTTTTAAAGAATTTTCTTAGGATTTCTCTAAGTGCGATAAGGCCCGCCCTGCCACGCCCACATTTTTTGACGAATCAAAAATCCGCGAACAAGTTTTGAGAAGGGTCACCCAAGGAACATTCCTGCCAAGTTTGGTCAAAATTGACCATACGGTTTAGGAGGAGAAGATGTTTAAAGAAATGTGAACGGACAGACGGACGGACGGACAGACGGACGGACGACGGACAAAAAGCGACCACAATAGCTCCCCTTGAGCACTTCGTGCTCAGGTGAGCTAATAAAAAACCCAATCATGTGTGAAATGCATTCTTTTATGAATGGGCTGTCACATGCCATTCAATCCTAACCATTTTCCCAACAATGTGTAGTTTTGACGGACATTCCCGAATTTGATGTTATTTTGAAGGTCAAGGTCAAATATCTCAACAACGGGCCAACACTTTTCTTTCCAATTGACCACAAAGTTACATTAATATCTGGATAATGCATCTGTAAAGTTTCATAGAAATCGGGTTTCAAATAAACGGTGCGGAGATAGTTTGGTAAAGTTGGTCGTTAAAAAATAGCGAAATTTTGCGAAAGAAAGAAGAATGAATATTACGGAAAAGATATACATGGAATATCAAATGTAAGCTCATAAATATTTAACGCATATATCACAAGAAAATATTCATGAATTAGAAAGAGAATTGAAAGGTTATCACCCAAAAGAATCCCAATTCTTGTTGAATGGTTTTAAACATGGTTTCTCTCTGCAATACGAAGGTCCAAGAATAGCAACAGAATCAAAAAATCTCAGATCTATTCAGTTAAACACTGACATAGTCAAAAGCAAAATACAAAAAGAGTTAGATTTAAAACGTATTGCAGGTCCTTTTAAGAACCGACCTATATCCACTCTCCGTGTGTCACCAATTGGTTTAATCCCTAAGAAAACACCAAATGAATTTAGACTAATACACCATCTTTCATACCCAGATGGGGAGTCAGTAAATGATTATATAGACCCAGATAAATGCTCAGTACAGTACACAAGTTTTGATACAGCAGTTCGTTTGGTGCAAGATCTTGGACCAGGTTGTGAAATATTTAAGATGGACATAAAAAATGCATTTAGAATCTTACCGGTGTAACAGGGCCAAGCTGCCCAGGGGCCAAGATAAACTGATACACCGGTATCGCCAAAAGATTTTGACCAATTAGGCTTTAAGTTTGAAGAAATGTATTACTATGATAAACAATAAGTTGCAAGATTTTTAACAGATTTGCAGATTTTTTAGAATTTGTTGTAAAACGTAAATCTCAGACCAAAAGTTTGTTGCATTACTTAGACGATTTCTTTGGCGGGGGCAAAGCAAGCTCAGGGGAATGTCTTCAGTTGATGGAGTTATTTAGGAGATGTATGACTCAACTAAATGTACCTTTAGCTGAGGAAAAAACAGAAGGGCCGGTGACAGTCATTTGTTTTGTCGGGCTAGAAATAGATTCTATAGAGATGGTGGTGCGTCTCCCAAAATCAAAAATACAAGACATTGTGATAAATCTTAACTCACTGTTGCACAAAAATAGGTGCACTTTAAAAGAAATGCAGAGTCTAATTGGATCTCTAAATTTTGCCTGCAGAGCCATTATACCAGGCCGTCCTTTTTGCCGAAGGTTAATTAACTCAATATGTGGGTTGACAAAGTCTCACCACCATCTTAGAATCACAAAAGGCATGAAAAATGATATGATAATGTGGAAAACCTTTTTTGAGAAGTTTAATGGAATCAAAGTTTTTCATGATAGGTTTTGGTCAACAAATGAGGATGTCCAACTGTTTACAGATAGTGCAACAGGAACAGGTTTAGGTTTTGTATCTACTTTGCAGGAAAATGGGTGTGCGAACAGTGGCCAGAACAATGGCATGAAAAGGGCTACACTGCTGATATCACATTGCTGGAATTGTTCCCCATTGTAGTTGCATTACATATTTGGGGTGATGAATTAACCAATAAAAAGATTTGTTTTAGGTGTGACAATATGTCAGTGTGTCATATCATAAACAAGATGACTTCAAAATCAGAATTGGTAATGATTCTGATGAGAAATTTAACCCTTTTATGTCTTCAGAAAAACATTGTGATCAAAGCAGAGCATATAAGCGGTGTACATAACATTCTCTCAGATTCTCTTTCTCGTCAACAGGTTCAGAGATTTCGAACTTTAGCACCAGACGCAGAAGCAAAACCACATCTCGTCCCATCCCCTCTGTGGCAGATATTCGCAGAAGAGCTGATACCTTGCTAAAATCAGGCATAGCAGTTAATACCAAACAATCATATCAGACAGCTTTACGCGCTTTCAATTCTTTCAGATTAACATATGGCATGAGTTCTGAGTGGCCTGCTCCAAATAAGCAGATAGTAGCTTTCATAGCATATTGCTTTGAAAGGAATTATGCTCCGTCTACAATTGCACTGTACATTTCGGGCATAGGTTTCAGTCATAAAATTCAGGGTCACAATGACCCTACTAACAGCTTCGTAGTAAAAAAGATGTTGGAAGGTTGCAAACGTTTACGCATAAAAAAAGATACAAGGTTTCCAATTTCAAAAAAAATACTAAGCATGCTAATAAAAAGCTTGGAACACTTATGCAAAGGAAGATACGAAGTTTTATTATTCTCCACTGCATTTTCATTAGCATATTTTGGCCTTTTTCGGGTACGTGAGCTAGTCGTTTGCTCAAAGGAAACATCATATAGAGCCCTTAAAAAGACAAATGTTACAATAGAGAAGAACATGCAGGCAGTGCGAGTTCAATTAGACATGACAAAAACTAGGCAAACTGGACCACCAGTAACTGTAAGGATTCCTCTCAACCAGGAAACTTATGAATTTTTCTCAATCCTAAAGGACTATATAGCAATTATTCCTTCTCATGCTGAGCAGTTCCTCTGTCACAATGATGGCTCCCCTCTGACAAGGTATCAATTTTCAGCAATTCTTGCAAAAGCCTGCCAAACATGTATGTTAAAGGCAGATAGGTATAAAACTCATAGTTTTAGGATTGGGAGAGCCACAGACTTGGCTTTGGCAGGGATGTCAGAGGAGGCAATTAAGCAGATGGGTAGATGGTCCTCTCGTGCATATACTCAGTATATAAGGCATTGATTTAATCTACATCTGTAATGTTGACAACATTTTTTGTTACAGATGTATGGATAAATGGGGACTCAATTGTCAGGCGGGCAGGATCACAGTTCTGCTCAAGGAGCAGGTCAAAGCAGATAGACAAAACTATAGAATGGGATGGTTATGGTGGCCTTCGAGTGGAAACACTCCACACAAAACTACAACTGGGTCTGCTGAGGGGCAAAACTCCAAAAATCATTTTCCTACATGCTGGGGGGAATAATCTACACAACACTAACCAACAGAAAGTTATCAGGGTAATTAAAAAGGAAGTTGATTATCTGCTCCAAACTTTAAAAGAAACAATAATAGTGTATGTATTTATCCTACCTCGCCTGCAATGGTCCAAAGGGAATGAGAATGTGTGTAGGAAAACAATTAACAAAAAACGGCTAAAAGTAAATAGAGTCTTATGTAGACATTTTATTTCACAGGACAGAGGACGAGCATTGAATATTAAGTCTATAGATGTGGGAACCCCAGGTTTTTTCCATACAGATGGTGTTCATCTGTCTAAGATAGGAAATGAGATGTACATTAATGCTATTTGCGAAGCTATTGATTTCTTCTTAGGTGACACCTCAGAAAAATATTTAGAACAGTAGCCCTTTAACTTTGGGGGACAAATGTTAACATTTGTTGTGGCGGAAAGTTCAGGGCTTATGGGTTTGGATGGTGTCATTTCTTCACATTGATTCTAAAATATTTTGGAATACACTAAGAACTAAATCAAGCATGCTGATTTCCCTCCTTAAGATGGCACAGCGAATACTATTTATTATTTGCTGATTACCAATTTTGGGGGGGAAAGCAAGCAGTTGTCAAAAAAGCATATCAGAATTTAAGCTGGGTCAGCTCGGAACAGGCAGAACCAGCCGCTAGTAGAAGCAAAAAGCAGGATTATGAAAAAGTGTGCTGTGATATAAAAGATTGAAGCAGATATTATAAAGTAAAGCGGTGCATTATAGAGTATAGCGTTACATTACAAAGTAAAGCGGTAATTTATCAATAAAGCGGTACATTAAAAACATAATGAAGCAAATCAAAATACAGCGGTTATTGAAAGCAAATGAAAGAAGCATCATTGAAGGCATGTTAATGAATAGAAAATGACATCATCCATTCCCAGGGTACTTGAATTTCCCATCCATGTATTTCCTCTAGGCAATTTTATAATTGATCATCAGAGGAAATATTAATTCCAATTGCGGTCATTATTTGCCATTCGTTTTCATTTTTATATGCATGTACATTAATATTGTAATCTATGTTTTAGATAGCTAGGAGAGAAGGCCTAGCAGATTATAGAACTGTTACTGCAAAATATTGTGTTGTCACTTTATCCCATATAACTCAAATAGGAAAAACAAAAGTCTGTCTTTGAATAATAGTAGATTATAGAGTGTAAACAATGTCAAAAACAGCCGAAATCGGCAATTTTATCAAATTCAAGGGCACATAACTCTAATATTTCTGGTCAGATCAAACTGAAAATCAAACTCATCTGAGATCTTATGGTCTCCAACCTTGTGTCCAAGATTTGTCATGATTGGTCAAAAATTGTAGATTCTAGAGTGTAAATAAGGTCGAAAACAGTCAAAAACGGCAATTTTGTCAAATTCAAGGGCTTATAACTTTCTGATCAGATAAGACTGAAAATCAAACTCATCCCAGATCTTATGATCCCCAATATTGTGTCCAAGTTTTGGATTGATTGATCAATAATTGTGGATTCTAGAGTGTAAACATCGTCGAAAACAACCAAAAATGACAATTTTGTCAAATTCAAGGGCAAGTAACTCTCAACTTTCTAATCAGATTAGACTGAAAATCATACTCATCCGAGATCTCATGGTCCCAAATATTGTGTCAAAGTTTTGTCTTGATTGATGAATAATTGTAGATTCTAGAGTGTAAACAAGGTCAAAAACAGCCGAAAATGGCAATTTTGTCAAATTCAAGGGCGCATAACTCTTGTCTTTCTGGTCAGATCAGACTGAAAATCAAACTCATCCGAGATTTTATGGTCTGCAATGTTATGTCATAGATTTGTCTTGATTGATCAATAATTGTAGATGCTAGAGTGTAAACAATGTCAAAACTAAGTATTTTTCGCATTCAAGGGCAGATAACTCCTGCATTTCTAGTTCAATCTGACCCATAATCGAACTCATCCGAGATCTTATGGCCATACATGTTTTGATCAAGTTTGGTCAAGATTGGCTTATATTTGTAGATGCTAGAGTGTAAACACGAAATTGTGGACGGACAGACGGACGGACAGACAGACGGACAGACAGACAGACAGACGGACGACGGACAAAAAGTGACCACAATAGCTCACCTTGAGCACTTCGTGCTCAGGTGAGCTAATTAGACTGGTACCCGGCAAACGTTGTTGGGGTATTCCCATCGGAAATCTATTTTTAGCACACGAACGCGGGAAAACTGTTCGCTATTCAACCACAATTTATCAAAAAATAACCGTAAACCCTGTCTATTTTAGCACAAAATTGTTTGCTATTTGAATGGTTCAAGCTTTGAATTCGATTGCTGCCGTGGATTTGTCAGAAGCTTCTTCATTTAGGTAATGATTTGAAATTAAATTCCAAATAAGCGATACCAAGACTCCCCGTTTTCCATTTTGGCATACACGAGTTATTGCCCTTCTTTATCACAAGTAGATGACCTTCCTCCACTTATCCATGACAGATCAGGACCCAAGCCATAAGAGTAACCCGTAACCTATGAAACCCCTGTAGAGCAACGCGAACTGCAGCCGCAACACTCAGGAAATATACAATGTAACACGCCAATCTGTGTCCAGACTGAGATCAGACGACTTCGGGAACGGCACATCTAAGACCATCTGACATATCGCTGCTTTTCTGCAAAAACCTCGTATCTGCAGCTTGTTTTAAGCTGAGATACGAGGTTTTCGTAGAAAAGCGACGATATCGTCGTTTCTCAACAAATACCTCGTAACGGCAGCTTATCTAAGTTGCAGTTTTAGTCGCTGTCGTCTTTAGGCGTCACCGCTGGGAAAGGATTCAATGATAACCTTGAATTTTAGTATCCAGAAAAAGTAGGCCTATACTTTATCTACCTATCCATCACTTATTTAAGTTGTTATTGGTTTAGGTGTAAAAAAGAAATGATTCTCAATCATGTATAAAGAGTACAATGGTTACAAAATGAAATAATCTTTTCACTAACAAGACCTTGTTTGACGTCCCTAAAACAGTGGTTTTAGAAAACATTGAGACGAAAGAAGAAAGCGCTGATTATCAGCAATTCCTCCTTTTGCCTGACTGTGTTCCATGCTATATTCTACACGCACTCTATTCGCACCTAATTTCTCGTCTATACATAAAACAAGAACATTATTAAATCAAAGTGCTGAGAGCACTGTAATTGGACGTCTCTGATTGATTGAGCGGGATTGTACATGAACGAAAGATATTTTATTCATTCTTCTGTGTTTAATTCTATAAGATCGGTTTCGGACATACGAAATCGGCTTTAATACCAGTAAACCCTTCTCAGGCTTCAAATTGATTTGATTGCCGTTTCAAGACAACTGATTTGTCGCTATGAATAACCACTATTAATTTGATTACCAAATTCAATTAAGGCCATGCGATTAGCACTTTTGTCTTCTTGTTTCGGTTTACTACGAGTATTGTCGTCAGTTATACTTTTCATTGGTTTTAAAAAGTACGCTACAAAGCAATTTATTCAAAATGTAAGCCAACGCGCCACATAAATGAAAGCCGCGATAGCTCACTTAGCAGAGCACTCACCTTGTACTCTTTACACATGTTATATCCGGAAGGCCCTGGGTTCGAATTCTACTCAGACATTGTTCTTTTAAATCATCTTTTTTATACGCCGCCGGAGGCGGACGTATATTGGCGTCATCTTCTCCGTCTGTCCGTTCGTCCGTCCATCCGTCCGTCCATCCGTCTGTCCGTCCATCCGTCCGTCCGTACGTCCGTCCACTTTTCTTGTCAACGCAACTCCTCCTAAGTTTCTGGCTGGATCTTCTTGAAACTTGGTCAATGTTATCACCTCAATTGGTAGATGTGCATGAAGGACGGATTTTATGGTTCGTTGATTTTTGCCAGAGTTATGCCCCTTAAAACTTAGTCTCTGGGGCTTATTGAAATTGCAGCCTTGTCAACGCAACTCCTCCTAAGTTTCTAGCTGGATCTTAATGAAACTTGGTCAATGTTATCACCTCAATTGGTAGATGTGCATGAAGGAAGGATTTTATAGTTCGTTGATTTTTGCCTGAGTTATGCCCCTTAAAAACTTAGTCTCTGGGGCTTAATGAAATTGCAGCCTTGTCAACACAACTCCTCCTAAGTTTCTGGCTAGATCTTAATGAAACTTGGTCAATGTTATCACCTCAATTGGTAGATGTGCATGAAGGAAGAATTTTATGGTTCATTGATTTTTGCCAGAGTTATGCCCCCTTAAAACTTAGTCTGTGGGGCTTATTGAAATTGCAGCCTTGTCAACGCAAGTCCTCCTACGTTTATGGCTGGATATTAATGACACTTGGTCAATCACCTCAATTGGTAGATTTGCATGAAGGAAGGATTTTATGGTTCAGTGATTTTTTTCTAGAGTTATGCCCCCTTAAAACTTAGTCTCTGGGGCTGATTGAAATTGCAGCCTTGTCAACACAGCTTCTTCTAAGATTCTGACTGGATCCCTATGAAACTTGGTGGATGTTATTACCTTAATTGGTAGATGTGCATGAAGTAAGGATTTTATGGTTCATTGATTTTTGCCTGAGTTATGCCCCCTTCAATCTTAGTCTCTAGGGCTTAATGATATTCAGTCTCGTGAACGCAATTCCTTCCAGGTTTTTGACTGGATATTTATAAAAACCTTTTTGTGAACACAACTTTTTACAGGTTTTTGTGTGAATATTTATAAATCCTTGTCAATGTCATTTTTTTGTCTCAAGTTTTATAAGTGGCGGCGTATATTGTGACCATGGCACTCTTGTTCGACTTCTATCTCCACCATCGTTGGCGAAAAAACGACCGCAGTGATTTAGAATCGATCTTAACACAAATTCAACGAAATAAAGTAATGAAACGCCGATCATTTAACATACAATTCCGCTCAATCAATGAGAGGCGTCTAAATATAGTGCTCCAAGCACTTTGATTTTTATTCCTGTTTCGAGTAAAAAAAGAAAAAAAAAACACGGTAGCAGTTTTCAATGGTTGTGGTTACAAAACAAATTCAATACATACTTTTCCTGAAACAAAATACCAGATGAATTGGAGCACCTAACCATGGATTCCTCATACAAGTACTACCGCAGCATCTTTACATCTACAGATGTGCATAAAAAGAAGAAATTGGGAACGTGCCGTCGGGAAAATGGCAGTGGAGTACAATAAGCAATTTAAATGTTCATATCATTATCAACGAAAATTTGAGAATAGCAATGTCCCTATCTGTAAACATATTCATACGATCATCCAGGTACCATCTGTTGCAGACCCATTGCTTCATCTTCTTAGCTCAATACACGTAAACGGGTCGCTTAAACGAAATAAATACAGATCGCTGTCACTTAGTCTTATACTAGTAATAATCATTGTTGTCATGACCATCGATCAGTATGTAAATAGGTCATGATACTGTCGAATATCAGTGATACAGATGCTGGAGAAAAAAACTCGTAAGAGCAACTATTTTTCTGAGTAGGTGGATTTCACTAGTGTCTCATCTGAGGCTGTTCAGATGGAACCCCGATTTGTCATCGAGTCGAACCCGAGTTGCGAAATGAACTCACTCCCCGATAATCAATTTCAAAACCCTGGTTCCAAAGTACGTCTCGTGGAAACCCCGTTCCTTTAAATATGTCAAAGACTTAAACAACAATGATTAAAGAAAAGGAACCTATCATACACAATACGTGCATTAAATTGGGTAATCATTCTAAAATGTGTGTTTTCAGTAAACACATCAAGAAAAACAAACGTTTTAACAAACGTTTTACAGAAGAAATAATCCGAACTGGTTTTGATTCAACGGCGTTCCAAATTTCAAACTGAAAAAAGGTTGCGAGGTCAATCCTTTCCCGTTTGAGCTATCGTTGCTGCTGATGATATAGGGTGTCTGTTTACACTATAACCATAGTGTATGCATGTATCGCTTTTTAAAGATCTTACCCTTTACACAATAAATATTACGAAAGTCAAAAAACTACAAGAAAATGATTAAATCGAAAAAAGATCGTAAAGTTGGTTAAGGCGTGGCATGAATTGAATCGGCCAATGAATCTTATAGTATTTGTTAGAGAACACATAGAAAGTAGGAAAAGATACGACAGTTTTCCTGTATGGTCGCAAAATCTATTTTGAATTTTGGTCAACTGGCAATTGAGTCTGAGAAAGGGTTTTTTGGTAATAAAAACCCATTTCGCCTGTCCAAAAGTGGTTATAAGAATTGTACGTCCTTTCGGACGTCCAATTAAAAATCGTTTGGGCAAAGGTAACGAAATTTAAGCTCTATTGGTACTTTTTCAACCGACAAAAAAATGAAAAAAGCTTAAAAAATATTAAAAAAATATTTTGACTAACTTTTGATATTATACCCAAGAGATACATTTTTTCCAGATTTTTAAGATACTGTTTGTCTGTGCATGCTCATTTTCTACGACAGTCCCATTCGACGGCTGTAAGTAGAATATTAGATCAAACCAATTTCGGGTGAAAATAAAATGCTTAAAGCCACTTTTTTTAATCTCATTGGCTTATAAGTTGTAAGAAGAGAATTTCTTCTTTTGCCAAATCTTTGTGTCCCCCCCCCCCCAAAAAAAAAAACACGAATGAAACTGAAACCTTTTACTAGTTAAACATGTTGTCGATTGAAAGTTTCTTTTTCGGTTCAGTGTAGAAGGAAAACGATAGAAATTGGTCGACACAAGCAATTTCTATCCTTTTACTGCTATATCTCATTCTTTCCTGTGACAGCCCGATATCTGGCCGATTCTAGCCGAAAATCTTACTATTTATAGTAACAGAATGTAATATCAATCGTTACGTATCCAAACCTATTCAGGCGACGTCGTTAACAATCGGCGGTGGAAACGTTCCACCGCCGAATGTTTAGGATGTCGCCTGAATAATTCATACCTCATGGGAATCTCATTTTGGCTGGACTACCTTAAGAATATTCATTATTACATGTAACCTGGGTACACTCGTCAATATACAGTTTTGTCAATAGGATAACATATATCAAAGATCGATACACGTTTATTATATATTGTGGTACCCATTATAAGTAGCGTAGATTTTTTAAATGAAAATAAATAAGTTAATAACACCCTATTACCGGCTATCACTACAGCAGTTGCTAACCTTGGGCAGTATCATCTATAACAAGAGGGCCATTGGCCCTGAAGCGCTCACCTGAGACTAGAGTGCACACAAGGTTTTCCTAAGATTTGACCCCGTGACCTAGTTTTTGACCCCAAATGACCCAATTTCGAACTTGTCCGAGAAATCATCAAAACACACTTCTTGAGCAAAAATGAGTACATTTGGACAAAAAATATGGCCTCTAGGGTGCACACAAGGTTTTTCTAAGATTTGACCCCATGACCTAGTTTTTGACCCCAGATGACCCAATTTCGAACTTATCCGAGAAATCACCAAAACACACTTCCTGAGCAAAAATGAGTACATTTGGACAAAAAAATGTGGCCTCTAGAGTGCACACAAGGTTTTTCTAAAATTTGACCCCGTGACCTAGTTTTTGACCCCAGATGACCCAATTTCACACTTGTCCGAGATTTCATCAAGTCACCATTTCAGACCAATTTTCAGGTTGATTGGGCAAAAAATGTGGCCTCTAGAGTGCACACATGGTTTTTTCTAAAATTTCACCCCATGACCTAGTTTTTGACCCTAGATGACCCAATTTCGAACTTATCGTACATTTCATCAAGACAATCATTCTGACAAATTTTCAGGTTGATTGGGCAAAAAATGTGGCCTCTAGAGTGCACACAAGGTTTTTCTAAGATTTGACCCTGTGACCTAGTTTTTAACCCAAGATGACCCAATTTCGAACTTGTCCGAGATTTCATCAAGACAATCATTCTGAGCAATTTTCAGGTTGATTGGGCAAAAAATGTGGCCTCTAGAGTGCACACACGGTTTTTCTAAGATTTGACCCCGTGACCTAGTTTTTGACCCCAGATGACCCAATTTCACACTTGTGCGAGATTTTATCAAGACAATCATTTTGAGCAAATTTCAGGTTGATTGGGCAAAAAATGTGGCCTCTAGAGTGCACACAAGGTTTTTCTAAGATTTGACCCCGTGACCTAGTTTTTGACCCCAGATGACCCAATTTCGAACTTGTTCGAGATTGTATAAAGACAATCATTCTGAGCAAATTTCAGGTTGATTAGGCAAAAAATGTGGCCTCTAGAGTGCACACAAGGTTTTTCTAATATTTGACCCCATGACCTAGTTTTTGACCCCAGATGACCCAATTTCAAACTTGTCAGAGATTTCATCAAGACAATCATTCTGAGCAAATTTCAGGTTGATTGGGCAAAAAATGTGGCCTCTAGAGTGCACACAAGGTTTTTCTAAGATTTGACCCAATGACCTAGTTTTTGACCCCAGATGACCCAATTTCAAACTTGTTCGAGATTTCATCAAGACAATCATTCTGAGCAAATTTCAGGTTGATTGGGCAAAAAATGTGGCCTCTAGAGTGCACACAAGCCAAAGGTTCACGCACGACGGACGACGGACGACTGACGACGGACGACGGACGACGGACACAGCGGTATCACAATACCTCACCATGAGCACTATCGTGCTCAGGTGAGCTAAAAAGCGGGTGTACTGGGTAGGTCATACTTTTTCCATCTTTGTTTTTGTGTTAAAGCCTTTCTCAGCTATATTTGTAGTGCACTTGGCTGGCCATACATTTGAGCACCTACATGATAAATATTAGCCCAAAGAATCCCTAAACAACACAATTATTCAGCGACAAAGTCGTAACTTCACAATTTTTTACGTAAAATCCAACTTTCAGTCCATATAATGAGAAAATGATAAGACGATCATTAGAATTAATGTAACTATTAAAATAGTTAATCAATTTTCTTACACTGTGTAGATTTAGAAAACTGTCTGAATTGAATTAACTTCAGACTGACCGATTAAAACTAAACACTGATGCCGATTTGGCTATCACGAACAGCATATTGAAAATTTGAATGACAAACCCGGACATAAGTTGATGGCAACACAGAACAATATGTCTTGTTGGAAAAGCGGCATCTCTTTCAACAAGAAGTTGCCTGAAAGGAGCATAAATAATGAATTAACACCATTTCTTGATAGACTAGCCAATTTCTGAATTATAGACATAGAAATCGTGCAAGTTCCTTTCATCTAGATATGGTTGAAGCTGAGTAACACAAAATTGAAGGACGTATGCAACCATTAGTTGTAGATGATAGTTTGTCCGTTAAGGTATACATCCCATCATTAAAAACACCACTTTTTAGCCGTACGAAATGCATCAAATTACACACATTTGTACATACACTTCTTATAAGTTGATTCAACGTGCCGGATTTCAAGATTATGCTTCAAAAGGAAAATAATTTACAAATATTACTTTACTCTATATTCATATGCAGTGGAGGTAATTTTGAACGTTTCTGTCAAATATTTCCGTAAGTATGCATTGATTCAAAATTCTAAACCGTTCAAAATGGTTATGTTTAGAATGGAAATGTAACACAGTTTAGGAATTACTGGCACTTATCAAATTCACCTCTGGCTCTTTAGTGCTAATGATGGGTTGCAAACCTTAAAAACTACACATACTTTACAGTGAAAATTGTGGATTTTCCATCATGTCGTCGCTGTTTCAGGCACAAAATATGACTGTAATATTTTAATGGGGTTAAATTTCATTTAGTCAGACTTATCTTAAATAGATGGAACCCACGCAAATATATGTATATGAATCCTGCTATTTCAAAGTCGGTCAATGAATCTTCAAACATTTCGATCGAATGTTTTGCGCGGTGCAAATTTGTATTTTTCATTGCGAAACGATTTGGTTTATTGGGGTTTTACGCCGTTTTCAACTGCCATGGTTATATCGCGGCACCTTGAGCGCCTTACCATGGATTCCTGTTGTTTCTCATACAAGTACTAACACAATAGACTAACCGAGCCTCCAGCTGCTCGCCCACATAGGTTAACAATATCAAACCATTGGTGGGTAACAATAGTTAGAAAAGATATTTGCCACGGCCGGGGATCGAACCCGGGTTCTCTCGAATGAGAGAAAGATGCGCTATCAATGTTCAGCGTTTTGGCTTCATTGCGAAACGAAGAAGAGATATCGGTGATAACGGATTATCAAGCAAGAATCTGTTGATATCGATAAAACATCATGGTTGTCTGCATAAAGCACATGATTGCAACTAGCCTAGGTAAGTGAATACAAAAACTAGTGAAGGATCAAAGAATAGTCAGCTAGGTAAGGATCTCTATAGATAAGGCGAGAAATCTCCCTAAACGTCTCAAATGGAAAAGTCAATTTTCAAAACATTCAAATTGATAAATATCTCGAGCTGTATTGTTAGATCTATACCTAAATCATATGAAAATTGATTTTGTACAATCAAAACGATCCGACATGTACAGATAACTCTTTGTTTCTGTACCTAACCCTTAAATTATATTTTCTTACCCTACCGGTATTCATTTAACCAGAATTAAGTTTTCTATTGTTTTATCAGCAATATTTTTTTTTTGTAAATGTAAGGAAAATTGGTTTTTAAATCACAAACCAGTTTTCGTTTTGTCCTTAGTGCGCATGCGCACCATTGAAATGAGTTTAAAGGCGAAATCTTCCCGCCAAAAAAATGGCAATTGGTATATGAGCACTATTTTTGATATACATGTAAAAGTATGTTCCCCCAGTGACCCAGGAAATCCTTTTTACCAAGGAAGTCTATGATCAAGTGACAAAACATATGTCAATGGGAAGCTGGGTCAAGGGGGGATGTTTGCCAGCCAAAGAAGGTAGGTATTCATCGGTTTTTGGCATGAAAGTGCGTTTTTAAGGTTGTTTCAGTGGTGCGTATGCGCAATACGGACAAAACCAAAGCTGCCATATAAAGTCAACACCATTTATCCTTGTATCTGTACAAATTAAACTGGGAATGAAACAAAAAGAAACTTCATTTTGTTGGCATCCGTCAGTCGAAAACGACTATGGAGTTGCGCCTGTAGAGGTGCCTGTGGAGCATCGCTTTGTGTTACTGTAGAGCCCTATTCTGGATTTACATGTTCTGTTACAGTCCTTGCATACAAAGGTTGGTGCATCCTGGCTTTCTGTCATTGGTAAAGTTTTGCTGACCTTGCGTCTTCTTCTGCGTTCAGTATTTCTGTCCCGGTAGTCGGCCTCGGCCATGATTAGCCCCTCAGAAACCTGTGTTCTCCATTTATGTCTATTGGCAGCCATGGTTTCCCAAGACTCTGTAGCGATGTGACAAGCCGTCATGTCCCGCTTGCAAACGTCCTTGTATCGGAGTCTTGGTCGACCGCGGCTCCTCTTCCCTGTGGCAATCTCTCCATACAGCAGGTCCTTAGGAATCCGACCATCTTCCATCCGTCTGACATGCCCTAGCCATCGTAGTCTGCGCTGACGCAGGAGAGTAAACATGGATGGGATACATGCTCTGGTTAGAACCTCATTATTGGGGACCTTGTCTTTCCATGTGATTCCTAGGATTCGGCGGAGACAGCGCATATGGAAGGCCTGTAGTTTCCGTTCTTGCTTGGAGTAAGTTGTCCATGACTCGCTACCGTACAACAGAGTGCTGATTACGCATGCCTTGTAGACAATCATCTTTGTGGGAATTGTCAGATGTTTATTTTCCCAGACCCTCTTGTTGAGCTTTGAAAGAGTTGTGGATGCTTTGCCTATGCGTTTATTTATCTCTGTGTCCAGTGAGAGTGTGTCTGTCGCAGTAGATCCCAAGTACTGGAATTGGTGGACCACTTCTAACTCGTCACCGTTGATTGTGATGGAAGGTGGGACTGGTGTAGCTTGTCCCATTACTTGGGTCTTTTTTATGCTGATCCTGAGACCAAAGAGATCACAGGCGTCAGAGAATCTGTTCATTAGACGTTGAAGACCATCGTTGTCATGAGCAGCTACTGCAGCATCATCAGCAAAAAGCATGTCTCTGATAGTGACGTGTCGAACCTTGGTCTTGGCACGAAGCCTTGATATGTTGAAGAGCTGTCCGTCAGATCTGGAGTGAAGGTAGACTCCATTTGTGGAGGAATTGAAAGCTTGTTTAAGTAGGAGGGAAAAGAATATCCCAAATAGGGTGGGGGCTAATACGCAGCCCTGTTTAACACCAGTCTTGACTCCAAACTCTGCTGATGTGTCACCGTCAAATTGGATGGTACTCAGCATTCCATCATGGAAGGACCTCACAATGCTGAGGAGTGTGGGTGGGCATCCTATTAGTGGAAGCATCTTAAATAGACCATCTCTGCTCACAAGATCGAATGCTTTGGTCAAGTCAATGAAGGCAATGTGGAGGGGTTGGTTTTGTTCTCTGCACTTCTCTTGCAGCTGGCGAAGTGAGAATAACATGTCGACAGTGGATCTCTTGGCACGGAAACCACATTGAGATTCTGGGTATATTCTGTCTGCCAAGGTCTGTAATCTGCGGAGAACAATACGGGCAAACAGTTTACCAACTATACTGAGCAGAGAGATTCCACGATAATTATTACAATCACTTCGATCGCCCTTATTCTTGTACAAGGTAATGATGTTGGCATCTCTCATGTCCTGGGGAACTGCACCCTCAGTCCAACATTGCACTAGTAATCTGTGGAGAGGAGCGAGTAAGCTCTGTTTCCCGCTTTTGATGACTTCAGCTGGAATTCCATCCTTGCCTGGGGCTTTTCCTGAAGGCAGTTTGTCTATAGCTTGCGAAAGTTCTTCAATGGTTGGGATGTCGTCAAGTTCAGGCATAGTGGGGAGGCGTTCAATGGCATCAAGGGCTGACTGCTGGACAAAGTTTTCCGTAGAGTACAGCTCTGAGTAGTGCTCCACCCATCTCTCAAGTTGCTTTGCTTTAACTGTGATAACATCGCCTGATTTAGATTTGAGTGGTGCTGTCTTGCTGATACTGGGTCCAGTAGCTTTTTTGATACCATCGTACATTCCTTTGATGTTGCCAGTGTCTGAAGCTTGTTGTATGTTGCTACAGAGGTCTGTCCAGTAATCATTGACGCAGGTTCTGACAGTCTTCTGTACACTGCTGCGTGCTTCCTGGAGAGTTAGCAGTGTCACGGTGGAAGGATGGTCCTTGTGAGCTTGAAGTGCTGCTCTCTTTGCTGCGATGAGTGGCTCCAGGATTCCAGATTTGGCTACATACCAGTCTTCCTGTTGTTTCCCCTTTTTGTGTCCGTACGCTTTCGTAGCAGCTACATTGGTAGACTTCTTCAGGGCATCCCACTGCTCTGTGGAGGAGAGTGTAAAATCGCCTTTGAATTCAGCAGAGAACACTTCATTGAATTTAGCACAGAAAACTGGGTCTTTGGTTTTAATGACATCAATCAGGGCCTTTCCTTCTTGGGTTGTATTGTGGAACTTTGTCGGATGTATTTTTACCCTGCAACATACAAGGGAGTAGTCCGTATCACAGTCAGCGCTGTGGTATGTGCGGGTGATGGTGAAGTTCTTTAGATCAGTACGTTTTGCGAGGATCAGGTCAAGCTGGTGCCAAGTTTTGGACCTTGGGTGTCTCCATGATACTCTGTGATGTGGCTTGGTGCCAAAATATGTGTTTGTGACACATAACCCATGGTTATTGCAAAGCTCTAGTAGACGTTGACCATTGTCATTGCAGTTGCCAATTCCAAAATTGCCGAGGCAGTTGGGCCATGCTTCATTGTCCCTGCCTACTCTTGCGTTGAAATCACCCAGGATAATCTGTGTTTCCTGCTGGGGAAGATTCTTAATGAGTTGATCAAGCTGGCTGTAGAATTCTTCCTTGATGTCATCTGTAGCTAAGAGTGTGGGGGCGTACACACAGAGTAGGTGGACTGGTCCGTTGAGGGTGTTCAGCTGTAGCGACATCAAGCGCTCTGTGGAGTATGTACCAAGCTGGACCTTGTCGAGCAATTTATTGTCGATAGCGAAACCTACTCCATGTTCGCGAGCACTGTCTTCTGATTTGCCTTGCCAGAAGAAAGTGTAGTTGCACTCTTTCAGGCGTCCTGAATCTGGGAATCTGGTCTCCTGCAACGCAGCTATGTCAATTTGGAGACGGCTCAGCTCGTTGTTGATAATAGCGGTTTTTCTGACATCGGTAATAGTCTGAAGGTCGGTTGATAGGCCCGTCAACATAGTCCGAACATTCCAGCACCCGAGCCTAAGTGCTGGGATGTTTGATTTGTTTGTTTTGTTTGTTTTCCTTGGTGCAGAAGTTTCTGTCCACCTTTCGGGGTAATCCTGAGCCCCACGCACCCAGTGAGGCAAGTGGCCAGTGGCGGGACAACACCTTATTGGCTGAGGGCTGCTCAGCTTAGGCAGGCGGTAGCTGTCCAATGAGACTGGAACGTCTCTCCTACCGTCGGAAGTGACCCCTGGCGCCCAACTGTACGCCAATTAAGCTTAGGCTTATAACCGGTAGACTGTCACTTCCCGTGTTGGTTCAACTCTGCACGGCAGTGTTGCTGGAGTATCCTCTCCAGGGCGCAAGCCTGGGCAGTATTTGGAGACACTGAGTTGCCCAGCGACAGAGTCCCCCTCTCGGTCTAGCCGTTGTTATCCAGAGGAATGGAAAAACCAGTACGTCTGGCAGCGGGTCGACTGCAGTAGTTGCCAGGATAATGTTGAGTACAGCACTAACCTGCCTGTGGGGCTACGCTCCAGATTTTCTGTCGGGGTTTGCTCCCTTAGCCTCGTCCAATCCAATGGTTAACCATGAGACAATGGTACTATTTGACCCATAGCTGGAACTATTTACCCATAGCTGGGGGACAGTTCATGGGTATCAGGGCATGTCCACACGCCGGTGGGCCTGGCATACCGCATGTCTGGGGGCTGGCCTCCTCCAAGTTCCTTGTAGTTCAGCCTGGGGCCGCAGGGTGCCCAGTTACCGTGTGTCGCTGCGAGGAAGCACTACATAGGACTTGCTGGTGGAGAGGCTATTGTACTGGCAGGAGAGGCTTACGCACTCGGCTCTCTTTTCGCTGATAACTCAGCTATCCAGCGGTCCTGGCTGAAAGCAGAAGGTGACAAGCATCCCACATACCTCGCTAGCACACTAGGCGCATCACACACAGCCATCTAACACAAAAAACTTCATTTTACATCTATGAATACAGGTAGTGTAAGAAAATGAAAACCATTTAGGTGGGTAAAATAATCAAGAGTTATCTGCACCTATAGAACTTTTTAAATGGCATAAAATCGGTATTCATTTCATTTATTTATTTAACTAACCATAAAGCTATATTTTGTTTCTCAATTTGTAAGTTTTGAAAATTGACCCATAGAGCTGAGCATTTTAGGGAAATTTCTCGCCTTATCCATAGAGGTTCTTTACACATAGGGTTGTAAGATTATCATTTTTATATTGGACCATAACTACAAAAATGTATACGGACAAAATTGTGAATGCCCAAATTGACAGGCTGTTGCAGAAGACAAAGTGGATGCTGACAAGAATATAACTTTGTACAAGATAGCAAGCTTTTTCTAACAGGAGCGTAAAAAGAGGCATTTTTTAAATGGTTAAAAATGTTTATTTTTTTATTCTGTGTTATGTTTCACCTTGCATGGTGAAGTAAAGCCGAGTGGTCATTGGACAAATAGACCTCTCAATAAAAGTACCCAGCCTCCAGCTGCGCTCTCACATAGATGATTCACACCCATTGGTGAGAGACAAATGACTTTTGTCAAATGTAAGAATGGATACTGGTCGGCCTGGGGTTCGAACTCGCGACCCCTGGATTGACAGACTCCGACGTTAACTGGACTCGGCTTAAACAGATACATGTTGCAGCAAATACTCTTTATAAAGCAAACCGCACGGAATCTCGGACAAACAAAAGTGCTTTGTCCGTATGATTCTAAAACCACACAACTGCAGCTTGAATGAAGCCGTGGTTACGAGATTATTAACAGCTAAAACCACTTGGACCATTCTATTTATAGCGTAAGATTTAACCCTATTAACCATAAGATTCCATTTCCTATATTATCAATAGCAATGAACTCTGTGCTAAAAGTGCACTAGATTTACTGTTATAAGTATTGACAAACCGTCAGTGTAGGCCTAGTTATAAAGTCTCGCAACTATGGCCACATACGAAATTTTATAACAACACATACGATGCACTATTGTTTCACCAAAATTGCGCCACGGTTAACTGGATAAAAACATTCTCCAATTATCTGATTTTAATATCAAATAAATAACAACGACATCGCTGTATTGTCCACCCAAATTAACCCGGGACAACTTAATTTTCGTGTGCAAAGTCCGTTAGTTGAGTGCCTTAACCTTAACAAGTGGGGTCATTACATATGCAGATGTCTCGGGTTAATCTTACTGGACAATATAAATTACCATTCTGATATTTGGCTAGTATAATTACCCGGTCAAGGTCAGTAAATATCCTCCAAATAGTGTTCATAATTAAAACTCTTATTAAATTCCCCTGCAAATAATCGAGTTCATAAGCAATAATAAGATAAAGCGGAAAAGAAAAGTCACAATTTTAAAACTTAAATTTATATTGCTATAATAGACGAATAACGCAATGGTATTTTTGAGCATAGGATCTTATGTTGAAGGTATTTTTTTAAAGTTAGTCTGTGCCCGATTTTATAAACGCCGGCTAGAGTTAACCAAATGGCCAAGTATCTGTTTCGGTTATTTTTCGATTATTCACATCGGAAAATTTGAACAAATCAGTGAAATATTTTGTTTGTGCTAAACAGTGTTGATACAATCGGGCCTAAGACTTGATTTCACGAGATGTAACGCCGTTTTAAACCGCTATGGCCATATTGCAGTGGCTGGAGCACCTAACCGTGGATTCCTGAGAAGTTCTTGCTTCATATATAGCTTGTTCTTATCTGATGCTCTTTTATCAAACAAAAGTATCAGCATTCATGTATTGTTGTAAATAATTTCAGCAAATTTTAAATATTTCATACCATGATCACTTGGATAATGAAAAAGAATTGTACATAGACAAGCAAATTAGTATCATTTATGCTGTCTGTGATTGCCTATTTCAAGTACGAATCTCCTGTCGGTGATCCCCCTATGTGCTGTTCGTGATTGCATAAATTTGTAGCTCACCAAACTTTGTTTGACTATAACGACATAACGGAATAGTTGATTGTCTTCACAAGCAATTAGTTGGTAGATAATATACTAGATATCCATTTTGTAATAAAATTTCTAACATTTGCTTCAGTGTTTTTCTGCTATTTGCATGGAAAGGTGAATTTTATATGCAAATATGTGAAGTTTCGACTTTGTTGGTGAATTATTTTTTTTTTGTTTGAGGACTCTCTGTACTAAAATTTGACATGTAGGTGCTCAAATGTATGGCAAGCCAAGGGCACTACAAATTATAGCTGAGAAACGCTTTTACACAAAACAAATATGGAAAAAAGTATGACCTACCCAGTTCACCCGCTATTTATATTTGATACTGCCCAAGGTTAGCAACTGCTGTAGTGATAGCCGGTAATAGGGTGTGAATAAATAAATAAACAAATAAATAAATAAATAAAGAGGAAAGAAATGACCAGACTGGAACCCAGACTAGTTCATAATTGAAGTATACTAGGAGTTTGAGTTTATTGGGGTTTTACGCCGTTTTCAACTACCAGAGTCATATCGCGGCAGCTGGAGCACCTAACCGTGGGTTCCTGGTATTTCTCGCACCAGTACAACCACAATATCCAAACCGAGCCCCCAGCTGCTCTCTCACATAGATGATTCACACCCATTGGTGAAAGACAAATGACTTTTGTCAAATGTCAGAATGGATACTGGCCGAGCCGGGGTTCGTACTCGAGACCCCTGGATTGACAAACTCCGACGTAACCGACTGAGCTATCCGGGCTCGGCGAAGTATACTAGGAAATGACAAGTAATTCATCGAAATGAAGACTTTCTCTCTTTTTTCCTACTATATTCCATGGCTTAAATTTGTTTTAAATCATTTTGTTTGATATATTTGAGCCAGGATCTGGAAAAACGTCCTTTATGGCATTTGAGAACAACCTGAATCCAGACCAGCCTGTGCATACGCACAGTCTGATCAGGATCCATGTTGTTCTCTAATAGCTTTTTTGTGATCTGTAGCAACCAAAGAAGAGCAGCATCGGTGTCTGCCAGTCTTCGTTTAGGCACAGACTGGTCTTGAAATGTGGCTGTGTCAAATGCTATAAGGGACGTTTTTCCAGATCCCGGCTCATTTGATATATTTTATGAACACGTGGTTAAAGCAGGTATTCGACTTATCCGAGTTTGACATGGTTTGAGTCTATTGTACATGTATTGCAAAGTAAAATTGGATCCTGTGGGTATGTATCGAGACAACTGGATAAACGGTGACTGTCATTTTCTCCTTTTTTGCCATTTTAACTATCTCTAATGAGAAGGACAGAATCGGGTAATACAATATCAGTTAAAGGCAGGTTTACACGAAAACACAAATAATATTTAGCAATTAGGACAAATCGTGTTTGCCACATTTAGTCATACCTAAAAGCAAAAATATGACTCAATATGAATTCAATTCTTAAATATCAGACTCTGTTTTAAGATCAAGTCGGTCAAATCCTGAGCATGCCCATTGCGACTTACGTTCCACGTCCGACTACCCCAAATCGTGATTTTGCTTCGGTTCAGCTAACAGGGGTTGTATTTAAATATTGGTGCGCCTTTAATAGGCGCTCGAGTAAACTTCCGCGACAAAATCGATAGATTTAGATATTTTGAATATTACGTGAGTATCACATTTTGAAAAACAATCTATTTATTTACTTTTTTTATTTTTTGTTCAGCACAATGTCCTTATTGTTTATTAATATGAATAAAATTAAAAAAAATATTAAAGCCAGTTAAATCTTTCCTCGCTTTAGGCATTTAAAGTTAGTTTTAAATCGTTTTTTTTTCGTGTTCAATGGGAATTTTGACAGACCTCGAAAGTGCGAAAAAATGTATATTTATCAGTATCAATTTATTTATCGGTCATTTTATAGCATGCACCACATGTGTTCTTAAAATAAAATACATTATACCAGTTTAAAAGACAAACATCGGAGAGAATAACTCACAATTATTATTTCTTAGTCGAACGTTTAACCCTTTCCCAAACAACAAAATTTTAGGGTGATCCACTCTAAAACCCGCAACAAATGACAAAATGGATGAAAGTAAAGATGGGACTTGTGTAAAATATGGCACAGAAAATGTTGAGACAAAAGGAGAAACTGCTGGATATCAGCAGTTTCTCCTTTTGTTTAAATGTTTTCCTAAGCATTTCCTAAAAGGGACGTCAAAACCAGGTCTTGTTTTGGAAAGGATTAAAAAGACATCGCATGAATTCCCATTTTAATTTGTTGCTTATTCTAATGCGTTTAAATGCTATCAGATTTTTGATTGTTGTTTAAAAGCAAAAGAAAAATAAAAAATAAATTAAAAACGTTTCAAGTTGGGACGAATAGTTATGACAAATTCCATTTACATGTGAGCTGTGATTAAACTAAATTAAACCAATTTTAAGAAAATACATACGTTCCTCATAAACGCCGCAGTACTTTTTAGAATTTTCAGATTTTTAACAAGAAAACATTGTATTTAACATGAAAATAAAAGTAAAATTTATGAGCAAATATCTATGGGTTGTATTTTTAAACTAATGTTTCAAAAGTATTTCATTTTATTAATTGAAAAACATTAAGAAGAAAGAGAACCATGGTAGAACACAACATTTTATAAAGGTTATTTCTTGCTGTCGGTTTTGGTTTATTTTGTTGTATCAATGTAATTACGCTATAGCTCACGATAATCGACTTTGCAGAGCAGCCATAGCCAATAGGCTGGGATGCTCTGCCAGGTCATTTATAGTGAGCATAACTTTGAAAAGGGATTTTAATTAGGTATACTCTGTAAATATTGACCTGAACCTGTGGAATATGCACTGAGTAAGTGTAATGCAAAATTATCACTCTCCAACATATGTTGACACGAGAAGCATGTGCAGAATACAAAGTCATAATGCTTATGTAAACTATAGACTCGGCTCGACGGTGAGGATTGCTGGCGAGTATTGATTATTCCATGTCACAATAACTCATTGCATATTCATCGGGTTCAGGTCAATATTTACAGACTATATGTGTACAGGATTGTTTTAATTAACCCATTACCAAACGGCACAATTTAAGACTGGTCCAAACTCAAAAATGTAACAGAGAAACATTTCAAGTGAATGAAATGTTACTTTCTTTGGTATTTTATGGTAGACACATTGAAGGAAATAATAAAAAAAAAACTGATTGTCACAAGCAAATCATTTAATTTCCAAAGTGTTTTTCCAAGTTCTTCTCTTGAGAACTCAAAAGAGTCAAAAGGTGTCAGTGTGTGTAGGAATGTGTTAACCCTTTCCCAAACGGCAAAATTTTAGGTTGATCTACTTAAAAAACTACAACAAATGATGAAATGGATGTTATTTTAGATTGGATTTGTTTAAAATATGACACAGAAAATATTGAGACAAAAGGAGAAACTGCTGGTTATCGGCAGTTTCTTCTTTTGTTTCAATGTTTTCCCAAGCCTTTTCTGTCAGGGACGTCAAAACCAGGTCTTGTTTGGGAAAGGGTTAAGTTTACAGCTTGTTGTCGGTGTTGCTTTATTTTGTTATATCTATGTAATTGCGCTACATTACTTTGAATAAGGATGTTGACAAGGTAGGACAATGTAAATGATTTAATTAAACCCTTTCCCATCAAGACCTGATCTTAAAATTTAGAGTAAACCGTTTTGGAAAGCATTGGGGATAAAGTAGAAAATGCTGATGATCAGTATTTTCTAATTTTGCATCAATACTTTCTATGCTTACTTATATTATACATGTACTTTGTGTCTTTATCAAAAACCCTTTTTTGTCGGTTGCAGCAGCGTTCAAATTGGGCAATGCTAAAATTTTGCCGTTTGGGAATGTGCTATAGCATACACATTAATTTTTATTGTTATTGTTGAATTTCACCTTCATAAATAGATACAAGCATCCACTTATTTAAGAATATTGGGAGAATCCTTATTCCACCGTTTCTCTTGTATCGTGGTAAAATGTGAATTGGTTAAAATTAATTGCCTCAGTGATTTGTACTTTTCATGATAAAATTATCAACTGAAGTATGAAATATTACCGACTTTTTGAAACAAATTTAAAATTTATTTTATATCTATAATCTTTATTATACAATAAACATGTGTTAAAAATAAACCTTTTCTCTATTTGATCTTGCTTCGATCCACTGCCGCGGTACATACCCAATTTGACAAAATGGCCACCCTCCTAATGGTTTAATTATCGTTAACCTATGTGGGCGAGCAGCTGGAGGCTCGGTAGGGATGCTGTGGGAATACTGGTATCAGAAACGACGGGAATCCATGGTTAGGTGCTCCAGCCTATGCGATAAGACCATAGCAGTTGAAAGAGGCATTAAACCCAAATCAATCAGCAATATTTTGGTGTCTCTTTGAAAATGCAACCAAAATTTCTTATTTCATCTTTCTTTCTTGGCAATATTTTCCATTTTATCAAATATATACATCACTGCTTTTCAACAAAAAACTAGTAACTGCAGCTTGTTTAAGCTGCAGTTACGAGCTTTTCGTTGAAAAGCGTCATCTCATGTCCATTTGCGTTTACTTTTCGTCTGTGCAGACTTTGAAGTTCAGCCTACCATTTTTTGAAGGGTTTAATCCATTAACCCATTCCTAAACAGGACCTCGATTGAGCTGACCGACTATAAAGCGATCGAGAAAATGTTGAGAGAAAGGAAAAAATTTTCTACTCTTGCACCAATTATTTCTGCATGTATACTTGTAATTTATATAGTAGAATATAGGTCTACATGTAGCACTAAAACCACTTCTTCGTCAATATTCATTCGCTAGTCTGTAGGTTTTCAAAAACACAGGCATGAAATTGTTTCGTTTTGAAAAGGATTTATCCTCTTTGCTCGTATGAAAATAATTGTGCTGAGGGCGGTTGTAACGCTGTGTTGCGTGGTTGACTAGTCCCTTTCCCGAACGGCAAATTTTTAGGGTAATTAAATTCAAAAGCTGATGAAGATGACACAATGGATCATGCAAAAAGTTGATTTTTGTGTACAATAAAGCTTAGGAAATATCTATGTAAAAGGAGAGAATACTGATTGCCTTGTTAGAAAAAATGTTACAGTCAATGTGCAGAAGGTTTTCAAAGAAATCGAAAACAGCAAGATACAAATACCGAGAAAGTAGTCAATAAACACTTGTTGAACATCTAATTTGTATTTTGCTTTCGTTAGGAAAGTTTTGAAAGAAGAGAAAGACTTGTTAACTGAAAATTCACTTCCTGTTCGTAAAATTTCAATTCAAAAGTATTATTTAATCGAATCTTTTTTTTTATAATTATTTTTCGCTGGGAAGTTGTCTCGACTTAAGAAAGCTGTGCGCAATGGCAAAGAATTTTGTGGTAACAATAGACTAGGTTTACCGTTATGTTTTGATAAACCGTCGGTGTTGTTATAAAATCTCGTAACTACGGCTTAAATCAAGCTGTAGTTACGAGATTTTATAACAACACCTACGAAATACTATTTTGTTTGTACGAATTTACGTCACGATTAACTGGATAAAATCGTTCCCTGTTTATATCGTTTGACAGTTTACATTTAATCGAAAGGCGAATTGGCGTTTTTTAACTTTTTTTTATTGTTTTCATTACAACATAGTTTATCATATGTCTCTGAAATACATTGACTTTGAATGCAGCAAATTCAGTTTTCTAGAAATCAAAGTCCGTTATTGTCGAATAAAAAACAGATAAGACCCCTTTGTTTTTAGCTTTTCTTAGAACCAGTCTTTACCTAAAACTCCCCGTACGATTCTTAATGTTATTTACATGAAATTTTCGGTATGTTTTTTTACAAAAGTTAGTTATCAGTTCTTAAGGTATTCCCTCCATGATTAGATAACCAACATTTCGTGTATCTGACCTACTTTATCTAGTTTAGGTAATTGAAATGCATATTATGTATAAGGGTCTCTTTATTGATCAGTTTATTTTAGTTCAGACCTAAATCCTTTTAAATCCTTTTGATCAGTTGCTACACATCTTCTTCAACGAAGATGAACTGAAATCAGTTTAAATGATATAACGGATTAAAAAGGCCTTTCTATACATACTTTTTTTTATAAATGAAGGAAATTGAATTTATCGCTTCCCCCAAAGTCTGGAAAAACAAAATATTAGGCACGACATGGATAGGGCATGCTATTCTAAATGCATGTAAGACCAGTGTATAAGAATCATAAGTGTCAGACCATAGGTAGATCTACTTGGATTCAGAAATTAAGGAGTTCTAACAACCAACAAAAATACTGGTCAAATAGGCATGATTTTTATTCTAAGAATAGATTAGGTTTATCTTTATGTTTTCATAAACCGTTGGCGTTGTAATAAAATCTCGTAACTACGGCTTGATTCAAGCCGTAGTTACGAGAAAGTATAACAATACCTACGAAGTAGTATTTGTTTGTCCGAAATTACGTCACGATTAATGGATAAAATCGTTCCCTGTTACAGGCAGTCATATAATAGTTTCTTCATTACTTATATGAAATCTCTGACAGCACCATTGATTATAAACAGTCTGCATAAATCACGCAAGTTCAGAATGACTGGTCAAAAGGCGAGTTCACATTGGAAATGGCAGGTAAAATTCCATCGGTTACGCTCGAAAACCCCGTAACTACATCTTGAATAAGCTGATGTTATGGCGTTTTCGAATTTAACCATTGATTTTTATTCTCTATTCAAAATTAATAATCTTTAATATTCACGTTTACTTTAATTACAAGTAAGTAATGGCATTTTTTTTATTTCTTAGAATTCTATTTAAATGTACAACAACATTACTGATAAGGCGACATATATACGTGTATAAAACGTAATGAAACAAAAAAGAAATTATTCATGCCTGCAGTGAAAAATTATCTCATCGTCTTAAATATGTGACCCATCATGCTAAAAGGGACTTGTGTGAAAAATATCGACCTTAGTCAGTCTGCACAGTCCGTGCAGCCAAACTAGGGCCGGTACTTTTCACTTTTATGTAATTGTCTGAATCTGTAATGTTTTCTCTATCTTGCCATATTATGTTCATTTTTCACATACGGTAGCCTATCTGGTTGACCTGTGCTGAGTCTGACAGCTTTGCATTAAGATTCAGAGAACTTCGTGCAAAAAATAAATATATATTATGAAAATATGGCCATTAAATTGCATCTATGCCAAATCTTAGCTTTCTATCTTGTGTATTGGCTAGGATTTTGACGGATTTAAAACCCCATATGTTTTATTATTATAATTTTTATCCCCCCGACAAAAAATCATGGGGTTTTAAATCCGTCGACATCTAAGCCAATACACAAGGTAGAAAGCTAAGATTTGGCATATATTAAGACCATAGACCATATTTTAATAATATATATTTATTTTTCTTGTACGAAGTTCTCGGAAAATTTGCAAGATGTTAAGTGTTATTCCCCCTTTAAAACAGTTTAGACTTTGTTTTATCATATATCGCTGCTTTTCTTCAAAAATTTCGTATCTGCAGCTTAAAACAAGCTGCAGATACGAGGTTCTTTGCAGAAAAGCGACAATATGTATACATCTTACTCAAAGGAAGAGTTCGAGGAAAAGACGTGTAGGATTTATTTGTAAATTGAATAAAGTGAAACAAAAAGTGTTTCGAAAACGACTCACAACTTGGACTTCTTTATTGAAATATTGCAGAAAACGTGTAACTTCTTCAAAAAAGTTATTCCTTAACTTCCCTAATGTTTCAATATTTAAACATGCATATTTTAATAGCATTAACATACTTTATATCTTTGCATCTTCTATTAATGTAACTGCTTTTAAATTAGATAAACGCAAAATCGTGTTGTTTGGGAGAGGTATATTTAGCAGATTTTAATTTGAGGGGTATCTCAAGCGGGGTGGTCCAAATACTACTTTACCATAACCCTTTCCCAAACAAGTCATTGTTTTAATATCCCTTTTAGAAACAAGCTTCAGAAAACATTGAGATAGAAGAAGCAAATGCTGATAATTAGTATTTTCGCCCTATTCTTCATTGTTTTCCATCCTATTTTGTACAACAAATCCAATCATATCAACTTAAATTCTGCCGTCTGTAGTAGCTTTCAAATGGAATTGTCCAATTGTAGGTTGTTTTGGAAAGTATTAATTGTTTTGATGATTTGATTATAATTTTACGTTTATTAAGGGACAACGCTTCAATTATTCGGAACACTCGCCGGTCGTTACTGTAGAAACTTTAATGTTTCGCACCATATATAATTCGCTACAAGATTTTCGACAATATGACATGTCTTTACTTTTACCATTTGTTACTGTTAAAGCGTATACCTATGAAAGAGAGCAGCTGGAGGCTTAGTAAGGTTGTTTTGGTAGTAACGCTGAAAGAAATTCCACGTTTGGTACTCATGTTGGCGCGATATGACCACATCAGCCTAATAAGGCGTGAACCCCATTCAATCAACGAATCTGCATTATGTCCTAATGTCGCAATAAATATTAATACGCGATTTACTAGCATAACCTTCACAGAAATGTGTCATGATTATAAACTATCTTTTTCTCATGAATATAGATTAAATACGAGCGGTTATATCAAAATGAGGTGTTCAGTATTCTTGTTACACATGGGCGTAGCCAGGAATTTTGTTATGTTTGAAGCCCAAGGCGTATTGTCGAGTCCATTTGATATATGTTGACGCCCCAAAACAGGAAAGCTCAGTCTGGGAAATGTTGTGGAAATGATGAAATTACTTGTGAAAAACAATTTCTTCATTTCCCACAATGTTTTCTACCAAGAGAGACAAGAAATATAAAAATTGGCGTCTGTAACATCTTTGAATTTGTAAGCGATGAAATTATTGTCGTATGGTAATGGGTTTTAGGGGTTACGGGGTATCTAGGGTCCCGTTCTTCACATTTTTGCTTGGAAATGCCACTGGGCACAATTGAAAAAAATAATTGAGCCAGGATCTGGAAAAACGTCCCTTATAGCATTTGAGAAAAACATGGTTCCAGATCAGCCTGTGTATACACGCAGTCTGATCAGGATCCATGTTGTTCTCTAATAGCTTCCTTGTGACCTGTAACAACCATAGAAGAGCAGCATATGTGTATGACAGTCTTTGCTTAGGCACAGGCTGGTCTTGAAACGTGGATGTCTCAAATGCTATAAGGGACGTTTTTCCAGATCCTGGCTCAATTGATTTCATTTGACCCGACACTGACCTGTATGAAAAATGTGCGCATATTTTGCATAGTGCGCATATTTTGCATAATGTAACATTTTAAAAATACTTGAATCCTAGTACAGAGATATAAAAGGTAAACAAGAAAATATTACTGAATTATTATTTAAAAAAAGCTTGATCTATGAAAACAAAAGCGAAAGCTGCGTCACGTCTTTTGAAATCTGTAATACATATAGGCCATAGCCTTAACCTTTCTGTGCATATTTATTGTTGATATTACTCAATTTATTTTCAAAAATCAGCTGTTTTCAAGATAGTTAAGTTAAGACGGTCTATCCTTTATGGAAAAGCAGTTGACCATGGCAGGAATATAAGGGCTAAATCCATGTACCTTCCTTGGACAAGAAAAGTACAAACATCAGACTTATTTTTCAGTGGCCGACTCCAAGGATGAGGAAAATCTTGTAGTTCTTTCGAATTATATTACGCCAGATAGAACCAAGCAAGTTGGAAAAGTCTCTTTGTTTGTCTTTTTGAAAGGGTTGATATACACTGGTGGGGAACTTGGCAAAAGCGAGGGACGTGTTTTCGCGAACAATGTATTCCGTCGGTGTTGTTATAAAATATCGTAACTACGGCTTTATTGAAGCCGCAGTTACGAGAATTTATAACAACACCGACAGTTTGTCAATACAAAACGGTAAACCCGGTCTGTTTTTTAGAACAAGTTCATTTTCATAAGAAAATAATTTAACTCACATTTAAACGCAAAATATTTATACCTTGTTGTAGCGAAAATTGTTTAGTTCACCACCAGTGATATAGCAGAAGGTAGAAAATTAATTCTGTCCCGGACGTTAATTGAAAACTGTCAGTCAAATTTGTACCTCGTATCATCTTGGGATACATCGAGATTTTTTTTAAATAGAGCTCATTAAATACAAAAAATCAACTTGAATTAACCGCAAAGAGAGGGTAATTTTATTTTCACGTCGATGTAAGAGACGATATATCTAAACATAAACACGTATGAATTAAAAATGAGCCTGGATCTGGAACAAGGTTCGTCAAGGCATTTGAGAACATTGATATAGATCAGCCTGTGTATACACACAGTCTATTCGATATCCACTTGCAATTGTAAGGTTATCGACTGAGCCTATTTTAGACTACATTAAGGGGGAATGCTCCAGTTTTTCGGAACACTCGGACTTTACTGTAGTAATTTAAATGTTTCGTACCAATATGTTTCGCTACCAGATTTTCAATAATATAACACATCATTACAATTTACCATTTTCGACGGTAAAAGTGTATTTATTATGCGAAACTAATTGTCTCAAGATGGGAATCGAATATTTAAAGCAAGACAGTCGTAAGTGTGTACGCAGTTACCACTGTTTTGCGTCATTTTATTTATGTGTAGCTGATAAAAAATGCCGTAATTCACAAATAAGTGCGCTGACCTATACATTTTCTTTTTTGAATTATTACCAGAACATGTTGCTTAATACAATGAGGGAGTTTTATCAAATTCTATTATGTAGAACCTGAAATATTTCCAAAAATATGCAAATTTTGACATAAAACACTCCAGCTTCGTTGATCTAACCGAACACGTGAGCATGCTGTTTTATACATTTACGCATTTATAATAGCACATATTTTGAGTTTTCCGTTCGTAATAAATGTAAGACGTTACTTTAAATCCGTTTTCGGGACTAAACGATGAATATATAGCTTTTTATTAGCATTTTAGTGACCTTGGGCAGGTGCAAGAAATTGTGCATTTTTTCGATGTTGGGTTATGTGATACGAATGCCAATAAAATTCAAACAAGATCGCTGACCACCCGTTTTTATTTTATTTTTCAATTGGTAATAAGATGTAATTTCAACATACAAAATATGAATAAATTCTATTATTGGGAAAAAAATTAGGAAACTGGAGCATTCCCCCTTAAATCTTAAGCAAACTTATCTCGAAACTCTATTTTCCTTAGAAATGGCCCATTTTCCAGATTCCGGCTCAATTGATTTAATGCTTTCCCAATTAGGACCAAGGACCCTTGTTAACACCGATAACCATTATGACCAAGTTGGACAGTAAATCATACTTGTGAATTTGGCGTCCGACCATTGACAATATCACGGTGGTTAATCACGTGACTCATGATTTTCAGAAAATCATAAGTATTTCTTGTAAATACTCGATCAATTTTAATTCGATTTGAAGCAGGGAATTTGGAAAAATACCATGAGTAAGATGGACGCGGTGGATTTTTTAAATTGTCTACTGATCAGAAAGTTATTGTTGAAGATCAACCAAATCTTTTGTTGAGCTTCAACGACTTTTTTATCAGCCGATTGTTCACAAATTCGCCACGCTTATCTAATGAGTGACGTTTGTCCACTTACTCTGCTTTGAACCGAATTCAAATCGGTCCCGTATAAATAGGATTATTGAAGATTTCCTGAAATTATTGTATCACGTGATTATCCAACGTGAATATGGGCCCTTGTTTTGGACAGTAATGAAGCTTTGATAAATGACCGCTAGATAGCTCTGCAAAGGTAATTTATCGTGAGCTATAGCGTGGGAAAAGTCGTCCTCTATTTTCAAGACTTAAACGATTTCTTCATGACCAATCTTTAAAATTTTGTCAATAGAGAGATCGCTACATAAAGCATGCAAAGATTGAAAATCAAATTGTATTCAATGTATGTTGACATAATCATCCTTGATTTCACTGAAAGAATTTATGAAAAGATTCGACTCAGACAAGAGTGTAAAGTTAAAATCTTAATTTTGCACTTGCACATGTACACGAAACGAAAACTACAGAGAGTCAATGATTACGCACAGTACTCTGGGGAATATCTCTTTTGCTCGATGTTTAATACATTTTTCACTTCGATGTACACTAATTTTCCTTTGGTGATTAAACTACACTAGAATCATTTATCTGTCCGTTTTTAGCTCACCTGAGCACGATAGTGCTCATAGTGAGGTATTGTGATACCGCTGTGTCCGTCGTCCGTCGTCCGTCGTTCGTCGTGGGTTCAAGATTGCGTCAACCTTTGGCTTGTGTGCACTCTAGAGGCTACATTTTTTGCCCAATCAATCTGAAATTTGGTCAGAATGATTGACTTGATAAAATCGCGGACTAGTTCGAAATTGAGTTATCTGGGGTCAAAAACTAGGTCACGGGGTCGAATCTTAGAAAAACCTTGTGTGCACTCTAGAGGCAACATTTTTTGCCCAATCAACCTGAAATTTGCTCAGAATGATTGTCTTGATAAAATCTCGGACTAGTTCGAAATCGGGTCATCTGGGGTCAAAAACTAGGTTACGGGGTCAAATCTTAGAAAAACCTTGTGTGCACTCTAGAGGCCACATTTTTGCCCAATCAACCTGAAATTTGCTCAGAATGATTGTCTTGATGAAATCTCGGACAAGTTCGAAATTGGGTTATCTAGGGTCAAAAACTAGGTCACGGGGTCAAATCTTAGAAAAACCTTGTGTGCACACTAGAGGCCACATTTTGTGCCCAATCAACCTGAAAATTGATGAGAATTATTGTCTTAACCAATTCTCGGACAGTTCGAAATTGGGTCATCTGGGGTCATAAACTAGGTCATGAGGTAAAATCTTTGTAAAACATTGTGTGCACTCTAGAGGCCACATTTTTTGCCCAATCAATCTGAAATTTGCTCAGAATGATTTTCTTGATGAAATCTCGGACAAGTTTGAAATTGGGTCATCTGGGGTCAAAAACTAGGTCACGTGGTCAAATCTTAGAAAAACCTTGTGTGCACTCTAGGGGCCACATTTTTTGCCCAATCAACCTAAAAAATTGCTCAGAATGATTTTCTTGATAAAATCTCGGACAAGTTTGAAATTGGGTCATCTGGGGTCAAAAACTACGTCACGGGGTCAAATCTTAGAAAAACCTTGTGTGCACTCTAGAGGCCACATTTTTTGCCCAATCAACCTGAAAATTGATCAGAATGATTGTCTTGATCAACTCTCGGACAAGTTCGAAATTGGGTCATTTGGGGTCATAAACAAGGTCATGAGGTAAAATCTTTGTAAAACCTTGTGTGCACTCTAGAGGCCACATTTTTTGCCCAATCAACCTAAAAATTGATCAGAATGATTGTCTTGATCAATTCTAGGTCACGAGGTCAAATCTTAGTTAAACCTTGTGTGCACCCTAGAGGTCAATTTTTTTGTCCAATCAACCTGAAAATTGGTATACAAAAAGTTATTTTATCAGGTGAGCGCTTCAAGGCAAATGACCCTCTTGTTTCTTGTTTAAATAAGGACCATCAAATACCTTAATTGTTCACCTGAACATAGATAGCACGAAAAAAAATGTTGGTAAGTTCAATGGCACATAATTTAAGATGCAAGGTTATAATGATAAAGCTGAACATTGCATTCATGATCCTGAAGGTCTTGAATGATCAATATTTATGGATATAACAGTGAAGAAAAAATCGAAGAAAACAGCAATTTTGTCAAAGTCAAGGGCACATGCCTCAAAACATGAAGTTCTGATCAAGCTGAAAAATTATTAGAGTCGTCAACGTAATGTCCAACTTTTGTTTTGATTGGTCGATATTTGTGGCTGTTATAGTGAAAACAAAGTCGAAAACTGCCCAGCTTTGTCAATTTCAAGGGTACATACTAGTATTGTCCACTCAAATCAAACCAGGACTACTTTATTTTCGTGTGCAAAGTCTGTTAGTTTAGCGTCTTAACAAAGCATTGCCGAAGTGGGATCATTACATATGCAGATGTCCCGGTTTAATCTTGCTTGTCTGTAACTCTGGTTATTCTTTTCTGATCAAACTGCAAACTGAAATCATACAAGTTCTTATGTTCACCGACATTGTAACCAAATCTATGTGTTGATTGGTCAATATTTGTGGTTTATGAGTGAAAATAAAGTAAAAAATTGGTATTTTGGTAAAATTCCAGGGCACATAACTCTTACTTTTCTACTTACATCATACTGAAAATTGAACAATTTAAGATCTTAAGAAGTATAGAGCAATGGCGGCTCCCAGTGATCGTCTTAAAAATTTTGCTCAAAAGAGCGCTTTATCCTAAAACATCTTAACAAATCTCAAGATATCTCAAGAAATCTCAGATGTAGTTTTCGTGTTTAAGCCTACATCATATATTTCAGAGCATTTCAATTCTAACAACTGCCACACATGCATCTAATGTGATAATTGAGAGCAATCAATCAATCAATCAATCAATCAATCAATCAATCAATCAAATTTGAAAGAAACAAAAATATATGGAATAAGCGGACAAGCAATACGCGGATATTGGTGTCATAGATTTAGTTCAACTGTTTAATATTATCTGTAAGTACAGATAGACTACTGATCCGTTTCCCCATTTATCCTTTCCCAAACGGAAAAAATCTAGGACCATCCAATATGAAAGTTTCTGCAGCTGAAAAAAATAATGATAATAAAGATGTAATGTGTATACAATATAGATTTGATAATATTGACACAAAAGGAAAAAAAGGCCGATTGTTAGTATTTTCTTCTTTTGTCTCAATGTTTCCCAACCCTTTCCTAAAATTGACGACCAAAACTTATTTGGGGAAGGGTTATTAGTACACAAGCCCTGGAAATACGATCCGTCTACCATTCATATAAAGGTTTTGTAAAATCATGCTGCATTGTGACCGTAATATCACTGCTTTTCAACAAAAGCGACGCTATTTTGATTTAACCCCCTCTCAAACAAAAGCCTCATTTTAAAGACTTTATTGATTTTTGGTTGGGTAACAATTGACGGAAAAGAAAAAAATGTTTTAACCAGCATTTTCTCCATTTTCCACAAGGATTTTATTTTTTAAATTGTACTTGCCTTGTGTTCATTACCTAAAATTTCACCTGCTATAGCTTCAAATTCGATAGTCTTAATGTTCAAAGTTAGGGAAAAGGATAAAATAGGCAACGAGTCGCTTAAAATGTCAGGATCCTGACAGTACTTTCGAGCTATTTGTTTCACGATGTAAAATTCCACGGGTGGGCATCAGGGGAGCTACCTCGAAAATGTGTTAACGTAAATTTGTTCCCACACCACATCTGGTAACTGTCGAGGTAGTGGAAATCCCCGTATTTTGAAAAACGGACAAAGGTGAGCTCTCGCTTTTATTTGTTTTTTCTTCCAAAGAGCGCATTATTTAAAAATCGGGCGATGCAGTGCAATGCTACCATGTTTTAGCAATGCATGAAGACCGAAAACCCCATTATTTTGTGGAAAATACGAGCAAGACGACATTAATTCCAGGACTGGTGGATTGCATTTTCGCCCTGTGTTGACATATCGGCGGGCATCTCGAGGCAGATATTGTACTTTATTTTCAGTCTCTGACCACTATCACATGTTTTGATGCAACGCGTAGTCAAATTGACTACAATGAAGCAAAAATTTCAGATGTTCTGGTCTCTTGAACAGTTTACCTGCCCAAAAACCCATTCGAGTTGTTCCCAGACCATCGAGGTAGCAGTAATTTATCGAGATAGTTCCCACGCGTCCCAAACATCTAGCCTTCTGATATATTGATGTGTTAATACACTTTAATGATTCTGGGCAGCGACCTAATGGCTAGTTGGCGAAAATCAGTTGCGCTATTTTGAAACAATGAGCAGGTACTGTCCCAATCACAACATAAATCCCAACCTGAAACCCATTCATGAAGAACAGAGACAACTATTAATCTTAATTTCCAGAATACCGGAAGAGCCTATCGTGAATTTAGTCCTCCGTAAATAGCATACAAACCCACCTAGAAACAATACAGCTGATAAATTTCTCTTTTCTACAGGTACATTTGGGTTTGGTGGAATCAGTACTATAACTTGATTTTCAGGTGTAGGTCTCTGACTGGGGTAAGCAGTACTGCGTTTTGTTTTGATGAAGATGTTCCTGAAAAATTGAATAAGTTAAATTGTGGATTTTTATGCTTTTCGGTCATTTTATGTGTCCAAACACGTTCATTTTCTGGTGACTGAGTGACAAACTCTTTGGAAAAAGGATGCTAACACGGCTTACAATATGTTCTCTTTGTATTGGTACTTAAATGTATTTTTTGTTGTTTCCCACTTGGGTTTCAGGTTGGGGTTTATGCTGTGATTGCGGCAGTTCCTGTTCATTGTTTGATAAGTTTTCAAAAATCTGCTATAACTAGATATTGCGCGTGCATCACAGTTCTGTGACTAGCGGAACTGATTTTCGCCAACTAACCATTAGGTCGCTGTCCAGAATCATTAAGGTGTATCAACACATCAATATATCAGAAGGTTATATTTTGGGACGCGTGGGAACTATCTCGATAGATTACCGCTACCTCGATGGTCTGGGAACAACTCGAATGTGTTTTGGGGCAGATAATCTGTTCAGGAGACCAGGACATCTTAATTTTTTGCGTCATTGTAGTCAATTTGACTACGTGTCGCATCAAAGCATGTGGTAGTTGTCAGAAACTGAAAATAAAGTACACTATCTGCCTCGAGATGCCTGTCGATATGTCAACACAGGGCGAAAATGCAATCCACCAGTCCTGGAATTAATGTCGTCTTGCTTTTATTTTCCAATATTTAATGGGGTTTTCGGTCTTCATGCATTGCTAAAACATAGTAGCATTGCACTGCATCGCCCGATTTTTAAGTAATGTGCTCTTTGGAAGAAAAAACAAATGAAAGGGAGAGCTCACCTTTGTCCGTTTGTCAAAATACGAGGATTTCCACTACCTCGACATTCCCGGATGTGGCGTGGGAACAAATTTACGTTAACACATTTTCGAGGTAGCTCCCCTGATGCCCACCCGTGAATTCTCGTGACTGAAAATTTCAGATAATCTTTAATATTTTTTTCATTACTTGATCAATTTGAATATTGTTTAAAGCAGAGAATGCGGACAAATGTCATGCATTAGCTGGACGTGATATATGAAGGGTCTTTCAATAAGCACCAGATAAAAAGTTATTGAAGATCAACCAAAATTTGATTGACCTTCAATAACTTGTTTGTCGTCTGATTTTTCAAGAACAAAAATCAAAAACACAACGCCCAACTAATTCCTGGCATTTTTTCAACCTTCTCTGCATTAAAAAGAACTCAAATATGCCAATTTTGAAAAAAAAAAAAAAAAAAAAAAAAAAAAAAAAAAGATTAGGAAATACTGAAGATCTCCTAAAATTTTGATTCACGTAATTATCCACCGTGTTTTGAGTTAATTATTTGGGGGTGTACTACTAAACGGATCTGTGGTCCATTTTTACTAGATGTAGCTTAACATGTCATGGTTGAACCAAGATCTAGAAGAGGGACGTTAAACAAACTGATATGTACATATCGTCGGTGGGAAGTCAAAACCTCGTAACTCCAGCTTATTCAAGCTGTAGTTACGAGGTTTTGACTCCCCACCAACGATATGTCAAAATGCCTTTTGCACAGTCTGGTCAAGATTCTTTTGATCCATAACAAGCGGCTCTTAGGTATGAGCTTATCTGGATTCTGGATGAAATGTAACAGTATTCTGTGCTACTTTGCGACCAGAAACAAAGTCTTTTAGTCAAAATTTGTATTTTATCGAGGAAATCATTTCATATGGTTAGAATACAGTCAATCAAAAATGACTCAGACTAATTGTAACCAGTCATGCTGATAGGTACCTTTTTGTAATTGTGATAGATATCGATCCTATCTCACTGGTGGTGAACTAGGCCAAAGCGATGGACATTTTTGCTACAACAAGGTACATTATTTTGCGTTTAGATCAGATTGGATAGTTTTTCTAATAACAATGAATTTGTTCTAAAAATAGACCGGGTTTACCGATATGTATTGACAAACGGTCGGTGTTGTTATTAACCCTCGTAACTACGGCTTTATCGAAGCCGTAGTTACGATATTTTATAACAACACCGATTGAATACAATGAAAAAAAGTCCCACACTTTGGCCGAGTTCACCACCAGTGTATCTAGTCTGTGCAGCCTGCGAAAATTGTCACTATATCTGTTACTCTGACCCGTTTCTCATTTTTTGGGATTAATGGACTTCCCAGAAGGGCCTTTTTAGAGTAAGGGGTCATACATATTAGAAATTGAAGGTGACAATCTTAATCCCTTCTCAACATAATTGTAAAAAAATGTTTTTTAATGTTTTAAGCGTCTCATTCTTAGAAGCACGAATTCAACTTTTTATGTATATATGATTGTGCGAAACGGCCTTCTTTCTAAAGGTTTTTGTTTCATTTCTAAAAATAAAGTCGTTCATATTTCGTCTCCTTTATTAAAAACCTCGTAACTACATCTCATTAAATCTGTGGTTACGGGGTTTTAAAGAAAGGAAGTTATTTGCGAGACACAGATCGTGACTAGCCGATAATCGAACCTTCAAAGATGTCGTGACTAGGTTCAAATACCGTGAAATTTCGCGCCAAAATATTCACGTCCGCACAATTTTGTTTTGGTTTAAGCGTACCTTGTTGAGTGCATGTCCTATTTTTATGACATAAACCCATTGTCATCGATTGTACTTTTTGACTGTTCGACAAACGGGGCAAATCCTTGAAAATTTTAATCATTATGTATTAGATGCTGCAAAGTAGATCCTTCTACATCAATGAGAGGCTTTAAGCCTGTATACATAATGAGCACGTAGCCCATGTCCTTACACAATGAATAAGTTCATATTGAATTCCTAGGGTAGCCAGAGATGAGTCGATAGGTAATCATAATTCTATACCATTAGCTTGTTGTTATTTAACCCTTTCCCAAACAAGGCCTGGCCCCAGTTTCTCGAAAAAAAACCCTTAAGTATAAACTCATTCAAACATGCTCAACTTCAAAGGGATACTCTCCAACGTTGAAGGGTATTCGATTAAAGTTCACGTGGATTCCGTGCAATTTGAGCACGGTGCCCAGATTTGAGCATGAGAACGTACTTAAGTTTTTTCGAGAAATTGGGGAATGGTGTTGACGTCCCCAAGAGATAATACATGAGAAATCATTGAGACAAAAGAAGAAAATGCTGATAATCTATTCTTTACCCTTTTACCATTATTAACATAATTTTGGCATCTGATGAAGTTTTTGAATTCGATCATCTTGAAACTTGTCCGTTTGGGAAATAGTTGCCATCCGTTTTTAAGAATGTCAAGTATAGTTTCCGAAAAAAGAGCCAGTAATATGGCTATTTTCGAATGCAGAGAGCGCGAAAACAATTTGCCAGGCGTCTTTCGTTTAACTCTCCACCGTCTTGCTCGACACGTTAGAGTTAAAACAATGTGCATTTTGTATACATGTTACGTTTGAATCAACGCGACGTTCAGATGTCAGCATGCGAGGTCGCCTAAAACAACTGCTAATGTCGCAAGTAAAGTAGGAAACACGGTTGATTTATTAGAACGAACATTTCTACGACCAACCTGCTTAAATGTGCCGTCTTTTTTTAAAGTGGAACATGCATAACGTAACGATCAAACTATAAAAATATGTAGGCCTATTCAAATTTACATATTGATATAAACATTCACATCTTTATATATAAATTATATAGAAAAAAAACCAACGAAATTAAAAAAAGACTGATGTGTTCCTTTTGCCCGTCAGTAGATCTATAAAACTGTATGCGAAATGGTATTGCCTACGTGACGGGTAATAAAGAAAATGTAAAATTACTGGTGTACTGGTCGAGATTTAGAACGCCTATTATTTTGTCAAACTATTATATAGTAGAGTCACGATATTATGGCTTATGGTAACAAATGTTATCTGTGTAAACAATGGAAAAAAACGCTCATGATCTTACGATATAAATTTGGTTCGAATCTTGCAGGTGTGAGACTCCTGCAAGGTTTGAAACATCGCATGCAAAATTACAGTAGCCTAGGGTTCGATATTGTGTTGTAAACATAGGTAAACACGTGCCAATTTATCGTGGCCGAACTATAATTTGATTTAGTGTTCGTCCTAGTTTTTGGACCAATGAAATTGCAGTATATTTGAAAATATCGGCGCTATATTTCACATAAACGCACTGCCGGTCACGGATATACATAGCCACGCCCCTGTTTCCTGTGCAGTCATGAAAAATGATGTAATTGTGGGGAAAATGATGTAATTTTTGGGAAAATGGTGTAATTCCAGTAAGATCCGCTTGATAGTAGCTCCGGTCGGAGGCATGGTTTATAAAGAATGACAGTAGAAGCGTATGTTTTCATTGGTTGACGAACAGTTAGTCAGATAGAGTCTGTATAGTAGATTCTACGCGACATAAACGTTCAAAGGCTGCGCCTTTTGAACGTTTATATCGCGTAGAATCTACTATAAAGCCTCTATCTAATACTGATAGGACAAATTTCTCAATACAAATGCACATGTGTCAGCATCGCTTTTAATGTGGCTTTTTGGACATTTGGATACGTCAAATACAGATGTGTCGAAGTAGCTGGACAGTCCAATTGACCCCGAAATAAAGAGAGTCAACTGTATTTTCAGAATCAAAGTTACACAATGTTTAACCAACTGCTTGCAGCTCTGGGTTTGGTCTGTTTGGTCACGTGTGGTTGCCATGGTTACCGCTATGGACCGCCCATGGAGACATGTGGTCACATGTTTCCGGTTGGACACGGATATGATGCAAGGACTGACACGCCCCCTTTCAATTTCTACCTGAGCCAAACTACCTACAGTCCTAACGACACAATTACAGGTACAATTTACGACTATTTCCAAAAGAAGTCTTGGTTGCTTTTCACGACGATAATAATAGAGAAATGTTTTGGAAACATTGAAAGAAAAAAGAAAATGCTGGTCACGATCATTTTGTCCCTTAAAAATAAATTGTTTTGTTGAACACGTGAAATAAACTATATATATAGATCTATCATACGAAAGGATGTGCAGAAGGGTGTATGAAATTGTCTTTTATCTTTAACCCTTTCCCAAAGAAGACCTGGTTTTGACATCCCTAATTGAAAAGGTTTGGGAAAACATTGAGACAAAAGAAGAAAACAATGATAACAAACAGTTACTCCTTTTGCCTCAATGTTTTATATGCTATATCATACATAAATTAAATCATAATCAACATCAATTTTGCTGTCTTCAGCAGATTTTTTGGACCATTCTAAAGATCCGTCGTTCAATATTCTAGAACTTTGATATATTTTGAAATGTTTTAACCCATTAAAAACAATAAAATATTGACACATCCAAAAGGATACGATTTAATCAAATAAACAGTGGCGTAATTTCGGACAAACAATAATATTTTGTAGGTGCTCTGAACAAAGTCTTCATTCCCTTCACCATTTCACATGTTTTGAAATCATTTTTTTATGATTTTTTTTAATTTACATTTCCTCTCTTTTCTTAACAAAACAAACCGTAAATGCAGCTTAACACAAGCTATGTACAGTTACAAGGTTTATGAAGGAAGACAATGATTTTCTGTAAATGTACTATTAGAACCTACCGACATTCATAATTTGCTTCCTTTCTCTCAATGATTAATAAATGGCATATTTCAGTGTTCATGAACTCTTCCATCAACCCGGCCAACCCGACATACGAATGGTTCATGGAAGGTGTACTAATACAGGCTCGAACCTTGGACTGCGACGTGGAGATCTCGGTCGGCACCTTCTCAGTGCCCGAATGCGACGACTTTCTACAAGTCGTGGACTGCTTCGGACTGAAGAAAGTAAGTACGACTTCAACCTGTGCTTAACCCATTACTGCACAATGACGCCTTTCGACTCCTTCACAGAAAAAGGTTTTGGAAAACAATGTGGAAAATGAAAAAAATGCTTGTGACAAGCAATTTAAATTGATTGTGACAATCAATTTCTTCATTTCCCACTATTTTCTACCCAGTGACATTTTTCAAAATTTCATTTAGTTGAAGTTGTCATCTGCAACATCTTTCAATTTGGTGCAGGCTAAAATTTTGCCGTCTGGTAATGGGTTAATCTTTTCCCCAAATGAGGATAATCTAGGGAAGTCCTAGTCGAAAGCAGTCGACCAGTTGGATATTGAGATGTTAGTTAGTAAGGTAGACCGAAGTCTACCTTTCACAAATCGTGGTTAGCGAATTAACGCTCTGCCGTCCCTAAAAGGCAGGGAACCACGTTATGACCACCCTAAAATTTTGTCAATAGTGTATTGTAACGTTGCGGGTTATGTATCAAAAATAATTTTAATTATGATATTAAGTACTCTGATAGGCTCGTGCGATCTGTTCATTGTGAAAGTAAAGTTCGTAGGACGATCTTGGTCAATTATTTATGAATAGAATTGATATTCGCTATTTTTAAATTGATTACACAGTGTCAAAGAGTATTGTTTTCAACAAAACTTGACAAAAAGAATTAAAGGGAGGTAATCCTTATAAAATGTTGAACACAGCTTATATGAGTTATTAGATGGGACTCGCGATCCTATTTGAAATACGTTACCAAAGGTCGTACCGGGCATGTTGGTACCAAATTGCACCCGAAAAAATTGCAAAAAAAACCTGCAATGAATCCGCTAATATGTGACGTGTATGAACGCTTGAAGCAGAAAAGACGGGAACTATCGCCACGAATGTTCTTGAAGTGGTCTATCTTTTAAACAATATTCAATAAAACAGATATTGGTGAAGAAACACATTTTTTGATGGGAATTAACTTTTAATCATTTTTTTTCAAAAAGAAATCCACTAAGTCCAACAAATTCCCGACCCTTTTGCTTCAAACCAAATTCAAATCGGTAGCATGTTAACAAATTATTGAAGATTTTAAGCAAGTGTTGTTCTTGTTGTTGCTGCTGCTGTTGTTATGTGATTCCCCTTTGTTGCTGTATTGTCGAAAAAGGAAAAGTAGTCTGCCGATGTAAGATCAAAATTAATGCATTGTGCAATGAACCAATGCCAACTTACGCAATTTACTTTCAACAAAATAACTTGCAACTTAATTGAGTGCACTTTGTTCAAGGTACAAATCAAATCAACTGATTGGTTCTAAAACATTAAACACGATGTTATTCACTTTCAATTTTTACATGTAACGTTATGTTATGGCACATATAAACAGAGCGGTATCAGAATTTCCATTTAAACTTTACTTGCGACAAAGACAGATACAGTAAAACGTGTTATTTCGGTGACCGCATTTAGTGAATACTAAACACGACGTCGATTTCAACGTCTCCAACCGAACACACATGTGGCGTTAACGTAAGAAAGCTTCTTGTACATGTATGTGTAACAGCCGATACATGAGGTCCATCTGACTTTTGCCGATTGGCAAATGTTTCTGTTACTCTAACTCGTCGATCAATATGCTTTATCGGGCAATGCAAGACGTCAAAACGTCCGGTGGCTTGTTTTTGAATATCCAGTATTCGAAAATGGCTAATTAACTAGCTCTATTTTGTTCCAAACAGTTTGTCTTTTTAAACGCTACTTGCAACAACAACAGTTACCATAAAACGCTTATTTTACCACGGCAGTAACCAACTACGCCGCACAACGTTTATCCATTCGTCACAAATCTTAAACGTACATGATGTTTACGTAAGGAGTTTTCTTGTTTTACAGGCGTTACACGGGGTCTAGTTAAGCGTGACCGATCGAAAAATATCAAGACTACGAATCGAGAAACACAAACATTAAACTGTCTTGCGTCTTGTTAATGCAATCTTCGCATTCAAAAAATGGCCCTATTACGAGCTCCCTTTTCAGAATTTAGAATTAGTATCCTTCAATACGGATGTTTCATAAGAAATAGGAAATGCATATCTTGACGAATAAAATCGCATACTTTTTTTATTTGCCGTTATTGTCGGTCAAAACGAGTATGCACAGTTTACAATTCACTAATATTGTATTGGGCATAACGAAAATAACGACACATTTCCTTGGGGCGTTTCTTTTGGACGTCAGTTTAGATTTTTGTGAAATAGTCAGGGTAAATTTCGAAAATATTTGGAAAATGGCACTTTCATAGCATTTGAAGAAAAGAGTAAATACCCTTGTTTTAAGCAAGTCTAAGGTTTGGAAAGAGAATTAGATCTATTAAAAAATCTAAATTAAAGGTACATGATTCTCCGGGGAAAATTATTTTTCCTTTAAACACGATGTTTTGTGAGCCATCGAAGTAGCAATTCCTTGATTTATGGATTCGTTGTTACGAGATAGACAATTTCACACATTATATTCGACCTTAGTACATATACACTGATATACCGTCCATACCCTCTTGTTGGGCGTACACGATTATTTTTGGCAACAGTTGTAATACAAACAGTTGTATTACGGATTTCATTTCACATGGCGCAGCTTTAGCTTTTATTATCATAAATTACACGCCTAGGCTTTTTCAAAATAACAATTCATTAATATTTTCTTGTATTGTCGGACAACATTAAACTGATACTGATTAATTTTCGTGCGCAAAGTCCGTTAGTTGAGTGTCTTAACAAAACAATGCCGAAATGGGGTCAATACATATGCAGATGTACCGGGTTAATCTTGCTAAACAATATACCTGTTATATCTGTGTACTGAGGCATAAGTCTTTTAAGAGTGTTACGCTATATGCGAAATATAAACACATTTTGAATAAAGGTCAGTGTCAGGTCAAATGGTATCCGTAATACTTGATGATATATGCAAAGTTTTGTGATGTCATGTAAAAGAAAACGCAAAACATCGTTTTATATTACAGTATATTCTGTTTTTATTCGGGAGACAGGGCGGAGCCAAATAAACGGTTCATTACATTTAGCTTGAGGAGAAACAGCCTTGTCGCTTAGCGGTAAATCGTCGGTATTATTGCAAAACATTATAACTACAGTGTGTATTGTCCAGCAAGATTAACTCGAGACATCTGCATATGTAATGACCCTACTTCGTCAATGTTTTGTTAAGACGCTCAACTTACGGACTTTGCACACGAAAATTAAGTTGTCCCTGGTTAATTTGGGTAGACAATATAACTCTAACGCGCTATTGTAAACATTTTTTTGGAAAAACTAATACTTACCTGTAGGAGGGGCAGATTAATGATCAATTATCTATGTGTTTTAAGTGATTAATCTGAATTGTCGTCAACATATTAACTATGTCTGCAATGGTCTATTGGATACATTAGTGGCTTCTAAATCTCTGTCATATGAGGCGGTATGCAGGTGGTGGTTCGAGGCTAGGGGCGAGCTTAATGTTTTTTAATGGTTACTTTCGAATGTATAGTTTTATGCATATTTAGCTTATTGCTTGTCTCATTACAATACTTCAAATGATTATCATTTGTTATCATTATTTTAGCTTTATAATGTTTTTTTCTCTTTTTTTATTCTTTTTATTTTTTCCTCGTCTATTTTAGTAGTGATTATTTATTTGACATCATTTCATTTTTGTAACTTACAATTTTTCATCATTTTTCAAAACGTTTTCACAAATAAAATCTATGACAACAAAACGACAACAAATGGCAAAAATCTAGATACTACCTGTCTCCGAGTAATCGCAGCACCAAAGGAACATGTGTCCCGTGCACGATCTTTTAAAATAAAAGTTTCTCAGAATAAGAAAAAAAATATCGGTATACAGAGGATTCGAACCCGGGTCGCAAGATTGACGGTTATAGTACTTTCAGTCAGTCGATATTTCGACCACTTCTTACGAAGGACGAATTAAAACATTATATAAGTTATGCAATGATCACCTGGGCTACGGTCTATTGCGTTTCGAGGTGACCAATCTGTTTACAATAATAAAGCGAGCCCGATAATGGTCACAATATCGCGTTTTATCTATATCAGGCTGTAGTTACGAGGTTTTATAACAACACATTTTACAATTGAACATTCTTTCAATTTCGAAATGTGTTCATGCTCGTGCCGCACGTTTTTCTCTTATCTCAACTAAAATATCGAGCAGTAAACTCGTCGAATAACCTATTTGCTTAGACACACCCTGTCAGGTGAAAAAATAATTGGATTATAACCTAGCTTCTAATCATTAGATGAATTTGTAAAGGTAAACCGAAGTCAACCATTCAGAAATCGCGGTTAGCAAATTGACACTCTGCCTTCCCATTAGGCAGGAAACCACGTTGTAAACAGTCTAAAATTTTGCTATCGTTTACTTGCATATTAAATGTTTATGTACCTGAAATTATTTGACTTGTGATAAGTGCTCTGTCAGGCACGTGCGATCTGTGCAGTTTGAAACTAATCTTCGTAAGACGATATTGGTCAATGCTTTATTAATTGAAAAAAGAAATCGTATATTAAAGTCATAATATGTGCACAAAAGATTATTCATTTTTTTCTTAAAAAAAATACTTGGCTACAAAATTAAAGGGAAGCTATTCTTATGAAAATGCCATGAATTGCCAGGTCATAAGAAAATGTGCTCTTTTAGATAAAATTAGTGTATAATCTTTTGAATGTCTCTTTAATTGAAAAAAATTATATGTTTATTGCAGAGCGCTATTCGTCACTACAGCCATCTACATGTGTACAACAAAACATTCACATGGACAGCTCCCAGTCAACCCGTTGGTCATGTTTACTTCAGGTAAAGTTATTTTTTTAATTATTGTATAGCTCACTATAAATGACCTGGCAGAGCATCCCAACCTATAGTTCGAGTTTTCTCTGATGAAAATCGCTCTTTAATATGTTGATGTCGCTCACTATGTAAATCATCAGAGAAAACTCGGATTACCCAGCCTATTGGCTAGTGAGCCATACACTCTTAGAGATTGGTAACTGTTATTTTAACCGTTTCTCAAATAAGACTCGGTTGGTTTCATGCCCTCAACAGCCCTCAACAGAAAATACTGGCAAAACATTGAGGAAAAAAGAAAATGTTGATAATTAACTTTTTCTCTTTTTGCCCCAATATTTTGTATACTTTTCCTTCCTTTATCGACGTCCATACTGTTTTAAAGTTGGACCAACCGAAACCTTTGCCGTTTAGGAAAGGGTTAGGAGTGCTAGATCTATTCGCCACTACAGCAATTTTCACATTTTGTGCAAGAAAACATTCACAGTGACAGCTCCCAGTCAACCTGTCGGCCATGTTATCTTCGGGTAATGTCATTCTCGAATTATTGTAACACCTTTTATTCTTACACGCTTGTCCAATTCAGACGACAACATGATTGGTGATAAAAACTGCAATTTTGTTTATCCGAGTCTTCTGTGATGAAAATTCGAGTATTCTCTGATCAAAATTGGCTCTTTGACATTTGGATGTCGCTATTTAAATGAGCGACATTAACGTATCAAAGAACGAATTTCATTTAGAGAAAGCTCGGGTTAGGATTTTGTAAGCTGATGAAGAATACAAAAGGCGTGTTGAAAATGAGTTTGAAATTAGACCGGTCTAAAATTTTATTTTGCCGTCTGGTAACAAATTTATCATATCCAGTAAGGAATTATATTTTATTGCTTTGTGAAACTTGCGAAATATATATTTTGAGGAACAACACAGACATTGAAAGACTGCATGCGCACGCAGGCTTGATCTTAGTACTTTGTTACAAGATCCCGGTTTAACCCTTTCCCAAACAGGACCTGGTTTTGACGTCCCTAATAGAATAGGCTTGGGAAAACATTGATACAAAAGAAGAAACTGCAGCAGTTTCTCCTTTTGTCCCAATATTTTCCGAGTTATATTCTACAAAAATTCTATCTTTACCAACATCAATATTGTCAACTTCAGCAGCTTTTGAATAGGATCATCACAAAAAATTGTCGTTTGTGAAAGAGTTAATTATACATGTATTTTCTTCCTTCAGAGCAACGGTTGCCAGGAACCAAGAAAAGTTCTGGACAAACGTATTTTCCGCGGTAATTCAGGACCCAACAGATTCAAACACAAACATGACCCTGTGTCCTGTCATCTCCAAACAGAGTGAAGTAACCAGCTCTGCCAACAAGATGCCTCTTAATCCATTTGTACTTCTGTTAACGGGAATCATGTTTCAGTTGTATCAATGTTTTCAATAATTGCTGATCTTACGGTAGTATTACTGATTTTTTTTGACATGACGGCGCTTAAAATTTCATTACCATAAATAATTTACTTCAGCTGTTCTTTTAGGGATAGCTTAGCCATATTTTCTATTAACATGTACAGTGATTTAAGTCTGTATGTCGTATGATATACTTTTTGCAATTATGAACGTACCTTGCGAAAAGGTCAATGCCATGTCAAATGAAATTAGTAATACGATTTGTTTTATTTGTTATGTCAACACCAAATTTTAATAATCATATCATATCAACAATAAATTTTAACTGAGATTACTCTGTATAAAATAATATACTAGGCAAAAAAAGAAACGCAACTTCCTTTTCAATTCCTTCTTACGCAAAGAAAACAAATCAGATTTGAACAAAATGTAATACATCTAAAGCATTAACATTTCACCTTATAAATTCCACAAAATCTTGTTTGTAGTAAATTCCATTAATAAGAAAACACCCAGTTTACACCGGGCGTCAACACAGTTTGACAAAAAAAAAAGTGTATGTAGGTCGAAAAACACATTCTCTTTCGTTCAGTTTGGACCGCTTTTCGAATGTTGTGAAGTCCATGCGATTTATTAGCAGTCTCCATTGCATTCTTAAACCTATCCCGTAGCTGGCGTTAACCTGATGATACGGTTCTGCCTAGACCACGGTGGATAATCACGTGATGCAATAATTTCAGAAAATCTTTAACAACTTTGTTAAAAATTGACCGATTTGAATTCGGTTTGAAGCAGAGAAGGTGGACAGCCGTCACGCATTAGATGAGCGTGAAAACCGTTAAACTTATAAAAAAGTTATTGAAGATAAACCAAATTTTGTGTTTATCTTCAATAACTTTTTCATCAGTTGATTTTTCAAAAATCCACGCTTCCAGGTTATTCCTGACATTTTCCCGCCTTCTCTGCTTCAAACCGAATTCAAATTGGTCAAGTATTGACAAAGTTATCGAAGATTACCGTTAATTCTAAGTCACGTGATTATACACCGTGCAGACGTCATATCTCTTGCACGTCCGCTCCGTGTTCGTTCAGTTGTGGTCCCATTGAGAGCCAACAGCGTTAACATTCGAAAATGTGTCGATTTGTTGCCCCATCAATGCTTTGCAACAACATTTTGACTTTTTCAAACAAACAAAATCCGTACTGCAGACTGGCGCTGATTTTGGCACAGCCGTGCTATGCGTAGGGTAGAGAGAAGTCTATGAACGCTTAGGCATCTTCTTGGTCTATTGTTTAGCTTGTGTTTGAAGAAAATTTGTTATGATAGTAGTCATTTAGAAACCACGACAGGGGGAAAATCAGTTTTTAACAATTTACTATGAATCACGTGATGAATTTACGACATCTGAAAAAATGACACAATATCTATGCGTATGGATGCAGGTATATTAAAAATGTACTCAATATCCATTAAAAACATATTTTGTCGAAAATATTACGAAAAATTGGGGTTGCGTATCTTTTTTGTTCTAGTATACGTTTCATGTCAAAAGAATTAATGTAATCAACGCATCATTAGATACAAAACACTTCGAACAACTACATGTGTCATACGTGGCAATGGAAATTGACGAGGGTATCCATCGTCAATTTCATTTGCCATGAATGACGCCTGGAAATTAAAAAAAAAGGTATACCAATGTCAATTTTTGTTGAAACGGATAGTTGTACGAAATGTTTGGTATCTAATGATAGATGGAATGCATTAACCCTTTAACAAACGACAAAACTTTGGGAAGGTCCAATTCAAAAGCTACTGAAAAAGGCAAAATGGGTGTTGATAGAGATTGAATTTGTGGACAATCAAGCATTGAAAACATTGAGGCAAAAGGAGAAAATGCTGGTTATCAGCATTTTCTTCTTTTGCCTCAATGTTTTCCTAAACCAATTCTTTTAGGGACGTCAAAATCAGGTTTTGTTTGGGAAGGGGTAAATGCGATGTGAAATGTTGCCGCGGCCATAGCGCAGTTGGTAGTTCATTGGATACTCACTCATGAGGTCCCGGGTTCAGTCCCTGGGCGCGACAAACATCCTTTCTCATAAAATTGTCTCCCACCTATGATTTGATTATGATAAACTAATGTGGACGAGCAGCTGGAGGTTCGGTAAAGATGTTTTGATAGTACTGGTATGAGAACTGAATAGATGGTTAGGTGCTCCAGTCGCTACGATATGACAAAAGAACTTTAAAAGGGCGTTAAACCCAATAAGTGCTGTTAACTATTCAGCTTTGCAATGCAATTTCTACATAATGTGCCATAAATATTTTAAGTATACTAAGGGAAAGAAGAAACGCAACAGCTATTGTTTGGCATTACTTCGTTAGTCTGGATTACGTGCGAGACGCTTACTCAAAAAACTGTTTATTGACGTTAACAAAAAATCGAATACATTTGACTACTTATTAGCGGGACGTATAACCCATGACTTTAATACAATATTAATTCATGAAAGTCAATTTATGAAGGTTTACAAATGCATTGAAAATGATATTCAAATCAAGGTGACTTTCAGAAAAACGTATGATCAAAATGGTTGTTGCGTTTCTTTTTTCCTCTAGTATATTAGTATGCCATTTAGTACATGTCTTGAATTGTTATAAGCTAGATACCAGTAGCTAGGGAGTTTTTTGTACATACCTTTGTATGATTTGTCGATTTTTTATGTGTGACCTACCATGCTAAAAGGGATCATCTGCGAAATGTGTAAAGTATCGTCCCTAGTCAGTCTTTGTTGACAAGATTGTGAACGAAACGTTTCATTATAACTAAAACTTTCTAAGAATTTTAACTTTTTTACTTTATGTGTTAGATAGAGGATGTATAGTAGATTCTCTACGCGAAATAGATATTTCAAATTCAACATTGAATGTTTATGTCGCGTAGAATCTACAATACAGATTGTATCTGCCTTGGGGTTCGCTAGCGTTTCATTGCAGACAGGGGCGGGGCTATTGATGTCACATAAACTAGCCGATAGTCTCGTTTATGCGAAATATAGCGGCGTAATTTTATAAAATACCGCAGGTACATTGGTCCAAAGAGTAGGTCAAACACTAAGTTCATTTCCAGAATGTGGCATGTGATTTACCTTTTTCAGCACGATCCGTTTCTAATCTTCATGATTTCTCGAATGGTTCTCCTTAGCATGACATATCGTATACATTGTTAGACAAAATTGTCCTCGCAAATCTATGTAATCTATGTACATATTAATTTTAACCAGATTTTTAAATAAAATTATTTCTAAATTACTACATGACGAAATCCTTCATCTTTATTCAAAGAAGTTCGAATCCATGCGACGAAATTTGGTTCAAAAGGCAAAATTATGTATGTTTAAGAAAGTATGTGGAAAAAGGGAAAATACTCATAAGCGCATAATTAATTTTCCGTTATATCCCTTTTAAAATGTTTCATCCAAAAGACATTTCTGTAAGGGACGTAACGACATCTGGATATACCTTCTCCCAACAAAGAATGTGACAAAAATTACCCGATTACCGAATTGAATTTGCTTTAAGACATTTCACAATCATTTTACATAAATTTTACTTTTATTCTATCTGAAAGAGCACGTTTTCTTACGAAAAGTCTGAAAATTTCAAGCCAAAATATTTAACCGATTACGAGAAATATATATTTTTGTGCTGAAATTAAAACAAATTGTTGTGGACAACAGTTCAGATTTACATAGAATTTGTCATTTCTGTCTCATCTTTAAAGGCGTATTTTTCGCTTATAGGTAACACCTTAAAAATGATAACATTTCTACGCATTAGAATAAACAATCTTTGCATCAAGAGATGCTTTTTTAAAAAATGATAAATGTTAAATGTCACTTAAAAAATAAAAAGAAATATAAAGGAAAACAGTGTTGCTTCAATAAGCGCGAAAGCTATTACATTGAGGTGCGTCAGAAGGCGCTATTGTTTGGCTCAAGGATACTATTGTCCTAATATCGAAAAGAATTCTTTCGAATGCCAGGTCACCGTTAATGTTGTCGAGCGTTAGAAATATGACAATCTATGGATTCGATCACTTGAAGCTCGGGGACGACCACGGACAATATTTCGGTATTTTATCAACAAAAACCTCGTAACTACAACGTTTTCGTAGCCGCATTTACGAGTTTTTTTTAAAGTGACAACGCTTGATCTCTTTAGTGTTTTGAAGGTTTAATAATGAAAGATTCTTGAAATTGCACTTCTGTGTCATCTTCTTTAAATATATTTAGGACGTGTTCTTTTGTACATATTCTTTCACGAAACTACACAATGATACTATACATTGGCATTTGCAAAGACGGTTTACATACCTGGATTATAATTCAAACCAGGAAAAAAAGTAAACCCATGAATTATATCCTGTTTCACATTTTATATCATAATATGTATGAACAAAATGAACAACAAACTATACAATACAATCTCATATCATCAAGACATTGCAAGTCAAATTGATGGTCTCAGAAGATCTCTTTCATTCTACGTTTTTTTGCAAAAGAGCTGAACAAGTTGAACGTATTTCTTGATAATATTCGTTGGATTTACATATAATTCATGAATTTTAGATTTTGTATAGTAGAGAATTCTTTTTTTATTGAAAAGTATGTAAATAAAGTGTAACAATTTATTTATCTATGTAAGCCCAGTATTTTTGCCTGTTTTGTCGCTTTAGTCAAGTCAACAAAATACTTAAACTCATTACCGGACTTTGACGCCTTTTGACTCCTCACAACATAAAAGCCTTGTCAAACATTGTGGAAAATGAAGAAATTGCTTGTGACAAGCAATTTCTTCACTTTCCACAATGTTTTTTTCTACCAAGAAAGATAAAAAATAATTATATATTTTCAGTTGTTTGAAACTGCCGTCTGCAAAATCAGTTAGGGACGTAAACCCCCAAGATTTGTTTGGACAGATGTTAATGTGGATGGAATAGGGAGCTTGTGACAACTACTCTCGAATTGGAATCACGTGACACCACAATTACAGAGGATCTTCTCCGACAGTTCCTGTATTTATCATCATTATTTCGTTCTTGGTTATTAGATCGTAGGTTATTAGATCGTTTACTTTCGAAACAGTGCACTTTCTTATCGCAACGCGTTGATTAGAAGGTACAGCTACTTTAGCAAGGATTCAACGGATCAATCTTCTAATGTTTTCGTTTTCGTGTCATGAAGGTTAGATCCCGATATTTCAATTAAGATCCCAATATTTCAGTCGTTTATTATTTGTGACCCATCACGCTGAAAAGGGACCATATAGGAAGTTTAAAAAATATCGATACTAGTCAGTCTGCGTAGTCCGCACAGCCAGATTATGGCCGATACTTTTCGCTTTTATGCAATTTTCTGAACCTGGAATGTTTTCCCTATCTTACTATGTGTTCATTTTTAACATGCGGGATCTGATTCAAATGTGCTGAAGCTGATCAGTAGGTCAAAATTTGGATTTTGGATTTCTGATAAGGTCCCTTTTAGTGTGACGGGTCACATTATTAATTAATGAAGTGTTAGGCCTTCCCCACTTTAGAGTCGATGATATACTTTTGTAAATTTGTGGTAAATATATGTAGCTTTTGGCCACACGTTGTGTTGGAAAACGGTTTCATTCTGTTGACAATATTATCGTAGAGATCCTGTGGACTGTGCTTGGAAAGGTCGTACTGAAATGAAAAAAAAGAGAGCAATGTCTCTGAATAGCGATGATATTTGTGCTAAGAATACAGGTAGTTTACCGTTATGTTTTGATGAACTGTCAGTGTTGTTACGGAATCTCGCAACTACGGGTTGAATCAAGCCGTAGATACGAGATGTTATAACTACAACTAAGAAATATTATTGTTTGTCCGAATAAAATCGTTCCCTATTGTTACGATACCATCAACAAAGAGACAGGTATAATAAACATTACCCTGTTCCAACGAAGATTTAGAGACATTTCAGTCGAATTTTCTTTTTACGAGTATGTTTTGATGCCAAGATTGGTTATTATAATGCGTTTAAATACAATCTAAATTGTCACGGAAAAGTAAAAACAATTTCTACATACATGTACACTGTCGTTTACAATAATTGATTGATAAAATGTTACGGGAAAAATCAGTCTTTGTAAACGGCGCAATACTTTGACTTGAAATTTTCCCAATTTTCATAAGAAAATATGCTCTGTCAGAAAAAAATAAACATAAGTAAAATTTATGAAAAAATAATTATGGAATGCCTCTTAAATGCCTTAAACTGTAAACCACAATTATTCTTACAAAAGAGTATTTTGAATAAGCTTTGCTCTTACGGGAACACGGTGCAAGTCTGTCCTTCGGAGAAAGATAAATGACGTTAAGCCCTCAAACTATTGTATATCTTGAATTATTGTTTGTTTTCTAACAACTGCGAAAAATATACACGATGGGATCAACACCATTACCATCTTCGCAAGCCAAGGGATCTACCTCCACTTTGTTCCTTCGTAAGGAACAAAGTGGAGGTAGAACCATTGGCTTGCGAAGATGCACCATTACCAACCTCTTTAAATGCTCTGTAAATTTGCCCTATATGCGGCCAGTTTGTGATATCATGGAACCTTCTACCATTCGCGTGAAGTATATTAATGCCAGTACTCAGAGCTTCTTCACACTCTTTGTCTTTGTAGCAGAATGCACCTCTATAGTTCCACGCGCAATCCATTATGTAAAATATACCTGAGAATAAAAATATGCGACATGTAACGCAAAAAAAGTTTGGTTTATTGGGGGATTTACGCCGTTTTCAACTGGTAGGGTCATGTCGCGGCGGCTGGAGCACCTAACCATAAATTCCTGTCGTTTCTCATACCAGTACTACCACAACACCCTTACCGAGCCTACAGCTGGTCCCCAACATATGTTCACGATATCAAACCATTGATAACACAAACAGGACCTGCAAAAAGGAAATGCAAAATGTGTCGATTGGTATTTTGTCACCTATTATTCAGTCAGTCTGCCAAAGGTTCTCATGAATTTATGATTAGAATTTCAGATCCGTGGCGAAGTGAAAGATATTCGGCGGTAGATTTAAGCTTGTTTTGATATTACATACGTGTATTTTAAAAGAAACGACATGAAATTTAAAATCATACTATAATTTGAGCAGCGTTTGTCCGTTTGTCCGTTTGTCCGTTTGTTCCCCTACTCCTCCCAGGTCCTTGGGCCGATCTTCACCAAACTTGGAGGGAAGGTGGAGGGCGGCCCCGGATATTAGCTTGAGGGGTTCATTTTTTGAAAGGTCAAGGTCATCGAGGTCAAAGGTCAAATTTATGTTTTTAAGGGTTACGGGTATCGTTTTTACGGGTTACGGGACGGGATTGCTTACGGGTTACGGGACGGGATTAGGTGGAGGGCAGCCTCGGATAGGTCAAGGTCAACGAGGTCAAAGGTCAAGGTCATCGAGGTCAAAGGTCAAATTTCGAGACGGGTAAAATTGCTAGTATGAATAAATGCGAATGTAGAACAATTCGTTGAAACTTTGACCATTCTCCAGAAAAAGACCTGATTTTGACATCCCTAATAGAATATGCTTGTGAAAACATTGAGACAAAAGAGAAACTGCTGATAACCAGCAGTTTCTCCTTTTGTCTCAATATTGTCTATGCCATATTTTACACATTTCTACCTTAAATAACTTCCATTTTGTCATTTGAGACAGTTTTTGATGTGGATCACCCAAACATTAGCAGTCTGGTTACGGGTTAAGCTGCCCTATGATTGATCAATCCACTTACCCGGATCAAAGAAGCAGTAAATATTGATAAGATCTTGATCACCAAGTAGAATTTTTCTTCTGTAGGTCTTGAAGTATTCCTGAATCTTGATCAACCACTTTTCTGATCGAACACGGGTCAAATTCATTAACATCACACCCGAATTCACACCTGGATAAATACAAGAAAAGTGGGGGATATTATGAGGTTATTTAACATGTCTTTGTACAATACTGAATTCTATTGGATGAGTACTTTGCAGAACGAGGCTATATTTGGACGAGCCGATAGGCGAGTCTAAATATAGACTGGTTCTGCAAAGTACGAATCCAATACAAGAGTTGTCCGTGGACAACGTAGCTCGCCTATACAGGAGCTTGTCACAAAAACAGCAAATTTTTCAAAAGTAGGTCAAACTCCAAGGTCAAGGTCACAAGGTGAAGAGTAATGGTCCCAAAGGAAAGGTCTTGTCGAGATGTATCTATGTATGAAATATCAAGGCTGTATCTCTAATAGTGCCTGAGATATAGGCCAGGTTAAAGTTTTTCAAAAGTAGGTCAAACTCCAAGGTCAAGGTCACTAGGTCAAAGGTCATGGTCTCAAAGGAAAGGTCTTGTCGAGATGTATCTATGTATGAAATATCAAGGCGTTATCTCTAATAGTGCCTGAGATATAGGCCAGGTTAAAGTTTTTCAAAAGTAGGTCAAACTCCAAGGTCAAGGTCACTAGGTCAAAGGTCATGGTCTAAAATGAAAGGTCTTGTCGAGATGTATCTATGTATGAAATATCAAGGCTGTATCCCTAATAGTGCCTGAGATATAGACCAGGTTAAAGTTTTTCAAGTGAAGACGCGACGGGACGGGACGGGACGGGACGGGACAGGACGGGACGGTACGCGACGCCGACGCCGACACTAGGGCTGTGACATTAGCTCCCCGGACATAAAGTCCCGGCTCGCTAAAAATTCGGTATTGTACAAAGACATGTTGAATGACCTCTTTATTTCACATCATGTTTTTTCACACAAAACATGAAACAGATTAAATGTGTATAAAAAATAAGATATAGATCTAATTACTTTTAAATAGAATTCGAAGACGCGGGATACACTGGTGGTGAACTCGGCCAAAGCGATGGACGTATTTCGCTACAACAGGGTACAGATATTTTGCGTTTAAATGTGAGGTCAAAGATCTGATTGGATAGTTTTTCTAATAAAAATGAATTTGTTCTAAAATAGACCGGATTTACTGATTTGTATTGACAAACCGTCTGTGTTGTTATAAAAGCTCGTAACTACGGCTTTATCGAAGCCGTAGTTCCGATATTTATAACAACACCGACTGAATACTATGATCGCGAAAAAACGTCCCACGTTTTGGCCGAGTTCACCACCAGTGGAATAAAAAAAAGAAAGAAAAACAACACATATGTCACGAAAAAATGTAGGCTACATGTACATTTCAATTACTATGAAATATACAAGGCATCTGACATTAAATATATATTTATCGATTTATGTTTGTCTCAAAAGGTTGAATAGATCGTCATATGATAGTGTGAAATGTACATGAAACTTTTCATGTAGACTATCTATCGCGCCGTACGAAAATCAACAATGAAAGTTTTGACAGAAAAGGAGAAATTGCTGATAAACGGCAAATCTCAGTTTCTCTTAGAACTTTTTTCTCTAGCCTTTTAAGGGATATCAAGCCCAGGTCTTGTTTGTGAAAGGGTTAAGTGTGATTTTATATCATTGCTGCAGATTATATGCGCTACAATTCAGAAATGTTTTTAAATGAAAATAATATCTTAAATGATGTTTAAAATCGTTTTCTCCATTTGCCTTAATGTATTCCCAAGGATTTTTTTTCAATCACAGAATTAAATCTAGGTCTTGTTTAGGACAGTGATTTCAAAATATCACGTTGAAACAAACATTAAACTGAAATGTACATTTACTTTTGCAGACAACTCTACTAAGGGAGATTACTCTTTGATGCAAATATCGATATTTTGTATCGCAGCCTCGATTTGGAAAAAAATCCATATTTGTACGGTTCATTCGATATTTGTAGGGTTCAAATGAGTGCAATGCATATTTGGACGGTTCAACCGGTGCATCATACAATATCGATCTAGCCGCTTTGGAATATCGAGAATCCCGTGCGTCCGCGCAATTATCTCGTGCGTACAATACGGTTCTAGGTATTGTATACTCACGTGGTACGAATGAGGTGATTTGATTGGTTTACTGATTCCGGGTGTGAAATAAAACGATGTCGTGTCCCATTTTATGCCCCGTATCGAAAGTTGGGGGCATATTGTTTCACTCGGGTCCGTCTGTATGTCTATCCGTCTGTCAGAAAGTCAGTCCGTTCGTCCGTCTGTCTGTACGTTAGTTCGTCCGTCTGTCTGTCCGAAAACTTAACATTTGCCTTTTCTCCAAAAGTATTTGACGCACAAAGCTCAAATTTGGTATGCAACTTCCCTTCAATGAAATATACCTGTTCCATGCAATTTCATCTTCCTCAATGTAATCTCTTAACCCTTATCAACCCTTTACAAAACATTTAACATTCTAGAAAAAAGGTCATTTCGGGCGCATTGGTGTTTCACAAACACATCTTATTTCGTTGAATGAACAGTTGAGATTGAACACTTTTTGTTTGTCCGTTGTTTGTCCGTTGTTTGCCCGTTGTCAGTATTTAGTAATGATTGATACTACGAGCTAAAAGAAATTTAAGTACTATCTTTTACCCAAGTTATGATGCTTCTTAATGTCATTCTACTATACCAATTATAAATTGATAGCCATTTTGTTTTGCTTCTTTGTATTTCATCAATATCTACCAATAGATGTCGCCACCTGTCGATTACCATCTATCTCTGGTGGGCATTCTGGGTTAACTACTTTCAAGATGTCAGCGCCCATAAAATGCATACACGTGGTACTTCCTCATGACTTCCTGTCACGCGGCATATTTGCTTCATATGCTTGCATAGAGTAAAATGAATAATCTAATTTGAATTAATTATTTTATTATATGAAATTGAGACGAAAATCAAACTTTATTTTGTTGCAAATGTATTTGTAGTTGCAATTTTCTGCTTGCTACTTTTTGGCGACAGGATTTTGGAGTTATGCGCACCGCGTAGTGATTTTTATCCAAAAATGGATAAAGTGATGCGTCAAATGAGTCAGTCCGAAAATAAAAAAAAAATAGACTGGAAATATTGTAGACTGGCTGCTTAGTCAATGTGTATTTCATTGTTTTCTTGTTAGTAATGATTTTTTTTCGTGTTAGGCTTTGTAATCAGAGGAAAGATAATGTTGTATGTATTCGCTTTTAAGGGCTTTTGTTTATACTCGTTTCATACCATAAAGGCTGACACTGTGCTCAATTCTATTTACATTTTAACCCTTTCCCAAACAAGACCTGGTTTTGACGTCCCTAATAGAAATGGCTTGGGAAACATTGAAACAAAAGAAGAAACTGCTGATAACCAGCAGTTTCTCCTTTTGTCTCAATATTTTCTGTGCCTTATTTTACACAAATCAAATCTTTAATAACATCCAACTTGTCGCCAGTGGCAGCTTTTGACTTTGAAAACCATAAAATTTTGACGTTTGGGAAAGGGTTAAGCTGACCAAACTTGATAGACTGTTCCAAAATAAAAGTCTATCAAAAAATATATACGCCATTGTTATAAGACTATATCTAATACAATATCGGAAATGTGTTTTCAATATATCGTTAGATAAAATGAAACTAAAATGTTTACCATTTGCTTTCATTGTGTAAATGTTTCCAAAGTAGTGGAAACAATATAACCTCAAAATCAGGAATTGTATCGAAAAACACACATGTATATATAGGTGACCAGTCAGGCTAAAAAGGACCTTATGGTTTTGGTGAAAAATATCGACACAAATAAGTCTGCGCAGTCCGCGTAGCCAGACTAGGGCCGATATTTTTCACTTTTATGTACTTTTATGAATCTAGAATGTTTTTGTATCTTACTTTCTGTTCATTTTTTGGATTTTGGACTCCGGATAAGGTCTCTTGAAATAGCGTGATGGGTCATAAATATATAGTCCATAAAACTTCGATTAAATTTCGATCAGGTCGGTCGACCAGGACCAGACCAACGAATTGTCAACAAGATTTATTATTTGGAAAATGAAACTATTTTAAGATAAAATAAATATTCTAGATTCAGAAAAAGACATACGAGTGAAAAGTCTCGATTCAAGTCAGTCTGCTCTAGGGTCGATGATAATCACACTTCCCGTGAGGTCCGTTTTAGCAAGTTGGGTCACAAATACCTGTTTTGGTGCAATGTGGTAAAGGGTGCTTGGAATACCAGGGCCCAATTTCGGACACGACACCAAACACATGTTCTTGTCCAAGGTGAGTAAATTGTTCCCAAGCCTCCTCGACGGACGTGAGAAAGACTGTGTCTGTATCTAAATAGATAAGGGAGTCAACGTCTAACAGTATGTCCTGGAAGAAAATCAATAAGTTGAGATTTGGAAAGGTGTCTTGTCTTTAAGCTTCTGAAACTGTAATGGTTGTAGTTTAATTAAAATTGGACAAACACACAAAAATCAATGCACATGACATAATAATATTATGAGCTTTTCTGACATGCCTTTTCACAACACTGAATTCTATTTGATGAGTACACGGCAGATCCAGCCTTTTTAGACGAGGCGATAGCCGAGTCTAAATACAGACTTGTTCTGCGGTGTATGAATCCAATAGTATTGACCTTCAAATGACCTCTTTATTTCACACTTTCCCCACATACATGATAAAGATTATTTTTATATAAAAAAGTAAATCTAGATCTGATTACTTTTAAATAAAATTCCGAAGGCATGGAATATGCATCTGCGTTATAAAAATGGTGTATTCCATCTGTCTGTCCGTCCGTCCGTCTGTAGGTCCGATAACGTTATATGCTTACTTAATTTAAGAAGACTATAAATCTGATTCGAATATTCCATGGACAGAAAAGCTAGCCATACAGTTTGACCAATCCAAACTGTTTGACCAATCAAAATAATTTCTTTCAAAATATTGTACCTGTCTGAATGTTCTACAACCTAGCACGACTCTTTTACCCCTTTCCCAAACAACACCTGGTTTTGACGTCCCTAATAGAAATCGCTTGGGAAAACATTGGAACAAAAGAAGAAACTGCTAAAAGCCAGCAGTTTCTCCTTTTGTCTCAATATTTTCTTTGACATATTTAACACAAATCATGTCTTAATTATCATCAATTTAGTCGTCCGCGGCAGCTTTCAAATTGAATCATCCTAAAATTTTGTCGTTTGGGAAAGGGTTTTGTGTACTTACTGGAACAAAGAGCCTCTGAGCAGCACATGGAGCAAAAAGACTTTTCCACACATTTGGCGCGCAGCTCTGACAACCTGGCGTTGTGCAGTTTAGGCAGCCTGGCATTGCCGGGAACTCGATATTGTGTATCGCCAGCTTCAACCGACCTTTCTGGTTATACGGCCAGCTTGCAAACTGTTGGATAAAGAAAACGCAATAGGCTTACAGAAACAACATTGGGACAGTGAGAGTCGAAAATGGTAAATTGTAATGACGTGTTATATTACTGAAAATATGGTAGCGAAACATATAATTATGGTACAAAACTTTTAATTTTCTACAGTAATGGCCGAGTGTTCCGAAAAACTGGAACATTCCCCCCTTAAGTGGATTTTATTTCGGTGTGAACGCTTCCCAAATGTCACGTGGGTTACACATTGTGGCTGTAGGTAGGTCTCATGATTCTTCGCCATGCATATATATGATTAACCTTTTTACCAAAATGACTTAGTTATAAAAGGAAAACATTGAAGCAAAAGAAGATAATGTTGATAATCAGGATTTTCTTCTTTCTTCTCAATATTTTCTGTGCGATTTTCTTCCAAAATCTTACCATTTTCAATAAGACATATTGTAGTTTGCAACAGCTTTTTATTTCGGAAATCCCAAAGATTTTTATTTTTGTTTGGAAAAGGGTTAAGTGAATAATACCTTGTCCTTTACAGCTTGTTTGAGATCCTCCTCGGTGAATACGTGTAGAAATAGGTAGGAATGCGAAAATATCACCGCAGATTTTAGCATAACAAACCCCTCTTCTAATCTATTGCCACATATAACCACCGCTATATGAATTGTAGAACTGAAATATAGAATATTTGATGAACTTAACTCAGGCCATTTTAGAAGTAGGCTGATTCTGTTTACCTGCCCACGGTTTCTGGTAAATACTTTTTATGTAAGTACGTTCTCAGGCTCAAATCTGACCACCGTACTCAAATAACATGAAATCCATGTGCACTTTACTCGAATACCCTTCAACGTTGGAGTGTATTCCATTAAAGCTGAGCATGTACTCATGAGTATGAGCTCTGTTTTTTTCGAGAGACCAGGGTCTGGGGATGATTTTTGTAATTTCAAATTTAAAATATATACAAATGCAACGTCTTAAAAAGTTACACGTGAAGTGTCTCATAAAACTAAAATAACATTAATCGTAGACGTTAAACAGGGAAAACCATTAGTGTTCGACCTACTTTTTGGACCAATGAAATTGCAGTATATTTCGCCGCTATATTTCGAATAAACAAACAGCCGGCTAGTGCATGTGACGTCTATGCATAGCCACACCCCCGTCTACAATGAACCTCTTACGAATACTAAGTCAGATAGAGCCTGCACAGTAGATTCTACGCGAAATAAACAGTCAATGCGCTGCCCGCATTTGAATGTTTATTTCGCGTAGAATTTACTATACCACAGTGTATAGTCCATTGTCCGCACTAACTTCCGCTTGCGAGTAAGGAAACGAGTCGAGATTTAGATTTCAGAGTAACAGGTCAATAGTTAATTATAAAATAAAAAATGAAGGAAATTTTACATGTAAGGGCTGTACAATGTATGTACATAAACTGTGTTATTTACTCAGTTTGTCCTTTGAGAAAAGCTACATTTTCAGACAAAATGCGATTGCTCATTAAAATTCTTCGAAAATGTCACCTTCATTCATTTCAAAGCTATACAACTTATATACGAACACATAATTTTGACATTTAGAAGATATACCATCTTAGCACCAGAAAAATAAAGAATAACAGACATGAACGCACTGGTTTAAGAAATATCGACTATCAAACGCCACTGGTGTTGTCGCCTCACTGTACGGTTGCTTGCTCAATCTGTGAACGCTTTGGTCCGGTTGCATGCGATGTCACTGTACGGTTACATGAGAGCTCAGTAGCATTTTCTTATCATAAAATGATTATGAAAACAGTTTTTAAGGTAGAATAATTCTAAAGCATATTTACTATTGTCGTACATTTTCGACACATGTCGACAATTTCCGTATCTATTTTTAGCAACAATATTGCTAAATATTACTTCCCTTTGTAAATAAAATTCCCCGAATACACCCCGAATATCTTTTTCTGGTATAATTTTCCGTTTAACATAAATTTTTCAGAGACATTTTTCGTGTAATTTTATATGATTTTGATTGATATCACCAGTTTGTATGTGATTAGAAACTTTGATACTTTGATACTCAATGAAACTTCCTATTTAGGAAACAAATTGTAGTATGTATAAGTATCGTTTCTTCCTCCGGTACTGGTTGGCTCAATACACCGAGAAACCCTACAGGAGAAGACACAAACATGTATTCTAATGAAATCTATGATGTTGTGATCAAACACCTATCGTTTGTGAACGACGCGTGGATGAGATCATCATTGTTCAGACATTCGCACTCGATTTTCATCACTTCTTTGCCGGCGATCCTTATTTAAATGTGCGAACTCGTTGTCAGTTAATTGTAACGTGGTTTGATCCGTGATTTGATCCCTTTTTTTAGATTCTTTTTCCATTTAAGTCCTTAGATTCAATATGCAATCCAGAAGAAGTGGTGTAAGGAAGCTGTAATAGACTATAAAAAAGATTAAGTACAAATTTATCTTTAGAATTTGCATTACTTTTTACAAATAGCGATGTTCACTTTGTAACTAGGTAAAGGGTTAAAATGGTGAAAGTCATACGAAATCACAACTGATATGTTATCATTTGCCAACTTCTGAAAGTCTTATGCAACGTTTGGGTTTTAGTTATAAGCATATAATTAGATATGAGCTACGGTTTCCTTCATTTGGGGCATTGACTTCTTTTGGGAAAGAAAAAGTGCGTTCGAAAGTATGAGGGCACTAAAACTTACCTTTACATATTTTAAAATTTTGACGGATAAAATGTACATATGTGGATTTTATCGTGTTCCTACAGATATAAGAATAATTTTGATATCGGTTTTAGAGAGTGCGTGAACTTATTTCTGGCACTGTCAACGTTTGTTTCAGAGGCATAAATTTCAAACTAGGAAATAAAGAGGCTTTATTTTTAAATAAGCACGCAGTAATTTAACAAAATATCTCTCATATGCGCACAAGGGTCATATCATTTCACATCAGGCGATGGGTAAACATGTTTTTGATAATAAAAACCAAAATCTAAACACATTTAATGCGTTTATGTCCAAAATTCAGATACTTTTTTTCTTTGAGTGGTGGCCGCCATATTGGAATTTTGTAAGTTGGGGGTGAGATAAGGGAAAATCAAATTTCTAGTTAACCTCTGGACGAATTTCTGTCATATTGCACATATAGATGTCTAATATAATGTACTATCAGACAAAAGTGTTTGTCACCCCAATTTCTAAAGTTGCCATTAGGCGTATTCTACCTTAAGCAATTATTTTTCATAGGAAAATTTGAATGTTGATAAAAGAACCTTCGCAAAAAAGAACTGTTTAAAAAGTAGATTCTAACTTTGTTAATGGTCCAAATTTCAAAAATACATTGAAACAATACATTGTATCTATGATTTATATGATTCTCTAGTTACATAGTCTCAACAGAACAGCTTTGAGATAGAAAAGCAGTTTGATGTTTTTAAATATTTTTTGACAAAAAACCTATATAATTAACTGTGTTTCAGATTATGGATGAATCTTTTGTTATAGACTAGACGAAAATTTTCATGAAGAACTAGGTCGGAAAAGAAAATAATGGCAGTACCGCTGAGAGACTGAGACACTTAAAAAGGCGTTAAACAGCATTCATTCAATCTTCACGCTCATGTGTTAGCCAAAAAAGCCAATCTGTTTCAAAGATCAAACATGAATGAAGTAACCTCTGATCAAAGACCGCAGAATTAGTTCCATCTGCAGTCTTTTTCCATAGCTTCGACCGTACAAAATTTTATTTGGTGATTTTTTATTTGTTTGACATGAACGAATGTTGAATCATAACAACAAAGGTCCATAGCACGATGTACCAATGTGGTAAGTGATACTGGGAACTAGGCATCTAGAGTTTTCAAAATGGTCTTGAATGTGATAATTTGAGCTTCCAGGTTGTATTAAGGCAACGGAATTTTGTTCTAACTACAGAATGACACCACCGCCTCCATGGTGCAAATCTAAAAGGCAGTCGAAAACCTTAAAAATGAAAACCTTAAAAATGAAATAGCACATATGTTTTAGCTTTGATAAAATTTAGTAAAACTTTTGTTTGTGTTAAGTCTGTTGAGAAAAGCAAATAAAATCAAAATTACACTCTGTAAGCCAATGAAAATACAGCCATGATTAAACTTACATCTAACCCTTCCCAAAACTACAGAATTACGGGCTGTTCAAAATGTTCTTCCTTTTTCTCAATATTTTCCAAATTTTAGGGTTCATCTAATGGCGTCTGAGTATGCAAATGGATTAAATCTTGAACTCTTATAAAGTTGTTTAGATGAATGTCAATATTGAGTATATGAACCAATTTTAGATCAATTTTGGTTTTAAATTAAAATAAAAAAACAAGATGTGTTTGTGAAACACCAATGCCTCCGAAATGGCTATTTTTATAAAAAAAGTTACATTTTCGTATAAAGGGTTTTTTGGATTAACAGATGACCTTGAGGGTGGTCAAATTGCATGCAACAGATAGAAAATATTGAAAGGAAGTTGCATACCAATTTTGAGCTTTGTATGTCAAGTACTTTTGGAGAAAAGGCTCATGTTAAGTTTTCGGACAGACAGACGGACGGACGGACAGACAGACAGACTGACACGAGTAAAACAATATGCCCCCGATCTTTCGACACGTGGGCATAAAAATGAGTTTGACTTCACAAGTAGCTCTGAATTGTTAATAGTCTTCATTTTCAGGTTTTGGTCAGGTTGTTTAAAATAATCCTTAGGTCTATCAATTCACAAAACTGGTTCGATTCCGAATCACAAGAGATGCAATATGTTCCAATGTGTATTCTCAACCTACAAAAAAAAAATAAATGTTATAGATCTATTAACCACATGTTTGTATAGCGCACTCTGTCTTCCATATCGATTTAAGTCCAAATTCAACATGAAATTAACTTCGCAAATATTTAAGATTATGAGGATCATTTTGTAAACAAAATAAAACATGTTTATAAATACAAAACGTTGCATTTATTTTACAGTTTTGGATTATTTATCCACTCCTAAAACATTTCAATGCATTTTATATGTAAAAAAGTTAAATGTATGCAAATTTAGACTCTAAAATCACCATCAATCGCTGTTCAAAACGAAAAATATACGAAATTTCAATTCATTTTGCTCTCAAGCAACCGTACATAATTTTTAGTTGTGCGCGCAAGCAACCGTGCTATGAGGTAGCAAGCAACCGTGCAGTGAGCAGGATACACCAGTGACAGTTTGATAGTCGATATTTTTTAAACAGATGTTTTAACACACTGTATCGTGTAATATTTGGGAGCATAGATGAATATTCTTCAATGTATTAAAAGGATTTGTTCTTATATTAGATATTAAGCGTTGAAATCTTTGTTCGGAGTCAATCAAAATGACGATTTGGAGAAAATTAAGTGAGCAATTGCATTTTCGTCGGAAAATAGAGTTCTTTCTATACTGAGAGGCAAAAGAAAGTATACACTTTTTGTTTTTCAATATCTCTTCCAATTTCCATCATATCGGCTCAAAATTTTGTATTTTTTATTTCTACCCATCAACCAATGATACAGTCCTAAAAGATTTTACCTGAAATTACTTGACTACTCATACTCTTGCTACATGTCGATTTTACAAAATTTGCACGTGCGACTTAGTGTAGTATCAAATATTGTCGTTAATCCGTATTTGATTTCTTTATCCTTTATCACAACAAATCACAACGTTTAATTTCCTCTAACGCTATAACACAATTTTCGGTGGCAGGTAGAAATCGATCAACATGCCACTTTTTTTCATTAAGACCCAATTTTCTACGACGCAGCATGATAATGAAAGAAACGTTACACTATAATACACTTTATACACTCACTCAAGTGACTAAGGACATTTTGCACAATTTTCATCAAATTCCGTCAGTAAATTTTGAAGGAATAATGTCAGATATCTTGTTTGCATCAAGTCCCCTTTTGCCATGACACATCATAATAAGGAAAAGCAATGACCATATTCGCATGATCCTAGATGACAAGGCACTTTCTGTGAAAATTTTATCCTAATCCGTTCATAAATGTAGCGTCTGTATCAACTTAAATGATTGCATTAATTAATTGATTACACCCCCTTTTTCGATGACGCTGTATGCTATGAAAACACATTCGCAACGGAAGGAAAATCGGATAGACGGATTGGCGGAGAAGGCATCATCAATAAACGACCACATTCGGTGGCGATTAAACATCGTATATAATCTATCTATCGTTTTCTTAGAAAACGTGAAATAACCAGGGTGTATACTTATTTTTGCCTCTCAGTATATTATGAACTTTTTACCTGTTTTTCCGGCTTCAGTCTCCTTTTGACTCGTTTCCTTACTCGCAAGCGGAAGTTAGTGCGGACAGTGGACTATACACTGTGTATACAGTCTCTGTCTAATCAATAAGCTAGAAGTATCATCTGGTGTGTCAAAATGGCACCAATAGTATTTTTAAGTATTAAGTTACTAGTATTTGAAGCAACACTGTTAAATACTTCCCAAACGGCAGAAATTTAAAATTTTCCAATATCGCAGATGCTGCAAACGATTAAATGAATGTTGTAAAATTAGAATTTGCATACGACAAATCCATTTTGTCGTGACGTTTAGCTTAAGAGCATGTAATTGTTTCAAAATATTCAAACCATAGGTTGTGTGCATTAATTGAATTGGTCTTCTCGAGTCGATTCTGGCACATTGAAAGGCAAATCGTATGCTTTATGAATTTAATTACATGTTAAATAATTTATTCTCTCTTATTTTTTACTATGATAACATAAAAATCTTACCTGCTGATCTTACTTGCTGTTCTTTGCTGACGGAATGCTGATTCATCGGCTGTACCAAATCTATGTATATGGAGTGTGACATCAACGTTAACTTGACTGTGAATTTTTATTCCAATAAAACAAAGAACTGGAACTGCAAACAGGGAAACTACAAACAGCGTCTTCATATTCGTTAATTTGAGTTTGTTTGATGACGTCATGGCGATGTCATAAAGTTATCTTGGAAAATGAAACATCCAACTGAAATGGCTGAAATCGTTAAAATGTTGTAAACATTTGCATCTTCTTCACGACGAACTTTTTATGACGATAAGACTGCAACACGAATCGTGATCAGATAGCACGTTTGGTCAGGCTATTCTGGATGTTGTTCTAGAAAAAAAGCGATCTTCATTTTCCAGACTTCAAAAATTTACTGTTCCAGTTTGGAAGAAGTTGGAGATGACAATTTCAATGTTGTACAAATTAATTACATTTGTAGTAATCTTTTCTATTTGGGTAAGAAAGCATTGTGGAAGACGAAGAAATTGCATGTAACAATGTCTTCAGTTTACACAATATTTTCCCGAAATTTTATATTCAGGGGCGTCAAAAAGTGCCATGATGTGGGTTACTATATAGTGTCAAAATATATGTACAGTGTATCTCTGACGGTCGACAGCAGAGATTTATAAACAGACCCACGTTGAGAAATAGTTCAATAGTTAGAAACAAATTCCCTGGTAAAGTTTCGTAAAAGATGTTTACAAAGTCAGAATTCTTACTCTTAATGCGTGACGTCTGCCGACCTTCTCTGCTTATATAAACCTAATTCAAATCGGTCCCGTAACAACAAATTTGTTAAAGATGTTCTGCAATGTTTGTATTGGGTCATTATCCACTATGAAATATATAGTCCTCCAACGATAATCAGGTTCCCGCCAAAAATATAGACCATACCCATTTGATAATGAAAGGTTAGACAGATCAAAACACAATTATCGCAATTATCACAATGAAAACAATGTTTATATTGTAAGTATGACTCTCTTCAAGTACCTGTGTCTGTGGTCTAATGGTTACACAGTTGGCGCTTGACCTTAGGAATAGAGTTCTGTTTTAATTGTGTGGGTTCGATTCCACACATATCCGTGTACTTTTTTTATTTTTTTTCACTTATTTGCGTTTTCCTTTTTTTGTTTCTTTCACATTTGTAAATACATATATATTCTTTATTTTCAATGTAAACCATTGTCAAACGTAAAAATAGTCTGAATAAAATTTAAAAATGCTGCAAATGCAAGTAGATCTTAAATGAGCTTCACATTGTTTTATGCTTTTCTATGTAGAAAACCGTTTGTGAAATGAAAACATGCTTATGACAAGCAGTTTCATTTTTTCCAATAAATAAATGAAAAAAATCATGATCTTTTATTTTGTGGGCTGTCTAAAAGCCTCATCATGTGGAAATAGATTAGATGTTTTTTATTCACAATATATAACCTTTAAAGATGCAATACATTACAAAACATAAATTAATTAATAGAGGCGTGGAACGCTTACTGTCGCCAAACGGCAAACATTTAGACTGCTCAATTTTTAAAGTTTTTTAGACTGAATTTGGCGATTTTCCGAAATTATCTTATAAGTCTATATAAAAATCATTAAGAGTCTGCTTTCTTCTCATCTTTTTTTTTCAAAAATGATAAAACAAAATATATTTGTAAAACAAAATATGTAATTACCCATCGGTCTATGAGACTCGAACCCGCGTTTGCTAAAAGAAAATGGACGAAGCGCCAATGTTCTATCCACTGCGCTATCGAGCATGTCTATACATTGCAGCGTAAAATATAACATTTTAATCGTATATAACAAGTCTTTCTTACCTGTAGGCCGAGTTCATTCTATTTATAGCTTTGTTTGTAAATAGCACATTATCGTTGGAATGCTATACGCCTCTTGAAACACTGAACTACATAGTATTGACTGCGTAACATAATCCGGTGTCATGTGTTTGAATGAAAATAATCAGTTAATTTATACGTGCACTAATGATCAAGTGGGGGCCATTTATGACCACATAAACTTTTTTCAAAAATGTGGGTTTTCTTTTGCCACGAAAGAAGTAATCAAAACAATAGAAAAAAATAAGCAAGTGGTCTTGTATTCTATTCTCGTTTAACTTTGAACGTATGACTCAAATCGATGTCAATATTTGCTACTTTTCACTCAATGTTTTCATTATCAAATCCAGAGACTTTCAAGGAAGTTAATTCGTTTTGCCCGACAAGAATCTATTTGCCTGCGCATCATTAGTTGCATGTAAGCGGCATATTGTTTTACTGTTACGTGTCTGTTATAGTCCTGACTGATAATCAGGATGTAACACGTGGACCTTACAAAATTCGTCTATGTAAACAACTCTAACTCAAAACTATCAAACTCATTTCTAACTGCCGTTATGCATATTATGACGGTCCCAATCTTACAGAGACCCGTTTCATCAAACCATTTAACCCTTTCCCAAACGGCAAAATTTTAAGGTGATCCTCTGAAAAGACTACCACAAAATGACGAAATGGAAGTTATTTAAGATAGAATTTGTGTAAAATATTGCATGGAAAATATTGAGACAAAAAGAGAAACTGCCGGTTATCAGCAGTTAAATCAACGTCTTGTTTGGGAAAGGTTTAAGGCGTTCTTTTGACTTAAAAAGTGTTCTACGGTACATTTACAACGCAAGTCGCGTTTCATCAATGGAGCCTCGATGAAGTTCCAATTCCAGTATAGCCCCTTACTGAAAGTTAGAATCCCGGACTGGTCAGTTTAAATGCGATCTGTACCAGAACACTATGAAACAGACAGGTTCTAGAAATAAACGTTTTTGGCAAAAAAAAAAAAAAAAAAAAAAAAAAAAAAACACGAAAAAGCTAATAACACTCGAAATATCCATGGCCTGTAAATACACTTGTATAAATCAGCTTTTAAAACTAAAAGAAAACAAAAGAAAATAACATGCTTTAAACATCTTAAACCCCGCTTCATTATAATACACGCCCTAATAAACCCCAATGAAACTACCATTTTTTACCCTTTAACCCTTTGTCAAATAAGATAAATAAAAACATTCCTGTTACAGACAGCTTAAATATATTAAGGGAAAGGAAATTGCTGCACTTTTTCATATTTTGATCAAAACATGTTCTGTATCATTGCGTTAAATCTGATATTTCTCAACATCTATTTTGTCGTTCTAATTGACCCGGTCTAAAATTGTCTAAAATCCTATACAAGTTCATTCTTTTGCTGTTCGATTATCCCAAGAGACGGTAGAGACCGGGGTGACTTTCCGGGAATTGAAAATGACAACATAATCATTCAATTTAGCAATTGACAAGATTTTTTTTATATGCTCTTTTTCCCTGGAGAGTCTGCTTTCAGCATAAGTATACACAATCAATCAATTTTCCGAGAGAGAGAAAAAAGGCCAAAAACGACAACAACAAAAAGCCTTCTTTTCTTTCTTTACAAGAAGAATGGCATTAATAGATTGAAAAAAAAATCTGAATGAAAATAATGACAAAGATAATCACAACAAATCATGTTTCGTCCGGGAGAAGGTCTTACATAAATTTTATTTCCGTTCTTGCTTTCTTAGGATGTGGACTTTTTGCATTACAATCAGGCTTGTAAGAAGCAATTTCATATGGGGTGGGCTCAAGTCCCTGTGACTGAGTATTGGGGGGCTAAATTAGATTTTCCCATGAAGTGACATTTCAGAATTTTTGGTCATAAATTTTACTTTTATTTTTATCTTAAAGAGTATATTTTCTTATGGAAATTCTGAAAATTTCAAGCGAAACTATTGAACAATTTACGAGAAATATATATTTTTGTGCTAAAATCAAACAAATTGTTGTGGACAACAGTTCAGATTTATATGGAATTTGTCGATTCTGTCTCAACTTCAAAGGCGTATTTCTCGCCTACAAAAAACAGCTTCCAAAAACTGATAGCATTTATACTCATTAGAATAACCAATCCTGGCATCAAGACATACTTTTAAAAAATGAAATTGGAATGAAATGTCCCTTTAATATTCAGTGTAAAATAAAGAGAATTTGGCATTTTGGCCAACTTTGGTGGGGGTGGGTGGGGGGGGGGCTAAGACCCCTCTTGCACCCTGTTCCTACGGGCATGAAAATTACTAAATACCGCTAACATTAGGATTGCACGTGATTTTCTTGGACCTTTTGATCGAGCATTACTAAAGTAGGACAGATTTTGATGAAATAGTAAGAACTACTTCGGATCATAGGCACTTGAATTCAGGAATGTTAAGAACTTACAAAAATAATCCTGTATAATATAAATAATGAAAAGGTCTGACAGTGGCCAGTTCATCAAATTACTGAAATCCACGTGAGCAAACCTACGCCGGGTACCTCACATTTTTTCCAAAAGTACTCAAGTACACCGTACACGTCGGCACTTATTTGCAATCTTTTTATCATTGATGATAACAAAAATATGTGAGACCATTCGTTGAGATCCATTTCGCTGTCTTTTTGGTATATATATACCGATTTCGTAGCTATACTTAGGACGTTTTGATGAAACTGAATTGCGGACGTCCTGCAAAATGTCTCAGTACGCTTTTTAAGATACGTCCTAGTAAACATGCACATTTCGAACAAGCCTAAGAAAAGATGTATTGAAAAATATTAACCCTAAAAAAATTCCCCTTATTTTCAAATTTAAGATTTGTAAACATGCGCCACAATATCCTGATTGTACTTAAAGGTCAATTACGTGCAAATGAAAGGATTTTCTGGTTTTCTCATAAATCGTTTGAAAATGGGTTTCAGTATAATGCATAGACGGTCATTTCACAATCGAAAGCGTTTACGCGTTGAACACAGCAGTCAAGATATCGGACTTTTTTGACCGCGATAAAATGTCATGATCGCACGTGCGATTCGTTTATTTATACTAGAGGAAAGAAGTAACGCAACAACATGTTTTTGTTATTTCTCTTAATTCTTTCATGTTACTGAGTCAATAAATGTAACTGATTATTACAGGGTTTTGTATCTTGATATCAATCTTTGTGTTTACGTTTGAACCTGTCTTACCTATGAGATAACGTCAAAATAGACATTTAAACGTTTCTTACGTGCAAACCTTTAAAGATCCAAACTTTACATATAACTCTTTTAATTTGTGTAGATGCACGTCGACTCGACAAAATGCAATGATTTTTGTTTGATTAAATCCCTAATATCGTTTTGCAACCTATTCAAAGACGTCGTCCGGTAGCAATCGTGATGTTTACGAATGGAACATCTCAACCCGCAGTTGCTGCTGACTTTGGTGTACATCGGTTCACAAAATATTGCTTGAGATAACGTCTCAGAAATAACGGAACAACTGGTGGTCTCCCGAAAAGCGGTCGTCAACGTCTAATGTCATGACGTCAGGACCATAACGTGCGTTTATTTTACTTACGGAAACAAATTCTATTTTACTATGCATTGAAAAAAGTATGCGAATTATGGTGATTTTGAGAAAAAACAAAAACAAAACGCATGACCAAATTAATTTTTGTTGCGTTTCTTTTTTCCTTTAGTATATGTGGTGAGGTATTGTCCAGCAAGATTAATCCGGGACATTTGCATATTTAATGACCCCACTTCGGCAATGTTTTGTTAAGACGCTCAACTAACGGAATTTGCACACGAAAATTAAGTTGTCCCGGGTTAGTTTGGGTGGACAATATTACGAGTTTTCCTAATAGTCCGTCTGATGACCCAGGTAAAAAATAATTTCGCTGCACCCCCCGAGGTACCAAGGTTGTTATATACCATTTTAAAGCTTGATACGATGTACGATGTTGTAAAGTTGTAAACCTGTGCAAGTCCCGTGTAAACATACAAATGCGTGGGTGGGGTAAAATAACAAATAGAATATTTGAAATACATTTTTCAAATAAAAATCGTCTTAAACTCAATTATTTAGCAATGTACTCATTCGAATTCATAGAATTACTACCAAATAAACCAGAAGAGATATACAAAACACATTTCAATCGATTACACGCAGAAACAATGCTCAAATATCTCGTCAATTTGCATATGGTGGATGGGGTAATTTAGACACAGTAAAATACTTAGCAACACAAACAAATAATCGCATTATTGTTCCATGAAACGTTTTTACAACCATTTTAGTTTAAATACAACTTATTTGGATTTTAGTAAAACATCTTCACCCAATATCTTAACAGATATGAACAAGACACAGACAAATAATCGCATTCTTGTTCTGTGAAACGTTTGTACAATCGTTTACAGATTTAATACAACTTATCTAGGTCTTAATCAAATACCGCCACCCTATATCTTAACGGATATATACAAAACACAGTTTAAGACTGCACTGTTTTAAAGCTTGAAATATGCTGGATATGATGTACGATGTTGTCAAGTTTTAAACCTATGCAGGTCCCGTGTAAACACACACATACGTGGAAATGAAATGCAATTGTCAAATATAAATTGTCTTAACCCCATCCTTTTAGAAATGTTCTCACTCAAATGCATGGCATTACGGTTGAAAAAACCAGAAGCCATATCAAAACTAAACTACAACATGCATAAAAGCTATAAATTAGACTGTACGGTACATAAGATACACTTGTAAATACTTTTGTTTAAGAAACTTTATCAAAACTGTTTGAGAATGAAGATATTGTCTTTTCTTAAAGAAATATGGGTGCTCATTCGGACTGTTCACTCAAGAATGGAATTATCAATCTCAATCAAATGATGATTAGATAGTGATCAGAAAAATATTATACATTCTTTTTGTGGTTATCACACCAAAGATTTGCTATCGGTGCACATAATCGCACAATGACAGCTTATAGTCGTGATGGTTGTACTTATGATAACCATAGGCCTCAGCCACGTTATAGCTATTAAAATAATTGTAACATGATTTTAGAATTTGTTTTTATTCGTAAAATGTGTGGTAAAATGAAATCTGAAACATCAGGTTTGCTAATTCAAACGAAGTCGATTCGAGACTTGCTGGTCCTGAATGGCACAAAATGAGAATACGTCTTAAACAATATGGATGTTACAATGCTTATCAAGGTTGTATATATTATAAGAATTTATACGTTGTCGTTGATGAGGAAAAATACCGGTATATTCATTAATTGAGTGGGGATGTATCGGGATTTATTTGTCAGATTCGGACCTAAACTTCCAGAAAAATATATCCAAAGTAGTTACCAAATTCGATGGAACAGATGAAATGTGATGGTTATCAGTGTACAAAACCATATTTTGAACCTACGGCTTAACGCCAAAGTCATTACGAAAGCCATTGCATTATAAAATGAACTTTACAATATAATCATTATAATATTTCTATAAACGGTACCCCTTCCATCATAAAAAAGGAATAACGAAAGTTTATCTATACCGGTATATACTGATCAATTCGCCTTCAAAACTTTTGAACTAAAACTACTTCTTTCACTGTGCTTCTTGTACAAGCTAGTTTTTTTATCTTGTGAATCCTAATTCCGACGAGACATAATTATTAGCATCACTGAAAATCAATGTGAATGCCCATGGTAAGCTTAAAAAGAAGACTTTTATTATAAAGATCTTGCATCAAATTATAAGTGTTTGTAACAATTATAACGGTAAAGTATAGGACAAACTAGTTGTGGTACACAAGATTGATGAAGCAAAATGTGAATGACCAAATTAAAAAGAGGATCCAAAAGTATAAGACTTAAGAATAGAAATAAAATAACACATATATATACTTTTAAAAATGAAGATAAATAAAGACAAACTATTAAAAAGAAACAATGAAATTAAGATCAATGCGTAATGCCCGAGCCATCCTCTATTTTGTGACAAATCAGTAACCTAGCGTTTTCAAGTTTTGTCCAGTTGTGCATTTTTGTCGTGCTGAAATCCCGTCCTTCGGAATTCGAAATCAAATGAATTTGGTATACATCAGACATTATATGATAAGAATTATTGACAAGTGAGACCACGACGGTGGTGTATGCTTACATAGAGTTACAATATAATAAAACATCCCTTACTCGTATATGCCCTAGGTCGTATGATCAACACCGTCTTGCTAACTTTGTTAAAGATTGATCAAAACCATCATCGAAGACCCAGTTAACTCACACCATTCCGTCCCCTGTAAATAAATAGCTGATAATCTTATGTATTAACAGACGAAAAGCATGCCAAACGTTACATCGATCCGTACAATCAGATAAGCACTCTCTTTTAAGGACCGTTCCGGTTGAATCTTCCACCGATAAGTGACGAGAGTATCAATGAAATGACAGCATTCGGTCAGCTGTAATACCAATTGAATTTTAAGATTTTGTAACAGAGGTTAAAAACAGGTTGTAGCTTGTGTAGGTCTCCGAGGTTGGGTAAAAATATAACATATAGATGTAAACTTAGACAAAAAAGTATTTTAAATAGCAATTTTTCGAGGACAATAAACTCTTGATACAATGGTCTGATTAATTCAAAAGTGCAATATCGAAAGAGTTAAATTGCAACATCTTCGATAAGGGCATAGAAGGGCCATTTGATTATAATAGCTGGATTGTGACCCTCCTTTTTTGTAAATTTACAAAAATAGATAAAGATCAACATATAGATGTACATAATAATTTGAGAAATTGGGAACATGAACTCAACAAAAAGATTCTCCAAAAGGGAATTTTTCATACGCCCGTGAATGTATCTAACTCCCAAAGAGTCATTCGGATATTAGTTACGTCCCTTTTTACCATCGACGGGGCTGTATTAGTAATTTTAAGTTTACAAATACATCTTTGTGTGAATCTTTACTGTCTTCAAAATTATTTGTCTTCATTTTCCAGACCAATTCAGAATCAAAATGAATGTTCTATTTATCTATTCCGTGTGTATATCTACTGTTGCCCGCCATCATGGACACTATCATATTTTAAGTGTGTTGACCAATGATACCACAATGAGAATTTGGATTCACCAATCAATATATCTCTTATATCAAAGAAATCTAAAATACATTCATTGGATGCTCTTGCAAGGATTGGTGATCCATACAAAATGATTTCTGTTATCTGACTATGGATAGTTAAAGCAGAGATTATTGTAAGCTACATTGAAATAGGGGGCATTTGAGAGCAGTCTAGAACTATGTCTTGTTTATATATGTTAAATTGGGTGAATATGTTGTACATACGTTGCGTTTAAACTATAAACGGTTGTAAAACGTTTCAAGAAACAGAAATACGGATATTTGTTTGTGTGGCTACGTTTTTTACTGTGTATAACAATACTCTAGCAACCATATGCAAATTAACTAACTACCTCGAATTATTTTTGCGTATAATATATTTAAATGCTTTTTGTATATCGCTTCTGGTCATTTCAACCATAATAACATGCTTTTGAGTAAGAACGTTTATTAAAGGGTGGGTTAAAGACGATTTATATTTGACAATTGCATTTCATATTTTTTTATCTTACCCCACCCACATATTTGTGTGTTTACACGGGACCTGTACAGGTTTACAACTTGACAACATTATGCATCGTATCCAGCATATTTCAAGTTTTCAAATGGTATATAACTGCATTGGTACATCAGGGTCAGATGTAGCAACTCCTTCAATAACTCCCTTATGTGATATCATCTAATGGACTATGTTGTAAGATATGGGGGCGGGGACATTTTAAAGTGTAGTCTAGAACTGTGTCTTATATATATTCGTTAAGACATAGAGGGAATGTGTTTTACTAAGATCCAAATAAGTTGTATTTAATATGTAAACGGCTGTGCAGACGTTTCACAGAACAATAATGCGATTACTTGTTTGTGTGTTATATAGTATATTACTGTTAATAGAACACCCCATCTACCAAAGTGATATCTGAACATTATTTCTGCGTATAATTGATTGAGATGTGTTTTGTATATCTCTCCTGGTTTATCTGAGAGTAATTTGATGAATTCGAATGAGTACATTCCTACGTGATTGGGTTTAAGACGATTTTTAATTGGCATTGTATTTCAAATAATTAATTCGGTATCTTACCACACCAACATATATGTGTGTTATACGGGATCTGTACAGGTTTACAACTTGACAACATCGTGCATCATATCCAGCAGATTTCAATCTTTAAAATGGTATATAACAACATTGGTACATCGAGGCCTAAAGGTGAAACGATCTCCTTAAAAAGCCCGCTTATTTGAAACAATTAGATGGACTATGTTGTAAGATACAGGGAAAGAGGGGGTATTTTTAAGAGTAACCTAGAACTGTGTCTTGTTTATATCTGTTAAGATATCGGTTAGAGATGTTGTTCTAAGATCTAAATAAGTTGTATTCAATCTAAAAACGGTTGTGCAACAGTTTTATGGAACAATAAGGTGATTATTTCTTTCTGTGGCTAAGTGTTTTACTGTGTATAAACTACCCCACCCACCATATGCAAATTGACGAGGTATATGAGCATTATTTCTGCGTATAATTGATTGAAATGTGTTTTGTATATCTCTTCTGGTTTATTTGATTGTGATTTTATGAATTTGAAAGAATGCATTCCTAAGTAATATGGTTAAAAACGATTTCTATTTGACAAATGTGTTTCAAATTATTTATGTGTTGTCTTACCCCACCCACATATTTGTGTGTTTACACAGGATCTGCACAGGTTTATAACTTGACAACATTGTGCATCGTACCTAGCATTTTCCAAGCTTTAAAATGGTATATAACAATCTTTCATCAGACGGCCTATAATAAGGTAATTTTATTTATGTTTTCATAAATCCTCGTTGATGCCTACAGTTGTCGCCACATCGTATGGCACGTGTTTTTGTTTTGTTTAACGTTCAATTATAGCGGACGAGAAGTCACCTGGCAGAGCATTACATTCGATTAGCATGGGCTGCTCTGCCAGGTCGATTATCGTCCGCTATACACTTGAACAAAATATAAACATTGTGCCATACGATGTGGCGACAACTGTAATGCCCACGAGATACATGTACATGTTTAGTGGGCGGGCGTTGAGCGCCACATGCTTCTCTGTGCAGTATACCGTTGCATATGACCAAATTCGTATATCAACATAGGTCAAGCACGTGTACTTTCCATGCGATCTTTTATTATTGCTTGCATTCAAATGAAATTCCATTTTTCCTTTCCCAATAACTTCTATATTGAATATTATCATTTTGAACAGATCTTGATCAGCATATTTAACATTTTTCAAGTTTAAATGGGTAATATATGTACAACTGTCGTAAATTACGACGGCGATCAACAAATGCTAATAATGTTTTCGGACTGCAATGACGCCTCGTGTTGACAAAGAGGAATAATCCATCAAGAACAATCACTCTAGTCGTTTTTTAAAAATGTCAGTTGTCTACATGTTCTTTCTAATTAACCAGAGGGGTAAATTCTAAACAGGAATCGTGAAAAATGTTGTTTTTAACTACTTTCCACGCTATGAAAAGTAACATATAGGTCGTAGTTGATCCCTCTTCAATTTCCGTTGCCATGGATGATTCCCAAAATTGCCAGGTTAAAGTGTCGTTAATTTCCGTTGCCACAGATGATGCCCAAAATTGCACGAAGTGTTTGGTATCTAATGATGGATGGAATACATTAAATAACATTAAGGTCCCTTTTCAGATTCTGACTATTATACCTTACATTTATATATCGTTGGTGTAAATACAAAACCTCGTATGTCGATTCTTGCGATTTTCAAAGTACAAACTTGTGTGCCCAGTGACAGACAATTCTTGTAGGTTTTGAGATATTTTATTGATTAGTATTGATTACAAATCATTTGTGAACAATATGTCCAAATTTCAAGTAAAATATTTCAATTTGGGAAAAGTTATTACACTTTTTTCCCTCCCCTTTGAAATTTTCCAAAATCGAGATACGAGGTTTTGCATTTGCAACGACGATATCTAATTCAATCATTGGAAAATTGGAACGATTTTACCCAGTTAACCATGACGTAATTTCGGACAAACAATGCTATTTCGAAGGTGTTGTTATAAAATCGTGTAACTACGGCTTAATTCAAGCCGTATAATAGATTCACTATTAAACGAGAATAATTACAGTAGAACTGCTTTATCAAAACAACTGAAACAAGACAAATTTTTGATGCATAGCATCCAAAGTAGCCCAGAATCTTTTGGTCAGCAATAATTCAAAAAGTTTCTGCATGGTGTCTACTTGAAAATGATGGGAACAGGCACAAATTACCGATTTTTAGGCCAGATCGAATAAGGACTATGTGTCTAGAATGGGTAAAAGACATCTTTAAAATTAAGTTTCTGTGATACCAATGTTTAGTCGTGAGGTATGGCCTTGATTTATGCATTCGATTTGGCGTACCAGTATGCTATTACAAACGTTGAGACTTTGATAGGTTCAGATCAAATTGGCAGTGGTAATAATGTTTGATAATTTGTTTGACTAAATTTGTGGACTAAATTATTTAGCAAGTGGCAAGAATCCGACAGTTTCAATTTCAATGTACACGACAAAAACAATCCATGTCAAAAGTGTATGTCATAGTATACAAATATTAGTAGAAAATAAAACATTTCTGAATATATCTGGATTTCTCAGATCTCATATATTTTCTAACTATTATTATATCCCTTATTTTACTTATTAGGGGTGTTTTAAACATGGAAAAATACTGAACGACATTCTGTCAGTTTGAATCTACTACATGTTGTGAAGAAGCTTTGAGAGCCAATCATGGGTGTTGATCAGACGGTATGTATGCACTAGCCGATGAGGATCCATGTTTGACTATTTGCTTGCTAATAATGTCAACCATATGGTAAATCGAGTCATTTTTCCTTAAAGTTCACAATGAGACTTATTTAGCTATATCGGAGAAATGGAGCTGATGGCGCCGAAATGGAGATTGTTATTTCAATAACTTGGTGGTCGTAATATGAATTCACATTTATCTAACTTCAATATCAAATACTTGTAAATGCAGCAAATATTTTGAAAAAAAAAAGAATTGCAAGCTCGACCAAAAGCAATTTCCATGTCGCTTCCGCGACTGTAAAAGGCGACATTCCGCGTTTTATCTTGTCGCGTGACCCTTTCAAGCATTCTGGTTTAAACTGATATTGAATTATAAATTTGAATTGATAAAGATGTTCAACATACCATGGAAATATTTTGGCAAACAGAAAAAATGCAGGGGTCCGTATTATCAACGATCGTACGATTTGTTTTTGCGTGATTACTTGAAACAGCAAACCTGATTGGCCCAATCTGATTTCTCGTGCAATCAGATGTTTTGTTACACAGTTTACACAAAATCGTGATCGTAAGATCGTTGATAATACGGTCCCCTGGTTACCAGCATTTTTTCTTTCGCCTCTATGTTGTCCAAGCCTTTTCCTTTATGAAGCTTGAAATCCAAAGCTTGTTTAGAAAAATGTTAAAGGGCTTACCTTCACTGACATGAGTATGAAATAATCATACCATAGCGTTCGATAAAATACAAAATTAAAGTTTACAGAAAGAATAATGTTTTGAATGCTCAATGATTTTGCTCATGTTCAGCAGCTGAACTAGAAGAAATGAAAAAAGTATTATGTAAAAAAATATAAAAAAAACCGAGCGCTAGCGAGATTTGAACTCATGACATATTAGCTATGATGAACTCTAAGTCCGGTGTCGTAACCACTGCACCACTCAAGCTTTTACGTATGATAAAGCTTACAAAAGTTTATAGTATTTACACAATAGGATTCGGTTTTTCGTTTAAACAAATACGTCATCGTCACGCCTCACTGGTCTAAAAATAGATTGGGAATCCTCTATCGTACAAATATGGCTGTCTATCTCGCGAAGTTTTTCCACGATCAGCTTGCTGAAGATGACGTTCTAAGAGCTGGATTACCGTAATCATTTGTTGAGAAACATTCTAATTAAGAGTTGAGAAGGTTGCTGCACTGTCGTGTACTTTTTAAGGTAACTATGAAATAACTAGTTGACAAGTAATGTTTACACATACGGTCCTGCCTAGCTTAGATTCGCCGTGCCGCTCGTGCGTACTCGCTTACCCTTTCCAAAACGCCAAATGTCATGTTGGGCCAAACTGAAAAAAGTCTGCAGATGACAAAACGGGTGTGAATACTTTTAGTGTTTTATGTCAGAGAAAATATCAAGGCAAAAGTAGAATGATCATCAATATCCAAAGAAGTTATTCACACTCATTTTGTTTGCTGTGCAGGTCTTTTCAATTTGGTCGATCATCATTTTCTTCTTTTGTCTCAATGTTTTCCCAATACTTTTCTGTTGGGGACATCAAAACCGGTCTTGTTTAGGAAATGATTTATCTGGGAAAAAACTAGAATTTGTCGCTGAATGTGATTTGATACCCCCATAGGCTTTCAATATGCCTACAACAGAGGGCAATAACTCATAAAATACGCAAGGTAGAGTTATGCTCATTGTACGTTTCACTTCTCCTTGGTGAGATCTATCTACCCGCGAAGTTTCATGATCATAGCTACTTTACTTTTAAACTTTTCGATGTTTTTTTTCTGATTAAGCTGCTGAGGAATGTCAAGAAAAAACGTTTGTCATTTCTGGTCTGTCTCCGTATCTGGAATCAATGTTGCATGTTTAATATGCGCAATGTTTCGTAGTTTTAGTTCCCGCCTGCATTATCTATGATCGACTAATATCTCGCTTGAAAATGATAATTGTTCGCTAACACTGTTACGAAAAAATTGTCCGATTCATGACCGATAAACAAAATATTAGACTGGTACCCGGCAAACGTTGTTGAGGGATTTCCCATCAGAAATCTATTTTTAGCACACGAGCCCGCGAAAATCATTCCTTATTTGGATTTGTCCCTATCGAAATTGAAGGATATGAAACAATGAACAAATTCATATTTTTTGCAGTATATTTCCTCGTGAATGTCTTAACATGTCAAAAAAATATGCTTTTAATTTAATAATCCTTATCGACATACATTTCAGCCATTTTGAACAAATAGGTCGAACATTTTGTACAATGGTCGCATAACAAACTCTACACGGGCATATCTCATAGTTCATGGCTCGGCTTCCAATAAAAAAGTAAAGCGTATTTGAAGAATTCATGAAAACTTTCTTATTGATTTACAAATATACAAAAAGGGAAAAAATATCTGGCGTGAGTGGGTTTCGAACCTATGGAACAAAAGTGTTCAGACTTTGTAAAGCCTAGCACTCTATCCATTAGACCACAGCGGCACGTGTGTGATTTGATACCAAAACAAAATTAAAATGTACATGTAGTAGTATTTACCAGATTAGATTGGTTATCGCCCCTGAGTTGGTCCATAGAAATAACGAAACACATTAGTAAATACCAAAACACATTTACAGTATCGATTTTAGAATGGATTAGTTCATAGCGAATATATATTACCGTTATTTATTCAACACTTCATACAAAATTCTCTTATTGCTGTTATTAAGCATAAACATCAATAGTTAATATGATGTGTTATAGTTCTTCGTGTGTTTCGGTATTTCTGTGGACCGATTCGGTCACATGATTAAGCGGTTAGTAATTCGCATCTGTGTGAAATTAAAATATTATACAAATGCAAGTTTTATGCTTTATATTTCCTCGTAAATGGTGTAAGCATGTAAAACAAACATGTTGTTAATGTAACAATCATTATCAACGTAAAATTTAACCAGCTTCAACAAATATGTCGAACATTCTGTACAATGATCGCCTCCCTAACTCTGCACGTTAATATTTAAAAATCGTTACAAAGGTAGCCCAGCTTAAGGCTGGGCTACCAATTATTCTCGTTTATAAACAATTCAAAATCTTTTACTAATGAAGGAATAGGCCTATAACGGATAATAGGGGAGGCAGGGGGTATATGTGACTATTTATAGTAACAACATATACATATTCATACCTGTCCACCCTAAAATAAACCAAATTATTTGTATCGATTCTCGTTTAACTTTGAACGTATAATAATTGTGAATCTATTATAGTTACGCGATTGTATAACAACACCGACTGTTTATCAAAACATAACGATAAACCAATTCTATTTTAGCACAAAGTTCATCGTAATTATACAATCTTTTAGAATAATCTAGCAAAGAGACTTACTAATCATATCTGGAAAAGACAAAAAATCCATTTCTAATATAATCGTACGTAAATAGGCCGTACAAATTTCAAACTCACTTAATTACACGACTATACAAAACTCCACATCAATCGGACACAAACATACTAAATAGCGATGATATATAGTGCTCCTACGATATTCCGAATCCCGCCAAACAATAAAAGATATATCAATTTACTAACCATAGGTTTTACAGATCAAAATGAAACCACATCGATGAAAATCACTATTTGATGATATATTGACGAGACGTTTTGATCGTGTTTCTCTACAATAACAGGTTTTTATATGTTAAAGGTTTATTAATAAATATCAGGTTAGTATGGGACAACTTGTACATGTAATTCTCTACGTTTAAGGTACGAATAAGGAGAACATTATTTTCCCTGACGGCTGTCTATAAAGCGCAGTAAACGTAGGTTGCACGTGATATATCCATTTAAGGTTATATTCATATAGGTACATGTATAATTGTTGTATATTAGATTCGTTCAGTTTTGAATGGCCGCGAACGACGCACGTGTTTTTTTATTTCTCTAGAATCGCTTGGTTTTGAAGTTAGGATATGTATACTCAGTACATTTAATTCCGCAAAGACACTTCGTTCGGTGACAGAGTGGAAATAGAAAGCAAATGCTACATAACGCTCTTTAATTTTCGTCGGTTTATCTAATTCCTTCGATTTAAAAAGGTAGAAACTGTAAGAAACAACAGGAATCCATGGTTAGGTAGGTGCTCCAGCCGCCGCGATATAACCCTGACAGTTGAAAACGGCGTAAAACTCCAATAAACTCAAACTCAATTTTTTAAAAGGACAGATCCTCCAGTTGTTACTGCGCAACTTTTTGCACATATCATAGATAACGAAATAAAGCTGTTTCAGCAATTGGCCCTTTCAGCAAAAGTATTTTTACATTTAGTTAACGTTTGATTGATAAATGACAAGACCCTTTTCGGTTATTTCAAATTTCTATGTTTGGACAATTGAAGTGTAATAGTACTCGGATGGTACATTTCGCTTTCTGTTCCGCGTTCAACATGTGGCGTTAGCGATAGGAAAGGAGCAACAAAAGCAAAGTGGTGTCTTTATGATCTAGTTCGCTCCGGATGGACACAAAAGATGACACTTTTTATTATCTAAAGCTGGTAATAAGGAAGAAAAGGGATAAAAGAAGTGAAACAATTTCGGACAGGGCTGCAAAAAGTAAACCAAATTTTACTTATAACTAAGAAAAACGCTTGGTTTGATATATTTTTCTTTTTTTGTTTTTGTAGGTATGACCAAGCGCTATGTCCAGGGTGGATAATCACGTGACCGGGAAGGATACACTGTATTAGAAAATGGCGGCTTGAACTCCCGCCTGGGATCAGTTTTCAGGTAATTTTCCTCGTTAAACCAAGTTTCTGGTGAAGAGACATAGCCTATCATATGCGCATTTTCATTATTCGAGCTCCGCCACCAACAACTACACACAAAAACATGCATTTTTGTCAAACATCGTGGCAGTTTGCGTCCACTCGCAACCGGCCACATGTTTTTGGGTGGATACAACGGACGAGTTCAAGCCTATTTTGGACAAAATTACCTTTAAATGCCATATACTTCAACAAATTCCTTATGAAATCGTAGGCTTTAGTCAAACACACTCAGTGGCTAAGTAAGAACTACAGGGAATGATGCGCTTTTCTAAAAATCAAGGTTTTGGCTGATGGATACCTCGCATCATTCATCTTGTTTGGGATACACCGTACTCTGGCATAATATACGTTTCATATGGATTGTGCAATTGAGCTCAAGATAGTAGATACAGCGAAAACAACTTTGTATTGTATGTCAATTATCTCACTGTAATGACGTAAATCGAGCACACAAATATATATAAGTTGAATACTGTATTTTAAACTCCTAGAGTGCCCCCAACATAAACACGGGACATCTGCATCGAGACACACACACACAACATAATCTCATTTAATAATCAATGTCTATGAAGGTTGAAATCTGTAGAAATACGGACTTAAATTTAGCAGAAGACAATTTTTTGGATTGACCAATTCCAAAATGAAAAACTATTAGATCAACCGAAAGTTTAATAATTTGCACGCTACCAATTGAACTTTAAAAGACAATTTGTTAAAATGACCAACAATGTAGATATGGGGAATTTTCGATCTTGTAATCTTGTGAAAGTAAGCTACATGTATGCATGACTTGATTGTGTTCCCTCTATGGATGAAGTGGTATAGTCTGCATGAATGCATAATCAATCGCCACTTTATCCAGAGGTAATGCTAAGAACGATAATTGAATGAAGCTAAAAAAAACTTGTTGAATTGTGAAGAATTTTAACAGACAAATTAAATATTAATTCATTCCCACGGCTTAACTCTTTTTGACTCATCGGAAGATAAAGCCTTAGGAAAACATTGTGGAAAATGAAGAAATTGCTTGTGACAAGACATGTTTTCATTTCCCATAACGTTTTCTACCAGAATTTTTTTTAATCCTTTCCATGACAAAGTTTAAGTATTATCTAGTTTGAAAGATGCTGTAGTCTACAATTTTTTGTTTAAAACTAAAAGGAAGGGATTTGTATAAAATATGCACATAATTTGTAAATATTGAGGAAAAGGAAGATGATTTTAATTTCTTTCTCCCTTTTCTTCTATATTTACTGGAGGTTTAAGGTTTTGTTGCGTCAACATTTTACTTGTATTATAAATTGTTTGGGAAATGGTTATATTCATTAATATCATCCTTACAATGCTGTTTGTTTGAATAAATCTTGTATGTATTTTTCAGGTGGTGTTAATCTTCTCTAACAAGCCACTTTAACATAGCAGGTAGATCAGTATTCTTGGTCCAGGTGAATTCCTAGAATGAGCGGACATGTCTGAATTCATGGAGGGCCACATGCCAGAAATATATCAATATGAATGCATGACTGAAGACTTCATCAACATGATAAAATGGCAGAAAAGAAGAATCAAAATATTTCGGTCACATCTGTCATTCTGAACATTTTTATGCATGTTTGAACTCTGTAAACATGGATGGTGTTGATTTAGTGATGTTTCATACTGATGTGTATATAGGCGGAGGCGTGGAAGCCTAGGCTTCAACATAATTATTTTTGAAAGTGTGCCCATTCCAAGACAATTTGTGGAATCAGAACACTAGATGCCCCGGAACCCCTACAACCCATAATACAATGTAACATATTACAATAATTTTGACTCTTCCAAAATCAATCATGTTAATACAGATGACAATTTCAAGTGAACGTAATTTTATATTTGTGGTCTCCCTGGGTAGAAACCATTAGTGGGAATGAGGAAATTTCAGCATTTTCCACAACATTTTCCGAAGCTTTTCTGTTTTGGGGCGTCAAAATGCGTCAAATGAACTAGACTACAGATCTACACCTTGGGCTTCTGTCAACATAACAAAATTCCTGGCTACGCCCCCGTCATACATGATGATGAAGACCACAGTCAAGCTTCAAGTTGTTTTCATGGATAATGGTTCCAAGTCTTGCCATGACCAGACCTACAGCTTTTAAAGTTGTTCAATCGTTGTGAATCTGATACTACTTGGTATTCTTATATAGAATAAAGTATTGCCATTTGTACAATGTGATATTATTTTACCCTTTGTAAGACAACAAAATTTTAGTTTGGTCCAAATTCAAAGATGTTGCAGACGACAATTTCAAGTGAATAATATTTTATGTTTTGATCTTTCAAAAAATTCTTGATTGAAAATATCATTGTGGAAGATGAAAATATTGCTTGCTTGTCACAGGCAATTTCTTCATTTTTTCACAATGCTATCATAACTTATATTCATAATCCTTTATCTTGTGTGTCATCAATTTCAAAGTATCATGATGTGGTCATGGATTAATTCTTTCAGCTAGACTGGTCAAAGTTGAAAATGGTTGTTGACAATAATGCAAACCTGGAAAAAAAGCAGTTCCAGTCACAGAATAATTTTTCTGTTGACTTAACCCTTTACCAAACAGCAAACGTTTGGGGTGGTCTTATTTCAAATGCTGATGCAGTCCACAAAATGGATGTTGATAAATATAGAATTTGTATGCCATGTAGCCTGGAAAATATTGAGGAAAAAGGAGAAAATGCTGAATGTGCTGAAAGTCAGCATTTTCTTCTTTTGTCTCAATGCTTTCCCAAGCCTTTTCTATTGAGGAGTCAAAATAAGGTTTTGTGTGGGAAAGAGTTAAGCCATTATCAAACGGCAAAAGTTGGACTGATCCAAATCCAAAGATATTGCAGGCAACAATATTAATGAATGAATGAAATTTGACATAATTTTTGTCGTTCTGTGTAGAAAACATTGTGGTAAATGCTTTATTTGCTTGTCACTGGCATTTTCTTCATTTCCCACAATGTTTTTAAAGCCATTATCTTTTAGTAGGGAATCAAAAAGATTCATTGTGTGGCAATTGGTTAAATTTTACTACAGATTTTCCATAGAAATATGTCAAAAAGAGTCTAAAATATCATCAGAAATACCGCAGTGGGAAAAGGAGGAACCATTGACCAGTTGGGTATTCAAGAAAAAAGCCTTTGAAAGCATCGATTTGGAAAAGGATGTATTAACAGTTTCATCTTTTTCCACCAAGTTATAGATGCAAGTCTGATTAAATAATTGCGCCAGCCGCCATGCATAAAGGGGTATAATCTAATAACGTTTCATATAGAAAGAGTCAGATAGTCAGATTAAAAATACTTTATTTTTAAACATAGCCATCTTCCAGTTCAAAACACTTATTACATAAAGCCTTTCCCAAACAGCAAAATTTCAGGTTTTTCCAATTAGAAAGGGGCTTCAGATGACAAAATTTGTGTAAATTAAGACAGGATCTGTGAACAAAACAACAGAAAATAATGAGGCAACAGGAGAAAATGCAGATTATCAGCATTTTCTTTTATTACCTCAAAGCTTTCCCAAACCTCTTCTATTTCAGACATCAAAACAAGATCTTGTTTTGGAAAGGGTTAAGTTTGCCAATCACTGATGCTCGATCTATAACAATCAACGTCTTTGTATCCTAACCAGCCTTCCTCAGCAGCAGTAGCCTACATCATCATTGTCATCTTTTTTCCCTCTCTTTGCCTCACGTTTAAAAATTAGTTCCTTCAACTTATGTTCCACAGATGAAAACACCAGTAAAACATCATGATTTTGTATTCAGCTGTTTTGTTAATGATCCAATTCAGTCATTCCCTGGAAATACAGATACAACAAATCAAGTTTGTTTTTGTAGACAAAGTATGCTTTCATGGAGTTAGGGCTGCATTAGCTTGTCATCTTACAATGTGTTCCCTGGTTTAATTTTTACACTCAATACAATTATACTAAAACAACCAATCCTAGCCATCTGACAGCCTTTCATGCCAAAAGAAAAAGAAATCTCAATGGTCTTTCCAAACAGTATCGAGGAAAAGAGAGAAAATGCTGGCTATTAGAATTTTCTTCTTTTGTCGCAATGTTTTCCCAAGCCTTAAGGGGGAATGCTCCAGTTTTTCGGAACACTCGGTCTTTACTGTAGTAAATTAAATGTTTTGTACCAATATGTTTTGCTACCATATTTTCAATAATATTATACATCATTACAATAATTATTTACCATTTTCGACGGTAAAAATGTATTTATTATGCGAAACTGATTTCATCAAGATGGAAGTCGATTATTTATAGCAAGACAGTCGTAAGTGTGTATGCAGTTACCACCGTTTTTACGTCATTTTATTCATGTGTAGCCGATAAAAATTACGGTAATTCACTTATAAGTGCGCTGACCTATACGTTTTAATTTTGAATTATTACCAGGACATGTTGCTTAATACAATGAGGGAGTTTCATCAAATTCTATTATGTAGAACCTGAAACATTTCCAAAAATATGCAAATTTTGACATAAAACACTCCAGCTTCGTTGATCTAGCCGAACACGTGAGCATGCTGTTTTATACATTTATGCGTTTATAGAAGCACATATTTTGGGTTTTCTGTTCTTATGAAATGTAAGACGTTACTTAAATCCATTTTCCGGACTAAACGATGAATATACAGCATTTTATTAGCATTTAATTGACCTTGGATAGGTGCAAGAAATTGTGCCTTTTTTCAATGTAGGGGTATGTGATACGAATGCCTATAAAATTCAAACAAGATCGCTGACCATCCATTTTTATTTTATTTTTCAATTGGTAATAACATGTAATTTCAACATACAAAATATAAATAAATTCTATTATTGGGAAAAAATAAAGGAAACTGGAGCATTCCCCCTTAAATTTGCAGCACCTAACAGTGTGTTTTCTGCAATTCTTTCTTTATTACAAACACTGCATACAATTTGAATCAAACACTGTTCGGCAAATAAAAAATTTATAATTCTATTGGACCAAAAATAGTCAGTGATTCAATGAAACTTTAGCACAGCGGCTGCGTTATTTTCCAGTCATATAGTGTGACTTGTTCACCTAACCATGTGTTTCTAGTATTTCTTGAACCTGTACCAACAATTAACACAATGAAAATACAATCTGAACAGCCACCTGCTCATCCCATTTGGTGATGGAGATATAAATTTTGTCCAGTGTTAGCAAGGATATTGGCAGAGCCAGGGTTTTAACCTACTTTCGTTGAATTGGTGGTATCCGCAGTTACCCACTAAAATATCCCGACTCAGCTAGAAAAGAGATTGACCCTGGAATTCTAGCACGTTTGTGGAACCAGATCATTAGAGCCGAGCGAAGGTATGAAAAATAGTGCAAAACTTGTCATTTACCATTGTTTACTGTTGTTGTAGGATCTATCTAGGCCTTGACATGTTTGATCCGTTTAGTTGTCTCTGTCAGTCGGGGTTCCGGTCATGTGGGAGAAATACTGAAATGCAAAGGCTTAGATTAGAATGAATAATGTAAACCCTTTAAAAACCTATGCTGTTGGTACACAATTGAAATTTCTAATCAATTTGATTCAGTTTCTACTGGGTATCAACAACAAAGGGTTTGATTTGGAAATAACATGATTTACATGACACTACCCCATCAGGCTTTAAAACTACATTTTCGTCGGTATAAATGCAAAACTTCGTATCTCGTTTTTGGAAAATTTTAGAGGGGATGAAAAAGAATTTAATAATTTTTCCGAAACTGAAGGGTTTTACTTGAAATTCGGACATATTGTTCACGAATAATATGTCTTTAATAATGATAAATGAAAACATCCAAAAACCTGCGTGAATCGTCTTAATTTGGGCATTCAAGTTTGTACTTTGAAAATTGCAAGAATCGACATACGAGGTTTTGCATTTACACCGACGTTTTTACATTACTATGAAATAATAACCAAGTTTATCAAAACCTGTATGAACTTTCGGCTAAAACACGGTATTTGTCCACTTTATAAATTTATGATGTTATATGCACTATAGCATTTGCAATCAACCTTTTTTATTCAAGATTTGTAATTATTGTTATTTTCATTGACTACCAAATTTTGGGGCGATACGTAGCTTTGATTTTTGAATTATTTCACTATTCACGTCCCAAAAATGGCCATGTTTGGGCGTAATATTGTCTCAACAAAACAATTTTAGAATTCAAGGTGCATGTGATGAATTATATTTGATTATTTCCAAACAACTTTATTATGATTTGATAAAACAGTTCCTACGATAAATTTTGGTAGTCTATTGTACCCATATTTTTAGAGTTGTGTCTCAGAAAATTGGACATCTATAGACCAAAGCTTGAATATTTAATGTCCGTAACTAATTGTTACAATGGTGATTTTTCTAAGGATCCATTTACAACAAAGCTTCAATAGTCTGAATATTACAGCTTTCAATATGGTAGCCTAAATGAAATAATCTGTTTCATGTTAACATAAGCTCAGGACCTTTTATTGCACTGTAAAGTGTTACGGACACTACACAAATAAAAATGCAGCCAAATATCTGATTAAAAAATTCAGATCGATTTTGTATTTTAACGCAAGCTTAGATTCTTTTTCACTAATGGCCATTCATACATAAATTTTAATGATTCAAGTAATGAATTCTTGATATTGGAATCTTATTTCATGCCAAGAAAGCTAGAAGGGTGGGTTATACTAGTGAGACACTTGTGTGCCAAATACCTTGTTTTAGCCGTTTGTAGTTGACAAATGAAATATCAAATTTTGAAAGCTAATGTACTTTTCCATGAAAGCGATAGTTGATTTATCTATTCACTGATAAAATCCCTACACATTGATAACTTTTACATCTCATACCAGCGATGGCGGCCTCCATTTGCGAGTTTTTCTTGTAGCTGTCAATCGAAATATTTAAATCTTACCCCACCCACCTCAGGATATGGTTTATCGATCTACTTGGTCTACTTGGTTGCAATTACGATGAACGAGTGGTTTCGTTTTCAAATACTTTTGAGATAATTTAACTTTCATTTAGTTTAAACAGTGTAATATTGGTTAATCTTTCGCCCTAAAATCGAAATATAGTGACCAAAACTGATTTGTACGCGAAATGACAGTAGCTGCGATATCGTAGCCACAAACTTGATGATGGGTATAGGTTTGTGGCTACGAGTCCACCCTCTTCCTTCTATGGAGCAAGACAAACACTGGGAAAACACATTTTCTTGCATGAATTTCTAAATACCAACATATCTATTCAATTGTAAATTCCACAAAACATATATTCCATGTCACAAATTCGGTTGAAAAGTATCAACAAGAATTGTTTTTATTTTATTTTCTTCCAACGGAAAATTCAAGTCTCAGTAGAATATAATGGGTGGGTACTCCGCCATTAAATTAAATTGAACTTTATTTGAAAGTGATTTCAACATAAGGCTGTGCTGGATTGACAGAAATATAAATATATTTGTGTGCTCGATTTACGTCATTACAGTGAGATAATTCAATTATTTATTATTGACATACAATACAAAGTAGTTTTCGCTGTGTACATGTACTATCTTGAGCTCAATTGTGCATTCCATATGAAACGCATATTATGCCAGAGTACGATGTATACCAAACAAGATGAATGATGCGAGGTATCCATCAGCCAAAACCTTGATTTTTAGAAAAGCGCATCATTCCCTGTAGTTCTTACTTAGCCACTGAGTGTGTTTGACAAAAGCCTACGATTTCATACGGAATTTGTTGAAGTATATGGCATTTAAAGGTAATTTAGTCCAAAATAGGCTTGAACTCGTCCGTTGTATCCACCCAAAAACATGTGGCCGGTTGCGAGTGGACGCAAACTGCCACGGTGTTTGACAAACATGCATGTTTGTGTATGTAGTTGTTGGTGGCGGAGCTCGAATAATGAAAATGCGCATATGATAGGCTATGTCTCTTCAAGAGAAAATTGGTAAAACATGAATAATTACCTGAAAACTGATCCCAGGCGGGAGTTCAAGCCGCCATTTTCTAATACAGTGTATCCTTCCCGGTCACGTGATTATCCACCCTGATGTCTATACCAAAAAAAGAAAAAAATCTTACCGCTGGAATATTTTTTATTATCAGAAACGTTGCGAAATTAGAGCAATTTCAGCTACTTTTGAAATAATGTTTTACTAAAAATTTCAAAATCATCACTAAATTTTCCAAAATTGATACTCATTTAGACAGAATAAAACATAATGAACACAATAAAGACTTATTTATGTAATCCTAGTCATTTCGAACACCTTTTTGTGGGTATTTAAGTGACACCTCATTTTTGCAATTTTAAACAAGAGTAGTCTCCCTTGCAATCCAATAACTTTTTAATTCGATTGGTGACCTATAGTTTTTAAAGTCATTTTTTTTACTTCTCATATATTTAAATATCAGTACAGAAAAAAATAAAAAAAATCTTACCGTAGGAAATAAATGGAGGATCTGTCCTTAATTTGGTTTGCAATTTTATTTTTTCATTGGGATGGAAATCCCTTTTTTGTATTTGTTTGTTTAATAGTAGTCTATTTTTTATCATGATCATTTTTTATAATTTCATTTTTAAAATAAAAGTATAATCATGTACAAAACAATAGATTTAAATTCTTCTTCGCTAGCCGTCTCGGTTGCACTGCCTTTACTAGCCGTCTCGCTTGCGATTCCCTCGCTCGTCGTCACAGTAGCGCTTTCCTCGCTAGCCGTCGCTGTTGCGCTACTTTAATCCCCGAGATCGTGTCGTCGCGTAGGTTTATGACGCAAGCCGGCACTGTTCGCTCTCGGAAGTTGTCCCTCTTGTTTGCAGCGTCTACGACTCTGTCGACATGGGCGCATGCTGTCCTCCATCTCTCTCTCGGCAAAGGCGTTGTGAGCCAGCTCCATCATACCGTCTAGTCTGCAATGTTCATTTCAAAAGTATTTATAGCGGACGAGAAATGACCTGGCAGAGCAGCCAATGCTTATCGAATGGAATGCTCTGCCAGGTCAATTCTCGTCCGCTATATGTATTACAATTTCATTATTATTATGTAAAGGTTGAACGATTTGAATATCACAAAAACAAGGTTAAATTGTGTTTTATTGAAATCCTTTAGAAGATTGACACCCTTTGCGACAATATATCGACTTCGAAAAACATAATAAATTGCATGTTGCAGTCTAATGGGAATTTATGTTGACTTATTTTTACTTTATTCAAAATTTTATGATAGTATATGACACAAGTCCCCCTCACCCATTTATGAAAACTCATCGTTTTATGCACTTCCCTATTTCTGCTTAAAGGTTTCGGGTTTAAAGGCTAGTGTTTAACTCGAACTTCGATTATCTCGACATATTTTAGAAGCAAAAGTCCACATATCGAGTTTATTCTTCAATCAACATACCTGAAAGTGTTATTTCTTGATCAAACAATGGACTCAGCTTCGACCAAATCAGCTCTATAGGGTTGAAGTCCGAGTGGTACGGAGGGAGGCGCAGACTCTCATGCCCCTGCTGTCGCACAAACTCGTCCAACACATATGTCGGTGGAGATCGGTGGAGAACGTCATTCTCTGCTGAACAACCCCCTCCTTCTCCATCAAGACCTGTCTGTTGTCCGAGGCCCGTCTCCAGCTAATACCCATTTCCTTCAACAGCCTCCTGAGGTGTTCCCTTCCTCCAGGGATCCCTTCCTCCGTAGATCCTCAAGCAGCCGGGATACAATCGGCACATGTTTCGTCTGTAAAAGAAGTGGACCTAGCTCTTATAACTGATCTGTCGAAGTCATCAACCTCCTTCAGCCGACCGGTTCTAACTCGGCGTACCGGTGACGACAATATCCCCGTCTCTCGGGCCTTCCTCAGGATATTGCTGACTGTCATCCTACTCACGCCAGTCCGCTTGGCTGTGGTCTGAAGGCATGGTGCTCCTGTCCTTCTTTTCCTTCTACGGTTTTCGCTCAGGCGAAATATCGCGGTTTTCTCACGCGAACGTAGTTGTTTCATCTTCTCAGTAAAAATGCTATGTAACACCTGAACATGGGTAAAATCGTATATATGTAAAAGTATCGTGCAGTGCAAGATTCGCATACTTGCTCGATCACGATTATTTTCGGGAATTATTATTCAAAGAATATATCATAAAAAAGTATAAAGATATGGTAGAGTTCGAACTTATACGAAGGAGGTAATAGCGCACATAGCGAACTATACTCTTTCACCAACTGAGTTTTCGGAACGTTAGAATAATTATGGTACTTAGTTCTATAAGTACACGGAAAATCTCATATTGGCTGACGGAATTGGCCGATTACGTTTGTTTATAAATATTCACAGCGCACGGTAACTACGGTAACAATACGAGAATTTATGATGACGCATTTCATAATAAGGAACAATTTTCGTGGGATCGTGTGCTAAAAATAGATTTCTAATGGGAAATCTCTCAACAACGTTTGCCGGGTACCAGTCTAATACTTTGTTTATCGGTGATGAATCGGACATTTTTTCGTAACAGTGTTAGCGAAAAATTATTATTTTCAAGCGAGATATTAGTCGATCATAGATAATGCAGGCGGGAACTAAAACTACAAAATATTTGCGCATATTCAACATGCAACATTGATCCCAGAAACGGAGACTGACTAGAAATGACAAACGTTTTTTTTTTATTTTATTTTTTTTTGTGAGATTCCGCAGCAGCTTAAGCAAAAACAACATCGAAGTCTGAAAGTAAAGTAGCTATGATCATGAAACTTCGCGGCTAGATAGATCTCACCAGGGAGAAGTGCAACGTACAAGGAGCATTTTATATATATTATAACTGTACCTTGCTTTTTTGTGAGTTATTGCCCTTTGTTGTATTGAAAGCCTGTAGGGGTGTCAACTCACGTTTAGCAACACATTCTAGGTTTTTCTAGATTAATTCTTTCCAAAACAAGACCGGTTTTGACGTCCCAAACAGAAAATTCTTGGGAAAACATTGAGGCAAAAACAGAAAATGATGATCGACCAAATTGAAAAGACCTGCACAGCAAACAAAATGAGTGTGAATAACTTCTGTGGATATTGATGATCATTCTACTTGTGCCTCGATATTTTCTCTGACATAAAACACTTAAAGTATTCACATCCGTTTTGTCATCAACAGACTTTTTTTCAATTTGGCCCAACATGACATTTTGTCGTTTAGGAAAGGGTAAGCGAAAACGCACAAGCGGCACGACGAAGCGAAGGCAGGGTCGGTCGTATGTTTAAACATTACTTGTCAACTGCTTATTTAATAATTATACCTCACGATAAATGACCTGGCAGAGCAGCCCATGCTAATCGAATGGAATGCTCTGCCATGTCAATTCTCGTCCTCTATACCGATCTTAAAAAGTACACGACAGTGCAGCGACCTTCTCAACTCTGAATTATAATATTTCTCAACAAATGATAACGGCATTCCAGCTCTTAGAATGTCATCTTTGGCAAGTTGAACGTGGAAAACCTTCGCGAGATTCACAGCCATATTTGTACGATAGGGGATTCCTAATCTATTTTTAGACGACTGAGGCGTGACGATGACGTATTTGTTTGTAAACACGAGAAAATCGAACCCTATTGCACATTATTTCAATTTCGAAATGTGTCATGCTCACACCGCACGTTTTTCCATTATATTAAGGTTTACGAACTGAGAATTAAAACACCACTTTCTAGCTATACGAAATGCATCAAATTACACACACTTATAAATACACTTCACATAAGTTGATTCACCATGTCGGATTTCAAAATAATGCTTCAAGAAGAAAATAATTTATAAATATACTGTGTACAAAAAGTTTAGCACCCTTGAAAAATGTCCTTTCCTAGTCAAAAACTATTCCAATAACCATAAAAACAAAACTCTAATGTGTTTGAAAATTCAATTTTCTGGCGCTTCCTGAAAATTTTGTTTCAGAATTCTTAAGCGGTAGTTAGGTATCTTACAGTTGAGAACATCATGAAATTGACATTAATTCCATTCCATTCCGATCAAAATCATTCCATTCAAACGTTCATTCATTCCGCTCACAAAACCATTCATAGCTCTCAATGAACGTTAAAAACGCTCACAGGTTTAATTGGCTGTTATAAAAAGAAGGCATTTCATTGGCTGAAATATTATCGTGGGCGTATTATCGATAAACCTTCATACCTATAATATTGGTAAATTTCCGATATCGAGCTTTTACTATTTTAAGATCACGTTTGAATGGTTGAAAGGTTATCGTGGGCGTGTTATTGACTTTTTAGATACACAAAATCATTCAAAACGCTCATTCCATTCATCCGTTTATTCGCTCATAAAACATTCCAATTCCACTCAAAATGTCAATTTCATGATGTTCTCAACTGTACGTTAAAGTGCACAGGGGTACGTCAGATATCGAAAATCAAGCAAATTTCAATGACGCGAATGTCCAGCATAAGCAGCTAGGACCGCCATTCAATGTCTTCCCATGTTGTAGAGAAGCTTCCTGACCACACAGAAAGGAATTTTGCCCATTCATACTGCAGATGACGCTCATTGCCATTGACGTTACAGACGTCATTACTTTCTCTAGCCTGACGTCCAACAATGTTGTTTGCGTGTTCTTTTGCTGATGATTAAGCAGTTCAGGCGTAGATCATTCAGTATGTTCCTTGGAGTAAGTGGGTGGTGATTATCTTATTGAAATATCACAACGTTGTGTCGTTGTAAGACGGTCCTGTGACACGTTGGAATATTTCATTGCAGTACCCTTGCACCGTTTGGTTGCCAATAACTGAAATGAGGCCTGTTTAACTGTTTTCATCTGTTCCTGCCTAAAATGACGCTGCACTCGACGTAACAGTCTCAATGATGACGTTATTGGTATCAAGCCTTACGCATCTTCTCTGACCACATATCCTGCCGACAGTTAATGACACGTAAAATGAGATTCGTCCGGACATCAGTCCAATGTCTCCCGAATCAATATCGATGTGTCAATACCAACTGACGCCTTGCCTGTCGATGCTTAACGTCATTGGCGTAAGATCGGAGGACCCTGATGCAAGTTGTGTGGAGCCTGTTCCGGACAGTCTGGTCACTAACGGTATAAAAGATTTTTTGGCTAGAGGATATAATTGTCCTAAAATCGAAAACCATCTTCTGCATGATAGTTCACAGGTTAAATATTGAGCTAAAGACATACGCCACTCTCTAAGGCGTGTTCTTTAGGGCTGATTTTTAAGACACATTGAGGTTTCTCAAGATGTTTTGATATCATGCGTTTTCATAGCAAGATCTTTAAGCCGCTAAACGGGAGGTGCCATTGCCCTTCTTCTTACTGAACCCCTCGGTCAATTCTGTTTAAAAGTAATGTGAAGAAAATTTGACCGATTTGTTCCGAATGATCCATAATTTATATACCGTGGCATTCCAAATACTCTAAACTTTATACTTAACGACGTCATCATTTTGGTTGATCTTCAATAATGTTTTTATCAACTGATTTTTTAAAAAATTACCACGCTTAGATCAAGCTTTTTCATGACATTTGTCCACATTCTCTGCTTAAAACCGAAGTCAAATTTGTCACCTGATTATCCACCGTGATTTTGTCTAGACAGATTTCATACCTCGAATATATCGCTGCTTCTCAAAGAAAATCTAGTAACTGCAGCTTAAAACAAGCTGCAGTTACGAGGTTTTCATTGAAAAGTGACGACATCCTGCCATGTATCATTCGATGTTTGTCAAAATGATGGTCTTAGAAGATGTCGTTCCACCTATATTATTGGCAAAAGAGTTGACAACGTTGTACGTATTTCTAAATTATATTTTACATAACATATCAATAATTATTATTGTAGTTTTTGTATAGTTGGGAAATTCTATTTTAATGAAATAAATAAATACAATGTAACGATTTATTTGTTTTGTGACTTCCTCATGAACAAAAGAGATATCGACACTTTTCAACAAAAAACTTCGTAACTGCAGCTTATTTAACTTGTAACTGCAGTTACGATGTTTTCATTTAAAAAAAAGGACTACATGTAGGTCTAGCATTTGTCCTGTTTTGACGTTTTAGCCCGAAATATGCTCAAACCCGTTTAAAATATAAATTGCTGATAATCATCATTTTCTCCCCTTGTATCAATATTTGCTGTGCTTTATTATACAGAAACCATAGTGTATCTGTAACAAAACCCACTTTGTTGTCTGCAGCAGATTTTGAAGTAGACCAAATAAGAATTTCAGTTTCCAAGTCGTTTGTTAAATATTAACGAAGTGTCAAACAGTCTTTATTTTTATAGTCGAAGATAGACTTTTGTAAATTTCTGGTAAATACACGTAGCCTTTGACCACACTTTGTTTCGAAGAACGGTTTCATTCTGTTGGCAATACTATGATAGAGATCGTCTGGAGTGTGTCTGGAAAGGTCATACTGAAAAGAAAAGAGGAAGTAATAGAGAACGATTTTATCCAGTAAACCGTGAAATTATATGAAGTTATTTCGGGCAAACATTGATATTTCGTAGGTGTTGTTTTAAAATATCGTAACTACGGCTTGACTGAAGCCGTAGTTACGAGATTTTATAACAACATCGACGGTTTGTCAAAACATAACGTTAAACGTCGTCTATTTTTAGCACAAAATTCATTGCCATTTCTGTAAAATGTTGCAAAACAATAATCAGATTGAATGACATCTATAGTCCGGTCAAGACATCATGGCTCATGATTACAAAATGTACCTAATGTAAACAGTACAATATCAAACTCCAAAATTGTGTAATTTTGCTTTTCATATACCTCACGAGAAATGACCTGGCAGAGCAGCCCATGCTAATCGAATGGAAAGCTCTGCCAGGTCAATTCTCGTACGCTATACCTGCTAGATTTAAACCAACTCACGCAAACGTGTAGTGAAATAAATGATATTTTTTCCATTGTTTACATAGGAAGAGTAAATTTTGTAAACATGTGTCATGATATTGTGACCGGACAATTCTAGAATGTTCGTCATTTCATTTTCGCATTGCCAGACGGCAAATTTTGGACTGTTTCAAATTCAAACATGTTGCAGATAGACTTGATTTCCAGAATTGTGAAATTTCAAATTGTTTTGTCGTTCTGGATAGATCTTTGAAGTATTCTTTTTAAATTTTATGACAACATAAAATGTTTCTCGTTTGTGCAAGAGTTTTTGAACAGTTTTGTGCTTAAATCTTTACATATTTTCGATATTGATTAATTCGTACCGAAAGCTTTTTGGAAATAAATGAGCCAGGATCTAGAAAAAAGGTCCTTTAAGGCTTTTGAGCCCAACATGGTTCCAGACCAGCCTGCGCATACACGCAGTCTGATCAGGAAGCATGTTGTTCTCCAATAACGTCGTCATGGTCTGTAACAACAGTATGAGAGTAACATGGACCTAGGTCAGACTACAGCTAGGTGCAGTCTGGTCTTCAAACATAGCTGTCTCAAATACTATAAGGGACCTTTTACCAGATTCTAGTTCATAATGCAATGAAATAACAAAATTACCAACCTCTTTGAATGCTATATAAACTAAACCCAGATACGGCCATCTTGTTTCGTTATGGAACATCTTTTTAGATGCGTGAAGTATATTGATGCCAGTATTCAGTGCTTCAATACATCGCTTGTCATTTTGACAGAAACCTCCTCTGTAATTCCACCGGCAATCCATCATGTAAAATACACCTTGTGAAAAATGATAATAATAATAATAATAATAATAATAATAATAATAATAATAATAATAATAATAATAATAATAATAATAATAATAATAAATAATAATAATAATAATAATAATAATAATAATAATAATAATAATAATAATAATAATAATAATAATAATGATAATGATAGTAATAATAATTATAATAATGATAATAATGATAATAATAATGATAACCCATTACCACACAGTGACTCTCTTTGACTCCTCACAAGATAATGGCTTTGGAAAACATTGTGAAAATGAAGAAATTGCTTGTGACAAGCAATTTCTTCATTTTCCAGTGTTTTCTACGTCAAAAGACAACAAAAAAATTGGAATTGTCGTCTGCAACATCTTTGAATTTGGACCAATCCATTATTGATTTTGATGAGATAAAGTGCACGGAACGCGCCTTTGAGAGGACTATTCCCGGCTCTAACTCACCTTGCTTCAAATCCAGTGGTTTCTTCAAACATTCGAGCCAAAGTATTTGTAAGTGCAAAACGAAAGTGGGAAGCGTTCACGTTCACCGACAAAAACTTTCGCTTGAATGTTTGAAGAAACCACGGGATTCGGAGCAGAGTGAGTTAGACATGGGGATAGCCCTCTCATAGGCCTGCGCGTTACGTGCACTTTATCTCGTCAAAATTAATAGAGTATAAGCTGAGAAATTATACAAAACATACCTTGAAGCGGACGATTTTTTCGGTGTTAACGCTTCCCTAAAGTCACGTGGGTTACCCACCTTGAAGTCGTAGCGAACCCTATTTTACCTCGAGATTTCCGGAGTTGGACTCTTGGTCATTGTATTAATCATCAAGTATGTTTCTATTTCAATTATAGATGTAGTAGGGAAGGGAAAGCAATTACTCAAAACAAGCTTTTATGGTTTTTATTTACAGCCTTTTACACGTGGAACAAAGTTCGGGCGACTAGACACATATAATTGAATACGTTAAAATGGATGTGATTTTAGAACGTTCTACCCAGACGGCAAGGTTTTTGACTTTCGCAAATTCAAAGGGCGTGCAGACGACAATTTGCTGATGAATAAACTATTAAATTTCACCAAACAGTTTCTTCATTTTCCACAATGTTTACGACAGCATGAAATAATCTTATACGGCTTCAGAAGGCGTCATTGCAAGGGAAAGAGTTAACTACACTACTAACCTGGATGAAAGAAACAGTAAATGTTGATAAGATCCTGATCTCCAACCAAAAGTTTTCTTCTGTAGATCTGGAAATATTCTTGAATTTTGACCAACCATTTCGCTTCTCGAATTCGAGTCAAATTCATTAACAGCACACCTGAATTCAGACCTAGATATGCACGAGAAAAGGGGAAAATGTAAAGAGGTTTAACCCCTGTATTTGGACACTTAAAAGCACTTAATTTGTCATAATTTTCTTTTCAACTCAATCAATTATAAAACGCATATTCTATGGGTGTTATATTGTGGAAAATTCATCATTATCAAAAGTTTAAGGTGATATGAATATTTATTAAATCTGTTTACATGCTTCAAAAAATTATTGATCAAACTTGACCATGACGCCAAATTGTGTGACACATAAAAAGTGCCGTCCTTTTTCACACTGGTGCAAGCCATATACACGGTGGGTAACCCAAGTGACTTTTGGAAAGCGTACACACGGAAAATCGCCCGCTTCAAGGTATGTTTTGTTTAATTACTCAGCTTATACTCTATTGATTTTGATGAGATAAAGTGCACGGAACGCGCATTTGAGAGAGTTATTCCCGGCTTTAACTCACTCTGCTCCAAATCCAGTGTTTTTTTTCAAACATTTGAGCCAAAGTTTTTGTAAGTGCAAAATGAAAGTGGGAAGCTTTCACGTGCACTTAAAGAAACTTCCGCTTGAATGTTTGAAGAAACCATGGGATTCGGAGCAGAGTGAGTTATAAACGGGAATAGCCCTCGCAAATGCGCTTTCGGTGCACTTTATCTCTTCAAAATCAATAAAGTATAAGCTGAGAAATTAAACAAAACATACCTTGAAGCGGACGATTTTTTCGGTGTTAACGCTTCCTAAAAGACACGTGGGTTATCCACCGTGATATAGTGAAGGGTATCGGAAACAGTTTTTGCCTAGGTATATATGCGATTGTCTTAATTTACATATTGTCGTTAAAATACATAGAGTATACCTGTTTTGGTACAATGAGGCACAGGGTCCCAGGAATACCGTGGATCAAGTTCGTACACGATACCAAAACAATGTCGGGGTCCAAAGTTGCTAAACTGTTGCCAGGCCTCCTCGACGGACCTAAGAAACACCGAATCAGTATCCATATACATAATGGAGTCGACGTTAGTCAACAGGTCCTGGAAAATATGTAAATGTGGCGATTAGATGTATAAAAACAGAATCGTTACAATTATGTGAAGGTTAATATATCTTAATTTTGGGGAGTATGGTACATATAAATGCTTCTCTAACCAAATAGATTATACGGTTGGCAGGCATATTTAATGTTTACATATATCTCAAAAACCCAAGTGAATCCTACATCAAGTTGATCGTATTACATATTCATTGACATTTGTCTATGCTTACTGGAATAAAGAGCCTCTGTGCAGCACATGGACGAAACAGCTTTATCCATGCATTCGGTGTACAAGACTTGCAGCCCGAGATTGTCGGAAACTCAATGTTGTGTATGACCAGCTTCAACCGACCCTTCTGGCTATACGGCCAACTTGCAAACTATCATGCAAAAGAGATCAGTGGTGAAGAGATAAACATGTGCATACAGACCATAGTCGTTATCAATTAATTAAACAGTTGGTATGTGAAAAGGGACCATAAGCCCATAATACAACAAACGTTAATGAATAAATACATAAGAGTAGTAAAGAATATTTATGAAACACTTAGGATAAAATTGGTAAACATATTTAAAGAACATTCTCCCCTTGTTCAAAATTAAAAAAATGTTCTTCTGTACCGTCGTTTTACTTGAAAAAAAAAAGACAAACTGATTGCGTGTTCTTTTGTTCTTTTATTCTCTTACTAGCTTGGCTCAACAACAGATGTTGTTTCAGAAGGTCTTTATAAGGAAGTTATTCCTTGATAGCCATTTCGTGGGTTACTATTCAAGTACTTCATACAATATAAGAAACCAAATACTTTGTACATCTTCGGCGTCATTCGTTGCAGCGGTAATTTAGGAGGATATCCATATTTGTAAAGCCCAAATACCCTTACGTGATACACTGTTTTCTTCTAGCCTTGTGGCAGGCCCTGTATATGTGTTGATGTCTTGAAAAATCAAGGGAGACTAACACTCAGAAATAGAATACACATTTAATTTCCCTTTATATAAACTATACAGGAGTCAAGATCTACACTGAACAACAATTTTCTCTGTACCTTATTTTTTATATTTCTTGATACAAATGATGTTATATTTAATTGACTGATATCAGTCTACTTTTCTTCAAGTGATAACGTGTGATTTAAGTCTAGAATCGGCCAGAACGTCCGTTTGGTGTTGTCAAAAATCTTTTCAAGCAACCCTAGTTATTCTCCAACGATAATGCTGTGCAAAAGGCATATTAGCCTAAAATCCATTCTGATCATGTTTTTCTTTTTACCTTTCATGTTCAAAGGTGTCGCATTTTATCTATGTCTTTGGCGTGCTATCTTATTGACCATATTTTATATTGACGCCTGGACCTTGTTTAACATATTACATAATTCGTGTAGTTCATATTAAGTGTGACAATATTGTCTTTCGATAATTATGGTAAAAGAACTTAACGAACGGCAACAAAACGCATTATTTGCTTTTCTTTTTACTACGTAATTCAATTGGTTCTTATTTCCTCAGTTACAGTCAGTCGTTTGAACAAACAGGCACAAAGCGTAGGGACAGGTGTCGGCTGGGCCTGTATAATAAAATGTCGATCACATGACTTGTGCTTTAGGCTTTTTAATTATGAAAAATGTAGATGGATATTTGAACAGTGGTTCTTGCCAATCAAATCTTATCAAGGTAGACCATTATGTCATAGGTCTTACTAGTACAAAAATATTCCTTTGTTCACCTACTTAAAAGATGTTCGGACTGGAAACATCATTTCCAGGTGATTTTATGAAAATATTAATTAATGTTGTACTCGATACTAAGCAAACAAAAGATGAAAATACCATCTTTCTCCTCTATGCCCCAGTTGCACTATTTTCAAGCGTGCACAGCGTAAAAATAAACTTGTTAATTGGTTCAAGAAAAAGCAACAAAGAATTAAAGATTCATCCTATCTGTCTGACAATATTTAAAGTCTGATGAACTTTAAGGTTTACCATAAAACAGTTGACCGAATTCAGTTTTACTAGAACCTTGAGATTCGACTTTGTCTTAACCCTTTCCCAAACATGACCGGGTTTTGACGTCGCTATTAAAATAGCTTGGGAAAACATTGAGGCAAAAGAAGAAAATTCTGATGACCAGCATTTTCTCCTTTTGCCTTAATATAGTTCATGCTGAATTGTACACAAATCTTCCCAGTTTTCTTCCCAGTATCAATTATGTTATCTGTCACAGCTATATAACAGAAACAGTACACATGTGTCATTTTGGGAAAGAGTTAATTAAGAAATAGACATCTATTCGCATGTACACATTAATACAATCTAATAAGAATCAATACTATTATAGAAAAAACTAGAATATCACTGAACGTGATCGATATCCCCAACAGCGCTGTGTTTGTGCTGTTTGAGATGTATTGTTCCTATGGAGTGTGAACTGATCAATTGAGAAAAAGAGCAAACAAAAAAAAAAACTACTGACAAACACATGTTAATGTTGCAAAAGTTGCTTATTCTCAAGAAAATGCAAAAACTCTGTAACAAATCAACGAACCACACGCAAAATTTATTATGCATATATTTGAGAGCTACTAAGTGCACATCTCCACTTTGTTATAAATTGGCATGCGAAGTTTGAATAAAATTCGTCTTGTAGATCTAGCTTAGGAGGAATAGATCAGACAAGAAATCAACAAATCGATCAATACATGTAAATGTTACGAAAAATGACAATTTTCAACAAAGGGCCATTACTCAATTAAAAATCAATGAATCATTACCAAAATTTGATATGCATATACATATATTTGAGAGCCAGTTAGCATACCTGTAAAAGCTTTTATGAAATCTATAAAAAAGTTACCGAGAAATTGAGCGGACAAGAAATTTGACTCAGTCCAAAAACCAATGAACCATAACAAAAATTTGATATACACATACTTAGGATCTACTAAGCATACATGTTAAGTTTTTTAAGAAATCCATCCAAAAGTTACCAAGGAATTGAACAGACTAAAAACAATTCAAGGGCCATATCTCCATAAAAAATCACTGGACAGTAACCAAAATATTAATTGCACATCTCCACTTTGTAAAATTTTACATGTGAAGTTTAAATAAAATTTGTCCTGTGGTTTATGAGTAAAAAAGCGAACAAAAAATCAACAAACCGATCAACACATGTTAAATGTTGCGAAAAATGCAAATTTTCAACAAAAGGCCATTACAAAGTCCAAAATCAATGAACCAGGACCCAAAGGACCTCTATGGATATGGCGAGAAATATCCCTAAAACAGGCTCAAAGGGAAAAGTCAATTTTCAAAACATTCAAATTGATAATTATTTCGAGCTGTATTGTTAGATGTATACCAAAACCGTATGAAAAACGATTTTGTACAATCAAAACGATTCGACATGTACAGATAACTCTTGGTTTCTATACCTACCCCCAAAATTACATTTTCTTACCCCACCAGTATTCATGTAACCAGAATAAAGTTTTCTTTGATTTTATTTGCAAGATTTTTTCTCTAAATGTAAGGACAGTTGCTGTTGAAATCACAAAAGTTTCCGTTTTGTCCTTAATGCGCATGTGCATCACAGACGCGAGTTTAAAGGCGAAATCTTCCCGCCAAAAAATATGGCAATTAGTATACGAGCACTATATTTAATATAACAGTATGTCCCCACCCCCCGTGACCCAGGAAAACATTTTTATCAGAGAAGCCTATGGTCAAGTGTCACAACATATGTCAATGGGAAGCTGGGTCAAGGGGGGGCGATGTTCGCCAGCCAAGGGAAGGAAGGTATTCCTCGGTTTTTGGCGGAAAAGTGCGCTTTCAAAGTTGTTTCAATGATGCGCATGCGCAATTCGGACAAAACTAAAACTGCCATATGATGTCAACACTATTCACCCTTTTGTTTGTAGGAAATAAATTGGAAATGAACTAAAAGAAAATTCATTTTACGTCTATGAATACCGGTAGTGTAAGGAAATGAAACCATTTAGGTGGGTACAAAAATCAAGAGTTATCTGCACCTATAGAACATTTTAAATGGCATGAAATCTGTATTCGTTCATTTATTTATCTGCCTAACCATAAAGCTTTATTTTGTTTCTCAATTTGTAAGTTTTGAAAATTGACCCATCGAGCTGAGCCATTTAGGGAGATTTCTCGCCTTATCCATAGATGTCCTTTGATATGCAGATATTTGAGAGCTACTAGGCATAACTGTAAAGTTTTTTTGAAATCCATCCATTAATTTCCGAGAAATTGAGTGGATAAGAAAACTCACTCATGGGCCATAACTCCGTGAAAAATCAATTGGCCATGACTGAAAATATAACATGCACTATTATACTTTGTAGTAATGAGTTAAAATGTGAAGTTTGAATGAAATTGGTCTATTGGTTTATGAGTAAAATAGGGGACAAAAAAATCGAGATTCCCATCAAAAGACATTGATTTTGCGTAGAATGGTAATTTACAACAAAGGGCCATAACTCAGTCAAAAAATGAATAAAACATCACCAAAAGTATTTTTGAGACAAGAAAATTTACTCAAGGGCCATAACTCCGTAAAATTCAATGAACCGTAACCAAAATATAATATGTACATCCCCACTTGGTAATGAGTTCACATGTGACGTTTGAATACTAGTTTAGGAGGAATAGAGTGGACAAAAAGCTACAAACCGAGAGACAGACATACATACCAACGGACAAGCTGGCTCCTTTATATCCCCTAAATTGAATTGGGGGGATACATGTATTGTTATCGATTTCTCGGCTAGATCAGTGTCAACAGGCCAATGTCATCATCAGGGAACTTCGTAAACACACAAAAATGTCATGAACGAAAATAAATTGTCAAAATCCAGACAACAAGAGAATTCTCTTAAGGTCCAATCCTTTCTACTTTGGGGATCAGTTAGAGAGATTGAAAGGTGAATGCCTAATCGAAATTAACATAAACCATGTTGCCAAAACGCTGCTCGATAAGTTCTTGGTGTAAATGGTGGTCGCGTGAGAAGTCACGTGGAGGTGTGGCCATGGACAACATGGCCTAGGTCTTGCGAAATATCGTTTCTTGAAAAGGCTCTGATGTGTGGTAAACCCCCTCTGGCTTTTTGTCATAAGGAAGAATTTCAGTGAATTAGAAATCAAGTAATCTTCAGGGGCGCATTGTTTTGAAACCAGATGATTTTTAAAGATGTGTTTGAAAATAAATCCGTATTTAGATCAGCGTAAAAACCATTTTCATGCATTTAGACATATAATTGACATATATATTATGCATCTAAAAAGGCAAAGGTGACGTCTTTTGACCTTAATACGACCGACTAGAAGCGACTACTGGTTCTAATAAATCAGTCAAGCCTTATTCTTTGCAAGTATAGCGGATGAGGATTGACCTGGCAGAGCATTCCATTCGATTAGCGTCGGCTGCTCTGCCAGGTCAATTCTCGTCCGCTATAATAATACAAACAAAACAACAACATGGTTCCGACTACGTTAGCGGATTGGTAGGTTTAGTACACCAAAACAATCTCAAGAAGAAAGTAAATCAGCCAGGACCTGGAAAACGTCCTTTATGGTATTTTAGAACAACATGGTTCCCGATAAGATTATATCAGCCTTTGTTTACACACAGTCTGATTAGGACCTACATGTATGTTGTTCCCCAGTAGATTCTTCATGGTATGTAGCAACATAACTTAAAAAGCAGTATGGGTATCTGCCAGTCTCCATTTAGACAATTGCTGATCTTGAAATATGGCTATCTCTAATGCTATAAGGGACCCTTTTTCAGACCCACGCTCATACAGACTACTTATAAATACCTCGTCCTCAACAGCCTCTTTAAGTTCTTGCTCGGTGAACACATGTAGAACTAAGTATGAATGAGAAAATATTACTGCAGATTTAAGCATAATAAGTCCCTCCTCCAGCCTATCGCCACATATAACTACAGCTAAGTGAATTGTAGACCTGAAATGAAACATTTTCTGAAAAAAAATAATTGATCTACATTTTTCAAATTAAAGATGTCACATTTCCCGAATTTTCTTTTCATGAAAGAAAATCGCTAGGCACTTTTTGCATTGAATTTTACTGTTTGATTAAAGATAAAGAGATTAACTAATTAGAGAAATGTGATATGTAAATTATTTCACGAGAATGTGATGAGATGCGGTGCAAAGAACGAGTCCGGAAGGACGAGTTTTCTAACCCGATCTCACCCTATTCGAGTGAATTAATTTTCATATCACATTTCTGCAGCTAGTTAATCTATTTATTACGTAACCATTTTATTGCTTTTACCCCATTTTTAGTTTTTTTCCTTTTTTTAAAATTATTATTTCCAATCTGATCTAAGGCGTCTTTACATCGCGTATAAATACAAGTTCTATGTGTATTTAGAAAAAAAATGCCGCCATTTTGTTTGAATGTTGAAGCGAGAAAAATATTAAGCATATATCAGAACTTTCAATCACCAAAAAAGACATCAATGAAAGGATAAAGAACGATCTGAATAAAATTTAAACCTTCTAGTCTACAATCTTTCTCGATATCCAGGCTAATACAGCAACAACAAATTAAAAACAACAACTCAGATATCTGACAGAATGAAAACACGGAATTATCGGCCGAGAACTATTGATTTAGAGGGATTTAAGCATAGATGATCATCTGGCCAGCAACAATTTTAATCGCTTCTGTGTCTTTTTGTTGCTTTGACAAGACATGAAAATAAACAGTCTTTCAAGTGATTTGAATATGATAAGTCGCAGTGTAATTTCGTCGTCTGGCTTTGTGATTTCCACTTTGACAGCACTGCCTAGATGCTTGGAAAGTTTTTTACGCTTCCCATATCTGTTTATATTATAGTCTCATTGAGTAAATCATGCCTTAGATTTTAAGACACAGCATAGCCTGGTTAAAAATTGTTTAACACAGTTTTTAATAGGCCATAACATGCGGATGTAGTACCGGCTACTAGATTGAAATTTGAAAGTGTTATCGTCATTGCAGTGAAAATAACAAAATTTATTTAACTGAGATATTCCAGGATTTTACTTCCAGGAATGTAATAAAATTAATTAGAATTGACGAAAATTGCAAACTTCACGCGAATACTAGTAAATCAATAAACGAATAAATGGCGACTATTTTAGAAAAAATGCAAACAATAATGTTTAATGGTTTTAAATGTTGAACTTCGTCACTGGCGGGCAAGTACAATGTACGTGTAATCGAGGTGCGAGTTTAATGGAGGATGCCCTGATTCGTGTAAGCATTCATATATCTATAACAACCATTCTGTCTTATTTTTGTATCGAAATACAGAAACCATACCTTGTTCCTTGTCGAGAAAATGCATGAATCACGTGTGGTTTTATTCGGCGTAAATGTGGCGTGGCGTCAGTTCGATGGTTACCAAAGTAATAAAGGACTGGCACAACAAGCCAGGATACCACAAACACCGTCTTGATGAACTTTAACCCGAGTTTGTATGCTGATATCATGATGATGGCATGACGTTTGACCTAGATACATCGATTTGCTGGAAAAATTAGTATGCATGGGCACAGGCGGCAATCACGTGACTTTGTTATGATATATTTTCCTCACTTATGTAAACAAAAAAACCTCGGTAAGAACACATTTTCTCAAATTTTAAATCAAATACTTAACTCTCAGTATTGAGATACGTACCATTCAATGCGTCCTAATCTCCGGTTTATTTTAATACCAAGATCTTCCCTCAAATACATGTCAAAGCTGAGAACATTCATGCAAAGTGCAAACATTTCTTAAGAAAATATATCATGGCATTTAAAGATACTTTGCACGAATGTTCTCGGCGTTGACAGGGATTTGAGGGAAGATCTTGATACCAAAATAGACCAGAGAGTATGACGTATCGAATGGCAGGTATCTCAATATTACGTGTTCAGTACTTGATTCAAAATTTGAGAAAATGTGTTCTTGCCGAGTGTTTTTGTTTACATAAGTGAGGAAAATATATCATAACAAAGTCACGTGATTGCCGCCTGTGATGGGAAAAATTCGGAAACACGCTTAATATTATTCAAATTTGACCATTCACCATAAAAGAGACAGCCTGGGAGACATGAAAAGTTTTGGCCCTGGTCAGTCTGTGTGGAATGCGCAATCTTGTCAGTCAAAGGTAATTTTCTTGATCTAGATTGTTTTGTTTTTGTTTTACTTTTCTTAGTTTACATTTGAGCCAGGATCTTGAAAAAGGTACCTTAACGCTTTTGAGCCCAACATAGATCGAGATCAGCCTGTGCATACGCACAGTCTGATCAGGATCCACGTTGTTCTCTAATAGCTTCTTCGTGACCTGTAGTAACTTAAACAGAGCAGCATGGATGTATATTGGACTGCATTTGACAACATGCTGACCTTAAAACTTGGCTTTCTAAAATGCCATAAGGGACGTTTTTCAGATCCTGGCTCATTTATTTAAATGCTATATCTGCTTGACGTTTGCAAACTTTCATCCGTTTCTCTAGATTTGGTATGATGAACTTTCTAGAAGGCCTCCTTTAGCACAGCGGGTCACAAATAGACAAACCTGTAGATTATATACTCAAAATATATCGCATTACTTCATCAACCTGTAAGGGTAGCTCGTATCCATCCAGAAACACTTGAAATCATTTAACACAGATGGAAATACCATATTCTTGTCGTCATAATTTTTTTGCCTTTCACTCATTGTCCGATAGTTCCTTTATTCACGTCCAAATCTATGGATTTTGACCTATAAGCAACCGACACAGGAAAAATTAAAAAGAATGTATATATCTACACATAAATAAAAAGAAAGGTACCATTCGTATAATTTGGTTAACCTGCTATATGTACGCTTCCTAATACAATTTCTTTTTACAGCTGCCCTAGACTACTCCCTAGGAAAAGCAATATCTGACAGGGACGAAGAGCTTGATTTGAGTGTCACACAAAAGACATCCCATAGGCATTTCTAGGATGCCGTCGGCGATTTTACATTGCCGATGACATCTTTCTGTCCTCTGACGAAACTGAGAATGTACAAAACTAGTACTGAATCTAAAAGAAAAATGAAAGATGGCCGTCATCTGCATAAATGCTAACAAAACATAACGATACAGAAAACCAGAGTAAAACGCGCGATCCTTCAAATATTGACATTATTCCCTGATATTTTCTTAACCATTTCCCAATCGGAAATATTTTAGGGTGACCCACTTAAAAAAATGCCACAAATGACAAAATGGAAGATACCGGTATTACAAATAAAATTTGTGTAAAATATGGCATAGTAAAAATGAGACAAAAGGAGAAACTGCTGGTTATCAGCAGTTTCTTCTTTTGTTTCAATGTTTTCCCAATCCTTTTCTATTACGAACGTCAAAGCCAGGATTTGTTTGGGAAACGGTTTAATTGTTATGATGCTGGTGCTAAGGCGCAGCGTAAACTAGGCAACTTAGAGGATTTTGCCCTATATAAATCAGCAAGAATATGGCAATCTGAGACTCATTGCCACTGTATAATTTACTACTAAAGCAAATGGTCCAACACTTTGGTCACATTTAAATCTATATATATGTTATAATGCTCCCTAACATGTAGTTGACTGTATTACGTAGAAGGGTCTCTTGAACACTTACCTCTGTGGCAAAGATCGTTTTTTGTCTCTGGACCAAATCGACATGCCACTGTCGCACAAATATCACAGCAGAGTTGACACGGCACATCCAGAAAATCATTCCTGGTGATCGCTTGTCTTCTCTCCTTCAATCCATTTTCAAATACATAACGTATCAATATCACAATGAAATGTTTTATGCAATTGTTATCGTCGTCGTTATTGATATTATTATTATTGATGATGCCGATATTATTTTCAAAGATTGGTAAGCCAATTAGTATTGTGGCATATAACAATTTTCGTGGGACGTAAAGTATAATAAATTGATGGAACAGATTGTTGAATTGTCAACTTAACATAATTTCAAACTATCCCATAGCCTTTTCCAGCAGTTTTGGTGTCATACATAGTGATAATTACAGCTTGTAGGCATAAATAGCAAGTGTGTGATCTAATGGCAGCCATATTGTTGTCTTTTGTCTTAGAAAATTCCCCATAAAAATACCAAAAAGCTTACCGATTGTAACACAAATTCTACTGTTTCACCTGTCAAACGCTAGTACTTTGATTACTAAAACTGTTCTATAAGAAACAGAATGTGTGAAAACCACTTAGCTGTAAAAAATATTCACATATTTCGCCCCATAAATTTTTTGACTGAAGTCGCATATGGCAGGGACCGGTAAAGAGACAAAACTCGCCTATGGCAATGAAAGAGATATACATGTATACAAAAGATATGAATCTTAAAATACACGTGTTCCTTCAATTATTTTAAGCAGTGTATTATAACCCTTTCTATGTAAAGTCCAAAACAGCTGCACTAACTATATGTAAATTTAATTACTCGTGTAAATGTAATAGCGAACAGTTTTCCCGCGTTCGTGTGCTAAAAAAAGATTTCCGATGGGAATACCCAAACAACGTTTGCCGGGTACCAGTCTAATATTTTTGTTTATCGGTCAATGAATCGGACAATTTTTCGTAACCGTGTTAGCAAAAAAATATTATTTTCAAGCGCGATATTAGTCGATCATAGATAATGCAGGCGGGAACTAAAACTACGAAACATGGCGCATATGCAACATGCAACATTGCTTCCAGATACGGAGACAGACCAGAAATGACAAACGTTTTTTCTTGAGATTCCTCAGCAGCTTAACCAGAAAAAACATCGAAAAGTCTGAAAGTAAAGTAGCTATGATCATGAAACTTCTCTGGTAGATAGATCTCACCAAGGAGAAGTGCAACGTACAAGGAACATAACTCTATCTTGCTTATTTTGTGAGTTAGATTGCCCATTGTTGTAGTGAAAGCCTATGGGGTATCAAATCACATTCAGCGACAAATTCTAGTTAGTCCCCTACCGGTGTTCACACCGGAGGGGACTATAGGTTTGCCCTCCGTCTGTCCGTCTGTCCGTCCGTCTGTCCGTCCGTCCGTCTGTCCGTCCGTCTGTCCGCTCAAATCTGGATCCCGCGATAACTTAATAACTAAGCAAGCGTTTTTGATGAAAGTTGGTATATGACTAGATGGCAATGTGTAGATTATGTACATCATTTTATTTTTGTTTTTCGACTTAAATTGAGGTTGCTGTGGTTACAGAAATAGCGAAAATATGGCCAAAAATAGGATCCTGCGATAAGATAATAACTAAGCAAGCTAGTTTGATGAGACTTGGTATATGGCTATATGGCAATGTGTAGATTATGCACATCATTTTATTTTTGTTTTTAGACTAAAATTGTTGTTGCTATGGTTACGGAAATAGTGAAAATATGGCAAAAATATTGGATCCTGCGATAAGTTAATAAGTAAGCAAGCTAATTTGATGAGACTTGGTATATGATTAGATGGCAATGTGTAGATTATGCACATCATTTTATCTTTGTTCTTTGACGAAAAGTGCGGTTGCTATGGTAACGGAAATAGTGAAAGTATGGCAAAAAATGGATCCTGCAATAACTTAATAACTAAGCAAGCTAACTTGATGAAACCTGTTTTAAAATGTAAAAAAAAATATAAGCCATGTTAGTCAGGGTGGTGATGCAGCAGTATTAATCACCTCCAGTTGGGCATAACATTTCATATGTTTGACAATTATTTTGATGACTTGTTCATCTTAATCTATTATTGATTACCATATTGAGTCAATGTGAAGCCGGTAGGGGACTTTATGTGTTGCATACAACACCAGATACTTGTTTTTTCTATATTAACCCTTTCCCAAACAAGACCGGTTTTGACGTCCCCAACAGAAAATTCTTGGGAAAACATTGAGGCAAAAGAAGAAAGTGATGATCGACAAAATCGAAAAGGCATGCACAGCAGACAAAATGGGTGTGAATAACTTCTTTGGATATTGATGATCATCCTTCTTTTGCCTCAATATTTTCTCCGAGATAAAACACTAAAGATATTCACATCCGTTTTGTCGTCTGCAGACTTTTTTTCAATTTAGCCCAACATGACATTATGTCGTTTTGGAAAGGGTAAGCGAGCACGCACGAGCGGCACGATGAAGTCAGGACATGTCCGTATGTGTAAACATTACTTGTCAACTGCTTATTTCATAGTTACCGATCTTAAAAAGTACACGACAGTGCAGCAACCTTTTCAACTCGGAATTAGAATGTTTCTCAACAAATGATTACAGCAATCAAGCTCTTAGAATGTTATCTCCGGCAAGTTGAAGGTGGAAAATCTTCGCGAGATTCACAGCCATATTTGTACGATAAGGGATTCCCAATCTAATTTTAGACCAGTGTGGCGTGACGATGACGTATTTGTTCACACGGAAAATCGAAGCCTATTGACCAAACGCCGACTGTCAATCAAAAACATCGATTAGCCGATGGACGATCAGAGAAATTGCATGCCCCAGTAGCGTTAGGTTTTTTCGTTTAACAAATACGTCATCGTCACGCCTCACTGGTCTAAAAATAGATTGGGAATCTCCTATCGTACAAATATTGCTGGGAATCTCGCGAAGTTTTTCCATGTTCAATTTGCCGAAGATGACGTTTCAAGAGCTTGATTGCTGTAATCATTTGTTGAGAAACATTCTAATTCAGAGTTAAGAAGGTTGCTGCACTGTCGTGTACTTTTAAAGATCGGTAACTATGAAATAAGCAGTTTTAAAACAAGTAATGTTTTGTATACGGTCCTGTCATGGCTTCGTCGTGTCGCTCGTGCGTACTCGCTTACCCTTTCCAAAACGACAAAATGTCATGTTTGGCCAAATTGAAAAAAGTCTGCAGATGACAAAATGGATGTGAATACTTTTAGTGTTTTATCCCAGAGAAAATATTGAGACAAAAGAAGAATGATCATCAATATCCAAAGAAGTTATTCACACTCTTTTTGTCTGCTGAGCAGGCCTCTTCAATTTGGTCGATCATCATTTTCTTCTTTTGCCTCAATGTTTTCCCAAGAATTTTCTGTTGGGGACGTCAAAACCGGTCTTGTTTGGGAAATGGTTAATATAGAAAAAAACTAGAATTTGTCGCTGAATGTGATTTGATATCCCCAAAGGCTTTCACTATGTAGGCGTACAACAAAGGGCAATATATCACAAAATAAGCAAGGTAGAGTTATGCTCCTTGTGCGTTGCACTTCTCCTTGGTGATATCTATCTACCCGAGAAGTTTCATGATCATAGCTTCTTTACTTTCTGACTTTTCGAAGTTTTTTCTGGTTAAGCTACTGAGGAATCTATAGAAAAAACGTTTGTCATTTCTGGTCTGTGTCCGTCTCTGGAAGCAATCTTGCATGTAGCATATGCGCAATATTTCGTAGTTTTAGTTCCCGCCTGCATCATCTATGATCGACCTATATCTCGCTTGAAAATATTTTTTTTGCTAACACTGTTACGAAAAAAATGTCCGATTCATGACCGATAAACAAAATATTAGACTGGTACTCGGCAAACGTTGTTGGGGGTTTTCCCATTAGAAATCTATTTTTAGCACAAATTGGCGCGAAAATTGTTCGCTATTGATCTTCGTTGCACGTGTTCTTGTATCGATTTATCGACTGACAGTCAAAACAATCGACAGGCCAATGGCAAAGAATTTTGTGCTAACAATAGACTAGGTTTACCGTTATGTTTTGATAAACCGTCGGTGTTGTTATAAGATCTCGTAACTACGGCTTGAATCAAGCCGTAGTTTTGAGATTTTATAACAACACCTACGAATTACTATTTTGTTTGTCCGAATTTACGTCACGATTAACTGGATAAAACCGTTCCCTATTACCGATCACATCCCCATTGTTTGTCTTAAATTCTATGTTGGGCGGAGCGATCTGTCGATTTGTCAATTACTTAAGGTAAGAAGGGCCTAATTAGCACAAAAGAGCCAGCGGCAAAATTTGAAAAGTGCCAGTAATTCCTAAATGAATACACGTCTGTTCAGGTTCGATCCTTTATTACAACTGATTCAAATTACAAAGTTGTTTACAAACACAAAACAGATACGTAACGGACACACATAGCAACGTCAAAACAACGTACAAAATACGTGAACGTACACAAGACACGGGAAAGACAAAACGACGTTAACGAGACGCGGGAAATACAAAACAACGTTATACAGCGTTCACGACATTCTCCGGGCAGCACAATGAATCAAAGGAATTGAAATTACACATGAATTACACATAAATTGAATTGGAATCCCTACATGAATAATGTTAAGTGATATGCGAAAGTTTGACGGAATTAATGTGAACTTTAAATGTCTTGATCACAGTTAAATGAATCGCGTGAATGTCCTATATTGTCTTATTATCACAGAATTTAATGTTCTTCACTTAAAGATCGTCAGTCCTCAGTGCTAATGATCGAATCATCCTATCGTTTTCCGTTGCTCGTCCTTAGTTTTACCGCTCGAATGATCCTATCTTTCCGTTGTTCACAAGTCCGTTCGCCTGCACTTTTCCAGTGTGTGTGTGGCTTCTCATCGTGTATCTGAGCGGATTCATCGGTATTAATTGTCACGGATGAGTGGTTTTCCTTCCGTCGTCTATGGATCTGGTTGGCGTGATCATTGGAATTCTTTCTCCTGGATGCTCGTTTCGGCTTTTGGAACGTTTCCATTTCGCATTTTGGAGCGTCAGCGGGTAACGTGGATATCCTCCGCCCATACAAATGCTTAGAGCGGGTTGTAGTATCGGGAATACGTGAGTCACGTGCGTTAGCTGGCGGACAGTCATTGATAGCAGATTTGAATACACGACTGTCGTTCAAGATTGGTCCGATGCGGCATTTCACTTTGCTAACTACAGTTCTTGTCACTTCCTTTAATCGTGTCCATAATCTACCGTACCATGGCGAGCACTTTTGTTTTGACTTTGATTGATTTTCTCGATGATAGTTCGTAATTATTCCGTCGGGCTCGTCCGTACTACTAGTTCTTTTTGCATGACACGGTTTCTCTTCAACTTGAGCAGATAACGTAAATAGGCTCATCATATGGCTGCTGGTCTGGTAGGGTAGTGCCTCGTTAGTATGAACATTGGCATTTTCGAAGGCCGGATTCGCTTTGCATATGCTGGAGTGATGGCGATTTTCACAGAATCTGCACGTTTTTGTAGATTGGCAGTCAGCTATCCGATGTTTTCCTAAGCAGTTGAAACAGAGTTTATGTTTTTTCACTTCACCCATTCTAGACTCGTAGGATACGAATTTTATGCATTCATTGCTGTTATGTTTTTCGTGGCAGTAGGCACATCTGGTTGTTGTTTTAACAATACTACTGCGGTCACGAGTCTCACTAATTTCCGTCCCGGTATGGAATATCGCTGTCGCGTTTTGTGACTCTAACTCTACTTTATTGCACTGACCTGCCTCGAGTATGTTGATCTCCTTGTTGATAGCCTTTCTCAAACACGCTAACGTCCAGTCGTTCGTTTCATTTTCCCTCGCGATGTTTCGGCGCATTTCCCCGGGCAATTTCTCCAATAGTATGGGCACTAGCAGGCTTCCGTAAGTTTCTTGGCTCTGGTTTAATGACTCTAAACCTCGGATGTAACTCTCCATTCGGTCGTGGAAATTTCGCAAACTGGGGATAGTCAGGGATGGGGTAGGTAGTTGAAGTAAGGCTTGCATCGTAGACTGAATTATCTTGTGGGGCTGACCATACCGCTCACGTAGTAGGTCTACGGCTCTTGAATAATTGGCATTTGTCAAGGAAAACCCTTCTATTGTCATGGCGGCTACTCCTTCTAACTGGGATTTCAGGTAGCTGAACTTCTGTATTTCGCTCAGGGTGGGGTTGAAATGTACACTAGTCTCGAAAATGTCCCAAAACGTCTGCCACTGCAGGACACTACCATCAAACGTCGGGAGCACTAATTTTGGAAGTTTATGACTCAGTGATGTGGAAGAATATAAGGAACCATTACTCACGGTTGGCTGATTATCCTCCCGAACAATTTCCCGATGCTGGTTCACACTTGATTGTTGGCTTAGTTGATTCACTATCGATTCTGCTGACTCCAACTCCCGCTCGGTCGGTAGTCTATTCTGCTCTGGTAACTGGCTCGTTGCAGTCTCTGTCTGTTGGAACTCTTTTAATTTGTGTAGCCGAATACTAAGTTCCAAGGAATACTCGTCTGTCTCGACAATTTCGTCTTCCATTCCCTCTTCGTCCATAAGCGACAAAATCTTCTCGTTCAGCGTCTCTAGAATACTCCATTTCGCCTCGAGCGTTTCGTAAATTTTCGTGAATTCGGCTCCGCGTTTACCGAACTCCTTCGCCTCCTCGATTTTCTCAAGTAATTTAGTGGTAGTCTTGCGATGCGCTGATCGCTGCACAATGAGCTTGCCCAATGTTGGCTTCGGCATCTTGTCTTCTGCTTCTGTTTGTTTTGGTTCACGGCACCAAAATGTACTGAGTTGTAGGTCACGTAATGAATACACGTCTGTTCAGGTTCGATCCTTTATTACAACTGATTCAAATTACAAAGTTGTTTACAAACACAAAACAGATACGTAACGGACACACATAGCAACGTCAAAACAACGTACAAAATACGGGAACGTACACAAGACACGGGAAAGACAAAACGACGTTAACGAGACGCGGGAAATACAAAACAACGTTATACAGCGTTCACGACAACTGTGTTACATTTCCATTCCAAATACAAACATAAGCATTTTGTACGGTTTAGAATTTTGAATTAATGCATATTTATGGAAATATTTGACAAAAATGTTCAAAATTACCTCCCTTGCATATGAATATAGAGTAAAATGATATTTGTAAATTATTTTCTTCTTGAAGCATAATCTTGAAATCCGGCACGGTGAATCAACTAATGTGAAGTGTATTTACAAGTGTGTGTAATTTGATGCATTTCGTATGGCTAGAAAGTGGTGTTTTTCATTAGGCACTTTATACCTTAATGCGACATGATAGCAGAGGATACAGTATCGATAAAGTATAACTCGTCGGTTATAACTGTAGACTTGTACTATACTACTTGTTGTTGAAAATGACCAAACATATACACTTTCTCTTTAGAGAATAAACGAGTTCAGACATCAATTCGCTCGTATAGCTCACGATAAATGGTTTGGTAAATGCTTAAACTATGTATTTGATCTTTAGTGTTTGTATACAAGTCTAGAGTTATAACCGCTAGACTATAATTGATCCCGAGATACATTTCAGTGTTTTTTCCCTAAAAATCGGTCGTTATTGGGCCCCTTCCCCCTCTCTGTGGAATATATCTTTTTTCCCCCATTTCAGACAATTTTTTTCCCTCCTTGAACTAGATTTTTCTGTTTCAAAGAAAAATTCAAATCATATTAAGATTCTAGGATCTCTAACAGTTCAAATGGTTGTTTGAATGTCCCATTATTACAAGCGAGTTAAATTCATTTATAACACTGTATTTGAGAGTATGAGCATGTATTGAATTTTCTCCTTTTTGGGCGTCTACGCGCAAATTTCCTCCCACCTATGGGCCCTGACTCCCTTCCCCAAACCTTGAAATAAACACTGCATTTGTAAACTGATGTTTATAAACAAACTTTAAACATGTTATAATGCGACAACGACTTGTGAATGGTCAATTATCAGTGGTTCTAACTTGACGGGGGAAACGGGTTTTGAGTAATAGAAATATGTGACTCGAACCCATCGCCTTGTTATTAATTTACATAGTACTATACTAAATGAAAAAAGAAACGCAACAAAAATAATTTGATCAAACGTTTTTTTTTTGTTTTTCTCAAAATCACCCGTATTCGAGTACATTTTTCTATGCATAGCAAAACTTCATCATTTGACTTTCCAGTGTCAAAATTTAATCAAGGTCACAGGTTGTACGTGCCTGCAATATGCGTTTAAATGAGAACGATTTGGCGTCAACGTTGAATACGTTCCTGCATGCAATCCAAACTGACGTTAACGATTCCTTGCTGAAATTTGATTGCTGTACTGTCCATGAATAGCATCAACAGTTTTTCTCGATAAGAGCATCTGTTTCCTTAGGTAAAATAAGCGAACGTTATGGTCCTGACTTCGTGCCATTAGACGTTAACGATCGCTTTTCGTGCGACCGTCAGTTTTTCCGTCGGTTCTAAGACGTTATCTCAAGCACTATTCTGTCAACCGATGTACACCAAAGTCAGCAGCAACTGCGGGTTGAGACGTTCCATTCGTAAACATCACAATTCCTACCGGACGACGTCTTTGAATATCTCGCAAAATGATATAAGGGGTTTAAATCCAAACGAAAATCAATGCCTTTTGTCGAGTCGACGCACATCTACACAAATTTAAAGAGTTTTACAAAAAGTTTGGATATTTAAAGCTCTGCACGTGAGAAACGCGTAAACGTCTTTTTTGACGTTATCTGACAGGTTAGACAGGTTCTAACGTAAACACAAAAATCAATATAAAGATACAATACCCTGTAGTAATCAGAAACAACTTTGACTCAATAACAACAAACAGTTCAGAGAAACAACAAAACATAGTTGTTGTGTTACCTTTTTCCTCTAGTATATATGGATACAACTACTGTACTGTCACGGCCACCGCACAAGGTGTCGTTATTCTCTTTTATTCAATGGAAAATATTCTCTTCCAAGGATGGGTTGCAACATGGGCTCAAAATTATTACATTTTCTTTGAATTCTGTGAAGTGATAGGGTAACCTGATATCTTTACTATATTTGAGTAAAAAATCCGACGAGGGCTTATTTTTGGAGGTAATGGCTAATACAGAAGGTGGGCTATTTGACACGAGAAACATTTTTTGTTTCATTTTGAATTTTAATTACTTTTTCTGTATAGAAATGAAATGTAATCGAAATAAAATTGTGCATGTACTTTCAATGTACCAAGGACAGAACATTTTGGGAAGCATAAATCATATATATTAGTTTGTTGATTTTCTGTTTTCTTTCTTCTGTCAATCTCAACTTATTTTTGATGTACTTACTTTACGAAACTATCTCTAAAGCTTATGTTTTTACATAAGTTTTCATAATATCTTGCGAACATGATCCTATATAATGCAGCTTAATATGTGTAACGTTTGAGTTAAATTCATTGTAAAGTACAAAAGTTTATATTAATGTACATACATGTAATGGGATGCGTATATCTACGGACAAATTTGCCTTGTTTCAGGTAAGAAATTTTGCGTTAACTTTTTTTTTTATACCTGTATCAAATTTCAAACGATTTGTTGCTGCATGTACCCCGCCTTACTAAGGTTTCTTACCCGAAGCGTGGTTAATTAGCCGTAGTTTTATCAGTTCATTTTCTGGTAGGTTGAGTTCAATAATTGGGAAAAGTACAAATATTTGATATAAACTGACACGATTTAAAAACGCTAAAAGGTACTTTTACAGATGGTATCCACTACAGTCTACAAAACGAACAGGACGACGACAGCGAACCCCGTGTTTTCACAGGCGATTAATCACCGTGTCACGATGTATAGGCCGCCCGCAATTACCAACCATAGAATTTGCTGTAAACTGAGCCGTCACAAATCTGTTGCGTTAGTGACGTTGACGTATACAATTGTGTTGACGCACAATTGTTACACGCGGCTGACCGGGACGTCGGCGATCTGTAAATGTTCCCATGTTGTTAACACGTCTCATTCACCATGGAACCGTCGATTCGGCCACATTAAAGCGTCTAGCTACCTTTATTTGCGAAACACTGCCAACCAAAAGCCCTAAAATTCGGTTCTTCTTTCCCAAAGTAAGCCTCAGCATTTTGTACAACAAATTTTTTCGTAGTTCTCGTATGATTTCAATAAGTAAATCAAAGTGGCAATTTGTACACAAAAAATCTTAGTGATTAAACACGTGGTCTGAATGCACGAGACACATGAGCATTTAGAGATTGGCGGTTCAGATGTCCGGGTATTTTACAGAAACACGACAAAATCGCTGAGGTATGAAGTGTATACATTGCTAATGCTTTATACATGTCCGAAAATATGGTGCCAATCGAGGCAAAAGGAAAGGAATGGTTAATGAAAACGTGTTTGCGTTATTAAATCGTGCCAGTTTATGTGACGAAAGAGCTCCGCAGTGAGGCGGGGTACATGCAACAAACCTTTTGAAAATTTACGCCGAAATGTAAAAAAAAAAAAAAAAAAAATGCAAAATATTTGAATCGAGATTATTTTGTCCGTAGTTGTTACCCATCCAATGGTGAGCGCATTATAAAGATAATTCGATGATCAATTTTAGGCTGAAGTTCAATGTTTGTCTTTAACGATTTCGAAAGACTTATCGAAGCGGCATGAAATTCGTCAACAGTATTCTCACTAAAAATGACAATTTTAAGAATTATCAAACAATGGTTCATTTTCAAGAGCTTTACAGTTTTATATGATAAATGTATGTGCATCTTGTATGATCTTTTCTCTGGTAAAAAAATATTATATTAATTTATTAAACAAATTCTTATATTGTTTATTAATATTACAAATTTAATACCCAGAAGGACGTTGTCACGCTAGGAATACACACTACATAAAACAATATCAATAAGAAAGAATGGAAACCAGCAATCCACTCAAAGTGACATCAATTATAAAATTCAACACTGATTGGAAATTAATTTATAACGGAAATTCCAAAGTAACTGTCGATACTTACTTTTGAGAGGTTTAAAAAGAACTGCTCATCGGATAGGCCTTTACCAAATAATATCTCTATCAAAAATATACGAGGGACGGTCGGAAAGTAGTTGGACTTTTCGTGCTGCTGTCTCTCCATTTGCAACTGTATAAACACATTATATATTGGTGAAATCTACATCCATTTGCCAATAATGTGGTCAGTGTATTTTCAAAGAAAGTTGAATATATTCAATATTCTGTCCACTTATATGTGATAGGGGTTTTATGTACCATAGGCTATTTGTTAGAGGAACAACAAGGGTAACCAAAACAAATGAACAGTCTAGTCATTTTAATCGCGAAGAATTTAAGTTTTTGAACTATATTATCACTGAAGATTGAATAATGGTTCATAATTCCGAACTTGGGATAAAAACTCAGTCACAGCAGTCATAGAAACGAGCTGGTTCCCCACCTCTGAATAGATTAAGCTTTTACATTCGGCTGGAAGTCATGTTTGTTGCTTTTGTGGATTCACGAGGTCTGATAGTTAGTCATTTCATGTCAAATGGTAAAAAATGTCATTGCTAAGTACAATTCTGAAGTAATTCAGAAAAAAAAAACAAAAAAAAAAAAAAAACAGAGAATAAATGCTGAAGTAAACGCGTCTCAGATTAGCAAAGAAAAATGTTTTCTTCTTTACGATTACGCACGCTCCCATACCACCGCATCTACAGTGGAGATTATCAAATATTACCCATGACAAAAGTTGTTTTACTCTTCTTATAGCCCAGGCCCCACCCCACACGACTTTTATTTGTGTCTAGAACTGATGAAAATGCTTGCTGAGAAGAAATTTGAGACCAGGGCGCCTTTGATACCGGTGGTTACATAGTACCTAATACAGTGGGTCTACGTCATGGTTAATAGTGGCAATAGTGCAGCTCCTACGAAGATGGCAAAAATGCATAGACATAGATGGATAATTTCTTTAAACAGTGTAGAAAGAATTTTGTTAAAAAATTAAACGGTTTTAGAGAACTAGTCAAAAGTCCAACTACTTTCCGACCGTCCCTCGTATATAGCCTGTGCGCTTATTTCACTCGAATGAAAAGCCTATATTACATTTCTGCATGATTGTGATACAGTTAAAAGTCGGCAATTCAGGTAATATACCTTAGTATCAATGATTTTTATCCAAACTGTCACTGTCATGGTGTAGCTGTCATAGAATGCAAAAATAAATGTTGATGTATCAAATTTGAAAAAAAGTACTTGAAAAGGTATACGTATTTTACCTTAACGTTTGCAAAACCATCATTAGCACTAAAGAGTCAATGGCGAAATTTGAAAAGTGCCAGTAATTCATTCCAAATACAAACATAAGCATTTTGAACGGTTTAGAATTTTTGAATTAACGCATACTTATGGAAATATTTGACAAAATTGTTCAAAATTACCTCCCTTGCATATGAATATAGAGTAAAAAAATATTTGTAAATTATTGTCTTCTTGAAGCATTATTTTAAAAATCCAGCACGGTGAATAAGCTTATCTGAAGTGTATTTACAAGTGTGTGTAATTATATGCACGTCACATGACGAGAAAGTGGTGCTTTTAATAATGTGTCCCTTAAGTCCCATTTTCCCGTGACGAGGCATCAGATCCAAAAACTGGGAAACGTACATGTACATCGGCATTTTATCATAGGGAGCTCACATGGTTTCATTTGAGTTGGCCCAAAGGTTATGGAGAAATCGCTCCTGACGGACGGACGGACAGACGGACAGACAAAGCGGCGACTATATCCTCCCTTTGGGGAGCATAAAATATCACTCTAAGGTTGTCTATAAATTCTCGTCATCGTCGTCGTCGTTGTTGTTGCTGCTGGACAGTCCTATGCAAACTCCACACAGTGACAATGCCTTACATTATCCCAATTCAGGGGAGATAACTGCGGAGGAGATTGAGTCCTATGATCCAGTAGACGTTGTATAAATATCGAAGATATGCTGTTTCGTATACATGAGAACCGACACTGGTTCTAACAGAACATTAACCAATCACAAGGCAAACTTTTGGACTTTTCCAATTTGAAAGGTTTTGCAGACCACAATTTCAAAAGAGTGGAATTTTTAATTTTTAGGTCTTTTTGGATGGAAAACATTGTAGGAAATGAAGAAATTGCGTGCCACAAGCAATTTCTTCATATTCCATGATGTTTTCCATGACCATTATTTTGTGGGGATGCAAAAAGAGTCATTATGGTAATGAGTTAACCAATTACCAGGCAAACTTTTGGACTTTTCCAATTTGAAAGGTTTAGCAGACCACAATTTCAATATGATATGATTTCAATAATATTTCCATTCTAGGTTAGAAAACATTGTGGAAAATGAGGGAATTGTTTGTCACAAGCAATTTCGTCATTTTTATACGCCCGAAGGGTCGTATTATGTTATGGCCCTGCTCGTCTGTCTGTCCGTCCGTCCGTCCGTCCGTCCGTCTATCCGTCTGTCCGTCCGTCCGTTAGCAATTTCTTGTGTGCGCAACTCCTCCTACAGTTTTGATCGGAATTTGATCAAACTAGCCACAATTAATCTCTATGGTGTCTTGTTGTGCAAACAAAAACTTTTGATAACTTTTTATTTTTGAATTAACTGCCCTTGAATCGAAAAAATGGCCAATTTTACTGACAAGCCCCTCTCGGGCGTATATGCGGCTTTGCGAAGCTCTTGTTCATAATGTTCTCCCGAGGCATTTCTTGTGCGGGAGTCAAGAGGCGTCTCTATGCAGTAACGGCCTAACCAATTCTTGGTTAATCTTTTTCAGAACAACAGCTACTTTCGTCTTTCCTTGCAGAAAACACAAGAGACACTATACAGGCAATATATATTGTTGGCGCAAGATCGTATGGCACATATTTACATTTTGTCAAAATGTAAACAAAACAGTTTTGTATAAGAGATGAATAAATTCTTTATAAGTAGCGACGTAGACACGTTGAAAATTTAGGTACAGTGATAGGGCAGTCTGTTCATTGTTCATAGTTTTCTGCGTTTTATCGAACAACATTTTGTTTACATTTGAACAAAACGTAAACATGTGCAATACGATCAACAAAATAGTTGTCGAACGCTGAACTGATGTTTATAAACAACCCTTTGGCATATAAAAACATGTTATTATAGAGATACACGTGCAAATCGTCTTATCAATATAACATCCAAATACTAATTATCATCAATATGGTTTCGTTTTGACCTGTATAATCTACAATTAGTAAAAAGATACGTTTTTTGTTGTTTGGCGGGGATCTGAATATCGTTGGACAACCATACCAACATTTTCTCCTTTTACCTCCATACACTCTGTGATATGTCAACAGATAAGGCTCAGTTTGTTAGGCTCAATGCTTATCCACTGCAATTGCTACAAGTTATGCGGAAGTTAATATACAACAAACAACATGCACATTCACCAGTCTGTACAATTGCCCAGGTTGGTGTGTATCTGTGTTATTCTCAAATACTTTAACATTTTCCTTTCAGATCTTGACTCGATCATTTGTTAATGATGCACATGTATATCTATATGGCCGGTCACATACAGGGTGATCCAAAAAACATGTCCAACAAACAATGCCTTACAACATTTTTACCATCTTGTATATTTTTGTTTGTATTGTCCAGAACTAAAGCATATATCTGTAAAATTTTGTCTCATTACAATATTCTATAATAATTCACTTACTACATTTACAAGAGATGCTCAATGTAACCACCTTGTTTTTTTCCGAAACTAGTTTTAGACGACGTCGAAAGTTTTGTATGACGTTACTACAGGTTAAGTGATTAATCAAGTCCATTTCTCTACTAATTTCACTTCAGCTATAGTGGTGGATTTGGGTTCATAAACTCTTCCTTCATAGGAAAAGTCCAGCGGACTGAGATCGGGTGAATGCGGTGGCCATTTATTCACTGTAAATCCAATTAACAAATGTCAGTCTGAATGTGATATCTGTATCTTTCAAATGATGCATGCTGGTTATTTTGTATGTATTACAATTTGAATCGAACTTTAGAATTCTTCTTACTGTACCATAACTTACATTAGTGGTTTTTGAGATGTCCTTCATAATACCCCTAATAGATATCATTGTAGTTTCCTCTACAACTTCATGAACAATCTCCACATTCTCGTCTGTACGCACTGTGCGTATTCTCTCATTTTTTCTAGATTGCGAATCATTGACAGTGCATTTCATCTCAAACTTAGACACAAGTCTTGTTATTTGCTTTCTGTAAGACACTGTGGTATTTTGGTACATATTTGGATTTTTCTTCTAACTAGAGCAGGATATGTACAAAATACATAACACAGTTTGACTATTTCTGCATTGTCAGCCATCTTGGAATGCTGAGAATATGATAATGTCATTGATGACGCAATTGACGTCACCATGACGCTACATGAAGTTCTTTTGTACAACCATTACAAATTCTATTTCAAACACTTTCCGTCAATACCAAAACTAAAACAATGCTACCACATTACACAGATATATTAAATATTGTTTGTGGGACATGTCTTTTGGATCACCCTGTACAATTCCGCATCCTCATTTCGTTCAGATTTATGCTTAAAGATTGATCATTTTTGGACGTGATCCAGTGGTGATGTGGATGCGAAGTTGTGTATACATATGAAAAGCCAGGGTATCCCAAACCAGGGCGCGCAAGTCGCATTGAAGTAAGAAAAAGCGTTGGAACTTCAGAAGATCTTTTTTAACATGTAATGTTAGGTGAAGTATGACAATTAAACACAACGTGTTTTAAGATTTAGCACAATTCATTGGGGAAAAAGGGTATGCACTAGTACAACGAGGTATATTAATGTCACATTATTATAAAACGCGTAAATGTAAATATTTTAAAATATATTAATTCATTTAGATTTAAATGAATATGTTAATCGTCATAATAAAAAAAAAACAAAACAAAAAAACAAAAACAAAAAAAGAAAAAACAAAACTGACAAACATGTAATAATGACAACTGCAATGATAAAATATGGTTCATGTAACAATTAGAAGGATTCATCTGTGATTTTTGGAAGCAAATTTTGCAAACTTTGCTTCTCTTTGCATCCACATTTCTCTGCACTTTACAATTCTCTGCATACCACACAATATCTTCCGGTCCTCCTCACTAAAAATAGTTCTATCAAAAGCGAAGATTTATGAGGTAACAGTCATTCGAACATTCAATATGTAAGTCTAAATTTATGTGTAGATATTGGATTGTGTGACTGAAAATGAAACATTCAATTAATCATGTCTCTAAGAGAAGAAAAGATCGACGTAGTAATTTTCTTTATTATGGTTCAAAGATCAGTCCAATGGCCTTCCTTGTAAATGGGCCAGTCAAGTTTACTGAACTATAAAATATATTCAAAGCTTACACAAACGATTAATATGCATGAAGTTGTGCTAAAAATAGATACAACTCCAGCATGGAATCAAAGTATTCAAGGTATTCTGGATAACCAAAGTACCTAATCAATGTGCTATACGAATCAAAGTAGTCAAGGTATTCCAATGGATAATCAAAGTGCCTAATCGAAGTACTCTACTTCTGGACAGGCCTACATTATTGACAAATTTGCTTCCCAACAGTACTGTCATTACTTTGATTTTCTTGTGTTTAGCAGACTCTAAATACCTTCAAGTTTTAACCCGTTACCAAACGGGAAAAAATTAGACTGATCGAAATTCAAGGATGTTGCAGAAGACAATATAAAGTGAATGGACATTTACATTTATTGGTCTTTCTGGATAGTAAGCATTGTAGGAAATGAAGAATTTGCTTTTCACAAGCAAATTCATCATTTTCCACAATGTTTTCCAAAGCCATTATCTTGTAGGTAGTCAAAAAGAATCATTGTGTGGTAACGGACAAAAAGGTAGAAAGAAATGGAATTGTCACCGAACACATTCGTTTCACAATCCCGGGAATTTTTATTTTCCAGCTTTGCGGAACGTATGGTATGTGTGTCTTTTCTCTCATCTTCTAGTATGCTGGACATCGCTGTCGGTTAAGTTGACCATTATCAGTACACCCGTATGTGAGTGCCGATTAGCTTCAAAGTGATCCGCGACTGTACCTACATGTAGGCTGCAGTTCTGCACATCAAAAGGAAACTATTGGGTCATTTTAAATATTGTTATTGACTTGACATTATTGTGATTATTTAGATTGACTTAAAACACGTAGACTAGATCATTTTTCTAGTGTGCAGTGGTAGGGGGTGGGGGCATAATTGGAGAAGGAGAAAATACTGGCGAACAAACATTCTATCTATCTCCATTCTGCCCTCATAAGTCTTATTCAATGTCAACATTCTTGGTATATTCATTAGTTTAATAATAATTATTTACTTGTACCTTATCGAAGAAATATACAAAATGCCGTTTCATTTCCACAGAAAAAGGAAGAGGTCTGAATGAACACGTCTCTTAGATCGCAAAATAACCTTGTCGAAACTAAAGTCAAGGCCCTTCGCAATTTGAAAACATGCTTTCATAATTGCCGTTATGGCCTCTTTTCCTTTTAACCCTTTCCCAAACAAGACCTGGTTTTGAAGCCCCTAGAAGAAAATGCTTGGGAAAACATTGAAACAAAAGAAGAAACTGCTGATAACCAGCAGTTTCTCCTTTTGTCTCAATATTTTCTATGCCATATTTTACACAAATTCTATCTTTAATACCTTTCATTTTATCATTTTTGTTAGTTTTTGAAGTTGATCACCCTAAAATTTTGCCGTTTGGGAAAGGGTTAAACATGTATGGTTTCTCTGAACGGAGTACCTGGCAGCAAAATGGATGTAAATACAAATAAGAATTGCACTTGAAAGAAATGCAACACATACAGATTGAGGCAAAAGGAAGTGTTCATTATATAAATAATACGTCATGGGTGTGTGATAATATAAAAAATATCTAACGAGGTTGGGAAAATCGATAATTGTCGAGCCTATGGCAACCGAGTTAGATATTTTTTATATTTTCACACACCCATGACGTATTATGTTTATCTTTCAACATTTCCCCCTTTTGTACCCCTTTTTCGTCCAAAATGTGGGTTTTTTCTTTATTTATTTTTGGAATCTGGGTCAATGTCAGTTGATGACGTCAGACCGAAGAACGTTCTTTTTTCATTGCGCGGAAGAAACAAGTTCGTTATATTTAGTACAAGCTCGTCCTTAAACCGAGAGTTCGAGCGAAAACATCAATTGAAAATGATTATTTACTACTTTTCCAAAGAAATTCCGTGATTAGAACAGAGATAAACTATACAGATCAACCGTCGACTCAAATCTGAGACAACATCTTGAACACGATAAAAAACGAGGCAGGGATCAGTTTGGACATCGTCATGATTCGGATTGAAATGGGACTAAAAAGCACTTACAGTGATTATTTTAGATCTTAAACGTAGAAAATATGCGATTTATGCCTCAAATAAATTGTCTTGGAACATAGTAAAGTGAAACAGTGGCAGTGATTTTAGCGGTGGAATGACGGAAGAACGAATATGTCATGGCGGCAAATTATTTGACAGTTGCAGTTGGGAATGATTCCTTTTACAACAATGTGTCCCGAAATAAAGGAATATGTAAATGCAGTAGGTAGGTGTAGTTTCTTCAACACTTAAATAACAATTTCTTATTTTGATAAATTCAAATTAGATAGGCCAGGGAGAGAGAGAGGGGGGGCAGTGAGACAGACATGCAGACAGACAGGCAAGCAGTCAGACAAGCAGAGAGCCAATTCAAAGACTTCCTTGATTTTTTAACTTGGAATAAACAATTTGATCATTTTTTAATTTAACTCTTTTAATTCCAATTGTTGCAGAGAGATAGATAAATAGAGAGAGAGAGATAGAAAGATATCATGAGAGAGAAGAATAATTAGCAAATGACAGAGAACGAATGACACAGAAATCAGGGTGGGAGAGCCTGAGATCTTGTTTTTTTCTACCACAAAATTGAAAACATTTTGACTTTCCTGATTTGTAACTTTGTTTGATTGATAGTTAGTAAATTTTCATTTTGGGAACACTTAAATCATTTTAGATCAGTTTTTTTAAATGACAAATTCATTCAAATTTATTTAAAAAAAAAAAAAAAAAAACATTTTCTTTTAATTTCAGAATTTGATGTCACAAGCATGCAGGTTCAAGACAAAACAGACTGTTTGGAGACTATTAAACCCTGGCCTAACATGATTTATCTTAAATCTGGGGTTCTGAATACAACCAGAGAGACAACTTCACAAACATACAGAATTTGTGTGAAAAAGTAGAGATCTCAATTCCAGCTATAGAAAGGAAAAACCTACAGACTCAGCATTGCTGGCACATTCTCCTGCAAGTCATTGCATGTCTTATATTAGTGTAAATTGATTTCAAGTAGTCAAATGATTGAAATAGGTCTGATAGGCCTAAGTAAATTGTATTTTTGATACGAACATGGGGATTTATAACAATTATTTTCAGTGAGTATTTCATTTTTACCCCAATATTGTAAACAAAGCATATTAAAACACCTATAATGGCAACACCTTATAAATCCAAAGTGAAGATATTTAGTAAAGTCATGTGGATTTTGAGTAGGCCAAATGCAGTGAATAAGTAATTCTTCATTTAGATGCAGGGAATTTGAGCATTTCCCCTCATTTATCTATATTAAACACATTGTTTGCTAAATAGTCATGAAATTTGAAGCCAAAAGCTGTCTGAATGGTTCAAATCTGTCACAAACAAGATTCAAGACCTGATTTTATATGCCTAAGACTATTGGGATAAGGTTCAAGTTAGGAAAACATGGAGAGAATAGAAGAAACTTTTGAATGTTAATTACTGGCACTTCATATTTGACCTAAATTTTTTTGACCTTCCAGTTTTCTTCATTAGATTCTATGTTTGTTTTGTTCTACAAAATAAGGATAAGTATGAAAATATATTGTTATGGAAAGATAAAAAAATCCATGCTGTTCAAACAGTCAAGTCAAGCCAAGTTTACTTTTTATTTGCCTTATTTATTTCTGTATCTAGATCTAGTTGTGTGCTTTTTCCTCTAAAAAAATCATAGTTTCATAATCAGATAGATGTTTGTGTGTTTGTAATCCTTTCACAAAACTGCAACCTTTTTGACACATCAAAATGTTAAGAAATCTCAAATCTGATGGGAAAATATTGAGGCACCAGAAGGAAATGTTGAAAACCAGCATTTTTTTTCATTTTGTCTCAATGCTTTCTGTGCTATGATTAAAGAAACATTCAAACTCTATTTTTCCAACCCAAATTTGTTCTCTGCAACAACTTTCCAAGCTATTAAAATGTGTGTAAAAAGGGCCCAATCCTGTAGAAAATTCTGAGGTGTCTTGTATTCTATGCTACATGGGATGAGAAATAGTGGTTTGGATTGGATTTTGCGTTTGTATTTTTGCTTAGTGGGCATCTAAATACATTATTTTGTGCACCAATAACAGCATTATATATGAAAAATGTTGATGCAGATTTAAAAACTCGAAATTTCCCATCCATAAACTTGTGTATTGACCTAAATAAATGAAGGTCACAATATCTGGGTCGGAAATAGTTCCTGCTGTGTATCCTTACGCGCCATGCCGTCATATTCTAAAAATATCCATGTGATAACAAAAAAATTATCACATGGGCGATATCACCCCGATATTTGGCTAGTTGAAAGATAAAATACCATCTATACATTTTTGTTGAGAATATATTTTTGTAAATGTCTGGTATATACATGAAGTCTTTGGCCACACTTTGTTTTAGAAAACGGTTTAGATATTCTGACTACACGATTGTAGAGATCCTCGCGACTGTGCTTGGTAAGGTCATGCTGAAAAGAAAAGTAGAACGTTTTAGAATGTAACCAAACCATAATCAAATTGAATGACATTTTTTAAAGTTTTTCATTTTTTTTCAATGCTATAATGGGAATAACTCACGTTTTGAGGTCGTTAACATTCGAATAGGCCCAAAAAAAACGTTAACGTGGAACACTATGACAATTTAGTATAGTTTGCCTCTTCAAATGTCAACGACAAAGAATATGTTTACTGGCGCTATCACTACATATATCAATTATGACAAATCTGGGCAATTATATGTGATAAAAATGAAGGAGTACGTCTAAAACTATGACCAATGCAACCCGAAAAGGTAGGCCTACCGGATTTTCCCGGTATTTGGCCAGGAATTCAAAATAAATTCAGTTTGGCATTGGGCAACACGTCTTATTCGCTTCGCATCAACCCAATTTCCACTACTTTACTTTTCTTGTTTAAAAAACGAACAAGTGCGTGAATTGAAATTGCTCAAATGAGGTGTGAGCATAAAGAATAAAGCTATAGATATTGAAATATATTAAAAGTCTTCAGTAAAATAAGCTTCTGTACATGTTTTATGATGGTTACTATGGAGAAAGTGTTGCATTGCAACCGTTGCTACATGTAAGCTATGCACAATTTGCACTGGCTCCACCTGTAAAAATGCCGAGGACGATGTGACCTACATGTTTTCAAAGTTCCATGCTTTCTTTCTTATTTAAGCATTTTTCTGCATCCCTCGCTTAGACTTCTCGGAAATAAATGAAATAAAATCAGTGGAATAACAAACCTCACGAAATGCTTTGTAAACTTGCACTATATGTGGCCATTGTCTAACGTTACGATATATTCCGCCATATCCATGGAGCACCTTGATGCCAGTAGTGTTCAGCACAGCGTCACAACGTGTGTCTGGATCACAAAAACGTCCTCTGTAATTCCAGACGCAGTCCATCATGTAAACAGCATCTTGAGAATATAATAAAACAATGAAAATATTAATTATTATAGTCTGCTCACGATGTTAGGACACATTTTCACAAATGGATATGTTCACGAATAGCTTAAAATGGCCCTGAAAAATTACATTTGGAAATGTTCGAATATCTCATTGACAGGAGAGTTTTAAGTAATATATTTATGTTATTCTCCCTAATCTAACACATTAAAAATGTTTTATAAATCACTTTGATTATTCTAGAAAAAACCTCAACCCAAATACCCCCTTTAATGCTAAAATTGAACATTTTACTCTCTTTTTTATCTAAAATTGTCCCTGAAACTATACTGTACACAAAAAGTTTAGCACACTTGGAAAATGTCCTTTCCTAGTCAAAAACTATTCCAAAATCCATAAAAATTAAACTGAAATGTGTTTGAAAATTCAATTTTCTGGCGCTTTCTGAAAATTTTGTTTCAAAAATCTTAAGCGTTAGTTAGGTATCTTACGTTAAAGTACACAGGGGTCAGATATCGAAAGTCAAACAATATTCAATGACGCGAATGTCCAGCATAAGCAGCTAGGACCGCCATTCAATGTCTTCCCATGTTGCAGAGAAGCTTCCTGACCACACAGAAAGGAATTTTGCCCATTCATACTGCAGATGACGCTCATTGCCATTGACGTCACATACGTCATTACTTTCTCTAGCCTGACGTCCAACAATGTTCTTTGTGTGTCCTTTTGCTGGTGATTAAGCAGTTCAGGCGTAGATCATTCTGTATGTTCCTTAGAGTAAGTTGGTGGTGATTATCTTATTGAAATATCACAACGTTGTGTCGTTGTAAGACGGTCCTGTGACAGGTTGGATAATTTAATTGCAGTGTCCTTGCACCGTTTGGTTGTCATTAACTGAAATGAGGTCTGTTTAACCGTTTTCATCTATTCCTGCCTAAAAATGACGCTGCACTCGACGTAACAGTCTCAATGATAACGTTATTGGTATCAAGCCTTACGCATCTTCTCCAACCACAAATCCTGCCGTCAGTCGATGACACGTAAAATGAGATTCGTCCGGACATCAGTCCAATGTCTCCTGAATCAATGTCGATGTGTCAATACCCACTGACGCCTTGCCTGTCGATGCTTAACGTCATTGGCGTAAGATCGGAGGACCCTGATGCAAGTTGTGTGGAGCCTGTCCCGGACAGTCTAGTCACTAACGGTATACCTTATGACGTCCTTGAGGAGTAGCACTAAATTCTTACTAGACAGGAATTCGAAACGTCGTCCAGACGTTGCTGTGAAACAATCCTCCCTGAACGTCGTTTTACACGGTCGACAAGATTTAGGTCAGTCGTTGGTGGCTAAAGTTGCATAAACCAAGTGCTGTAGGCGCGTAATTGTCAATTGGAGACAATTGAAATGCAAAGCGACATCTCTAACAGACATACCTGCTTTGACGTCGAACTTACGTCATCATTTCTCGCCTTCTCATAATCAATTTCAAAGAATTTGTAACAGTTGAATTGATTCTGCTAACAGGTCTGTGTAATCATGTGTTTTTGGACAAGCTTGACATTGTCGATGTCACTGCACACGTGCCGCACGTGACTTTTGCTTATCTGGACTTTGTCCAATACACTGAATGTTCACTCTACACATGTACTGTATGCGTACTGGTTGTCGATCGGCACAACTGAAGAGCATAAAGCAATGTTCATTTAATTATCATAAACTGAAGAATGTGTTAAAAAACGTGCTTAACTTTTTTTGCTCAGTATATATTCGCACAAATTCGACACCTTGATATTTTTTCCTCAGATGTCAATGGCTATAATCAAAGGGTGTATTTGAATTGTTTTATTGAGTAATTAAATTTTAGAGCCAGAAAACACTTATGGTTGATAATAGAGAAGAATATATTGTACTAAAATTCTGTAATCAATGAGATTTTCAAACATAAAACGCCATTTTACAGGGCCATTTTATCTATTCAAGGAAAAAGTGTTCTCTATTTCGAAAAAAATCTATGAGCCGTTTTGAGTCTTGCAGGTGACGACTTCAAGATACGAACCATCGCATGCGAGTAGTTTGGATCTTTTTACTGTGGATCTTGTAAGTTTTATCTAGTTTAAATGTTTGATGAAAACTGGACCCTGGTTTTAAAGTCCCGGGTAGAAATAATCTGCGAAAAATTGCGGCAAAAATAGAAAATACTAGATATCAGTATTTTCTCCTTTGCCCCATTCCTTTTCGAGATTTTTTCGTACGTCAATACCGTCTTTTTCAAGATCCATTTGTTGTCAGCTTTCCCAAGGGTTGACTAAAGGGAATCTTCAATGTAACGCCTCTTTCAACTACTATGGTCATATCGCGGCGGCCGGAGCATATAACTGTGGGTTATTGGCATTTATCACACCAGAACTACAACAATATTCGAGCTGTGTCTTCAGCTACTGGGCAGGTTAAAAAAATGTGACCAAAGTGTGACATGTAAATGTTAAGAATAACAGCTAACTTTACAGAATATCGTCCAGATTTCTTAATTAGGGTGGCTAAAAACTATTCTAAATGGTTAAGCAGTGCCCAAATTATATTGTCCATTACTTTTTAGCTAAAATTGTGTGTACAATCTTGCAAAATGACAACAAAAAGGCGTTTCACTCCTGACAGCATATATATTGCACAATATGAGAAATTGTAATCCACGAATCACTTAATAGTAGAGTGCAGAATGCCCACAAGGTTAATGGCTTCTTAAAAAAAATTGAGTGGTAGATTTCTGGCGGAATAGGCAAAAATGAGAACACATTTTGAAAATAAAAGTGTTTCACTCCTGACATACATGTAAAATTCAGAGGGGTATTGTATAAAACAGGCTCCACATCCTAAACCAGTGAAGATAAGATGAAAAGGTAATTTTAAGATGATGATGTACATGTTGTTTTATGAATTACAAGTGCTTATTGTAGTATCCTGTCACTGTCTTTTATTTACCATAGCTTAGAAACTTGGTACAAGTGATAAGTGTCACACAAAAACGTTTCACTCCTGACATTTTTGATATGTTTTAATGACATATCTTTTTTATTTGTGAAGCGATTTTCTTTAATCTTGGTAACCTGTATAATAATTATAGACATAATAACACATCTTTTTAGTTTTGATTGGGTTGAATATGTTTCTCTGTAAAAGCCGTGGCATGTAAACAGTGAATGGTCACATTTTTTTTAAAACTTGCCCTACTGTCTTGATAAGATGATTCACATCCGTTTGTGAAGAAAATGACAGCTCTTTAAAACGAGTAGGCTATCAAATCCTGATTTAGGGGAGATCATTGGGAATGTACTTTCTTTCCATCGCTGAAGGGTTACTACCCAGCAAGCAATTTGTATGGGTCACATATGGGTCCCTTATGGGCACCTTTATGGGTATACATGCAATATGGGACCCATATGGGTCCCAAATGGGCAGACCCATATAGACAGCCCTGGTCTAACCCATTTCTATTGGCTTTCGTTTGGTGTTGATCGAAGATGAAAACCTTCTAGAGCTTCTCGCTCAGAAGGGGTCATTATTCCCCATCATAGAGGATTAAGGTCTCGCCAGGTATGTCTGACGACCTTGACACATTTTCTGAGGTTTGATACCTAGGAATTTAGTCTTAACATTGTCATAACATTTTCGAGGCTTTCTATAACTATCTATATGTTTTTTAGATATATTCTTATGTCTAGATTTACTTCTATCTTTTTTTGAAAATGTGTACACAATTTAATTTCTTTTAACAGAATCATATAGGATTATCAAGCCAAATGCTTTCTTTACATCAACGCTTTGTAAAAACATGATTTATTGTCAAGATTTAAATTATTTCCCTTTAATATACATAAAACTCCTTGTAACACACTAATTGATAAGATTATGTTAGTGATTTGAACAGACTAATTACAGTTTAAACACCGTTAAAACGACAAAATAATTCGGATGATCCAACATGAAGCCCATGTTTAAAAAAACTATTCTGACAAAGAATGTACTTCTGTACAATATAGCGCAGAAAAAACTTATGCAAAAGAAGAAAATGCCGATTATCAACTTTTGCTAATATCTCTAGGCCTATGGTTTTTTTTGGCAATTTAGGCCTACCTTTCTATTAGAGAAGTCAATACCAGGTTTTGTTCGAGAAAGGATTAGACATGTCTTATTGATGTTGCCTTACTTGTCTTGCTGAATCTAATGTTGTTTTTCAATTTGTATTGATTTGATGGTCATTAATTTTGATGGATATAAATAAGATTGTCATTCAAATTGAAAACTTATAATTCTATAGGCTACATGATTCAGATTATGGATATTTTAGATATGCTCATGTATACATAATTATTCTGTTGTACTTGAATGGGCGCAAGCCGATTATTGTAACTGGGACCCCCATAGTCAAAACAACATGGGCTTTCCTACGTAGGTCCTATATGGGCATACCCATATGGGCTTGCCCATACACAGCCCATATGCTGGGAATATGGGACCAATCCTTATGATCAAACCCACATGGGCTTACCTATATAGGTCCTATTTGGGTCCAATATGGGCCTACCCACATGGGCTTACCCATACACATCCCATATGGGGCCCATATAAGCATGTTTGCTGGGTACGATTTACTACGAAACAATCAAGCTTCGTTATTACGATGACGGACATCGTCAAATCTCAGGACCCTGGCGGAATTTCATCAGTTCGCTTTATATGTGCATAACAAAATAAAAATGTAAAACAAATGTCCATTGGTTGAAACCTCTATTTACCGGCACTAACCAAAAAATCAAATCGACGTTATCCGAAAATTCATTTACATTGGATGATTATTATTGTTTAGATAAGTGACCGAGTGCATGATTGCTATTATGTTTAAAGACTGACACGATTTCAAAACGCAAAACGTACTTTAAGGACAGATCCTCCAGTTGTTACTGCGCAACTTACTGCGCATACCCTAAATAATGAAATAAAGCTGTTTCAATAATTGGCCTTTTCAGTAAATGTATTTTTTACATTTAGTTAATGTTTGGTTGATAAATGACAAGACCTTTTTCGGTTATTTCAATTTTCTCTGTTTGGTCAATTAAAGTGTAATAGTACTCGGATGGTACATTTTGCTTTTTGTTACTCGTTCATCATGTGGCGTTATCGATAGGAAACGGAGCAACAAAAGCAAAATGGTGTCTATATGAGCTAGTCCGCTTCAGATGGACACAAAAGATGACACTTTTTATTATCTAAAGCTGGTAATAAGAAAGAAAATGGATAAAAGTAGTGAAACAATTTCGGACAGAGCTGCAAAAAGTAAACCAAATTTTACTTATAACTACGAAAAACGCTTGGTTTGATATATTTTTCTTTTTTTGTTTTTGTAGGTATGACCAACCCAGCAAACATGCTTATATGGGCCCCATATGGGATGTGTACGGGTAAGCCCATGTGGGTAGGCCCATATTGGACCCAAATAGGACCTATGTAGTTAAGCCCAAGTGGGTTTGATCATAAGGGACCCAGATTGGTCCCATATTCCCAGCATATGGGCTGTGTATGGGCAAGCCCATATGGGTATGCCCATATAGGACCTATGTAGGAAAGCCCATGTTGTTTTGACTATGGGGGTCCCAGTTACAATAATCGGCTTGCGCCCATTCAAGTACAACAGAATAATTATGTATACATAAGCATATCTAAAATATCCATAATCTGAATCATGTAGCTTATAGAATTATAAGTTTTCAATTTGAATGACGATCTTATATATATCTTTCAAAATTAATGACCATCAAATCAATACAAATTGAAAAACAACAACATAAGATTCAGCAAGACAAGTAAGGCAACATCAATAAGACATGTCTAATCCTTTCTCGAACAAAACCTGGTATTGACCTCTCTTATAGAAAGGTAGGCCTAAATTGCCAAAAAAAAAAAAAAAAAAAACATATGCCTAGAGATATTAGCAAAAGTTGATAATCGGCATTTTCTTCTTTTGCATAAGTTTTTTCTGCGCTATATTGTACAGAAGTACATTCTTTGTCAATATCGTTTTTTAAACATGGGCTTCATGTTGGATCATCCGAATTATTTTGTCGTTTTAACGGTGTTTAAACTGTAATTAGTCTGTTCAAATCACTAACATAATCTTATCAATTACTGTGTTACAAGGAGTTTTATGTATATTAAAGGGAAATAATTTAAATCTTGACAATAAATCATGTTTTTACAAAGCGTTTATGTAAAGAAAGCATTTGGCTTGATAATCCTATATGATTATGTTAAAAGAAATTAAATTGTGTACACATTTACAAAAAAAGATAGAAATAAATCTAGACATAAAATTATATCAAAAAAACATATAGATAGTTATAGAAAGCCTCGAAAATGTTATGACAGTTAAGACCAAATTCCTAGGTGTCAAACCTTAGAAAATGTGTCAAGGTCGTCAGACATACCTGGCGAGACCTTAATCCTCTATGATGGGGAACAATTACCCTTTCTGAGCGAGAAGCTCTGGGAGGTTTTCATCTTCGATCAACACCAAACGAAAGCCAATAGAAATGGGTTAGATCAGGGTTGTCTATATGGGTCTGCCCATTTGGGACCCATATGGGTCCCAAATTGCATGTATATGGGCTGCCCAGATAGGACCCATATGGCCCCCGGTTGCACATCCTAAATGGGTCCCATATGGGTTGCCCTTATGGGACCCATGAAGGTGCCCATAATGGACCCATATGGGACCCATACAAATTGCTTGCTGGGAAGCACTATGTCTATACCAAAAAAGAAAAAATTCTTACCGCTGGAATATTTTTTATTATCATAATGTTGCGAAATAAGAGCAATTTCAGCTACCTTTGAAAGAATGTTTTCCTAAAAATTTCAGAATCATCACTAAATTTTCCCAAATTGATACTCATTTAGACAGAATAAAACATATCGAACACAATAAAGACTTATTTATGTAATCCTAGTCATTTCAAACACAATTTTTGTGGGTATTTAAGTGACACCTCATTTGTGCAATTTTAGACCAGGGTAGTCTCCCTTGAAATCCAATAAATGTTTAATTCGCTTGGTGATCTATAGTTTTTAAGTCATTTTTTTTACTTCTCATATATTTAAATATCCGTACAGAAAAAATAAAGAATATCTTACCGTAGGAAATAAATGGAGGATCTACTGTCCTTAACAGATGATATAGCCCTTTGTTATTGTAATATAAATTATGAATTGTGAACATAACAGGGAATAATATGACATGTCATGAATGATGTATAGGTTGACGACCGTTTATGCTCTGCCTCTAAAGGCGATGGCGTTGGGTGAGAGCATGACATCGTATCGGGAAAGAGGACGACAGCGAATCCAGGGTACTCGCAGACGTTTTTTCACCGTGTCACGATGTATAGGGCGCCCACGATTATCAACCATAGCATTTGCTTTAGAATTAGCCGTCACAAATCTTTTGCGGAAGTGAAGTTAATGACGCCAAAATAAATTAAAAAGATCAATTTCTATAACTTAACGACATAGTTTGAATCAATCAATATGAATGATAAACTCTTAATAGAGAGAACTGTGCAGTGATGGAGATTACTTTAAGCATTCTACCGTGTAATTATCTCCCTTTAAAACGGGATTGACTTTAATATGATTTATTAGAGTAGCATATCTATAGAGTATAATGCGTGAAGAGTTAAACGAGAATTGTTAGAGTGGTTTTTGTTTGATAAGGTAACTGTAACGATTCTCGTTTTATTTTGAACGTATCATAGGGTAAAGGCGTTCTTATTCATAATTTTATTTCAAACTCTACCCCTACGTTGTGGATAGTAGTTCTAATCGTCTCAATGAGACTGTTCTAATGCACACCCACAGCATAGTCATAAATATTTTATATGTATGGATAATATACGCCGGCGACTATCGACCAGAGAATTCGTGTTTGTGCAAATATTGCCTAAAATATTGCAATTTGAAACACCAATAAATACCCCATCAATATCTATACTTCGGGTTAAAATCACTTACCTTGATTAAAGAAGCAGTAAATATTGATCAGATCCTGATCAAATAGATACAGTTTTTTTCTGTACTTCTGAAAATATTCTTGAATACTCGCAAACCAGGTCGATTCTCGCATTCGAGTCAAGTTCATGAACAGCACACCCGAACTCAAACCTAGACATGTACGAGAAAATTAGAATACATTAGTATGTCATGCGCTTTTGAGTCACTAGATATATTCCTTGATTGTAATTTTCGTCTGTCTGTCTGTCAATTCTTGTACAAGAATATACAAACATCACAATTTCGAGTATCAATAAAAACGCCGTGACAATAGCTTATCTGTGATGTATACAAGAGGAAAGAAGAAACGCAAAAACTATTTTCTGTTATTTCTCTTAATAATTTGATGTTATTGAGTCAAAGTTGTTACTAATTATTACAGTGACTGTATCTTGATATTGATCTTTGTGTTTAGGATAGAACCTGTCTAGGACACATGATACAATTATGATATACACTGACCACATAAAGTAACGCAACACTAATTCAATATCACATATCTGAAAACTTGTTAATAAATTTAAGGATAATTTTGTTTTGACATCATATGTAATATTTCATCAAGCAGTAAACGAAACATCATAAGTATGCTAAGACATTTACAGACAAAAATTTCAACCCAAAGACACCCGGTGTACACTCACCCGAACTTCTAAACGGCCACTTTTATTTTTCGAATAAATAAATCATATCAAAACACCTGGATTGTGTGTTTGCTTTTTGTACTTAACGAAGTCACATTCTATCTTTTCAAACAAAAAACAGTAGTGTCACGTCAAAAAAGAAGCACGTGACGTCATTTTGATCGAAACGTTAAAATTGCACGTGTGTATTTTGAATAACGTGATAAATATCGATTCTGTTTAAATAATTTATCCATATGGATAGCCCAGTCAGAAAAACATTTAACATGACAAGAATTATGATCAAAACGTGAAAAATGACCTTCGGAATGTTTCATGTTGGAGCTTCAGTCAGAAAGGTCAATTTGATAATTTCATTTTCTAACAAAATCTTAATGCAATCATTCGATTTCTTTTGTTTCTGGGGTAATCAAATTGTTTTCATTGTTTGTCGATGGATCAAATCTGATATTTGCGGCTTTTTCACAAATAAGCAAATTTAGGATGAGTGCATGCGTACCGGAAGTGTTCATAAAACACGACGACGGCCACACTTTAGGACTACTATTCGTCAACAAGATGGACAGCTGTATAAAGCATTTTTTTAAATGATTTCACGCATGTACACATAACGATAGACGAAATTTGGGTAATCCTTGCCACCAAATCCACTACAAACGGCTATGAGGCGATTTAATAAAAGCGATCCTAGGCCGCATCGTCAACGAAATGTCAAAGCCTTAACACTGTGAAACATATTTTGAAGCCTAAACTTTACTGAACATCCCCTATGTTAGTAGAAAATGGATCGGACACAAAATACGTTTCGTGATTTATCAAGAATCACGTCTTGGACTTGTTAGACAGGCGGATTCGAGCACTGCCAAAGTAACCGATTTAGAAAACCTGACTCGGCAAACCTGGTATTTCTGCACTGTACCATACCCTACAGTATCTTCAAGAATACATATTATCCACGAGAATAGGATTATTGGCCATGATAAATGCACACAGAGATCACATGGGATATCAAGTTGTTATGTGCGAATTTTTATTTATGGGGTAGTGCACTTCTAAACGTCACCATTTCATTAATTTCGAACTCAGCTTCGTGAAACTTCGTAATATTTTTCAAAAATGAATGTATTTTACAAAGAACCAAAACAACACGAGTTTTCATCAAAGATGTTGATTTGTAAGTGAAAGAATGAGGTGGCCGTTTAGAAGTTCGGGTGAGTGTAAATTCAAAAGTCACAAACAATTTCATGGTTATAATCATCCCTTGTATTCATAAACAAATGGCATGTTCGTCACATTGACGACATTTTTGGAGCGATTTGATTTAAAAGAAACTTAGTTCACTCAACCTGAAGGACTGTTCGTTCGCAAAGCAGGTTTGTTGGAGGATTAATACTACCACGAAAGCACCATTTCAAACAATTCCAAAAGTGTTCGATAGCACACGTGTTCTCGAATAAGGGCAATAACATTGTTTTGCTGCACAACCGTCGTGTGAAAGCAACAGTGTGTGCAGGAGCGCGATCCTTTTGCAAGATGCCATTGACTCTTCCTACATAATATCAGGGACAATAAGGCGCAAAACTTTGTCAATGTACTTACGAGTATCGCCTTTGGCATTTCATTTCTTTGTCCCAGCCCGCATGCCTGTGCGTTAGGGTGAGTTCCACGACTTTATGCAAACATCCGAAGCACAGGCATGTGGCTCTTAAACTGGATCAGACCGTCTTTTGATGGATAAGTTGTCTTAACTGGCGAAAATTATCCCAAATTTTAGCCAATAACAGATATAAAACGGTTTGCTTCTGGTTGAATCATTCATTTGCGATGGCTTATCCATGTCTGCCAATGTTCATTTATGTGAAATCTGGTGCTATTAGGAATTTGGTCCAATGTTTAGGGATCTTTGGCTAATACCCTATCGACTAATTGTAACCGGCACAGTCGATGATCTTGATCGATCCTGCAATTTGGCGTTTGCTATAAAATGGTACCACCACCTTGATATTGAAGAAAATTTGGACGCCAAGCTTTTTAGTTCCTGCCAATTGAATATTTCAGAACTCAAATTCAGGTGATATATCGACGGCTGTTTTCCGAAAGTTATGGCATGACGCTTAGTGCGCACAGTAGCATTCTTGTGTGTTTTTATTGTGTAACTGACGACGCACTATCAATAAAACTATCTTTCAGGACTGTGTCTTAACTTGCAAGACGATAGGACGTGTTTAACGTAAAATAATAAAGGGACGTAATTCTGGCATGTTCGTTGGAAAATTAAATATTTCATTTGAAATTTCTATCAAAATCCTTCCTTGCAAACTATAGAAAGTACCATTTTAGATCCTAGTTTGTTTAAAACAAAAATATTGAAATTTGAAAATGTTGAGTTACTTTATGTGGTAAGTGTACATGTATATGTCAGCACATGACATATTTAAATATGATCCATCGTCTACCCGGTCAATACACGATCGCTCCTCGATCAATGTTCTACTCAATCTTACACAAAAAATGGCAGATGATTCAAATGGAGAAAGAAGCCCGGGTGGTGCAGTTCAAGCTCGATTAAGGCGCGTTCCCATTGCCGACCAAATCAACTCGATCAAGCTCGATCAAAATTATCGGGAATTAATCGACACGAAATAAAGAAGAAGTCTTGTGAATACATGTAATCGAGTTTAATCGGGTTTGATCGGGGAATTTAGGCGATCGAGTTGATCGAGTTGATTTTGTCGGCAATGGGAACGCGGCTTTACCTCAATCCCAGATCAGCTATAGGCCTGCCGAGCAAGCTTGATATTCACACCATCTCTTAATCAGCACGATGGAGATTGTGCATGATGGGATGGATAACGAATACGGAAAAAATTGCCTCGCTTCAGGTAAGAAATTGTGCCATAATTTTCTTATTTCTGCGTCAATTTTCAAGCGGTTTGTTGCATGTACCCGCATTACTGAGCTCTTTCCTCGGGTATATGACTCGTTTGTAGAATCATTGTCCAAAAAAATGACCCAAACCGACCAGAAAAACGACAAAAAATCGAGGACCTTTTTCTAGTAGGTTGGGTTCGATTTTTGAGAAAAAAAACAAACAGTTTCCCGATAATAATACATCTGAGAAAAGGGCTCAGAAAGGCGGAGTACATGCAACAAACTGTATGAAAATCGACGCAGAAATAAGAACGTTATTGCACAAATTCTTACCTGAAGCGTGGTTAATTTGGCTGTAGTCGTAACAAATTCTTTTTTGGTCGGTTGGGACAATATTTTGGAAAAAGTACCACGAGGTATCTAATACGTCATACATCCGATGAAAGAGATCGGTAAGGCGGGGTACATGCAAAAAACTTTTGAAAATTTACGCACACATAAGGAAGTTATTGCAAAAAATCTTACCAGAATCGAGATTATTTTGTCCCTATTCGTTATCCATCCCATGATGCAAAATATCAACCGTGGTCAGGCTTGATCGAATTGAATTAATTCTAAGTTGGAATCTAGCATTTAAGGGCAAAAAACACTACCTGGAGGACAATATGGTAGACTTTGATTAGAATACCAAATCTCGAGATTGGGTGCGATACCAAAACTATGTCGTGGTCCAAAAGTGTCGAACTGTTTCCAAGCCTCCTCGACGGGCGAGAGGAAGATTGCATCTGCATCCAAGTAGATAACGGAGTCAACGTCAGTCAGTAACTCCTGGAATAGATCATTGTTTTAAGGTCGTTACCCCTAATGAGATTAACACAACGTCGGTTTTATTCGGTCTGACAACGTCGTAAACATTCGGCGACGGAACGTTCAATCGCATAATGTTTACGACTACGCCCAAAATGTTAAGGATGCTGGATAACTTGATAAGTCGTACGAACAATTTCAGGGTCGCGTGAATATCATTCGGAGTGGACTACCTTCAGCTGTGGAAAGGTACTCGATTTTTTCTAAATCGATTAAGAAATGGAATGTTCCAATTGATAGTTGGACAATACGTGCAGATGACAAAATTGATGTTGTTGAAGATATGATTTGTGATTAATGAAGCACAGAAATGATAAAGCAAACGGATAAAATGAAGAATTTAAGCATTTTCGTTTTCTGTCCCAATGTTTTGCAATTCATTTCTACTAGGGACGTTACAGTCTAGTCTTATTTGGAAAACATGCATAATGTATCCATTTGTGACAGTTGCAAAATGTATCCATTTGTGACAGTTGCTTCCATCGAGTTTGAAATAGCAGAGCTTGTGTAGTCAAATAAAATATCAGAATCAGCAAAATGTTTTGTATTTTGTTGCTATCTAAAAATAACTTACAAGTATATATGAATAAAAAACTTCTAATGCGTCATTTTTATTCGTGATTTTCTTTTAAAAAAAAATCTGTTTTATTGGATTTATAATCAATTTCCTAGAATGAATTACCGTTTAAGAAATATCTGAAAGAAGCTTAAGGAACGGAAATCTAGGAGACTTTATGAAAGACAAATTTCCTCATTTTCAAAATGCGCACAAGCAGCAACTTCTGGCCAAACTGTCAAATTCCTAAATAATTGTTTGATATATACCTTTTTGCTATATAAATCTTTGGTGGTAGGCTTATAAACAATTGTCATAATCGTAGGCAAATACGATTATAATGGGTAGATCTATTGTTAATTTACGAACCGAGTTTTTGCAAAATACCCCACAATTTAATGTTAAAATTGAAACTGGGGGTATTGCTGAATCTGTGCCAATTCCAATAATTTTTGGTGAGAATGTTGGTAACATTTTAACCTTTTTTTCTTTGAAAATGGTTATTATACTTATTGGCTATCAAGTAAAGAGTTTACGCCTTTTCTGTGACAAAACCACAGTGATACGTTAAAAGTTTTGACCGTGTGAATCGTCTCTTTGCTCAATGTTTTTTTTAAATTCTTAATGCTAAATAATTCCAATCGTTTGATGTTCAGTGCCTAATCTTGCAAAGATGCAAGGAAAGAAACAAAATAGTTATAAATAGTTATAAATTTTTATGGTGTCATTTTTGTTGGTCTTATTTTGCAGATGCGAAGACATTATTGGTTGCGCTGCGGCAGTGATTAGAATGTGTGCGAATGTGATAAGATCTTACAGAGGCCCATGCTAGCTATTCTAGGCATTAGAACGACTTTGGGATAATGAGACTTCGCCTAGTGTGGTGCACAGCGACAAATAGGACATAACAGGAGGAAATAAACTTACGATGATACTTTAAGAATTTTACTTTTTGTAGAGGATCAGCAGCCTTATTAAATGTTATCATCAATGAACTGCTTGGTTAGGTAGTACGAGATAATTACTAAATGTAGAGGGACAAAATTAACTTGGTTGAAAATGTAACCAGACAGGGAAGATTACTATCAGTTTAAGCCATCCAAATGATTTCTTTCAAATAGTTTACTTGTTGTATGTTTTACAATCTAGCACAGCCCTTCAAGTGTACTTACAGGAAAAAAGAGTCTCTGTGCAGCACATGGACTAAACAGGCTTTTCCACACTTCCGGTGTACAGTTTTGGCAGCCTGGCGTTGTGCAGTTTAGGCAGCCTGGCGTTGGCGGGAACTCAATGTTGTGTATCACCAGCTTCAATCGCTTTTTCTGGTTATTCGGCCAGCTTGCAAACTGTTATGTTAAAAGGAGAGGGAATGAAAATTTGTGGAGTTGTGTTCATATAATTAGACGAAGGGTTTGGCATATAATAATATAATGCATGTACATTGGAAAGATTGTAAATGGATTCACGAAACTATTTACCCTTTCCCACACAGTACTTGGTTTCCATGTCTGTATTAGATATGTTTTTAGTAAACATCGATACCAAGAAAATGGTGATGGTGCTTCACATATAGAATGTCATTTTGATTTTCATTGCCACACAGACAAAAACTTTATTCTGATTATGAACACTACTTTGCACGTTGGTACTTGAATATTATGGCGGCTAAACAACCGCAAAGTTTTAAGAACGAGTCACATTGGATAAAAAGGGTAAACATGCCTTTCCAAACGTTAAATTCGCGCATTTTCGAAACGACGTCGCCATGACTACTAATACTCGGAAATACTTCACTTTATGTAGATCTATATTCAATCTTTGTATTTAATTAAATTTTGTAGAAAATTTGTAAAGGCAATGTATTCTCAGAATACCGATACTTTTCCGCGGCTTTATTGAACAAACCTCGTATATTGTTGACAAATTCTTTTATTATATCTAGAGTTGTCTCTTGTTGCTTTTTAGTCTTAACTGTAGCTTTTTAGAAAAGGTAAACACGATCTTATAAACAATACAATGTACATGATTGGTTGATGTTAAATACTGTAACCAACCAGCCGTTCTTCTCTCTATCTGTCAGGATTTGATGGCTGAGTTGATTTGGCTGGTCGACTACAAATAACGATGTTCTGCTTCTTTTAACTTACTGGTTGAAAAGAAGGGACAAATAAAAGCACAATGTTCAATTAAACTTTTAGAATCATTATTAAATATCTCTTCTATAGTTTCTCCATGTAAAATAAACAAACAGTAAGCTTAAAAAGGGGGGACATGACCAATTGCTACAGACGACGGCGTTTCTATTCTACTCATTCATGATTCTATTTGTTGATCTTTCAATAAACAAATCCTGTTTGTTGATTTTTCAATAATTGATGAAAAGAAGCTCATTGTTGACTCTTAGCCTCTAAAGGCTTTGTTGGTTTGAATATCTCTTCTCTTCTCTCATGTTAACTTGTTGATGCCGTCCGAGCAATTGATGTGGAACGCTCTCGGCTCAGCGCTTTTATAGTCGATTGGATGCTGGCGATGCTGGCGAAGTCCTTAGCCAATCAGAATCCTCCATTCCGTTTCGGCTGAGCCGGCCGGAATGGGTGATTCGGTCGAGGCCAACAACATAGGGTTTTTGACGCAAACCCCTTTAGATAACAGAAAAAGGATGTACAGGAAAACATTCTCTGTGTTTTAACGTTCTAAATCATATGATTTGCATTACCCGATTATCCGAGTAGAACGATCGAAACGTTTCGCCAGCATCCGGCCCCATTACGCGAAAAAATAGTTCTTCGGCAGCATTGCAATTACAGATGCACTTATCAACCCAAATATTATCCGTTTTGACACTAACAAATGCTAAAATATTGCTTGCTGCGAAGATGACAAATTCCTAACGCCAGCGTTCTTGGCAACGAATAGGCCGGAAAACGCCCGGAGCCAATTCGAAGAAAAACAATGCTGCCGATCACGTAGTCTGGTTCCCGTACCTGAAATCTACTACGGATTTAAGTACGGTAATAGCTAATATCTGACGGTCACTCAGACGGCCTGGACAGGTGACGCTTTCCATACACCGAGCCGTTTCATTGGTCTATCGATTATATCGATTGACCAATCAAAGGACAGAATGCAGTACCTGTTCCCAGTCGTAAATTCAGTTATTTACACGAATGGGTACCAGTCTACCGATCACGATTACGGCTAAGATATGGGTTGTCAATACATAAATCTATGCTGCCTCGTAAGTAAAAACATTATTCCAACTTTCCATACCCGGATGAGATCGTGAAATGCTGGTTACGACGTAAAATGCCAATTGGTTTGAAATCGTTAACCTAAGTGGGCGAGCAGCTGGGGGCTCGGTTAGGGTGTTGTGGTAGTACTGGTTTGAGAAACAACAGGAATCCATGGGTAGGTGCTCCAGCCGCCGCAAAATGACCCTGGTAGTTGAAAACGGCGTAAATCCCCAATAAACTCAAATTCGACGTAAAATGCGATCTTTTTTTGCAAGTGCACCTATATCCGGATATTACAGTCTTCGACTACGATCTGGCTATTACACTACTAAAACAAATTCAAACAAAGGATGGTTGCATGATTGCATGATCATTTTTCCACAAGTGTTCGTTCAATAGGTCATCTGGCTTTCCATGAAATAGGAATCATGAATTCAGTCATTGTATTTCAAACTTATCCTCATTAACTTATTATATCACAACAGAGCATCTCAAAACATAGTTTTGATTATTTGCAACAAATCTGTAAATATGTTATATATTATAAATTTGAAAATGATTTGAAGCAGGTAAAGTTAAAAACGCCACAGATATAATACGTGCGAAGGATCTTTTAGATAACACATATAATAGTAATGGAGGACCAAACACAGTTTTGTTCGTCACTTTTTCTAAGATGTTATTTTTTTACAAAGTTCCACTACAATCAGAGCATTTCTGATCTTTTCTCATCTCCTCAACTTCAAACAATTTTCAAATTGGTTACGTTGTTATTGTTGTGTCTTCTGATTCTTCGCCATGTACTAGTACATAATTGACCCATTACCAGACTACACAATTTGCCGATATTATTCCCCAGGGAATACAATAAAACACTTTTATTGAATTGAGTATTTTAAAAAAGTAGACAATTTTGTTCTGTTCAAATTCAAAGATATTGCAGATGACAATTCTAAGCGAATGAAATTTTTATGTTTTTGGTATTTTTGATAGGATATAACGTAGGTAATGAAGAAATTACCTGTCACAACCTATTTCTTTATTTTCCACAATGTTTTCAAAAAGGCTCTATCGTGCAGGGCGTTAAAAGGTGACATTACTGATTACCTTGATTTTTACAGCATTTTTCAGCTTTTCCTCGGTGAACACGTGCAGAACTAGGCAGGAATGGGAGAATATCACCGCAGATTTAAGCATAACAAACCCATCTTCTAATCTATTGCGACATATAACCGCCGCTATATGAATCGTGCAACTGAAACAGAATAGTCGATATAATGAATGACATTTTAGAAGAAGTGGCTCTACCTCGTATTATTACAAAACAATTCAATTTTTCATTAGTAAAAAGGGTCTCTGGTCCATAATACATCATATTTTAACAAATGCGATGTTTTAGTTACGCAAATATACAACAATTAAAAACGTCTAACGAAATAAAGGAAAGACGAAAAAAGAATTTAAATATTTTACGCATTTTCCGATTTTTTTATATTCTAGAGAACTGATAATCTCAAACAGAAAATATTAAACCAACATTTTTAAAACGGTACTAGCGAAGTGCCTTATAGAACTACAAATTTAATCGTTCACATTGAACAAGGATGAAAAATGAGTAAAAAGTGTTATCGGATGTGTCAATGGCATAGCCCTAATTGTTTTTTGACTTAATACTCAAATGTGCAGTTACTGCAGCTACACTGTTAAACCTCATCCAACAGCACATCAGTATTACAAATTCGGTTAACGATGAACTAAATGATATGAAAGGTAGGATTTGCGTACAAAAAATCATAGAAGATATCACCGTCCCTTTTAGTGTAACGGGTCAGAACTTATAAATAACAGCACAGCAAATCATTGGTCATACCAGAATTTCCGCGTACAATGTATGTAATTGCTTCAAAATACGATGCATTATTGTTGTTATTCAATCCAAACGTTAGGGATATTCAATGATGTGGTCTCTTCGATTGAAATTCACATCATAAAGTACATGACTGTGCTAATTACATATGAAAAAATATTCTTCATTATTCCCTCTCATTTGTTGGTTTGGTAGAATAACCAAAAATGATCAACAAATTAAAGGCTTACTTGCTAATGTTACATGCCGTTCCTTGCCGATGGATTGCAGGATTATTTGCTGTACTGTATCGACCTATATACGTCACAACGTCATCTTGGCGGTAAATTATAAGTCCAATAAAACAAAGAACTGGAACTGCAAGCAGGATAACTATAAACGTCGTCTTCAAGTTCGCTAAGTTGGATTTGTTTGGTGACGACATCGTGATGTCATAAAGTTGTCTTGAAATTCAAATGTCTGAAGTAAATGGAAGTGATTATTATTGAAATGTCATTGAGCAAGGATCCGCTAAGAATGGCAATCATTGTTTTTGTGATCATAATTTATCTATAACCATATCGAAGACCATTTGAACAGGACAACCCGTGATGTATACCCGTCATAAATCATCATATAGAGTATAGAATGGCCAAGTCCCTGATGCTGAGACATTAATGTCAAGGATGTGCGTGATCAGATTGAACGTTCATTCAGGCTATTCTAAATTTGTATGAATCTCTGTAAAGCATTACCTTTGTGTGATTGAATAAATGAGCTAGGTCAAACAACTGATGGAAAATTCTAAAAGTCTAATAGTTGATTTTAGTTTGAATCTAAATAAACATCCAAAGTCAGTTTAAGTGCGCAAGTTGGATTTAAAAGGAGGGGTTTCCATAAGGCCGTTTTCCTGGGACCTAAATTTTCCAATGATATTTCTAGTATAAATAGATACATAAAGGGGACGTATTTTGCCGAAAAGTCTGAATCAAACGGACCTTTGGTTTGGTGTATAATTTATATTGAAAGTGTGTGGGGTAATTCTATTCAGGCGCTACCCAAGGTTCTTATTCATCAATTTTCTATCCAAATGTAGATAGTTGGCGATTTTTTTTTTTAAAAAAAATATGATTTTAAATAATAACAATTAACAAAACGGTTTTGCATATAATTTGATGTGAACATATTCATGTCCATAAGGTGTGAAGCATTATACTGTCTGATTGGTAGAAATGCCCGAGGCTCAACACCTTTTGATTACCCCTCGTATGTTATGTGAATCTAAGAAAATAAAAGCATCTTCATAAAATCCTTTATGTAATTACTCAGTTCAACTGAAAATTTCATGTTTGGTTCCGAACTTGACGCACATAATGATATCGATTTTTAAGAGGCAAGTGGCCAATTTGCTTTCAATACCAAATCATTATTGTTATGTTAAGGTAAAGAGTTCTTTTACCTTCACCACACTGCTTGCTACCCAGAAGGAGCAGTAAATGTAATATTCAATTTACATAAAATTATCGTCTGCAACATCTAGTTTATATACTGACATGAAAAGCCTTGAGAGAAAAGTAGAAAATATTTTGGTAAACAGCATGTGTTTCCTTACTTCCAATGCTTTTCAAAATGATGTTCATTAAAAATAGATATCAATATCAGGTATTAGATTTATTTAGGGAAGACAAATGGGGTTTTAATCTGTGTCATGTTTAGCTCACCTGAGCATGAATATACTCATGGTGAGCTATTGTGATACTGCTGTGTTCTTCATCTTGCGTCCGTCAAACGGTACCCTGAGTGCACTCCAGAGGCTACAGCTTTTGCATAATCAACATGAACATTATTCAGAATGAATAAAATTTTGGACATTTCGAAATTGGGTCATCTTGGGTCAAAAATTAGGTCACTAGGTCAAATTTTAGAAAAACCTTGCGTGCACTTTAGAGGCCACATTTCTTGCCCAATCAAATTGAAAATTGGTCAGAATGGTTGTCTTGATGTAATCTCAAAAAGTTTGAAGTTGGTTCAAAACTAGGTCACTAGGTTAAATCTAGAGGCAATATCTGTGGCTCAATCAACCTGAAAATTGGTTAGAATTATTGTTTTGATAAAATCATGGACAAGTCGGAAATTTGGTCATCTGGGGTCAAAATCTGGGTTCCGGGGTCAAATCTTAGAAATAAGAGGGCTGTTCAAAATATTCGTAGACTTTTGTTATAACTTCCAATGCTTTCCAACATACATCAATTAAACTTCACAATGTGGTAGAAAAAACCTTTCCCAGTCTAAATAATCAAGTTTTGCACAACCAGAATTCCGATACGGGGTTGTTATAGAAACACCCTTTTGCGTAACCGGGGCAGGGGATATAATTTACGTCTTCGCTTTTATATTTTGCTCTGTAGAATGGCTTTTCAATATTTCAAACAACAGAAAAGTTTAGAAATTGATGCCCCATAATTGACCAACAGAATGACAAGTCATTGTATGATTTTAAATTTGAGTATTGAAATAAACAATCATTACGATTTAGCTGCTTGGTAGACAAATGTGAACGTCGTGACGTTGCTTTGAGGATACCAACATGTAAGCTTTGCAGATTTTTGTCTAGGAAATACAAATAACACATCAAAAATAAAATTACTCTTGCATTTAATATATGTAATATGCACCTACATTAACCTTTAAATTGTATAGTTACGAGGGGCGTTCAATTAGTTTTGGAACTAGGGTTCTGTAAGCCATAGTTATGTTGCAATTCAATTTTAAGTTTCTTCAATCCTTCGAAGTAATCCTCTTTGGCAACCTCACACTTCTGAAGTTTTGAGATCCATTACTTATATGCCAATTAAATGGGCCTCTTTCGGGACGCCCCGCAGACACTGGTAAATTGCATTTCATATGGAACATGAAGGCCTATACCCGACGACCAGAGGCTTTCTTTGTCATAACGGGGAACACAAAAAGACCACGAGGGCTTAAGCCCTGCTATACGGGTGGATGAAGACGCTGTGCAGCATGTGTCTCTTCCAGGAAGTCTTGGATAAGAGGACACCTGTAGACAGCTCCGTTGTCATGGATTTGCCACATGCCTCCTTATTCGGTCCTAGACGTGCACTTTTCGTGATATTTCTTTATTTTGACCGACATACATTTCTTGTATGAATTATCGGCGATAGTGGTGCTATTTGGAACAGCAATTTGAACAATACACCCGTTACATTTGAAAATTACAGCGTACAAAACTTTTGCCGCGCTTTTTATATTTAGTTGTTACGGACCTTGCCTGATCTTTTCGCAACCATTTCTTGCTGATGACGCGCCATTGGTGCTCATAATAGTAGATTATTGTTCAATCATTATGTATAAAGCTCAGAAAGTTCACATTTGTTGCATTTGTAGCATTATTTCAGAATATATTTTGCCACCTTTACACAGGTTGCTATCTGTCCTTTAGGAAGCGGGTGGGGGACCCAATGGGCATAAATCTGTCTGTATTTCAACCCTTTCGTCAAAATCGTATAACATGTCCCCGATGAAAAGCCAACCTTATCTGCTATTTCTTGCCCATTGAAACATGCGTCTTGTTCGGTCATATCGGAATCTACAGCAACATTTGCTTTGGTACTAGATCTACCCGGGTTGCCTGAGAGGGTGGGGTGCATCATTCAGGCCAGTTTTACCAATTTTGATTTTTATCAACTTCCTAAAAATGACGTATGTTCAACGTTCGAATGTCCATAAATATGATATAGTTCATTAAATACATGTGATGCAGATATGCCAAAGCCTATGCGACCTTTAATGTAGACCCGTACATCCTACTTCAGTTCGTTTTCCATTTTGCGCACAGCGAAATAGCCAGTGTATATGACTGAACCAACTTAAAAGTTTAATAACTTTTGAAAGTGTGAACGAACTTGCCTCAAATTTTGACCAAGTATAGACAGTAATTTTTCCGTCAAATAGCCGTAAGAACCACTATTTCTATAGAACCATGAGGTATGGTGGCCCATTAGTACCACTTTTAATTGAACGCCCCTCGTACATTTTTGGTTTTTGTAGGAACAGAAATGGGCTATAATTGGCTCAGTCATACAGCAGATAAAAAGAAAAGCAAGATGCATATAAGTTTCATTTATGTTTAAAGCCCTAGTGAGACTATCATCAATACTCATGATTAAATAGCCATGAAGATTATTATTTTAATCTGTAAAAATTCAAAACAAGGTGCATACTATATGATAAGAAGACATATATTCAAGAATCAAGAATGTTGTGCAATGCTTTAGAAGTAGAAAAGTTGCTTGCATCGTGAAATATTTGACTTGACGTCAACGTCATTGTATACCTGCCCCGCTTTGGCGTCAAGGGGTGTTTTAAAAAGTCAATTAAACACAAATCGTTTAAGATAGAATCTTCAAATTTTTACAGCCTCTTCTCAGACAATTGCTTTATCTAGAATAGGTTGAATTATAGAATTTCTTTCAGTAATATAGACCCTGTGCATAGAGTCTACAAATTATTTGAACGGCCCTCGTACCTTGTTTGCACTCTATAGAGACCACATTTGTGACCTAATCAACCTGAAAATTGGTCAAAATAATTGACTTGGCAAAATCTTGGAATATTTGAAATTGGGTCATCTGGGGTCAAAAACTAGGTCACGGGATCAAATCTTAGAAAAAACGTTGTGGACTTGTGGGTACGATAGAGGCCTTATTTTTGCCCAATCAACCGGAAATTTGTCAGAATCAGTGTCTTGAATAAATCATGGACGATTTCCTAATTGGGTCATGTAGGGTAAAATTCTTAAAACAAGAAATCACAAATGACACAAAAATTACAAACAAGATAAAATTGATAAATGTACCAACCTGAAAGGGTAGATCATTTATGACCAGCGATAGCAGGCATCGAGCTTTAATATATATACGATAAACTCTAAGAAGAAGATAAGAAGATCTAAGTCTCTAGAAGAAGATAGACTCTCGTCTGTCTTCGATGCAGCCGGTTGTATGGTGTGTTCAATGGAAGTACCGCGGGGGTTGTCTCGTTGACCTTAACATTGTCTTGTTTTTAAGTAAAAATAGATTCTGATAACACGCTTGTGAAGGATTGATCTATAGCAAATGAAAAATGGTTATTCACCTTGACAGAGGTTTTATGCATTGTAAATTGTATTTCCATGTAGAAATATGAGTTTCCGAATAGTTCAGAAGCATAGAAAAATCTAGCATGAGCCCCTTTAAATTTTGACCTATTTGTTCGATATTTGTGGATGTTAAAGAGTGTAAAAGCAAATCGGAAACAGCAATTTCGTCAAGTTCAAAGGCAGATAAATAATTATTTAAGATTCCCATGAAGCTGAAAATTACACTCAAGCAAGATCATTATGGCCAGTAAGATAATGTAGAAGTTTCGTGTTTATTGGAGTATACTTATGGTTGTTCGAGTAAAAATAACGTCAAAAATGGTTATTTTGCCAAGAGCACATAACTCAAGAAGTAATTTCCAATTTGCATTCAGGCAAGATCCTATCGGCACCAACATTCTGACCAAGTTTTGTCTCGGTCAATATTTGTAGAAGCTAGGGTTAAAACAATCCGATACAGGACCACCTAAGGATAATTCCTGTGAAGTTTGATTAAAATACATCAAGTAGTTTCTGAGGAGAGAATTTTTGAAGAAAAAGTTGACGACCGGACTGACGGGCATACGCACACACGCACACACGACGGACACAACGTCATTACAATTACCCGCTGAAGGCCATCGGAGCTAAATATTTTGTGTGCACTCTAGAGGCCACAATTTTTGCCCAATTAATCTCTAATTGATTCAGACAGATTGTCCTGAACATGCTCATAATTTTTGTTTCCTACACGTATTACCTTTTTTATTTCAAAAGTGTTGAAGTAAGAGAAGGATGGGTTACGTTTGATTGTACCAGTAAAATACTACATACAAACTTTTGATGATTTAACAACTTATGCATGTCACAAACAGAACAATGAACATGATGAAATAGTAAAAAATAGTTCTACAACTCTTTTGTCATTGTGTAAATTCAACATTGAAAATATTTTGAAAAGCCACCACGACCTATTATGTATAGCCCTGTGGGTAATATGACCGCATATGTAAATGAGATAATTTTGAAAAGGTTTTCACCGGGGTATATCGAAGGTTATTCAATTTATAATAACCTCATGAATTCAGCAATTGTCCTTCAATTGTGAGTTTGTTCACGATTTGATGCATTGGCACCACAATGTCGATATAGTCGCTTTTCAACAAAATCCTCGTAACTGCAGCTTGCTTTAAGCTGCAGTTACGAGGTTTTCACTGAAAAGTAGCGATTTGTAGTTATGTTGGCCATATGTTGCTCCAAGCAAACAGTCTTGATATCGTAACATTTATAGCTTACCAATGAATCAATAGATACTAAGGAAGATTTGGAAATCCATGAATATGTATCTTTGTGAGAATGTGAGTGTCTTAAACTCTTTAACATCGACTCGGCTGTTATTTGAATAGTTACAAGGAAAAGTTAAGCAATCAAGAGCCGACAGAAACTTTACACTCAGCATGATGAAAAGCCTCTCTTACAACCCGTCGTGCGTCTTTTTAAATCGTACGTTTTAAAACTCTGCAAAATCGCACGATTTATAAAGACACACGACGGGTTGTAAGAGCGCCTCAAAATATTGTCCGGTCAATTCTTTGCTGCGTGCAGTCTGCGTCGTGATTGCGTCCACCAAAAGCGTACGTTGCACGTGCGTGCATCGCACGACTAAACATACGTTTTAGACGCAGACCGCACGCAGGAGCACGTACGACCGGTTGTAAGAGAGGCTAAAGCGGTAGGATACAATCTTACATGAACTGTGGCCGTCAGTCTATTACAATTAATTTCTGGAACATATTGAAACGCACAGGGAGTCTTAAACAGATGACGATCTATAAAACATACCAATTAAGTCGTGTTCGTGACGTGACGAATCAGCAGGACAGGAAAGTGAGATCGTTAAATGAGTCGCAGAACTGTTCGATGTCAAATTAGAAACATTGACTTTAATGTTAGACTCCAGACGCACTTGCGCAATACACTAACTTTACTTCTAAAACAAAAATGCCTAGATTTGACCTTATGGCATAGTTTGGACACAAGCAGACTGGAGTCCCTCCCTCTTTTCTGCCGATAAAAAGTTTAATGTACGCGTCGTATGCGACAAAAGACGTGTGGGTAAAAGTACGTGTACATGTCGTCCCCTGAATGCAAGAAGGTGTTAAGTGTATATATAATATATATACACTTACCTCCTTCTTGCATTCAGGGGACGATGAATGAAATGGACGGTGAGCTACGGGAGAATTGTCTAAGAGTTCAATAGCTTAAGATCGGATGGCGAGCTTGTACCAAATGCGAGTACTTTTGTTCAGTCAATAATGCAAATGTGGACATATAGATACTGACTTTAGATAAAGTTAAGCATAAAATCTAAAATCTAAAATTTATACAAGTTTATATGTGTTTTGTTTTCAATTTTATTCCTTTATGAATGCCGTGGTTAAGCAGCGTCAACAAAATGTTAACACTCTCTTCTATCCCACATTTCTTTTGCAAAATAGCATTATGTATATTTATTACACAATTGGTGTCACAACTTTCCAGATCGAAGGAGGGTCAAACGTGTAAGAACTTTCATGTACTCCAGACCCGTCGGAACGGGACGGGAGTGGGGCTAGCCCTACCCAAAAGTTGGCCAAAATGCGGATTTTCATTATTTCACACTGAAAATATAGGAAAAATCTATTTGGCCACTTCAATATTCTGACATTAGCTCGGTCTGGGACTTGAGCCCCCGCCCCTCCCCTATGAAATTGCTTCCTACGGGCCTACATTAATCTTAAGTATAAGCAATTGAAAGGATAATGATAGTTTTCCTTTTTAGACACCAATCAATAGGAAGTGAGGGAATAACAGGTATCGGTAATGGCACTGGATTTTGTGCTAAATTAGACTTTGTTTGAATAAAACGTCGGTGTTGTTATAAAATCTCGTAAACATACCTTACATCAACCTGTAGTTGCGATGTTTAAGATTTACACCTAGGAAATACTATTGTCTTTACTTGAAAATAGTGATCCCTCTTCAAAGACGAATCAATGATATACATAAAATATTTCCAAAACAATATCTGGTATTGCCTCCCCAATGAGGGCATCCCGAGACGAAAATACTAAAACAGCATTGTCTCCTTTTGTCTCAATAATTTCTTTGATATTGACTAATTTAGTACACATATCTTAACTTGATCAACATTTTGTCTTCTAGAGCAGTCAGCCAGGCAGATTGGCGGACGTGTGGAACAGCGGACGGGCAGACGAAGCACTATTTAAATTGTGGTCATCACGGGAACATAAACATGTTGGTAGAATATGAGAAAGCAATTGTAACCGACATTTTTGTGCTTATATTTTCCAAACCGTTCAATGCTATAGAGCCCAAAGCACACACTCTTCGTAAAAAAGCCGTCGCAGACGGATTATGTTCCTGCCCAAGTGTTTAACAACGAAGAAGAAAAAAGGATTCTTTTGGCCTGCGAAATAGAAATAAATAAGATTATGCCGAAAAAGACAACTCTTTATATAATATTGTGATTCCGAGCGAGCGGATCATTGTTTAAAGAGCTTTATGTGAAATTTTATATGGTTTGGTCAAGGGGACCCAGAGAAAAAGGTTGCGGACAGATAGATAGACACATACGCACAGCTATGATTATATATGTTTTTTTTCTCATTGTCACTTTACGGAAATTCTAGAGACAAAGCCAAAGGCTCCGAAATAATCGTGTGGGGGCTTCCCTTGCGGCGGGGGCATGAAATTTAGTACATTTTCCATTTTGTTTTCGAATTACTTTCTTTTGGGGATTAAATAAGAAATAGTTGAGTGCAATGTTCCGCTTCGCCCATTTATCTGTCTTTTCTTATTCTTTTGGGTTCAAAATCGACGGCGTTTTAACATATTTATTGTTGTCGTGAGTTGAACCATATTGGTGTTTAAGCCTACATCATACATATAATGTTACCGGGCATAAGTTAACAAAAAGCTTAAAACCTGGGCAATATGCTATTGCATAGGAAGTAAGGTAATTGAAAAATTTACTCTAGGCAATTAAGCTTAATGCATAGGTTTTAAGCTTAAATCCTGTCTTATTGCATAACAATAAAAACGACTACTAATTTGAAATTGTATTTGATATTGAACACATTTCACAAGTAATTATCATTATTCAGAGCTTGACAATATAAATGGTTGTTTTTGGCTCCTTCATTGAGTCAAAGACCCTTAATTCAATTATCTGAAAACGCTTCTCATTACATCTTAATGAAAATGAAAACAAATTATAGTGCTTCTTGTCGAATGGAGAGGAGAAAAGTTTGGGAGGAAGCCAGTGACGTTAGGTCATATTTCTACATGTATTGGTATTTTTAAATTATGAAAACTCAAATATTTATATGACCATTTCAATGCTAACAATTACCGCAAAATATGTTATTTGGTACTCGAAAACTAACTTTTTTTTTCTTTTTGCCTGAATATGTTCTGTGCTATGTTATTCACGCTTTTTACATTCGATAACATCCGCTTTTTGTTGTCTGCAACAGATTCCAAATACAAACAAGAGTAGCCACAGACAAATCATGCTCCCCGAATAAGTGTTTGTCACAAAATAAAAACTATCATTCATTAAGCCCCCTTTTCCCATGATGCATTTTTTATACACACATTATTTATAAAATATGTTCTAGAACATCTCATTTATCACATAAGTACACAAATTCATTAAATTCTGCTCATTAAATGAAGAGAAATTAGAGAAAAACTAATTCTTAGCTCACCTGAGTACGAAGTGCTCGAGGTGAGTTATTGTGGTCACTTTTTGTCCGGCGTCCGTCCGTCCGTCCGTCCGTCAACATTTGGGGTGTTTACACTCTCGCATCCACAAAACTTTGGCAATCTTGATCAAACTTGGCCAAAACAAGTAGGATCATAAGTTCGATTATGGGCCTGATGGACCAGAATGTGCCGAGTTATCTGCCCTTGAATGTCAAAAAATGCCGTTTTGAAGTCTATTTACACTCTAGCATCTACAATTATTGATTGATCAATCACGACAAAACTTAGACATAATATTAGAGACCATAAGATCTCGGATGAGCTCAATTTTCAGTCTGATCCGATCAGAAAGTCTAGAGTTACGTGCCCTTGAACTTGACAAAATTGCCATTTTCAACCGCTGTTAATCAAACGGAAGTAACTATTGACACTACTTTTCTTAAATAGTGTCAAGTGTTACTTCCCTTAGATTACAATTATTTATCAATCGAGACAAACCTTGGACAAAATGTTGGGGAGCATAAGATCTTCGATGAGCTTGATTTTCAGTCTGATCTGATCAGACAGTCGAGAGTTATGTGCCACTGAATTTGACAAAATTGCTGTTTTCGGCTGTTTTCGACCTTGTTTACACTCTAGAATCTACAATTATTTAAACAATCAAGACAAAACTTGGACACAATGTTGGGGAGAATAAGATCTCAGATGAGTTAGATTTTCAGTCAGGTCTGACCAGAAAGATGAGAGTTATGCGCCCTTGAATTGGGCAAAATTGCCATTTTTGGGTACTTTTGACATTGTTCACACTCTAGAATCTACAATTATTGATTGATCAATCAAGACAAAACTTAGACATAATATTAGAGACCATAAGATCTCGGATGAGCTCGATTTTCAGTCTGATCCGATCAGAAAGTCTAGAGTTACGTGCCCTTGAACTTGACAAAATTGCCATTTTCAACTGCTGTTAATCAAACGGAAGTAACTATTGACACTACTTTTCTTTAGTAGTGTCAAGTGTTACTTCCCTTAGATTACAATTATCTATTAATCAAGACAAACCTTGGACAAAATGTTGGGGAGCATAAGATCTTCGATGAGCTTGATTTTCAGTCTGATCTGATCAGACAGTCGAGAGTTATGTGCCATTGAATTTGACAAAATTGCTGTTTTCGGCTGTTTTCGACCTTGTTTACACTCTAGAATCTACAATTATTTAAACAATTAAGTCAAAACTTGGACACAATGTTGGGGAGAATAAGATCTCAGATGAGTTAAATTTTCAGTCAGGTCTGACCAGAAAGATGAGAGTTATGCGCCCTTGAATTGGGCAAAATTGCCATTTTTGGGTACTTTTGACATTGTTTACACTCTAGAATCTACAATTATAAATAAATCAAGACAAAACTTGGACAAAATGTTGGGGAGCATAAGATCTGGGATGAGTTTGGTTTTCAGTCTGATCTGATCATAAAGTCGAGAGTTATGTGCCCTTGAATTTGACAACATTTCTGTTTTTGGCTCTTTTCGGCCTTGTTTACTCTCTAGAATCTACAATTATTAATCAATCAAAATAAAACTTGGACACAATGTTGGGGAGCATACGATAATGGATGAGTATGATTTTCAGTCTGATGTGATCAGAAAGTGCCCTCGAATTTGATAAAATTGCCGTTTTTGACTGTTTTCAACCTTGTTTATACTCTAGAATCTACAATTATTGACCAATCAAGACAAATCTTGGACACCATGTTGGAGACCGTAAGATCTCAGACGAGTTTGATTTTCAGTCTGATTTGATCAGAAAAACGAGAATTATATGCCCTTGCATTTGATAAAATTGCAATTTTCGGCTGTTTTCGACCTTGTTTACACTCTAGAATCTACAATTATTAACCAATCAAGACAAAACATGGACAAAATGTTGGAGACTATAAGATCTGGGATGAGTTTGATTTTCAGTTTGATCTGACTAGAAAGACGAGAGTTACGTGCCCTTGAATTTGATAAAATTGCCATTTTGGGCTGTTGTCAACCTTGTTTACACTCTAGAAAAATACAATTATAAATAAATCAAGACAAGTCCTGGACACAATGTTTGAGAATATTAGATCTCAGATGAGGTTGATTTTCAGTCTGATATGACCAGATAGACGAGAGTTATGTGCCCTTGAATTTGATAATTTGATTTTTGGCTGTTTTCGATCTTGTTTACACTCTAGAATCTACAATTATTAAAAAAAAACAATGTTGGGCACCATAAGAGCTTGGATGAGTTTGATTTTCACAACGTTATTGACCATTAGTTCATATTCAGTCTTAAAGTCATAAATATCAATTGAATTAAACATAAGTGTTGCTTATATCATTTTGGTTCAGGTGAGCGATATAGGACCATCATGGTCCTCTTGTTACATTAAGGCCCCTTTTTCAATGACACAGCCTCAAATTCAGAAAGGGAGAAATAGGTCCCTGGGGATTTTCCCAGTGATTTCACATGTGAAGTTTCATTGAATTTGGTTTTAGGGTTGCTGAGATATGGCTGTGGACGGACGGACGGACGGACAGCGTGGCGACTATATGCTCCCCCGAAATTTTTTTCTAGGAGCATAAAAACAGCTGCTTAGGAAAAGGTTGGAGAATTATTAATGTTAATGTAAACGTAATTATATTATGTTCATGTCATACAATTGTAATTGTCAACAGCAATGTTATATTAAATTGACCGGTGGCCTGAAATACGAAATAAAAAAAATTGTTTAGTATTGAATTGTTGAGAGAACCTTTCCACAAATAACCATGCCTAAGACATACTACATACCTTAGAAACAAATGGTGTGGACATAGGGTCAACTCACCACAACAATGATCCTGTGAAAATGCCAATTTTTAGACCCAAAGAATTAAAACAGACAAATAAATGGCTGTAGCGGAGTATGACATCTTTTTTTTCCGCATTTAATCCCGAAACGAATATAATTCGACCAAAAAGTAAAATGTACTAAAATTGTGACCCCCATAGGATTTTCTGTACAGAGCTATTGGTTCTTGTTTCTGAAGTTTCCATACAGTGATTTTTGCTGTTTATACCAATGATTTCAAAACCGCTGCATGTTTAGGGTAAGAGAAAGAGTTTTTTCCCCAAAAAATGAACACACATTTTGTACTTCTGCATTTTGTAGCCATACAAAGCAAGGAGAAGGGACACTATTGAAAATATTGACATGAAAAGAACAGATGCATTCCCTGTCTTTTCTTTTCAATAACATCGATATGAAAACATTTGTAGATTGGGGATGGCTGAATAAATGTGTTAAAAATAGACTAAGTTTACGGTCATGCTTTTATAAACCGTCGGTGTTGTTATAAAATATCGTAACTACGGCTTGAACCAAGCCGTAGTTACGAGATTCTAAATCAACACCAACGTAACATCGTGTGTTTGTCCAGAATTACATGGTAAACTGAATGAAATCGTTCCCTATTGATATTTCATTACACGCAGCAGAGCAGACAGGAAAAATCAATAGCTGTAATCCTGTGATACAATTTTGAATTACATTAATAAAATATCAATATGATGAGAAGAAAGGCCATTCAAAATTAAACGCAGTCAACCATTCAACGAATCAATAATTCGATAGAAAAGCTCTGTCTGGACGTGAGTTAAACAATTTTTAGGTCACCTGCCCGAAGGTCATGGTGACCTATTACAATCGCGTTTTGTGAGTCATCCGTTAACTTGTAACATTTTTTACTTCTTCTTAAAAACAATTGGAGGGATTTCAACTGAAATTGTCATGATAGCATAATTATGAAGCATATCCATGGAAAGGCGATTCCGATTTGTACAAATCATGGAGTTATCTCCGATTGGTGTCCTACAAGGGAACAAAAGAGGTAAAAGTGTATATTTGAAAAAAAAGATCTCATTTGATTGGTCGGATAATGTGATGTAACTAAACTAGTCGAACTGTCCAGTCTTAGGATTAAAGCTGGAGGGTAACAGATGGTCTCATTGCAAAAAATGATTTTTCTAAAACAAATATGCAAAACTTTTGTGTCGACCACCTCAGGATGGTTAATAATATGCGATTCAAACAGAGAAAGAGCCGAAATTACAAGACAGATAGCCGGATTTAGGGAGAATCCAAACCAAAATTCATTGGCGTTACAGATGGGATTAGAATTATTATTAACCTGTTGCGCATGCGCATACAGCATACAGCGCGGACCAAGATTTGAACGAGATTCATAGGTCAATGTCGTCGTACATGTTTTCTATAGCGGCCACGTGAGAAAGAACACGCTTCACTCGCATGATTAAAGTCTCGCGACGTACCATTTCTAAGAATAGCCGAAAAGGATTGAGAAATCCCCCAGACCATTATGCTTCGAAAAAAATTGAGGAATTTAGCGCAATTTGAGTGCAATTAATTTTGTTGAATGAACTGGTATAAAAAGCGATTACATAGTCCTACTAATCACCATAAAAAGGTTTGTAAAGTTGTTTTTTGGAACAAATCTGGGGAAATGGGCCTTTAAACGGTATATCTAGCCTTATTTTTGACGACGACAACAACAACAAAAGGTTTGCGTCAAAACGTATTGCCCAACTTTTTTGAATCTGTAGAAGAAAAAAAAGTTTAATGGAAGTTCAATTACTCGTTATTTAGCGACATAAACAACTTTTACCGTATGAATGAGAAAATTGCTGAAATTCTTCTACAGAATTGTGTACCGATTAAAAAATTCATAACTGGATCTTTCTTAAACATGGACTAATCGGAAATTATATTTGTCATAAACGATATATTGTATATTTTTTTTGAAACGCATTTATTGAAAAAACATGGAAATAATATCTCATACTAATCACTGTGACATTGAAAAAGAGAAACAAATAAGAGAAACAATTCAAAATATTTAATGAATAAAATCAAGGAATCAGAGCAAAAATGATAAGAAACAAATAAGGAACTTATTTTAAACTTACAATCAGAACTGAGCGAAATAAGGCAATTGAGATTAAGGGGATTCTATATACGATCAATACAGCGGAAAATGTAACAATTGTTTGTGTTATCTTGAGAAAAAAAAGACATAACCGAAATCAAAACAGTCCTTTAATGAAAAGGAAAATTGTTGTCGAATCTATTTACAGAACGAAATTAAATGAAACAAAAGTCTTTGATGACAATTCACACAATGACTGTCCCACTAATTTGAATGTTATCATGGAAAATGAATACCGTAATGGTGTATGCGATAATATGAATTATTAACATTTATAACCTTTAGAAGGCTTTTTGACATACAATGAAGTATCCAAAACATTTAAAGAAATAAAATACGATAAAAGTCCCCCCCCCCCCCCCCAAAAAAAAAAAAAAAAAAAAAAAAAGAAAAACATTTTTGTATTGAAAGGGAGACAAAAACGAATTTTAACGTGTTGTACACATTAGCCCCATGCTCAACAGCTATCCGTCTAATGTCAACCTTCGATCATCTTATTTCTACTAACCAGACGGGCTTTGTAAAAGGTCGTGCTATAGGCGAAACGATTAGATTAATATGTGATATAATGTAAATTTGCGAAGTAAAGAAGATACATAGACTCTTCATGGTTATTGATTTTGAAAAGGCTTTTGACTCTCTATCTTTTAATTTTATTACAAACCTTTTCTCTTTCTTCAAAGTCGGAAAGTCTATCCAGTACTGGACCAAATAGGAAACGATTTTATCATGTTAATGGTGACGTGATTTCGGACAAACGAACATTTTTTCGTTGGTCTTGTAATAAGTCTTGTAACAACGGCTCGATACAAGCCGTAGTTACGAAATTTTGTAACAACGACGACGGGTTATCAAAGCATAACGGCAAACCAAGTCTATTTTAGAACAAAATATACTGCCCTTATTCCTTTACGACACAGAAGTCTCAGTGAAGTTTACTGGCTTCATTTAGGATTATTTCCATGTAAAAAAGGGCCTTTAGTGTTCGACCTACTTTTTGGTCCGATGAAATTGCAGTATTTTTAAAAAATTCGGCGCTATATTTCGCATAAACAGGCTGTCGGCTAGTTTATGTGACGTCTATACATAGCCACGCCTCCGTCTTTGATGAACCGCTAGCGAACACCAAGTCAGATAAAGTATGTATAGTAGATTCTACGCGGCATAAACATTAAATGCGCTGCGCGCATTTGAATGTTTATTTCGGCAGAATCTACTATACAGCCTCTATCTAATACGTAGACAACTAAGACAAGGGAAGCCATTATCATCTTACATTTTCATTCTTTGCTCACATATTTGGAACCTAACGATTAGATCGAACTGAAATAGCTCCGGTATAAACTCCAATTAAGGATAATATGTCATTGCACAATTTGCATACGATATCCCTTCTGCCCGATGGAAAAAACAAATCTTTACATATTCAATTTTAAAAATATTAATTATTTGGTGGCAATATCAGACTTGAATGACAACTTTGACAGGACAAAACTTATTGATACGCTCTTTCAAATACAACACTCGTGCAATTAAACCCAGATGGAAGTTATTGTGGGGAGATGCTCAGTTCAAACTCTTTTGTAAATATTTCGATATTAATCAGTATAGTACGATAGATTTAAATGTTTAACGCAAAATAATGAATAAATTAAATTAAAGGTCAAGGTCAAATAACTTTAGTTCTTTCTAACGATACTGACTCAACATTGTTTTTTTAGATTAAGTATACAGGATTTTGTCCATAAACTATTATAATAATTCATGCAAAAATTAAAGCTGTGGAGAAAGTTTTGTCAACATAAGCAAATTCTGAGATTGACAGTAGATTGGTTTAATGTGGGTTTACGCCGTTTCAACTGCTACATGTATAGTCATATCACGTTGGCTTGAGCACCTAACCATGGATTCCTGTTGTTTTTCGTATCAGTACTACAACAACAACCTAACCGAGCCTAACGCTGATCGCCCACATACGCTAACGATATCACACCATTGGTTGGTGGTATTTTGTCAGATAGGATATTTTACCGCGACCTGGTATCGAACCCGGGACCTCTCGAGTGAGAGGCAGTTTCGCTCTTGTCGCGGCCAGTTTGACAGAAGAATTGATACAGAAAATAAGCAAACTGATACATATAATTAATTGTTTCTAAAATGTTTTGTCCATGGTCATTTGAACGTACATGCAAATTTTGATAAATTAAATATGTAACTAAACAGCTGCTTCTCATGTCAATTTACGCCGCCCACTTTGTTAGCCTTTATCTCCAATTTTTTACACATACTAATAAATATATATGTAAACCTACAAACCCACGAAATATAAAGTACGAGGGGCGTTCAATTAATTTTGGAACTGGGGTTCTACAAGCCATAGTTATGTCGCAATTCAATTTTAAGTTTCTTCAATCCTTCGAAGTAATCCTCTTTGACAACCATACACTTCTGAAGTTTTGAGATCCATTACTTATAATCCAATGAATGGGCCTCTTTTGGAACACCCATTGACACTGGTAAATTGCACTGCACATGGAACATGAAGGCCTATACCGACGACCAGAGGCTTTTTTCGTCATCATGGGGAACACAAAAAGCCACAAGGGTTTAAGCCCGGCTATAAGGGTGGATGAAGACGTTGTATAGCATGTGCCTCTTCCATGAAGGCTTGGACAAGAGGACACCTGTGGACAGCTCCGCTGTCATGGATTTGGTACATGCCTCTTTTGTCGGTCCAAGACCTGCTCATTTCGTGATAATTCTTTACTTTCGCCGACATACATTTCTTGTATGAATGACCGTACCGGCGAAAGTGGTACTATTTGAAACGGTTATTTGAACAGTACACACGTTACATTTGAAAATTACCGCGTACAAAACTTTTGCGGCGCTTTAATGTTTTGGCTATAACGGATCTTGTATGATCTTTTCGAAACCATTGCTTGCTAATGACACGCCATTGGCGCTCATAAATGTAGGTTATTGTTCAATCATATGTATAAAGCTCAGAAAGCCCAAATTTGTTGCATTTATTGCATTATTTAAAAATATGTTTTTCCACCTTTACACGGGTGGCCCTCTGTCCTTTAGGCAGCAGGTTGGGGACCCCATTGGCATAAACCTGTCTATGTTCCAACCCTTTCGTCAAAATCGTATAACATGTCCAACGTTATCTGCTATTTCTTGCACATTGAACCATGCGTCTTGTTCCGTCATGTCGGAATCTACAGCAATAGTTGCTTTGGTACTAGCTCTACCCGGGTTGCCGGAGAGGGGGCATGATGCCCAGTTTTACCAATTTTAATTTTATCAACTTCCTAAAAATTGACGTATGTTCAACGTTCAAATGTCCATGTATCTGATATAGTCCATTATATACACGTGATGCAAATATGTCAAAGCCTATGCGACCTTTAATGTAGACCCGCACATCCTTCTTCAGTTCGATTTCTATTTTGCGCACAGCGAAGTAGCCAGTGTATATGACTGAACCAACTTAAAAGTTCAATAACTTTTGAAAGAGTGAACAAATTGTCTCAAATTTTGACCAAGTATAGACAGTATGTTTCCTGTCAAATATCTGCAAGAACCACTAGTGATATAGAACCGTGAGGTATGGAGGACCATTGAACGTCCCTCGTAAATCTAATGTTGATCCCTTGTTGCAACCTATCCTTTTCAAATTGGAATAGTCAAACTTAATGTCATTTTGGAAAGGATAGAGCACGACTGTTAAGGCATTAACCTTTCCCGTACATTACCTGCTTCGGACGTACGTACCTGCAAAAGTTAGTGAAACATTGGAACAGCAGAAAGAAATTCTTACTATCAGTAGTTTTCCCTTTTGTGTAAATTATGTCTATGTTACATGTTTATCTTAAATATGATTTTTCACCGGTTTGTCAGGTTCAATATGCCTTAATATACTCAAAGGCAAAAGTATCTTTACAAATTTTGAAAAAAAGTGCATTTCATTGATTTCGAAGCAAATGTATAATATCTTCACGACTATATATGTTTGCAAACTTATTTCTTAACTTCCAAAAATGAATAAATTATAACCGTTTCACAGACTAAACAATGATATGCACGTGCATATCGTTAATTTACTAAAATACCCTACCCACGCAATTGATTGTTGGTTAGCACATAAAAAGCCAGAAATAAATTAAAGTTATTTGGAAAGGTTAAGTAATCCGACCCCTACAAAATACGGATACTCGGCATGATAAGATTGGTAAAATATATGATTTGTGCATATGAATACCACCCGTTAGTCAATTATTAATTTCTGGAACACATTTCAGTCTAGAAACGGGAGGACAAAGGTTATTATGCACAGACAAGACCGATAAATTCGTGATAAGCACTAATGTGACGTGACGTAACGTTGTAATGGGAAGCTACAGGACACGTACGAGATTGTTAGTTGAATTTTACATTTCTAGAACTGTTAAATGTCGAATTGGAAAGATTGATTTTAGTGCTAGACATCCGGTAAACGGACCCCTTGAGAGATACACCAACATGACGTCATCGCCAAAATGACCACATTTGACCTTATGCCACAGTATGGACACAAGCAAACTAAAGTTTCCTGTTCTTTCCTGACGTGTAATAGTTAAATGATTGTATTGTATGTGATAGAAGACGCATGGATAGAAGAACATCCATGAAAGAGAGTGTGTTTTATGGAAGGATTATGGTTATTACACAACTTATTTCAAAACCTGTATTTAATGTTTGATAAATTCAAATGAAAGTCAGGTGAAAAGCTCCTTTTGCATTTTAGTATAGAAGCTAAATGATGTCAAAGATAGCGTTTGATATAAAGATTCTACATTAAATATTGAGACAAAACAACCTGTTTATCAGAATTTGTTTTTGCCTCCATGTTTTCTTTATAATGTCTGCGTGGGAAACTAAAACCAGGTATTGTTTGGAAATGACCAATGTCTTCCAATTTGCCATTAAACAAAGTAAATTTCCAGTTTTTCAACCCAACGAGAAAATAATTTGGAAAAAAATAAGATAAATCTTGTGTGAACTCTTTCCCTAACAATATGTGGTTTTGAAGTTCAGAATATAGTTTTCATTTGAAAGCATTAAGGAAAAAGAAGGAATGCTGAAGACTATTATTTCCTTCTATTTCCTCAATGTTTTTAGGCTGTAATGTTTAAATAAATATCATGTTTTGTAACATTAGTTTTGTTGTCTGTAATAGCTCTAAATATAACTTTTTTCCAAACAAGACCTGGCTTTGAAAACCAAAAAATGAAAAGCTTAAAAAACAACAACTTTGAGTCAAAAGAAGAAAGAACCTGATAACCAGCATTTTCTCCTTTTGCATCAATTTTTTCTCTGCTTTAATGTTCAAAGAATATTTGTCGCAACTATTTGCTGCTTGGCTTATATTTCGGTATAGTGCACTAGTAAGGGGAAGTGTATACTTACATAATATAGTTGTTATTCCTATATCCTTCGAGTGTTGGTATTATTATGATCCGCTCATACGGGCGTTAATCGGTTTTATCCAGCATGCAACGATACATCAAGACGGTGAAAAAACACCGTTTAATTACACAATAGAACACGTTGTAGTTTTAACCCCTATTATATGTATTGAGTATCTTCAAACAAAATATATATTTCCAAATTAATGTTAAGTTGCTTTTTGTAACAACCATAACCATAAATTGAATTTGTATCACCCTGTCAATTTAATTCCGCGAAATACGCTAATAAAAATATTTCAATATTGGGACAATGTCAAGTGTTATTCGTAGCTGTCAGTTTGTATCAACCATAGTCACGGTGGATAATTACGTTACTCAGAATTTCATGAAATCTTCATTATCTTCCTTAAGGACAGATCCTCCATTTATTTCCCACGGTAAGATTTTTTTTTATTTTTTCTGTACTGATATTTAAATATATGAGAAGTAAAAAAATGACTTAGAAACTATAGGTCACCAAGCGAATTAAAAAGTTATTGGATTTCAAGGGAGACTACTCTTGTCTAAAATTGCAAAAATGGGGTGTCACTTAAATACCCACAAAAAGGTGTTCGAAATGACCAGGATTACATAAATAAGTCTTTTTTTTGTGTTCAATATGTTTTATTCTGTCTAAATGAGTACCAATTTGGGAAAATTTAGTGATGATTTTGAAATTTTTAGTAAAACATTCTTTCAAAAGTAGCTGAAATTGCTCTTTTTTCGCAAAGTTTCTGATAATAAAAAATATTCCAGCGGTAAGATTTTTTTCTTTTTTGGTATAGACATAGTGCTTGGTCATACCTACAAAAACAAAAAAAGAAAAATATATCAAACCAAGCGTTTTTCTTAGTTATAAGTAAAATTTAGTTTACTTTTTGCAGCTCTGTCCGAAATTGTTTCACTGCTTTTATCTATTTTCTTCCTTATAACCAGCTTTAGATAATAAAACGTGTCATCTTTTGTGTCCATCTAAAGCGGACTAGCTCATAAAGACACCACTTTGCTTTTGTTGCTCCGTTTCCTATCGCTAACGCCACATGTTGAACGCGTAACAGAAAGCGAAATGTACCATCCGAGTACTATTACACTTTAGTTGACCAAATAGAGAAAATTGAAATAACCGAAAAAGGTCTTGTCATTTATCAACCAAACATTAACTAAATGTAAGAAATACATTTGCTGCTAAAGGCCAATTACTGAAACAGCTTTATTTCGTTATTTAGGATATGCGCAGTAAGTTGCGCAGTAACAACTGGAGGATCTGTCCTTAATACTTGGCCAATTTGAATTTGATTTGAAGCAGAAAAGATGGAAATACTAGGGAGTAGCTTGACGTCGTGGATTTTTTTAGAAAAAAATCAGCTGACAAAAAAGTTATATTTTAGCCAGCTGAAGTTAAGAAAATCATGCACGTCCATCTAATGCGTGACGTTTTTCCACCTTCTCTGCTTCAAACTGAATGAAGGTACCGTATTTACAAAATTATTGAACATATTTTGAAATTGTTGTATCACGGGATCATCCACCACAATACTCGTCGTGGGCGTCAAACGAAATGATTCTTTGTGGAAACGTGAACTCCATTTATGAGAAGACCAGACAAAAATATATATAGCCATACCATTTTGCACAACCCGAAAAATTCCAAAGCGTAAGACAATTTAAGGTTTACAAACTGAGAATGAAAACATCACTTTCTAGCCATACGAAATGCATCAAATTCCACACATTTGTAAATACACTTCACATTAGTTGATTCAACGTGCCGGATTTCAAGATTATGCTTCAATAAGAAACTAATTTACAAATATTATTCTAGTCTATATTCATATGCAAGGGAGGTAATTTTGAACATTTTTGTCAAATATTTCCATAAGTATGCATTGATTCAAGATTATAAACCCACAGAATGCTTATGTTAGTATTTGGAATGGAAATGTAACACACTTTAGGAATTACTGGCACTTTTCAAATTTCTCCTCTGTCTCTACATTTCATTCTCAGTTCGTAAACCTTAAAGATTACCAAGCTAGGCAGTTGATTTCGCCGTATATTGGAAGAAAATCATTAAATAAACATGTTTTATAAAAGATACGCCAAACTCGGTTGTTTTAAAAGTTTTGTTTGCTTTTCTTTACGTCGTTACTTGGATGATTTTCTAGAAAATAAAGATCGGCAATTTCCGTAAAATCGCCACGGATTGACGTCATACAATGGCTTGACGCCGCCCCCAATCTAGAGCATGAGGTGTGTGACAAAAATAAAGTGTGTGACTTTTCTGTCATATAGCGAAGTCTCAGTTTTTATCAATTTCACGATCGTAAGACTAATACAGACAAACTTAAACCGTTCTTTGGCACATTTCTTCACTTACTAACGACATATTCTTTGACTGTTTTAACATTTTTTCTAACATTTACTACGGATGGTTTCCGTGTTTGAGTATCGTTTGGGAAAGTCGCTTTATAACAGAAAAGTCTGACATTTAACTTTTTCAAAAATCTCAGGCTTTCCTGGAAATGACCCGTGACATCCCGTTTTTCCCGTCATGACGTCTTTAAGTGGCCATTATGACGTCATAACTTCAAGTCGGAAGTTTAGCGTTTTTCCTTCGGTAAAGATCGGAAAATACCAAAATATCCAAATTAAAAGACGAAATAAAAACACTTCTAATGATTGAAAATTGTAGAAACTTCGATATTTGGTTATTAGGAAGGTGTTTTTTCGACACAAGAGTTTAATTTTGCCAATCAGCGGACACTTTAAAGGGATATTAGCTGTCATAAAACCTTCCAATTCGCCAAAAAAGGGTTTACAGTATTAAAGTATGAGCAAAAAGATGCAGACAAACCATGCGCTGTTTACCCACAATAAGCGCATGTATATTGACATTCTTACTTTCCACGGCGCTCAAAAGTTTGCTGTGTGTTTACAATTGTGTCTATATATATAGATTTATATACTGACGTCCAAAAGAAACGCCCAGTCCTAATAAATGTCCAATTATTCAGTAAATCTGATTTGAAATTACAAAAACTTATTTCCATCTGTAAATTTGATTATCTGTTGTTGAAAAATGGTGATAAAGAAATAATAAAATTGTTACAGTTTAGAAAAACGCCACATTAAAACAGAGCGGTATCAGAATTTTTATTTGAAAATCTGTAGCACTTGGTTCAAACTTTATTTGCGACGACAAAAAATACCGTAAAACGGCTTATTTGGTGACCACAATTATTGAATACTAAACGCGACGTTGATTTCAACGTTTCAAACCTGAAACGCAAATGACGTTAACGTAAGACGGCTTTTTGTATAACAAGCGTTACGCGAGGTCTACCTGACTTTGGGCGATTGGCAAATGTTTCTCTAACTCTAACTCGTCGACCAAGATGCCAGATCGTGCAATGAAAGACGTTAAAACGTCAGGCGGCTTGTTTTTCTCTTCCCCGTATTCGAAAATGGCTTATCTACGAGCTCTATTTTCCAAGCAGTGTGTCTATTTCAAACGTAAATGACAACAACAACAGTTACCCCAAAAAATCTTTTTTGACCACTACAGTAACAGACTACTCGACAGAACATCGATCCCAACGTCACGAACCTGAAACGTGCATGACGTTAACGTGGATAATTATCATGCTTTATAGGCGTTAAATGAGGTCTACTTGATCGTGACCGATCGATAGATGTTCGCGGAACTCTAACGCGTCGATCAAGACACCGAATCGAGAAACACAATATGTTAAACCATCTTGCGACTTGTTTGTGCATTCGTCGCATTAAAAAAATGCCATATTACGCGCTCCCTTTTCAGAATTTAGTCTTGGTATCCTTCAATTTGGATGTTTCAATAGAAAATCTTGAAACTCGCGGTTGCCTATCCACTAACACATACCACTGTGTAAAATGTGACCCATTTCATCACGTGATAAACATACACGAAACGCACGTAGAAAACGTGACCAGTCACCGGAAATGGACATATTGGCTAATAAAAACGCACATTTTTTTCATTTGTCGTAATTGTCGGTCAAAATGATAATATACAGTATACATTTTACTAACATTCTAGCAGGCATAAGGAAAATAACGACAAATTACATTGGGGCGTTTCTTTTGGACGTCAGTTTATATTACATATATCGGGTACCTGCAAAAGCCGTAAATATTCGTTTATAGTCGGGTGATCATGTGATACAAAGGTATCTAAAAAAAGTGACACGTCACGCTTAAAGGGAATTTACGGGAAGTTCATAAAACAAAATTTCGAGAAACGACTCATACTAAGCAGACGTAGACTAGATGTCGCATTTAGAAAATGAACACATAGTAAGATAGAGAAATTATTCATGGCCCAGAAAATTACCTGCGAGTTATGAGTCTCGAATCTTGTCAGTCTGCGCAGTCCGCACAGGCTGGATGTTGTCTATACTTTTATACTTTGCAGAAGGTTCATCTTTAGTGCGACGGGTAAAAAATTTGAAGCATTCCGATTTTTACGGGATTTCTGCACGTGCCTGGTTACGAATAAATGTTCAACTCTTTCCCAAAATGACAAAAAATAAAACTCTTCTCAATTAAAATCGTGTGAAGACTGCATAACCAATGATATTTGAAATGTGAATTATTTACGATATGACATAGAAAATGTTTATGTAATAGGAGAGACTGCTAACAATTAGCACCCATTTCTTTTGTCTCAATGTTTCCTGTGTTTTTGCAAAAAGAAAGTCCAAAGCAGGTCTTGTATGGGAAAGGGTTAACCAACTGAAGTTATTTTAATAATCATGCCTCACTCTTTCCAAAACGGCAATAAGTTTGATATTCTATTTTGAAAGTTTTAAACACGTATGCACGTTAGCATAGGATTTGTTGAATTAAATAAAACTGAGAAAATATCTAGACTAAGCAACTGGGGGATTGCTTGTTATCAAGATTTTCTCCTATTACCTCAATGTGTTCTCGATCCCTTCTAATGATGACATCAAAACAAGGTTATAATTGGGAAAGGGTTAGTTAGATTCTGCTTGACACGTCATGCTAAAAGCGTGCTTCTATGAAGTCAACAGAGGACAGATCACATTTAGCAAGCGCCAACGATATCCGTATTTAGATAACAATATATAGTGTGATAGGAAAAACATGTAAATCCAAAGTATCAACTTAGTGTCAACAGTTTCGATTCTGATCAGTCTGTGTTTTCCTCGCAGACTGTTTAGGGTTGCTACACACTTCCAAAAAGGTACCTTTTAAAGAGACATCTCACATTTTTTAAAATTTTTACTGTTTATTCTCTGACGTCATTCCACTCGATTTAAAAATAGATTCCGTAGACGCTCGCTTTTAACTGCTCAGGACTCGGATAATTCCGACGCGCCCTTGACATTGTAAACATGACATACTGACATACATTGCAAGAAAGGGAAAATGGACAAATGTACCATTCTTTCACTGGTTTTATTGGTTTTATGCAGTTGGAATGGGCTTTGTCCATATCATCAGATAATAAGATCTCGGTTACAGAAAAACTTCAATCGTGACAGCTATAGCAATTTTAAGTATTTTAAGAGACAGCAAAACTGATTCTGACTTAAAGAAAAAAACTGTTATGTAGGTAATGAATGGAATCAAATACACAACTCTTTTCCTAACTAGATCTGGTTTTGATATTCCCATTAGAAAATATTTGGGTAAACATTAACACAAATGAAGAAAATGCTAATAATCAGCATTTTCTCCTTTTGTCTCAATATTTTCTATGCTGTACTCTACATCAATCCTATCTTTTTAACTGCTATTTTGTCTTCTGGAGAACCTTTTGAATTGGACCACCCTAAAATTTTGCCGTTTGGGAAAGGGTTTGGTAATCTGTTCATATTTACTCCTTTCCCAAATTGAGGGAAATGTTAAGCTCTTCCATTTACGCCTAGATATTAGATCTAGTAACCTACACAAACGACATTACTGATATGAATAATTAATTGAATGATAATCAAAATATAAAAACTTAATTTGTTTTATCGAGTAAATGTAATGTATGGAGCCAAAATGAAGATATTGAGCACCTTTTTTTTATCCCACAACGTTTTTTTTAATTAATTGCTAAGGCGAGAGGGGGTTGCCGGAAGTAAAATGATATAATGATACTGATAAGAAACTATTGAAAGTCGATTTTTCAATTATTTAACCCTTTCCCAAACGACAAAATTTTAGGGCGATCCACTTCAAGAACTGCCATAAATGACAAAATGGATGTTTTTAAAGACAGAATTTGTGTATAATATAGCTAAGAAAATATTGAGCCAAAAGGAGAAACTGCTGGTTATCAGCAGTTTCTTCTTTTGTCTCAATGTTTTCCCAAGCCTTTTCTATTACGGACGTCAAAACCAGGTCTTGTTTGGGAAAGGGTTAAGAGTAAATGATTACTTGGTTAAAATAAACAACAACAATAACAGCAATAAGAAAAGATATAAATGCATAATAAGAAAATCATTTATCCCAAACTTCCTGGGGAAGACGATATAATTTCCAGATTTATAAAACGAGAGACAGCAAAATGCATAAAAACCAAACATGAGACAAATTACTCGTATATAGTTTAAGCAATGCTTTTTAAATAAATAACAAAGTACTGAAGTAACTAAAAACTTTGCTTTATTCGCAAATAATTATAGTTCTAAAAAAAGCAGAAATGGATGAACATTAATTTGGAAAACTTTTACATTTTTTTGGGACATGTTAGCGATTCATTTTCTAAAAGTGAAATGAACATAAATAATAATCTGACTAATAAATCATGTATAATACATTTAATACCGAAAACGAAGTTTGGTTTGAAAACGAGAGTAAAAAATTTAAATCAAACTTTTATGGTCAATTCAATGAATTTAGGCATATACAGGTGTAAGTTTGATAAATTCATATGAAAGTCGGATGTAAATAAAAATCTTGTTTTTAGCTCCACTCGCCGTCAGGCCAGCGGGCTATTGTCATGGCGATGTGTCCGTCGTGTGTCCGTGCGTCTTTCTGTCCGTTCGTCTGTCTGTCCGTCCGTAAACTTTTTCTTTAAAAATATTCTTCTCAGAAACTAATAAATAGATTTCAAATAAACTTCCCAGGAATGATCATTGGGTGACCCTCTCTCAGATTCATTCAAAGAACTTTGATTGAATCAGAATAATCTGAGTTATCTGCCCCTGAATGTCAAAAATAGCTCTTTTTTACTTTATTTTCACTCTAAAATCTACAAATATTGAACAATCACAACAAAACTTAAGACAAAATGTTGGTCGCTTTAAGATCTTGCCAGGGTATAATTTTAAGCTTGATCTAAAAAAGATCATGAGTTATATGCCCTTGAAATTGACAAAATTGCCATTTTCGGCTCTATTTTGACTTCGTTTTCACTCTAGCAACAACCAATATTCATAAACCAATCAAGGTAAACTTAAGACAGAATGTTGGTCGCTATATATAAGGTATTGCCTTGGTATAATTTTTATCTTCATTTGAATTTTACAAAATGAGTTATGTGCCCTTGAAATTGACGAAATTGCCATTATAGGCTCTATTTTGACATTGTTTTCACTCTAGCAACTACAAATATTGATCAATCAAGACAAAACTAGGACAGAATATTGGAAACTATAAGATCTTAACTTGGAAAAATCTTCAGCTGGATCAGAATTTCATAACATGAGTTATGTGCCCTGAAATTGACAAAATTGCCATTTTCGGCTTTATTTTCTCTTTAACAACCATTAGTATTATCTAATCAATACAGAACTGATTTGATTGTAATTTTCAGCTTGGTCATGCATTTGCCTGTTTGCACAGCCTAAACCTTTGAAACCGCATTCAACAAGACAAACAGTCAGGCATTTGAAGCGCTTCCAGATCGCTAGGGCTGTCTAGTTTACATCCTTCAAACGATAAGTTATATCAATTGATATTTCATGAGATGCAGCCGAACAGACGAGAAAAGTCGAATACCGCTGTGATTCAAATTGCATTCATAACACATGAATGAGAAAGGCGAAAGACACCAATCAAAGTTACACTCAGTCAACCATTCAATGAAATAATATTTTGAAACCATTTACCTATTTAGATTTAAATTTTAGAAGGGTGTCAAAAGAAAAAAAATAAAACTATACATTCAAGACATTTTCAATGTGCATGTTATGGTATTCACATAATATATATATATAATCGAGTCATCGAGTAAACTGAAAAAAATGTTTCCTGAGAAACCCATTGTTGCTTACAGGAGACCAAAAAATCTCAGGGACATTCTAGTTAGGGCCAAACTCCCATCAGTTACCGGTGATGTTACCGGTGATGTTCTCGGACAATCAGAACCCTGCAATGCTTCTAGATGTCAGACATGTACAATCATGCGTCCAACTCAAACGGTCCAATCAAAGTCTGGTGCTACTTCAGCAATTAAGGGCAATTCCACTTGCAAAACTGCCAACGCCGTGTATCTCATCACGTGTACCATCTGCTTTCGGCATGAATCAAAGCAAAATCTTTGTTTCATTTATCTTTTACTGTATATCTACATCATTGTTGTGTGTTTTGACCGTGTGTTTGAGCCTACGCTTCAAGTTATAGGAAATATTTAACTGTATAGGGCTAATGGTAACGAGGAAGTCATTTTGTACCCTAACTATTTAGTACCTTGATAAAATTTCGTATCGTGATTTGGCCATTTCGTACCATAATGTACCAGTGGTACCGTGTTTTTGTACAATATATTTTTCGTAATCATTCACCATCATACCAATTAATTATTTGTTAGATCTATTTTCTTCCAATTTCAGATCTGTAAATAACTATAACAACAATTTTTGAATGTCAATTTCCTGGTAGATAGGGGAACTGATACAGGACAATGAGATTACCAATATTTGAAAGAGCAGGTCTTAGTATCTTGTTTTTTAGCTTATGAAAAGATATGACAAATTCCAGTCAAAAATTGTGAAGCAAATGAAAAAATAATATATCAACAATAGTGACGCTACAAACCACAAATGGTACAGGGCGTTCTTGGATGATACCGGTGTTGGGCACATATAACGGTGCTGCGTCATCGTCCCTTCAAGTCATTGTTAAAAATTCGTTTTCAAGACATGTACATATATAAACTTTGCAGTCTTGAGCAGTAATTTCACCTTTATGCTCGCCGAAAATTTTTCGGGGTGCATATAGCCGCCACACTTCCCATGATCCTTCAGTCCGTCCATCCTTAGCCAGATTTCAACAACCCTTAGACTAAAGTCAATGAAACTTAACATAATGAAGTCCCTGAATGTGATAATAATAAATCCATAGAGATCTTTTTTCTATTTTTCTTAATTTGAGGCTTTGTCTCGGAAAAAAGGGGTTTGAATAATAATTATAGAAATTAATTCTTCTCTTATTTTTCTTTTCCTAATAGGCAGAATTAAATGAAATTGTTGTCAGTTATCAATGAGATGTTCTAGACCATATTCTATAAGTAATTTGTGTACAAAAAAACTGTCATGGGAAAAGGGGGTTTAATGCATGATAGCCTTTATTGTGACAAACACTTATTCGGGGAGCATAACCCGTCTATGACCACTTTTATTTCATTGAGTGTTGCTTATGAATTCTCATAAATACTTAAATTAGTGTGTTAAGAAAGGATAAAGTGAGACTATGAGAGCCGAAACCCGGCTCTATACACAGCATCCCGTGTTTTGAACATCCGTCCCAATCAAAGTTAGTTATAGACGCAATCCCAGTTAAAGTGGACAATTGACTAAATTTTTTTCGAAATTTTTCATTTTAGCATTCACTCATTCTGGACAAATTTTCTTCATGGATCACATCTTCTGCACAAATTTCTCTTATTTTGTCAACTGGGCGTGCATAGTTTTGGATTTATAGACTGTCAAATGATCAAATGTGTGCATAAAAAATACGTATTTTAAATAGACCCCTTTGTGAAATGTGTGTCTAATTTCACATTAAGTAATGCATAAAGAATAATAAATCCGATTTATTAGGTGAGTATTTGTTTGTAATATGTGAATCAATTGACAATATGGATGAAAATGGCGAATTGTACCTATGCGAATGAAAATTCAAAACGGCCATCCTTGTACAATTCCTTTATTTTAGAACGTTGACTACTTCCAACTCTTCTAAAATACACCAAACAACCTTTAATTTTCTCTCGTATTCTTAAACAAAAGCAATGAGTTATTCCCTTAATCGATATACCGAAATGGAAAGTCAATGATTTGCTACAAATCAACAATAGTTTAAAACTGGTCTGTCCCGAACGTAACTACAGCTTGTCCCGTGCGTAATATGCTTTCTTTTCTTCAACATCACAGTCTCTGTGTTATTAACTTTTCAATCAAATCATAATATTATCAGACAATATCCATTTGCCAGACACTTTGTCAAAAAAATTGTAATGAAATGAATAAATGAAAATAAAAACAACTATATAAGCCATCTGGGTGTGTTGTTTTACAAATTAAAACTTCCTAGCCAAATTAGTTTCAATTAATAAAAGTTGAGATGTTCGTTTTGTTTTGACACATGAGGTATGTGTAATTACTTCTTAATTAAGTGAAATGTTATCCAAAATTTGCTAGACATCCTTACCTCTGATGGATCTAATATACGAAAACGTACGGGACACTTTTTATAAAGGTAAGAAACGCTGAAATAGTCTATTGTAATGCATTAATCTAATGCAATATATATGGGTATGAATATATTCCTATATATATTAAAAAAAACGGCATATTTTGTGGAACTTTTTTCAATATTGTAAAAATAGTATCAATTAAGCGTAATTATAATACCATAACGTACGAGACTAGTACGAGTACGTGTACAGTCTATTATGTGCATTAAAAGTCTATTTTGCTTAAACTGGAGTCCTTAAGGAACCCAAAACACATAAAATAAGCACAGGAAACGTTTCATTTCAGCAATTTAAAAACTGAAAACTAAAAATTGCCTTGAACGTTATGGACTCGTATGTCACTTTTTAATGTGTACCCAATTTTATTTGGCCTGTTGTATCAATGCTATTATAGTAATCGGCATAATTCTTTTTTATCATATTTGAAGACACGTCGAATAGTGATGTTACTTGAAGAATTAAACTATTCATAGTTACACATTTTTAACTACAGTTACTTTAGTTCTTGCCTCGTACGTTACGGGGTTAAAATTACGGTAAATTGTTTAAGAATGATGTTGATTTTTCAAAAATATTGACAAAAGTATATCAAAATACAACTTCATTTTGATTATATATATTTAAACTAAAGAAGATTATGCTAGATTAATACATTAAATGTAGATTTATGTCAGTGTTTCTTAGCTTTAAAGAAAGTGTCCCGTACGTTTTTGAATTTTGGAGACAACGACTCGAGGCTGTTCTACAAATTTTGGATTACATTTCTTATATAAATCTTGGTATCGTTTTGGAGTTCTATGTTTTCTGTACAAGATTGGGACATTTCTATTAGGATAATTTATTGCTGAAATTGACATTTTTGGTTTGAAAGTTAGAATTTACACATGTATACCCGGAGACATCGGTTTTTCGTACCCCCTAGTTTGATTGTCACATGATTTTCATAAGAAATGATGTTCTTACGAACGTTAATCATAGATACACTTTTTATACGCCCGAAGGGTCGTATTATGTTATGGCCCTGCTCATCTGTCTGTCTGTCTGTCCGTCTGTCCGTCCGTCCGTCCGTTAGCAATTTCTTGTGTGCGCAACTCCTCCTACAGTTTTGATCGGAATTCGATCAAACTTGCCACAATGAATCTCCATGGTGTCTAGTTGTGCATCCCGCTTACGGAATTTAATTAACTCTTTTCGTTCCTGAATTATCTGCCCTTGAATTAAATAATGCCCATTTTCTTGTGTGCGCACCTCCTCCTACAGTTTCAATCAGAATTTGATCAAACTTGCCACAATGAATCTCCATGGTGTCTAGTTGTGCACACCGCTTAGGGAATTTAGATAACTGTTTTCGTTCTTGAATTATCTGCCCTTGAATTTAAGAAAAAATGCTCATTTTATCAAAAATGTCCATTTTCTCCTGTGTGCAACTCCTGTAGTTTCAACCAGAATTTAATCAAACTAGCCACAATGAATCTCTATGGTGTTTTGTTGTGCAAACAAAATTTTGATAACTTTTCATGTTTTAATTATCTGCTTGTAGTGAGGTATAATTAGTGAGTGCGCCCTATATGACCTTAGTAGTCGACGGGCCTTAAAACTCCATTCATTCATTCATTTTAATTATCTGCCCTTGAATCGAAAAAATGGCCAATTTTACTGACAAGCCCGTCTGGGGCGTATATGCGCCGCTTTGCGAAGCTCTTGTTAGTTATAGGTGTTGGATGAAAATAAATGTGGAGGGCATTTATATAATGTTGACTATTTGCAGCTAGAACATATTGAAGGCCGGAGACATCAATTGTCCCCTTTAACTGGGATTGCGTCTATAAATGTGCAAATCTTGGCAAATACAGCACATGCATTAGCTAAATACTATATGTTTTCCTATGTAAATGTAAGGTTTCTATCTATTCATGCATGCCTGTTATGACTTTTAAATATATTCTTTTGAAATTAAAACATTCTGAAATTTTGTCAATTGGGAATTGCAATTTAATTCTATATATTATGCTGTACCATTGACTGTTATATATATACTTGTATCTGCAACAGAATTATATGCTTTTTTTCTCTTTACAGCTGATGAACTCCATGGTCACTATGTAACTGGTGTATTTCTGGACAAGATATCAACACTGCCAAACCAAATGACAATCAGAAAGGCACAAAGAATAATCAGATGAAAATTCCTAAGGATCCAGACTAAATTTGATAAACTTTAATATGATCTAGAAATATCTTAAATTCAGTGATAATATGAAGAACATAACGAATACATTTAAGAGGAATAAAAGAACCAAATATAGTACTGCTATAATCATGACAAATAAATATTAACCCATTACCAAACAACAAAATTTTATAATGGTTAAAATTCAAAGATGTTGCAGACGACAATTTCAAGTAAATATAATTGATTTATATATTTTTGGTCTGTTTGGATAGAAAACATTTTGGTAAATGAAGAAAATTGCTTGTCACAAGCAATTTCTTCATTTTCCACATTGTTTTCTAAAGCCATTTTCTTTTTGGAGTTAAAATGGGTCACTTTGTGGTAATGGGTTAAATAATATGTCTTGGTAGACAAACTCTTTCCAAAATAATACAATTTCAGAGTGATTCTAATTGAAAGCTGCCACAAAACAATGAATATTTACAATATTAGTACAGAAAGTATTGATACAAATGAAGGAAATGCTGATCTTAAACAGTTTCTTCTGCCTGGATGTTTTCTCAAGTCTGTTTTTATGAGGGACATCAAATCTTGGACTTGTTTTTGAAAGGGTTAATCAAAACCTGAAACATGTGTTTGGGCACTGTGTTATGATTAAAAAGAGGTGTAGCCTGTCAATACAGAAAAATATGAAATGGAAAACATTGGTTCTGTAGAAAAAACTCTATACTTCTAAGTTGTAATCTTGTATCAACATTCCATCATTTACAGCAATACTTTCTTTAAAGACTAATATGTCAGCGATGTCATACCTCTTGTACAAAATGTTTACAAGTCATGTTGAATCATCAAAAGTTCATGGAATATTGGTCATTGATTAGAAATAAACTGCATGAATATGAAATTAAATTGATTGAATCATTTAGTTAGTATGCCTTCTTTCAAAGAAACGGTTTTGAAATTGATAGAATAAAGGTATGTGCTAGTGATAAGCAACTTGTCCTTTACACACAAATTTTTCAATATTTGCGTATTTTTTCACTTTTGTTACCAATCATTTTTGTCGTCTGCGACTCCTGCCAAAAATGACTTGCCTATCATTTCGCGTTTTGGAGAGGGTTAGATGTTTCCTTAAAATAATGCCTGTGTTTGATGCAAATCAGTGTGTGGGACAATGTAAAGAGAAGCACGCTGTGCTGATCCTCGACACTCAGTCTATAATATTGTCTCTGTCAATCCTTAGGCCGTAGATTCGAACCCAGGCTCGACTGGTCCAATTTCCTGTTTCCACACTTCAGAAATAGCAGTTTTTCTCACCAATCCATAGAAGGATAATGTTTAACCCTTTCCAAACAAGAGTTGCTTTTGACGTCCAATTTAGAAAGAGCTTTTAAGAAAAATGTCATTTACACTAAAGAAGAAAATGCTGGTAATTATCATTTTGTCGTTGTAAATACAAGACCTCGTATCTCGTTTTTTGAAAATTTTAAATGGGAGGGAAAAAGTGTAGTAACTTCCCAAACTGAAATGTTTTCCATGAAATTTGGACATAATTGTTCACAAATGATTTGTCATTAATGCTGATCAGTAAAAATATCTCAAAACATGCAAGAATTGTCTTTAACTGGACACACAAGTTTGCCATTTGAAAATCGCAAAAATCGACATACGAGGTTTTGCAATTACATCGAAGATTTGCTCTATCTGTCCCAATATTTTCAGGCCCCCTTTCACCATTTGGCAAGCTATTTGTCACTCACCAATAGATGATGTTTAACCCTTTCCCGTAAAAGACCTCGTTTTGACGTTTACTATAGAAAGGGTATGGAAAAACATTGAAACTAAAGAAGAAAATGCTGATAACCAGCATTTTCTCCTTTTGTGTCGATATTTTCGATGCTATATTCAAACAGCATTTTCTCCTTTTGCATCAATATTTTCGATGCTATATTCTTCCCAAAGGAAATCTTTACAAGCAGTACTTCTGTCGTCTGCAGCAGAATTCGAGGTGGATCATAATAGAATTTTGTTGTTTGGATGATTCATGATTATATTTGAGATGAAGAGCTGATCGCTTGGATTGGATGCTCTACATAGTTAGAAGTACGGTTGAGAGAAATGTCAGGTCTGAGGAAGGCATGGTTAGATGCTCAGTCCAGTTGCCGTGATATGACAGAAAAAAATGTTGAATGTGGCATAAAACCCATTCAATCAATCTTGTGAAAGAGGATATTGCTTTATAGCTCACCCGAGGAATAAACGCTCGGAATGAACTACTAGTTCTTGATCGATCAATGTCTGTCGTCCACCAGTCTGTTTGTTCGTCTGTCCCTCCACCATTACAAAATAATCTAAAGAGCTAGACAGAATTCAACCAAATATGTGGTATATTATCCTTGGGTCATCCTTTTTCAAAACACTTCAAATAATTGGAATCGGGGTCAGAATGAGGTCCAAAAGTAATTCACAAAGTCAAATCCTCGAACCACACCAACGGTAGTGAGAGACCCCTTGTTATACTATCTCTCTCGCATGTGCGGCGTTCCTGTGTAATGAAATGAATGAAATGGGTGTAATGAAATAAATTCCTAACTATGCCCTTGCTTGGTATGCTTCGTATTGACACATAATTAGTAATCTCAAAATTTTGAGTAACGGCTCCTACTTTGATGTAAAATGCTTGTCCGGACAACTCCTACAGTTTACGTCCGATTTGCTTCATACTTGGCAGAGGAGTGCATACAGACCTGTAGAATTGCAAGACCCCCCTATTTTTTTTTTAAAAAGTCATATTTGATAATTCAGTTGCGGCCCCTGATTTGACATAAAATCGCTTGTCAAAACAAATCTAGTAACTGGGGTATTTTTATCACCTTCATTGATAGATATCCAGTTTTCTCTATTTTGCACATCATCTATCCACCCACTATGAAAAAAAATACCATGAATAAATCGATCTAAATGATAATAGTCTAGAAATAATTATGTACTAAATCAAAGCATGATTATTGATGATTTTAATCCAATATTCCTGTAAATAGATAGATGGAAGGGATGTACATTTGAAAATTCTTTGTTGACAAAATGTAGGCTTACTCTTGAAAATGATGACTCAGCACTTTTAAATATATGGAATTAGAAAAAAAAGTAATGATATAAGGGCATTAAAAGGCACTGACGTAAAAATGCTTGTCCAAACAAAGGTAATGGTGTTTTTTTATCACCTTCTGTGATAGATATATCGTTTTCTCTAATTTGCACATCATCTTGCCCACCCACTTTTATAAAATGATTACCATAAAAATCAATCGAAATGATAATAGAAATAATAATGTACCATACAAATGCATGCTTTTCATGATTCTAATCAACTTTTCCAACAAATACCGGTAAATAGATGGAACTGATGTAAACTTGCATATATTTTGTAGTAAAAAAATATAGAGGCATAATCTTGAAAATGATGACTCAGCACTTATTTAATATCTGGGATTACAAACAAGAGTAGTGATAAAAGGGCTTAAAAAGGCTCTGTCATTATTTCATCTAATGTTTTGAATCGATAAAAGCAACAGTAGTGCTTTTTTGATAATATATAATAATTGTAATTCAATTTATCTGTTTCACCATTTTATAGTTTTCATTTAGGACATAACTTTAAATGACATTTTTTTCAAAAAAATAAAAAAAAACACACACGCAATTCTTTTATATTTCAAGGATCAATAATGGAATAAACAGAATTCAAAATAAATCGAAATTCTATGGTTGGGAATGTGAAATAAACGAATTTGAAAATGATGAAAAAAATCATGTTTTTATCATATTTCCAAAAAATGCTGATTGTGCACTTTTCAAAAAGGTCCAGCGAAATAACACACTTAGTGAATTACTATTTTTCTTTCTTCATTGTCATGAAGAAATGCCTAAAAATGTTGAACAGTGATCAATTTAGTAATTTCTAGTCTGTATTTTTGGCAAAAAGTAACGAAAAATATCAAATTTTCCCATTTTCCCTATAAAAATGAGCCGTCAAAATACAGATTTTGGAATGCTCCAGTTTTCGGAACACTTGGTCATTACTGTAGGAAATTAAATGTTTCGTACCATATATGTTTCGCTACCATATTTTCAATAATATTATACGTTATTACAATTTACCATTTTCGAAGGTAAAAGCGTATGTTTTATGCGAAACTGATTTCCTCAAGATCGAAATCGATTTTTTAGAGCAAGATAATTGTAATTTTGTTAGCAGTTACCACTGTTTTGTGTCATTTTATTCATATGTAGCTGATAATAATTGCTGTAATTCACTAATAAGTGCGATGACCTATACATTTTCTTTTTGAATTATTACCAGGACATGTTGTTTAATACAATGAGGGAGTGTTATCAAATTCTATAATGTAGAACTTGAAATATTTCCAAAAATATGCAAATTTTGACATAAAACACGACAGCTTCGTTGATTTAATTGAACACGTCGTCGCCTCGTTTTTAAACTGCACTAACTACTAAAACATTTTTCCGAGAAAATCGACTTTAAAGGTTCAGACCTTTATAACTTTCTCATCTTTGCTTGAAATTGACCCAAATTTTGCATGGTAGTCAGAAAAAAAATATTTATCCATATGCGCAATTTAATAAGAAATTCTGGAGCTTTTTTGAGAAAAATCATTATTTCTGTTTGGAGATAGAGCAAATTCTGTCAGTTTCAAACACACTTCTCACTTTTAAAGGAGATAGATCGAAATAACTCAGAAAAAAACAATATATGCTATATAGGCACACATTAAGAATTATAAAAAAGAAAAATTGTCGTTTTGTCGTAGAAATGGGACTACAATAATGTAAAAGTTTCGTGTTTATTGGAGTATACTGGTTGTTCGAGTAAAAATAAAGTCAAAAATGGTTATTTTGCCAATTTCAAGAGCGCATAACTCAAGAAGTAATTTCCAATTTGCATTCAGGCAAGAGCTTATCGGCACCAAAATTCTGACCAAGTTTTGTCTCGGTCATTATTTGTAGAAGCTAGAGTTAGAACAATCCGATACAAGACCACCTAAGGATCATTCCTGTGAAGTTTGATTAAAATCCGTCAAGTAGTTTCCGAGAAGGGAATTTTTGAAGAAAATGTTGACGACGTACTGACGGGCATACGCACACACGCACAAACGACGGGCACAACGTCATTACAATTACCCGCTGGCCTGAAGGCCATCGGAGCTAAATGCCTTGTGTGCACTCTAGAGGCCACACTTTTTGCCCATTTAATCTGTATTTGATTCAGAAAAATTGTCCTGAACATGCTCATATTTTTTGTTTTTTACATGTATTACCTTTTTCATTTCAAAAGTGTTAAAGTAAGAGAAGGATGGGTTACGTTTGGTTGCACCAGTAAAATATCAAATACAAACTTTTGATGATTAGATTGGGCTATTTCAATCTATTATAACCAGTTTTTCACTCCAGACATCACTCCAGACACTACGTTCTAACGCTAACCCGCTGAGCTATGTGTTCAAGCCAAACTATGTTATTTCAAACACCACAGAAACATCCTTTATCAGTCAATATCTTCAAAGTTGTTCATCTCTTTCAGTTTTGCGACAAATAAGGAGAGGGTTAATAATTACATTTGACGAAATTGTCCCTTAAATTAAATACCTATTAGTATTTTCAGCGTTTTTACAATCTTATCCGTTGAGTAAAGAGCTTGAAAGTAAAATAGTGTAACTCTCAGATAAATTCCATATAGTTACAATATTACTGCTCTGACTTTCAATGGTCGTTTACCAGTCAATGCATTGCCAGGTGTTTAACTGGGTCACTACTTGACACTGCCACTGTAGCCCACTGCCACCTTAGCCCATTCACTAGATACAATGTGTGCGCTTTACCCATTCCTATATTCTGACACCTTTAGGTTCCCATGAAATATTATGTGTTTGGAAAACATGGTAGAAAATGAAGAAATGGTTGTGGAAAGCTAGTTCTTCATTTCCCACAATGTTTTCTTCTCAGAAAGACCAAACAAAGTAACGATTTATTTGCTTGAAATTGGGTTAAGGATTTATTTTGCAATGATCGCTTTATCTTTATTGTTTTTTTTAACTCAGTGTGTTAAAGGCTCTTCCAAACGACAATATCTTAGAGTGGTTCAAATTAGAAAGAGTTGCAGACGACGAAACGGGTGACGATAAAGATGAAATCATGTTATGTACAATGAAGCACAGAAAACATTGGGACAAAGGAGAAATTTCCTGTTATCTTTGTATGTTTCATATTATTTGCTTCACAACAATGTCTTGTTTGGAAAACGACGAATGGTTCGAGGCTATAGAGTATAAACACTGTGATTTTAAATTATGTTAATCAAAGTAAAATCATCGTCTTAGTTTTGCCGTTTTGTAGAATTTTAACATTTTTACCACATATACTGTTCTTAGACTGATCATTTGATCCAATGAACAAATGCATTCTATTTAATCGAAATATGTTTGCAGACCGAGTTGCAGATCAGAGATCAGTAAGGCTTAGCCTCTATAATGGGTCCGTACTTGGTATTATTCTGATTGGCTAAGAATAAGAATAATTCAACATGTTGATTTAATGTAAAATCCGGTAAAGTGTAACATTTCCTTTTCTCAAACAGCCTCACCTTTTGGATTCACCTGGAGGGTGTACATTCAACTTGTTTTTATCACCTATGCACGTTTGCCTACACATTGATTAACCATTTTCCAAACCATGACGCCTTTTTACTCGCTTCATAGAAAATGCTTAAAGAAACATCGAATAGAGAATGGGGCAATTTTGAAAATCAGCATATTGTCCTTTTGTCACAATATCAATTTCTCATTGATGCCCAATCTACAGTGCTGACAGCACTTTGATTTAACAACTTATGCATATCACAAACAGAACAATGAATATGATGAAACAGTAAAAAATAGTTCTACAACTCTTTTGTCATTGTGTAAATTCAACATTGACAATATTTTGAAAAGCCACCACAACCTATTATGTATAGCCCTGTGGGTAATATGACCGCATATATAAATGAGACAACTTTGAAAAGGTTTTCACCGTATATATCAAAGGTTATTCAATTTAATATAATAAGCTCATGAATTTAGCATTTGCCCTTCAACTGTGATTTTGGTCATGCTTTAATGCATTGACACCATAATGTAGAAATTGTCTATTTTCAACAAAAACTTCGTATCTGCAGCTTTTTTTAAAATGTGCTCCCTGCCAATAGACTTGATGATATTGGTATCAATATCAATTTTTATAACATGCCAATGAATCAATAGATCCGATCGAAGAACTATGAATTTTAGAATGTATATTGAGTGTGAGAATGTGAGAGTCCTGAACTATATTTTAGTTACCAGAGGCGCGTTCTTTAGAGCGAGATTTCTTGAGATATCTGGAGATTTCTAAAGATATTTTAGGATAAAGCGTTCTTAAGAGCAAGATTTTTAAGACGCTCAATGGGATGCACCATTACCGTATACTTCGTGCGGAACCCTTCGGTCAACTCTGTACAAACAATATAAAAGAGACTTGACCGAGTTGTTCCAAACACTCCATAATTCATAAACCGCGGTGTTCCGAATGATCCATACTTTATTCAAATGACGTCATTTGTATAAATATGGAGCATTCGGAACAGCTCGGTCAAAGTCTTGGTCTTAAAAACGCTTGACTGAGTTGTTCCGAACACTCCATACTTCATAAACCGCGGTGTTTCGAATGCTCGGTCAAAGTCTCGGTCTTAAAACAGAAACTTGACACTCATCACGATTAAAGCGGTCTGATAAAGTTTTATGTTTTTTGCTCATGAACTGCAGCCGTCAGTCAATTGTTTAGGTAAGACCTGGGTTATGGGTTATGTGACCAGTTTTTGGACGAAGGGAAGTATTTTTCATTGCTCTCAAATTATGAGTTTTTGACTTTGTTATTTCCTTTGTTACTAAAGGAGTCTAAAACAGGTGATCCATAAACCATACACATAAAGTCGTGTTTCGCACTAACGTGACGTGGCGAAACGTTTTAACAGGAATCAGCAGGAAAGGTAAAAGATGTTGTTAAATGAGTCGTCGAATTGTTCAATGTCGAATTAGAAACATTGACGTTAACCAGTGGAAGACGTCCGGTACCCAGACCTCTTGAGCAAAACATTAACATTACGTCTTAATAAAAATTCATAGATTTGGCATTATATAATAGTTTGGACACAATCCCCCTTTTTCTGACGAACAAAAGTTTAATGTACGTGTTGTGGGCGATAAAAGACGTGTGGATAGAAGTACAAGCGGGAGAAATGTCTAAGAACTCAATAGCTCAAGATTGGATGGCGAGCGAGGGCCAAATTCGAGTACTTTCGTTCAGTCAACATAGTTAAAATATACGCCGCCACTTTGCTGCTGTTTCACAACAAGAGGACCCTGAGGGCCCTAAATCGCTCACCTGAGTAATGTTTTAATAATGCCAAATAACTTTGCATATGTTACGCATTGTGGTCTCAGAGAAGAATTTGGCCATGTAGTTTAGGAGGAGATATCATTTACAAAAATTGATGAGTTTTATGACATTTCCCATTTTCTGATGCCACAGCAACCAGAGTTTTTCATGGATTTCAATTCTTTTAGCAATTTTCATAAGGGACCACCCAAGGAACATTTCTGCCAAATTTGGTTGATTTTAACCCAGAAGTTAAGGAGGAGATGTCGTTTAAAGAAGTTGTTAAGTTTTTGTGAAATTTCCCATTTTCCGATGCCATGGCAACCAGAGTTTTTCATGGATTTCAATTCTTTTAGCAATTCTTATAAGGGACTACCAAAGGAACATTTCTGCCAAGTTTGGTTGATTTTGACCCAGTAGTTTAGGAGGAGATGTCGTTTAAAGAAATTTTTGAGCTTTTGTGAAATTTCCCATTTTCAGATGCCATGGCAACCAGAGTTTTTCATGGATTTCAATTATTTTAGCAATTATTATAAAGGACCACCCAAGGAACATTTCTGCCAAGTTTGGTCGATTTTGACCCAGTAGTTTAGGAGAAGATGTTGTTTAAAGAAATTGTCGAGCTTTTGTGAAATTTCCCATTTTCAGATGCCACGGCAACCAGAGTTTATCATGGATTTCAATTATTTTAGCAATTTTTATAAAGGACCACCCAAGGAACATTTCTGCCAAGTTTGGTTGATTTTGACCCAGTAGTTTAGGAGGAGATGTCGTTTAAAGATATTTTTGAGCTTTTGTGAAATTTCCCATTTTCAGATGCCACGGCAACCAGAGTTTTTCATGGATTTCAATTATTTTAGCAATTTTTATAAGGGACCACCCTAGGAACATTTCTGCCAAGTTTGGTTGATTTTGACCCAGTAGTTTAGGATGAGATGTCGTTTAAAGAAATTTTTGAGCTTTTGTGAAATTTCCCATTTTCAGATGCCACGGCAACCAGAGTTTTTCATGGATTTCAATTATTTTAGCAATTTTTATAAAGGACCACCCAAGGAACATTTCTGCCAAGTTTGGTCGATTTTGACCAAATAGTTTAGGAGGAGATGTCGTTTAAAGAAATTGTTGAGCTTTTGTGAAATTTCCCATTTTCAGATGCCACGGCAACCAGAGTTTTTCATGGATTTCAATTCTTTTAGCAAATTTTATAGGGGACCACCCAAGGAACATTTCTGCCAAGTTTGGTTGATTTTGACCCAGTAGTTTAGGAGGAGATGTCGTTTAAAGAAATTTTTGAGCTTTTGTGAAATTTCCCATTTTCAGATGCCACGGCAACCAGAGTTTTTCATGGATTTCAATTATTTTAGCAATTATTATAAAGGACCACCCAAGGAACATTTCTGCCAAGTTTGGTCGATTTTGACCCAGTAGTTTAGGAGGAGATGTTGTTTAAAGAAATTGTCGAGCTTTTGTGAAATTTCCCATTTTCAGATGCCACGGCAACCAGAGTTTATCATGGATTTCAATTATTTTAGCAATTTTTATAAAGGACCACCCAAGGAACATTTCTGCCAAGTTTGGTTGATTTTGACCCAGTAGTTTAGGAGGAGATGTCGTTTAAAGATATTTTTGAGCTTTTGTGAAATTTCCCATTTTCAGATGCCACGGCAACCAGAGTTTTTCATGGATTTCAATTATTTTAGCAATTTTTATAAGGGACCACCCTAGGAACATTTCTGCCAAGTTTGGTTGATTTTGACCCAGTAGTTTAGGAGGAGATGTCGTTTAAAGAAATTTTTGAGCTTTTGTGAAATTTCCCATTTTCAGATGCCACAGCAACCAGAGTTTTTCACGGATTTCAATCATTTTAGCAATTTTTATGAAGGACCACCCAAGGAACATTTCTGCCAAGTTTGGTTGATTTTGACCCAGTAGTTTAGGAGGAGATGTCGTTTAAAGAAATTGTTGACGCCGTGACGGACAGACGGACAGACGGACAGACGGACAGACGGACAGACGGACGCCGGACATTGATAGATCACAATACCTCACCTTGAGCACTTCGTGCTCAGGTGAGCTAAAAATAATTGTAGACGCTACTTATTTTCATAGAACAAAATTAAAAAAAATACAGACTACCTTTTTAATTGTCATGTTCAAACTGTTCGTTATGATTGATTGAATGAATGGGGTTTAACGCCTCTTTAAACTGCAATGGTCAAATTGCGCAAGTTGGAGCACCTAACCATTGATTCTTGTAGTAATCACAAGTACTACCACAATATCCAAACCGAGCCTCAGGCTGCTCACTTGCATACATTAACGGTAATCAAATCCGAGTTCAATATGAGACGGACACTAGTTTTAAACAAGATGTGTTTGTAAAACACAAATACCCCCGAAATTGCCATTTTTCTAAATTGTTTAGTTTGTGTATAAAGGGTTGATAGTGGTTAACAGAATGACTTAAAGAAATGTCATATTGCACGGAACAGATACAGAAAGATATTATTGAAAGAAAGTTACATACCAAAATTGAGCTTTGTTTGTCCAATATTTTTTAAGAAAAGGTAAACATCAAGTTTACGGACAGACATACAAACATACACACAGACAGACAGAAAGACAGACAGACTGACACGAGTAAAACAATATGCCCCCGATATTTCTGATACGGGGGCATAGCATTGATAGTGGCATTTTATCCAAATAATCTTTAAAGGATAATACTAATACTACTACTACTACTAATAATAATAATAATAAATCTAGGATAGCTTAACTAGCTTTATTGTCCTTAATTATTTTCATTTCAAAGTCAACTGAAACCGTTACTTTGCACTTACAAAATACAATGTTTTGGGTAGATGTTCTCAGCATCAATGTCTCTGTTAAAGGGCATAACTATCGTAAAATTCAATAAACCATAAAATCCCTGATCCATGTACATGTAAAAATTATGACATTGATCAAGTTACATTTAAATCAAGGCAAAAAGTTAGGAAGAGTTGCGTTCACAAGTCTGCAATTTCAATAAGCCCCATATACAAGGTTTAAGGGGTCATAACTCAGGCAAAAAATCAATGAACCATAAAATCCTTACTTTATGCACATCTACAAAAATAGGTGATAACATTGCCCAAGTTTCAAAAATATCCAGTCAGAAACTTAGAAGGAGTTGTGTTCACAAGAAAAGTCGACGTACGTACGTACGGACAGACAGATGGAGGAGATCACGCCAATATACGTCCGCCTCCGGCGGAGAATGTAAATATTCACTTGGCCTGTGAATTAGAAATGAAAAAAGATTATGCTGAAACAAAAGACAGTACCCTTTTACAAGATGTGAGATTCTGAGCGAGCGGAACATTACTCCAATTAATTCAGTTTGGTCAAGAGGGTCCAGAGAAACGGTTGCGGATAGACCGATAGACAAATACACAAAGCCGTAATGTTTTAAAACCTGCTTTCCCCATTCAACGAGGAAAATGTGTAAATTATAAGATATGAATTATACGATTTTTTCATGGTATGAAAATTCTAGAAACAAAGCCAATGGCTCCGCACAAGAAAAGCCTGTAGGGGTTTCCCTTGGGTAGGGGGTATGTCTTTTAGTACATTTTCGAATTTACTCTCGATTTATTTTCTTTTCGAGGATTAATTGTGAAAAAGGTGAATACAATCTTCCTCGTCAACCATTAATATGTCTTTTCTTGTTCTTTCGGCTTCAAAATCGACCGCCTTTTCACAGAATTATTTTTATCGTGAATTGACCTTATCATAGTTTGGTATGCAAGCCTACCTCATGTATATGTTAGCGGCAATAAGAAAATTTAGGCAATAAGCTTAAACCTAGGTGATAAGCTATTGCCTATGCCTAATTTACTCAAGGCAATTTAGGCTCAATTCCTAGGTTTCAAACTTAAAGCCCAGAAAAGATAGTCAGGCAATAGTCTTATTGACTAACGATACAAATGACTACTAATTTGAAATTGTATTTGACATTGAACATATTTGCCAAGTAATATTTCACAAGTAATTAACATTACTCAGAGCTTGACGATAACGTTGATTATTTTTGTAATTGTGAATGACAACTGAAGTATTTTGTTGTTCGAAATGTAAACATCTGCCAGACTTTTTTGCAAATATGGATATTTTCGTCATTATTAGGCTAAAACAGGGCTGGTGGGGTAAGATAAAGTCAAATATCTTTTTTACTTGCATGGAAAGGTGTGCTGATTTTTTTTGTAAAAATAGCTCTTTGTATAATTCATAAAATATCCCCCCAAAAATATTCACTGGGTACTTGTTTTGACAAAATAAAAAAGTGGTTGCAACATTTACTCATAAATGAGATTTTTCAACTTTTCCAATACTTTCTTTTCAGAAAATGATTATAAAATATTTCTTTCAATCATACCATCACTTTCTAGCATATATTAAGTCTCTAAATTGACACAATATTTGAAATTATCCATTCAGAATAACTTACTGTATGACTTTTAAAACATAAGGGTAATTTTGCGAAAATGGTCATTACTAGCTGAGGGCAGATAATTCTGACACAAAAATGAGCACGGAAACTTACATTGATGTTTTTATCTTTTGCTTCTATGCTACTTTACAACCGTTGTATCCTTCCCGCGACGTCAAATGTCATGTTCGTTTACACAACGTAAATAACGGGCGTCACGCGCGTATCGTCATTGATTGTACTGTTATGATTTCATTATTAGTAAACTAGCGAACTAGCCAGACGTGTTTTCTTTAAGAACCGGGATATAAAATTGGCACGAGGATAAACTGAGAAGTATTGAGGAAAAAAAAGAAGATGGCTGAGCATATAACTGTGGTAACTGTGGTAACAGAAAGTAGAAATTTAAGATCAACACAGTTCATCCCGGACGGCGACCAGATTATGATTGGAAAACAGTGGGAAGAATGGCTGGAAGGAATTGAGAGAGAGTTCAGCTTTTTTTTAAAATCGGTGACCCGGCTGACAGGAAGGACGCATTGATTATCTACGGAGGGAAGGAAATTGCTAGACTGGAGAAGAGTTTACCAGACCCAGAAAACAGAGAAGATAGAGTTTTGAACTGCTATGAGAAACCGAGAGAAAAGTTGAATGAATACTTTGCGCCAAAGAGGAACAAGCACTACGCTAGATATGTTTTCCTGAAGATGAGACCCATGAAGGACGAATCAACTACTGTGTATGCCACCAGATTAAGAGAAAAGGTGCATGACTGCGAATTTCCGAATGAGGATGATAGAATACTAGAGCATATCATTCAAACTACAGACAATCAATCATTGATAAAGAAGACGATAAACAAGAAATGGTCGTTACATGAACTGTTGCAGGAGGTTCACCAGATAGAAGATACGTTAATGCAGGTTACGGATATGACAGACAAACAAGATCACGGCGAAATTGCTAAAGTCTACAGAAATGGTGACAACGGGAGAGAGAGAGAGAGAGGGGAGTAGGTAATTATGACAGTAGAGAAAGTCGACGCCAAAAATGTAAGTACTGTTATTACTTTCATTCTTTCCGTAAACGTGAAGACTGTCCTGCATATGGTAAATAATGTAATGATTGTCGTGGATGGAACCATTTTGAAAGTGTGTGCAAAAAGAAGGGAATCCGTGGTGGGAAGAGCAGAAGAGACAACAATAACAACAACAACCATAATGGTAGTAGGCATAGAAACAATCGTAGAGAGATCAGAGCTGTAGACAGAAGAAGTGAGCGTGATTTGAGTGTAGGTTCCGCCAGTGATGTTGATTCTGACGAAGAACTTTTCATGAATGCAGAACACCAGATTCGTAATGTAAGAAAGGCTAGAATACGCAAACTAAGTGATCACTACAAAACGGTACCGGTAATGCTAGATGATGTGTTGGTGAAGGTAGAGCCGGATAGCGGGGCGGACGTGAATGTCATGGATGAATACCAGTACAGAGCTTATAAACATCGAACACAACAGAAAACTTCCCTATCCCAGAGCAAGACAAAACTGAGTACATAACAAAACCCACTAAAGGTGAAAGGCTAATTTACTACCACTGTGCGCAACCAAACGAGAGGGTTTCAGACGAAATTCGTAGTGATCAAAGGCCGGATTAATTCACTACCTTTGTTGGGGAAACAGACATTAATAGAACTTGGGATGCTGCAAATTAACGCAGTTGGTATTTTAAAGGAGATGAAAGACTTGAGAATCGGGAAGGAACATGTGAAAAGTGTTTTGAACAGTGTCCAAGAAAGATGTCGTGATGAGACTATTGAAAGTTGTTGGAAAATTATCAAGGCGTTTTCCAAGATATCGGGAAAATAGCAGATAAGAAGAATGAAGACGAGTTTATAGTGAAGTTTTCAATGAAACCAGTAGCAATAGCACAGAAACCTAGGCCAGTACCATATCATTTACAAGATCCATTGAAGAAATGGTTGGATCAATGTTTAGAAGCAGATATTTTCGAGAGAGTCGAAGGGGATGAACCTATAACATGGTGTTCTCCACTAGTGGTGCAGCCGAAACCAAGGTTTAGTGATGTACAGAAAGACAAGTTAGAACCACATATGATACGAGAGAGTGTAGATTTGAGAATCCCAACAGATCAATGGAGCGGAATAGAATTGTACAAGCAGCAGTGGTAGAAAATTTATATACAAATTCCATGACTGTGTTGTATTTTCGAAGATGGACTTAAAACAGGGTTACCACCAGTTAGTTTTAGACCCGCAATCAAGACATATTGCTACATTTAGCACACCTTGGGGTAACATGAGACAAAAAGGCTGATAGTTTTAGACCCGCAATCAAGACATATTGCTACATTTAGCCACCTTTGGGTAACATGAGACAAAAAAGGCTGATCTTTGGTGCGAAATCTTCATAAGATTTTTTGACGAGGCCATGTATAGAATATTTGGAGTCATGCCGAAGTGTTTGAATCAACGAGATGACATTTTAATTGGAAGAACGATCAAAGAGCATAATGAGACATTGAAATCAGTTTTGAAGAGAGTTGACGAATTTGGAGTGACATTTAACAAAGAGAAATGCCAATTCGGTGTGACAGAACTGGAGTTCTATGGCTACAAGTCTACCAAAGACGGACTTAAACAGGGTTTCCAAAAAACCCAAAATGGGTTTTTTTCACCCCAAAATTAAATCTTTTACCCCCAAATTTTGCCAGCAGCCTTCTTTGTTTCTTATAAAGGGGGTACAATCATACTGAAAAATCATGGTTTTTACCCCCAAATTTGAAAGTCCGTGGAAACACTGTTAAACCTACACCAGAAAAAGTCAAAGCTGTGAAGCAATGTAAACTACCAGAATCAGAAGATGCTGTGAGAAGTTTCCTGGGAATACTGGGTTATTTGTCAAAATTCATACAAAGATATTCAGTACTTACAGCACCGTTACGGATGCTTACCAAGAATGCAATTCCGTTTGTATGGGGAAACGAACAGCAAGATGCATTCAATAAGCTGAAAGATAATATAACAGATGACAACACAATTGCCCTTTTCGACCCGCGACGACCCATTATAGTTCGAATAGAAGCTAGTTTTCACAAGGGATTGTCTGCATGGTTATTCCAAAGAACACATAAGGGCTTGCAACCAGTACACTTCATCAGTAGATCGATGATACAGACAGAGAAGAGGTACAGTCAAACAGAGAAGGACGCTTTAGCAGTGAAGTGGGCGAAAAATCGGTTCAGCATGTACTTACTCGGTGCGCCAAGGTTCAAAATCATAACAGGCCATAAACAGTTGATTCCGATGTTTAACAGATCCAATGTCAAACTACCGCCAAGAATTGAGAAATGGGTCATGGACATGCAAGATGTTGACTATGAATTAGTATACGAACCAGAGAAAGATGAAGCAGATTAGTTAGATTACTTGTCAAGACACCCATTACCGGAGACAGAAAAAGACAACACTGAACACGTGATCAGACTTGTGATAGAAGCAGAGCATGCTGTTGCAATTCCAAATATAGTAGAGAAAACCAGAAAAGATGTGACGCTGCAAGATGTAATGAGCAGGATCCATAACAATGATTGGGACAAACACAGGAAATACATTGACGTTAAACCATTTTACAACGTAAAAGATGAATTATCCATATCAGATGGACTGTTACTTAGAAGTAACCGCGTCGTTGTTCCAGAGCGAACGCACAGGATGCTTATTAGAGCAGCACACAGCCTTGGACATTTTGGTAAAACAAAGACAAAGTAGATGTTGAGAGCAAAATATTGGTTCCCGGCGATGAACGCAATGGTTGATGACATAGTGGGCCAGTGCAGAGACTGTCAAATTACAACAAAAGAACACAGGAAAGAAAAAGTTAAACCATCCATTATTCAAAGTGAGCCTTGGGAGACAGTGTCGATGGATTTTCAAGGACCGTTCCCGGATGGGCATTACAACCTAGTTGTCATAGATAAGCGCAAAAGGTATCCAGAGGTAGAACAGGTCCATTTACTTCGCTTAAAAGGACAACCAAGAAGTTGAGAAAAATATTTTCCGTACATGGAGTTCAAAAACGTGTACAATCAGACTCCGGCCCACCATTCAATTCAGAACAATTCAAGGACTTTGCCAAAGAAATTGGGTTTGAACATCATCGAGTTACACAATACCACCCACGGGTCAATGGGGAAGCAGAAAGTTTCATGAAAGTATTGAATAAAACGGAATAGATAGCTCATAGTCAAGGAAGAGATAGTCAAGATACTATAAATAACATGCTGATAGGGTACAGGTCAGCACCACACCCAGCAACAGGTGTTACTCCCTACAGGGCGTTGATGGGAAGGGAGATTCGAACAAAACTTGACCACACATCAACAGCCATAAACATTCAAGAGATGGAAATCCAGATAACCAAAGAAACAACGAAGAATACAAACACAAATGGAATCAGGGAGATCTCCCAAATAAACAAACACAACACCAGATAAAGGTGGGAGATTCAGTCTTATTACGGCAACAAAAGAAGAACAAGTGGTCCACGGCGTATGAAGTTGAACCATATGCCGTTATTAGGGTTGACGGATCGAGTATAGCTGCCAAACGTTCCAGCGATGGTAGAGAGGTCTACAGAGACGTAACACACTTTAAACTTATGAGAAACTATACTGACGATAACGAATCCGACAACTTGGGAGAGCGATTACTGGGGAAGATGAGGAACGGTGGCGAGCACAAACCCACAACCAAACAGTCGACGGGCCACAATACAAATAGTCAAAACCAACCCCGACGATAACTACCCGAAAGAAGGAGACGACGGCCAGCCAGATACAGAGATGAAACAAACTGACTTCCGAAACAAACGAACATTTAGATGTGCTCAAAACAAAGTCTATTAAGTGATAGGGTTAATCTAGTGACACTAATCTTATACCAAATAGTAAAAGTTAATTAACCAGTGAAAACGCGACCAACGACAAATCACAGACTTTTACTTTTAATTCATTTTCCAAATTGTCATTCATTTTCAACTATTTATTTTCTAATCATTAAGGAATTTATTTTCTGTACTTTTAAAAAATAGGAGAGATGTTATATCCTTCCCGCGACATCAAATGTCACGTTCGTTTACGCGGCGTAAATAACGGACATAACGCGCGTAACGTCATTGATTGTATTGTTATGATTTCATTATTAGTAAACTAGAAAACTAGCCAGACGTGTTTTCTTTAAGACCCGGGACAGGTCTTGGGTCGATTACATGCCAATGTAATCCATTAAAATTACAATTACTTTCATTTTCTTCGATTACTGATTACATTGTGATTACACAGATTTCCAATGTAATCAATTATAATTACAATTACAATGTATTCATGATTACACCCGATTACATGTGATTACATTTCTATATTGACATAGCTATTAGGATAATGTTTATTCAAAGATAGAGTTGTAAGACTGTTTCACATATAGTTCTGCGACTGCTTTACATATATATGCTAAACAATATAATAAAAGGAGAAATAAATATATCAATTATCCTTTTATTATAATGTTTATTGTCTTATGTATAGGTCATAATAAATGACATGGTAGAGCATCCATATTGATTAGCTAGAGATGTTCTGTAAGGTCAATTATGGTAAGCTATATACATGTAACAGTGCAAACTACGAAAGCTGTTGCAGCATAACAATTCCCTAGGACTGGATTTTTACGGATAGAAAATGACAATGTCAAGTTAACAAATAACAGTTTAATAAACTGTTTTTTCTTTTTCTACATACATCGAATATAATTCTGTATTGTTGTAAGTATATGGAAACTAGTTAAATAGAAACATTAATGAGAAAGCAATTTCATCAACCAGCTTTAGGTTGTGTCCTACTCTCTTAAGAACAGAGCACATTCTCTCTTCATTCCATTATGTCATATTTGATGGTTAATCAATAGACCTCGGCTTTGGAGAGTAGTTGTGTCCATGTTTCACTTAAGTCCAGATCTGCGTCAGTTTTATTTTTAATTTTAAAGTTCTCTCAAAAAAACTTAAGAATAAACTTACATTCACAGAATAAAATAAACATAAATTATGCTTATATATCCCCAGAAGCATACTACTACTAATAATAACAGAACAATACGCTTTTGTTTGAACAGTTCAATGAAAGATGCACACTTACACTGCAAATATTTGAATTATGCTGTTGAGTATTGAAACACATGTTTTCACTAAAATTAATTATTTCTACACCACAAAGACAATTTAACATTTTCACAGAAACAATATTTTACATCTTGTAAAGTTATAATTTAGAATATTCTTCCAAAGATAAATGTCACTTCTCATAAGTGTTTTTCCTTCCTATTTCAAAGTTTACTAGTAGTGAAAATGTCTGCCTTATTCAAATACATATACGAGTATAAATTTTCTTTGTGTTGTTGAAAGTTAGCACAGTTATATTGATTTTGAAGATCACTTTAAACAACTGATTTTCACACAGCACTGATTTGATTGATACCAGATCACTTTTAACAACACTTTAATTCATAAGGTGAGAATTACACTTGATCATCATCAGTTTCTCAAAGGTTGAGTCTGTCATGGAACATCTATCTGGACGGAAAATCTTCCCGGCTATACTGAAAAGTCTTTCAACAGGAGCGGAACTGGCTGGAATGGTAAGGTACTTCAGGGCCAAGGCTGCTAAAGTTGGATAGTTTGTCTGTTGTGACTTCCAATACTGTAGATGGTTACTGGTGATATCACAACAGGGCTGTTGTAGGTAGTCTTTGATCTCAAGTTCAGCAGCTGTAGACTTGACTGGAGAAGTTGGTGTGGCCTGACCCATAAATGAGAAGAAATCATCATCTTGCTTCGGCATTTTCGAAGGTGGCGTCAGAGTTTCTTCTTTCTGGTTGGAAGGCAGGACTGTTCTAGATTTCTACAACAATTCATTGGTGAGTTCGATTTCAGTTTGTGTGGCGCACCATCTCTTCTTGAACCGGGGGTCCAGAATAGAAGCCAACAGGTAGCTCTGATCAGTCTCGTAGTGAGATAGTCTGGTTTCTATCGAGGTTTGTAGTCTGGTAACCATACTGTTGCTGGATGTCGAAGAAATCTGCTTCATCTGGTGTTTCAGACCCAAAGTGTGAAAGTCACAGGAACAGTAAGGCTGGCATATGTGCCATTGGACTGTTGAACCATCATGGTAGCACGTTCAAATGGAGATAGAATAGTACACAGTTCCGACAGGAGCTTTTTCCCATAGGCTGTTAGCAGCTGGACATCAAGTTGTTTCATTTTGTGGTCAGGGATGTTCAGAACTGATCGAATCATGATGAGTTGTGAGTTCCACCGGGTTACTGTAGCTGTTTGCAGACGTTTTTCACCTTCTAGTATGTCTGAGGCATGGGTGGACTTTCGCACGTGGTTGACTATGTTAGAGATGACATTTTTCAGGTGCTGGCTGGCATCATTTAGTCCATCTTTGACGACAAGTTGTAATGTCTGGGCGTAACAGCGGCTGTGTGTTGGTAGGTACTCTTCCATCTCCCGACGCTTCTCTTGATCTATGTCTTCCTCTTGTTCATCTAGTTCTGGCTGGCTTTCATCTACGTCAGTAGTAAACCCAGGCAGTGAGAAGTCAAATGCCTTTGTCATGTTGGAGGCGTTGTCTGTAACTATGGTTCGGATCTTCCCAGAAATGTTGTACTTGGATATGGCCTCTTCGTATTCGAATCTTATGTTGTCTGCTGTGTGTCTTCCATTGAACCTCTTACACGCTAACATGGCAGTTTTCATTGTCCAGTCTTCTACGAAGTGTGCAGTAATGCCGAGGAACCCTTCATTTGGCGATTGGATCACAGGTCTATTGTCAAGCAGATACTAGGGGCTATCTGTAGACTGGTATTCAAAACATCAGACACTTGATCTGACTTGGCTTGGAGCAGGTTTGTCGACAAATGATTTGGGCTAGGAAGCTGTAACCTTGGACCATGTTTGGACACTAGGGATTTGAAGAAAGGACTGTCAACTATTGATAATGGTACAAGATTACTCGCTATGTACTACACAAGGCTATCTGTCAATTCAATGTGTCTGTGGTCTGTTGAGGAGTACTTGGATGTGGACTTAACAAACTTGGTCAAGGGATGTTGGCTTGCTGCTACAGGAGAACTTGGTGTTGTACTTAGGTGGAGAGACAAATAGACATCCCTGTGTTTCCTCTAAAAAATATCCAGAGACTAACATAAGTCTTTCTCGGTAAACTGTTTCCAAACAGTAAAGCATTTCAAACAATTTCAATTTGAAAGCCTTACAGAACACAAGATTGTTGTTGAGACTAATAGCTTTTGTGTTCAATAGAAGTTGAACATGGAAAATATTCAGGCAAAAAGAGAAAAGTTGATGACCATCATTTACTTCCTTTGCCTCAATGTTTCCCCAAGCATATTGAATATTCTCTTAGGGACAATAAAACCATGTTTTGTTTGGCAAAGGGTTTGAGGGCATTAGTAACATTAGAAATTAAAGTCTATGAAACATAATGTTCAGTCCAAAGGAAACCATGCCCAGATCCATGTTTTTTTTAAACAAGGCCTGAGGGAATGGGGTTTTGATCAAAAGTGTACCCATTTCAACCCATTACCAAACAGCTAAACTATAGACTGGTCCGACAATTCCAAGCAAATTAATTAACAATTTTTTGGGGAAAATACTTGTATTTCTACTTAGACATTTTAACCCTTTCCCAAACAAGACCTTGTTTTGACGTCCCTAATAGATATAGCTTGGGAAAACATTGAGGCAAAAGAAGAAACTGCTGATAACCAGCTTAACCCATTTGTGCCTAGCGTCCACTTAAGACGACACTGGGTTTTATCTGTTAGTAGATGCTTACGTATATGTTTATCTCTGGTTCTCATCATTTGTTTGTATTGATAATCCATTGGTTATCAGGGAAATGCTGATCCAAGTGTTCATTAGCAATAAATGTATCAGTAAAAATGAATATTATAAGAGAAGGGAGTGATTTTACTGAGAGAAAAAAAAAGACTTGAAAAGGGGTAGGGGAAAAGATATGTTTATTTCCTTTATATTTTTATATTTCTTGTTTCATTATTATTCTGTAATGTTCCTCATCTGTAGGTAACTGTAGATATAATTTCCAGAGAAAAATAATATGTTTTCTTAGTTTTATAGAATAATATAATTTTGTCCACTAAAGTGGACGCTAGGACTGAGAGGGTGCCTGTAAATTCTTTGTATAGTAACAACATATTTTTAATTTTATGCAGAAAATATACAGTAAACGTGGTTGTATCTATGCTGGAAGATGAAGGAAGATATATTAGCCCAATTGTGACCTTGACCTTTGTGACACAAAAACAATATGGCACCTCCTTGGGTCAAGGGCAACAACTGAGTAAATTTTCATGATATTATGTCAACCGGTTCTTGACTTAGAGCACGGAAATGAATTTCAAACAAAGTCATTTTGTGACCTTTACTTTTGATCTTCATGACCCAAAAACAATAGGCACCTCATTGGGTCATGGGCAATACCTGTCTTAAGTTTCATAGTCCAAGGTCAATAAGTTCTTGACTTAGAGCACTGAAACAGATTGTAAACAAAGTCCAATTGTGACCTTGACCTTTGACCTTCGCAACCCAAAACCGTTAGGCACCTCGTTGGGTCATGGGCAACAATTGAGTAAAGTTTCATGACCCTAGGCCAAACGGTTCTCGAGTTAGAGCAGGGAAACAAAAATAGTCTATGGGTGGATGGATGGACAAACGGACGGACAGACAGACAGACAGACAGGCAGACATGATGAAACCAATATAACTCCTCTACTTCGTAGGTTGGGGTGCATATAACAAATTGTGCTTGTATATTTGCAAATTTCATGATGAAAACTATAGTTTTAGGGGAAAAGTATCAGATAATTTACATGTACCCATTCGTGCCTAGCGTCCACTTAAGTGGACAAAAATGTTTTTATACAAAATCATACTTTTCCATCGAAATTTCACAAAATTAAAGCCTAACTTGTTGTTTTCATACGGTTTTCATTGTTTTCTCTGATTATTTTCCTAAAATAAAAATTCAGGCATAAATGGGTTAATGCTTTCCCAAACCTTTCCTGTCAGAAATGTCAAAACCAGGCTTTGTTTGCGAAAAGGTCAATCCCTTTACACCAATTGTTACAGCATAGTTATATAAATCTATTGAAATGATAAGTCTATCATTCATTCCCAAAACAAGACTTCTCATGTTGATAAATAGAAACTCGGGAAAATATTGAAACAAAAGAAGAATATACTGGTGATAAACATTTTCCCATCCTGTCTCAATATGTTCTGTAGTAATTATTTCACATGGATGATGGGTTAGATCTGTGTACAGGAGAGCTTAGAAAATAATGAGGCATAGGAGAAAGTGCTGTTTATCATGTTTATCCACCGATTCTATGTTAATTGTACAAAGAAGCGGTTCAAAAATGAAAAATATCAACCAGACTCTTAAGTCATATATTTTTTTCATAAATGAATAGTCTATTATGTCTAGTTCATTAATCATTTAAAAGGGGCCTCAAATGTACATCAATTTTAGGAAAAACGTGCATATCAAAGGTCCTTATTTTTCGTACGTCAGATACGTTAGGACATACCATCTGCTTACACACATGTATTATACCTTTCTTTGTGCGAAAAATACCTTTACTTTAACAAATTATGAACGGTCATACTTTTTCACAGAAATTAGCAAAATAGATTATAGCATGATAAGTAATAATCAAACTATATCAATCATTTTCGAAGCAAGAACTGTTGTATTGTATTTTGAAGCAAAAACATTTTTTTTCAATTAAAGGTAGATCTTCAAAACGTTTGTCATCTTCTAAGAAATGGATGCGATTCAATCAGTTCAGTCGTATTACAGTTTGGTAGGTATATATTATCACGCAGCATACCAAAAATATGTTTTTATTTGATACTTCAGATCGTTTAACGTATTTGATGGCTGTAAACAAACTCATTTTGCAGGATATATATGCAATGCTAATCATTGAAAACATGTATTTTGTATTCATTGTGACATTATGATGGTCGAAACGGCATTTATTTTTTTTAAATATATCTTAAATCACAAATGTTCTTTTCATCAAATATGTTAATTTTTTTCATAAGATACGTTAGATAACAGATAGTGTTAAAATTAAGCACTACACATTCCCTCACGATCATCATCATATAAATATATGTTATATCATATAATATTGAGTTAAGCAGGAGGTAATAAAATCAAATTCAAAAGAAATTGATTCAATTTTAGCCTTTAAATGATATTGAAGGGTGAATTCAAATAAAATGGCACCAAAAAAAATCATTTTTTTTCCCATTTTAAAATTTCAATTGATCATTTTTGTCTATATTTTCTAATATTGTACATAGATCAAATTTTAATAATCTAAAACGGCATTGAAAAATATTTAGATATAAAAAAGTTTCAGATTTTTTAATTGAAGAAAATCATCAGAAAAACATTAAAATACATATATTTACAAAGTAGTGTACCCTCACATAATGATACGAAAAATATTATTTTTTTCAATCCAAATTGTAGTTTGTGAATCAATAAGGAATTCTAAGCAAAAAACCTAGTTTTTCTGTCATAAATCTGGTGAAAATATTACTTTTTACACAAAATTACTAGTGATTTTTTCATACATGGGTCAAAAAGTTTTTATTTTGATAAAGTTTGGCCTCATATAGACTTCAGACCCAATTTTCTCAACAATATAATTAATTCAGAACATGTCTGCAAAAAACCTTGTACAATTGTCATGTTTGAACTAAAATCTAGACAATCCAAAACTTGCATCTTTTGTCACAAAGTTGTTGCACTCCAGACATTCTTAACCTATTCGGATAATTTATGACCCCCCTTGTACTTCTTTTTCAAGTAAAATGGTAAAAATAATTCACAAGATTACTATAACAAACAATTTTATACTCTTTCATGTATTTCAAACAATGAGTACTTATAATCATACGAAGATAGTTCAATTTTCTAAGAAAATCTTTAATTTCGTGAATATATTTTTCAAAATATGCACTGGATAGGTATGAAAAATTACTTATATTATACCTTGACATGTAATAGGCCCTAACTAAACAAGAACAATTAATTATCTTACATAGGTGTACCATAAATGTTGAAAAATGAAAGTTATTTTCTTTTAAATAATTTGTTGCACTCCAGACATATTCACATGTTGACAATATTGGCTAATTTATGATACAATTCACACTTCTTTATCAAGTAAAATGGTACAAATAATTCATGTGATAACTATTACAGGCAATGTTACTCTTTTCCTTGTATTTCAAACAATGAGCAATTGTAATCATACCAAGATAGTTCAATTTTCTAAGATTTAAATTTCTAACCCCTAAAATGAAAACCAATCACAAAGGTGACACAAATTTGTGCCTAAATTGTTTAAATATATGCCCTCTTTCAAAAAAATAATACTTGATGATAACACTTTCTTTAGATCAGGTCTTTTTTAATTAAGCCAAAAAACTTGTTGCACTCCAGACAACATAAATACTGGTCTAAATCAAACACAAGTCTGTGTCTAAACTGGATTTCTGGTGTGAATAATCTTTGAGTCTATGTTATCTGAAAAAGAGAACAATAGTTCATTAAAAAGTAATATATAGTGAAAGAGGGGTTGTTAAACTTCAAATGTTACACTCCAGACAAACATAGGTGAGTTTATTTACGGAACAGTCAGGAGTTTTTGTCGTTATGTAGGTATTCAAAATCATATTTGTTCAAGGCTACAAACATTTTTGTACATGGATTATCATAAAAATTTGACTTTTCAGTCATAGAATTCCCACAGTTTTCAATTATTTCGAGTTTCTCTATATTTGCTGTTGCACTCCAGACAGTGCACAACTTTTGTTCTTGTGTGAACCTCAGCGAACCCTTTGCACACAAACACTAACCACATACAAAATTCAAAACTCAAGATGTTTAAGTTAATGTAAAAAGTCTTACTTTTACACACATATTGTTATTCTTTTATTGTTATGTATTTAGAAAAAAAGAAAGTTTTTTTCTGTTTACAAAAAAGCGTTTCACTCCAGACATTTTTTGCATGTTTTTTGGGCATAACTTTAAAACCGTTAAAGATATTTCAATAAAATTTTGCATGAACATACAATACACTAATTAACATCACATGGTCCTTGCAATTTGATCAAATATTCTATTCTTTTTAGTCTAGATGAAAAAATATGCTTGGTGCCATTTATTTTGAATTCACCCTGAACTGCATCCACACTTCACACGTACGCAAACACGCTGTAAATATCAGACTATGTTGATAATATGGTTTGAAGTTCTCGTAAAACAATCACAAAATAACATGATGTCATGACACGAAGATCTTTTTAAATTTGGGGGATTAAGACGGGGTTGAAAATCGAATGATAAAATTTAATTAACGTATCTGACTTTAACGTATTTGATGGTCAAACTTTAACAATGGCAATAAAATTCAACATGTTATCCATTTAAGTTTGTAAGAGAGTGTTTTATACCACTGGCATATGTATAATGAATTTATAGTGGAATTTTGTCTTTGGAAGAAAGCTTTTACTGCACAGCGACGAAAAACAATATAACGTTTCTGATGATATTTTTTGATATTTTTTAAAGTTATGATTTCAGATACATTTTTTTCAAACTTAATACAGCTTAAGCAGAGTAAAAGTTTTTCTTAAGCTTTGTTGCATTAACAACAATATTTCTGTCAATAATATGTTACTGTTTCGTTGCTATTACACTTTCCAGTTTCATTTATATCTGTTTAACGGTTTTGATGTATAAAATGAGGAGTTGGGTTGGGACGTTATAGAAAATATTGACATAAAAAGAACAAATACATTCCTTACTTTTTTCAATAATATGAGGTATGAAACGGCCTGTAGATTGGGGATGGTTGAATAAATAGGGAATGATTTTGTCCAGTTAACCGGAACTTAATTTCGGACTAACAACAGTATTTCGTACGTTTTGTTATAAAATCTCGTAACTACGCCTTGAATCAAGTCATAGTTACGAGATTTTATTACAACAACGACGGTTTATCAAAACATGATAGTCAATCATGTCTACTTTTTTGCACTCAATTCTTTGCTATTGATTTTTCATAACACGCAGCAGAGCAGACAGGAGAAATCAATTGCTGTAATCCTGTGATATAATTTTGAATTACATTCATAAAATATCAATGTGATGAGAAGAAAGGCCATTCAAATTTAAACGCAGTCAACCATTCAACGAATCAATAACTCGATAGAAAAGCTGTGTCTGGGCGTATGTTATACAATTATTAAGTCACATGCCCGAAGGTCATGCTGACCTATTGCGATCGCGTTTTAGTCCGTTGTCGTGCGGCGTCCGTTCTTTAAACATTTTCGACTTCTTCTTAAAAACAATTGGACGGATTCAACTAAAATTTTCAGGAAGCTTCACCATGGGACGGTGCTTCAGATTTATACAAAACATTTAGTTATCTCCTCTTAGGCTCCAACAAGGGGTCAAAAGGTGTACAACGGGTATATTTCAAAAAACGTTTTTCTCGTGAAATGGTAGTTTGATAGGATCGGTTAATGTGATGTCATTTGAACCGCCCAGTCTACGATCTAATGGACTACCTTGTTAAATAATAGTTTTGCGCCCAAACATATTTCCCTTTTTCAAACTATTACAGACGGAAAGGGTTATTGGGAGTTCAATAACTTGTTATTACACGAAATTTACAACATTAATCGTATAAATGAGTAGATGAAATTATTGTTCAGTACTGTGTTCCGATTTATAACCGCGAATCTTTCTTTGGCATGGACAAATCGGATATTCAATTTGTCCTTAATGATATTTTTTGTTAGAAAGTTAACGCTTTTTAGGTCACTTGACCAAAGGTCACAGGTGACCTATTGCGACCGTGTTTCGTCCGTCGACGTGCGTCGTCCGTCGTGTGCCGTGCGTTAACTGTTATACATTTTTGACTTCTTCTTAAGAACCATTTGACAGATTTCACTCAAACTCGACAGGAAGGATCCCTATGGGGAGTGGCTTCAGATTTGTACAAATCATGGTGTTATCTCCCCTTGGGGCCCCATAAGGCACCGAAACAGGGGCCAAAATGGTAAAATTTGGTACATCTTAAAACATCTTTTTCTCATGAACGAGCTGTGGGTTTGGGTTCTAAATATTTGGTATTTAGAGTCTTTGGGGCAAGGAAAACAAAGTTTGTACAAAGAAAAAAATGTTTAAAAATGGCCAAGCTATGGGTGGGGTCTGGGGGGGTGCATCATGTGTTATTTTTTTACATTTTCACCTACTCAGGTGACCCTCTGGGCCTTTTGTTTATGGAAAAACATGGAAAAACTAGTTCATATTTATAAAATAAAAACAGAAACAAATCAGAGAGAAAAAATACTTTATGTAAAAAAACAAAACAGAGCAATATTTAAATAAATCAAATAAAGATGTTATTTTAAAATTACAATCAGAATTAGACAAAATAAGATTAAGGGGAAGCCTATATACGGTTAAAATAGAAAAAAAGACATTACAAGGTTACTGAAGATGACCCTTTATCGGTGGTTTGCAGGTGTTACACTATGAAAAAAGATGGAACATCTGAATTTATTCAGTTTGTCTTAATTCAACCTTAGACCAGGTTACTAGTACTTCTACTAACCAAACAGGCTTTGTAAAGGATCGTGATATAGGCGAAAATACTAGATTAGTATTTTTATGATACATTGTAAAATTGTGAAAAAAAAAGAAAAAAAAAACAACTTGGACTCTTCATGGTTATTGATTTCGAAAAGGCTTTTGACTCTCTATCTTTTTAGTTTATTTTATTACAAAACCCTTTTCTTTCTTTGAAGTCGCAAAGTCTATCCAGTAATAGACTGAATTATTTCTTTACAACACAGAAGTCTCAGTGCAGCTCAAAGGCTTCATTTTGGATTATTTTCATGTAAAGTATGGTCGTAGACAAGGGGAGCCGACATCATCTTACATTTGAGTCAGGATCTGGAAAAAAGGTCCCTTTAGGCTTTTGAGCACAACATTATTCCAGATCACACGCAGTCTGATTAGGAACCATTTGTTATCCACTATCTTCTTCGTTACATGTAGCATGTCTGTCAGTCTTCCCTTAGGTACAGGCTGTTTTTGAAACATGGCTACCTCAAATTCTATAAGGGAACCTTTTCATGACCCGCTCTTATTTTCTGCTCACATGTTCGAAACCTAATGATTAAATCGAACAAAAGGTACTGGTATTCAATGGCGATTTTTTGTCATTTCAAAATTTGCATATGATATCCATTCTGTTCGTTTGAAAAGATAAATCTTTACATGTTCGGTTTTAGAAATATTCAATTATTTTGCTGAAATTTCAACTTTGACAGGGAAAAACTCATATAGATAGGCTCTTTTGATTACAATTGTAATTAAAACGAGATGGAAGTTATCTGGTGGAGATGCACAATTTAAACTCTTTGGTATATTTTTCCATATCAATTTGATTTGATTTGATTTATTTGGGTTTTACGCCGTTTTCAACTACATAGGCCATATCGCGGCGGCTGGAGCACCTAACCATGGATTCCTAGCGTTTCTCATACCAGTACTACCACAACACAATAACCGAGCCTCCAGCTGCTCGCCAACGTAGTTTCACGATATCAAACCACTGATGGGTGACATTTTTGTCAGTAAGGGTATTTGCCGCGGCCGGTTGTCGAACCCGGGATCTCTCGAATGAGAGGCAGATGCGCTACCAACTGCGCCATGACCGCGGCTTTTTCCATATCAAACTGGATCTATGATAGATTGAAAATTTTCACAAAACTACGAATATAGAAAATTGAAGGTCAATGTCAAATAATTTTGGTTCTTTCTAAACAATCCACGCACTATCCATAAACTCTATTTCTGATCCATTGTTGCAGTTGGACTTGTAACACAGGGGTTGTTGGTTCGATCCCCCGCTTTCTCCGGTCTTTCGAATCAGACTTTAAACTGAGGTCCCGTCTCCATATTGCATTTGCATTACCGTTACCGTGATGTTTTGACAGACCGTCAGTGTTGTTATAAAATCACGTGTAATAGGACAACGACTTGTGAATGATCAAATATCAGCGAAGGAGGGATTTCTTTTAATAGAAATATGTGACTCGAACCCAAAACCCTGTAATAAATCGACCTAGTGCTCTCTGGAGACAACTACTGTACTGTCACTGCCACCGCGGACAGCATGCAAAATGTGTCATTATTCGCTTTTATTCCGTAGGAAACTCTCTCCGAACTTACATATTCTGGGATATACAGTAACCTTTCGTCACGGCTCATGATTCGATGTAGTACTGTAACTTCGGCTTGAACCAATCTGAATTACTCAACATTTATAGTTGTAGTCTTGTATACAGAAACTTTACGTCTTGTTGTTGAAAATGACCCAACACAAACACTAAATCTTTTTCAAGAATAAACGAGTCGGTCCATTAATTCGCTCGTTTAGCCCACGATAAATGGTTTGGTAAAGGTTGAATATGTGTCTTGGTTTAAATAGTGTTTGTATACAAGTTCTATAGTTATAAACTTTGAGCTACAGTAACCAGATTTTATAACAACACCTACGGAAAAAAACAATTGTTTGTCCGAAACTACGTCACGGTTAACTGGATAAAATCGTTCCCTATTTGACTGTATTTTAGTGTGGAGAGGAATCCTAGACTCTCAACCGGACTGGTAAGGTTTTTCCCTCGGACGCGATGTCTGAGTTATTGAATTTTAAAAGGGCGATGGCTAAAGCTTCTCTTACAACCAGTCGTACGTGCTCCTACGTCTGCGTCTAAAACGTATGTAAAGTCGTGCGATGCACGCACATGCAACGTACGATTTTGGTAGACGCAACTATGACTTAGACTGCACGTAGTAAAGAATTGACCGGACAGTTATTTGTTACGAACATTCTGCGTCTTTTAAAATACCAGGAGCACGCAAGACAGAAGTACTGAGCACGTACGAAAGACGTGCGTGTGACACAGGGATAATTATACAGAAATCTAAAGAATAACATTATGAGACGTACTTTCCTCGGAAGAGATTCATACTTTAACCTGCTTTGATTGTACATGTTTTAAGCCTCTCTTACAACCCGTGGCGCGTTTTTACAAAGCATGCATTTTCGGAGATTATTAGAACGTACGATTTATAAAGACGTTCGATGGGTTGTAAGGGAGGCTTAAGACGTTGAAATATTCTTACTTCAATAATTATCTTACTGACAGTGTGCTCTGTAGATTTAGTGTAACTGGTATAGAGGCTACCTGGCTCACAAGTAAGCAAAATCGCATATGAGGATTATCCTGAAAGTTAGTGGACAAACAATATATTTTTCTTCACAATACTTTCTTCATGAAAAGATATACATCACAAGCAAGCTAAACATCTATTAAGTACTTTTTCGCCGAGAATAAAAAAAAACGATGTATACAAATATTTTGCTATAGGACCGTTAACAATCCTACATAGGGTTACCTGGAGCACGTCAAAAAGTTAGCTTTATGTCTGTGTTTTAAAAAAGATTTAACGTATGAAATTGTCACATTCCTACACCATAGTGTTATGATTTCAATGTTGTTGCGTTAAAAGTAAACATTTGGGAATAATCTAAAGACATTTAATTAACAAGGAAATCTGTTAAAAATGACGAAGTCGGACGTTCGGAGCAGCGCGTTCTTGCGAAATTTTACGTAGCACTTGGAAAAAGGCCTGTAAAGATCAGGGAATTCCTTAATTCTTCTACGAAGAGTCCAAGTGTATCGCGTTCTTTTGTTTGCAAAAAATACAAACGTTTCAGAGGAAACAAAAGCAGATTCGCGGTCGGGAAGACTGAGACTGTTATAAAGGATATCGTCGGTGTAAATGCAAAACCTCGTATGTCGATTCGTGCAATTTTCAAAGTACAAACGTGTGTGCACAGTTTAGACAATTCTCGCATGTTTTTAGATATGGCTTTAGATATGACTGATCAGTAATAATGACAAATTATTTGTGCACAATATGCCCAAATTTCAAGTAAAACATTTCAGTTTGGGAAAAGTTATTACACTTTTTTCCCTCCCCTTTAAGATTTTCCAAAATCGAGATAAGAGGTTTTGCATTTACAACGACGATATAAAGTTTTTTTTTGAGTGACGTCGTGAATAACGATAGGCAAAATATGGTAAAAGATGTCGGGCAAAAAATGTGATATGTAAAAATTTTTTGACATAATCCTCAAACAACATTTTGCAATTGAAAAGAGTGTGTGCTCGATGGGTGCCTAGCCTGCTCTCTGAAGATAATTAAGCAACACTAGTCTTTGCGGCAAAGTTATTTCTTCGTCGTTGGAACGTCGTAACGTCATGCCGTGCTCCAGGGATACCTCAACCGGCTTCTCACAAACCTATGCAATTCTTTTAAAAAAGGGTGGGAATTCATACAGATTTTGAAACTGTGTCCACGAACTTTCCGGACAACCCTCGTACTTGTACTACACACGAGAAAGTGTCGAAACAGAAATTAAGATGGTACGCACGTAATGAGACTTACCAATGATTGGACATTTGCGTGCGTCATTTTAATTACTTGTGAAACATATCCGTACAGAGATGTTCGGAGGTAAAATATAGACAGTTTCCACCGCCTTATGCGTACGTCGCCAAAGAAATTCCCCTTGAATTCTTCATTCTCAAAGGTTTCCAAAAAGCTTTTTAAAAGGTAGTCCGCCCCTAATGAGATTCGCATGGCGTCGGAATTGTTCCGGCGACGTCCAAAAAATTCGGCAGTGGAACTTCTACCGCCCAATGTTAATGAACGCGCCCGAATAAGATCGTATACGTAACTACGACGTTCGAAACAAAAACCCGATGTATTATGAATCTCAAAATGGCAACATTACGGGTATTATACCTTAAGCTTTATTACTGCAGATGACAAATGTTCAAATTCATATCAAAGATAGGGTTTAACCCTTTCCCAAACCAGGCCTGTTTTTGACGTCCTGGTCGAAAAGGTGAGGCAAAAGAAGAAAATTCTGATAATCAGCAATTTCTCCTTGTGCCTCAATGTTTTTATGGTATATTATACATAAGTCCTGTCTTAAATGAAATCTACTTTGTTGTTTGTAGCAGCATCCAAGTTGGAATTGTGTCGATTATGGCCGTTTGGGAAAGGCTAATGTGAAAGCTGTACAGAAGATATTGAGATAAAAGAACCTATTTATCAGAATTTATTTTTCCCTCAATGTTTTCTCTAATTATGTGGGAAACCAAAGACAGGTATTGTTTGGAAATGTCCAATGTCTTCCAGTTTGCCATTAAATAAAGTATTTCAAGCTTTTCCAACCGATGAAAATGGGAAAAAAGAGAAATCTTGTGGGAACTTTTTCCCTTACAATACTTGAAAGTATACAATACAGTTTGCTTTAGAAATCTTTAAGGAAAAATAATAAAAAGCTGATGACCATCTTTTTCTTCCGTTTTCTCAATAATTTGTATGATATAATTTTCAAATATATATATATATATCAGTATCTATTGCCCTCCAGTTGCCACCCTAGGCACTGCTGTAAAAATATCCCATACAGTCTGGCGCTGCGAATCCGCAGAATATGTACCCAAGAAAGCGATTTTGTTCTGCGGACAAATGAACTGTCACATCATCTACAAAAGAGAGGCTACAAAAGTGACAGCATCACAGACGCCATAACAAGGGCGAGTGCTGTTCAGAGGCAAGAACTTCTTTCAAAAGACCCTATACAGAAAGACCCAAAAATTCCTTTTGTACTGACATATCATCCAGACCTGCCCAATATAAGAAGCATTCTAGACCACCACTGGCCCAAAATCGAGTCATCGAGTAAACTGAAAAAAATGTTTCCTGAGAAACCCATTGTTGCTTACAGGAGACCAAAAAGTCTCAGGGACATTCTAGTTAGGGCCAAACTCCCACCAGTTACCGGTGATGTTATCGGACAATCAGAACCCTGCAATGCTTCTAGATGCCAGACATGCACAATCATGCGTCCAACTCAAACCTTCCAATCAAAGTCTGGTGCTACTTCAGCGATTAAGGGCAATTACACTTGCAAAACTGCCAACGCCGTGTATCTTATCACGTGTACCATCTGTAAAAAGCAGTATGTTGGTGAGACCAAGATGGCCATAAGCAAACGAGTTAACCTACATAGATCTGATTGGAAAACTAGAAAATTTAATAGATCACCAGTAGCAGAACATTTCAATCTTCCTGGACACAACTTCCAGCATGTGGAAGTATGTGTTATCGAATCAAGTGAGCTTTGGACAGACAAACACCGTAGGGCTAGGGAGACCTATTGGATTAGACGTCTCCATACAATACAACCACATGGCTTAAACAAATCCGACTTCTAAACACATTTCTTCTGTCATAAACGAATTCTTTGATTTTTAGTCAGTCTAACACTGGTGACCCAGTTTATCAAGCGTTGTATATAGTCGTTTTCCGGAAATTCGCTACTCTGGGTTTTTTCCCACCCGAAATCACGTGATGTAGGTACAAACAATCATAGCGGAAGTTATAAAATAGTGTCGTTCAACTGGAAAAAGAACGAATAATTTCACCAGTAATTCCATGTGTGAGCTTCAAAGCTTCTTGAAAATTAGAGGAGTAACCTTTTCAAACTAAAAGAAAGCATATCTAGTTTCTTTGTGTGAAGCAGTGGCATTTTTAAACACTGAAATTGATCCAGATAGGATCACAGGAAATCGAGTAATAAAATGAAAATGAATTTTATTGTAACTTAATAATGGAATCTAATAATACCTCTGCACCTTCCATCATTTTTTAACCATTCAGAGATCTTATAACAGAAGAAATCTCCCATAATCCGATGATAGGTTATCATTGAAAATATTTCCCCCCGTGGTGTGCCTCAAATCAGGCGAGTGTCGATTTGTGACGTCATGATTTTACCTTACTTAATCTAGTCATATGACGTCATAGAAATAAAAAGAGGGGCGACTTTGGGGGAAATAGATACATGTATATACATGTACGCTGTGAGCGAGTTTTTCCAAACGAATATTTTGTAATTGTTTGTAAGAACATTCCGCTCCACACGGTTTTCCACTGTCGGAACACGATTGATAAACGAAAATAGAATAATAGGTGAATGTTAGAGCACAGAAAATATTGAGGAAAGAGGCGATGTTTCTGTCTATCACAAATTGCTTCCTTTTTCTCAATGTTTTTCCAAACAGTCTACTGAGGTTAAATACAAAAGAAAAAGGTTTAAAAATTAAAGAATTCGTCTTCAAATGTGCCGAAAAAATGATGGATTTTTTTAACCCTTACCCAAACAACAAATTATGGTCCTTTCCAAATTAGCGGTAAGTCTTGCTAATTATCAGAATGATTCTTATTTTGCTTTTGTGTGCATAAAAAACGAATTGGTTAGGAAAGGGTTAACAACTTTGCATAAGAAGCCATCAATTCAAATTTAATTCAAATTTTAAGCAGGCTGTAGACTATATAAGATAGGTAGATCTACTAAGAAGAACAGTTTGTTGTAGATTGTAGAATAAGAAATAGATCTATTGGGGGGGGGGAAATTAAATTGTGAGCGAAGTCAGCATGTTTTTCTTTTCTCTCAAAGTTTTGCTATTTCGTTCAAGTAGATATATGTAATAAACAAGACCTGGTTTTGGATTTAGCCTTATACTACTTAAGAGAAAATATTTTGAGAAACCATTTTGGAAAAAATTAAGAGCATCCTGATAACCAACATTTTCTCCTTCTGTCTAAATAGACTAGATCTAGATCTACTTTGATATGTAAGCGTTTAGTGTGTTGTGACTATGTTGTGATGGGTTTTCTCTTTCTTCTCTCCACTGAGCTAACCTCTGTTCGAATCGGGTCGGTATTCAATTCGGCCCTGGGACAGTCCTTACCCTTGTGTCTATCTTCAGTCACGGGATCTGATTTTGGTCAGAAATAATTCAAAATAGGCCTAGAAAGGTATGATTCGATTCCCTGTGCTTGAAAGCTGATGAAACGCCAATATTGAAGTAAATAAGGGGAAATGTGTGTACATTATAGCCATGCAAATATTGGGGTAAAAGGTGGGAAATGCTGGTTATCAGCATTTTCTTGTTTTGTCTCATTGTTTCCACTTCCTTTCGGGACGTCAAAACCAGGTCTTGTTTGGGAAAGGGTTAAATGGGCTTTAATAGTTTACCTTAGAGCAAATGTAGTGCGTATGTCGTTTTATCAGAGACGGATTTAATTGTTCATAAGGTCGTCCACATAATTCCACCCATAACATACACTGTTCCAGATTTGTTTTTGGTTTCGGAAAAGAAATAAACGAAACTCCTTGTATATGAGGAGCATCTTTGTAGCGACTGTCACTGTTACACTGGCCCCAAGCACACCGTTTGGTAGGCATTTTGTAAAAAAAACTAGTTTAAAATTTGCCGCGTCACTAACTGTCAGTCATTTGTTTGTACCTACATCACGTGACTTCACATGGGAAAAACCCAGAGTGACGAACTTCCGGAATAGATCTATTTACATCCGTACTGTAAAGCTTATCCAGGGTCATGACATCATATTAAGTCATGACGTCATGAGCCAACGTCAGAATTCAAATTCTCTTGGAAAACTGGGTCACCAGTCACACTTCTAACCTTGATAAAGGACGAAAGTTCGAAAGCGGTCGCTCGGTTATTTTTATTCAAAAAGAGCTTTATATAAAGTATCTTTTTGTATAAACAACCTTTTAATACTGTTTAAAACAATATTTTTCCCATATATATAATATATATATATATATATATATATATATATATATATATATATATATATATATATATATATATATATATATATATATATATATATATATATATATATATATATATATATATATATATATATATATATATATATATATATATATATATATATATATATATATATATATATATATATATATATATATATATATATATATATATATATATATATATATATATATATATATAGTTATCTAACAGGCGTATTGTGGGTCATTTCGTCAAAATCTGACTCACGTTGTGGGTACTCTTGGTGGTTTGTGGGTCATCAATATTTTGACCCATAAAACGCCGGCAATCTGGAATCTGAATTTTATTGCAAATAGTATGATTCGAATTTTTATGGAAAAAAAATTTTTCGTGACCCATAATTATATAAAATATTGACCCACAAAGTGCGATCTATTTTTAGAACACGCTCATAGCACAGCCCGTGCGAGTAATATTCTTATTTTTTTAGACTGCCCACAATGTTATTTATAGATCTACCCAATGACCCGGAATACGGGTTGTCGTTGACGCAATGCATTGTTGGAAACAAAATTGCGGCTCTCTCTCGGGGCAAGAGAGCGGTAAGCAAAAATATCAAATTTATTATGATTTTGTAATTCATTTTGCATTTTTACGAACGTATCTGAATAATAGAAGAAATGTGTATGTAGATCGATATCTTGTCGGCGTATAATCCTTACATTCTGTGACAGGGTGCCCTCCTTATAGTCAGGGATCCCTAAGGCTCCCTTCAATCTTGATTTTTAGCTCCACTGGCCGTCAGGCCAGCAGGCTATTGTCATGGCGCTGTGTCCGTCGTGCGTCCGTGCGTGCGGTCGTCAACTTTTTCTTTAAAAATCTTCTTCTCAAACGGATAGGGATTCCGTCAGGATCCTTGTTTATTTAGACCCTTTTGTTGCTACTGCAGTAACTTAAAAGTGCAGGGCCTAAAAATCATGGCAACTCAGATGGGCACAACTAAAATATTATTAAAATTAAGGCCCTGTCAAATGCAAACTAATAAGACATCAACTGTAAATTGAAAACCAATGGGAGGTATCCCTGATATGAAGGAGGGCACCCTGTCGCAGAATGTAGGGATTCCTGCTGGATCCTAGCTGCGATATCGTAGCCACAAACTTGATGATGGGTATTGGTTTGTGGCTACGAGTCCAACCTATTCTTTTCTTTGGAGCAAGACAAAAAAGTGGAAAACACATTTTCTTTGTTTATTTTCGAATACTAATATATCTAATCAGATGTTAATCCCATAAAAACATATTCCATGGCACAAATTCGGTTAAAAAGTAATAAGTATCATCAAGAATTGTTATCATTATTTCTTCAAACGCAAAATTCAAGTCTCAGTAGAATAAAATGGGTGGGTACTCCACCTCAAAATTGAATTGAACTTTATTTAAAAGTAATTTCAACATAAAACTAGACTATGCTGGATTGACAGAAAAATGGTTAACCTATTGACTGGTAACATTCTTATTACATTCCATAGCTTCATTTTGAAGTTTGACTATGCTAAACTTGCTGGAATGAATCATTCCAGCACCTGCTCCATTGCAACGAATAGGGAGGAATTGTAACCGAAACCCAGATCAAAATTCAAAAAAGGTCTCGGTTACATTATTGCAACTAGCTGGAGCCTGGATCCCAGCTTAAAACAGTTAGTGTCGAACCCTGCTCCAGTGTTCAATATTTTGACCCATAAAACGCCAGTATTCAATAATTGACCCTTAAAAAATCAGTATTAAATATTTGAATTTCATCAAAACCTAAAATGAGTTGTTGGTGGTTTGTGGGCTATCAATATTTTGACCCATAACACTCAATATTCAATATTTTGACCAATAAAAGGCCAGTATTCAACAATTGACCTATGAAATGTCAGTATTCAATATTTGAATGAATGAGGTTTATGGGAGTCCAGTATTCCAGGGTGTCCACGGTCAGGGAAAAAAATATTTTTTCAAGGTCAGGGAATTGTCAGGGAATTTTTAAATCGGTCATGGAATTTTACAATTTCAACAAAAGTCAAGGAAAAGTCAGGGAATTTTTAAATAATTGGCATGAATGATACAAGAGATGTCCTGTGCTTCTTACTGAATGCAATTTAAAAAGAATAAAGACTAAGGCAGTTTCTTCATGTTTGGTTATAATGATAATGATAACAATAACATTAATTTAAGACATGAATTTCATTTTTCTGGTGTTCACAGAGTTATGAACCGCATTAGGTCACATGCAAAGTGAATGAATCTCAAACATTTTCATCAATTAGGGTGTGAAATATGGTAAACACAAGTCAAGGAAAATTGCTTGGTCAGGGAAAAGTCAGGGAATTTCGCTTTGCTCAAACTGTGGACACCCTGTATTCTGAGGTTTTAATTAGCTCCACTGGCCGAAGGCCAGCAGGCTATTGTCATGGAGTTGTGTCTGTCGTGCGTGAGTCCGTGCGTGCGTAAACTTTTTCTTTCAACATCTTCTCACAAACCAATGGGCCAATTTTAATAAAGCTTGGTAGAAATGTTCCTTGGGTGACCCTTTTCTAAAATTGTTCAAGGAATTTTGATTGGTCCATAAACTAGCTCAGTAGGTCAAATTTAAGAAACCTTTTATGGGCTCTAGAGGCCACATTTGTAGCCCAATAAAGTCGAAAAATGGTCAGAATGATTGTCTTGATAAAATCTTATTTGAGTGTTAAATTGGGTCAAGTAGGCTTAAAAACTAGGTCACTGGGTCAAATCTTTGGAAAAACCTTGTATTCATTCTAGAAGCCACATTTTTAGTCCAATCAACCTTAATATTAGTCAGAATAATTGTCTCGATGAAATCTTGAACACAATTGAAATTGGGTAAAAAAAACTAGGTCATGAGGTCAAATCTTAGAAAAATCTTGTATGCACTCTAGAAGCCTCATTTTTCGCTCAATTAATTTGAAAATTTACCAGAATGATTATCTTAAAAAAATCTCATTTGAATGGAAAGTTGGGTCAAATGGGGTCAAAAACTAGGTCAGGAGGTCAAATCTTGTATCAGGGATAAAGACTGGCAATTTTCACTTAGGGGCCCAGAATAGCAAAATTCAATACTTAACATTAAGGGTATGGGCATTTTCTTTAAATATCCAGGGGCCCAGCCCAAAATCTAGGGGCCATGGGCGACTGGGCCCCTGCTAGTCTTTATCCCTGTGTATGCATTCCAGAGGCTTCATTTTCTGCCCATTCAAATTGAAAATTAATGGATGGCTATATATATATAGTTCTAGCCCTTGCCATGCTGACATTTAGGTACAGTCGACACTCGTTGTGTCGAAGTCGGAGGGATCGTCAAAATATCTCGACATATCCGGAGTTCAACTCATCCGATTTTGTTCGGCTTCGATAAAGTTGATATTTGACCGTTTTTTAAACTAATCAATTACGGTTATTATTGAGATATAGTACGAAAAGGAAAGAAATTGCTCGTTTCGAGCAATTTCTATCCTTTTCCTACTATATTTCAATAGCTATATTCAGTTCGAAATTATTTTATTTGGAAAAAAAATATGTTCATTTATGAGGACAGGACCAGATTTGAACTTCGACTGAAGTGAAAATTTGACTTATCCATTGTTGACATAACGAGTGTCGACTGTAGTTGATTATGCTTGTTTAACACTTTCCCAATTGACAAAATATTACGGTAGTCTTATTTGAAACTGCTGCAGACAGCAAAATTGAGGATTGTGTACCATAAAGCCCAGAAAATATTGAGGCAAAAGGAGAAAATGCTGGTTATCAGCATTTTCTTCTTCTGCCTCAACATTTTCAGAAGCTTTTTCAAATCACAGATTTCAAATCGAGGACTGGTTTGGTAAAGAGATTGGATATATTTCCAGGTTACGTTTAGATAAATTGTCTAAGGTAGACGATGCTTGTGTGTGGAATACAGCCCATGACTATGGTGAAAAGGACTTGATTCCTGTCAGTAAAACATTGCTTTAAGAAAGAAAAAAAACCTTTTTCCCTTCCCAACATAGTTTTAATGTAAACCTACCGCAACCCTTCCTTTGCTAACCAGAATTTTTTTTCCGGAAAAACTAAGAATGTTCCAATTTGAAAGCTGAAATGGGTGACAAAATTGATGCTAATATTAATAAAGAATTTATAGAATTTGTACAATATAGTGAAGAAAATATTGAGACAAAAGGAGAAAATGCTGATCATCAGCATTTTCTTCTTTTGCCTCAATGTTTTCTAATCTTTTTCAAATAATTTTTAAAGGACTTCAAAGCTAGGGTATGTTTAGATAAGTTGTGTGTGGAATACAACTCATGATTATGGTGAAAAGGACTTTATTCCTGGCAGTAAAACATTGCTTGAACAAAATTACTCCTTTTCCTTTTTTTGCTTGGGGGAAAATAATCCTTTTTCACATCCCTATTTAACTATATTGCACCTGCAAAAGGCTGCATTCCTTCCTTAGCTAGACAAGTTTTAATAACCCTTTCCAAAACAAGACCTGGTTTTGATTCCCCTAAAACGAAAGGTTTGGGAAAACATTGAGACAATAGAAGAAACTGCTGATAACCAGCAGTTTCTCCTTTTGTGTCAATGTTTTCTGTGCTATATTAATCACAAATTGCACCTTTAACAACATCCATGTAGTCGTCCATGTAGCAGCTTTCAAATTGGAACACCCTAAAATGTTGTTGTTTTGGAAAGGGTTAAACCTATACCAAAGAGCAAAAGATTAGACCTTAACCCTTTCCCAAACAAGACCTGGTTTTGACGTCCCTAAATAGAAAAGGCTTTGGGAAAACATTGAAACAAAAGAAGAAACTGCTGATAACCAGCAGTTTCAACATTGAAACAAAAGAAGAAACTGCTGATAACCAGCAGTTTCTCCTTTTGTCTCAATATTTTCTGTGCAACGGTATAGCACTTTATTTCTGCGGGGTCCAAATTCTGCGTTTTTTCCTAAAATCAGCAGAGTTAAATTTCTGCGTAACATATTTCTGCGGTCTCTCACTTTGCCAAGTTAAAGATTTTATTTCTGCACTATGAAATCAGTTTTAGTCAGTATCAAACATATTTTGACAGACGATGCTCACAAAATATTCGAATTACTCCGCGATTGTTAAGGGATAATCCCTATGGCTTATCTATAAAGTCGTTATGGGAAACAATGACAAATACAAATAGGTGTGAAAAGAAAGACATGTCAAACTGTTATCAATCAGTCAAACTTGTTGAATCGCTATTCATGGATAAACAAAAATGTCTTATCTACATCCTGATTAAAGATGTAGTTACACTATTTCTGAATGGAATAGAATTCCATTGTTATGACAATATGTTTTGCATCAAGGGGTAACTGTTTAACGTTTACGTGTACTGACTAAAATTGCAGAACAAGAACAATCTCTACCTTTGGGATTGATATTCTGCGGATTTTATTTCTGTGGTGCCGTCCAGGACTGCAGATATAGCAGAAATAAAGTGCCATATGGTATATTGTCAGGGGTCTTGCTACCAAATTGTGTTTGGGGCCAGGGGCCAGTGAAATTGGGAAAAATAGCGATGTTTTTACCTAAATTGGGAAAAACTAAAACAAGTTTGTATTCATACTATCACTCAGTTTCAGCTGCAAATTGGACTGTAGTGATGTAAAATGCATTTGTACATACTCTTGTTTAAGAATCTACTCTAAAACTGTCTTCAAAATGTTTGTAAATGAAGATGAGGTCTTAACATGGGGCATTCTGGGTCCTCATTGGGAATTTTCACCAGAGAATTGGGAAAAAAGATACTTTTTGTCATTGGGAATGAGGCCTAATAACGGCCCCAAATTTTGGCAAACGAGACCCCTGATTGTACACAAATTCCTTCCTTTTTAGCATCAATTTAGCCATCTACAGCAGCTTTTGAAATGGAACACCCTAAAATTTTGTTATTTGGGAAAGGGTTTAGATAGAGGTTGTACAATACAGCAAAGAAAATTTTGATACAAAAAACATTGCATGAATGAAAAAAAATCCTTTTCCCCTTCCAAACATAGCTATGATAACCCTAACCCTTCCTTTGATAGCCAATTTTATAAAGTATGCAAAATGTTATTCAGACTCTGATTTCTATATTCAGTAACACATTTTACATAGTTTGTTACATAATATGTTACCTGCCACGCTAAAAGGGATCTTATGGGAAGGGTAAAACACTGGCATAGGAAGTGGGGGCAGCGGGCCAGGCCTTTCAATAATGTAGAAGGGGGGCCAGCATATCCTATGCCCCCAAAATAATACACTCATACTTAAACATTCCCCCCCCCCCCCCAATATTAAACCTTCTTACGTCTATGTAAAAATTATAGACCCTAGTCAGTCTGGGCAGTCCGCTGGACTATTCCAACAATTTCCATGAAAGTGTTACATCTCTTTCTACTAGTGATATTGCTTTAAAACTTTGCATCTGATTTTGTTTGGGTTAATAATTTCATTCTCTAGGGGAAGACTCAATACTCCAACATTTAACCCATTACAACACAATGATGCTTTTTGACGCCATGCAAGATATATTGCTTTGGGAAACATTGTTGGAAATGAAGAAATTGCTTGTCACAAGCAGTTTCTTCATTTCCCACAATGTTTTCTACTCTGTAAAACAAAAAAACTAAAATTTTATCCGCTTGAAATTGTCATCTCTAACACTTTTGAATTTGGAACAGTTTAAAATTTTGCCATCTGGTAATGGATTGATTGTGCAGAAATGTTGTCTTATAACGTCATAGAAAGATCTACATGTAAATGTCATACATTTCTCAGTTTCTGCTAATGCTATTGCTGTCAAACTTTGCACATTAATTTTTAACAAATGAAATTATACTCTAGGCTATGTTTCATTATCCATACACTTATTTTAGCTAAATTCTTCTCATTGTTTTCAATAACTTAGTATGGAAAATATCTGTTGCCTCAATGTTTAAAAAAAGGAAAAAATTCCACTATGAAATCTGATCTTGTTTGGTAAAGGGTTAACAAACAATTTTTATGTAACCTGTGCTGTCTTTGACTTTGGACCTGCTCAAAGTTTTGCTAATAAGAGATGAGGTATCTAAATTAGCTGGGATTTGGAAAAACGTCCCTTAGGGCATTTGAGCCCAACATAGTTCCAGATCAGCCTGCGTATACACACAGTCTGATCAAGAACCATGTTGTTCTCTTACAGCTTATTAATGACCTCTTGCAACCAAAAGAAAGTCATATTCACCCTGGTCAGACTGCACTTAGACACAGACTGATCTCGAAGCATGATTGTCAAAAATGCTGAAAGGGACGTTTTTCCAGATTCCGGCTCAAATAGTATCAAGTTCTATTATTATTTTGACAGGTTTGGCGATACAATCCAAAGGTCCTACATATACTCTGTGAGGATGACTACTGTTCTCCAAAGGAATGTATACGTCTGATGAAGCGATGTTACCCGCCAGACAAGTTGGACAACTGCACGGTTCTGGCGTACGACAAGGCCGGTCATCTGCTAGAACCCCCATACTCTGCGTTGTGTAGAATGTCTTATCACAAATCATTTGGTAAGTTTTTTAGCCATTAACCCTTTCCCAAACACGACCTGGTCTTGACGTCCCTGATAGAAAAGGCTTGGGAAAACATCGAGGCCAAAGAAGAAACTGCTGATAACCAGCAGTTTCTCCTTTTGCCTCAATATTTTCTTGGTCATATCACACACAAGTTCAATCTTATATAACATCCATTTTGTCGTCTGCAGCAGCTTTTAAATTGAACCCGCGCCTAAAGTTTTGTCGTTTGGAAATAACCTTGTAGAGCCTCCTTACTCTGCATTTTGTAGAATGTCAAGCTATAATTCCTTTAACCCTTTACCCAACAACAAAATTGTAGGGCTATCCAATTCAAGAACTGCCACAAATGATAAAATGGATGTTATTAAAGATAGGATTTGTGTAAAATATGGCACAGAAAATATTGAGACAAAAGGAGAAACTGCTGGTTATCAGCAGTTTCTTCTTTTGTTTCAATGTATTCCCAAGCCTTTTCTGTGAGGGACGTCAAAACCAGGTTTTGTTTGGGAAAGGGTTAAAGGTTGATTGATAACCCATTAACAGACGCCAAAGTTCCAGACTGGTCTCAGTTCAAATATGTTGCAGACGAAAATTTCATGTAAATGAATTTTTACAGTTTTGGTATTTTCAAGTAAAAATATAGTGGGAAATGAAGACAATTAATAGTATTTTACCGATGTAGTTTTAAGATCTTGTAACTACTGCTTGATTTATATTGAAGTTTTTTTTAGCAAAAAAATCATTGGTTTCAGCAACTTACAAAGAAAATTGCTTTCGAAAAATAAGGCAGCTCTTTAACAACAGGAACCTTTAATTGCTAAATTGCAATTAATAAAGGGCTTCATAGTCATTGGCAAAAGGAACAGCATCTTGTCTACATTTGAGCCAGGATCTGGAAAAAAGTCCCTCAAGGCTTTTGAGCCAAACATGGTCCAAGATCAGCCTGCGTATACACGCAGTCTGATCGAGAACCATGTTGTTCTCTTGTAACTTCTTCATGGCCTGCAGCAACTGTAAGAGAGCAACAATGATATCAGTCAGGCTGCACCTACCCACAGGTAATCTGAGTCTTTTCTGATGTAAAAACGCTCTTTGATATTTTGATTTTTCGCTATTATTATTAGTAATTAGCGAAAAATCAAAATATCAAAGAGCGTATTTACATCAGAGAAGACTCGGATTAACGCACATGCTGATCTGGAAACAGGGCCATCTCAAATGTTTTAAGGGACGTATTTCCTGATCCTGGCTCATTTGTATATGAATTGAATATGTCACATTTATCATTTCAGATATGTATTTCATGTGGGGAGGCTTCCCGGAGGAACACGCCAAAGCTCAGGAACATGCCTGGAACAGTATTCTGTCTTTCTTTGATCAAAATATTCCAAAGACTTCAACAAATGATTCATTCAAGTCAAATCTGTGATATCAACAGTATTTATTGTTAGCTCACCTGAGCACGAAGTGCTCAAGGTGAGCTATTGTGGTCGCTTTTTGTCCGTCGTCCGTCCGTCCGTGTTAACGAGAGAACATGACTTGGGTAGTTTGTAAGTTACGGAGGCATTTGTTGGGTATTTTTTTGGTGTTGGGTATACCCAAGACCATAAAGCTTAATTTTGTGTCCAACAAAACAATCTTGGGTAGCTGGAGAAAAATACCCATGAATTTTTCAGACACGATTTTGTCTAAATAAATGTCTATAAGTGTCCAAGACCATGCATCATATACGAAGGGTTATTTACGACGTGCGTCGGGGTTTATTCGTTACCCAATGAAAACGTTTGTATTTTCTTCCGATTGGTCCCGATGTCCATTCGTTAGCCAATGAAAACGTTCTCGAATTTTCCGGGAATGCTCGGTAAGTCTCGGGATTTCTCATTTCGAGTGACCTACTTCTTGGTACCTCGCCGCAAATCTTCAATGTTATTCATATAGGCGATCACAACAATGGGTGGAAAATCGGACTTGCAACTTATTTAGTATTCCAAACATACACAATGGGATGGAAAATTGATTGACGGATACAGGTATGTAAAAAATTTGCACAACGCAGTGCTATGAGAGCTAATAATATGGACTTGTAAATGGAACCGCCCCCGATATATTTCGTACATAACTATTTCGATCGTTTTTTAATATGATTCTATTGACATTTTGAAAACATCGAATATGTACGATATACGAGACAAATTCTTATTGAGATAAGGGGTTACCGAAATCTGCTAATGAAAAAAATAGGCTTGTTGTTAATGTGTGTTTTTTAAGGGTTGCCGTATTCCGGATGTTATCAGCATTTCGGATATTTCAATTAGTTACGAATAGGCTCTTATAACATGATTTATCTTTATTTAAAGAATATGTTATCAATTTCAATGATCATATTTAACCCTTTCACAAACAAGACAGTGTGAATCATCCTTGAATGAGAAAGGACAAAGTGAGAAAACTTTGAAGGAAAAGAAGAAAATTTTGAATTCAGAAAATCAGCATTTTCTCTCCTTTTTTCTCTGAATATTTTGTACCATAATGTACACAGTAAGTGCTTCATTAATAAGACCCAATATGATTTTATTTAGGAAGTGGCTAGAGATACGGGCCCGTATCTCTAGCCCATGGGGGCTAGAGATACGGGCCCGTATCTCTAGCAAAACCCCCTTGTTTTTGCTAGAGATACGGGCCCGTATCTCTAGCGAAACTATGGGGGTTTCGCTAGGGATACGGGTCAAACGACTTCCGGTCTAACAATAACCTATCGTGTCATTTATGGAAAATCGATATTGATCCTTTCCCTTAAGAAATTCAGGCTGGTCGTTTTGAAATTAGTTCCAGAAGACAAATGAAATATCATTTATGTCTATTAACTAGAAAATACGGGCAATATTGCAGGGGAAATGTCGAGGAGATGGAGTAATTGCTGAAACGAAAGGTTTGAAATTGAAACTTATTATTTTACCAATAATATCTCATGTAAATTTATTTACCTTTTGACAAAAAGGTGCTAAAAACTCTTTGCAACGTAATCAGTGGCAATTGTTTCACACTTGTGTCATGTGTATTAACCCTTTTGTTTGTTTAGCCTATTCTTGTTTGACAAGAAACTGTCCTGTAAAGATTTAGCCGAAATTAAAGCTCAGAGAATTAAGACCGACAGATAAATGGTCGTAGAGGAGCATGATATGCTCTCTATTTTTTATTGTAAGGAGGGGAAAGGGGAGTGGGGACTTTAGTCGTTAAATTTAGGCAAAAATGCCGAATTTTGTTTTACTTATTTTATACTTGAGAAAAAATGGAAAATCTAATAAAGCCCCTCCAATAATCAGACACTGGCCGGAACATGGACTTAAGCCCCTTCCCCATATGAAATTGCTTCCTACGGCCACGGGACATCTATGCTTATACAATATCGGGAAATAAAACGGTTGTTTACAGAGAAAGGATTTATGCATGTAATATAGCTAAGAAAATATTAAGGCAAAATAAGAACATTCTGTTTTTCAGCATTTTCTTCTTGTGTCTCGATGTTGTTGTTGTTGTTTTTTTTTTTTTCAAACAAGAAAGACGTAAAAACCAGATCTAGTTTGTGAAAGGGTTAAAGCGGTTTCCATTACTGGCCAAAATTGAATATTCGTTTAACCCTTTGCAAAACATTTATTATGGTTTCAAATGACGTTCGTACACGAAAAAAAAATTGAGAAAACATTGAGGGAAAACAAGAAATTGGTTGATGATCTACCCTTTATATTTTTTCTCATCACTATCTGCGCAATATTGCATTATTGTAAGATTTGCCAAAGTTTCATCATTGTTTAGTTTGCTTCCTTCTTGGAACTGGGTAGGCCACTCGCCATTAAAGTTTCTTGTCAAACAAGAATAATACATGAATAATCAAACAAAAGGGTTATACATACGGCATACGCTTGAAACGATTCCCATTGATGAAGCTGCGAATACATAGTTAGCATGTTGTTGTCATGAATAACATAAGATTTCAATTCCCACAAGATTGCCAAACGGGCGCTTTTTGACACCCAATGACACAAAAGCTTTGAAACGAATAAAAATATAGATCTATTACAATGCAAAATAAGTTTTCTCATATTTTCATTCAATAAATTCCTTCCAATCATAGTCATAAAGATGACCTCTCAAAAGTTTCCCCATTTGGGTAACCCATTTCACACATTTTATAAAAGGAGCGACTCGACGTTCCGGGAATAAACTGATGATATAGTTTCTATTTTAACCCTTCGCAAACAAGAAGAAACATTTACAGCTCCATTCCCTCGACATTTCCCCTGCAATAGCGTCCGTATTGTCTAGGCGAGACATAAATAATACTTTATTTGTCTTCTGTAGGTAATTTCAAAATGACCAGTCACGATTTGGCAGTTTGGGAATGAATCAAAATCGATTTTCCATAGATGACACGATAGGTTATTGTTAGACCGGAAGTCGTTTGACCCGTATCCCTAGCGAAACCCCCATAGTTTCGCTAGAGATACGGGCCCGTATCTCTAGCAAAAACAAGGGGGTTTTGCTAGAGATACGGGCCCGTATCTCTAGCCCCCATGGGCTAGAGATACGGGCCCGTATCCCTAGCCACTTCCTTTTATTTATTATTATCTACAGTGACTGGCAGATTTGGAATAATTTTATTTTCTGCTATTTGGGAAAGGGTTAACAAGTACAAATGTTATTCTTGCCATTAAATTTTGCAAGTGCAAATCAGTGCAAATCAGTTATAAAGTTTAATAGAGTGTTGCAACACAGAGATGTGAAAGGGACTCTGAAAGTTGTTTGTTCAATTGTGAGGTGGTAAATATTAAAATTATGATCACTGTACATGTGCAAATAGTGTTTTTCTGACTTTTTCAGATGGTTGACAGGGACGTAAATAGCACCGACTGACTTTGTGGCTGCCACCTGATTGGTTGGAGGGGGGAAATGAGCTAATGAAAAATTCAGCCGGTCAGACACAATTTCAAAGTTTTTATAGTGCTGCAAAGACAAAATATTGAAGCATGATGGTGACATACAGTTCAGCAGACAGTTCAACAATATCCACCCAAGAAGCAAAAAGATTAAACAGACATTGTTGGAAACGATGGTTCTATTATATTCGGTATTAATCCTTGCCACGAAATATTTTTTTAATTCTATAGTCGTAACAATCTATAGATCGTATTTTTTAAGAATGATGCTTAAAATCGGACAATACTGTTTGTACAGTTTGTTTAAAAAAACTTTGATTAAAAATTCAGGGGTGATAAAGTTCAGGATTTATCAGGAAATTCGGATCTAGAGCCCCCCAAAAAATCATTCATGAGTTCAATGCAAATCCGAGGAGAAATGGGGGGGGGGGGGGGATGGAGTTGAATCGGGGGAAAACGGAAAGAAAAACATAGTGTGGGAGAGAAAACACACAAAGTCTGGAAGTATGTATCCTTTTTATATCTATCTAAGGTTAATTTAGGAGGAAAGGTTGTGCATTTGACACCGACACTTAGTCAAGACTCTTGCAGTCGTTATGAGCCACTGCGGATTGATAGGAAACTTGTTACATTGTTGTCAGGTAACATACTGCGTCTTGCAGGCGTTTTGTTGAATTTTGACTTTGTTAAACTTGTCACGAGTGAAAAACTTGCTTAACCCCAAACGTTATAAATAAGATCTGTCCAATCGGGGGATAAATCTATATTTAGACCATTAATTCATAGTCTCGTCACATGGTCATAAAATGGCAGTTCACTGTAAACACTGATTGTTCAGGGGGGGGGGGGGCTGTTGCAAAACATTGCTTACAAACAATTTAGAAATGCTTTTTGGTCTTAATTTTTTCATCAGACACGACAATAAATGGTTCATTGATTGGAATCATAAGGCTTTTTAAGGATATCGTTTAAGATAATTTTAAACAATCGGACGATGAAATGCTGACATAACTTTTCTTAAGTTTTGGAGTAGCTTTGCGCTCTGATGTAAATGATAGTTATCAGAATATCAAGAAGCGAATTTTCATCAGAGAAGACTCGGATTAATCAGAACCCAACAATGCCTTGGACAGTGTACCCAATAAGACCCTTAGACTCGGTTAATTTTTAGCGAGCCGGGACTTTATGTCCGGGAAGCTAATGTCGCAGCCCAAGTGTCGGCGTTGGCGTCCGCGTTGCGTCTTCAAAAACTTTAACCTGGTTTATATCTCGGGCACTATTTGAGATACAGCCTTGATACTTCACACATGGATACCTCCTGCTAAGACCTTTCATTTGGGACCATGACCTTTGACCTAGTGACCTTGACCTTGGAGTTTGACCTACTTTAAAAATAATTGCTGTTTTTGTGACAAGCTCTCGTATAGGCAAGCTACGTTGTCCGTGGACAACTCTTGTTCTGTTGGGTACAGAGTCTAAGGGTCTTACTGGGTAATAGTCCATGTCATTATTGGGTTTCATAGTCTTAGATGATTGTTTTTTAATATTTTTTGGTTGTTTGGTAACATGTCCAAAGTATTTACTGGGTACACTGTCCAAGACATTGTTGGGTTCGGATAATATGATTTTATACAGTCTGATTATTTGTTTGGTAGTGAGTCTATGGGTTTTATTGGGTTATTGTCCATGTGATTGTTGGGTTCTATAGAAGTGTTTTTATTTTAATATTTTTTGGTTGTCTGTTAATTTGTCTAAAGGTTTTACTGGGTACACTGTCCAAGACATCATTGGGTGCTGTTGATCAGGCCTTGAATTACCCCAAAAAGATAACTTGCATTTTTTACAACTTGCTTTTGATATCACTTGCAAAAAGACAAATTTACTCGAAATATGGTTTTGAATATTAAAAGATAAGTTTCATATGAGTTGAAAATGATTTTGACATTGACCTTGTTTTAGTGACATTTCAGTGATTAAAAAACATAAAATCTACACTTCTCTCTGAACTCATTTGGATTTGGTACTACATGTATTGATGACAACAGGGCTCTAGGTAACGACAAAACTGTTGTCTGAGACGACAACTTTTCCCGGGGGAACAACAAATAATCCAATCAAAGGATTCTGGAGGTCGACAACTTTAATATATTGTGCGTCAAGCAGTAGCAGTCTTTATGTCCGGGAAACTAATTTCACAGCCCTAATTTTGGCGTCAGCGTCGCGTCTTGAAAAACTTTAACCTGGTTTATATCTCAGGCACTATTTGAGATACAGCCTTGATACTTCACACATGGATACCTCCTGCCAAGACCTTTCATTTGGGACCATTACCTTTGACCTTGTGACCTTGATCTTGGAGTTTGACCTACTTTAAAAATAATTGCTGTTTTTGGCCTTGAAGAAGGCCAAATTTAGCATGTCATTTTTCCCAGGGCGTGCTGAATCGTTATCTTGTGAAAACGTTGAACGCAGATAGATAGTGTTCTTGCGCGATGAAAAGTAAATCGGAACTGGATTAGATCTATACTACTTTATGCAGATTTTTGACCCATGTACATTACAAAAGAAGTAAATACATACGTTGATAGTAGTAAAGGCATTTAAAATCGTAAAATATTTACAATCAAGAAATCGATTGCAACATATATTATGCGCGGATCCATTCGCCGCCAATACTCAACGTTTAGTGGGTTTTCCCCCGAATCAATATCGTAATCAATATCTAAATATAGATACCCTGCAGACGCAAGATTATGACGATGTATTATTGCGATTAAATCTTTTTTAGTCTGGTTTAAAAAGATGATTAAAAGGTTTTCGAGGGGTTTTTACCTGTCGATGATAGAAATTTTAGTTATTTTCGGAAATAAAATAGTGTCCGATCTGACCCGAAGGAAAATTGATACGTCGGGTCTAACCGGACAAATAATGATTTTATATTATTAATTATGTCACTTCTGTAGCAGCAAGTTCAGTGGTCGAGTGGTAATGTCGAAGTCTCAGACCTCGGGGGACCGACGTTCAATTCCAGCTATCAGCGTATTTTTTTTATTTTTTTTTATGAAATACTCGATGCAAATAAATATCTTAGATCGTTCATTTGTATTTTATCTTACCTAAAACCTTTCCAAACAAAATTTTAGATTGTTCCAAATTAATTACGTAAAAGTGCAAACATAATTATTTGAAATAAATCTAGCTCGATTATCGGCCTGTCCGATCAGACCCGATTTGTCCGAAATAACCTGTCGTTGATGACTCATTTTGTTTTCCTTATGGTACCCGGTTTTATACGCTTAAGAAAATACATACTTCTCATTACCGATGCCGGGGAAAAGGCTTAGAATTTTCTGATTGTGACATAAGATACAGTTTTTGTCTTCACCTATCTAAATAATGGCTGACGATCGCTTAACTGTCCGAAAGTACCCGACGTTCCTCTAATATTTAAAGAAACTTGTTCATTGCAAAATTTTCCGTAAATGTTCGTTTTTTCCACCGCGAAAGAACTATTGGGTCCATAGAAATACCGGAACACCATGGAACGCACAGTAATTACCGGAACACACGGAACGCGTCAGTGATTACCGATACACACTTGAAATATTTGGTTTTCCAATACCGTAGGTAATAGTAACGATTTGTTATTCTTTAATCTGTTTTAAAACTTTGTTATTTATATATCTATGTATTTGTATACATGTGTTAGATAGTTATGTTTTAATAGACAGATTCATGATTTAATAAGGTTCTAAATGATATATTGTGAAGATATATAGAAATAACATCACGATTTGTCGGCAATGATTTAACTTCATTTAATAATCGAAATCCTTCTTACCTGATCCTTGATAATTTGGCCCCCATGATTCTAGTGGCCATCCAGTACAGATGATTTCTGTTCATTTTACTTTTGTTTCATACCATACAGATGATTTCTGTTCATCTTACTTTTGTTTTATACCTAAAATCTGCATGTGTTCAAATTTGTTCGAAACTTCTTCAAAAAAATAAAAGATTAAAATATTACTCTTGTTATTTTTCGTACACTTTCCAGGCCTTCAGCACTTTCAGCACTTTGATTATTGCTGAAGTTAAAGAATATTTAAACTTTCTCATACCAATAATCTGCATGTGTTCAAATTCTTCAAGGCCTTCAGCGCTTTCAGCGCTTTGATTGTGACAAGCTCTTGTATAGGCAAGCTACGTTGTCCGTGGACAACTCTTGTTTAGCGAGCCGGGACTTTATGTCCGGGGAGCTAATGTCACAGCCCTAGTGTCAGCGTCGCGTCCCGTCTTCACTTGAAAAACTTTAACCTGGTTTATATCAGGCACTATTAGAGATACAGCCTTGATTTTTCATACATAGATACATCTCAACAAGACCTTTCATTTGAGACCATGACCTTTGACCTAGTGACCTTGACCTTTGAGTTTGACCTACTTTTGAAAAACTTTAAACTGGTCTATATCTCAGGCACTATAAGAGATACAGCCTTGATATTTCATACAAAGATACATTCCGACAAGACCTTTCATTTGGGACCATTACCATTGATCTTGTGACCTTGACCTTGGAGTTTGACCTACTTTTAAAAAATTTGCTGTTTTTGTGACAAGCTCCCATATAGGCAAACTACATTGTCCGCGGGCAACTCTTTTTTTTTTTGGGGGGGGATTTTGTCCATGTTATTGTTGGGTTCATTAGGAGTTTTTTTCTAAGAATTGAGGTTATATTTTTTCGCATTTATTGTCTCGTGAAGTAAGGGAGCCTGTTAAAAAAATTCCATGAAGAGCTTCGCACTTCATGGTTAAATTTGAAACACTCTCAATTACTTCATGAGGCACTGATTGTTAAAAAAAAACTAAAATCATTTCTTACATTTATAAATTTTTCTGATTTAAACTTAGTCAATATCAGATCATTTACAATAAAGGTAATCTGAAACATTTTAATTATTTCATCCTGAAGCTGTAAATACATTTTAAAGAACAGCATCTGTTCCACCCTTTCTCCGCCTTTGTCACCCCATATGTGGAAAAAACGTAGTGCGCAATTGCATATTGTTTAATTCAAACTCTACTGAATCGATTATCAAGTAGCATTTACAGTGAAACTGATTGGAAAAAAGATATTAATTTGGAACAATATTTTCATACTTTATCAAAAAATAAGTTCTAACATTATTTCCCATGGGGGAAAATCATTTGTATGGAAGACTGCCACGTTGGCATACTTAATTCATAGGCTGACAAAGTAAGTTTTGTCATATGGCTTCATTGAAGGAAAGTGTAAATATTTTGATAATTTTTGGTTGTTTGGTAAATTGTCTAAAGGTTTTACTGGGTACAGTCCAAGGCATTTTTGGGTTCTGATATGTCATTTTTACATGTGGTTTGATTATTTGTTGGGAAGAGTCTAAGGGTCTTATTCGGTACACTGTCTAAGGCATTGTTGGGTTCCGATTGCATGTATATGATTTTTATACAGTTTGATTTTTTGTTGGCTAGAGAGTCTAAGGGTCTTATTGGGTACACTGTCTAAGGCATTGTTGGGTTCCGATTACATGTATATGATTTTTATACAGTTTGATTTTTTGTTGGATAGAGAGTCTAAGGGTCTTATTGGGTACACTGTCTAAGGCATTGTTGGGTTCTGATATGTATTTGATTTTTACACAGTTTGATTTTTTGTTGGATAAAGAGTCTAAGGGTCTTATTGGGTACACTGTCTAAGGCATTGTTGGGTTCTGATAATATGTATATGATTTTTACAATTTGATTTTTTGTTGGATAGAGAGTCTAAGGGTCTTATTGGGTACACTGTCTAAGGCATTGTTGGGTTCCAATAACATGTATATGATTTTTATACAGTTTGATTTTTTGTTGGATAGAGAGTCTAAGGGTCTTATTGGGTACACTGTCTAAGGCATTGTTGGGTTCTGATAACATGTATATGATTTTAAAACAGTTTGATTTTTTGTTGGATAGAGAGTCTAAGGGTCTTATTGGGTACACTGTCTAAGGCATTGTTGGGTTCCGATTACATGTATATGATTTTTATACAGTTTGATTTTTTGTTGGATAGAGAGTCTAAGGGTCTTATTGGGTACACTGTCTAAGGCATTGTTGGGTTCCGATAACATGTATATGATTTTTATACAGTTTGATTTTTTGTTGGCTAGAGAGTCTAAGGGTCTTATTGGGTACACTGTCTAAGGCATTGTTGGGTTCTGATAACATGTATATGATTTTCACACAGTTTGATTTTTTGTTGGATAGAGAGTCTAAGGGTCTTATTGGGTACACTGTCTAAGGCATTGTTGGGTTCCGATTACATGTATATGATTTTTATACAGTTTGATTTTTTTGTTGGATAGAGAGTCTAAGGGTCTTATTGGGTACACTGTCTAAGGCATTGTTGGGTTCCGATTACATGTATTTGATTTTTCTACAGTTTGATTTTTTGTTCGATAGAGAGTCTAAGGGTCTTATTGGGTACATTGTCTAAGGCATTGTTGGGTTCTGATAACATTTATATGATTTTAAAACAGTTTGATTTTTTGTTGGATAGAGAGTCTAAGGGTCTTATTGGGTACACTGTCTAAGGCATTGTTGGGTTCCGATTACATGTATATGATTTTTATACAGTTTGATTTTTTGTTGGATAGAGAGTCTAAGGGTCTTATTGGGTACACTGTCTAAGGCATTGTTGGGTTCTGATAACATGTATATGATTTTTATACAGTTTGATTTTTTGTTGGATAGAGAGTCTAAGGGTCTTATTGGGTACACTGTCTAAGGCATTGTTGGGTTCCGATTACATGTGTATGATTTTTATACAGTTTGATTTTTTGTTGGATAGAGAGTCTAAGGGTTTATTGGGTACACTGTCTAAGGCATTGTTGGGTTCCGATTACATGTATATGATTTTTATACAGTTTGATTTTTTGTTCGATAGAGAGTCTAAGGGTCTTATTGGGTACACTGTCTAAGGCATTGTTGGGTTCCGATTGCATGTGTATGATTTTTATACAGTTTGATTTTTTGTTGGATAGAGAGTCTAAGGGTCTTATTGGGTACACTGTCTAAGGCATTGTTGGGTTCTGATAACATGTATATGATTTTCACACAGTTTGATTTTTTGTTGGATAGAGAGTCTAAGGGTCTTATTGGGTACACTGTCTAAGGCATTGTTGGGTTCCGATTACATGTATATGATTTTTACACAGTTTGATTTTTTGTTGGATAGAGAGTCTAAGGGTCTTATTGGGTACACTGTCTAAGGCATTGTTGGGTTCTGATAATATGAATCAATTTCAAAGGGACGGGTAATCTTAGTCTTCTTTTCTTGCTCAGTTATGGCCCTTGTATGATTTGAAAATTTTACTTGGTGTTTCATATCTCAAAAACTATCAAGGGTATTCACTTGAAACTTGGATTACATTTTTTTTATTATCTCAGCTCTGATTTATTTAGTTTATTCCAAAAGTACAGAGAATTATAACTCTGCCTTGTTCTGCTTACAGTTATTAAAGCACCTAGTGCTCATGGGAGCTCTTTGGATTGATGACTAAGCCTCCTCGTCTGTCAGAATTTGCTTCTAATATCTGCTGCTCTGAAGCAAGGTACCAGATTTTCAAAATTTTACTGAATTTGCTAGCTTTTATATGTTATAAATTAGAATGGCTCTATTAGTATGTATGTACTGATTAATGATCTACACGGACTGAAGGATTTGGAAATAACCTTATGTAAGTACTGGTTGTGAAAGCCCGGAAACATGTGGATGCGTTTCTTGCCGCCATGATATGACCTTAGCTGTGAAAATGGTGTTAAACTCCAATACAAATGAATAGAATGAAGGAGAATACACAATTAAAATGTCTAAGGAAAGAACCCAAGTATTATGTCCAAAGGAAATGCCCAATAATATACCTGTCGTAAGAACATGTTTGAATACCCAATAACAAGTAGCCATCAAGTGTTTTAAGGAACAACCCAAGATGTGTTCCATCGTAGGTACGTCCGTCTGTCCGTCCGTCTGTCCGTTCACAATTTCTTTCAACATCTTCTTCTCCTATACCATTCGGCCAAATTTGACCAAACTTGGCAGGAATGTTCCTTGGGTGACCCTTTCCAAAACTTGTTCCTGAATTTTTAATTTGTCAAAAAATGTGGGCGTGGCAGAGCGTGGCTTATCAGACTAATAAAAATCATAAGAAAATTCTTTAAAAATCAACCATTGGGCCAATTTGAACCAAATTTGGCAGGAATGTTCCTTAGGTGACTCTTTTCAAAATTTATTCACAAATTTTAGGATTTGTCAAAAAATGTGGGTGTGGCAGGGCGGGGCATATCAGACTTTGAGAAATCCTGAGAAAATTCTTTAAAAATCAACAATTGTAAAAGGGTTCAGGGCACTTGTGTAAAATAAACAAAGACTGGTGATTAAGATAAACATAATGCCCAGAGCATGGCTGCAGGTAAAAGGGGTCAAATACATTCTATTTGTTATCTAAGCTTTAAATTCTTTGTTGTTGGTACTCATTTGAACAGTCTAGATTAGATTGTTCTAAAGAATACCCACAGCACAGGGTTTGATAAACATTGAAATATATTTTAAAATTTGGAAAACCATTGACCTTTCTTATTTGAATCTCAATTACTGTCTCTCTTTCTAGGATTATCTAAATGCTTTAACCCTTTCCTGAAGATGCCTGGTTTTGACATCCCTTTCGAATTAGAATAGTCTTGGGGAAATATTGAGTCAAATGAAGAAAATGCTGATAATCAGCAACGTTCTCCCTAAATAGTGTGTGCTATATTATACATGAATCCATCCTTTATCCATGGATATTAATTTTGTCTTCTACAACTCCTTTCAAATTGGAACAGTCTATTACTTTTCTGTTTGGGAAAGGATTAAGCCCTTTCCCAACCATACACAGGTTTTGTCTCACTGAAATATAGAAAAAAGCCGGGAGAATGTTATGGCCTGGCAAAAGAAGAAAATGCTGATATGCAGTAGCCTGCATTTGCTCATTTTGTCTCATCATTTTCTGTCCATTTTTGTACACGAATGCAGTCTTATTCAACATTCTGTTTTGTCATTTACAGTAGCTTTTATTTCTGCTGCTCTGATGTTATGCTGTTAGGAAAAGATTTAACCAAAATCAAATTGTAGTTGTTGAATGAATATTTCCCCTATGTTGGGGGTTGACTGGGTTCCACATGAAAATGATAGAGGGCAATGTTTGACAATCTTTTCTCAAATAATAAGACCTGAAGATTTTTTGCATAGTTAAATGTCTGAAAATTATTCCTATGATGTAGCTTCTTGCTTTTAGCCTTATTGGAACAGAAAGTCCCTAGTTAAATGCCTTTGCATGTGACAAAATTGCCATTTTCGCTCATTTCATCTTGGTTCAGGTGAGCGATTTAGGACCACTATGGTCCTCTTGTTAGTGTTTAACCCTTTCCCAAATGACAATACTTTAGGGTGTTGCAATTTAAAAGCCGCAAACGACGACAAAATGGATGTTGATAAAGATAGAATGAGTATACAATAAAGCCTGGAAAATATTGAGACAAAACGAGAAACTGCTGGCTATCAGCAGTTTCTTCTTTTGTCTCGATGTTTTCCCAGGCATATTCTTTTTGGGACATTGAAACCAGGTCTTGTTTTGGAAAGGTTTAAAATGTATTTATTAGCCAATTAGTATTATAAACTGCAATGTGCTTTTATGGCTGATTTCATTTGACATGGCACTGACCTTTATGCATAACTTGTTCGTATTTTGCAAATAGCCTGACATATACATCAAAGATACGTAACTCTTTCGCTGCCAAATTTCCTGGAATTGTCCTATTACCAGTGCCAATTTTTAGAAACTTCATAAGGGGGCTTATCAGTTTATAGAATAGTAAGAAATCGTTGTTTGATAATATTTAGCTGTAACTAGGAATCATTGCACACAGATTGTTTTGCCTACTACTAGTATAATTTTATCAGGCAGTTTGATCAGATGACCTAGCCCTTGACCTTGAATGACCTCACAAGCTATTATTTGAAAGTTTCCGATCAGCGACATTGGCAGTCTTCCTATGGGTCGCTTTTCAGTGACATCGGCAGCGAAAGAGTTAAATCATAGTACATTGGTACAAAAGGAAATCAAGAAAATATGACTGACCTATTTTTAGGTAAAAGTTCCAAGTGAGTTATATATGATAATATCAACTAATGCTGCACCATTTCATATGAACTCAGTAATACTTTTGTGTAATATTGTTGGAATTTGTTGTTATCGTCATATTCATCCAAATTAAACCGAGACAACTTTACTTTCGTGTGCAAAGTCCGTTAGTTGAGCGTCCTAACAAAACATTGCCGAAGCGGGGTCATTACATATGCAGATGTCCCCGGTTAATCTTGCTGGACTATACTAGCTACCAAACATGGATGTGGTGTCAATCACACTTGGTGTGTTAGTGTGTGAAATGGTAGTAACACATAGTGAAATGTTAAATCAAATGTATGGATTAAAATTACTAGGCCTAGAAAACAGTGAGGTAAAAAGTAATCCGAGTCTTCTCTGATACAAATTTTGATCTTTGATATTGCGACGTCTCTCCTTAATGGAGAGACATCGCAATATCAAAGATTGAAATTTGCATCAGGGAAGACTCAGATTAGGCAAAAAGAGGACAATGCTGTTTAAAGTGACATTTCACAGATATTTTTTGATAAATTTTACTTCTATTCTTATCTGAAAAAGCTTATTTTCTCATGAAAATTCTGAAAATTGCAAGCCAAAATATTGCACCGTTTACGAAAAATATATTTTTTTATGCTAAAATTAATCAAATTGTGGTCCACAACAGCTTAGATTTTTAAGTAATTTGCCAATTCTGTCTTAACTTTAAAGGCATATTTTTCACTTATAAATAACAACTTCAAAAAACTGATAGCATTTATACGCATGAGAATAAACAATCTTTGCATCAAGACATACTTTTAAAAAAATGAAATTGAAAGGTTATGTCCCTTTAACAGCATTTTCTTCCATGTTTTCCAAATTTGTCTCTGTTGTGCACATCAAAATCAGCAATTGTTAGGGAGAAGGTTAACAAGCTGAAAACATTTGGAAAAAATATGTAAATGCTCTTCTTATAAGAATGCTCTTCTTTCTTCTGCTTTATGAGCTTTCTTTATAATGAACGTCATCAAAATAAGATATTGTTGGGAAAAGAATAAAAAACCCTTTCCCAAACAAAACCTAGTTTTGACATCATCAATGGAACAGACTTTAAGAAAATATGAAGACGAAAGAAGAAAATGTTCTTCTTTTGCTTCAATATTTTCTACTTTACAGTGTAATCAATTACTTTCTTAATCAGATTTCATTTTGTCCTCTGCTGCAAACTTGATATTAAAATAGTCCAATATTTAGCCATTTTAGAAATAAATAATTCGTTTCTACACAATGACTCTTTTTGACTTTCTGCAAGATAAAGGATGCATTCTTCCTCTCCAAAATTGTTTTCTTTCCCCCCCCCCCAAAAAAAAAAAGATGTAAAATTTTAAATTTTCTTCAGATCTGTGACTTTTTATACGCCTGAAGGATCGTATTATGTTATGGCCCCGCTCGTCTGTCTGTTTGTATGTCCGTCCGTCCGTTAGCAATTTCTTGTGCGCGCAACTCCTCCTACAGTTTTGATCAGAATTTGATCAAACTTGCCACAATGAATCTCCATGGTGTCTAGTTGTGCACACTGCTTACGGAATTTAATCAACTCTTTGTTCTTGAATTATCTGCCCTTGAATTTCAGAAAAAATGCCCATTTTCTCAAAAATGTCCGTTTTCTCCTGTGCGCAACTCCTACAGTTTCAATCAGAATTTAATCGAACTAGCCACAATGAATCTCTATGGTGTCTTGTTGTGCAAACAAAATTTTGATAACTTTTCATGTTTGAATTATCTGCCCTTGAATTGAAAAAATGGCCAATTTTAATGACAAGCCCCTCTTGGGCGTATATGCGCCGCTCTGCGAAGCTCTTGTTTCAATTTGGCCAATCGTAAAATTTTGCCATTTGGTAATGGGTTAAGGACAAGAGGACCATGATTGTCCTAAATCGCTCACCTGAACCTGGATAGCGAAGCTAGAGTTCCATTTTAACCCTTTCCCAAACGACAAAAATATGGTGATCCACTTCAAAATTTGATACAAATGACAAAATGGATGTTATCAAAGATAGGATTTGTGTAAAATATGGCATAGAAAACATTGGGACAAAACGAGAAACTGCTGGTCATCAGCAGTTTCTTCTTTTGTTTCAATGTTTTCCCAAGCATTTTCTAATTGTGCCGTCAAGTCTTGTTTGGGAAAGAGTTAACTCACTCGCGTAAACAAAGACGCAGCGTCAGCAAGGCAGATAGCAAATCAAAATATGCATCACATTGCCAATTTTCCAAGCTCTGCAGATATCCGTTGTTCGTTGATGACGATAAGAAGATTTCAAATCGCTCCTTGTAAAATCCAATGCCATTTTCCCAATAGCACACTTCAAATAGAGAACAATTTTATCCAGTTTACTGTGACGTTATTTCGGACAAATAATAGTATTTTATGGGTGTTGTTATAATATCTCGTAACCATGGCTTGAATTAAGCCGTAGTTACGAGATTTTATGAAAACGTCAACGGTTTATCAAAACAAAACGGCAAACCCAGTCTATTTTTAGCACAAAATTCTCTGCCATTATCGACGCTCTGCATATATCTGTTGTTTGTTGATGATGATAAGAAGATTTCAAATCGCTCCTTGTAAAATCCATTGCCCTTTCCCAACAGCACACTCCAAATAGAGATTTATCCAGTTGATCGTGACGTGATTTGGACACACAATAGTATTTCCGTTGAATTTGTTATAAAATCTCGTAACTATGGCTTGTATCAAGCCGTAGTTACGAGATTTTATAACAACGCTGACGGTTTATCCAAACATAACCGATAACACAGTCTATTTTTAGAGCAAATTTTATTGCTATTTCTGCTTTTAGTGAAGATCGGTAGAAAGTTGTAATCCAACTTTTTGAAAATCGTCGGTGTCATTGCAAAACCTCTATATCATTTTTTGCGATTTTCAAAGTAAAATCTTGTGTGTCCAATTAAGACAATTCTAGCTGGTTTTGATATATTTTGCTGATCAGTATTAATGACACATTATTCGTGAACAATATGCCAAAATTCAAAGTAAAACCTTACAGTTTGGGAAAAGTTCCAAAATTGAGATACGAGGTTTTGCATTAACAAAGACGAAATATCGTTCCTTTCTAATTATCCCCCGCCGATGAAATCATCCAGGGGATATTGTTTTTGCGTCGTCCGTCCATCTGTCCGTCCGCCCTTCCGTCCTTGGCCAACGGGTTTGAGAGGAGATCTTTTAAAGAATTTTTGGCCGGACGGAAGCAGGGACAGCGTGACGACTACAATATATAAGTATGCTCCACGAAAAAAAATCTGGAAGCATAATGTCCGTAAACCTATAATAAGAACGATGAGCATATCGTTGTTGTAAATGCAAAACCTCGTATCTTGTTTTTGGAAAATTTTAAAGGTGACGGAAAAAAGTGTAATAACTTTTCCAAAACTGAAATGTTTTACTTGAAATTTGGACATATTGTTCACAAATAAAGTGTCATTAATATTGATTAGTGAAAATATCTCAAAACCTGCGAGAATTGTCTAAACTGGACACTCAAGTTTGTACTTTGAAGACCGCAAGAATCGACATACGAGGTTTTACATTGACACCGACGATATGAGGTATCAAATGGGTCAAAAGTCCTTACTAAGCATGCAGATACTAAAAAATTGCCCGCATATTTTTATACCCCCGTATGGAAAGATCGGGGCATATTGTTTTACCGTTGTCCCTCTGTCAATCTGTCCGTATGTCTGTCATTCCAAAAATTAACCATATATTGAATTAACATGGAAACTTAATGGTCATTGATATTTTCTCCACAAGAGCCATTTTGGGGTCATTCGTGTTTCACAAGTTAACACATCTTGTTTAACCCTTCCCGAACGCAAACTTTTCGGGTGATCCTTTCCAAAAACTGCCACAAAAGGATAAATGGATGTTTTTAAAGATATGATTTGTGTAGAAAATGGCACAGAAAATATTGAGACAAAGGAGAAATTGCTGGTTATCAGCAGTTTCTTCTTTTGTTTCAGTGTTTTCCCAAGCCTTTTCTAAAAGGGACGTCAAAACCAGGTCTTGTTTAGGAAAGGGTTAAGGGCGAATACCCGTAATGTGGCCATTTTGAGATTGAAAAAAAAAACATCGGCTTTTTTCGAGCGGCGTCCTTATACGTATTGGAACCTATTCGGGCGCGGTCGTAAACATTCGGCTGTAGAAAATTTCACCTTGGAATGTTTTCGACGTCGCCCGAATAATTCCGATGTCGCGCGAATCTCATTAGGGGTGGACTACCATAAAGGTATGTTTAGCCTGCAAGCGTAAGTTTTCCAGACTGATCGCATAATTTAACCCTTTCCCAAACGACAAAATTTTAGGGTGATCCAATTTGAAAGTTGCTGCAGACCACAAAAAGAATGTTGATAGAGATGAGATTTGAGTATGATATAGCTCAGAAAATATTGAGACAAAAGGAGAAACTGCTGATTATCAGCAGTTTCTTCTTTTGTCTGAATGTTTTCCCAAGTCTTCTATTAGGTACGTCAAATGCAGGTCTTGTTTGGGAAAGGGTTAAACGCGTTTACGCTCTCTAGAGCGCGTAAATAATATGCATGCGCATGCGTATTTTTCATGCGCCCACGTTCAATATCGATTCAAGCACGGTGGATAATCAAGTGATACAACAATTCCAGAAAATCTTCAATAACTTTGTTACTATGGGACCGATTTAAATTCGGTTTGAAGCAGAGAAAGTGGAATGATGTCACACATTCGATGGATGTGGTTGAATATTGAGAAATTAACAAATAAAAAAGTTATTGAAGATCAACCAAGCTTGTGGACATTGGAAGCCAGTCAAATTGACATTCTATCGGGATATGATATCCCTCTCATATAGGGGGCTATAAGCAGGAGTAATTTATCACTCCTAATCCAATTTGCGCATGTTGAAATGTTTGTCCCAATTCAGTTTTGATCAGGAATTGACCAAACGCCGTCTGTCAATCAAAAACATCGATAAGCCAATGAACGATCAGGAAATTTGCACACAACCCCGTTGTTTGTCTTAACCCTCTACCCACCAAGACCTGGTTTTGACGACCCTATTAGAAATGGCTTGAGAACATTGAGACAAAAGAAGAAAATGCACCAGCTTTCGAATTGGACAACCCTGAAATTGTTTTATTTGGGAAAGGGTTAATTTTTACGTGATATCGTATCGATCTATCAGCTGACAATCAAAACAATCGATAAGCCAATGAACGATCAGGAAAATGCACACGACCCTTTTGTTTGTATTAGATTTTGCATTGGGCGGAGCGATCTATCTTTTGGCGTTTGGTCAATTAGTGCCAAATTGAATCAGGATGAACTACGACTCTCCAAAAGCTAGCCGATTTCAAAATTTCTGAATAAATGGAGGTCAGTGGGATCGAGGACACTTGCAGTCTTGCACATATTGCCGATTCGTCCAAAATTCGCTGACAGGGACGAGGGCGGTCTCCCATGTCGTTTATACGTCTCACTAATTTTGAAACAGTCGAGTCTACAAAACATTGCTGACCAAGAGCCCCAAAACTCGGTTCCTTTGTACCGGGTATTTAGACAGCACTTCTCAAGAGCCAAGCTAGTATAGCTTCGTCGGTAACGTCAGAGTCTATCAACCGGGGGCTGTGGGTTCGAAACCTGGCTCGGTCAATATCGATTAATATCCTTTCTGACATTTGACGTAGTCTGTCCCTAACAAATGAATGTGAATCATATACCGTTAAGTGAGATAGCAGCTGGAGGCTCGGATTGTAATAATGCTGCTGGGAGAAATGTCGGTTAGGTGCTACAGTCGCCGCAATATGACAGTAGCAGTTGTGAAAGAGCCGTTAAATCCCATTCATTCAAGCTAAATGTAAAGACTGATCTAGATCCGTGATCGAGTTGACGCATTCCCACATAATGACGCCCACCAAGATAAAGGTTGACGTTGTGGAAAGCATCATGAAAAATGAAGAGATTGTTTGTGACAAACATTTCCCACAATGGTCTACGCAGAAAAATAAAAAAAAAACGTCCATTCACTTGAAATTGTCGTCCGCAACATATTTTAAAATTCTTAGTAATGGGTTAAGTCATTTTTTACTAACCCATCCAGTTCAACCTGACACATGCTGTTCCCTTATGATGACGGCGAATCACGTGATAAAACAACAGCAACAACAACAACAATTAATAAATCTGTTAAAACTTGACCGATTTGAGAATGGGCTGAAGCAGAGAAGACAAAAAAATACGCAATGAATTTGCTGAATGTGGTGGGTCTTTTGACCCTTTCCCAAACAAGACACATCCATAATAGAAAAGACTTGGGAAAACATTGAGGCTAATGACGAAAATGCTGATTATCATTATTTTCTTCTTTTGTCTCAATATTTTCTCTGCTACATTCTGCATAAATCCTATCTTTATCAACATCAGTTTTTTCATCTACAACAACCTTTGTTGTTTGGGAAAGGGTTTAACTACACCTCATAAAAAAGTAATTGACGACCAAATAAAATTTTGTTTGTCAATAACTTTTTATCATGTGTTATCAGATCAAACACATCCATTAACTCCATGAAGTTTTGCGTCTCCTCTGCTTCAAACCATTTTCGATCACGTATTAACCCATTACCAAACGGTGGCATTTTGGGGTTTTCCAAATTCAGAAATGTTGCAGATAATATATAATTTCATTTGTATGAAATTCAACATTTTTCGGTCTTTCATGGTAGAAAACATTGTGGGAAATGAAGAAATTGCTTGTCACGATCAATTTCTTCGTTTTCCAAAGCCATTATCCTGTGAGGAGTAAAAAAGAATCATTGTGTGGTAATGGGTTAACCCATTCCTATACAGCCAATTTAGTAGTTTCATAGCCGCTGTACATATACATCAAAATACATGTTGACTTATCTCAAATATAGCACTGAAAATATTGAGGTAAAAGGAGAAAATGCTGATTATCGGCATTTTGTTCTTTTGTCTCGATGTTTTCCCAAGCCTATTCTAATGGGGACGTCAAAACCAGGTCTTGTTTGGGAAAGGGTTAACAGAATTTCTTCGTTTTTCGCAATGTTTTCCATGGCCTTTATACTTTTGTGGCGTCACAAAGCATGATTAATTCCTCATACAACAAAATGAAGAAAAAAAGAAGAAAAAATCAGTTATCTTTTAAAACATTTTACAATTCAAAACGGGAAAAATCCCAACAATATTGGAGTTTTCGTAAATTAAAAAACCAGTAGACCTATAGGTAGAAGTATGACTCTACATCCCATATCGACAAGGGTTTGTGTTCACTTTCATTTAAATAAAATGTAATAAGAAGGGTTTCCGTAGTGGAATTACGGGTCTTCAACTCATTGCAGGAGCCGAAAGCAATTAATGTTTTTTCAAGCTCTGTATAATGGAAAATATTTGTGAAATAAAATTTCGAATTTTCTTCTGTGGTCAAGTAATACATGTACTTTGAACATCCCACATATTCTTTGGCCTACCCGATCTCTTACTGTGCAATAACATTCATCCCATGCAATGAATAGATAACTTAAGTATACTCCGTTTTCATGTAAGACACATTTTTGGACCGGTCCAATTTGAAAGTGACAAAATGGATGGTGATAGACAATATCTATGTACGATATAGTACAGAAAATAATTGAAGCAAAAGTAGAAATTGTTGGTAACTAGCAGTTTATTTCTTTTGTCTCAATGTTTTCTAACCTTTTGATGTTATTGAGGTCTTGTCTGGTAAATGATAAAATTCATCCACAGATCTGTATATCGAAATAGCTGCCTCCAGTTCATTCAGCACCAAAATCAAACCAATGAGATTGTTTTTGAAAGATACAACTTTCTCCATGAAATGACAAAATTTTAGACTGATCCAAATTGAAAGCAGTTACAGATGACAAAATGCAAGTATAAAACGCTAACTGACAATAGAAAGTCTGCAAGTCTTTAAGAACAGACAGCCTATCAGGAGAAAATCGCTGCTTTTCAACAAAAACATCGTGGCTTCAGCTTAAAAGAAGCTGCAGTCACGAGGTTTTTGTTAAAGAGCGACGAAACGCTTCTCTGATCTAACATCCTAATAATAAGTTGTCAAACAGGACATGTTCGCACCGAGAGGTGCATATATACATTTGTGCCGAGTGGACGCTTCTATTTTTGTGTGTTGAATGTCCATATTATGATTTAACATTTTAGGGTACCTAACATATATGTATATTGGCATTCCTTTTTTTAGCAAACCGTGTAAACCCTGATGAGACGTCGCGTTTCTTCTGGGATTGCATTACTGCAACTATGTCTATGGACTATGTTCAACAAATAGAACGCTTTGCATAAATGGGTAAATGATATGGGTTGTGGGATATGACCCACATTCCCCAAATATATATTTTATATATTGTATATTCGCATTAGAACGGGTTGTGGGATATGACCCACAATACAAAAAAATATTTTATATATTGTATATTCTCTTTAGAACGGGTTGTGGGATATGACCCACAATACAAAAATATAAATATTGTATATAGCATTGTGGGTCATTGACCCACAGTGTAATGTCCCACAATGATATCTATAACTTTTTTTGTAAAAACTAAAATAAAGTAAAATGAAGTCGATAGATGCATTGTACATCTCGAAATACTTCCAAATATAGCACTTATTATCTCCCTGCCCCCCGGGAAAAAAAGATCCCACAACCCATGATACAAAGACATGACCCACAAACCATGCCTTACATCTATATATATATATATATATATATATATATATATATATATATATATATATATATATATATATATATATATATATATATATATATATATATATATATATATATATATGGAAATTTTAATCTATACAGAACATGCATACCTTACAGGTAAACCTGTAAGCTATCCCACACTTAGAAAGTTTGCTGTTGAATTGCTTCAATTATCTCCCTTTAATAATTATATATATATATATATATATATATCATGTTTTGTTACAATAATTTTGTTGTCTGCAAATACAATAGCTTTAAATATAACCCTGTCCCAAACAAGACCTGGCTTTGAAAACCAAAAAATAAAATGCTTGTAAAACAACAACTTTGAGACAAAAGAAGAAAAACTGATGACCATATTTTCTCCTTTTGCCTCAATATTGTCTACGCTTTAATGTGCAAAGAATATTTGTCGCAACAGTTTGCAGTAGAGTATATACTTTGGTTAGTGGAAGTGTATACTTACATAATGCAAGTTTTATTCCTATAACCTTCGAGTGTTGGTATTATAATGATTGATCCGCAATGATGTGCACATACGGGAGTTTATCGGGTTTTATCCGACATGTTAGTATGCATCAAGACGGGGTAAAAACACTTTTAGTTACATAATAGAATGCGTTGTAGTTTTGACCCCTGCTTTATGTATTGAGCTATTTTCAAACAAATAGACATTTTCAAATAACTTTTACGCTGCTTTTTGTATCAACCATAACCTTAAACTGAAAAATATGTCTTTGCTAAAGTTTCAAACACACTGTCAACTCAGTTCCGCGAAACACGCTTACCCAATTTCAAAATTTGCACAATGTCAAGTGACATTCGTAGCTGTCAATTTGTATCAACCATAGTCACGGTTACGGAATCCTGTTTCTGCCATCCACTTTTCTAGGGAAATTGAGTTTGTGAAATGTAGAAATGTTGAAGTTTGTCTGTGACAATTGTCCGAAGTTAGTATGACAATTGTCAGAAGTTAGTGTGACTAATTTCAACTTTTCTTCTTTTCACAAACTCAATGTTGATAGAAAAGTCGAAAAAAGTGCGACTAACTTCAACTTATCTACCAAAATAGTTAGCTTGAAAGGTAGAAATGTTGAAGTTAGTCACACTAACTTCTGCCAATTGTCACAGACAAAACTTCAACTTTTCAACATTTCTAGGTATCTTTTTTGTGAAATGCCGAAAAATTGACAATTGTCACACTAATTTCGCACTAGGACTATTTGTTCGGGAGGACTGATTTTTTTGGATGACGTCACGCATACGTCACGTTCAAATCCAGACAGAGGCTAAATGTACACTAAATCAATATATACATCATTTTAGACATATGTCAATCCTTATCCGATAATGCTTATGTGCGGAGTTAAAAGAGTTGCTTATCGATGTACTCAGCATGTACTCGGTTAACTGATGTGGACTCGGAATAAAGAGTTCAATCCTTTCCCAAACAATACCTGATTTTGACGCCCCTAAGAAAATAGGTTTGGGAAACATTTGGGCATAAGATGAAAATGCTGATACAGGATTTTCTTCTTTTGCCCCAGTATTTTCTGTATTCATATATGTATATATATATATATTGACGTCACTCAGAGTGGCGTCCCTTTAATCATTAACTAACGTCAACGTCAATGACGTCATTACTATTAACAATAACGTCACGTTATCCTCCCGATGACTGTAATTAATGAAACCGGTTGAGGAATATTAAACACTGTAATTGAAAAGAAGGCTTGTTGTCTATCAACTTAACTCGTCTTTCCATTCCCGTACTGTGGAATCTACCTACATTTTAATCTATATAACACGGTACGGGGTAGGATGGCAAGCCGAACAAACAAACGAAAAGCAGCGAGTCCAGGTGGAAACTCTGGGAACGAACCTGATGACACACCACTAACTATTATTACGGAATCAGAACCTGCAAACAACGCAACGATACAACAGCTGTTTTCCGAACTAGGTGAAATAAAACAACTACTAAGGGAAATCCGGGACCAGAACTTAGTCGCGGTAAATCTACGATGTCAAACTCCCACTACAACTACAGAAGAAAACCAGGTAAGCATTGTTAATGCTCTTACTTCAGTCACTAAAGCTATCGAAAATATGAATACACAAACGCCAGCACCTGTACAAGTCGACAACCAATCATCGCAATACCATGCCATGCAATTAAAATCTACTATCACGCAGACCTGGGATCGGAATTTAGAATATAGAAAGCACCATTATTGGCAATATATTAGAAACAACTTACTTGCAGAAACGTATCAAACCTGGATATCTTCGACACCTATAATCATTCCGAAAAAACTACAATTAGTCAAAATACCATCAGAATCTCAGGAACAAATGCAGTTAAGGGAACGCCAGATCATTAACAATTACAAATTTGAAATTGAAAAGTTGAAATTACTCACAGACAGCCACTGTCAAAAATACAAAACATGCGACGAGAACATGATGACATTCATAGAAAGAAAATTCACTGGTGATCTACGCAAACACCTTAAAGATATGTGGAAAGCCGATGTTTTCAAAAATGAACAGATATCAAATTCAATACTTGACAGAAAAAATAAGCCCTTCGTGACAACATACCAAAAGGATTTTATGGAAAAACATCAAAACAGTAACCCCTATTTTAAAGAGTATGAGTACAGACACAACCAACGGAACCATACACCACATTTTCCAAACCAAAACCAAAGGCAAAGACATCCAATCACCAGTTATCGAAAAGATACACCATTCAACCAAAGTGCTGGACAAGTACCAAAACCAAGACAACAATTCCAGACTTATCAACATGAGAGTTACGCACAAGCCCTAAGATGGCCCGGAATAAACAACGGAATGTCACCCAACATATCACATTCAAAACTGGGAATAGAAACCCCTGCGATCTAAACCACCGAGAGACCCAGTATTCGTCACACAACATCAACATGAATCCTGACTATATACGACAGACACAACGCTCTAATCAAGGGTTAATTGAAAGACCAAGGAACCCAATCCAAACCCAAAATAGAGATTATACGCACATGCATCCGAATGCAGTTCATGAATTCTATAATTCACACAACTCAACAAACCATAACAGAATCTCTAACAATGCACAACGTCACCCGAACAGTAATCATTTTTTATGGCAGGACCCAGACCAGAGACGAATACAATAACAAATACAACCAGCGAAAATTCCAATCAGATCGATATTAAAATAATAAACCTTTCAAATAGAATACTTTCAACAGAGGAAGAGAAAATTTTGGAAAAGGGTCTTAAATTTACACCGACACCGACAAAAAGAAACATAAATGAAATTCATAATGACTTATCTGAATTCACAAGAAAAATACGCCTAGCAGAATTCTTTCACAACACAGAAGACCGCGACGACTCTCTAGTGAAAAACAAAAGCATGTTTACACCACCATTGGACAGAAACCAGGCATTAAATAACTTTGTTAAAAGTGTTGCAAACATCCCCATTGAAAACATGACAGACGAACAAAAAAAAAGTATAACATCAGTCTTAAAGAAAGAGACGCAATTACAAAACTTTCAGCAGACAAATCGATCATAATAAAAGAAGCAGACAAAGGGGGAGCGACAGTGATAATGAGTAAAACACACTATAAAGATATGGCGGAAGACATTTTAAACGATACAGAATACTATGAAAAACTAGCCACAGACCCATCCAAAAAGGACCATATTGATTACAACAGATTAGTGAATAAACATAGTTCCTGCCTTCGAGAAAAAGAATTCAAATATCTTAAGGACTTTGAAGTCAAAAGCAGTCAATTTTATGGACTACCGAAAATTCACAAATGCGAAGAAATACGAAACAAATGTAAATCTTCTAATACATCAACAGTGACAGTCAACAATGTTACAACTTTGAAACTCAGACCCATTATTGCAGGACCAATTTGCCTAACAAACCGACTAAGCAACCTAATAGATATCATCCTGAAACCACTAGTTAAACACGTGCCAAGTTTTCTACGAGATACCACTGATTTCCTCAGCAAATTAACAACAAATGTACCAGACAACACGATACTAGTTTCCTTCGACGTCGAATCATTATACTCCAATATAAGTCATACACTAGGTATAGAAGCGATCAACTTTTGGCTAGATAAATATAAAACGGAAATCCCGAGTCGTTTCACAAAAGAATTTATAATAGAATCATTGACATTTATATTAGAAAACAACACTTTCCAATTTAATGAAGAATTTTACCGTCAAACAAAAGGAACAGCGATGGGCACAAAAGTGGCACCCACATATGCCACATTAACAATTGGTTACCTGGAACAAAAACTCTATCATGAAATTGAAGAAACCTTTGGAACGGAATTTTCACAACAGTTTATCACTCTTTGGAAACGATTTTTAGATGACTGCTTCATCCCTTGGACTAAATCAAAGACAGATCTCCAGACACTTCACACCATTCTTAATAACCTCCATGAATTCATTAAATTTACCATAGAAACAAATGATGAAAAAATACCATTCCTCGACTGCTTAGTCATTAAAAAGGGAAATTCACTAATAACGGATATTTACTACAAACCAACAGACAGCAAATCTTATCTCTTGTTTACTTCATGCCACCCCAAACATACAAAAATCAGTGTACCTTTCTCACTAGCCAGACGACTAAGGACGATCATTTCATCAGAAGAAACATTCATGCAACGATCAGAAGAGTTAAAGCAATTTTTGAAAAAACAGCACTATCCTGAAACACTTATAAATGCTGGAATTGACCGAGCAAAAACATTAGATAGAAATGATTTACTGAATCCTGTGAGAACAACATCAGAAACTTACGTAGATAGTATCGCGTATGTAAATACCTTCAACCCACGTAATCCAGACGTTTTCAACCAATTAAGACAGGACCTAGATGTTCTTAAAAGAGACGCACATATGAAGAAAGTCCTCGATAAATTCACAATAATTAAAAGCAAAAGACGAATTTAAAGAAATTACTCACTAAAGCCAAGTTCTCGGAAAGCCAATTTGAACCAACAGTAACCAAGTGCAATCGAGGAAACTGTGGATTATGCACACATTTGATAGAAGGGAATCATTTCACGTTTAAATCGGGAAAAACAATATGAACGAAGGAGATGATGAGCTGCGATGTAAAAAACGTGATATATGCCATGGTGTGTGAAGGCTGTAAAGAGGAATACATCGGAGAGACAAACGATCTAAGGAAGAGAATGACTGTACACAGACAACATATCCGCGACGCATCGGTTAGGATGCTCAAGGTCAGCGAGCATATATCTATTTGTTCAAGGGAAACACCAAACTTTAAAGTATTCCCAATTTTCAAACTTTTAAATGACAGTGTATCAGCCAGAAGACAAAAGGAAAAAGAATTAATTAAGTTATTTAAACCGAAACTCAATTGACTTTTTTGACGTCACTCAGAGTGGCGTCCCTTTAATCATTAACTAACGTCAACGTCAATGACGTCGTTACTATTAACAATAACGTCACGTTATCCTCCTGATGATTGTAATTAATGAAACCGGTTGAGGAATATTAAACACTATAATTAAAAAGAAGGCTTGTTGTTTATCAACTTAACTCGTCTCTATATATATATATATATATTGTAAGAGAATAGGTACCCCACCCACCAGTTTTCCATTGCCAGGAATTGTGTCAATTCCTGGCCTTGGTCATTCTACTTTATTGCAGCTTTATTGAGTGATATTTTGTTACTGATGGGTTTTTAGGCATTTTCTGCACATTTCTAAGACAAGTCTTACCTACCTAACTCCTACAATCAGTCTACGTAGCCTATTTACTGTTTTGGTAAATTCAGCCATTTTGGATTATCTCCCTTTGACCTAAACTTAATTCTACAATATTGTCAACACTAACTAACTACAGAGTGCCTCTTATGGTTAAAAACATGCTATTCTGTCTAAAGTTTGTCTTTGCAGGAATGGATTTTCTTGGAATTTGGTATTAAATGTGTAATTCCATTCCTGGCTCTGACCTTGGAAGTTTGGAAGGAGGGAAAGTTTGAATCCTTTCCACCTTCCCACTTCAAGGGTCTTAATCTCCTTTATCAGAGTCATTTGCCTTTAATGTAGGGTATCGAAAGTTAGCTTATTATGTGTATTTTCTAATTATTCATATGATGATTCCATATCTTTTTCATGTTAAGAGTAATTGTAGGTGACAGGATTTGCTCCTGGCAACATGGCCGAAATGGCCAGGAATTGTCTGTTTGCAGCCAGGATTCCTGGACTGCCAGGAACGTGTTGATTGGCTCAGTGACACCTTCCATTACCTGTGATTGGTTAATGAGGGTGTAACCTAGGTGATCAAAAGTCTATATAAGGGGTAAATCCTGGCACTTGATTTAGTTTGATTATCAGAGTCGTTGATGTAACATCAGATCTTTTGGGACAATCTTCAAAATTACAAATTCTTAAATAGCCTAAACAAATTAAAAGGTAACTTAGTACTAACCTGAGGCTTTTTCTATTTACTTATCCATCTGAACAACTGTGAAAAGAATCTAAAGAAAATCCCACATTGTTTACATTGGTGTCAGAACTGAAGGATTAAAAGAGCTCAACTGGAAACTACAAGAAAGGAATTTTTTCATCAAAAAGGAATTTTACCGGCCAAACATATTTTCATACCAGCTTAAAGAACCTGAATTCTAATCAACATGTCTGACTCCGATAATGAAGTTCAACTCAATTTACCATCAATGAGGGATGAAAACAGCAATAACGCACAACATAGGGCTGAGAGTGATGATTCACAGGATGCCAGTTCTACTCACTCTAATCATGGGCATCTGGCGCCAAATGTGCAGAGCAGGATCAGAAACAGATTTCCATTATCACCACCTTTTGCCAGACGTGATATCCCATCCATGAAGCCGGAATCATTTAATGGAATTGCAGATTGGGACAATTTTATCACCCAGTTTGAAGTCTGTTCAAAGTTAGGGCGTTGGTCCTCCAGTGAAAAAGCCCTTATCCTAGGAGCATCACTCAAAGATCGCGCGCTGGATTTTTATTCTACGCTATCTGAGGAAATTCGCGACACATACCCATTGCTGGTGCAGAGGCTTTCAGAACGATTCGGCAGCTCTAACAACAGATCCAGGTGGCTTTCCCAATTGGAAACGCGCGTAAGAAACCCTGGGGAGAGTATTTCGCTGTTTTCGGATGCAATCCATCAGCTGGTCAGGAAAGCGTACCCAAATATTGACGGAAATGCTCAACAGCTAATGGCACTCCATAATGTTTACAGGACTTTGAGCCCAGAATTAAAGTACAAATGCATTACTGATAATTGTCAGACCATAGCCGAAGCTGTACAGATTATCGAAACATACGAGGGTGTGTTTGGTCTGAAGGTCGATAATTCGGTACGGGCAATTGCAAGCTCAACTCAAAATAACAGCATGGAGACAACTCTTAAACAAATTAATGAGCGTCTGGAGCGTCTTGAGCAGGGAAATCGACGTAGATACGAGAGGAGGTGCTACATCTGTAACTCAAACCAGCATCTCAGAAAGGACTGCCCAAACGCCCCAACTCAAAATGTACAGGAAAACAGGAAACCATCGACTCAGTAGGCCGCGAGGCGATGGATGGTAAAAGGCCTTATTGCCATTCAGTAGAAGGGAACTATGACATTAGCTTTTATGCCTATGCAAAAATTCATGATAAGGATATTGAATGCTTACTTGACAATGGGTCTACTCTTTCACTATTATCATATAAGAGTTATCTCTCTTTGACCATACAGGACAAACTTGATGTTGCAGATTATACATTAAGGGATGTGAATGGAAGGCTGATTAAAACCTTTGGCAGAGCAAATTTTTGTGTTGAATTTGAGCATAATTTGAAGTTAAGCATACCCATGATGGTTTGTGACATTGAAAATCAGTGTATACTGGGTCAAGACTTTCTATGCAAGAGTGCAGAGTACATTGATTATCGAAACTTTAGACTTGTTCTCAATGAAGGTGTTATCAATCTACATCAAGGGAATGGCCCCTGTCGTACATGTAAAGTGTCTGTAAAGAAGGAAATAACTATCAATCCAAATACAAGTGCTTGGGTTGACGTCCAGATACCAAATAAAAAACATTTATCTGAAAACATTTTGATAGAAGCTGTTCCTGAGACAACAAAAAGCAATTATGCGGTTATTCAAGGTTTATTCAGCTTAGAAAACTCTGACTTGGTCAATATTGTGAATTGCAATGAAACCCCCATCAGCATTAAACAGGGAACGGTTGTTGGTAGTTGCTCAGCATTAGAATTCGTACAAAATGAACAAATAACTTCAGACTGTAGACAGGTAACTGTTGACAATTCATCATCTTTACCAAGCCATTTGACGGATTGCTTTGTTCGAAGCTCAGAACACTTAAATGACACTCAAAAAGAACAATTTAAGAATCTGTTAATCAAATATCAGAATGTATTCGCCAAATCTTCGACTGATCTGGGTTATACTGAAAGAGTTCAACATCATATTGATACACAAGGTTCGAGACCTGTAAAGCAGCCATCACGTAGGGTACCATTGGCTCAGCGAGAGGTCGAGAAGAAAGAGATACAAAAATTGCTTGATCATGGCATCATCGAACCCTCAATTTCTCCGTGGAGCAGTAACACAGTTCTCGTACGTAAGAAGTCTGGTGACTGGCGACTATGCGTTGATTATAGAGCTCTGAATGCCTTGTGTAAACGTGATGCTTTCCCTTTACCCGATATAAGTCGATGTCTGGACAGTTTAGCTGGTAACTCCTGGTTTTCAACAATGGACTTGAACATGGGATTTCATCAAATGAGTATTGCTCCGGAGGATAGAGAAAAGACAGCTTTCTCGACAAGTATAGGCTTGTTCCAATATACTCGATTGCCTATGGGTCTTTCGGCTGCGCCATCTGAATTTTCACGTCTAATGGCAGATGTCTTGGGAGAACTACAATACGACATGTGTTGTCTATATATGGATGACATAATCTGTCCAAGTCAAGACTTTGATGAACAGTTGACAAGACTGGAGTGTATTTTCGAGCGCCTTCTTCATGCAAACTTGAAATTGAAGCCGTCAAAATGTCTCTTTTTCCAAAAGTCTGTAGCCTTTCTTGGTCACAAGGTTAGCGAAAATGGTGTCGAGACAGATCCAGCGAAAATTGCGGTCATCAAGGACTGGCCAACTCCAACCTGCAAAAGAGAAGTGAAAAGTTTTGTGGGAATGACATCCTACTATTCAAAATTTGTTGAAAACTTTGGGACAAAAGCAAAACCATTGTATAGACTGACGGAAAAGAAGTGTAAATTTAGCTGGACAGAGGAGGCAAATACCGCATTTAATTCACTGAAGAGTAGCCTTATTTCAGCACCAATTCTAGCTTATCCGAGGTCAGGAGAAACAATGATTTTGGACACTGACAGCTCTGATCATGCATCTGGTGCAGTCTTGTCACAGATTCAAGATGGACAAGAAAGAGTGTTATCTTATTACAGCAAAACGTTAAACATACATGAACATAACTATTGTACAATGAGGAAAGAACTTTTGGCTGTAATTTTAGCACTTAAACATTTTCATCATTATCTCTTGGTCAAAAGATCTTACTGAGAACTGATAATGCAGCTGTTAGCTGGCTGAAGAAGCTTAAGAATCCTAGTGGACAGATAGCCCGATGGCTCCAAACAGTTGAAACTTATGATATCACAATAACTCATAGACCTGGAACACAACACAGGAATGCTGATTTCGTATCCCGACCCCTGTGCCGTGTTTGCGCAAAGCAAGAAAACAACGAAACTGTCTCTAATCAACAAGACAGCGAAGATTTACCTGAGAGCATCCTGAATTCTGGTAAACTGGTAACTAGCTCATCCTCATCTAACAACAGGAACTCTGAAAATGAAAGTGAAAATGACAGTGAACAAGTTAGAGTTGTGACACGTGGAAATATCAGTCAAAATAAACAGTTCATGTTAGAAGCGTGGACAATTGCTGATTTAAGACAGAAACAAATGCAAGATGCTGACATAGGCATAATTCTCAGTGCTAAAGAAGATGGTAAAACCTTAGACTGGAAGGACATTTCGGGTCATTCTTCAATAACAAAGAAACTTTGGTCAATGTTTGATCGTTTAGAATGTACAGATTGGTTGCTTTTCCGACGATGGGTCGAGGCGGATAGTAGTACATTTCTTCAATACATTGTCCCAAAGCAGCTGGTGAATGAGGTTCTGAACTTTTACCATGACATACCTACAGCAGGACACTTAAGTGGTAGTTTATGGAATAAACGTGGTTTATAAAGATCGAAACAAAGTCAATCCAGTCTGCCTACTTTCACTTTCGCTGTTCTATTTACATACGTCACGTGACACGCGAAAGCCATTCTTATTATAGAATCGAGTCACATGACTCATTCAGCCAATCGATAACGATTATCTAGTTGCATATATAATTAGTATCACGTGGTCTATTGTTTACAATTCCGCACTTCGATCTTCATGTTTTCTTTGTCTTCGTTCTTAAAATTATCGTTCACACAACTGTAATCATTATTCCATTTGAGTGACTTATTTCTTATTATCAATAAACATTCGTGTGACCCTCAGAAGTTATTACGGTGCTGATCGGACTTTGATTTAGTGTGAATTTGGAGTTTTTCCGTGGACTATTACTGTACCGAATTTCGAATTAACAATGGCGTCGAGAAGAAACAAAGGCTACAACATGAACTCAATCGACAACTGGGGCGTTCGTGAGTTAAGAGAAGCTCTCGCCAAAAGGGGAATTCGTGTGCCGGTATCCATGTCAAAGTCCATGCTAAAGGCTTTGTACCTGGAAAATGAAAAGGAAATAGCAACACCGACGTCGGAGAATGAAATATCCACGGGTCCGGGAACCAGCCAACAGTCTGGTCAGCCTCCGGAGCAACCAACTATATCTGCTGCCAGTTCTGCCGGGATCGATCAGAATTTCTCGGCATGCCTGTTCACCCTGAACTCAACCATGACAGCCTTGTCTGAAACAGTCAAAAGGCTTAATTCTGATCCCGGCCCTTCGACGAGCTCAAAAAAGGACGAAGCACCAACACTTGAAGATGCATACAAAGGTACTTTTTCACCTTGTAATTCGACATCTGATATTGATCGTTTGCGACATTTGGCCTCACAGACTCCTGGTGGTATTCCGGCAAGCCAGCTGCACCACCTTGATGTTGTGTCAGACTCTTTGAGGCATCAAATACAGTCTGGTCGGGACGTGAATTTGGCCTCTCTACTAATCCCGGGATTCGATCTCGATGCCAAAGATACTAAGGCTGATCCGCGTCTGAAGAAATCACTGACTATCGAACAATTTCGGATTGCCTTTGGGAAATATAAAAGAATAATGTGCCAAAAATGGCCTCATCGACATAACGAACTTACTGAATACGAGATAGACATAGGGAGAATCCACCAATTCTACGGAGAAAAATTCTATGAGTACCACCTAATGTTCTCAAGTAAATCGGCCGAAGCAGTAAAAATGAAGATACCTATCAGCTGGGCCATACGTGACACAGAGAATTTCCAGCTAATCTTGGGAGGAGTGAAGGCCAGACACTGCTTTCATTGTGGGTCTTCTCTGCATGAGTCTGATTTCTGCCCCAATAATGATCAGGTTAATGTCCAATCTCCCTTTTCTAGAGGGTCAAGTTTTGGTCAACAAAAGCGCGTCACTCCTTATCCTAAAAAAGATGTAGATCGCTTTGGAAGAAAAATCATTTCTCACAATGGCATTGAAATATGCAACAATTTCAATGGGGAGAAGGGATGTACCAGACGTGGTTGCCCTCGGTTTCATGGTTGCATATTGTACAAAAGCTCAAGCCACAGCCAAACAAAATGCCCTAGAAAAGGCTCTACTGAATTGAGCAAAAGAGCTTCCAAGCAAGATTGACTCATAGCAACCACTCCGATCAATATAAGTGCTTTGAAGTCAGAGCTAAAGTCACATCCTGATAGAAACTTTGCTGATTACCTTTTTAATGGTCTTACTTTTGGCTTTGATACCCTAGTTCATCCTTTTCCAATGACCAATAAAGTTTGTAAAAATCTACAGTCGGCGGTTAAGCAGCCTGATGAAGTTGACCGCCTCATAGAAAGTGAGCTCAAAAACAATTTTTTGGAAGGCCCTTTCGAACAACCCCCTTTTCAACATTATAGGGTTTCACCCATAGGTATTGCTGAACGAAAGTATTCAGACAAGAAAAGGCTCATTGTTGATTTATCTGCCCCACATAATGAATCTATGCATCAAAGTATCAATAGTTTAATTGACAAAGACCAATGCAGCCTAAGCTATGTAAGGGTAGATGATGCCATTCAAGCCATTAAACGATTAGGAAAAGGTGCCATTTTGTGCAAAACTGACATCTCAAATGCTTTCAAATTGCTCCCAATCAAGCCAGATCAAATGCCTTATTACATGATAAAGTGGAAAGGTCAATACTATGTCTACACCCGTCTTGTCTTTGGTAGCCGTTCATCTCCAAAAATCTTTGATAACCTGTCCCAAGCTATCTGTTGGATTGCGGAAAATAATTATGGCATTAAGATAATTTTTCATTTGTTAGATGATTTCCTGACAGTCCAAGAGCCCGGTAGTGATGGTGACCGCACTATGGCTTTAATCACTCTAATTTTCAGTAAATTGAAAGTACCAATTTCTCCTTCAAAGACAGTAGGACCCACAACTTGCCTAGAATACCTTGGTGTCATTTTAGACTCGGAAAAATTAGAGGCTAGGTTACCTGGGGACAAAATCTCTAGAATAATTGAATTCATATCTACACTCTTAAATAAAAAATCATGCACAAAAAGACAGCTCCTACAATTGCTTGGTCATTTTCAATTTGCATGCAAGGTCATCCTTCCAGGTAGAAGTTTTGTCTCTTACCTAATCAAACTTTCTACGACAGTCAAAGAATTACATCACTATGTCCACCTTAATAAAGAATGTAGAGAAGACTTTACAATGTGGCTGCAGTTTCTCAATTCTTGGAATGGCGTATCCATGTTTTATGAAGATGTCTTTACGTCATCAGAAGATATGCAATTATACACAGACGCAAGCTCAGAGTTAGGTTTTGCAGCATACTTCCAAGGACAGTGGTTCTGCGACCGATGGCCTCTTCAGATCCAGGGAAGTTCAATGGCCTTCCTAGAACTGTACCCTATAGTAGCTGCATCAGTCTCTTGGAGTAAACTGTGGACTTGTAAGAAGATCACCTTTTACTGTGACAATGAGGCTACAGTAAACATTCTAAATAAAGGACGCTCAAAGTGTTTAAAAATAATGGGTCTTATGAGAAAGTTAACTTGGTTAGCAGCGACAAACAATTTCACTTTTAAATCAAAACACATCCCAGGAAAGAGAAACATTATCGCAGACTCTCTCTCTCGATTTCAGATGGAAAGGTTCAGACAAGCAGCCCCAGGCGCCAATCTACTGCCAGACAAATGCCCGAGCATCCAGGATGTAATGTGGAACTCCAATCAGCAGTGAACGAAATGTGGAACACAGCTTTGAGTAACAACACAAGGAAAGTTTACGAGAGTGGTGTCGCGTGTTACAAACAGTTCATCAGGGACCAGTGTATAGATCATTCCTCGGACAGTGCGCCACCTACATCTGAAGACCTTCTGATTCTATTCATTGCTCACTGTCACAAAATTCTAAAGTTAAAGTATTCAACCATCAAACTCTATGTCTGTGGTTTGCGCTTCTTCTTCATCAGGCACGGACTGCTTCGCCTCTTGAATCAAAAACGGAACGAGTTCGCGCCTTTCTAATGTCAGTCAAAAGAAATCAACCAAAAACTAAGAGAGAAAGACTTCCGATCGACATTCACATACTAAGACAAATCGTAGATTATCTTAAAAAAGGATGTTTTGGACCATACGAAGATAGTCTAATGATAGCCTCATGCTGCCTTGCCTTCTTCGGCTTCTTAAGGTGTGGCGAGTTCACCGTAAACCAAAGCGAGCTCCAAGAACGGGAAAGTGTTCTACGCTTCGAAGATGTACAATTACTCTCTTCAAAACTTACTGTCTTCTTACAACGATCAAAAACGGATCCCTTTCGACAGGGTGTTGACATTCATGTGTACGCTACAAACAATGACGTGTGCCCAGTTGCAGCCATACATAATTACCTTAAGTTGAGATCGCGAGCAAAAAGTCCCGCTCTCTTCGTACTTCAAGATGGATCTCCGCTTTTCAGAGACAAATTCATAAGTAATCTAAAGTTTGTTTTAAAGTGTCTCGGATTCAATTATACAAAATACAACGGACATAGCCTCCGAATAGGCGCAGCTACTACTTGTTCAAAAATCAGACTCGAAGATCACTTGATAAAAACACTCGGCCGTTGGTCATCAGACTGTTATACCACCTACATACGCACAGACCAACAGACTATCAAGGATGCTCAACTTTCTATGTCCAATGTCATGCACACTAACCCTTTTCCAGACCCATTTCCGTGAAATTAAGCTTTGGACTCCCTTCTAATGCCAGCTATTGCACACTTCCTTGCAAATTACCAAAAATTATTATTTCCTTGGATAAAACTGTCTGGGAAAGGGTTAGTACAATTTCAGTAATTTCAATAGACGTAAGCTTATATATCATGTTTTTGTTCACCACAGTAGCACTCAGGCAATTCTCAGGATTTAGATTGTCATATACATATACCTGTATTCATCATGTCCATGAAAATACATTCAGGTAGCCTATGCTTCGGATCTGTCTAGACTAATGCTTATGCAGATCAAGAGGTGCGGGCGAGCCGTTTACAAAATGTGTCAGAGTGCACTAACTATTAGTTATTTCTAATTGCTGCATTATCAAAAAAAATATTTCTTGTTACATGTATAATTAAAATAGTATGCATATAGGGCCATAACTCCCAGATTTCCTGCAATTTGTAGTACAGTGTAATTATTGATCATGTATCAGCTGTGGTGGCCAAGAACAACCACAACAACAACAACAACAACAACAAATCTGTGTTAGCTTTACAAATTCTAAACTCCCTAGCAGTCAGTGCGTGACTGTCTTAAGTTCACCTGTTATTAGAGCGTAAGATGTTAACAAGTCTCAAACTTGTCAGTTGAAGCTTGTACTCTTCATCTACGAGTACATAAACACAAACTTTGTAAATAATTGCATATATAACTCATCGGTTGTAGAGGTGGAGTTGTATACAAACACTAAAAACAAAATACATAGTTTTAACATTTACCAAACCATTTATCGTAAGCTATACGAGCGAATTAATGACCTAATTAATTTATTCCCAAAAGAGGAAGTGTTTGTGTTGGGCCATTTATCAACAACAAGGAGTAAAGTGTTTGTATACGACTACACCTTTATAGCCGATGAGTTATACTATAGATTTGTCTGTAAAGCTACGACAGGAGGCCACCACAGATTTGTTTATTGCATTAACCTTATAGACTGTTATCTATTTCATGAGATATTACTCTTGGATCTACAGATCACTTGTTGCATTTCTGCCTTGTTTAGATACCATTCGTGTAATTAGTTATGTATCAATTTTTCACGCTTCAAAAATCACCGTCTACAAGGTTCCAGTCTATCATTTTTGTACAGCTAGGCTGACTTCCCTGTGCATTGTCGTTTGGTGACAGCTTTCTTACCATCTGTTTGTATCTGAGCTGGCCCATCCAGCTTATAATCCAGACTCTATGGTCAGATTCCCTGGCCACATGTATGATTTAAGGGGACAGACTGCCTGCAAAGTCATCTGTAGCTGGCCTCTCAGTGTTCGCCTAAGATCAGACAATAGTCCCTAGCGAAGTCACAAATTTAATAGACTAACATCAGTTTGATACACTGAAATTAATAGCAGGCTTTGGCGGCGGCGTCCTCGTCAATCCGAATGGACTATACCGGGTTGCCGTCGTCAGAGTCTGTCAGAGTCAATGACTCGTTTAGTCTGTCTCTACATACAAAAAATTGGTTATATATTCAGTAAATTACCGATACAATGTTTCATTCTCAGAAACTAATCTGTACATTATTACTTTTTCCAATAGAGATCTCTTATCAATTAATAGACAAAATTCCGGACAAACAATAGTATATCGTCGGTGTTGATCTAGAACGTCGCAACTACAGCTTTATTGAAGCTGTAGTTGAGAGATTTTACAACAGCACTGATGACTCTAAACATAAATTAAAGGAAAACCAGGTCTATTTAATTTTTGTAAGCATTACTAGTACGTAATGTATTGTTTTTATATGCAATTGTTTTCATGTTGTGTATTCAGGTATAATTGAGCAACGCAGGAACAGCTACTAAACAATTTCGTAAGCTTCAAATACTTCACGCCCTTTATATGCTAGATTTGATACATTCAGCATCAAACAATCTTGCTTTTTTTTTATATTACTTCCGGATCTGCTGCAATGAACTGATTAACTCAGCAGTAGGCACTCTCTCTCAACAACAACAACAACAACAACAACAACACAAAAGTGGCTGTCCCTGTGGTGTTCAATCATAAAAATATGTTAGCTAGTACTTTGTTTTCTTCCTAGTTGATATGTCATTGCTATCTATATACTCTTTGAAGCTTCAATCATATATTATTGTTTTAGCCTGTAATCATGCTTTATTTTGCTATCGCAAATTTGCCTTGTGCCTGCTATCGTAGGCATACATGCCCAGTCTGCTATCGTAGGCTCACTTGCTATCGCAAGCTACTCCGAGTTAGAACAACATACATCTACTCATCCCATTGCTATTTTACAATCACAGCCAGGCCTGCTATCGTAGGTCTCCTTGTGAACCAACAACAGCCCAATCCTATTTTACAGCGCATCAAGCCTGCTATCGCAGGTGTATCGCTATCATAAAATTAATCCCATTCTTTTATTGTACTCACTTGTCTCTGACTTGCTATCGCAGTACTTTTATGCGGCAAAAATTCATGGCTTCGACTATCACATGGACACGTGCCTGGCCTGCTATCGTAGGCACTCTTGCTATCGCAATCAAAAAATATATGGCACTGCCAAGCGTCATGCCTGCTATCGTAGGTTTGCTTGCTTTCATGGCTTAGAATATCACGGGACTCGTGCCTAGCCTGCTATCGTAGGCTTTCTTGCTATCGCAATGAAAATATCTGGCACTGCCAAGCGTCATACCCGCTATCATAGGTTTGTTTGCTATCGCAAGGCTCGGCTATCGCATTTACTCGTGTTGGCCTGCTATCGCAGCCTCCTTGCTATCGCAAGACACGCCTAACAACAAACTATCCTGCTATCGTAGGATGCCTGCTATATTATATTATGTGCCACCTACTGCTACTTATAATTGTTATTCAGCCTATCTTTGTATTGTATATCGGATAACCTTGCTACCGTAATTGCGGTGTCGTTCTTGAACCTGGCAACTTCAGCTCGATTGAAACTATAGTTGCAAGATTTTAAAACGACACCAACGGTTTGTCAATACATAACAGTAACCAAGTCTGTTTCTAGTCATATTCATTGCTATTGCAGTCAAGCTGCTTGGCAGTCTGCAGCCATTGCAATTTCTTTACCAGTTTCCTTGTAACCTTATACATGCATTAAGATATCTTTAGCAATTATGCTCAAACTAGTCATTTTACTGCAATTGGATCATACATAATATTTGATTTATATTCCTATTTTCAAATGTATGTTATTCTGTATATGTTTTGCTATACTTACCACTTCGTCCCATGTCATGTTTTCATGAATATCCATTGTATTGCTCAGTAATCACCAACCCTCCTTCTTGGGGGAGCAAACACCACGTTTAAGCTGGGTTTAAAAGATTTAAGAACCTTGAAACTTGGTGTTCTCTTTGGTCTAAGGCTTTCAACAAAGCCTTTACCCCCCAAGAAAGAGGGAGGCATGCTGGATCAGTCTCTACCAGACTTATACATAAAATTGTCTCTTTGTACAATGTTGCTTTCCATTTATGTCTGGTAGATTGAACCAGTGTTGCCAAATAAAATTATTAGTATAAATGATTCTTGATCTCTTCCTTTCTCGCCGATTTGTGAAGATGCGTTATAAATGGTAGTTTATGGAATAAACGTGGTTTATAAAGATCGAAACAAAGTCAATCCAGTCTGCCTACTTTCACTTTCGCTGTTCTATTTACATACGTCACGTGACACGCGAAAGCCATTCTTATTATAGAATCGAGTCACATGACTCATTCAGCCAATCGATAACGATTATCTAGTTGCATATATAATTAGTATCACGTGGTCTATTGTTTACAATTCCGCACTTCGATCTTCATGTTTTCTTTGTCTTCGTTCTTAAACCACCTTCCAGCCCCACCACTTCTCCTTACTGAGCAATGCCTACTGGTGTGATGATGCAGCATTTCTCCTACTTGCAGACGGGGGCTAAGGCTTTCAACAAAGCCTTTACCCCCCCAAGAAAGAGGGAGGCATGCTGGATCAGTCTCTACCAGACTTATACATAAAATTGTCTCTTTGTACAATGTTGCTTTCCATTTATGTCTGGTAGATTGAACCAGTGTTGCCAAATAAAATTATTAGTATAAATGATTCTTGATCTCTTCCTTTCTCGCCGATTTGTGAAGATGCGTTATAAATACAGAGAAAATGCTGAGTCGCATCAGACAATCTTTCTATTGGCCTGCGATGACTGACAGCATCAAAAAGTACATTATACAGTGTGATGCCTGTTCAAGTCGCAAGCTAAATAAGCCAACAAAAGCCCCGTTAGGACAGGATTTAGTTGGTGAACCTATGGAAAAGGTGTCCTTGGACCTCTTAGGTCCACTGCCCTGTACAGAAAATGGAAATCGTTTTGTCCTCGTAATAAACGATTGTTTTACCAAATGGTGTGAAGCTGTTGCGCTCCCAGATCAGGAAGCAAGGACTATAGCCGATGCGTTTGTGAACAATTTCGTGGTCCGATTTGGTGCTCCAATGACTCTCCTTTCAGACTGTGGGACAAATTTTGACTCTAAATTATTCAAAGAAATTTGCGAGATTTTGGAAATTAGAAAGGTGAAAACTTCCGTAAATCGTCCACAAGCGAACGGTGTTACAGAGCGCATGAATCGTTGTATAGCAGACATGTTGTCTATGTACTGCAGAGATGAACAAAAACTATGGGACCGCTATCTACCCCAGGTCATGATGGCCTATAGAGCCTCAGTACACTAGTACTGGTTACTCACCGAATATGATGACACTTGGTAAGGAGATACGACTACCGGTATCAGCTATCATCGGTCTACCCCCTCAGTGTACCTCTGTTCCAACAGATCAACATGTGATTCAAATACAATCGAACTTGACGCGTGCTAATCAGTTAGCTAGACAATCCCTGAAACGAAATGCTATATATAGAACGACATATTATAACCAAAAATCAAAGGAAAGAGCTTTCGCGAAAAACGAACTAGTCTGGCTATATGATCCGTCGCGGAAAGTAGGTGTTTGTACAAAGTTAGCTCCGAAATGGAAAGGGCCATGTGTTATAACTGCAAAAATTGACGACACTACTTACGTTGTTCAAAGGTCGAGTAGGTCAAAACCTAGTATATACCATATAGACAAAATGAGGCCTTATCAAGGAATTGCGAATCTGAAATGGATTCAAAAGCTTTTGAAACAAATATAATTTTATTCTTACCCCAATTAGTGTGCAGTCCAGTTGTCTTTTGAAGTCTTTCTGGAAAATAATAGTAATAACATAATTATAACATAGTTTAAGTATTTTAGCTTACAGTTGGTATTCTATGGTCTGGCAACATTATTAATTTACTTTATGCGATTGAAATCAGTTTACTTAAAGTTTTATGTATATGACACTTTGAAATGACATTGTACGGGTCGAACTATGGAGAGTTCGTGGTGAAGTAGAAGTGATTTGGCCGATCATTGTCTACGCTGTTGTTTCCGTTATGATGGTTAAAGCGCGCAGCCAGGCATAATGGATGGGTTTCTCAAAAGTGGCAGGAGGTTTAACATATCTCCATTAACTTGGAAATTACCGAAACTTGTCATGGAGTGAGGAACATTTTTTTGTCTTTGTCGTCTCAGGGTTCTTTGTTGTAAACTTTAGACGGTATACTGGTTTTAATCTGAAATGAGAGGTCAACAGTGAATCTTTCGAACTTTAGGGTCTATTAATTGTGTTTTTCAGACGATGGCTTACCAATGCTGGACTTGTGGTTCGGAACAAAACAGTAAAAAGTTTTTAAAGAACCATGTGGCCACCGAGCACAAGCATTTATCCGTTATCTGTCCCTACTGCTACCCCAAGGAAACTACCCTGGGCAGAATTAGTGATTTGAAGAAACATGTGGAGAAAAAACACCCAAATATATACGACTCTCTACATAAGTCATTCTTTACTGAAGGGAATGGGTTCTACTTGTGCCATAACCCGCAGGAGTATGTCAGGCACGTTTCGCCAACTCAACCCTATTCAGACGAGGCTAGGCAAGCCATGGAGGCCCTGAAGCTAGTTATTCCAGCTCTGAACGCTCCTTCCAGAGAACTTCAACTATGGGAATCTGGGTGGTTGCAAGCGGTAGGCACGCCGTTGAGGGATGACAGTGTTAGTCACAGTAGTCCTCATGTTGTAGATGAGTGCGGAAATCAGTTAATTGCAACAAAAGTTACACCTGGTTATTCCCCCAGCAGACCAGAAATGCTGGAACTCACAGATGATATTGTCTTTTTTGACAGTAGTGCATTAGAATGCATTGTTAGTGACAATGATCTAATGTACTATGTCAAACTTCTAACAAGACCTAGTCTCTACCAGAATGTGATCGGTGTACCACCATCACATTATGGTAACAATCGCAGACAAGTCCGAGGTCAGGACTACTATGAAATGAGTTCTAAAGTAGCATCCACCTTTAATATTTGCCAGTTTAATGTTGGAGAAATTTATCTTATCTCCCCAATTTCTGTGAAGGCCGTTTCACTGTTATACTCGGGCTGTATGCCTTTGTTTCCCCCAGCTTTGAGGGATTGGAGCATTCCTGAATGTCAAGTGACATTCAAGAATGAATCAACCCAGCAAACTGTGGTCTGGCCCCCACAGAATTGGACTTCTTTCACACCTGAGAACAAACGTTTAGTTTTCATGGCTGCTGTACTTAAATTGGATGAGGGTAATGATGGCTTACCAACTTCAGATGAGTTTGAGATTTTTGATAAGTATAATTTCCTTAGACTCCCAGGGACTTTGCAAAAGAACCAAACAGCTCGTATGAGATATTTGAACTTTTACGCAGTTCGGGACTATTTGAAAACCAAGGCGAACGTAGCGCTTGCAGAAATGCTCACCAGTCAAGGTCATCTGCGGAAACCAGGTATTGTTGACGGATATCTGGGGTTGATAAGCCATATTCCCATTAGAATGTAATTAATTCATTACTCACTTTGTATTTTCGTAGACATCACATTTTTTCTTCATGTTGTCACAATCATCATCATCATCATCATCAATGTTTAAAGGTTTTATTCTTTTTAAGTGGGGGTGAATGTAAGAGAATAGGTACCCCACCCACCAGTTTTCCATTGCCAGGAATTGTGTCAATTCCTGGCCTTGGTCATTCTACTTTATTGCAGCTTTATTGAGTGATATTTTGTTACTGATGGGTTTTTAGGCATTTTCTGCACATTTCTAAGACAAGTCCTACCTACCTAACTCCTACAATCAGTCTACGTAGCCTATTTACTGTTTTGGTAAATTCAGCCATTTTGGATTATCTCCCTTTGACCTAAACTTAATTCTACAATATTGTCAACACTAACTAACTACAGAGTGCCTCTTATGGTTAAAAACATGCTATTCTGTCTAAAGTTTGTCTTTGCAGGAATGGATTTTCTTGGAGTATTATTTGGTATTAAATGTGTAATTCAATTCCTGGCTCTGACCTTGGAAGTTTGGAAGGAGGGAAAGTTTGAATCCTTTCCACCTTCCCACTTCAAGGGTCTTAATCTCCTTTATCAGAGTCATTTGCCTTTAATGTAGGGTATCAAAAGTTAGCTTATTATGTGTATTTTCTAATTATTCATATGATGATTCCATATCTTTTTCATGTTAAGAGTAATTGTAGGTGACAGGATTTGCTCCTGGCAACATGGCCGAAATGGCCAGGAATTGTCTGTTTGCAGCCAGGATTCCTGGACTGCCAGGAACGTGTTGATTGGCTCAGTGACACCTTCCATTACCTGTGATTGGTTAATGAGGGTGTAACCTAGGTGATCAAAAGTCTATATAAGGGGTAAATCCTGGCACTTGATTTAGTTTGATTATCAGAGTCGTTGATGTAACATCAGATCTTTTGGGACAATCTTCAAAATTACAAATTCTTAAATAGCCTAAACAAATTAAAAGGTAACTTAGTACTAACCTGAGGCTTTTTCTATTTACTTATCCATCTGAACAACTGTGAAAAGAATCTAAAGAAAATCCCACATTGTTTACAATATATATGAAAGAGATAGGTACAGAACTAACCACAACAAGCACTGACTCCATAACCCGAGATTACGACAGGGCGCCTAGCTATCCATATCATACACATCAATACATAGAAGCATCCAAAACCTCAATAGAGGAATTTTCAACTGTCTATTATATATGATGTAATTTTATGGATAACATATCTACGGGTTAGGATATTTACATACAACTCTCAGTTTGTATCTACAACGGATAGGCGCCATATTTATATGGTCTATTATCTATCATTGTGACACATTCAATCATTTATAAGCGTACGAGAAAGATGCTGGATCTATAAGATTCAAAATTGCGTTATTTGTTATATATATTATTAAAGGGAGATAATTGAAGCAATATATATATGAATCTTCTAATAACAATTTTGTCGTCTGCAACAGCTTTAATACTGAAATACCGTAAATGTTTGCTGTTTGGAAAAGGGTTAAAGAGAAAAACACATATCATCCGAAGTAAGCTTAAGTTTTCTTTTATATAAAAACAGTTTTTTTTGGCGTATTAAGATATATCTTTCACTTTCTAAAAATCCTTAGAGCATACTTTCTTCAAAATGCAATGTATCGACCTGAAAAGTCAACACACGTGTCGATTAAAAAAGGCAACCTCTACAAAAGTCCAAATAGCGGTCTTAGATTTTGTTATGCATGTCCCCATTTCGCACAAGTGTTTCTTAGATTATATGAGCCGCAAAGCAAGAAAAGGTGTCTTCGGGAGTCTGACGTCATTTCGAGTTATGACGTTGTGGAGTATCTAAACATAATCTCGGTTTTTTACTCGAGCAGACTATGATCGATACAAAAAAATGCATATGTGTTGACACAGATTTTTTATCAACATATAGATCTACTTGTAACACATTCTCCACTAAGTAACGAACGTATGAAGATAAGCTTCTAGTACTTTAGATAAAATTGTTTTCTTAATTTGCTAGTAGGAGGACCTTTCCCGTAAAATTCGATTGATCCGTCGAAAACCTGACTACGAAAACACAAACTAAATCACAAATTCTTTCGATTTTAGACAATCGCAGACGCACATTTTTGCTTTAATTTGGTTATTATATGGTCTTTATCGAGAATGGATGGGATAGTTTACGGTTTTATCCTTTAAATCATGCAATATTTGTTTGCCAGTTTAACTAACGGCAGTGTCAACAAAACATAATCTTACCCAAAGGTGTCACTCAATTATTTTCAAGTTGGGGTAAAATTATTATCATCCATGATTCTTATTAAGCAGTACTTAGCTCATTACAAAGGTCTTACCCAAATAAAGAACATAATTTGTGACCCAAATTCTTCATCTATCCAATCCATAACAGGAAATGACAAGATGAATGCGCACTGTGTTTACATCAATTTAGTGAAGTAATTGAATACATTTCTGTCTGTAACTTTGGTTGATTTATTATACTTTTGTTTCCAAATTAATCTAATTATGCTATTGTTAAGTTATTAGTTGATTTTTGTCTAAGGTGACATTATATCTGATGCATATTTTTTTTTTTATTTCAGGTTTGTCTCAATACAAATATTCACCCTGTTTGGATTGTGTCTTGCATGTGTTATCGCCTCACCAAGATTGGCGGTATGTTTGCTTGTTGATAGAATTCTGATTATCATTACACTGGTGTCAATAAATATAATGATGAAATTGTACTTGCATTGCATACTCATCTTTTGATGGTTTGTTCCCCTCCAAAGAAAATAGACGCAAAGAATTCTGCCTTATCTACAAACCATTTTTCTTGATTTTTGCACTCATTAACCTCACTGTGACCGTAAATACAAAAATCACGCTGGGCATCCAACCAAATCTTGTTTGTAATAGTCTAAGGAACAATTCTAGCATGGATGCTGTGCATTAACAAAGAATGTCAACAGGAGTTATCGTAGGGTTCATAGTTCGTCGACACAAAAAAAGTGTTTATCCGCACAGCCAATTCAAGTAATTATACATCAAATCCAAGCCTGAGCATGACACCTGTAAAGCCTTCCGGCAACCATAGAACATACGGGGATATAATAACTATGTTAAGATTGGTATGAGGTTTTGTCAGTAATTCCTTTGACTAAATGACGAAAGCATTTGCTTGTCAACAAAGAACACAATATGACTTAGCTAAGGAAAACTCTATGATAATCAATTAATAAGCATAGCATGATAAAACCTAAATAAATTGTATCTTCTCAGCCAAGTTGGCACCAGAAAAAGACTATGCCGAAGAAATTAGCGCAAGAAATAAAAGTGGGAGGTGGTTGGGGTAGAAGGCGGTCAAGAAAATGTGTTCTCCCAAATTTTTCACGTTTAGGTTTCGAACATAGAAGAAGCTATATTGATTTGATCGGCTTAATAGGGATGGTGCTATTCATTCATTGGTCAGAACCATTTCACACCCTTCATATCATTAAATTAATCACCAGCACTAAGTGTATTTGCTACACTATAAATCATCAAAACTATCAGAGAATTTGCTTGCAGATGAAAACATTTACATGTATTCTAAATACATTCCCTTTATCCGCACAGCCAATTCAAGTAATTATACATCCAATCCAAGCCTGAGTATGACGCCTACATAGCCTTCCGGCAACCATAGAACATACGGGAATATAGTAACTAAGTTAAGATTGATATGAGGTTTTGTCATGTTTTTCCTTTGACTAAATGGCGAAAGCATTTGCTTGACAACAAAGCAGACAATATGACTTAGCTAAGGGAAAACTCTGTGACAATCAATTAATAAGCATAACATGATAAAACCTTGATAAATAGCATAAATAGCATCTTCCAAGCCAAGTATTCACAAAACGCAGTTAGCGCCAGAAAAAAGGCAAAAAAAAAGAACACAATATGACTTAGCTATGGGGAATCCTTATGATAATCAATTAATAAGCATAACATGATAAAACCTAAATGAATAGCATCTTCCCAGCCAAGTATTCACAAAACGCAGTTGGCGCCAGAAAAAAAGACTATACCGATGAAATTGTTGCCAGAAACAAAAGTGGGAGGTGGTTAGGGTAGAAGTCGGTCTAGAAAATGTGTTCTCACAAAATTATCACGTTTAGTTTTCGAACATAGAAGAAGCTAGACTGATTTGATTGGCTTAATCGGGATGGTGCTATTCATTCATTGGTCAGAACCATTACACACCCTTTATATCATTAAATCGATCACCAGCACTAAGTGTATTTGCTACACTATAAATCAACAAAACTATCAGAGAATTTGCTTGCAGATAAAAACATTTATTTTAAATGAATTCCCTTTATCCGCACAGCCAATTCAAGTAATTATACACCCAATCCAAGCCTGAGTATGACGCCTATATAGCCTTCCGGCAACCATAGAACATACGGGAATATAGTAACTAAGTTAAGATTGATATGAGGTTTTGTCATGTTTTTCCTTTGACTAAATGACGAAAGCATTTGCTTGACAACAAAGAAGACAATATGACTTAGCTAAGGGAAAACTCTATGATAATCAATAAATAAGCATAACATGATAAAACCTTAATAAATGGCATAAATAACATCTTCCAAGCCAAGTATTAACAAAACGCAGTCGGCGCCAGAAAAAAGGGTAAAAAGAACACAATATGACTTAGCTAAGGGGAAACTCTATGATAATCAATTAATAAGCATAACATGATAAAACCTAAATAAATAGCATCTTCCCAGCCAAGTATTCACAAAACGCAGTTGGCGCCAGGAAAAAAGACTATGCCGAAGAAATTAGCGCAAGAAATAAAAGTGGGAGGTGGTTAGGGTAGAAGGCGGTCAAGAAAATTTGTTCTCCCAAAATTTTCACGTTTAGGTTTCGAACATAGAAGAAACTATACTGATTTGATTGGCTTAATCGGGATGGTGCTATTCATTCATTGGTCAGAACCTTTACACACTCTTCATATCATTAAATCGATCACCAGCACTAAATGTATTTGCTACACTATAAATCATCAAAACTATCAGAGAATTTCCTTGCAGATGAAAACATTTATTTTGAATAAATTCCCTTTATCCGCACAGCCAATTCAAGTAATTATACATCCAATCCAAGCCTGAGTATGACGCCTACATAGCCTTCCGGCAACCATAGAACATACGGGAATATAATAACTAAGTTAAGATTGGTATGAGGTTTTGTCATGTTTTTCCTTTGACTAAATGACGAAAGTATTTGCTTGACAACAAAGAAGACAATATGATTTAGCTAAGGGAAAACTCTATGATAATCAATTAATAAGCATAAAGTGATAAAACCTTAACAAATAGCATAAATAGCATCTTCCAAGCCAAGTATTCACAAAACGCAGTTGGCGCAAAAAAAAAGGCAAAGAAGAACACAATATGACTTAGCTAAGGGGAAACTCTATGATAATCAATTAATAAGCATAACATGATAAAACCTAAATAAATAGCATCTTCCCAGCCAAGTAATCACAAAACGCAGTTGGCGCCAGAAAAAAGACTATGCCGAAGAAATTGGCGCAGGAAATTAAAGTGGGAGGTTGGGGTAGAAGGCGGTCTAGAAAATTTGTTCTCCCAAAATTTTCACGTTTAGGTTTCGAACAAAGAAGAAGCTAGACTGATTTAATTGGCTTAATCGGGATGGTGATATTCATTCATTGGTCACAACCTTTACACACCATTTATATCATTAAATCGATCACCAGCACTAAGTGTATTTGCTACACTATAAATCAACAAAACTGTCAGAGAATTTGCTTGCAGATAAAAACATTTATTTTATATAAATTCCCTTTATCAGCACAGCCAATTCAAGTAATTATACATCCAATCCAAGCCTGAGTATGACGCCTATATAGCCTTCCGGCAAACATAATACATACGGAATAAAATAACTAAGTTAAGATTGGTATGAGGTTTTGTCATTTATTCCTTTGACTAAATGACGAAATCATTTGCTTGACAACAAAGAATACAATATGACTTAGCTTAGGTAAAACTCTGAGACAATCAATTAATAAGCATAACATGATAAAACCTAAATGAATAGCATCTTCCCGGCCAAGTAATCACAAAACGCAGCTGGCGCCAGAAAAAAGGCCACAAGCATGGACTTACTCTCATGCGTAACATGAGATTAAGAACATGCATCGCCAACATATTTTGTTAGACCCTCTAAACATTATTGTCGATAATATAATTTTGAAAATGTCTGGTATAAACATGCAGCCGTTCGCCACACTTTGTTCTGGAAAACGGTTTGGATATTCTGACTATATGATTGTAGAGATCCTCCCGACTGTGCTTGGAAAGGTTATACTGAAAAACGAAGAGAAAGTAATTGCTGTAAAATGTGAACAAACATAAGATTTATGGTATTAACTAGAATTTTTCTTTCACGGCATTTATATGAATAATTCATATTTTTGATGTCGTTTACATTCGCAGAAGCACAAGAAATACGTTAATGCCCGAGTGCGGAGCACTAGGCTTACTTTAGTATATCGTAGGCCTCTTTCAAAGTCAACGACAAAAAATTGACGCTATTATTGCATAAAATATGAAGAATCGGAGCAATAACATAGTGTAGGAGCGTAAGTGAATGATCACTTTCAACTGAGTGATAACTTGGGTGTCTGTACAACGAGAAAATGTCACTTGCGTTCGCGGTTTGGTAGTTTTTGTTGTATACACACTTGTCTAATGATGTTTCTCCCATGAATTTATTGTACAATCACCTAAAAGCGATTTGTAATGTCACTTTCCTATTTTTCACACGCACTTAACTACCAACAAAATCACAAAATTACCATTGATATTCTTTTAATTGTTTACCAACGTTCCACCTGATAGGCTACTTCGTTTGCCTATAATTCGAAATTCATATTGATGTTATTAACGAATTCATGCCACGAAATTCATTACTGTTAACTCAGCTTGTTGTAGGCCCATAGGAACAGGGGTACTAGGGGCTAGAGGGGTCTAAGCTCCCCGAAAAATGGCAAAAAAATGCTGAGTTTTCCTTATTTTACACTGAAAATTCAGGAATAGCCCTTTTAGCCCACCCCCCCCCAATTTTCAGACACAGGGGCTTTAGCCCCTTCAATATAAAATTACTTCGTACGGGCTTGTATTGTCCATGGAAAATGTCACGTGACTATCCCGCGTGACGTTTTGGTTACGTACATACGTTCACTTAAGTATACTTTTTTCTCTCTAATTTCTCGGCTTATAGTCAACGTATTGGTGTATCGTACGCGCTTTTGATAGCGCCATCCACAGTGTTACAATTTTAAGATTCTTATACGCACTTTAAACCATTATGTATGCCACAATGACATCTCATTTCAGTGCATAATTGTGTGTTTGCATGCGTTTGTTATTTCAGATTTCATTTCACATGTCGCAGCTTTAGCTTTTATTATCATAAATTACACGCATGGGGTTTTTAGATAACAATTTAGCAATATTTTCTTGTAAACCTGTTATATCTGTGTACTATTTGATTAATACACGCCTTTTTGAAGAAATTTACTCTGTAAACGATATATGAACAAATTTCGAATAAAGGTCAGTGCAAGCCCAAATGAAACCCGTAATAGGTCAAATTATATAACAGTAGTTATGTTTGGCTAGAGTAAAAATAATCGTTTTGGGATTTCAGAGTGTAATGCGAGATGGGCCCCTAATTGATCCCTGTCAGATGTTGATATCAGTAAACGCCGGCTGTTGATCAAATTTACAAAGATTGGGACTTAAATAAACTTTTAACTATTGACTTTTTCACGTGAGAGGGGTGATGTGATTACCGTTTTGTGTCGTGTTTTGTGCTTTACGTGACGGGGCGCCAGGCAAAGATACGACATGGCATATATCTTCCATCATAGTTTAAGAACTTCATTTAAATTAATGAAGACTAAACAAAATTGTGCTTGGTCTTCAATCTGTTTAAAAGGGTGTTGTTTAAAAGATCCATCGTTTACAGAATGTGTCTTATTTACCTTGTTCAAACCAATTCTAAATTGGTTACATGTTAACAAAATTGTTGTAATTTCTATTGTCTTTGTTTTTGTTGGCGTTTACATAATTCTCCTCCGTATTTTGTTAAAAGTCGAGATAATGGAATAGTTCTATTGAAAAGGCACTATATACTACAACATATCATTTGTCAAAAATAGCAAATGACTGGGTCATTGTAGTAGAGAATATCTTAACGGAAAATAAGGGAATCGTAATTATTAGCAATGTTTTGATTTCTAACAAACTATTCCGAACACCAAAGCAAAGTTTTGTAAGGAAACGAATTTAAGTACACAAGCTCTGTATTGTATCTATAACCTTTTTATCATACGATAGCAAACACGTTTTGAACAGTTATAATTCATGTTGAAATAAGAAGACATTTACCAGGTCAGCCTTTTCATACCATTATGAGAAAAAACGAAAATTTTGGCCAAACAACTTCATAGTGGTATATCACGAGATACATTAATTGCAGAGACCCTTCGATAATATTTTAATAGCCTATGCAACAGATTAGAAAATCAAGTAGAGAATACTGAATGTTTCTTTGCTTCAAGTCGAATACAAATTGATCAAGTATTAATGCAGCTATTGAAGATTTTCTGAAAATTGCGTCACGCGATACCTCGTCGTATTTTTTCTCCCTTTCCCTACATTTTCCCCTCCGCTTGTTTTAAGGGCAAACATAAAGTCATTTAATATTCCTGTCAAATATAATCTTAAACAAGGTAAAAACGCATTTATTACAATCAACATGCCACATATGTAACTCAAGCCGTTGTACAAAAATATACATTGCTTGTCAAGCTATTGTACAGTATTTGTCAAGATATTGAACTGAAAATTATTATTTTCAAACGGTGAGTATTGGAAGTTTTAGCCATTGTCCTAACCAAATAGTTATATCTGTCTCAAGACATACATATGCTTGAGTTGTGAATGAAAGTTTTGCCGAGAAAGAACTTCAGTATCGATTTATCCGAGTAGAAACTGCGACTCTTATCCGCTAAATCATCCATTTTACTTCATGCCCAAGTAAATCGGGCCTGAAAATGGTTAAAATCTAGAACCAATGACACCGGTCGCTCTAAAAATAATTTATGGAATAATAAACCAAGAGCTCGGTACAATTATCTGACAACAGTTTGGTGTTTATCTAGAATTTTTTTTTATAAATTCTTACCATTATCAACCGCCGATGTTTACCAAGTTGCACTTTCTCGATGTACAGACACTCAAGTTATCGCTCAAAACCAAGTCAACACCCACTTCCGCTCCTACAATGTGAATAACGTACAGAAATGTGATGAAAATGACGAAATGTGTCGAAAACGGTGATACGGCGCAACCGGAAATGTAATAGATTTCCCGGTATTTAGCCAGGAATTCAAAATAAATTCAGGTTGGCATTGTAAAGGTCGTCTTCTTCACTTCGCTTCAACTCAATTTTCATTATTCTTTTTTCCTTTAAAAACGAACAAGTGCGTGAATTGAAATTGCTCAAATGGGGTGTGAGCATAACGAATAAAGCTATAGATATGGAAATACAGAGTGTCCCCCCAAAAAAACGGAACCCTATTTCAAAGTCGAATATTTTAAAGCGAAAGCATAGAATCTAATTTTTGAATTTGTGGTACTAAAGATACATTATTTTTGCATATGTGTTCTAAATTTCACTTAAAAATATGCACTGGTTCAAAAGTTATATGAAGTTTATGAAGACACTAAAAACCGTTTTAACTTTTTTGTTCGTAAAAGCGCACTGACGGTCAACTGTTGAGTTCCTTACTGTTGTACAAGTACCTACCAATTTTCTCAAAATTTATTAATATAAAAGTGCCGCATGAGCAAATTAAGTCCGTAAGGTGGTTGTTTGAAATAATTTTAACCCTTTCCCAAACCACAAAAATTTAGGGTGGACTGGATTGAAAGCTGTTGCTGATGACAAAATTGACGCTGATAAAGACAGAATTTGCGTAAAATAATGCACAGAAAATATAGAGGCAAAAGGAGAAAATGCTGGTGACCATTATTTTCTTCTTTTGTCGAAATACTTTCTCAAGCTAATTCTCTCATGGATGTCAAAACCAGGTCTTGTTTGGGAAAGGGTTAAAGTACGATGTACTTGGCATTTGAGCGCTGGCCGGCATGTTGTAGAGTAACTGCATATGATTACATGTATTATGAATCTTTGATACACTTTGATATTTTATTTGTATTCATTTTTTCTTTTGATTACACCGCATCTCTACTGTAACAGTTTATTTATTAGCGGTAAAGATGAAACAAATATGTACTATTGTAAGTGAAATGTTTCAATATCACTTTTGCATTGTATTAAACAATTGTGAAGAGTCAAGTGTAGGCGCGCGCTGTGAACAGACATATCGATATCGTGTTAAAATGGTTTTCCGGGTGCATTCATTTGAATGCCAATATTTTCAAAACTAATGAACATTTTTCAATCAAATTTTAAGTGCTGATAGAAAACTGTTGTTTCTATTGCATATTTAAATTTTGTGGAGACATATCACTTAATACATGAGCAATTCACTTTCAAAAATGGGTTCTGTTTTTATTGGGACACCCTGTACATTAAAGATCTTCAGTGAAAAGCTATTGTGCGTGTTATATGATGGTTGCTATTGAGAAAGTGTTGCATACATGTAGCAACCGTTGTTGAGCTATTTAAATCTTGCATTGGCTCAAACCGTGGAAAAGTTTCATGCTTTCTTCATTATCTGAGCATTTTCTGCGCCAATCGCCTTGACTAATCGGAAATAAACGAAACGTTATCAACGAAAAAACAAACCTCTCGAAATGCTTTGTAAACTTGAACCATATGTGGCTTTCCTTTAACGTCACGATACTTTCCACCATATCCATGGAGCACCTTAATGCCAGTAGTATTCAGCGTAGCGTCACAATGTTTGTCTGATTCACAAAATTCTCCTCGGTGATTCCAAACACAGTCCATCACGTAAACGGCATCTTGTGAATATAACAAAAAACCCGAAAGTAATCATAGTCCGGTTACGATACTATGGCATATGTTTACAGGCAATCAGGGGCAAAGCGTTCTCTATTATAGGGTTAATTTACGTTTTTGAGGTCGTTAACATTCGCTGAGGCCCAACAAATACGTTAACGCCTGAGTGAGAAGCACGAGGGTCGTTTTCGTATTTTGCGGGCCCCTGCGAATGTTAACGACCGAAAAGAACGTGAATTGACGCTTTTATTGCATAAAAGCATAAAATTCCAATGATTACTTACCCCAAACCCCTTGATATTTGCGAAAAAACGAACCGAGGTGAGATAAGAAAATGTCCGCCATTGTTGTATTGTTCTGATAACGGACTGAAAACACACATTTTATGCAATAATTTGGAATAAAAATCTTGTATGTGCTTATTTGAGTTTTCAGGTGTTAGACGATTACAAGATTGGAACCAACGCATGTAGAATTAGAGTAGCTTAATCTTTTCACAGTTGATCTTTTTACTCTAGTGTTAATTGCTTTGATAAACATTGGAGTGGAACCTGGTTTAATCGTCCCTTTTAGAAATGATTTTTTGAAAAAATTGCGACCTCATTCCTTCCTGAGCGTATTGTACACGAATCCGTTCTTTTTTAAGATCCATTTTATCGTCTTTCAACTTTAAACTTCTATGGCCATATCGCGGCGGCCGAAGCACATAACTAAGGGTTCCTGGTATATCACTGACCAAAACTTCAAACATATTAGATCCGTGCCTCCAACTGCATTGTTTATTATATGGTCCGCTTCCATGGGTAAGAGATAATGACTTGTCAAATGTCAGAAAATGCCAGTGAGTATATTGGACAAGCCTGGGTTCCCACTATGGACCACATGATTGAAACACGTTACGGACTAGGTTATCTGGGCTCGAAAACTTTAAAAAAGAGAATGCTATATAGTTTCTGATTTAGGGGAGATCGATGCGAATGTACTCTCTTTCCAGCGCTTAAGGTAGAATATGACTATAGCATAAATTTTTAATTGCGTTGCCATGACGTCGTGAACAAGACGTCTTTTCGCGGTTTTTCGGAGTATACACCCTTCGTTTAAATGACTCGCTGTGAATTCATTGTTAGAACATTATTCAAATTATTTTGCCAAATAAAGGACACTGGTTGACGTTCTTACTAATGCCTACATATTTTGTATAACTTAACAATTGAGCGAAAAGTCTACAGTTTTAGCACAGGTTTTCAATGAAATTTTCGACAGGTTTCACTCAACACAAATTTAAATAAAATTGATCCGATAAATTTCTATACTTTTTCAATATGTTTATATTTATTGTAACAGGAAGTGACATTTTAGAAAAAATATCGTACAGAATTAAGAAATTCAAGTTTTGGATTTATTGCTTTGGCGTGAATTAAGTGTGTCATTTCAAATTTAACGGCCATTAAGTACAATTGCAGACTAGATCTATCTATTAAATTACACGTTGTTATCTCCCTTTCATTATAAATCACGCAATTCTGTATCTTGTAGATCTATCGGCTTTTCCAGATTGCGTAAATGGGTAAATGTATTACAAAGGAATAGAGAATAGAGATATAGACCGTAATGACTTCTATTCGTTGTAGATACAATATATGAGTGTCGTATCCAGACCATTAGAAATGTAAGTGGTTATTTGATGTAGTATATAATTGAGAAATGAATACTCTTTTTGTGGGGACAAGGGTTTCCTCTGTTTTTCTATGTTAGGTGCCATTTGCTAGGCGATGTTGCCGTACTTTATGATCATTGAGTTAAGCGACTCCATAACCCGAGATTACGACACAACGCCTAGCTATTCATATCACACACATCAATACATAGAAGAATCACAGCCGCAATAGAGGGATTTCCATTTTTCTATTATATATGATGTACTTTTATGAATAACATTTCTACGGGTTAGGATATTTACATACAACTCTCAGTTTGTATCTGCAACGGCTAGGCGTCATATTAATATGGTCTATTTTCTATCTTTGGACACATTCAATCATTTATAAGAACTCCAATGTCTTTACGTTGTAAAAAATCCCCTAATCTTTCATGGTGAATGGAGTTGAAATCTTTTTTTTTTAAATCTACGAATAAAAAATAAAATCTACCACCTTTTTTTATACATACTTTTGTGTCAGAGACTGAAAAGTGAATATATTGTCAAAAGACTGCATTTTATCCTAAATCCGACTGTGGCTTCTTTTAAAACATTGTTTCTTTTAGCCCATGTAGACAGTCTACTTGTTAAAATATCTAAAAACCTTACATATACTATCTATAAGAGAAACTCCTCTGTAGTTATTAGGATTATTTGTTGGTCCACTACATGCAATGGAACTGTAATACTTGTACACCAGTCTAAATTGTCTTGCATCATAGATTCTGTTAAAGTGTTCAGTTAAATAATCAGCTATTATGGCAATATAATGCCACTTGTATGCTTGAAAAACTCAATAGCTAGACCATCAGGTCCAAAGGAGCGATAAGACTTAATTTTTAAATACTTAAAGTGTTACATTCATGTACAATAGTAGAGAGTAAATTATTCTCATTATCAATATTTGAAGGTTTATATAAGTCATTTTAAAAATGTTCAAAGCAAGCGGTATTACAAACAGAAGATTGTTTGTCATTCCTTTTGGTATTTTTGCGTATGCGATTCCAGAAGGATTTGACATTTTTGCGTGATTTAACAAGATTAAATTGTCTATTGTCGAGTTCAAACATGACGCGAGGTTTCTTACATTTTACTTTAACCCTTTCCCAAACAACACAATTCTAGGGTGCTCCAAATTGAAAGCTGCTGCAGACAACAAAATAAAGATTGAAAACCACTGGATTCGTGTAAAATATGGCATAGAAAATATTGAGGCAAAAGGAGAAACTGCTGGTTATCAGAAGTTTCTTCTTTTGCAGCATGATTCCCCAAACCTATTCTATTAGGGACGTCAAAACCAAGTCTTGTTTGGGAAAGGTTAAGTCTATTTCTCATTGTTTTAAAGCGCAAAAAGTCACAGTTTTCATTAGTGTTTCGATATCTTTTCACTTTTGACTGTTTCAATCTCTGACATTCATTTTTTCACGAATCATGTGTTTGGTATAAATTATTGCATTTTCTTCCAGTTTTTATTTTCATACATTTAGCACAATTATAATAACAAGTTTTGAACATCGTGAGATTAAGCTCAATATTCGTTGGTGAAAATATATCTGAACTTATGAAATTTGTGTAATGTTCTGAAAATACTTAGATTACAAAAAAAACGTTACTGTATGTGTATGAGTATTCACCTAAGACTATCGGCCCACGAGTAAGTGTTTGCGCATATATTGCCCTAAAATATTGGATTTTGAAAACGTATATCGTCGTTGTAAATGCAAAACCTCGTATCTCGGTTTTGGAAAAATTCAAAGGGGGGAAAAAAGGTGTAGTAACTTTTCCCAAACTGAAATGTCTTACTTGAAATTTGGACATATTGTTCACAAATAATGTGAAAATAATACTAATCAGTCAAAATATCTCAAACCCTGCGAGAATCGTCTACACAGGACACACAAGTTTGTACTTTAAAAATCGCACCGATCGACATACAAGGTTTTGCATTTACACCGACGATATTCCCTTTGACAATACCTGTAGCTCTGATTGAATAAATGCGTTTTACTCACCTGGGTTAAAGAAGCAGTAAATATTGATCAGATCCTGATCATATAATATCAGTATTTTTCTGTACTTCTGAAAATATTCTTGAATACTCGCAAACCAGGTCGTTTCTCGCATTCGAGTCAGATTCATGAACAGCACACCTGAACTCAAACCTAAATGGTAGGATAAAATGAGAATAAATACACCGATTACCAGACGTCTTTAAAGACGATGCAGACAATTAAATATAAATATATATCTTTTAGTCTTTTGGGTAAAAAACATAGTGAAAAATTAGCAAAGTGCTTGTCACAACACTGTTTTAGTAGAGCAAATAAGTTTTAGAATAATTCATTTGGTTGAGGGGTGAGCGTGAGGAGTAGTCCCTTTTGCATTAGCCAATCGCATTCAACTTAAATGGGTTGCTGCAACTAGTCTTCCATGGTTTATTCAGCTCTCATCAGTGGCTCCGAACAGCTGTTGTTCACGGCAGCGGTCACAACCTGGTACACTACGTCGGATCGTAGGCCAAGCCTGACGAGGGTAGCATGTGGATGAACTTCTGCATGTGAGGGAAAATACTTTCTCCACCAACTAGTGCATGAAAAACTGCTTTGGCAAAAGTAGCGGACCCGGTCGATATGCCAATAAGTCCGGTTCAAGAGACATTGCAACAAGATTCCCAAACAGCAACTCTAAGAGCTTCAGACAAAGACGTACAACGTAATCTTACGAGCTCGGACAGGAGATCTAGGATGAATCATATATGTGTGGTGCTTCCTGCATTATATTCTCGTTAGAGGAAGAAGCTAGTGTATGTTGCCCACATCGTGTAGTTGGGGCGAGGGAAGGACCCCAGTCTAACTCGGCCAAGGGTATTCACTTGAGGGGTATAGGCCCATGTGAATTATCAACGCTTTGTAAACCAACCATGAATGCGTCATATTATACAATTCCTATACTTCCAGCTCCGGGAGTGAGCAGGAACCCTACCCTTCAGTCAGAAGCTAGTCGTTTACCAGATAGACAGAAGGACGATGCTACGAATCATACAATACTTTCAGCTCTGTTAAATCAGACCATAGAGTAGACTCGGCCCACATCAAACTCAGCTTTCGAATTCACAAGTCCCCAAAGAAAGAGAAGTACAGCTGGAAGCAGCTAGTACAAGATCCAGAACTTCAGAAAAGATTCACTATCGCTGTGAAGAGCAGATCAGATACTGGATAGGGACAGTAATGGGACCAAGTACGTTAAGTTCGTTGATGCAAACAGAGAAGCCATGGCCGAGTGTCTCCCTAAAATGGCAAAGTCCAAGAAAGTGCTTAGATCATCGGATAGTAGGGCACAAATTGTACGTCAAAACGCTAAGATAGCAAAGACACAGTATGAAGCTACCAACTCTGACGAAGATAAGATGATGTGGACGCAAGTCGTATATAATATGTACCAAACATACAAGCTAGTCAATAACGAGGAAATAGCAAGACATGTACAGACCATTGAATCAGGCTATGGAGAACAGAGGTATGGCGAAGCGTGGAAGACAGTCAATGATATAACAGGGAGGAAGAGGGCAAAAGAAGGACAAGTTACTGGAATAAGCCCAGAGGAACGAGTAAGTAAATGGTTCACACACTTCCAGAATCTTCTAGGCAGTCCACCTGAAGTTGAAGATCCAGACGAGGAAATTTCAACTGTATTTGAAATTCGCGAAATCATAGATGACCCATTTAGACTGTCAGGGTTCATTAAAGTAAATCCTCGCTGAAACTAGGGAAAGCGGTTGGGCCTGACAACATACCTCCAGATGTCTTCAAATCCTTCAACTTTGATGAGATATGCCTAGACGTATGCAATGACGCTCTCATCAAGAATGACAAACCAGAGTTGTGGTCGTCCATCAACATTATCCCTGCTCCAAAATCGGTAGACCTGTCAAAGACTGACAACTACCGTGGCATCAGTCTTATCTGCATCATCGCCAAAATTTAAAACCGCCTTATCCTGAACCGTATCAGAAATGCCATTGACCTGCGGCTTCGAATCATTTAGAACGGCTTCAGACCTAAGATAACAACAGTCGCCCAAATCATTGCCCTCCGGATAATAATCGAAGGTGTGAACTGAAGAATTAGTTGTCTATCCATCGAATTTCAGATCCAGACTCACTCAGAATCCTCTTTGTTGTGCCCAATGAGGGTTACACACAAAACATAGCCTGGCATGTTTTTGTTTTATTAGCTCTCTTGGCCGAATAGCTATTGCCATGGCGTTGTGTACGTCGTGCGTCCGTGTGTTCGTCCATCAGTTACAAATGTAACAATTTCTTTAAAAAGGATTATTCTCTCAAACCATTGGGCCATTTTTGACAAAACATGGTAGGAATGTTCTGTTGGTGACCCTTTACTTCAATTGTTAAAAATATGATTGGTCCATAAATGTGGGCGTAACAGGACGGGGCTTATCAAATTTAGAGCAATCACGAATTCTTACAAACAATAACTAGTCGGTCATTTTTGTATAAACTTTGCTGAAATGTACCTAAGGTGACTCTTTACTTAAATTTTTCATGAATATTGATTGGCCCATAATTGGCGGCGTTGCAGCGTAGGATCTTATCGGACTTGGGCATCTTGTTATTGTATGCATTAACATAAATTTACTAAAACAAGGTTGCAACTGTCGTTCAAATCAACTCCAAAAACTCGCTTGAATTCCCCCAATATTCCTTACCAAATCACGTTTTCTCGAGCTCTAGTCTACCATCCAAAACTGTACTGTTTGTTTTGATTGGCTAACAGATGGTCGAGTTGATCGGGATTTGGTCGAGAGCCAATCGAGTACAATTGAGGAGACCCAATTCAGGTTGGGTGCGAGGGCAAGTATAAGATACTAACCCAATCACACCCGATCTCAATACATGATAAATTTTTAATCCGGTCATTTGTCTACTATGTCAATACAGGATCGCCGCGGCCTTAGAGCAGTTGGTAGCGCATCTGCCCCTCATTCGAGAGGTCCCGGGTTCGATACCCGGCCGCGGCCAATACCCTTTCTGGCAATATTGTCACCCACCAATGGGTTTGAAATCGTTAACCTAAGTGGGCGAGCAGCTTGGGGCTCGGTAAGGTTAGTTGTGGTAGTATTGGTTTGAGAAACAACAGGAATCCTTGAGTAGGTGCTACAGCCGCCGCGGTATGACCCTGGCAATTGAAAATGGCGTAAAACCCCAATAAAACTAAAAACAAGTCAATACACGATCGCTTCTTGATCAAGATCAATTTCCTTGTAGATCTTACACAAACATACAAATCGGGAATGAAGCCCGGGCGGTGCAGATCAAGCTTGATCACCTTAACAATTCCCGATCACATATATGCCTGCCAATCGAACTCGTTCTGTGCTCAATCTCTTGGTCAGGGCTGATTGAGTTGATTTGATCGCCAGTGAGAACCTATCATTAAAACCTGAATTACTCTACCTCTGGAACAATGTGGTACAGGATGCGTAGCATACCAATTTTCCATATTGGGAGCGATACCAAAACTATGTCGAGGTCCAAATTTGGCAAACTGTCTCCAAGCCTCTTCGACGGGTGACAGGATGATTGTATCGGCATCCAAGTAAATAACGGAGTCAACGTCAGTCAGTAACTCCTAGAATAGATCATTGTGTTACGGTACTTTATCTTAAAAGCTTACTCTGTCACCCGAAAGGGTTCTGATACTTACCGAATGCAAACCATGTTGAACGAAAGAGTGTCTAAGCTACAAAGTTCTACGATGTTATTTACATTGTTGTGACGTTGAGATTGATAAGTAGATGTGCAATTATGCCCAAAGAATGTGTGCTTCACCAAAGACCTTATTGGTCGCGATGTGGCAGTGATAATACAGAATAATTGTGTGCGGATGCGACAGGATCTTACAGATGCCCATGTTAGTTATTTCTAGGCATTAGAACGACATGGGGACAATGAGTCTTTTCGCAGTATGTGGTGCATCGCATCAAATAGGGCCTAACAAATGGGAATTTACAAGCGACGGTACTTAAAGTATTTTGAATTATTTTCTTTATATATAGGATCAGCTTCCCTTACATGTTATCAAAAATGAACTGCTTGGTTAGGTAACGTGAGATACATTGTAATTACTAAATGTAGAGGGACAAAATTAACTTGGTTCAAATTGTCACTGGACAGAAAAGCTAACCATACATTTTAACATTGATACATTGATTTCTTTCAAGTAGTTTACTTGATGTATGTTTTACAAGCTAGCTCGACCCTGTCAAGTGAACAAATACTTACAGAAAAAAATAGCCTCTGTGTAGCACATGGGCTATACAGACTTTTCCACACTTCCGGTGTGCAGCTCTGGCAGCCTGGCGTTGTACAGTTTAGGCAGCCTGGTGTTGGCGGAAACTCAATGTTGTGTATCACCAGCTTCAATCGCATTTTCTCCTTATTCGGCCAGCTTGCAAACTGTTATATTAAAAGGAGAGGGAATTGAAATTGGCGGAGCTGTATTCATATATATATAATTAGACGAATGGTTTGGCGTATACATATATAATATAGCATTCCAACGATAATGTGATGTTTACAAACGAAGTTATAAATAGAATGAACTCGGCCTACAGGTAAGAAAGACTTGTTATATACGTTTAAAATGTTATATTTTACGCTGAGTTATATAGACATACTCGATAGCGCAGTGGATAGAGCACCGGCGCTTCGTCCATTTTCTTTTAGCAAACGTGGGTTCGAGTCTCATAGAACGATGGGTAAGTACATATTTTGTTTTACAAGTGTATTTTGTTTTATCATTTAAGATAAAAAGATGAGAAGAAAGCAGACTCTTTATGATTTTTATACAGATTTATAAGATAATTTCGGAAAATCACGTACAAGATGTGCTATATAGTGGGTATATGGCCTAAGACAACATTCAAGTCTTGAAGCATGTGCTTGTCGCATTAAACGTCCTTTATGAGAGTTAATTGTATATGTTAATAAACTTTTTACCAGTTTATGCTCGATATTCGCATTGAAGACTTCATCCATTATTAATTATGAGCGAAAAAGGTTATTCTGCTGAAAAGAAACTCATCATAAAGAATGTCTATACGGTATTTATTTAAAATGATGGTAATTCGTAATATAATAATATTTCATCTCTTTTCCAATGTTAAATGACCTATGTGAGCGAGCAACTGGAGGCTCGGTTAGGGTGTTGTGGTAATACTGGTTATACATCTATTTACAAATGTGAAAGGAACAAAAACAAAAACAGTAAAACGCAAATAAGGGGAAAGATAAAAAAATACACGGCTATATGTGGAATCGAACCTACACAGTTAAATAAAAACTCCTTCTCTACGGTCTAGCGCCAACTGTTTAACCATTAGACCACAGACACAGGTATTTCGAGGGAGTCATACTTACAATATGATCATTGTTTTCATTGCGATAATTGTGTTTTGATCTGTCTAACCTTTCATTATCAAATGGGTATGGTCTATATTTTTGGTGGGAATCTGATTATCGTTGGAGCACTATACTTGGACATTAGATAGTTTGTAATTGGGTTCACGAAATTATTTAACATTTCTTTCCTAAACAGAACCTAGTTTCTACGCCCGTATTAGATATGTTTTTACAAAACATCGAGGCTAAGAAAGAAGATGATGATTAGCAGCTAGTCTTTATTTCGCTTCATTTCTCTTTTTTTTGCAATTTTCGAGGAGTGTTTTTAAAGGGGGAATGGCACTTAAAATTATGCAAATTTTCCGAGAACTTCGTACAAAATAAATATGTATTATGAAAATATGGCCTTTAAATTGCATCTATGCCAAATCTTAGCTTTCTATCTTGTGTATTGGCTAGGATGTCGACGGATTTAAAACCCCATAGGTTCCATTATTGTAAATATTATCCCCGGGACAACAAATCATGGGGTTTTAAATCCGTCGACATCTAAGCCAATACACAAGGTAGAAAGCTAAGATTTGGCATTTATGCAATTTAAAGACCATAATTTTATTTTAATAATATACATTTTTAAAATTTGCAAGATGTCAAGTGTTATTCTGCCTTTAATACAATCGCGAAACATGCTTGTCATTTCGTCCGATTTTGCGTCAAAACGATGAAATTTATATATATTGAAAAGTATCTTTTCTGCATTCGATCGAAATAATTTTAAACCCAATTTATTTACAGTTTACAACAGTATAGTTTTAGTAGTAACGTTGTTCATCGAAATGGAACCTTATATAACATGTATTTTGCGTCCATTTACAATAGAATGTCTTTCGAAAAACGGCATAATTTATTCAAATATAATACAAGACAAAATTTTGACGCATAGCATCAAAGAGGCCGGCAATTTTTTGGTAGCCATCCATGAAAATTTTGCTGAAGTGATATATTTCAACCATGTCATGTTAATTATATCTTTCCTTTTCTTGTTGAACTCACAGTATCAAGACCCCAACGGAATTATCGTGGACTTGCAGTAGCAATTATTTGATAGCATATTGTTTGTTTCCAGTTCAAGTGACTTCTACTTTTAAAATGTATACATTCTGCAAGTCCCGCAAATTGCCATGTTTGCTCATTTGGGTGACCTCAAGTGCAATAGTAGACTATGCTGCCTTTAAATTTCTCAGCGAATGGTCCTGCACCACCTACACAAGTTCACATTACCATGGTTAACTTAAAAAAAAACCAGCTCGCATAACCATGAGTAACTTAAAAATACCGAATTTTAACAACACAATTGAAACATATTGTTCTGAACCTAACTAAATATTTGTTCATTGCTTTACTTCAAAGAAATGGATATTTTGTTCGCGTTACTCACATGTTCTTCTGTAAATCCGTGTTTGTTTTTTTTGGTTTTTTTTTTGTTTTTTTTTTTCTATTTTTTCAATTGTTTCATTGTTTGATGTAGAATTTGTACATATTCAAAGGTGCTCTATCTCGATTTTTTTTTTCGAAAAATCAACTTTAAAACCATTTGGTGGTCATTCGCTGGGTCATTAATAATATTTTTTAAACAATACACCTTTCAAGCTCAAATGTATTCCAGTTCAATGAAATTCTCCTTTAAAACGAAATGCCGGAGGTTTTTTTCCACAAATTACCGCTATTAATTTTATAGAAAAAGTATTTCGCAGGGCTTTGATGATGTAATTCTCAGACACCCCTCCAAGCGTCTTCTCACATGACCACTACATGTATTGATGTATCGATCAGCGTTTTGGCAACATGATTCGATTCGTGTCAGCTTAGATTAAGCATATCCTTTCACCTTTCCATCGCTCTGTTTGATCCCCGATAAAATTAGGCTTGGATCTAAATCTCCTGTCGTTTGGAGTTTGATTTCTTCTATAGTTCGCGCAAGATCCTTTGGCACATGGATAAAACAATACAGTTTTTATATTTAATGGCGTAATGACTAAGAAAATTTAGGTTGATAGGTAGAGCGGTCAGTTTTCAATTATGGAGCCCCGAGTTCGAATCCAGCTGTCTGCAGATTTTTTCGTACTTTTTTCTTCGTCTTCAATGGCTATTAGCTACGAAATTTCATTTGCTAGGTAGATGGCAGCTTGTATTTTGTGTAAAAATAAAAATGATGGACAAAAAGAAAAGAAAAGAAAAAGAGAGTAAAAGAATCGCCGAGACCTAGGATAGAACTCGGATGTACTGTACAGCACACATACCGCTAAATCACTCTACCTAAATTTTTACGGTATCTTAGTGTTATTGTGTTTTATACAAAAATGTTGTGTTTACATCTGAGCAAAATATAAACAGTAAGGAAAATAGATTTGAAAAAACCTGACAAACGTTTTTCATTTTTTCCACGGATTTCCCTTAATTTCGGCAATAACTATAGATCTTATTTTAGGTTCATTCGTTGTCTGAACCGCCTTCCGTTACTAACCCAAAGGTGGTCATTATAAAATTATGAGTTTCATTCCATTTTTTCCGTTTGTTTTTTTTTTTTTTCGCAATCTGACCAAGCGAGGGACTGCAGCTTTAATACAATGCAATATTTGTATTTTACTGACTAAAAAATTACAGATAGTATGATTTATCTAAAAACAAGAGCTGTCACTGTAAGATGACAATGCCCCCGACACCGCTTTGATTTTAAATTATGGCCAATCTATGTTCAAGGTCAAGGTCATCCAGGGGTCAAGGTCACCAAAGTATGTGCCTACAGAAAGGTAATGTACCAAGGAATGTTGTGGTAAAGTATGAAGCGAATATGTTAAGTAATAAGGAAGTTAGGGCCAATGTTAAAGTTTTTGGACGGAATGACGGACGGACAGACAGACGGACAGACGGACGGACGGACAAGTCAAATTTATGATGCCTCCCTATCGGGGGCATAAAAATACAGCAACTTCGTAATAACGTCATAATTATAGTCATTTTCATTGCGAGATGAAAGTGTTTATTTATAATCTTTTAAACAATTTGTAAACTTCAACTTTAAATTGATGCAGCCAAAAATTAATCCTGGTCACTGTTGACTCGTGCTGTCAGAGTTTATTCCCTTTGTTGGAGAACGTTGTTTTCAGCCATCTATTGGCATTCTGTCAAATCAGGCTGTTTTCATGTGTGATTTTTATCACAATGAAAAGAAAATGATAGCAAAAAAGTTAAACGCTTTAAATGCAAAGACATATTAGATAAATAAACACACACAAAAAGAAATCAGAATGGATACCTAACTAAATATATAACAAAGGACAAACGTTCCTTTCAAAAAAGTATTTGAGAAAAAGTTGATAGAAGCGACAGTGGGTTTTGAACCCACACCGTAGAATACAATTTTGACTGTATTCATGTACGAGCGGCTAACCGATTGAGCTACGGCGTTCGGTTGAAAACCATTCAAATTACAACTTATTTATCGGATCCTTCAAGGGGCAGTAACCCAGTATATCGGGTCCATAGAAATACCGAAACGCATGAGTATTTCATGTTCGGATGTTTTCAACAGAGATATTCACGTGGGATTGGGTTAAGTGCTGGATTTGATAACTTCCAAAGCCTGCCGATAACGTTTAATAGATGATATATCGACATTCTATGTACATCTCGGTTTTTGTGCATTCCAGTATTTCTATGGACCGTGGATAATCTGATAGTCACTTGATCGGGGGCGGTCAGTTATTGGAATTGGAACGATATACAAATGCGGTCAATTTTGCGATATTTTTGCTCGCAAAGGAGAAAATATTTATAAAATATAACTTGCAAGGTGAACGTCAATTATTGACTTACAAAGCAGTCAGTTCTACACCAATATGTCGAAAATGTTCTAATTGTTAGCCTCCCACATCCTACATGTCTAAATCGAAAAAAGCATTCCAAAGAAGGCCGGCTTCAAGAGCCGGCCTTCAATGAATATTCCTTATCTTAGCCCGGATAGCTCAGTCGGTTACGTCGGAGTCTGTCAATCCAGGGGTCCCGAGTTCGAACCCCGGCTCGGCCAGTATCCATTCTGATATTTGACAAAAGTCATTTGTCTCTCACCAATGGGTGTGAATCATCTATGTGAGAGAGCATCTGGAGGTTCGGTTTGGATATTGTGGTTGTACTGGTGCGAGAAATACCAGGAACCCACCGTTAGGTGCTCCAGCCGCCGCGATATGACCATAGAAGTTGAAAACGTTGTAAAACCCCAATAAAATAAATTCAAATCCTTATTTTTAACGCTTGTCTTCCTTATGAATTTATCAGAGATATAGAATTGATTTTCATTGCCTTATGCTAGGTTCCCACTGACGATCTGATCAACTCGATCAACAAGACTACCTAATTTGCCTGATCAAGCACTACCAAATGTAAATACACGACTTCTTCTATATCTCTTGTCGTTTAAACTAGAACCCCGTCCGAGCACTCCCGATCACTTCCCGATTGAATCCCGACCATCTTTCCGATTTCTACCAGATCACCCCGTCATTAATTCGAGCCCTACACGATTAATACCAGACCAACTCGATCTGTTCACGACCAGATCGAGCTGACCTTTTTCAAGGTGATCTGAATGAAAATCTTTTTACAGTGTCTGTGATTATCACATATTCATAATAACTTCATAATATTGTCGGTCTAAATATGTACATAATTTAAATGTGACGTAAATGTACTTTGAGGAATTGACTCATTCTTAATCTGATTAAATACAACGATTAATGCATTCTATAAGGCATTTAATACCATTATTTAAATCGTACGTGTTATGTCTCAGAGCGGGGAATCACATGAAACGCAATTTCCGATAATGTTCAATCCATCTGCTAATGTAATCTGTGCGGGATCTCGTGCTGTTTGTACACATTTATTACCACACGACCTGGTGTTCCAACTGCCGACCAGATCAACTCGATCAAGCGGTAGAATACAGATCGAGCTCTGTCTGCAATGGTGATCGGGAGCGGTCGAGGTGATTGAATTGATCTGCATTATTCGGGCTTCCTACTCGAGTTTTTTTGACATGCAAAACAGTCGAGTGGGGTCGAGTACAAAAATGATCGAGAAGCGATTGTGTATTGATCGCGTAGAAGATCGACCTTGTCGAGAATCATTCGGGTCTGGAGATCGAGTGTGATCGGGTAGATAATTTGTACTCCGACCTGCACCGAATGTACACTCGATTAACTCGACTTGTACTCGAGTAATTTACGACCACAGCCCGATAAACTCGATCTCTAGTTTATCTGTTCACTCGATCAAATCGGGTGAAGAGGTCGGGTTTAATAGACTAGAGATCAAGAAGATGTTATATGGTCGGGTATGATCGAGAGCATTTAAACGATCGAGTTGATCCGCTGCCATAGAGCAGTTGGAAGCACTTGATCACCTCGACTTGTACGAGTTATTACCGAACGCATTCCGATCAACTCGACGTCTGCTCCAACTGTTCATTCAATCAAATCCCGGTAAAAGATATCGACTCGATCACAAACAATCTCTACACGAGTATCAGCTGGATCTTCAATACGATCGATACTCGAGCAACTTCCCGATGTGTTTGCTACTCGATAGCAACAAGGATTTTTGACGTGTCAAATCAAATTCGCATGAATACCGATCGATGCAGACCAAACTCGACCATCTCGACTAATCCCGATCAATCATGCCGACCGACCTCGATCGGTACTCGATCGCTTGGTCGGGTTTGGTTTAGTTAATTTAATCGGCAGTGGGAACCTAGCATTATAGAAAAAAAGCTTTATTCTTGGTATGAACAAAATTAATAGTACTTTGCACGTTCGAACTTAACCCTTTCCCAAACGACAAAATTTTAGGGTTGTCCGATTCAAAAGCTGCTACAGACGACAAAATGGATCTTAATAAAGTGTGGAATTGTGTGTGATATAGCCAAGAAAATATTGAGGCAAAAGGAGAAACTGCTGGTTATCAGCAGTTTCTTCTTTTGTCTCAATGTTTTCACATGCCTATTCTATTAGAGACGTCAAAACCAGGTCTTGTTTGGGAAAGGGTTAAATGACATGGCAGCTAAACGACTTAATGACCTTAAATGTTGGAAATCATACAGGAATAACTTCCCTAGAGGTTGTTCAGTATATTCCAACAGTTTTAAAAACGAGACACATTGGATTAAAAAGGTAAACATTTTTTTTCCAAACGGTAAAAGCGCACATTTACGAACATCACGTTGCCACGAATACTATGAATCCGACATACTTTACTATATTTTCATGAAATGCATACGCTCAATCCAAAACACATATTCGTAGAAAAAGTGTAAAACTCAATGTGCGAGTACAATGTTTGTAATTAATACAATAGTCAACATACATTGATCTAAATTTATCATCGTTTTATACAAGATTAGGCCATGGGCCGAGCCGGCAAATTGTGACAAAGTGGTTCTTGCTGGAGGGTGAAGGGGACAACTTGATTTAGTAATTAAGATATTAATGTATAAAGTCATAATCAGGATTGTTTACCTTAAATTATGTGGTCACTAATTAGGAAAACGCGATTTTAGTGTCTTTGAAGATGTCCATAATTGACCAATCAGTTGACAGTATTTAGCCTAACAGGCTTCAGCCCTGTCCTGAAAAAATGGCCGCCCCCATAAAGGAGTACATCTGTCATCTTTCTGATTTTGATGTAGCCTAGCTGCACTTATTCCATGCACAGACGTTACATGGACGAAGCTGTACTGTTGCTCAAATGTTTGGGCAACTGTGGATGGTAAAGAAAAAGAAATTGCCTGAGTAATTTGACTTATCGTAACGAAGTTGTACCTGACATTTGGTTTCATCGTCAGTGCTACCAGAAGTACACAAACAGTAAGCGAATTGAATGTGGGGCGAAGTGGAGGAACGCTGGACGTCTAAGGTCATCTGAGGACCAACAAGGTGAATTGTGTTTAGCAGGGGTCCATAGAAATACCGGAACGCACAGTAATTACCGGAACATTACTAATATAGTAGATCTATTTGGCCTTAAATGGGGAAGGGTTCTATGCTTTTCATGTAATCATGTTCATGCTTCATAATATGGAGAGTGATAACTAGATAATTTTCCTAAAACATTAAATCAATTAAAGAAGAATAATTTTCCTTGATGTCATTAATAAATGTATTCATATGTTGTTTTTTTTTTCACATAAAGTTTAGCTAAATTGTTCCGGTCCCAATTTGTTCTTACCTTGATCAACCTAAATTTGAAAATGTAATAATGATATTCCCAAACAAGAGCTGGTTTTAACGTCCCTGATAGAAAAGGTTTGGGAAAGCATTGAGGCTAAAGAAGAAAATGCTGGTATCAGCATTTTCACCTTTTGGCTCAATATTTTCTGTGCTTTATTGTACATGAATCATTTCTTTATCAACATCTCTTTTGTCGTCTGCAGTGGCTTTCAAATTGGAGCACCCTAAATTTGTCCTTTTGGAAAGGGTTCAAGTTATAATTTTCTCATTCAATATCTACACAGGCAAAGGGACAACACATAACACCAATGGAATAATAATCCAGCGGGACACTGGTCAATAGCTGGAACCGTCCACTTCCATGTGTCGAGACCGGAAGCGCACTATTGAGGCACCAGCTGAGCCTGCTATGCATTATCAGGGTCAGAAGCGAAGAGGACCAATTCAGTTTCAAGGTGAGAGAATTTCCCAAAACTTTCCCAAACGGCATTGTGTTAGACTCAACTTAGGGAGGTCTAATTTCAAAGATGCTGTAGAGGACAAAATAGATGTCACTAAAGATTGGATTTGTGTACCATAAAGCCTAGAAATTATTGAGGCAAAAGGAGAAAATGCTGATTCTCAGCATTTCTTCTTTTGTCTCAATTTCTTCCCAATCCTTTTCTCTTAGAAACGTAAGAATTGGGTCTTGTTTGGGTACCGGTAATAATCATATGACTAAATTAATGTCTTTTTCAGAATAAAGGTGAAAAATATAATCTTCTCGAAATCTTCTCAAAATATAATTCTTAAAGATAGTATTTATACTCTTATTTTAATGTCATTTAGCAGGTGTTCTCAGGTACTAATTACATATATGTATTTTTAATTGCAGGTGAGAATCTGGATCTAAGTCGATGTCCGGAAGTTCATACAGAATCCAATGTCAGGGACAGAGCATACTTCTTGGATAAATGTTGTCAGGTTTGTGGTTGTCTTGACCCTTTCCCAAACAAGACCTGGTTTTGATGTATTTATAAGAAAAGGCTTGGGAAAACATTGAGGCAAAAGGAGAAAAAACTGACAATCAGCATTTTCTCCTTTTACCTCAATATTTTCTCTGCTGTATTATATGTACATCCTTTCATGATCAATATCCATTTTGACATCTGCATCAGCTTCCAAATTGGACCCCTAATATTTTGTCGTTTGGGAAAGGGTTAAATTCAAAACTCACTTACGTTCGTGCTAAAACTAAAAAAAAATAGTCGAAAACACCGCAGCATGGATCTATCTAACTAAAGTTGTCACCAAGGAAAAATCTCACTTTTACCAAGTAATGTAACCATGTTGACTCGTGCTCTCCCACATAGATTTAACCCTTTCCCAAACAAGACCTAGTTTTGATCTCCCTTACAAAAAATGCTGGGGAAAACAGTGAGACTAAAGAAAAAAATGCTGACAATCAATATTTTCTGTGCTACATTGTACAGAAATGTCCTTTTTAGTTACTTTAACCCTTTCCCAAACAGTAAAGTTTTAGGGTTGTCAGATTTGAAAGGAGTTGCGGACCACAAAATAGATTAAACTAAATGGAGAAAATATGTATGTTGTAGCCCAAAAAATATTGAGGCAACTTAGAGACGTCAATACCAAGTCTTGTTTGGGAAAGGGTTAATGTTGTCTGGACCACCCAAAAAATATTGACGTTTGGAAAAGGGTTAACAAAGACTGTATGGTGCTTTATTCCTTTCTCAAACAAGACAGGGTTTTGACGTCACTGATAGAAAAGGCTTGTGAAAACATTGAGGTAAAAGAAGAAAATGCTGTTGATCAGCATTTTCTTTTTCCTCTGTACTTTCTAAGCTATATTGTACACAAATCCATTTTTTATCAATAATCATTTTGTCGACTGGAACAGCTTTTGAATTGGACTTCTATAAAATTCTGCCAGATGGGAAAGAGAGAAATTTCTAATATATATATATCAGGATATATATGTATCTGGATTCTGTAAGTAATATACATTCACTTGTGCAGGACATTACCTTTCTTTTCTTTTCTTTTTCAGACTGATGGATTACTTCCAGGATGGACAGGCTGGAATCAAGTTCTCCACAAGGATTCATACCCCATTAACAATGTTGGTTATTTGCCTAAAATTGACTCAAGTCCAACAGATAAGGCAACAGTACAAACAATTCTAGAGAAAAGTCTAGAGATTGCCCATGCCTTAAATCTTCAATCCATTGTGCTTGTCATGGACCAGGCAATTTGCGCCAAAGCCCAGGAGATATGGTGGTAAGGTCCTCTTGTGTTCCGTGATCGAATTATTGTGAGATTGGGAGAATTTCATATTGCCATGGCATTCCTGGGAGCAGTGGGGAAAAGGTTTCAAGATCCAGGACTTTCTGATATAATTATTGAGTCAGGAATGTGTATTGTATAGCATGAAAAATATTGAGACAAAAGGAGGAAATGCTGATTACCAGTGTTTTCTTCTTTTGTCTCAATGTTTTTCCTAGTGTTACCTAATAGAAACGTCAAATAGACCATTTTTTTACCTTTGATATAATTCGTTTTGTTGTCTGCAGCAGCTTTCAAATTGGACATCCCTTAATTTTGCTGTTTCGGAAAGGGTTAAAAACAAGTATTTGATGATTTAATGTTTCACTAAAATAATGTGAACTGCAGTTATATGTGGACGAGACAATTATGTCCAAGTCACCATCATTTTCCTGTCTTTCTGGTGTGTTGAAATATAATTTACAACTATTATCTATATATTTTATTTTTCTTAATTTTGAGGATCTAAAATACTTTTGTTATTATATAAGATTATAAGTAAGCTAACGAGCATCTTCTTTCTGCCTTATCATTTTCTCCACCTATGTTGGTTGAACAGCTGTTGGCTTGGATTTCATGTTTGCGTTCGCACTCCTGCAAGAGATGCTTAATCTTTTCCAAAATAAATAAAATGTAGGGTTGCACAATCTGAAAGATGCATCAAACGACAAAATAGATTTTGATAAAGATGGCACTTTATTGTGTTAAAGCACAGAAAATATGGAAGTAAAAGGAGAAAATGCTGATTATCAGCATTTTTTCTTATGCCTCAATGTTTTCCCATTGTGTCAAATGCATGCCTTTTGGAAATGGGTTAAACTGCTTTTACCCCTTCCCAAACAACAAGTTTTAGGTAGCTATGTAGCCTGGCTCCAAGGCCGTGAGAATGAATATAAATGTATGTTTGAGTTTCAAAGGTACTGCACTCTTGCAGAAATCAGCTCAAACAACAAAGAATGCAACTCAACTTTACAACTAGCTCTGAACCTTGGCCGCTGTGTTTTTGTGTGCACATGAGCGAGTGTGGGTTGGGATCGGAAGCCCGAAGGGTCCGTTTGAACAAAGAACAAAATTAACTTGAAACGGAGAAAAACGTAGCAAATTTAACATGATCATGAACACATACCATGATATTCTTTGATCTCTTATTTCCATGTTTTCAAACAACAACTTGAGCAAGACGATTGATGAAACTGATGATCGTGGCCAAATGGCAAATTTCAAACCAACGGTACCCTGACGTATCACAAGGCATACCATTCTCTTGAAATAAGATGAATAACCACTTTCTGGATGATCTCTATCCCTTCAAAATCCACAGAATTAAAATCCTCCCGGTTTGTCGTTCTGTAAACATTGCATCTCCAGAGAAATCAAAACGTCACAGATTGTGTAAATTACGTCACAAACAGCTTTGAACTTGACCTTGGGTTTATATTTAGATCATTAATCGAGGGGCCTAAAATGGGGAACTTTATGTCTACTAGTAAGTGCTCTCGATAACAATTAAGGATTTAATGGCACAGTCTATTTATCACTTTCTGATTCACAGACATTTGCCATATATCATGGGGGTTAATATAAAACTGAGTTGTTGTACACTTTAGTTAGGATGCAGAATTTTATGCAGTTAAATAAATATTTAATCGTTCTAGATCTATTAAGACATTGTTTGCTTTGCAATAGATAGTACTGAAGATGGGACACGCCGCACAAATGATTAATTATCGACGGTATTAAAAAAGGTAAAAATTAATACAGTGCTTGCCGATTGTCAAACAGTCTGTCCTTTCGTTCGTTCCGTTTGGATCAATGCCGTCTCTTCGCTTCGGCTTTGATCCAACGAACCCTTAAAGAAGTTGAAGGGTGTCGACTGTGTTTCAAACGATCCTCAAAATATACAGACCATGATGCTGGTTGCATAATTTGTCTACGCTCTATCAAAATCCGGAAACCAGCGCAGGATTGTGGCCGCTTACGCCGCGTAAAAACTATTCTAAATTAAGACTGGTCTAAATTGCGTTAGAAGAATTTAGAATTTAGACAAAGTCTAATTCTAAAATTTAGAATTTGTTGGTGAATACGGGCCCCGGTCTTGTCTGAGAAAGGGTTAAAGGAATGTGTAACTAGAAACTTAGGTTGTATGGGTCTCAACCTAAGACCTGTCGATAACAGATAGGGCCTATATTTCATCACAACGCATCTTTTGTTGCCACTTTGATTATCATTCATGAATATCAGACTTGTCCAAAATATCAATGTTGCAAAGTAACAAAATAAGTGCACCACAGAGCAGAAGATTTGTGTGCTATAATGTGTAAAACCTTGTAGGCAAAGGAGAAAATGCCTATTACAGAAAATAATTTCGTCATCACGTTTTACTTACCATACTGGGATGTCAAAACCTGGCATTACAGTCAAACAGTAGCTTGAACACCTTTTGGACTAACAAACTCGTGAAAAATATCAGCAGTTTGACACATAAAGCCATCTATCCGAATTTATGTTGTATCCGGATATAGGTACACTTACCTAGTATTTCAAAGTCAAATTACTTTATAGTGACCACATACTTTAGGGTAAACAATGTTTTTTTTAATCAGGAGATGATGGGGATTATTTTGATAAATAGTTTATGTATTCACCCTTTAGCCTGAAGCAAACTTTTTAGAAGCCTTTTTTTGGGTTCCGCCCATGGCCTATAGATGTTAGTGACTTATGTGTGAATTTTAGAGTGAATATCTCGAAAATCAGCAAAATATGCGGAAAATAATGTTGTTAGTGAAGGTGCGGTGGCGCACCGTAACGTAACGTCATGTATACCGTCACGTTAATATCGTCAAGGAACCGTCCTTTGCGTTCAGTATACTTTCTGCGTCGGTCGACGTCGAAAACGTTTTAAGGTTCCGGAACTGTAAATGCTGTAATTTTATAATGATTAAGCGTCACTATAAATATGTCTTATAGTGTTTAATATCATGTATCAATTATTATTATGGCAAAACTAAAATTGAAATGTTATGATATGAATGATAGATAATCAGTTAAAAAAATCTGACATGACAATAATGCATTATCTCCCCTATATTTTGTTTGGATTATCTGCATTTGACTTGCTTTTTGTGTGTTTCCCAATTAAATGCAATAACTCTATGAAAACTAATGCGCATGCGCCGACAATGAATAACATGCACGAATCGCGGAGAAAACAGGATTATCAGGGAAAATTTGGAATTTTAGGGGAAAATCCCAGAAGGGAAGGGGTCGATATTCTGCCGCTCTTATTTAGCATAAAAGAGAAAAATAACCCTTGGCTTGCTTGGTTTGATAATTACTTGTTACAGGCTTGTAAATACGCTTCACACAAGTTGATTCACCGTGCCGATTTCAAGATTATGCTTCAAGAAGAAAATGATTTACAAATTTTATTTTACTCTATATTCATATGCAAGAGAGGTAATTTGAATATGTTCGTCAAATATTTCTATACTTATGGAATAAATCAAAATTCAAAACTGTTCAAAATGTTTGTTCATATTTTATTTGGAATGAAAATGTAACACAGTTTAGGAACTACTAGTACTTTTCAAATTTCGCCTCTGGCTCTTTAGTACTAATGGTGGGTTGCATACCATAACATCAATTTTGTTGTTTAGAGCAGCTTTCTATTTGGAGCTTCCCAAAACTTGGTCGTTTGGGAAAGGAGTAATGATAAATTAATAATTAAACCTGTAATTTTCAAATCTCCCTGTCTTACTAGTGCATTGGCAAATCAACTCATATGATTTTTAGCGAGCCGGGACTTTATATGCAGGCCCCGTTGAGCTAATGTCACAGCCCTAGTGTCCGCGTGGCGTCGCATCTTCAAAAACTTAAACCTGGTCTATATCTCAGGCACTATTACAGATACAGCCTTGATATTTTACACATGGACACTTCTGCCAAAATCTTTCATTCGGGAAATGACTTTTGACCTAGTGACCTTGACCTTGGAGTTTGACCTACTTTAAAAAACTTTAACCTGGCCTATATCTCATGCACTATTATAGATACAGCCTTGATATTTCACATATATAATGCTTTGACCTTGAGACCATGACCTTGGCTTGACCTAGTGACCTTGACTTTTGACCCTAAACTCCATTTTTGCCGACAAGTTCTCGTATCTATAGGGAGCTTTGTTGTCCGCAGACAACTCTTGTTCATCAACATTTTAGAAAAATCTATAATTGTGACCCACAAAACAAAAAAAAATGCTCTTACACATGGTCTGTTTTGATTTCTATTTTCAGGGTTCAGATAATTTTGCAATGTTTGAGACATGTACGAAGATGGGTGGTAACAGCATGTACAGGGCTGAAAATCTCAAAAAATAGTCGACCGTTGGCATCTACATATATCAAATCTCAAACCCGGGCTGTGATGAACCTGTTTTGAACTTTTGACTCCAATCATTTCTAACATGGGCAGTTAGGCTGAGGGGGTCAATTTTCTCCAGAAAATGAAGATTTAACTTCATTTGACATTTTTTGATGTAATAGAAGCGTTCAAAAACTTGTTAAACACTTCTGGAAAATGTGATTCCAGGCTGGACCATCATTAGGTACAAGAAAAAGGAGGTTCAGTGAAAACTGACTTCTGTGTTGTGGGAGTCGTAACGGTAGTCAATCTAGTTCTAGAACGTTGTCAATGGAAATCGGTAGAACCATGCAGTCTTATCGGAGAATCAACATTTACATATTGTATATATCAACAACAAAATCTTGAAGGTGCAAGTTACAGGACTTTGTCTACTAGTAAACAATTCAGTGTAAATCTGATAATGAAAAGTGTGATAGGGCTCCCACGATAATACCCTAATAGTGGTTTTCAGTGAATGGGCGATAATAATGCCCTAGTATAGAATATTGTTTTTCTTTTTTCTTTTTAAAAATATACAGTTTAAATAGTCCATACAAAATTCCATCAAGAAAATGGACCTCTACAAGCTTATCAACGAAAGATTCCTGGACAACAGGCTGAGAAATCATTTCTACATGTGAAAAGACAGACAATTCGATATATACAGAATGAACATTACATTCAGCACCGAGCAGCGACAATCACAAAACAGCAACTTTAAAGACTTGGTGAATCAACAAAGTATTTAAAATTGATCTAAAATGTTTATTGAGAATATAAGATTAATACGTGTAAAAAATGATTGTATGATTGATTATTTTTGACAGGGCAGTCATTGCGTAGGAACATTTGGTTGTTTTGAAATTTCTCAAACGGCTAGAATTTACACTGATCCAGAGATAAACTTGATAAAATGAACGTCAATAACTAAAGTAATTTGTGACCCGTCGCGCTAAAAGGGACCTTATCGGGTGTGTGAAAAATATCGACCCTTGTCAGTCTGCGCAGTCCGCGCAGCCTGTCTAGGGCCGACACTTTTCACTTGTATGCAACTTTCTTAATCCGGAATGTTTTCCCTATCTTACTATATGTTCATATTTTGCATACAGTATCTGGTTGACCCGTGGTGAGTCTGACAAGTTTGTCAAAAATTGGATTTTTTGAGTTCGGATAAGGTCCCTTTTAGCGTGACGGGTCACATTTATGTAAAAAATAGCCAAGAAAATATTGAGACAAAAGGAAAAACTGCTGGTTATCAGCAGTTTCTCCTTTTGTCTCAATGTTTTCCTATGCCAATTTTGTTACTTAGGGATGTCAAAACCAGATCTTGTTTGGGAATGGGTTAAAGAAATCAAAACAGGTTGTTTTTGTAGGGAAAGATGTGTGAGCACAAAGATTGAATATTCCATTCTAAAGTTTAAAATGTGTAAGTTATTACAGAGAAAATACATGTATTTAGGGGAAATGAGAAATTGCTGATTATCCGCAATTTCTTCTTTTCTCTCAATGTTTTCCCAATTTTATGCACAGTGGAGACATCAAAACAAGGTATTGTTTGGGAAAGGGCAAAATTATATGCCCTCGAACCTGACAACATTGTGCTATAGTTACATGTATAGCCTCTTCCAGTTTTAACGACGAAACGCAATCAAAAATAAATTGCAAATCAATGAAACATAGACTTATAATTTCGTTATTTCCATTGCTTGTTTGTAGGAAGATTGCAAGAAATATAAACAAACCAGTTTGCAGCTACTTTGCAGCAACAGTTTGCAACAACTTTGCAGCAACAGTTTGCCAGAACATTGCGGCAACAGTTTGCTGCAACTTTGCGGCAAATAGTTTGCAAGAAAACTAATTTGCATACGAAAAATGAAGTGACGGCAAATTTGCGGCAAATAGTTTGCAGGAAGTTTGCGAGAAGAATTTGGACCAGTTTGTGGCAATTTTGCAGCAACAGTTTGCGACAACTTCGCAGCAACTGTTTCCGGCAACTTCGTGGCAAATAGTTTGCAAGAAAGCTAATTTGTACACGAAAAACGAAGTGGCCGCAAATTTGCGGCAAATATTTGCAGCAAATTCGCCACAAAATTGCAGCTAATTTGCCGCAACTGTTTGCGGCAGGTCTTTTATTTTGGTAAGGTTTGTCATATTTAAATGACGTGCTCCGGGTACCCTTACCACACACTCCTTTTCATTCAATATTGTGTAGAAACATCATAGTTTTGGTATTGGTTGTATATCAAACAGTGTTAAAATGTTTAAATTACATACTGTGTAAAGGGGGTGTCTCACGAATAGGAAAAATAACATGGGAGTCTGCCCACGCTCGGAATTTAATGAAATTTGGCGTGAAGTTAGTACACTAGATAACGGTTCATATTCATGAAATGTTTCAAATCGCACATTCCAGAAAACATTTTTTTTCGGAATTTTAAGTTTTCATCATGAAAAAAGAGGGTACCCTGATTAAAACAGTGTGCAAGCGTTCTGGTTGTTAGTTTCATCGCGTAGTTTATTCTAAAAATAATGCCCAGTAGTCCGTGATCCTGTATGAAACAAAAATACATATAATTATGTACAAAAAATTGTTTTATATCAACTGATGTAAGGGGGTAACCCAAAAATTCATTGTTTTTAAATATTTTAAGCAAATTCTGTTCAAAAATTTTCTTTGTTCCAGTTTTTGTCAAGATTTGAAAATTATGTAAAAGTTGCGCACAAATATACTGATGATAATCGTGAAATATCGAGAAAAAATAAAATCGGTAAAATGTTGCTTTTGGAATTTCCCCCTGAATAACGCACATTTCCAAGAATGGACAAAATTAAGATTTTTTTTAAAAATGGCTTTTTTTCAAATGTTTTGTTTACTTTTTTGGTCATTTTAGTTTACCTGAGGATGAATCAAGATGCAATGCATTTTTTCGGTTTTTCCTGTCATCTGTCCGTGTTTCTGTATGTCTGTTGGCATTTTCTCAAAAATTCTTTTTTCTCCCAATCGAAAATGTAAATCTTTTTGAAACTTGATAAAAAGTATCCTTGGGTTAAAGGAGTACAACTCCGTGTTATTAGAATTTCTTTTTGTGATAAACTTTTGTTGCTGTGGCAGCGTAAAAGGGGAAACATTTCATATAATAAAAATAAGCTCTTTTTGTAAAGCTTTACACAGCCATGAGGTTTTAAATTTTGTATGTAAGTTTGCTAAGGTGTAGACTTCAAAGTTGGTTACAATATTTTTGTCCAGGGTCACATTAGATCTTGTCCAAGGTGTACCTACTTTACAAAAAAGAGAGGAAATTTTCTATAAAAATCATTTTAAATTATTCAAGTCAGCCGTGATTCATGAAAGCTAACAGCAAGAGTTATTTATAGATCTTTTGAAACATGAGAAAGCAAATAAGAAAAATGCACCGATTTCTCTGATGGTATTTGACAATCGTGCAAAAGTGAAAATATTGTTGTGATGCATAAGAAACAGATAATCCGGCTCCCATGTGACTTTTAAGGGCTATTGATGGTTAAACAACATGTTAATCATATGACATCATTGAAATGTGTATAAATTGTGTATCAATACAGGTTAAGCTAGGGTCAAAAAAATAATTTCAGGAAATAATTGCACCCTGTTTTATCCCAATAGGGCCACGTTTTGAAATAAACAAGCACATTTTCAACTGTGTAGCTGAAAAGATATAATGCTGTAGCAGTCTTTTACTGAATCATAGGGGCCTTCCATATCATGTTAGTTCATTAGGGGCGCTTAGAGCAAAAATATTTGGTTATGTATTGGTTACCCGGAAGGGCACCTTTTGATGCTTTACCGTACCGGTTCTATGCATCTTTTCAATTTCATAACATTTGGCTTGATATTTATTGCATGTCACAGTCTCACTAAAATGGTGCATAGACAATGTGACCGAATAGGAAAGAAAACTTGCAATGCGTATATGTATGCCTATCTTGGCTTCCATACATGTAATTTTGTAAATAAAAGTAATATTTATATTAATTCTATGTTTTTTTCCAGTGAGTTTTTTGGGCGTGAATATTGCTGTAGGTTTGTACTGTATGCTACAGTTGATTTTACTGAATATAAAAATGTTTTTAGGAGCACAATCAAATTTTTACTGAATACAAGTTTTGGACCAAAACATCACCTTCATCAATAATATGTATTATATGACATTGTTACCGGTTTTGGATTTCTATATAATTTGGCTCAAAGTAAGAGGAAATATGTAGCATGTTTTTGTGATGATATGGAATCTTGACAAAGACTCCAACATACTTAACGTTGGAATTTAATTTTACTCTTTTCCAAAATTTTGCTGAAAAATATGCATATTTTCATGATTAATTCAATAAAAAACATTCACAATAATTTCCTCAAATACATTTTCTGGTATGAATGTAATGCCTTATGTGTCTCGAATCAAATTCAATTGACAGATCTTGAAAATACACAAAACTAAAGTTTTGCGACACATGAAAAAGGGGCCATGTTTCATGTCATAGTAGGAATAAGTCAAGGTGGCATTTTGGAAACCAGTTTGGATTATCTAAGAAACTAAATGCATTTTCATAGCTTGTATATGGTCCTTTATCACCATGCAGAATTAAAAGAAAATTCTTGCGTGGGCAGATTTGAGACACCCCCTTTAAACTCAATCGGGCGTCACATTTAGGAAATACTTCAAAAGTCTCTCTTTTCTGGGACAACCCTCGTATATATCATTATTGATTAGAATACCGATATTTTTCCGCGACTTTAGTGAGCAAGCCTCACGAGTATATTGTAGATAAATTCTTTTATGATATCTTCAATTGTCTGTAGTTGCTTTTCAGTTAGAACAGTCTTAAATGTTGCTTTTTAAAAAAGCGTTAACATAATCTTACAATTAATACGTGACCGGTTGTTCTAAAATTCTAAAACAAATTCAAATAAAGGATGATTGCATGATTACATGATCCTTTTGTCACAATTGCATTTTCGGTAAGCCATGTGGCTTTCCATTAAAAAGGAATCAGAAATGCAGTCATTGCATTTCTACCTTATCTCAAAACATATTTTTTGATTATTTGCAAACATTATGTGAACATATTATTTATTACCGATTTTAAAGTGTTTTGAAGCATAAAAGACTACAAACTCCAAGTAAGGAGTATCCTTTAGATAACAATAGAAATGGAGGGCCAAACACATTTTTTTATCATCTATTCTATTAGGTGAGTGTTTTTCAAAGATCCGTCGCAACCAGAACATTTCTGGCATTTTTCTATCTTCACTGCTTCAAACAATTTTCAAATCGGGCACGTAGTTCTTGTTTTGTCTCTTGATTCCTAGCAATCCTCTTACGATGCAAGCGAATGAAAGGATGAGTGTCAATAAGGTCCTTTCCGTGACCAAACCCGATTTTCTTCATTTTCGCCACACATGACCACTAATATATTGACCTTATGTAGGCAAAGTATCAACTTGAACGGAGGCTTGATTTGGAAGATATATTAAATCAAAGTGGGTGGGGTAAGTCACCCACTATGCAAATAGATGGTAATCAATTTCTTATACAGTTTTACTAACAATTTATAACTTGAAAATTGCTGATGCAGTCAAATATATGTATATTGCACCTTGAATACATGTTGTTGTTTATTCCATTGGATGCCATGTACAGGAGAAAAGGGGCATTAAACATGTTTCTGATTTTTTAGGATTTTTGGATGGGCTAACTTTACGAAAAACCACAACAGGCTTTTATTTCTCATTTCATTTGATTTATCTTTCTGGTGGTGAATGAAAATATATTACCGTAATTTGTAATATAGAAATTTTCAAAATAGCTTTTTTATTTTTTTGGATTACTTGCCCTTGATTTCTTGATAAAAATGCAAAAAATTATAAGAAGTACTATTTCGTTTCTAAACCAAACATTTCTGTATAAATCACCATAAAATACCAATATGAGGATGATATGAGCCTTGTGTACACAGAAACACCAGATAAAGAGGTTGCAATTGTTATTTTAACAGAGTGGGTGGGGTGATATACTCCAAAATTACGAATGAAACAGACAGGAATTTTTCATTGTTAGAATTGCTTGTATAGCATCCTAAATGTGTGTTAACGTTGTTATTGGCTCATCTGAGCACAAAATGTTAAAGTTGGGCTATTTTAATCGCATTTTTGTTTATTGTCTGTCTGTCTATCTGCCCATCTGTCTGTTTTTAATTTGGTCTTTACACTCTAGCATCTAGCAAATATAAGTCAATCTTGACCAAACTTTATCAAAACAAGTATAGTCATAAGTTCTCTTAGGAGTTTGATTATGGGCCGGATCAAACAAACAAGTACAGAGTTGTCTGCTTTTGCACGTCAAAAATAGCTAGTTTTGACACTGTTTCTACAATTATAGCCTCTACATTTATTGTCCAATCAAGATGAAAATTAGTCACAATATTGGGTACCATATGTGCTCGAATGACATCGGTTTACAGTCTGATCGGATCAGAAAATAACCATTTTCGACTTTGCTTTCACTCTAATTTTGTCTTGTACAAGGGCGGATAACTTAGCAAGTCTTACCCTAATTGTGTTGAAATTCACACTTCTCCAAGTTCTTATAGTCACAAACACAGGGTCAAAATTTCATTTTGATTGGTCTATATTTGTGGTTTTTAAGGATAAAACAATGTCGAAAACAGCAATTTTGTCAAATTCAAGAACAGGCAACTCCGCAAATTGTTGTCCGATTGTGCTGAAATTTGAACTCCTTCAAGGTCTTATAGTGACCAACATTGTGTCGACGGTTTGTCTTGACTGGTCCGTATTTGTGTTTGTTACAGTAAACAAGTTGAAAACAGCAATTTTTTTCGAATTCAAGGGCACACAACTCGCGATTTTCAGATTCGATCAGACAGCAATTCAGATTCATTATAGCTCATATAGTAACCACCCTGTTACTAATTTTCATTTTGATTGGTCGATAAATGTACATACTAGAGTGGAAACAATGTCAAAACTAGCTATTTTTGACGTGCAAGGGCAGACAACTCTGGAGATTTTATTTCGATCCGGCCCTAATTCAAAGTCATAAGAGAACTTATGGCCATACTTGTTTTGATAAAGTTTGGTCAAGATTGGCTTATATTTGCGGATGCTAGAGTGTAAAAACCAAATCAAGAACAGACAGATGGGCAGATAGACAGACAGACAACAAACAAAAAGCGATTGAAATAGCACAACTTAAGCATTTTGTGCTCAGATCAGCTAAAAACAACGCTATCGTCCATTTAAGATGCTATGCAAGCAATTCTGAATATGAAAAATTCATGTCTGCTTTACGCCTAATTTTGGAGTATATTACCCCACCCACTCTGCTTTTGTGTTCATAAGGATCATATCGTTTTCCTGGTGGTATTTTATGGTGATTTATACAGAAATGTTTGGTTTAGAAACGAAATAGTACTTCTTATAATTTTTGGCATTTTTATCAAACTGAAAATTTTCATATTACAAATTACGATAATATATCTTCATTCACCACAAAAAAGATAAATCAAATAAAATAAGAAATAAAAGCCTGTTGTGGTTTTTCGTAAAGTTAGCCCATCCAAAAATCCTAAAAAATCATAAACATGTTTAATGCCCCTTTTCTCCTGTGCATGGCATCCAATGGAATAAACAACAACATGTATTCAAGGTGCAATACACATATATTTGACTGCATCAGCAATTTTCAAGTTATAAATTGTTAGTAAAACTGTATAAGAAATTGATTACCATCTATTGGCATAGTGGGTGACTTACCCCACCCACTTTGATTTAATATATCTTCCAAACCAAGCCTCCGTTCAAGTTGATACTTTACCTACATAAGGTCAATTTGTTAGTTGTCATGTGTGGCGAAAATGAAGAAAATCGGGTTGGGTCACGGAAAAGGCCTTATTGACACTCATCCTTTGATAATTTTTGTGGGGGTATTATGGTGTAGGATACAAACAGGAAAATGAAGAAATATCTCATCACAATCAGTTTCTTCATTTTCCAGAAAGTTTTCCAAAGTCTTTATCTTGTAGAGAGTTAAAATGTGGCATTATGTTTGAATGGGTGAAGTAAATACCTTGTCCTTAACAGCTTGTTTCAGCTTTTCCTCTGTGAACACGTGCAGAACTAGGGAGGTATGAGAGAATATCACGGCAGATTTAAGCATAACAAACCCATCTTCTAACCTATTGTGACATATTACTGCAGCTAAATGAATTGCAGAACTGAAATAGAATAGTCAATGTAATAAAGGGCGTTTCAGAAGAATCCTGTTGCACTACCTGGTAATAAAAGTTGTTTTTTTTTCAGTAATTTTAATCTCAAAAAGGAAATACTAACAAGTTTTAAAAACGTTACAAGTGAATTGCTTGATAGCACTACAAATTTAATCCTACACATTGAACATGGACGAAAAATTAATAAGACTATCTGGTGTTTCAAAGTGGCATAGCACTAATGCAATTTTACTAATTCTAATGTTCAGTAGATTACGCTATCAAATCTTTTCCAAATGGCACAATTTTGGAATTTACCAATATCACAAAGTCGGCAAACGGTGCAATAGACGATAACAAGGTAGGATTTGCGAACAACAAAGCATAGAAGATATCACAGTCCCTTTTAGTGTAGTCAGAACTTACAATTAACAACACATCAAATCATTGGTCGTTTACCAGATTTTCCGAGTATGTAATTGCTTCAAGAAAGAATGCATTATTGTTGTTATTCAATCCAAACGTTATTGGTATTCATGTATATGGTCTCTTCGATTGAAATTAAATAGTGAAGTAGATGTGGCATTTACAAGTGAAAGTCATTCATCTTTATTCCCTCTTATTTGTTAGTTTGGCAGAATAACCAAAAAATATCAAAAGCTAAACGACTTACCTGTTAATTGCTTTTCCTCGCTGATGGATTGCAGGATTTTTTGCCGAACTGTATCGACCTATATACGCCACAACGTCATCTTGGCGATAAATTATCAGTCCAATAAAACAAAGAACTGGAACTGCAAGCAGGAATACTGCAAACATCATCTTCATGTTCTTTAAGTTGGATTTGTTTGGTGACGACATGGTGATGTCATAAAGTTATCTTGAAAATTCACATGTCTGAAGTAGATGGAAATGATTAGTATTGAAATTTAATTGAGCTCTGTCCGCTTATTGAGCTTGGATCGGTTTTGAAGGCAATCATGGCCTTTTTGATAACTAGTTTCTCTAAGCTAATTTTAGATCATTTCATGGCCACTCGTCATAAATTACCATATAGAATATAAGATTGGCAATGTCCCTGTTGATAAGACAGTATTGTCCAGAATATGTGTGATCGGATTGAACGTTCGGTCAGGCCATTCTGAATTATTTTTTTAAATAAAAAAATCAAAAGATAAGTATTTTCCAGGCTGCTAGACTAAATTTGATTAAATTTGTCAATTTCTGACTTAGAAACCTACTTTATACATACCTACCAGCAGCTCGACATCCGTTGAGAATTAATTCATTAGAGACAAATGCCTTAAATTTTATAAATTCATTTAAGGCAAAATTAATATAAGATTAAAGTGTCGTTAAATGGGATATATGATCTAGATTAAAGAAATGGTGTTAATCTATTTACATAATGTAACCAACCAGCCGTTTCTTTCTCTATCTAGCAGGATTTGATGGCTGAGTTGATTTGGCTGATCTACTACAAATAACAATGTTCTACTTCTTTCTACACAATATTTAATCAGTTTTTAAATCATTGTTAAATTACTCTTTTCTATAGCTTCTCTATGTAAAATAAACAAACAGATAGCTGAAAAAGGGGGGGGGGGGCTGACCAATTGCTTCAGACGACGGCGTTTTCTATTCTAAGTTCTCATTGATGAATGTTGATCCCTTATTAAACGTTTAATGAGAAGAAGCTCATTGTTGTCTCTTAGCCTCTGAAGGCTTTGTTGATTGAAGATCTTTTCTAGTCTCCCATGTTGATTTGTTGAAGCCGTCCGAGCAATTGATGTAGAACGTTCTTGGCTAGCGCTTTTATCGCCGATTGGATGTTGGCGATGCTGGCGAAGTCCTTAGCCAATCAGAATCCTTCATTCCGTTTCGGCTGAGCCGGCCGGAATGGGTGATTCGGTCAATGCCAACAACATAGGGTTTTGGACAGAAATCCCCTGAAGTAACAGGAAAGGGGTGTACAGGAAAACGTTTTCTGGGTTTTAACGTTCTAAATCATATAATTTGCAAGACGCGATTATCCGAGTAGAACGATCGAAACGTATCGCCAGCATCTGGCCCCATTCGGCAGCATTACGTGACAAAATAGTTCCTCGGCAGCATTGCAATTACATAGAACAAATAACTAAAACATGGCATAAAATATATTTGGAAGCATCTGCGTGCAACAAATAACAAAACACAATCAAACAAACTCCCTAGTGAACTGAAAATAGATAACGAAACAATTACAGACATTGATGAAATTGCAACAAATATGAATGTGTTCTTTACTTCGATCGCCAAAATTATGAATAAGCATCAAGACGACATAGAAACTATTGAAAGTGATAAATTGAGAAACTATGTTCATAATAAGATTCCAGAAAATACATTCTTTCGTATCCCTCTAATAACCACTGAGCAAGTTTTATCATCTATTAACAAACTTGAACCATCTAAAGCCACTGGTATTGATGGACTTGGGCCGAAAATAATCAAACTTGCAGCAGATGTTTTATCTCCGTCAATTGCGATGTTAATAAACAAAAGTATTTTAACCGGTACATTCGCATCTCAACTTAAACATGCTAAAGTTTTTTTCCAATTTACAAAGGAGGCGACAAAACCGACCCCTCAAATTATAGACCGATTTCGATTTTACCTACAGTTTCAAAGATTTTCGAAAGACATGTCAATCAGCATTTGATGGGATTTCTAAATAAATACAAACTTATCCATAAAAATCAGTCTGGATTCAGACAAAAGCATAGTTGTGTTACTGCTCTAGTAAAACTAGTTGACCAATGGCTAGATTGTATAGACAAGGGTGATATAGTTGGCACTCTGTTGATTTTCGAAAAGCTTTCGACCTTGTAGACCATTCTATATTGATTGACAAGCTCTCACTATATAAATTAAATCCTATAACTCTAAAATGGTTCCAATCGTACTTATCTTTGCGAACACAAGCAATTGAATACGATGGAAAATTTACAGAGTTCTCTAACGTGCATTCTGGGGTGCCTCAGGGGTCTATATTGGGACCAACCCTCTTTCTTTTATTCATCAACGACTTGCCTCTGTTTCGTAACCATTGTTTTGCCGACTTCTTTGCTGATGATGCAACTTTCCATACACATAGTAAATGCTTGGATACTATAGAAAACAATATAACAAATGACTTTCGTGAGACGAAACAATGGAGTAAACGTAACAAACTGCCGATTAATTATGACAAAAAACATGTATGACAGCAGGTACAAAAAGGCGATTATCAGATACTCGTAAACTAGACATAAATATTGACGATATAAACATCCAAAATGTTTCTTCACAAAAACTTTTAGGCATCTATATTGACGAAAATTTAAACTGGTCAGCGCATATTGATTATCTCTGTTCCAATGTTGCATCCAAAATATCACTTCTTCGACAAATTTCCCAGTATGTTCCACAAAACATACAAAAGATATTTTATCAAAGTTATATCATGCCTTTATTAGACTACGGTTCTGTTGTCTGGGGATCAACAACCTCCTCTAATCTTGACAGACTCCTGAAGCTGCAGAAACGAGCAGCCAGAATAATATTAAAGGCTGACTTTAGAACACCGTCTGCGGACATGTTTGCAGATCTAGGCTGGCAAACTATCGGAAGTCGGATTAACTATAATAAAGCTGTTTTGACTTACAAATTTTTACATGGTCTAACACCAGAATACATGACCGACTTGCTGAAACCAGTTTCACAAACACATGGCCTTAATTTGCGATCGAATCAAAATGGGGATTTACATGTGCCAATGTCTCGAACAACTATTTTTAGTGGAGCATTCTCATGTTAGGCGCCAAAACAGTGGAATAGTCTACCGCAGTCGATAAAAGGCTGCAATACTCTATATTCTTTTAAAAAATGTATAAAAAGCGTGTTATAATAAGTTAAATAGTCCTTAAAACGTCAATTTCTCTAAGTATACCAGTTTTCTCTTTTAGTCCTAAGATAAGATCATGGTACCCCATGGATCATTTTAAAAATGGTACACTAGATCATTGAATCCAATTGTGCAGGTTTATATAGATTGATATTTTTATCGCACATTGGTTAATTGATGAAATTGTCAATTTTATCAGATATCTCTTTTTATAATTAATAATTTTATGTTTTATATGCCCACAGATAATACTTTTACCTTTAACACCCTTTCCCAGAAAAGACATGGTTTGACGTCCTGTATAAAATGGGTTGGAAAAGTATTGAGAGAAAAGAAAGTGCTGATTGTTGGCAATTCCTCATCTTCCCTCAATATTTCATGCAACAACATACACTTTATCTTACTTTTGACATCAACTATTCTGACGTCTACAACTCGACTTAAATTGTATCCGGCTAATTTTTGGTCATCTGGGAGTGGGTATATTCATTTATTTCTAGCAGTGTTCGTCATTGTTCAGGATTCCTCCTTGAACAAGGCGATGATTTTACATGTAAAGTACCCTATTGTTCGCACGTTTGTTAAAATGTATATATTGTTGTATAAATACATGTATGTTGTAGTTTTAACAGAGGACCACAAGGTAGACTGGCTTTTATAGCTAATTGTGTATTCTTCAATAAATATTGTATAAATAAATACACAAAATCACTTATCAACACACTAACAAAATTTAATGCTAAATTATTGCTTGCTGCGAAGATGACACATAATTCTTACGCAAGCGTTCTTAGCAAAAAATGGCCATAGCCAATTCGAAGAATAATAACGCTGGCGATCACGATTATATTATGGGTTGTCAACACACAAAACTATGCTATTATTAAACCGAAGTGACCGTGCGCTGTGAATATTTATAAACAAACGTAATCGTCTGCAATATTGATATAGATAAAACGCGATATTGTGACGATTATCGGGCTCGCTTTATTTTTGTAAACAGATTGGACGGCTCGAAACGCAATCGACCGTAACATAGGTAATTATTGCATAACCTTTATAAAGTTTTAATTCGTTGTATGTCAGAAGTGGTAGAAATATCGACTGATTGTAGAGACAAGAAGTGTTAAACTGACGACCCGAGTTCGAATCCTCAGTGTGCCGAATTTTTTTTCCTTTTAATGCTAAACAATTTTTATAGATCGTGCACCGGACACATGCTCATTTCGATTTTATTTGTGAAACATTTTGAATATCTATCTTTCGATACTTCCTACGACCTCGCGAGTATTTTTGGCAAGCACTGCGCGTCTGGGTTATAAAAAGCATAATATTAAAAGGAAGAAAGTGTTAGAAATAGAAAAAATGATAGATAAAAGCAACAAGCTAGGATTGATCTCATGTTGATAAAATAGATAAAGATAAAAGTGGTTAAAATCTTGCAGTGCACTGCCTGTGGTTTGTACTGTTTCAGTCCTCCAACTGCTGCCTCGAAGCTGTCAATGCTTGGAGAGACTGCAACATTTGCTGGGAGGGCATTCTGCTGGACAATCTATAATGGATGGAATTAGTAGTTGTAATAGTCTTTGCCTGTGTGGATCTGGCGGAATGTCATTGAATGACTAAAAGTGATTAATGATGAAAAAATGTGCTTTACGAAATGAAAGATGATAAATAATCGATCATTACTAAAAGAGACAAGGACGATGAGGCAAGCACTGAACGCAACGCTGTCGCTATAAATGCATACAAAAACTATACATTTGAAAGTAACCATTAAAAAATAATGGTTTCACCAGGGCTTGAACCACTGTCTGCATACTGTGACAACTGTCTAAGATTTGAAGTCCACTGTTGTGACCAATAGACCATCGCGGTCTTGCGGGATATATGACGACAATACAAATTAATTCCTAAGAGCATAGTGGTAATGGATAACCAATCTGCGCCTCCTATAGGTAAATATTGGTTTTCCCCAAAAATATTTACAATAGCGCGTTGGAGTTATAATAATGAGCGCAAGTTTACTTCGGTTAAACAATACCTCGTAAGTGAAAAATATCATTTTCGACGTTTGAGGAACGAATTAGTCGAAAATTGATTTCCCTTGCTAGGTCTAAGCTCCGATAGATGGGGTTAAAGTCGTGCACGAGATGTCTCGTGCTGTGTGTAAATTCCTCATTCAGAGTTGGAAACTGACTGCGGGCAGACGTATATTGCTGTTTTTGTCATTGGGCGGTATAGCACGTGTTAAAATGGCGAGTCAAAATACAGCCGTAGAAGAAGATTGGCATCGTTACTCGGAGGTCTCATCTTGATCTACACGACAGCTAAATGGTCGATATGGACAGTCGGGGTGTTAGCAGACGAAGCTCGAAATAAAGAGTACATGACTGAAGTCGATATTGAAGATAAGTACCATTTCACGAGCATGAATTTAACGTTAAAAGAAAAACTATCTCGGGTAAAGAATAAACTTTTATTATTTTGGTTTATTGCTGGAAAAGGAAAAACGAGCAGTATTTATTAACGGTAACTTAAATGCGGGTAAAGACATGTGGACTACATTTCATGTCACAGCGTTAATATTGCAATAGTAGAGAATAATTATATTGTGAGTAAGTCGGAATTTATAGGGGGAAAAAGGACAAAACTTTCGCATGTGATTGGAATGTGAAAGCTTTCCGTTCTGTACAACATAGCTTTAAATGTATAGAGCATATGCAATGGAAAGACTGTACAATAGAAATGCAGAAAACACTTAACAGGTTAAAGACGCTTTTGGAAGGAGCAGATGTTGTATTTATACAGATTGCCGATCAAGATCGGCCATTTCTCTGGTGCAGTGACGGGTTCGCATCCATGACGTACGATTCAATAGTCGTAACATGTATATATCAATTGAAGTGGAGTTCAGCCTTCATTGTGCATTACATTACTGTTACTGTCTTTTCAGAGTTACTGGGGTCTAGTGATGGAGAGTGAATGGTAGTTGGGTCGGTAGTGGCTGGTGTGCAGTCACGGTCTGTGGTGTTAGTGTTATGAACTGTCCTGGTGAAGAAGATACGCCCCTGAGTCTGAATGAGCTGACAAGAGATGAAGTCCGCTTGATTGTTTAAGATTGTCCATGTATTTGTCGTATTCATGCATATTGTATTAGAGCCCATAAAATTGTTAATTGATGCATTATATCACTGAATACCGTTATGATATGGGATGCAGGCAATTGTTGGTTATTTGGATGCATTTGTGAGAAAATGATCAATGAGTGATATCTCTGCTGTTTACTCAAGCGTAAATAGAAAGCTACCCAATTTTCATAGGGAAAGACACATGATTACTGGGTATGTTCCCAGAGTCATTTCCCTGTTTGAGTCTAGTCGAATTAACACTTTCATCTATATTGACCATGTATGTTTTGTAGTCTTAAGGTATGCAACCTATCATTAGCACCAAAGAGTCAGAGGCGGAATTTGAAAAGTGCCAGTAATTCCTAAACTATGTATCATTTCCATTCCTAATATAAATATAGGCATTTGGTACGGTTTAGAATTCAACATAAATGCATACTTACGAAAATATTTGACAAAAATGTCCAGAGTTGCCTCCCTTGCATATGAATATAGACTAAGATAATATTTGTAAATTATTTCCTTATTGAAGCATAATCTTGAAATCCGGTTAATGCATTAACTTATGTGGAGTGTGTTTACAAGCGTGTGTAATTTGATGCATTTCGTATGGCTAGAAAGTAATTTTTAATGAAGGGTTGTATACATTAAAGGAAATTCGATTCCATATCATTGTAAAGATTACTTATATTGCTAGTTAATAATTCATATATCATTAATAATTTGACCACATGTTTTGTGTTGTTTAAGCATTGAGTAACTGCAAATTGCTATTGAATGGATTTCGAGAAATCTTGTCTGTAAAAAAAAAAAAAAGTTGCATATGACAAAGCAGAACATTGAGAAAATGTAGCATATAATCAGAAACTTGACTCCATGCTTAGTCTTGTTTGTGTATTTGGTAATTGCAAGTTACTTCTGAACGTGTTTTATCATTTACTTTTGTTTGGACATTGGATATTTTGTAAATAGCTGTTGAATAAGTGTAGACAATTTTTGTTTGTAACTTAACTAAATTGATGAATAAGACAAAGCAGAAGCATTGTGGGAAAAGAAAATGTTAGTAATTACAATATATTGTTAACGTAGCATTGAATACTTGTAAACAGCTTTAAATACAAATAGACAATTATGGTATTCGCATTGAAAGGTCGGTGTTTATGACGTATTGAAGGAAATTAAGTGTAAAATTTGAAAATCGAAATGGTTGGGTAAATGGCCAATGATCAGTTCTGAAAATGTTCGTTTGAAAACATACGAAATATGGTTTGAAATTAATTCAAGTACGAATAAGTTATTCTTGATATGTTACCACGGTGGTTGATGTTATCTGCATGTATTGCAGCAATGGAGGGATAATGATATTAATGGAATATTGCAACGTTGAGTTGAATGCCTATTAAACATTGCATGTTGAATGCTTTAGAAGTATATATTTGTTATTTCATGACATGCCCGTTCTTTTATGTTCAGTCGGTACACGGTCCAACTGTATTACCAAAAAATACATTTTTGTGTTTGTTGTTATGTTAGAGGAGAGTGAGTTTGCAAGGGAAATATCATTTTCGACGTTTGAGGAACGAATTAGTCGAAAATTGATTTCCCTTGCTAGGTCTAAGCTCCGATAGATGGGGTTAAAGTCGTGCACGAGATGTCTCGTGCTGTGTGTAAATTCCTCATTCAGAGTTGGAAACTGACTGCGGGCAGACGTATATTGCTGTTTATTTTTTATTATTGAAATTCTGTATGTTAGTTTGTCAGAAAAGAAGGTTCAGTAATGTCATATCATTACGTATTAATACGCATTCTAGCTATAAGCACGTCCGATTGGAACGATGATTGCAAATGTGCAGTGAATTTACCTTGTGAACAATAGCGATAATGATTACGCCATGTTGTACTATTGTTGATAAGTATGTTTGTTCTTAGTGGATATCTTTGTTTAAAAGTAGGTATGTTCATAGTGGCTCTCACTGGAAAAAGGGGGAACTCGTTTTTATGTGGCATTAAATGTTGTTTTGAGACGTTCAATGTCATCTATCAATGAGTGGCAACAGCATTTCGTGCCTTTTTGTTTCTGTATTTCAATATAGAAATATGCATATGTGCACGTCTAAAGTCAAAAGTAGTCGAAAACTAAGACATGGTTAAAGTCAATTACATTGAACATGTAGTTATATTGATTGTCGTTTGTTTTTGAAAGCTTATATATGCTGTTGTTATATGTTACCTAATGCCATTGAAGGTTCAGATGTTCACAATTGCATGTCATTAAGCATTACTTCAACTACTGTGTAATTGAACGGGAAGATGCGTTCGCAGTAGTCGGTTAGTGAACGGGTAAATACGTTCGTGATCTTTTACAAGTAAACACATGAGTTCGTCTGAAGTGATCTGCAAGCGCGCGTAAGGTTATGTTAGGAGTCATAAGTAATCGAACGTATGGGGAACTATCGGAGTTATATACGAGTAAACGAGAATGTTAGAAATTTCAGATTCATCTGTAAAAACTAACGTTTAGGTACGTAAGGATGGTTATATCAATAATAAGAACTTCAATATCGTTTCCGTCATTTTAGCTTTCACTATTCCTCCAAGGTAACCCCGACGTATATTCGGTATTTATGTTTATCAAGGTCTTTAAAATACCCGTTAATAATGAATGCGTTTTAAGTTATCTTGGAATTAGGCTACAGTACAAGTGCGCATTGATAAAATTATGTATACCATGTTAGAGAACGCATGGTTATGTTCATATGAAAGCGAACGCGTAGTTACGTTCGGAGTCAAATGAAATGGCAAGAGTGGGTACTTTCGAGGCAAGGGGGTATGTTCGGAGTAATATGGTAGTAAATCTTTGGATAGGTTCGGAGAAAGTCAATATCGAACGTGTGAGTGCGATCCGAGAAATTCCACATAGAACGCGTGGGTGCGTTTTGAAGAGACAATGTACGCGTGGGTGCGTTAGACAGTCCGCATGCGAACGCGTGGGTACGTTCGAAGTTGAATGTAACTTGAACGTGAGGGTACGTTCATTGCAAGACGCAAGCGAACGTGTGGGTACGTTCGGAGTTGAATGTTACTAGAACGTGAGGGTACGTTCATTGTAATACGCAAGCGAACGTGTGGGTACGTTCGGAGTTACTTACGAACCTTTACTATGTTGGTCAGTGCGAACTGATAGGAACGTTCGGATTACTGTTGTTGTTAATTGAGTTGTATTGAACTGTTGTTGTAAATTGAGTTGCATTGTGAATTGATGAGAATAAATGGCCCACAGTCGGTACACGGTCCAACTGTATTACCAAAAAATACATTTTTGTGTTTGTTGTTATGTTAGAGGAGAGTGAGTTTGCAAGGGAACATTAATCTAACTTCATATACCCGGACGATATCGTGAAATGCTGGTTTCGACGTAAAACTTCGATCATGTTTTTGCAAGTGCACCGATATCCGGATATTACGGTCTTCGGCTACGACCTGGCTATTACAATAATGATGTGATATGTGGTTTTGTTTCCGTCGTAATCGAAGCCAATACAGATCAGACAGAGCTGAAATTTTGCACAGAGAAAGACTAAAGGCCATATTTTAGTTTTGTACAGTTATTTTTTTCAGTAAATTATCCCGAAACTGTAAATATGTATCATTAAAAGGTTGGATTATTGATGTCAATCATTTTTGTTGGTGCAATTCCTTTTCCAAACAATGGTAAAGCCCAGTTACTTCGCGATAGTTTTCAACGTCTATACAGATCAACAGATAAGTGGGGGCGAAAGAATTCTAAAATTGTTATTTAACTCTTTCCGAAACAAGACCTGGTTTTGACGTCCCTAATAGAAAAGGCTTGGGAAAACATTGAAACAAAAGAAGAAACTGCTGATAACCAGCAGTTTCTCCTTTTGTCTCAATATTTTCTATGTCATATTTTACACAAATCCTATACATGTATTTAATAACAGCCATTTCGTCATTTGTGGCAGTTTTTGAAGTGGATCACCCTAATTTTTTTTCGTTTGGGAAAGGGTTAAAATCAAAACCCTAGGTTGTGGGTACTCATTTGAATCGTCTTGAATGAGCTGGTGCACTAAGTCTTTCTATATCGAATCTGTATATAATTGTGACCCGTCGCGCTAAAAGGGACCTTATCCGAACTCCAAAAATCGAAGTCTTTACAAACTTGTCAGACTCAGCATAGGTAAACCAGATCCCGAATGCGAAAAGTGAACACATTGTAAGATAGGGACAACATTCTAGATCTAGAAAATTACATAAAAGTGAAAAGTGTCGGCCCTAGTCTGGCTGCGCGGACTGCGCAGACAGGCTAGGGTCGATATTTTTCACACACCCGATAAGGTCCCTTTTAGCGTGACGGGTCACAATTGTCTGATCCGCCATTTATATTAATTTTGTAGTACCCTATTTCTTGCACCTGCCCAAGGTCACTAAGATGCTGAAAAATGCGGTATAATCATCGTTTCGTTCCGAACACGGATTTAAAGTAACGTCTAACATTTAATAAGAACAGAAACCCCAAACTATTTGCTATTATTAACGCGAAAATGTAAAAAACAGCATGCTCACGTGTCCAGTTAGATCAAGGAATCTAAAGTGCTTAATGACAAATTTTGCATATTTTTGAAAATATTTCCAGTTCTCCAAAATAGAATTTGATAAAACTCCCTTATTGTATAAAACAACATGTCCTGGTATAATTCAAAAATACAATGTATAGGTCATCGCACTTATTAGTGAATTGCAGCAATTTTTATCAGGTACACATGAATAAAATGACGCAAAACAGTGGTAGCTGCATACACACTTACAACTGTCTTCCTCTAAATAATCGATTTCCATTTTGAAGAAATCAGTTTCGCATTATAAATACTCTTTTACCGTCGAAATGGTAAATTGTAATGACGCGTTATATTATTGAAAATACGATAGCGAAACACATATGATACGAAACATTTAATTGTCTACAGTAATGACCGCGTGTTCCGAAAAACTGGAGCATTCCCTCTTAAAGCAATCTTTTTTGTGATGGTCGATATCAGTCAAGCAATATGCAAGGTTTCAGTGTAACGACTCTTGAAGACACAAATGTGACCCAACTTTGTCAATTGCGCAGATTTAAGATATTGGCAAGGAACAGATGGTTTAGGATTTGGTAATATTCCATTGAAAAGTATGGTAAGAAGGGTCCCTTGAAACATGTCAAATTATCGTCAATTTTGGATGAACTCTATCTACAATATAACGACAATGTATTGAAAAAAAAACGAAAGAGAATAGGTATCATAGAACCGCTGAACATTATTGTTTCGAGGTCGTAAAAAATGCAATTAAAGAACTCAACGTAAGCGGAAATATATTACAATCATTTAACAGTGACAATTGAACTTCGCCCAATTCATCTAATACTATAGGAGCTATTCATATGACAAAAGATGGTACTTTTAACTTATTCATAAAACATATCTTTATATGGGATGAGAAACGTTGAGCCAGGTAACTTGAAATCCATTCATAAGTGTATGCACATATTTTATACAGCTTAAACCAGATAACGTCACATGTATGATAATTAATGCAAATGTTTCTAGCTCGTAGCAAAAAGTATTAACATCAACATATATATTTAGATAGTATTCATGAAAACTGAAATCAAAATTACTGCAGTTACCAGAAGCACTGACTGTAAACTTCCCGAGTTCAATGGCCGTTAAGGTAGTCCAAGCCCAATGAGATTCGCGCGACGTCGGAATTATTCGGGTGAAGTCGAAAACGTTCGACGGTGGAACTTTCGGGTTCGGCTACGCAACGACGCCGCTCGAAAAAATCCGATGCTTTCTGAATCTCAAAAGGGGCCGCATTACGGGTATTCTACCCTAAGTGGAAAGTCGATGAAATTTATTTATGATACTGTACTTACCTTACTGACTTCAAACCAAGATGTTTATATATGCTTGATCGAGTCTTTATGTGGATGCCTTTGCACATTTGAGACCAATATGGAGCTGGGTCAACCTATGCGAACGCACATTCTTAGCAAGATCCATTCTATAATAGCTTCTTAATTATATGTAGTATTTTTCTGAGAGCATCGTTAGTCCTGATCCGGATTCAGAATCCATAGTTGTCCCATGTTTTATAAATACCGGTGTCTTAACCCTTCCCAAACGACAAAATTTTAGGGTTATCCACTTAAAAAACTGCCACAAATGACAAAATGGATGTTATTAAAGATAGGATTTGTGTAAAATATGACACAGAAAATATTGAGACAAGAGGAGAAACTGCTGGTTATCAGCAGTTTCTTCTTTTGTTTCAATGTTTTCCCAAGCCTATTCTACTAAGGACGTCAAAACCAGGCCTTGTTTGGGAAAGGGTTAAAGGCTCCGTTTTGGGTAACGTTTAAGTATGTAACAACTTTAGCGTAAGACCACATAGCTAGCTAGCTAAAATTTGTCGAGCTCTAAGAATTCGTGATTCTACCAAAATGCGAAGATGTAGAATAGATGTTGGTACATGAATTCGGATGTTCAGTGCTTATGTTATGTGGAATGGGAGCCTAGACCCTCAACCGGACTGGTAAGGTTTCGCCCTGAGACACGATGTCTGAATTATTGAATTTAAAAAAGGCGATGGCTAAAGATTCTCTTAAGCCTCTCTTACTGGTCGTACGTGCTCCTGTGTGTGGTCTGGGTCTAAAACTTATGAATAGTCGTGCGATGCACAGACGTCCAACGCACGATTTTGGTGGACGCATCCACGACGCAGACAGCGCGTAGCAAATAATTGACCGGACAATTATTCTTCGCTACGACCATTATATGTCTTTTAGAATGCCAGGAGCACGTAAGACAGAAGTACTGAGCGTACGACAGACGTGCGTGTGACGCAGGGATAATTAACAGGAATACAAAAAATACAAAGGAGGCGTACTTTCCTCGATGGAAATTCATCCTTTTAACCTACTTTGAATGAACATGTTTTAAGCCTCTTTCAAAATCCGCCGTGCGTTTTTTATAAATCATGCGTTTTCGGGGATTTTTAGAACGTAGGGGCTTACAAGTTTTAAAGACGTTCGACGGGTTGTAAGGGAGGCTTAACACGTCGAAATGGTGTCACTCCTCAACGAAACGGCCTTATTAAATATATAGTAAAATGGGTCAATTTGGCAGCTTCTAGCTTCTCTCAGAAGTCTTTATGGCACATTTTACTTAGTCTGCTTAATAGACCATTCATTTGTCTTTGATTAAATACCAAGAAAGTGGTATCAATAGCACCATCAGCTAAAATCACGCACCCGTGAACACAGCCACCCTTGCAATTTGCCATCTCTTTTGGAATCTGCATGTGACACTTCTCCATGAAAGGTCACGACCGCGCAAGAAACTAGTTCCCGACAAATTCATTAAAACACATCCTAGCAGTACACTGATGGTCTGCCAGTATGCAGAACCACATTTCATGCATCTGCCTATTCTATAGACACAGAATCAATGCAACAAAAGGAGCGAATCAGTTTTTGACGGAACTATGTTTGTATACTACGACCCGGAAGCATTTCCCGTTGTGGAGTGTCTCCAAATATTATTACTGCAATAATTATCTTACTGACAATATGCTCTGTAGATTTAGTGTAACTGGTATAGAGGCTACCGGGCTCACAAGTGAGCAAAATCGCATACGAAGGTTGTCCTGAAAGTTCGTGGACACAATTTATTTTGCTTCACAATACTTTCTTCGTGAAAAGATATATATCACACGCAAGCAAAACATCTATCAAGCACCTTTTCGCCGAGAAGAAATAAATTTGATATGCACGGAGCACGTCAAAAATTCAGCTTTATGGCTACCGATGTCTGTGTTTTAAAAATGATTTAACGTATGAAATTGGAAAGGAATGTAAAAACAAATGCATAAATATGTGACGTCACATTCCGACTCCGTATTTTTATGATTTCAATGTTGTTGCTTTAAAAATTAACATTTGATGATAATCTAAATAGATTTGACTTGGAAGGAAATCTGTCAAAAATGAAGACGCCGGACGTATAGAGTAGCGCGTTCTTGCGAAATTTTACGTGAATGTCTTTAGATATCAGGGAATTCGTTGATTCTTCTACGAAGAGACCGAGTGTATCGCGTTCTCTTGTTTGCAAATGATACAAACGTTTAAGAGGAAACAAAAGCAGATTCGCGTTCGGGAAGACTAAGTGTTATAACGGATATTAAGTTTATATGTTGAGTGACGTCGTGAATGACGATAGGCAAAATACGGTAAGAGATGTCGGGAAAAATGTGAAATGTCAAAAACATTTTTTGACAAAATACTCAAAGAACATTTTTCAATTGAAAAGAGTGTGTGCACGATGGGTGCCTAAACTGCTCTCTCAAGATAATTAAGCAACACAAGTCTTTGCTGCAAAGTTATTTCTTCGTCGCTTTAACGTCGTAACGTCATGCCGTGCTCCGGGATGCCTCAACAGACTTCCCAAAAATCTATGCAATTCTTTTACAAAAAGGTTGGAATTCATACATATTTTGAAATATAGTTTCTAAGATGCTGTTGAAAGATATTGTGATTTTGTAATATTTCATTCTTCTCTCATTTTTCATTTCTCTTATTTACATTTCTTAAACTGTGTCCACGAACTTTCCGGACAACCCTCGTACTTGTACTACATACTGGAAAGTGTCGAAACAGAAATTATGATGGTTCGCCCGTAATGAGACTTACCAATGATTGGACATTTGCGTGCGTCGTTGTAATCACTTGTTAAAGTGACATTTCACAATTATTTTTACATTAATTTTACTTTTTATTCTATCTGAAAGAGCAACTTTTCTTATGGAAATTCTTATTGAAAAACATTGAACCGTCCAGGAGAAATATATATTTTTGTGCTAAAATTAGACAAATTGTTGTGGACAACAGTTCAGATTTATATAGAATTTGTCATTTCTGTCTCAACTTTAAAGGCGTATCTTTCGCTTATAAAAAAACAACTTAAAAAAAGCCTGATATCATTTCTACGCATTAGAATGAACAATATTTGCATCAAGACATACTTTTAAAAACTAAAATAAATGTGAAATGTCACTTTAAGCATATCCGTACACAAATGTTCGAAGGTTAAATATAGACAGCTTCCATCGCCTTATGCGTACGTCGACAATGAAATTCCCATTGAATGCTTCATTCTCAAAGGTTTCCAAGCAGCTTTTTAAAAGGTAGTCCGCCCCTTATGAGATTCGCATGACGTCGGAATTGTTCCGGCGACGTCGAAAATATTCGGCGGTGGAACTTTCACTGCCGAATGTTAACGACCACGCCCGAATAAGATCGTATACGTAACTACGACGCTCGAAAAATAATCCGATGTATTGTGAATCTCAAAATTGCAACATTACGGGCATTATACCTTAAGCTGTACCAATTTAAAATCTACTGCAGATGACCAATTTTCAAATTTATGTCAAAGATAGGGTTTAATGTAAAAGCTGTACAGAAGAGATTGAGATAAAAGAACATATTTATCAGAATTTATTTTTCCCTCAATGTTTTCTTAAATTATGCCTGCGTGAAAAACCAAAATCAGGTATTGTTTCGAAATGTCCAATGTCTTCCAGTTTGCCATTAAATAAAGTATTTCAAGTTTTTCCAACCGATAAAAAATGGAAAAAATGAGAAATCTTGTGGGAACTTTATCCCTAAAAAGAATTGGAAGTATACAATATAGTTTGCTTTAGAAAGCTTTAAGGAAAAATAATAAAATGCTGATGACCATCTTTTTCTTCTGTTTTCTCAATAGTTTGTATGATATAATTTTCAAATATATATATCATGTTTTGTAACAATAATTTTGTTGTCTGTAATTACAATAGCTTTAAATATAAACCTGTCCCAAACAAGACCTGGCTTGGAAAACCAAAAAAATAAAAAGCTTGAAAAACAACAACTTTGAGACAAAAGAAGAAAGACTGATAACCAGTATTTTCGCCTTTTGCCTCAATATTATATACGCTTTAATGTGCAAAGAATATTTGTCACAACAGTTTGCAGCAGGGATTATACTTTGGTTAGTTGAAGTGTACGTATACTTACATAATGCAAGTTTTATTCCTATAACCTTCGAGTGTTGGTATTATAATGATTGATCCGCATTGATCCGCACATAAGGGCGTTTATCGAGTTTTATCCGACATGCTACGATGCATCAAGACTGTGAAAGAATACCTTTAGTTACATAATAGAATGCGTTGTAGTTTTGACCCCTGCTTTATGTTTTGAACTATTTTTCAAATAAAAAGACATGTTTAAATACATTTTACGCTGCTTTTTGTATCAACCATAACCTTGAATTGAAAAAAATATGTCTTTACTAAAATTTCAACACCCTGTCAACTCAATTTTGCGAAACACGCTTATTCAATTTCAAAATTGGGACAATGTCAAGTGATATTCGTAGCTGTCAATTTGTATCAACCATAGTCATGGTTACGGAATCCTGTTTCACTTTTCTAGGGAAATTGAGTTTGTGAAATGTAGAAATGTTGAAGTTTGTCTGTGACAATTGTCAGAAGTTAGTGTGACTAATTTCAACTTTTCTTCTTTTCACAAGCTCAATTTTGATCGAAAAAACGAAAATAGTGCGACTAACTTCAACTTGTCTACCAAAATAGTTAGCTCGAAAAGTAGAAATGTTGAACTTAGTCACACTAATTTCTGCCAATTCTCACAGACAAAACTTCAACTTTTCAATATTTCTAGGTATCTATTTTGTGAAAAGCCGAAAAGTTGACAATTGTCACACTTATTTCGAACTAGGATTATTTGTTCGGGAGGACTGATTTTTTTGGATGACGTCACGCATACGTCACGTTTAAATCCAGGCAGAGGCTAAAATTTAATGTATACTAAATCAATATATACACCATTTTAGCCATATCGTCGGTGGGGAGTCAAACTTCGTAACTCCAGCTTATTCAAGCTGTAGTTACGAGGTTTTGACTCCCCACCAACGATATGTCAGTCCTTATCCGATACTGTTTATGGGCGGAGTTAAAAGAGTTGCTAGTCGATGTACTCATCATGTACTCGGTTAACTGATGTGGACTCGGAATAAAGAGTTCAATCCTTTCCCAAACAATACCTGATTTTGACGGCTCTAAGCAAATAGGTTTGGGAAACATTTCGGCATAAGATGAAAATGCTGATAACAAGGAGTTTCTTCTTTTGCCTCAATATTTTCTGTACTAAGTCGTATATACTAAGCACAACAATATAGGGATATCGGAAGTGGATTTATATTTTACCATGAAATTTTCAAAATTTACTCAAATTTCTTCAATAAATTTCTTCCGCGACATCTTAAAGAACAAAATTTCGAAAGGTTATTTGTCTCACTATTATAGACTGGTTTTTGGCCTTGAAGAAGGCCAAATTTAGCATGTCATTTTTCCCAAGGCGTGCTGAATCGTTATCTTGTGAAAACGTTGAACGCAGATAGATAGTGTTCTTGCGCGATGAAAAGTAAATCGGAACTGGATTAGATCTATACTACTTTATGCAGATTTTTGACCCATGTACATTACAAAAGAAGTAAATACATACGTTGATAGTAGTAAAGGCATTTAAAATCGTAAAATGTTTACAATCAAGAAATCGATTGCAACATATATTATGCGCGGATCCATTCGCCGCCAATAATCAACGTTTAGTGGGTTTTCCCCCGAATCAATATCGTAAGCAATATCTAAATATAGATACCCTGCAGACGCAAGATTATGACGATGTATTATTGCGATTAAATCTTTTTTAGTCTGGTTTAAAAAGAAGATTAAAAGGTTTTCGAGAGGTTTTTACCTGTCGATGATAGAAATTTTAGTTATTTTCGGAAATAAAATGGTGTCCGATCTGACCCGAAGGAAAATTGATACGTCGGGTCTAACCGGACAAATAATGATTTTATATATTAATTATGTCACTCCTGAAATAGGAAGATCAGTGGTCGAGTGGTATTGTCGAAGTCTCAGAACTCGGGGAACCGACGTTCAATTCTAGCTATCAGCGTAAATTTTTTATTTTTTTTTATGAAATACTCGATGCAAATAAATATCTTAGATCGTTCATTTGTATTTTATCTTACCTAAAACCTTTCCAAACAAAATTTTAGATTGTTCCAAATTAATTACGTAAAAGTGCAAACATAATTATTTGAAATAAATCTAGCTCGATTATCGGCCTGTCCGATCAGACCCGATGTGTCCGAAATAACCTGTCGTTGATGACTCATTTTGTTTTCCTTATGGTACCCGGTTTTATACGCTTAATACATACTTCTCATTACCGATGCCGGGGAAAAGGCTTAGAATTTTCTGATTGTGACATAAGATACAGTTTTTGTCTTCACCTATCTAAATAATGGCTGACGATCGCTTAACTGTCCGAAAGTACCCGACGTTCCTCTAATATTTAAAGAAACTTGTTCATTGCAAAATTTTCCGTAAATGTTCGTTTTTTCCACCGCGAAAGAACTATTGGGTCCATAGAAATACCGGAACACCATGGAACGCATAGTAATTACCGGAACACACGGAACGCGTCAGTGATTACCGATACACACTTGAAATATTTGGTTTTCCAATACCGTAGGTAATAGTAACGATTTGTTATTCTTTAATCTGTTTTAAAACTTTGTTATTTATATATCTATGTATTTGTATACATGTGTTAGATAGTTATGTTTTAATAGGCAGATTCATGATTTAATAAGGTTCTAAATGATATATTGTGAAGATATATAGAAATAACATCACGATTTGTCGGCAATGATTTAACTCCATTTAATAATCGAAATCCTTCTTACCTGATCCTTGATAATTTGGCCCCCATGATTCTAGTGGCCATCCAGTACAGATGATTTCTGTTCATTTTACTTTTGTTTCATACCATACAGATGATTTCTGTTCATCTTACTTTTGTTTTATACCAAAAATCTGCATGTGTTCAAATTTGTTCGAAACTTCTTCAAAAAAATAAAAGATTAAAATATTACTCTTGTTATTTTTCGTACACTTTCCAGGCCTTCAGCACTTTCAGCACTTTGATTATTGCTGAAGTTAAAGAATATTTAAACTTTCTCATACCAATAATCTGCATGTGTTCAAATTCTTCAAGGCCTTCAGCGCTTTCAGCGCTTTGATTCCTCAAGCATAATTATGTAGCAGTACAGTCTGTTTCGAAAATCGCATAATGCAAAATGGTGTCAATACTGTATAACTTGTAGGGTCCAAATCCTTGTTTCTGAGATTCAGTTTCCCTGCATTTGGATATCTGCGTACTGAAAGTGGTCCTGAAAGATCCCGGTATGTTGATATCGTGTATTTTTAGTGAACTTAAAGCCTCTATGAAAGCAAGAACGGAATATCGCACCGATCGGTTGCCTGGTATTGCGACGTCACCCTTTGCGCTTTGTGACACAGTAAACTTCAACGCAACACCAGTGCTTAACGGCAAGGTCGAGCTTTCCTACGATCTGCCAGAGTTGGCAGTCAATGTAACGACAACGTTGAAAATTTTTGTCACAGCCAAGGACTTGTTTGCGAATATGTATTGTTAAGATTTCACAAAAAGTATGGAAATTGCATGTACATATTCAACTTTGACCCATTTGTGATTTTTCAATGCTGATCCCTCTCTAGTTTATATGCCTATGTTATGAAATCAACGACCTGTGACTGCACAGTGTTTTGACATCAAGCAAAAGTAATAATAGTACTCACAGAAAAATGATATCAGCTTCCCGTAAACTTAAAATTTCAATCAATCTCTATCATTGAGTCTCATTATCCATATATTGTTGTGCTTAGTATATATTTATAAATCTTCCTATAATAACAATTTTGTCGTCTGCAACAACTTTAAAACTGCACAACCGTAAATTTTTGCCGTTTGGAAAAGGGTTAAAGAGAAAAACACATATTACTCGAAGAAAACATCTGTAGATGTAATTCAATATTGTTTAAACACGGTGGAGATTGTGCATGATGGGATGGATAACGAATACGGACAAATTTGTCTCGCTTCAAGTAAAAAATTGTGCAATAATTTTCTTAGTTTATTTTCGTCAATTTTCAAGCGGTTTGTTGCATGTACCCCGCATTACCAAGCTCTTTCCCCAAATATATGACTTGTTTGTAGAATCTCTGTACTTTGTCCAAAATCGATTCCAACCGACCAGAAAAACGACAAATAATCCAGGTCATTTTTCTAGTCGGTTGGGATCGATTTTTGAGAAAAGTACAAGGAGTTTCCTAATAAGTAATACATCTGAGAGAAGGGCTCAGTAAGGCGGAGTACATGCAACAAACTGCTTGAAAATTAACGCAGAAATAAGAAAGTTATTGCACAAATTCTTACCTGAAGCGTGGTTTATTTTGCCGTGTTCGTTACCATTTCGCTTTCTGGTCGGTTGGGACAATATTTCTGAAAAAGTACCATGAGTTATCTAATATGCCATACATCCGATGAAAGAGCTCTGTAAGGCGGGGTATATGCAACACACATTTTAAAGAATGACGCACAAACAAGGAAGTTATTGCAAAATATCTTACTAGAATCGAGACTATTTTGTCCGTATTCGTTATCCATCCAATGATGCAGAATCTCTACCGTGAATATGCTGCAGACGACAAACGGATGTTTACGAAGATTGGATTTGTAAACAATATAGCACAGAAAACATTGAGACAAAAGAGAAAATGCTGATTATAATCATTTTCTTCTTTTACATCAATGTTTTCCCGTGCCTTCTTGTTGGGGACGTCAAAACCAGGAGCCTGTTTCATCAAAGCATTTAAGATATTCCGATTTCTTAAAATCGCTTAAACTGCAATCGCATGACCCAGGTCTTAATAGATTGGCGATACGCGTTTTATCCCTTAAACTGTCATCCGTAAGACAAACATTCGTCGGCACCAAGTCTCGTTTGGGAAAGGGTTAAATTGTAAATAGGCATGTACAACCGTAATTATAGAATCGGATCAGCTCTCCAAAGACCTTGTCCAAACAGAAAATCGTGTATATGAATTTGCAGCTGTACATGTGTTCGATAGAGATACATTTCGTATAAATCTACGAGATAAAGTAATCACGGTGGGTAACCCATGTGACTTTTGGGAAGCGTTCACACCAAAAAAATCGTCCGCTTCAAAGCGTGTTTTGTGCATTTCTCAGCTTATACTTTACGGAACTTGACGAGATAAAGCGCATTATACGCGCCTCAGAAAGGGCCATTCCCGGTTCTAACTACTCTCTTAAGAACAGAGCACATTATCTCTACATTCCATTTCGATAGAATGAGCTCTGTTCTCGCGGGGTCATTTCACGTCTAATCTCAGGGCCTTAGCGGGATTTCAGTATCCAATCGTTGGCTATACACAACAAAACAATTTAAAAAGCTGATACAAACTTTCATTGGCTGACGCTTCAAATTACCGGCGTCAGCCAAAAATAGAAGCGACGTAATGTATACGTAATCAAAACAAGATCAAACTAAATGATTTTGAGTCGATAATTCAAATGTTACCGGCTTCAGCCAAAAATAGAAGCGACGTAATGTATACATAATGATCATGCAAGATAAAACTGAATGATTTTGATTCGATAATTCAAATGATGTGCTATAATTAGACTATGACGACCAAATAGGCTGTTGGCGTACCGAAAACTGCAGAGGTCATATTTGATGGTTTAATCAATAGACCTCGGCTTTGGAGAGTAGGTTCTAACTAGCTCTGCTTTAAATCCAGTGGGTTATTCAAACATTCAAACGAAAGTGTTTTTCGGTGTAAAACGAAAGTGGGAAGCGTACACGTGCTCCGAAAAAAAATCGCTTGAATGTTTGAGGAAACCACTGGATTCGGAGCACAATGACGTATAACCGCGAATGACTCTCTCAAATGCGCGTTCGGTGCACTTTATCTCGTCAAAATACGTAGAGTAAAGGCTGAGAATTGAAGCAAAACCTACTTTGAAGCGGACGATTTTTTCGTTGTGAACGCTTCCCAACAGTCACGCGGGTTACCCACCGTGGTAATGGGCGGGACATAGAGATAAATGACATAGTGCCTTAACGGTGTACATGCGTAAGCGGTGTACATTTATCGCTTATCCGGTGTCACAGTAATTTTCGCACCAAACACCGGTTCACACGGTACAAAGTTAGCGAGAGATGTCGGCGACGCCTTATTAGAGCTTTGCGTCTTACGTGGACTTCGACAATGGACATCGGACGTGGACTTTTTATTGGGGGACGTATCAGCCTTTTGCATATAACGGTACATGTAAAAATGTACCGGTCAAAATCGAAAGCGAATAGACTCGTGTTCATTATATTAGACCCACTTATTTGGTTTTTATTTGTACCGTTTAAAAAGTGAACTTTATTAAATTACAAGTTTAAAATTGAAGGTTGTAAATAAATACAGATTGCGTAAATTAACATGGGTTCATTACACAATGTATGTAACGACAGACTACTTTTCCTTTTTGTACGCCAGTCGAAAATAGGACGTATCATGATATCACCCGTGGCGTTCGGTGTCCGGCGTCTGTGTGTCCGGGCAGCGGTCACTTCTTTGTCCGGAAGGGCGGAGGTGGTGCAGTGGTAACACGCTGGACTTAAAACACAGGGGTCGCTGGTTCGATCCTCCGCTTCTCCAGTTTTAAACCGAGGTCCCGTCTCCATATGACCTTAGCTGTTGAGTTGGACGTAAAACTCCAATCAATCCAAAACTTCTTTGTCCGGAGCATAACTCTGTCACCTTATGTCCGATTGACTTGAAACTTTCTAGTTACATTCTTTCATCATTGCGGAGTGCAGTGCACAAGAACAAGAACTCTACCTAGTCCACTTTTTTAAATTGCCCTTTGTTGCTTTTCATACTTGTATCTTGTCCGGAGTATATTTTTAAAAGTGTTGTAATAGCTAGCATAATGAACCTTCATAGGTGTATAGATCTGATCAAGGGGAAGTACAGTGTATAAGAACAATAACTGTGCCTGGCAAAATTTTTAGTTATTGTTGTTTGTAATTCTTCAAGTTTGTCATGAGTACATTTCTCAAAGTATAATAGCTAGGTTCACGAAGCTTCATTGGTGGATAGATCTCACCAAGGAGAAATGCAGCGCATAAGAACCATAATTTTGTCCTGCTTATTTTTTTAGTTATTGTCCTTTGCTGTTTTTCATATTTCGTTTTATCCGGAGCATAATTGAAAAAAGTCTTCAATAAATCTGTTAACACGTTCCCGATTTGAATTTGCTCAATATAATGCTTTCTTCATTTACTGAATAATTATTGTCATATTTTGCTACCATTGCCTAGACTAATTTATTTAATGATATTTATGTAAGTAAGTTTTAGAAACATCTTATGGCCAAGAAGAAAACCTTTTCAGAAATAATGATTACTAAATAAGCGAATTTATTTTGTAAACATGATAAATACATGACTCACAGTTCACAACCTTTTCTGTGCATACTGCTGTATATGCACATTAAAACTGTCGTTCTGCAAACGAAAAGAAGAAAAAAACGATAAAGGAATAATTTTGAATTCTGAGAGGTTATTTGGCTCATCCGACGAATTAGTTAGATGTGATTTGTAGGAGTGGCAAATCCAAGACTGCTTTCCTTGGGACATCTCGTGATCACCCTGATCAAGCTGCTTCTGCAGTGGAGACGAACCAATTCCTTAAATACGCCATTCGAAACGGAATGCCAAGAAAAAGTATAATGATTGAAAACAATTAAACAATTATAATACATGTAGATTTATCAAGTTCAAAATATCTTCACTGTTTTGAGAGCCACATTTATATTCAAGCAAAACGAAATTTAAGATATATGCATTAAACTGATTTTTACTTTTAAATTATTTTGCTTTAAACCCCATACCAGTACATGTACCGTTATATGAAAAGGCTGAGACGACCCCCGATAAAAAATCCACTTCCGATGTCCACAGTCGAAGTCCACGTAAGACGCAAAACTCTATAGATGGGTTCGGTCATGCGAAATGCGTCTGATGACGTTATTCGTTTTGGAAAGGGATGGGCGATTTCTTAAGCTTCGGTTGTTGTTTTTTATGAAAAAAATGTAATGTACAACTTCAGTAAAATGACGAAGATACCTACGACCGAACTTTGATCTCTCGTTGATGAACGAAAAGAGAAACTATCATTCTTTTTTAATTTCAGCGCTATAATAGATTCAAAATTAAACGAGAATGATTATAGTTGTTTTGATAGACCAATACAACTGAAATCGTTTTCGTTTAATTTTGAGTCTATTATGTTTGTTCTGCAGCCCAAACTAACTGTCGTTCTGTTTGTATGAAGTATGGAGCAGTTTCAACACCTCGGTCAGAATCTTAGTTTAAAATCAAAGTACTGAAAGTACTGTTGGAAAGCAAATTTGCTGATTATGTCTAAAGGCCTTTCTAGTTGTTAGCAATATGAATTACACGGAGTTGGATAAAAGTAATTAATTGAATTTGATTCTTTAGAAAGTTACAAAATACAAATTATGAAAGGATAATGTCTGTTCCATATCAGCAAAATATACTGAACAAAAGAGAAAACTTTACGCTGCAAGATTTCTTGTTTCTGAAAAAGTATCGAACTAAAAGCCTGATTTTATTTTTACAATATTTCCATGGCATTCGGCAATCGTTTTGTCGAAGTTTCATTGCCTTGTCTCCTTTAATGTCAGAGTTACGGCCCTTAATGCATTTACAGCTAATTTCATCTAATGCCACATACGCGCGACAAACGATTCATTATTTTTACGGAATTGGTCATATCCGGGTTGCCAAAAAACCACAAAACATCTCTCTTATCACTTGTAGCAAGCTCTAAAATAAAGGTCTAATCTGTCAATTTTGTGAATTACCCCCCTTTGACATAAACAAATAGGGAATTTAAAATGTCGAATTCTCCCGGCCGAAAACGACTATAAGGCATTCTAGCACTCTATATGTTCTCCTATACCCAATGTCATGTTCTGAAGTAGGTTTTCTTGTATAATAGACTAGTGCGACAGGTCACGGTTCATAAATCTATTTGATGTACAGGCCCGTAGGAACAGGGGGGGCTAGGGGGGGGGCTAAGCCCCTCCAATGTTGGCCAAAAATGCCGAATTTTCTTGACTGTAAATCAAATAAAATAACCATCTTACCGGCTATCAACGAATTCGTTCAATTTCGTAGTTTTTGTTCCACTTAAAACTTCTCTTTATCACTGTATATTGAATGCACTTGTGCTTAATCGCTGTGTATTGAATGCACGTGCGTCGTCATCGATTCCTCCGCATTTTGTGGGAGCCTCGTTTTGAAAATGTCGATTTGTTACTATTTTTAGTAACAATTCACATGTATACAATGTTAATTTCCCATAAACCAATTGTTTGCCTCCGGAAGTTAATCAGAGTCTTCTCTGATGAAAATTCGCTCTTCGATATTTGGATGTCGCTATTTACATCGGAGCGCTGTCCAATTCAAAAACAAAAGAAAATTCCGACACAAGTTATGTCGCTGTGTCGGAATTTTCTTTTGTGTTTGACTGGGACAGCGTTCCGTTGTAAATAGCGACATCCAAGTATCATCGAGCGAATTTTCATCAGAGAAGTCTCGGATTACCGGAAGTGTTCTGCGGGTACGGACTAAAACATAAATGAAAGGAGTCTATACCCTAATTAGAAAGCATTTGATCTCTGAAAACTACATGTCTTACTTGCTAAAACATGTGTTCCGTCACTACTTTATCCCTTTCCCAAATAAGACCGGGTTTGACAGCCCGAAAAGAAAATGTTCGGGGGAATATTGGGATGAAAGAAGAAACTGCTGATAATCAGAATTTTCTACTTTAACCTCGATATTGTCTTTGGTATTATCTACAAATAGTTCTAATTTTATCTAGGTATGTACCAATTTTGTCGTCTGCTACGGCTTTTTTTTATTTTGACCAATCTGAAATGTTTCTATTTGGGAAATGGTTAACATACCAACAATGTAAATTGATTTGATTCTATGTAGGCCTATTCATCTAGATCTAAATCCACGGTGGGTAACTCACATGACTTTAGGGAAGCGTTAACACCGAAAAAATCGTCCGCTTCAAGGTATGTTTTGTTTAATTTCTCAGCTTATACTCTATTGATTATGATGAGATAAAGTGCACGGAACGCGCCCTTGAGAGGGCTATTCCCGGCTCTAACTCACTCTGCTCCAAATCCAGTGGTTTCTTCAAACATTCGAGCCAAAGTGTTTGTAAGTGCAAAACGAAAGTGGGAAGCATTCACATGCACCGAAGAAAACTTTCGCTTGAATGTTTGAAGAAATCACGGGATCGGAGCAGAGTTACAAACGGGGATAGCTCTCTCAAATGCGCGTTCCGTGCACTTTATCGATTTTTTCGGTGTTAACGCCGATTTTTTCGGTGTTAACGCTTCCCAAAAGTCACATGGGTTATCCACCGTGATATCTATAGATTAAAAAGTTAACACCGTTTTTTAAACCAAGTGGTGAAAGGATTGCTAGTCTGATTTCTTTGCATTTTGAGCATACCATCACATATTCTGGTTTCCCAGATTTCTACTTTCGCTTTGAAATGCCTATAGCTACACGCGAATACTAGCAAGGCCTATTAGACAAGATGTCTATGTCATTTACCTCAAAATAACCACTTAGTTGATCAATCAATTATTGTGAACGCGATTAAATGCATGGCTTATCGAATATCATTGTTTAGTTTCGGACATTTAAACGTGTAATAATTTGGGCATAGAAAGATTCTAAAAATAGACGTGTCCTAGTTCCTATTTTTAGCGCTTGAAGTGGGTCGCATATTTCATAGTTCAGTAAACTTGACTGACCCATTTTCAACGAAAGATATTGGACTGGCTATTGAACCGTAATGAAAGCAAATTACTACGTGATCGTTTCTCCTCTTTTAACACATGTTTAATTGGATGTTTTATCATCGGTCACACAATTGAATATCTTGTGTACAACTATAGAATTCAATATTGAATATTCGAAAGGTTGTTCTTGTCATTGATCTTTGCTTTTGATAGAACTATTTATAGTGAGGAGGACCGGGAGATGTTGTGTGGTATGCAGAGAATGTTAAAGTGCAGAGAAGCACGACTGGAAAGAAAAGCAAATTTTGCAAATTTGCTTTCCAAAAACGCTTAATTCAAACAACCTTATGAAATCTTTCAAAAATCTCGCTCTTAAGAAATCGCCACAGTTTAGGAGGACCAGTTTCTGTTTGTACGTATTAGATAGAGGCTGTATATTAGATTCTAACCGAATTAAACATTCAAATGCGCGCAGCGCATTGAATGTTTATACCGCGTAGAATCAATATACTACATACGTACATACTCTTCCAGACTAAGTCTTCGCTAGCGGTTTATTGGAGAAGGGACGTGGCTATGTATAGACGCCACATTAACTAGCGGACAGTCTCGTTAATGCGAAATATAGCGGCGAAATTTTAAAAGTTACTGCCATTTAATTGGTAAAAAAGAAGGTCGAACACTAAGAACATATGGCTATTTTTTACAAAATGAAGCAAAGAACAATGAAACAATGAAGTACAACCAGAAAGATTTTTTTTCCATATAATAGAATACCATCACACAAACTATAGACGAGAGCATTTTCTGTCGAAAATCGTCTATTATTGACAATAATGTGCTTTGAAATAGTTTTAGCAATATAGCAATAACTCTATTTAATGATAAGTTCTTTTTATTTCAACTAATTTGTTAAAGCAAATACTATGTTAAAAACCGAGTTAAAACTCTATAAGTCGTACAATCGAAAGAATCGAACAGAAAAAAATGTTCGTAGTCAGCATTTTCTAATTTTGCCTTAATGTTTTCTGTGTTGCATTTTTACACATTTTACTGTTGGTAACATCTATTATGTCGTCTGTAGCAGATTTCAAATTAGACCATCCTAAATTTTGTAGTGTGGGAAATGGTTAAATGGGTTCCTGGCAGTACACTTTGTTGGGAACCGTAAAATTCCAACTGCCAAATTGTCAAACAAGAGGACCCCGAGGGCCATAAATCGCTCACCTGAGTAATGTTTTAATAATACCAAATAACTTTGCATTATGTTACGCATTTTTGTCCCAGAGAAGAATTTGGCCATGTAGTTTAGGAGGACATGTTGTTTACAGAAATTGATCAGCTTTTATGACATTTCCCATTTTCCGATGCCACGGCAACCAGAGTTTTTCATGGATTTCATTTCTTTTAGCAATTTCATAAGGGACCACTCAAGGAACATTTCTGCCAGGTTTGGTTGATTTTGACCCAGTAGTTTAGGAGGAGATGTCGTTGAAAGATATTGTTGACGCCGTGACGGACAGACGGACAGATGGACGCCGGACATTGATAGATCACAATACCTCACCTTGAGCACTTCGTGCTCAGGTGAGCTAAAAAGCCTACGGTTACGAAAATTCTAAAATAACACGATATCAATTAAGAACTTCTTACACCGTTATCCGCCTAATTGCATTTTGTGAATTGCAAAGTGACACTTCACAATGTCGCAATGTGCAATGCGACAGAGTCAGAATACAACCACGATATATATAGTAGCCATTTTTTATTGCTAGGCAATAAGACTAATGCCTGGCTATTTTCTCCAGGCATTAAGCTTAAAACCCAGGCATTAAGCTTAATGCCTAAAGTGAATCAGGCAATAGTCTTACTGCCTAGGCAATAGCTTATTGCCTAGGCTTTAAGCTTATTGCCTAATTTTACTTATTGCCGCTAACATATATATACTCAACGGCAAAAGAAACTATATAGTTTTAGATAAGATTTATTTTTCTTATTTCAAAGCATGCTTGTACTTTTTTCACGGCTATCAATTTGAAAAACTATTTCTCAATATAATAAATTAGCAGGTCCGTTTTATTGGCTAAAAAGCCATATGCTCTTGCATATAATTAAATTCATTTAAATATCCCACGCACATAACGGTATTCAAGATATTGATATATTTTTCTGCATGTGTAGTCTTCGTTGCTAGGCATATGTTAAACCAGAGTTGAAAAGGTAAGCCCCTCGAAGCCGACAAAAACTGGCACCATGCCAAATGACAAACGTATATCTATAATGCAATTAATGTTTTGGTGAATTCAAATGAAAGTAAAGCGTATAATTTCTTTTGTCTTTCAGTATACATGTATAACGATCAATTCCATTACTAGCTTTTTATCATTCATAAACAACTAGAAAGCGGAGGGTTACAAATAAATAAATTGTTTTAAGTGTATGCCTGTTATTATGATTTCTTAATTCATATATCATTCTTACAATTATTGTTTCTAATTTATACCATTTCGTATCCTCGCCTGGCGCCCCGCCACACAAAGCACGAACACACGCCAAAACAGTAATATGTCGTACTTTTGTCTTTTCGCATGGCGGGGCGAAAGGTTACAATGGGAAAAACACGAAACATTGAATCTAGCGTACTTGTGTATTTTCGCATAGCGGGTGAAAGGTCGCCATGCGAAAGCACGAAACATTGAATGTGGTGACCCTTCGCGTTCCGGTTCCGCATGCGCACTTAATTACATTGTATTTTAGTAAAACATGACATTAAGTGCGCATGTGGAACCGGAACGCGAAAAGGCGAAAGGTCGCCACATTCAATGTTTGGCTAGGCGGTGTCCCACGAAACAAAGAGATTCGAAATAAACCCGGCGAAGGTGAATACAAACGTCGATGTGTTCAACCTTGGCTAATAAATATGCCTGACCGTTGGCAATCCCTTGAAATAGGCCTACATAGAAATTGTCTGCTGATCATATTATGATTGTGTTGTTGTTGTTTGGTAGTGCATACACCTATTCAAATGACGTAATGTCTAGTAAAGGTTAGACAGTAACTCTTGTAAAAAAACAGTAATGATATATTTAAATTAATGCTAACATTTACTGTTTAATATCGCTGCTTTTCTGCAAAAACCTCGTATCTGCAGCTTAAAACAAGCTGCAGATACTAGGTTTTCGTAGAAAAGCGACGATATACTAGATGAAAAATGAACTATATTTCAGAGTGATGCCGTGATGAACCAGAAACTTGTATTTATATAAATACAGTCGACACTCGTTATGTCGACATCGGATAAGTCGAATTTTCGCTTAAGTCGAAGTACAAGTCTAACCCCGTCCTCACCAATGGACATAAAAAAGTTAAAACAAAAAATCGTAATAGATACATGAAATATGACCATTGAAATATAGTATGAAAAGGATAGAAATTGCTCGTCCCGAGCAATTTCTTTCCTTTTCCTACTATATTTCAATTATGAACTCTCTTGATGATCAACAAAAATGATCCATTGATTGTCATTCAAGTTGAAACTAAACATAAATCGGATGAGTCGAACTCCGGATATGTCGAGGTATTTTGACGGCCCCTCTGACTTCGACACAACGAGTGTCGACTGTATTCCTAAATAAATGTTTGTTCCAAATGTATTAACACTTTCTTACCAGTCTATAAATGTGTTCCTTTCTTCAAATGCAGATGTAATATATCTTGAGGATGAAAGGACAAAATTTTCATTTTTACACTGCATTTTAGTAGATTACAGATTTAGATTTATTTTTTGATTGTCAAGACTTAAGAACGTTCGAGCCTATGCACGTCAAAAAGGCCTGTCTCTCAGAAATGCATTATATTTAGACATATATTAGGTAAATATTTTGTCAATTTGGCATGCAACTGTATTGTAATTAGTGATCCATGCCTTACAGTTTTCATTCTGATGAGCCTGGGGTTGTTCATCAAATGCAAGAATATTTTACCTTGACCAAAAGCTATGACAAAGTAATTACCGACGAAGGTTCGATATCATTCAACTGTTTTGTTTAGTATATATATTTCTCGTAAACGAGGCAATATTCTGATTTGAAATTTTAATCAGAAAACATGTCCTTTAAGATAAATCATCGCCTCGCTTTTAGATTGCGCTAACTCCTTTTTTACAAAAATCCTATCTTTGGCATCGTTGTGTTAGTATGTTTATGCTCTATCTCCAGAACATCATATATCGTCGATTGGCGGGCTGGTTTTTGAGAAATTTTGACAATATGTTGGTACATATAATTATGTAAGCAAGTCAATCGTTTACAATTTTAAGTGCTATTTCAGTCAATGGCCGTTCACAATAACACTAAATGCGTGTCGGCATTCTGATTACCAGTGGTTGATGGGTAGAATAGTCGGATATTTTGAAAAAAATGTAATTGAAATTGATTGTCACAGAAGTGCTTCATCAGGTAGTTTTTTTTCAACCACAACTCATGTAGCCATTATGAAAAGCAAAATAAATTTCATTAGAACGAAAGTGATATGAATTTGTTGTAATCTAAATATATGTTGATAAGAGTATGTATCCTTTACGATGCCATAAAAAGTTGAAATCAATATGAACTCGGATTTTTTTGTTTACTTTATCTAGAACAAAGGCCACAGCAGCCGCATGCTTTGTCCCATTTCTACAGCAAAACGACGATTTGTCTTTTTTATGATACCCATGTAATTGGTAATGTGGGCCTATATAGCAAAATTTTTAATAGTGCTGGTCTGTGTTACCTTGATCTATCTCCTTTAAAAGTGAGAAGTGTGTTCGAAATTGACAGAATTTGCTACAAACAGAAATAATTATTTTCCCCATCGTTTCTTATTGAATTGCTCAATACAATAATACAATACACTTTATTCACTCAGTTCTTTTTACAGAAATCAAGAGGTATACATGCACATGAAATACAAAGACAAACGAGGCTAATATGTCTGACTCAGCAGCCGAACAGACATCAAAATTTACATATAATAATTTTTATAAATTTACACAAATTAACAATTTCAGACTGGATATTTGAATTCATTAGAGATTCGAACTTTAAAATGTTACATCTTTTTGAATATTTGATTGGGATTAAACGTTCACGTTCTTCTTTCAAAACACTACATTCAAATAGATAATGATACTCGTCACCTATGTTGTTGTTACAGAGGGTACATATTATATCGGGTATATCGGTATTCAACCATCTCCCTGTTTCTATGGGTAATTTAGTGTTGTTCGTGCGGAATTTAGTAAGTAGTTTTAGAAGTGCAGAAGGAGTATTAATTAGATATTGTTCAAAACCAAATTTATTTTTAATTAGCTTATATGTGTGGCAGCTGTCGTTATTTTCAAGTATACTGAACCAATCATTAATGAAAAGATCTTTTAACTTTTGCTTCGTAGATAATTTTACCCACTTTTCGTTGTGAAAACTCTGACTCTCCCAAATGTTATTCATGCCACATTTATAGAATATGTTTTTAACGTTATCTATCCATTTGAAAAGGGGAATATTTTGGACAATTTCTGAGCTAACATACTGATTATGGAGAACTTTGTAAATGTCAGAAAGCAGGGAATTGTGTTTGTTCGAAATAATTTTTGACCAAAAAGAAATTTGTCTGGATTCAATCTCAATCGATAAGGGATAGACGCCTGTTTCACCGTAAACGATATGGTTTGGTGTCGACTTTTTAACATTTAGTATATACTTGAGAAATCTGAGTTGTATTTTTTCTAAAACGTCATTACTTTCAAATGCCCAAATTTCGCTACCATACAATAATATAGGTTTTACCGTTTTATCAAAAAGATCGATTTGCATATCAATCGGAAGAGATAACCTTTTTATTTTCCTAAGTAAGCTGTACATTGCGCGTGTTGCCTGTTTAGAAATTTCTGATTTGGCTTTATGAAAAGTGCCATATCGACTAAAAACGATTCCTAGGTATTTGTACTCTGTTACAGTTTCGATTGGAGCGTTATTATATGTGAAATTGTATATCCTTTGACGACCTTTTGAAAAAACAAGAACTTTTGATTTTGACGTGTTTACCGTTAGTTTCCATGTTGAGCAATAATCGTGATAAAGATTTAAAGCATTTTGTAAGTCTTCGGCAGTGTCTCCTAATAAAACGGTATCATGTGGATAGATAGGGTTATTTTTGACTTCCATGCGAAAATTGGATAAAAATAAAGCAAAGATAAAAAGGTTATGAAGGTCTGAATCTTTAAAGTCGATTTTCTCGAAAAAGTGTTTTTGGTAGTTAGCGCACTCTAAAAACGAGGCGACGAAATTTATGAAAAAAAATATATGTAAAATGTAAAATAGCTCTCGAATGCAATTTAACCCATTACCAAACAACAAAAATTTATACTCTAAAAAACGAGGCGACGGAATTTATGAACCACATATCTTTAAAATGTAAAATATTTCTCGAGTGCAATTTAACCAATTACCAAACAACAAATATTTATACCGGTCAAATTTCAAAGAAGCTACATACTACAATTTCAAATGACTGAAAATTTTACCATTTTGGTCTTTCTGTGTAGAAAGCATTGTGAGAAATGAAAAAAAAAAAATTCTTGCCATTTTCCACAATAGTTTCCAAAGCCTTTACCTTGTAGGGAGTCAAAAAGAGTCGCTGTGTGGAAACGGGTTAATAAAGATTGGAAATAACAATTAATCATCATTCGTTCCTTGAGTGTTAAACTGACAAAGACTCTTTATTAGACTGTTATACCTCGAGATCACTTTTTTTTTACCAGAGTCCATCTATGCCTTGTCTATATAATGGCTAGCAGATGAACTGCTCTTAGCATGCGATTTAGCACTAGCCTTTGAGATAGGTTTGTTTTGTATTAATGTTTGGTAGCTGCCTAAATTTGACTTTTCGTTTGAGAGCTGTTCCAGTTTGAGTGAAACTTCACCTTGACTGAAAACAATGAATTTGTTCTCAGCTTCAGGTTTTGTTTTTGATATTTGAATCAGGGCGTAAACATCTTGCGTTGCGTCATGGGCTGTAAAAGAGACACAAAGAATACTTTTCATTAATGACTCGAGTTACGGATATTCATATCTTTTCTTTATCGGTTTGCCGAAACTCATAATCGACATTACCTTGGAACTTGAATCAACAGTTTTTGCATAAAAAAAGTTTTCCTTTTTTTCTCAATATTTTTTCGTGTTGAATATATAATATTGTATTTTAAACGAAATAATGATTTCGCTGTAGAAAAAACTTAATTCCGAATTGTATTCATGTATTTGGTTAAACGATCATTTTTTCGACGTAAATAAATAAAATGCGCCATTCAAAACGTCACTTTCTGCGCGTGTAATTTCATCGCGATTTTTGACAAACACTTCACGAGAAGACCGCCCTTTTTTATTGGATAAAAATATTCGTTTTCAATTCGAGAATAATTTAAAACAACGAAAATATGGGATCAACGTTCGATTTTTTTGTCTGTGAACGCTCAAACGCCGTCCGTTAGCGTTTTTTCGGGATTTTATTTGCTCTGGCTTGTATTCAGAAAACGTCCGTAGTCAAAAATACGTGCGTCGTTCGACTTTTATAGGACATCATGTGCTGTTTCAGTTTGATTTTTATAATCGAGATTATATTTTTACAATTAAATTTTGAAACATCAGAATGATACATTACAAGTATTAATACGCTTAATATGATAAGCCCCTCCTTGCCTCATCAACATTTATTAACCTATCAAAAATTTTCAACCAAGTGTTTAAAATGAGTAACTCTATGAGCATTTTCCTATACTTGGTTAAAATTGGCCCCATGGTTGATTTTTAAAGAATTTCTTTATGGTTTTTTGAAGTCTGAAAAGCCCTACCCTGCCACACTCATTTTTTTTAACAAATCAAAAATTCACAAACAATAATATTGTTAAAAAGAGATACTCAAGCAACATCCCTTGTTCAAATTGGCCCAACAGTTGATTTTTAAAGAAATTTCCTATCATTTCTAGTCAAATAAGTCCAACCCTGCCATGACCACATTTTTGACGAATCAGAAATTTGTAAAAAAAAAAAAATTAAAAAGGGGTACACAAAAAAAAATTCCTGTATAATTTGGTATAATTTGGTCCAACGGTTAAGGAGAAAATAATTTTCAAAGAATTGTTTAATGATTTCTCCAGGTCTGATAAGCCACGCCTACATTTTTTCACAAATCAAAAAAAACATGAACATACATTGAAAACAGTCACTCTAGAAACAGATCTGCCAAGTTTGGTTCAAATTTGACCAATGGTTGATTTTTAAAGATTTTTTTTCCAAATTTCTCTCAGTCTGATAAGCCCCGCCTTGCCACGCCCACATTTTTTGACAAATCAAAAAATCGAAAACCAGTTTTTAAAAGGGTCACCAAAGGAACATTTCTGCCAATTTTGGTAAAAATTGACTCATTGGTTAAGGAGAAGATTTTTTAAGAACTATCTAACAATTTCTCAAAGTCTGATAAGCACCGCCCTGCCAAGCCCTCATTTTTTGACGAATCAAAAATCCATCGACAGGCAGTAAAGACAGTCACTCAAGAAAAATTCCAACCAAGATTGGTACAAATTACCAATGGTTAATTTTTAAAGATTTTTTTCATGATTTCTCTAAGTCTGATAAGCCCCGCCCTGCCACGCACACTTTTTTTTGAAAAATCAAAAATTTGAAAACAAGTTTTGAAAAAGGTCACCAAAGGAACTTGTCTGCCAAGTTTGGTAAAAATTGACTCAATGGTTAATCAGAAGATGATTTTTGAATAATTATATTACAATTTCTCCAAGTCTGATTAGCCCCCGCCCGCCACGCCCACATTTTTTGACGAATCAAAAATTTGAAAACGAATTTTGAAAAGGGTTACCCAAGGAACATTTCTGCAAATTTTGGTAAAAATTGACACACTGGTTAAGGAGAAAATTTTTGAAGTTTTTTTTACAATTTCTCTAAGCCTGATAAGCTCCGCCCTGCCACGCCCACATTTTTGACGAATCAAAAATTTGAATACAAGTTTTGAAAAAGGTCACCCAGGGAACATGCCTGCCAAGTTTGGTTAGGATTGGCCTAGCGGTTAAGGAGGAGAAGATATTTAGAGAAATTGTTGACGACTTCCGACGCACGACGCACGCCGGACACAGGGTGATCACAAAAGCTCACCTTGAGCATGTTGCTCAGGTGAGCTAAAAAAAGCAGAAACAATGTCGCAAATATTCATCTAATATATGTCTAAGTATAATGCAATTCTGAGAGACAGTCCTTTTTTTACGTGCATAGGCGCGAACGTTCTTAAGTCATTTTGCTGGACAGAGAGCTTTGCGATTAATAATAATAATAATAATAATAATAATAATAATAATAATAATAATAATAATAATAATAATAATAATAATAATAATAATAATAACGTTGATAATAATGATAATAAAATGATAATAACAATAATAATTATTAAAATAGAATAAAATCGATCATGATTTCAAAGCAGTTTACCAGTGCGCATGTGTAAGTGTACTCATCTTTTTTGCCGGTATCTTTCTGTGGCAAACCGTTTACATGAAGCTTAGTTTTTTGTCACGGTGGATAATCACATGACTAAACAATTTCAGAAAATCTTCAATAATTTTATTAATAAGGGATTGATTTGAACTCGGTCTGAAGCAGAAGGTGTGCAGACCTCACGAATTAGATGAGCGTGTTGGTTCTTTTTTGGAAAAATCAGCTGTTAAAAAGTTATTGAAGATCAACCAAAATGTTGGTTGTTTGGTTGATCTTCAATAACTTTTTTACCAACTGATTTATCAAAAAATCCAACACATGCAGCTCATTCCTGGTATTGTCCCACATTCCCTGCTTCAAACCGAATTTAAATAGGTCAAGTATTAACAAAACAAGAGATGTTTGCAAAACATATATACCCCTAAAGGGCCTACATGTAGGTCAAACTCCGAGGTCAAGTTTACAAGGTCCAAGGTCAAATGTGAAATGTCTTTGCAGGAGGTGTCTATGTGTGAAAAATCAATGCTGTATGTGTAAAAGGACATAAGATATAGGCCAGGTTTAAGATTTTTAAAAAGTAGATCAAACTCCAAGCTCAAGATCACACAGACCAAGGTCATGTCAATTGTGAAAGGTCTTGGTGGGAGGTGTCCGTGTGTAAAGTATCGAGGCTGTATAGTTCACAGGACATAAGATAGGGGCCAGGTTAAAGCTTTTTAAAAGTAGGTCAAACTCCAAGGTCAATGTCCAAGGTCATGGCCAAAAGTGAGATGTCTTGGTTGGAAGTGACCATGTGTGAAATATCAAGGCTATATGTATTAAAAACATGAGATGTAGGCCGGGTTACAGTTTTTTAAAAGTAGGTCAAAAATCAAGGTCACAAGGGTCAAGGTTATGGTCCAGTATAAAAGGTCTTGGTTGTAGGTGTCCATGTGTCAAATATCAAGACTGTATGTGTAAACGGACATGAAATATAGGCCAGGTTAAAGTTTTTCTTAAAGTAGGTAAAATTCCAAGGTCGAGGTCACAAGGTCAAAAGGTCATGGTCAAATGCGAAAGGTCTTCGTAGGATGTGTCCATATGTGAAATATCAAGGATGTATGTGTAACAGGATATGAGATATAGGCCCATTTTATTTTTTTACAAGTAGGTCAGACTCCAATGTCAAGGTCACAAGGTCAAAGTCATATTTGAAAGGTTTTGGTCTGAGGTGCCCATGTGTCAAATATCAAGGGTGTATGTGTAACAAGACATGGTATATCGGCCAGATTATTTTCTTAAATGCAGGTCAAACTTCAAGGTCAAGGTCACAAGATCTAAGATCATGGTCAAATGTGAACGATGTTGATAGGAGGTATCCATGTGTGAGATATCAAGGATGTATGTGGGACATGAGCTATATGCCAGGTTAAGAATTAAGTGTGAAAATCAACAAAAGGCAATAACTCCAAGAATTTGATCGGCAGAGTTACAGTTCTTGTGCACTACACCTCTCCATAATGAGATCTATCCATCTGTAAAGTTTCATGATTCCACCATCTTACATACTTTTTGAGTTATACTCCGGACAAGAATCAAGTATGAAAATCAATAAAGGGCAATGACTCCAAAAATTTGATCGGCAGAGTTACGGTTCTTGTGCACTGCACCTCTCCATAATAAGATCTATTTTCCTATGAAGTTTCATGATTCTACCTTACATACTTTTTGAGACATGCTCCGGACTAGAATCAAGTTTGAAAATCAACAAAGGGCAAAAACTTCAAGAATTTGATCGGCAGAGTTACAGTTCCTGTGAACTGCCTCTCTCAATAATGCGATCTATCCACCTGTGAAATTTTATTATTCTACCTTACACATTTCGATTTATGCTCCGGATAAGGTTTGGTCTACGGACCGACCGACCCACCCACCGACCGACCGACCGACACTTGCAAAACAATATACCCCAATTTTCTTCGAAAGGGGGCATAATTATTGAAGATTATGAGAAATTCTGAGTCACGTGATTATACACAGTGATTTGTGCTTATACAAAATCGTTAGAAAATAAGAATTGTGCTTGAAATATATGTAACACATATGACACTGAGTCAAAAAGGATGTGTTAAATGTGATACCAGCTAATTATTGTTGAGAATGTACTTTTGTAATTGTCTGGTAAATATATGTGACCTTTCCCCACATTTTGTTTTGGAAAACGGTTTAATTCTGTTGAGTATTCTTTCGTAGAGATCCTTTGTGTTGTGCTTGGAAAAGTCATGCTGAAAAGGAAAGATAACGATATAGCTGTGAAAATTTATGAACACATAATGAGTTTGGTAAATGTTCCTACATTTGGCCTTTTTCTGATTTTCTAATCATGAAAAAGAATGGTGTTTAGAGGAGTTTATCAGCACAAAGTACCATGTTGGGTATGCTATTTTAGAATACTAAGAAAGCCTTTTCTCTGAAATTCCTCGTTGTTTAACTCATTACCAAACGGCAAAAATTTAGACTTGTCCAAATGTCGAGATGATGCAGACGACAATTTCAAGTGAATGGATTTTACATTTTTTGGTCTTTTTGTTTGTAGAAAACATTGTGGGAAATGAAGAAATTGCTTGTCACAAGCAATTTCTTTATTGTCCATGATGTTTTAAAAAGCCATTATCTTGTTATGAGTCAAAAGGAGCTACTGTGTGGTAATGAGTTAAGATTTGTGTTGTGAAAGATACTTTTGAATGTACCATTTCCGGATTTGTTCAAGAAGTTTTGATCGAGTAAATACTGATTTGGGCATATCTTATAAGTAGTAGTCGAGCAATAATTGCACTTTGGGTCATCGGATAGCTGCCCTTTTAAATCCGAGTATATCAGTCCATCGGTAATGGATTAAGACCTCGAATCGGCCAATATCCTACTTGATTTATCTCTCACCCATGAAATATTTGTATTATAGCTGAATAATGAGCTGGAGGTTAGGATCGGGTGCATTCAGTTTTTATTATGTGTTTACATAATGTGTTTACAGTATTTTGGAATGAATGAAACAAAATCAAACGCCTAACCAACCTCTTGAAACGCGTTGTACATTAGCACCAGTTGTGGCCAGTTTTTAACGTCATGAGACGCTCCGTTTAATGCGTGAAGTATATTGACGCCTGTGGTATCGTTACAATGACTGTGTGTTTCACAAAAACGTCCTCGGTGATTCCAGATGCATTCCATCTCGTAAACAACACCTTGTGAATATAACAAAACATCGAAAAAGATCATACAGTGCCCACCAAAAGTCTGGAGACAAACAAACATTTTACTTGACAGCCGGCTTTAAAGTTCCACGAACCTTTAGCTTAAGAAATTGCTTGCATTCCGAGGATATCAAGGTTAGGGTTAAATTTTTCTTCTCTTAAATTCAATTTTTCTATCTTAAGTAATGCTTCTACAACACTTATGGTATTTCAGTACTTGAAATTGATTTTTTCATCTACATGTTCACTGTTTACATGATGATAGAGCAGGTCGCCATCAATAAGCTCTGGTCATAACGGACCAAGAGTAGGCAATACAAGGGTTTCTTCTCAGCAGGAAGACTAAGTTAGAATCCGAGCAAGCATGGACAACCAATCACTAACAGTACATGAAGTAAAGAATGCTTGGAAGTAAGCTGAGACTTCAGGTTGAGACTCAAAGTTGGTGAAAATCTACCTTCAATTTCTCTGAATACACCCAATGCCGCATAAAAGTCAGCATTTACTACAAACCAAGCAGGACTTTCTTTCATTTAGACAATTCTGTAAACCATTCACCAGAACGGTCTCTGGCAATGGCTGAGTGCTTTTATGTGGGTTTCGCTACAAATGATGGCTTTTAAACGGCATTGTGTGTATTCAAAGAAATTGACTGCTGATTTTCATCAACTTTTGAGTCTCAACCTGATGTCTCAGCTTACTTCCAGACATTTCTTAGTTCTTGTACTATTAGTCATTGGTTGTCTGTGTTTGCTCTAATTCAAATTTGGTCCTCCTACTGAGAAGAAACCGCAGCTCTTGGTCCGTTATGGCGAGAGCTTATGATGGTAACCTGCGCTATCATCTTGTAAACAGTCAACATGTTGCGAAAAAATCTATTTCAAGTACTGAAATACCATAAGTGATGAAGAAGGGTCACTTAAGAATAGGAAAAATGGATTTAAAAGAAGAACAATTCAACCCTTACCTTGATATTCTCGGAATGCAAGCAATTTCTTAAGTTGAAAGTTCTTGGAACATTGAAGCCGGCTGTCATGTTGGGTTCTCATAGAAAATCATTTTTAAAGGTGGGAAAAACATTAAGAAACATTTATCAAAATTCTTCAACCTTATTTTTTGGATAAAACACAATTTGAATGTTGTTGCAACAACTTGATGATTTTATCGTAATTGAACTGAATGGACTCATTATGCTAAAGTGTCAGATTTTACATGAAAGTGATGGATATTTCTACTATTTGTCTTGTGAATTCATAGTAAAGAGGGGTTATGACATTTCTAACTAATGAAAATAATAAACGAAATTCATTTCTTCCGATTTGGGAATGAAAAATGAAAAAATCTTGTTTGTCTCCATACTTTTGGTGGGCACTGTAGTCCGTAGTCCGAGACGTGTTCTTTAGAGCGAGATTTCTTGAGATATCTTTAGATTTCTTAAGATGCTTTAGTATAAAGCTTTCCTCTGAGCAAGCCTTTTAAGACGATCACTGGGAGTCGCCATTGCTCTATACTTCTTCCGGAACACCTCGGTAAATTCTGTAGAATCTATATGGGAGAGAATTGACCAAGTTGTTCCGAATGCTCCATGATTCATAAACCTTGGAGTTCTGAATGCTCCATACTTCATATAAATGACGTCATATAAATGAAACCTCGCTTTTGATCTCGGTCTTAAAAACGCTGTATCAAAAACATATTAGGAAATCTTAAAAAATCTCGCTCTAAAGAACGCGCCTCCGGTCACGGTACTATGGCACATGTTTTCAAATTTTAAAAATTAAACAAGGGAAAAGTGTTCCCTATTTCCAATACAAATTTTGTATGCACTGGTTTGAGTCTTGCAGGTGTAAGACTACTTCAAGAGTCGAACCACCGCATGAAAAAATAGAGAAATGTGTTTGTTTTTTTCACTGATAATCCTTTGGCCTAGTTTAGTTGTTTTTTGTTTGTTTTTTTTTCAAAAATCTGTTTTTTACGTCCTTGATAAAAATAGTTCGGGGAAAATTTGACAAATGAAGACAATGCTATATATAAGGATTTAATCCCTTGACTCATTCCTTTCAGAGATTTTGTACACAAAACGGATTTTATTCAAGATCCATTTTGTCGTCTAATGTAGCTTTCCCAATTGTTGTTTAAAATGAATTTACAATGTAACACCTCTTTCAAATATTGTAGTCATATCGAGGCGGCCCGAGCTCATAATTAAGGATTCCTGTTTTCACAACTGTGTTACAGAACAATATCCAATTCGTGGCTCAAGCTGCTCTATAACTTAGAGGATTCACATCCATTATTGAGAGAAAAATGACAGAAAGGATATTTGCCAAGCTAGTGTTCGAACAAACGACCGCACGATTAACTTACTTCGACATTACGGATTAAGCTATCTGGGATCAACAGCGTTCATAAACGGGCTGGCTAAATCGGTAAGTAGAAAAGACGCTGAAATCTAAAATATTTGGGCAAAGCCCCAAGTCCAGAACGACCATTTAAATGTTTCCACAGCCCAGCTTGTTACTGATTGATATCAATTAATTCCTGATACCATTGGTCTCTTGGGTCATTTATTTTCAGTAGGATCTCTGACACTCGACCAAATGTTACAAGATAAGACGATTATTTTGCAATCCGAATTTAATTCGAATTCCTTTTGAAGAAAGTATAAAATTGCAATGGATTTTCTGGATTTTGTAGTTCTTTTCACTTGATGAAAAGTTATTGATGCCAGAACAAAATTTGTTTGGTCGTTAATAAATTTTTCAACTTGATTTTTTATTTATCAAAATATGTTTGTACATCAGCGCAATCAGGCAGTAGATGTCTGATTGTGTATATTGGTAAACACATTTTCTTCATAACATATAGTGTGATTTGTCCATCTGCATTTGAAACTTTATCCTGTTTATGGCGAATCAGACTGAGACTGGTAAAGAAGTCCCTTTGGCATAGACTAACATGGATCATGAATCTTTATCGACCTGCTCATATGCAAAATTTGACCAAGACCCATATTATTCTCTTAGCACATTCCCATACAAGACATGGAAGAATTTCTCATCTTGCTTCAATATTTTCTGTGATATTTTGTACATTTATCCAATCTTTATCAACAGCATGCTGTCCTTTGTAGCAGCTTTCAGATAAGAGCAGTCTAAAATTTGCCAATAAGCCATATGAATTCTGATCAGACTTCACTAAGACATACCCTGGATGCATTGTTGTCTCAAATGCCTTACCCTCTTGCGAAATTAATTTTTGGAGTGTTTGTTTGAATGGCAAAGGAAAACACAGTTATATTCAACAATTTCTTTTTTGTCTCAATATTTTCTGTACTTCATTATCATCATCCAATATCATCTATGTATTGATAATTTCAGATTACAACAGTGCAAAAGTGTTGCTGTTTCGAAAAGAATTGCAGGCCTTTTTACTGTGTAAAAGCGAACAAAAATATTTCCTTAGAATCACCATTTTACCTTTTCAAAACATAAACAAGTACTTAAAGAAATTGTTTGGAGAAACCTTGAGGCAAAAAAGAAAATTCTAGTCACCAATGGAAAACATAAGACGCAATCCCAGCTAAAGGGGACAATTGATGTCTCCGGCCTTTGATATGTACTAGCAGCATACAGTCAACATTATATAAATGCCCACCATATTTATTTTCACCCAACACCTATAACTAAAAAAGTCATCTATAATTTACGTTCGTAAGAACTCTATTTCTTATGAAAATCATGTGGCAATCAAACTAGGGGGTACGAAAAACCGATGTCTCCGGGTATAAATTCTAATTTTCAAACCAAAAATGTCACTTTCAACAATAAATTATCCTAACAGAACTGTTCCAGTCTTGTACAGAATACATAGAGCTCCAAAACGATACCAAAATTTATATAAAAAATGTAATCAAAAATTTGTAGAACAGCCTCGAGCCGTTGTCTCAAAAATTCAAAAACGTACGGGACACTTTCTTTAAAGCTAAGAAACACTGACATAAATCTACATGTAATGCATAAATCTAGCGTAATCTACTTTAGTATAAATATGTATAATCAAAATGAAGTCGTATTTTGATATACCTTTGTCAATATTTTTAAATAATCAACATCATTCTTAAACAATTTACCGTAATTTTAACCCCGTAACGTACGAGGCAAGAACTAAAGTAACTGTAGTTAAACATGTGTAACTATAAATAGTTTGATTCTTCAAGTAACATCACTATTCGAAGTGTCTTCAAATATGATAAAAAGAATTATGCCGATTACTATAATAGCATTGATACAGCAGGCCAAATAAAGTTGGGTACACATTAAAAAGTGACGTACGAGTCCAAAACGTTGGAGGCAATTTTTAGTTTTCAGTTTTTAAATTGCTGAAATGGAACGTTTCCTGTGCTTAATTTATGTGTTTTGGGTTCCTTAAGGACCCCAGTTTAAGAAAAATAGACTTTTAATGCACATAATAGACTGTACACGTACTCGTACTAGTCTCGTACGTTATAGTATTATATTTACTATTAATTGATACTATTTTTACAACATTGAGGAAACTTCCACAAAATATGCCGATTTTTGTTGATATATATAGGAATATATTCATAGCCATATACATTACACTAGATTGATGCATTAAGATATATTATTGCCTAAAATGTGTGTTTTCAGTCTGTTATTGGCATTGGATAACGGGCAGAAACCGGGCGGATATCCAGAGAAATCGTGCATTAATCGGCAGATTCACGTGCGTTATCGGACCGGTTTTGCACTCAAACATCCTCGATTTGACCCTTCAAAATAAACAATTGTCTTTTTTCCCGCAAAATTATCAACGTCTTATGTTAAATAAGCGACGTTCGCCTTTTGGCGCCAAATTATGACGTAACGTTGTTTTACCGACGTCACGCATAACAAAAATTTCTCGGAAGATTTATCAGAACAAAACAACAATGGCGGACATTTTCTTATCTCACCTCGGTTCATTTTTCGCACATATCAAGGGGTTTGGGGTAAGTAATCATTGGAATTTTATGCTTTTTATGCAATAATAGCGTCAATTCACGTATTTTTCGGTCGTTAGCATTCGCAGAGGCCCGTAAAATACGAAAACGACCCTCCTGCTTCGCAGTCGGGCGTTAACGTATTTCTTGGGCCTCTGCGAATGTTAACGACCTCAAAAACGTGAATTAACCTATTTTATTATAGCGTTTCTTACCTTTATAAAAAGTGTCCCGTACGTTTTCGTATATTGGATCCATCAGAGTTAAGAATGTCTAGCAAATTTTGGATAACATTTCACTTAATTAAGAAGTTATTACATATACCTCGTGTGTGAAACAATACGAACATCTCAACTTTTATAAATTGAAATTAATTTGGCTAGGAAGTTTTAATTTGTAAAACAACACACCCAGATGGTTTATAGAGTTGTATTTATTTCATTTATTCATTTCATTATAATTTTTTTGACAAAGTGTCTGGCAAATGGATATTGCCTGATAATATTATGATTTAATTGAAAAGGTAATAATACAGAGGCTGTGATGTTAAAGAAAAGAAAGCACATTACGTACGGAACAAGCTCTAGTTACGTTCGGGACAGACCAGTTTTAAACTATTGTTGATTTGTAATAAGTCTTTGGCTTTCCATTTCCGTATATCGATTAAGGGAATAGCTCATTGCATTTGTTTAACAATACGAGAGAAAATTAAAGGTTGTTTGGTGCATTTTAGAAGAGTTGGAAGTAGTCAACGTTCTAAGATAAAGGAATTGCACAAGGATGGCCATTTTGTATTTTCATTCGCATAGGTACAATTCGCCATTTTCACCTATATTGTCCATTGATTCACATTTTACAAACAAATACTCATCAAAATGTATCAGATTTATTTTTCTTTAGGCATTACTTAATGTGAAATTAGGCACACATTTCACAAAGGGGTCTATTTAAAATACGTAGTTTTTTATGCACACATTTGATCATTTAACAGTCTATAAATCCAAAACTAAGCAAGCCCAGTTGACAAAACAAGAGAAATTTGCGCAGAAGATGTGATCCATGAAGAAAATTTGTCCAGAATGAGTGAATGGTAAAATAAAAAATTTCGAAAAAAAATTAGTCAATTGTCCACTTTAACTGGGATTGCGTCATAAACAGAAACATTCAGGGGAAACAAACGAAAAGGAACAATCAACAACATACATACAAACAAAGGCACTACTGATGAGCGTTTTCCCTATTTCCCTAAATGTAAGTATAAAGATGTGTTGCATGGTTCATGCACACATGTACACAGAGTTTTATTTCGACAGTAGGTCTAAATCTAGGACTTTGTTATTTAAAAAAAATGAGCCAAAGTCATAAATATTGTAAACTCAACAGTTCATCATATTCTATAAAATGTTGACATTTAAATCTAAGTTTGAAAAGAGGGTAATGCATATTGAATCATTTATTGCAATATCTTTACCAGGTTATTTTAGAAAAGTGAAAAATCCCTTGAAAATGCACATGGATTCACAAATTATCATCAAATTGTACACTAGAGAGTGATTAAGTGCCCAGCCAAGCGGGTCTGGTAATAAAATATCACCTTTATGTATTTTCAATAAGACAAAACAAACAAGGGGCCGGAATGTACCGTACCATCAAATTGATGCCGGTTCTACCCCCTTGACGTATGGCCGAAATGTTTCTGGATTGGGGGATGGTAAATAGCGTAATTAATAACAATATGAATAAAAAAAAACTTCGTACATTGGTTATGCTCTAGGCTATCTAATCATGATTAACCCTTTCCCAATCAAGACCGGGTTTTAACGCCCATTATAGGAATGACTTTGGAGAACATTGAAACAAAAGAAGAAACTGCTGATAACCAGCACCTTCTCCTTTTGCCTCAATATTTTCTTGGCTATAACATAAACATTATGGCCGTATGTGATCATTTACTTTGTCACCTGCAGCAGCTTTCTAATTGGACAGCCTTGTTTTTTTTTTCCTTTCGGAACGAAATAAGGGAAGATAACTACGAATGTACCCTCTTTCCGTCGCTCATCAGTTGAATCAAGATATGTTATTACAAGATATGTAAAGCTAGCTTCCGGTAGCCAATTAGTTGTTCCGGTTACTTGAAAAGAAAAGTTAGCTACCGGTAGCAAGCTACTTGTAGCCAGTTACTTGAAAAAGAAAAGCAAGCTACTGGTAGATTGATAGATTGGTAAATGTAAAGTATATTCTATCTAACTTAATGAAATATGAAAGTTATGTAAATTCTAAGGTCAAGGTCACAGGTCAAAGTCAAATTGTAAAATCGATCTAAATGACTTGTTACAAGTAGCTAGCTACCAGTAGTTCGCTTTCCTTTTTCAAGCAACTTGATACCGGTAACTGGCTACTGGTAGCTAACTTTTCTTTTCAAGTAAAGTGCTAACAGTAGGTAACTTTTCTTTTTCAAGTAACTGGAACAAGTAACTGGCTACCGGTAGCTCTTTACCTATCTTGTTATTACGAAACGAATCGCGTCAAATCTCGAGAACCTGACGTTATTTTATTATGCAAAAGTTCGCTGTTAAGTGCATAAATATCGACTCGTCCAAATATAGCCTCGTTCTGCAACCTACTCATCCAATAGAATTCAGTATTATACATAGACATGTTAAATAACATCATAATATCTGTAGCTCTGATTAAATTTACCAATAACACTCACCTTGATTAAAGGAGCAGTAGATGTTGATAAGATCCTGATCAAATAAATGCAGGATTTTTCTGTACTTCTGGAAGTATTCTTGAATACTAGCAAACCAGTTTGACTCTCGCATTCTAGTCAAATTCATGAACAGCACACCTGAATTCAAACCTAGATACGTATGAGAAAATAAGAATGCATTTTAAATATGTCATTCGTTTTTAAGTCAATACACCTTGGCGGTCTTTTGTGTCAGTCTATCTGTTCCTGTACAAGAACATGTCAGTATCATAAGTTCGATTAATACATTTGTGACCCGTCACGCTAAAAGGGAACTTATAGGAAGTATGAAAAATATCGCATTTCGCGCAGTCAGAAAAGGGTCGACTGTTTTCACTTTTATGTAATTTTCTAAATTCGGAAAGTTTTCCCTATCTTACTACATGTATATGTTTATTTTTCGCATACGAGATCTGGTTGACCTGTGCTTGATCGGACAAGTTTGTCAAGATTTGAATTTTTGGAGTTCGGATTAGGTCCCTTATAGCGTGACGGGTCACAATTTATTAAATAAAACTCCATGACATATTAAATGTGATGTAAGTAGTCCTACACCAAGTCAGTTTTGAACTAACGAGCCAAAAGTAAGTACAAAGAATGTTCAGTATAACTCAAAATTTATACCTCTAGACTTGTTTACAATCACTATACTACTTGTTGTCAAAATTCTTTCTCTTTCAAGAAACAAAAAAACGATTTAGGGCATTTATTCTCTCGTATTGCTCACGGAAGATAGCTTGGTAAATGATAAAACTAAGTAATTGAATTTTAGTGTTAAGTACATACAAATCTCTATAGTTACATGTATAAAATTTGAGCTATACTTACAAATAATCAGTACTGATGGAAATAATAACTAGTACTTTAACACAGCGGAAATTGTGCATCGTGGAGTGGATAAAAAAATTACGGTCAAATTAGCCTAGCTTCAGATAAGAAATTGTGCATTTCCTTTCCAATTTCTGCGTCATTTTTCGAGCAATTTGTTGCATGAACCCCGTCATACTGACATATCGTTAATGTTAATGCAATCCGTCGTTTAGTTTTGGAAGGTTTAAATAGGGACAAAGAATATGTAATTACTTTTTCCGACACTGAAAGGTGTCGCTTGGAATTAGAACACATTGTTCACATGTGATGTGGTCTTACTTGTAGAATTTTTCTACCCCCTACCCCCTCCCCCCCCCAAAAAAAAAAAAATGATTCCAACCGACCAGAAAGTGAAAAAAGAAAAACACTCAGAATTGCTTTTTCGGGTTTCAAGTCGATTGGGATCAATCTTTGGCAAAAAAAGGAAAATATTCTTAAATGACAACGCATATCAAATGATCCATACATAAGAAGAAAGAGTTCAGACAATTAACACAGAATATAAAAAAGTAATTGCATAATTTCTTAAGCGGGGCTTATAATGGAATAGCTGTTATCCACCTTAGAATACAAAATCCCCGCCCTGTTTAATCCTTTCCCAAACCAGACCTGGTTTTGACGTCCCAAGAAGAGGAAGTTTGGGAAAACATTGAGACAAAAGAAACAAGAGTGCCATGGTCACAATATACGCCGCCACTTATAAAACTTGAGACAAAAAATGACATTGACAAGGATTTATAAATATTCACACAAAAACCTGTAAAAAGTTGTGTTCACAAAAAGTTTTTTATAAATATCCAGTCAAAAATCTGAAAGGAATTGCGTTCACGAGGCTGAAATATCAATAAGCCCCAGAGACTAAGATTGAAGGGGGCATAACTCAGGCAAAAATCAATGAACCATAAAATCCTTACTTCATGCACATCTACCAATTAAGGTAATAACATCCACCAAGTTTCATTAGTATCCAGTCAGAATCTTAGAAGAAGTTGTGTTGACAAGGCTGCAATTTCAATCAGCCCCAGAGACTAAGTTTTAAGGGGGCATAACTGAGGCAAAAATCAATGAACCATAAAATCCTTCCTACATGCACATCTACTAATTGAGGTGATAACATTGACCAAGTGTCATTAATATCCAGCCTTAAACTTAGGAGGAGTTGTGTTGACAAGGCTGCAATTTCAATAAGCCCCAGAGACTAAGTTTTAAGGGGGCATAACTGTGGCAAAAATCAATGAACCATAAAATTCTTCCTTCATGCACATCTACCAATTGCTTGCGTTGACAAGGCTGCAATTTCAATAAGCCCCAGAGACTAAGTTTTAAAGGGGCATAACTCTAGCAAAAATCAATGAACCATAAAATCCTTCCTTCATGCACATCTACCCATTGATGTAATAATATTGACCAAGTTTCATTAAGAACCAGCTAGAAACTTAGGAGGAGTTGCGTTGACAAGGCTGCAATTTCAATAAGCCCCAGAGACTAAGTTTTTAAGGGGCATAACTCAGGCAAAAATCAACGAACCATAAAATCCTTCCTTCATGCACATCTACCAATTGAGGTGATAACATTGACCAAGTTTCAAGAAGATCCAGCCAGAGACTTAGGAGGAGTTGCGTTGACAAGAAAAGTGGACGGACGTACGGACGGACGGATGGACGGACAGACGGATGGACGGACGGACGGACAGACGGAGAAGATGTCGCCAATATACGTCCGCCTCCGGCGGCGTATAAAAACTGCTGATAACCAGCCATTTCTCCATTAGTCTCAATGTTTTCTGTGACATATTGTTCACAAACCCTATCCTTTTTAACATGAATGTTGTCGTCTGGAGCAGCTTTCCAATATGGATCACCCCAAAATTTTGTAGTTTGGGAAAGGGTTAAGTCATAATAAATTTATGAAGAGAAACTTACCATTGATCTTAAATTACAATAACCTTTATTAAAAGAGATATGTTTAGAGAATTTTTAAAATGAAATACTTTAAATTTTACATAAACAATATTGTAATTTAAGATCAATGGTAAGTGTCTTCATAAATTTATTATGACTTAACCCTCTCCCAAACTACAAAATTAAAATGAAATACTTTAAATTTTACATGAACAATAACAATAAGATGCATTGACATGCGGGATTAAGGGTCTTTTTGTCAGACATAAGATATAAAGTAGATACAATTTTTCTATAGTTGCAGACACCTCGTAAAGTCCTGCAGCTTGTAAAAGCTAGGGTAACGAGTTATTGACCGCCAGAGCTACAGATAAGAGCGGGTAATGGCTTTTCCAAGTTGAACATCTAATTAAGGTATACCACCCCTAATGAGATTCACGCGACGTCGGAATTATTCGTGCGACGTCGTTTAACATTCGTTTTGTATCCGAGCCTATTCGGGCGACGTCGAAAACATTTGGCGGTGGAACGTTCCACCGCCGAATGTTTTCGACGTCTCCCGAATAATTCCGACGTCGCGCCAATCTCATTAGGGGTGAACTACCTTAATTGTTCATCAACCCTCTCTTGCAGGTAGTCATTAGAATCCTCTCACCAAAATGGTTTTGATTTGAAATAATGAAATATGTATGCCTTTACCCTCTCTTATCTGTTGCTCTTCCCTGGATGATGATACATGTACTTCATGTTTCAATATACATTATGGTGATTTGTTATATGTTTGAATTTCATACTTTACATAGAAATGATATTGGGATCTATGGCAGTCTTTTTCTTCCCTTATCCTTTGTAATTATGAAAGTTAAACTGCCTCGTGGTTCTTTACCAAAATATTCCATATAAAATAAGTGGATCAAAACAGAAATTAACATGGTTGCAACGTTGTAATTTATGTATGAAATCGCCCATTTTACGCTGCTAGTTGTCCTATATAACAACTTTGCAATATCGAGTACATTGGTTTTTCTTTTTCTTTTTCTTTGCATTTTATACGTACTTGCTCTAGAGCAGATCTAGCTTGGTTGCTGGTGGCTTTACTTGGTCCACCTTGCCCATGAGGCGTCCCATTTCTTTCATTCTTTCGCGTTTACCTCTCAATGAAAAATATTCACCAAGTACATGTACAAACAAACTTCAAAGAGAGATCATATTCCCATTTCAACTTTTCAACAAGTTTTCTAAAGTTTTGATGAAAAGCAAAAACACGCATTTAAAATTGAGACAATAATGACAAAGTCCATATACATCTGCGAGCTGCTGTATTCATTAATTTGTTTGATTTTAACCCAAACTGATATATTTCTCGTAAACGGCGCAATACTTTGGCTTTAAATTTTGACAATTGTCATCAGAAAATATGGTGTTTCACAGTAAAGTAAAAGAAAAATTCACGAAAAAACTATCTATTAAATGTCACTTTAAGAATCCATAAATTGGGAAAAAAATCTATACCGTTGCCATATGTTTCCCATCATTTCAAAGAGAAAAGAAGAAAGGAGATGAGGAAGAAATGAGAAGTAAAGTGATTTTTGCTTACAAAGTATTCTTACGAAATGCCTTTTAAAGGCCATGAAAAATTGATGTAAAATCTATTTTGTCTATTCTATTTTTCTTTTTTTTTTCAAGATGACGGCCGGCAGCGATTTTTAGATCAGTACTTTTCTGATATCAATATACTATATTTATCGTCAGATATGAGTTCTACATAACCAAGGATCTCGAGATAGACGTTTTAGTATCATTTTGGATAATTTAGCAAAAAGTTGATTTTCCAGTTGGTTTTGTCTGCCATCTTATTTTTCTACAAACTGTAGGCGTTGCCCAAGGTTGCCAATCTTGCAACCGATATAGATCTGCTCTAGAAAACATATACAATGTCAAGAAAAACAATAAACTTCATTGTACTATACATTGCAAGGTTCCAAAAATTTCATATTGATCGATTGATTTTCATACATGTACTCTGATATGGGTAAATCAACATTTGTTAGCTTTGTAGAATCGCCAAAGATCCACTATCTAGCCAGATGATCTCAAAACATGAGTTTACACTGAACAGATGTTCTAAACCGCCAGTTTTCAGAACAGATTTTTTGTATAAAGAAAAACGAAAAGCTCTTTTGAAACAATATTTTGCACATTAGATTTTGTAATCACTAGCTATCGATTTAATGCAATTAAGTCAATATCTAAACAATGGCTTTTTGTGTGAAGAGGCTTTACATAAAAAACGTTTTTGCACGTGGCGCACGATGTGATGAGTTAAGTTGCACAACATTTACTCAAGCATTAGTTCATATTAATCCGACATGCCGATTTTGCTAAGAAAAAGCAACTCAATGAACCGGATGTCCTTCAGTGATATGGGTCGGACTGTGGAGCTTATCGAAAGCGACGTCAATATGAAGAAGGCATGTACCCTTTTCAGTGATGTGTGCATGTTTCAAAAGGTTGCTCATGAATGCTACTGCCAAATGCATTAACTATTTTCCGATTGCATTCTGTATTGCGAATATTATGGACATCGATCGTGGGAAAGTGCACTACAGGACATGACCCTCAGAGTCCACCATACAAAATATTATTAGTTCGCGTGTACATTTTATGACAGATTACATGTCTCTTCCAAGAATTAAGCATGACAGTAATGGATGTTTGACGCATGTACATGTAAGCTAAAAGTGAGGATTTAAACTTTTATTTACAAACTGCATTTTAGTGTTCTTTTAGCACGTGTTATATTCCGTAGAACATCATAAAACATTCAAAAGTGATGATATGCCGACATTGTTGTTTAATGCATCGGTTCTTTTCCAGTTGCCTCTTTCTAACGAGTTATATGACCCCAAAAATCATGTCAAAGTGCACCAAAGATTATGACCCGTACAGTCTACCATACAAATTATAATCATTCCACTTGTACCTTTATTGTCGAAAGACATGACTTATGAATCACTCGACCATATCATTAATAGATCCTTGACGCCTGTATGCTTCTTGAGAGGATATGATTATAAACTAGATTTTTGTTATTCGTATTGTATTCCGTAGAACACCATAAAAATCAAAATCGTTCAAAAGTGAAGACTGACCGACATTTTTGTAAATAGTCAACAAATATCACTCAGATTTAATGCGCAGATCAATTCAAATAGGAGAAATGCACCAATGCAATCACAAGACATTACAATAAGTTGTGGCACAAATACCAGGTAGCCAGAAGTATGGCAGGCATACGTAGCTACTTAGACGTCTGGAATGACACCTTTGTACTTCCCAGGTAGCTACAACTGAATGAGGGCTCGTTGTCAAGCAGAGTTATTGACGCAGAGTACTGTCAAAACCCGTACTTACAGTTTACCTTTCTGATGTGAAAATGTAGACGTGACAGTGACCCTTTTTAATTTGCAATTTAGTCATTTTATTGTCAAAGGGCATTGATGAAATTTTAACATCTTCTGTGAAAATGGTTAATCTTTCTCATTTGAAAATTTCAAGCCCCTGTCTAAAATATTCATGGAGTTATATTAAGTTACATGCCATGGCGGATTAGAAGATATATTCAGTGTATACTTTCAAGACTGATTAAGACGAAATGAATTTGATCAGAGATCTGCAAACATAGTCTCTTAATGCATTAAGAAGAGCATTAGTCTAGATCAGCGGATTATCATAGTCTGATCAGGACACATGTTGTTCTCCAATACATTTTCGTGCCTTTTTCAACCGGAAGAGATCAGCGTTGATCAAAGTTAGACACCATTTGATGACAGGACGTTCTAGAAATTAGTTGACTAACGGTCCTTTTCCAGATTCTGATTCCTTGAATATGTGTTTAAAAACAGTTACACATAAAGCATACCCCAACATCTTTTTTTAGTTTAATTATTGTATGCTTTAATGTTTACTTTACTTATGCTAGGTTCCGACTGCCTATCAAATGAACTCTTAACAACTCGATCGAATTATCCTAACCGATCACCTTTTCTCGAGCTCTTCTCGTTCAACGATACCTTTATCGTCGATATGATCAGGTTAACAGATGCCACAGAGATCGAGTTGATCGGGATGTGGTCAGGAGACAATCGAGTACAAGTCGCGGTGATCGAGTGCAAATTGGTGCGAGGTCGAGTAAAATATATTAACCGGATCACACTCGATCTACAAATTTGATCGATATTAAGGTTTACGAACTGAGAATGAAAACACCACTTTCTAGCCATACGAAATGCATCAAATTACACACACTTGTAAATACACTTCACATAAGTTGATTCACCGTGCCGGATTTCAAGATTATACTTCAAGGAGAAAATGATTTACAAATATTATTTCACTCTATATTCATATGCAAGGGAGGTAATGTTGAACATGTTTGTCAAATATTTCCATAAGTATGCATGAACTCAAAATTCTAAACCATACAAAATGCTTATGTTTATATTTGGAATGGAAATGTAACACAGTTAAGGAATTAATGGCACTTTTTAAATTTCACCTCTGGCTCTGCATCTCAATCTCAGTTAGTACACCTTAAATCAGGTCGATCTTCTACCTGGTCAATACACGATTGCTTCTCGATTAATGCTCTTCTCGATCTTACACAAATATTTTACAGTTGATATCATTCGAGAAAGAATAACGGTCGGTGCAGATCAAGCTCGATCACCTCAACGATTCCCGATCACCTCTAGACATGCCGATCGAGCTCAGCATGTACTCGAGATCTTGATCGGCATGATCGATTCTATTTGATCGTAAGTGGGAACCTAGCATTAGAGGGCAAATTACTCTACCTGAAGAACAATGAGGTATACGACGCTTAGAATACCATTGGTCAAGATTGGGCGCGATACCAACAATATGTCGTGGTCCAAACTTATCGAACTGTTTCCAAGCCTCTTCGACGAGCGCGAGAAAGAGTGCGTCTGTGTCCAGGTAGATAACGGAGTCAACATCTTTCATTAACTCCTGGAATGGATTATTGTGTTTAATTAGTGTAATCCTAATAACACGCACACAGAAATATTTAAAGATAGAATCAGCATATCGACAGCTTTATAATAGATCTGAGGGACGACACAGACTCAGAAGATGCCAGCTGTTGAACGCTTTTGTTTAAAATTGATTTTTGTAAATCTAAATAAAAATAAATTAATCGTGGTATGAGAAACAACAACCAGACAAAAAAAACATAATTAAAAGAAAAAAGATTTAAAGATAAATGAAGCACATTTTACAATTTGGCAAACAAACATTTAAATTTAAGCATCAATGATTGTAAGTTTATTACCCTACTCGTTATAACCGTAACAAGTCAGGAAAGTGGGTAAGGGTTAAATTGATTTCACAAGACATTTTCGAATGTGAACACTATTTATATCGATTCATGCTCTTCAGCAAAGACACAAACGACTGTTAAATATTCTTCTTGATTTGTTGACCAATACCGGGTCCAATTAGTCATGCGCTGACGTTGAATAACACATGGAAACACATAACTTTCTCCAACACGGTTATACACGCGAGCTCGACTATCGGATTGTCCAGATGTAAAACAGGGTGTACAACGTTCGAACTGCATTATGGGTAATTTTGGCTTCGCCGTGGTGAATTTTGTTGAAAATTTCCTCGACTCGGGTAAGTATTTCAAATATTTCAGCCAATTCACGACCGATTTTGAAATACTAACGTGGAGTGCCCCCGCCTTAACGAAAGCAACCATCGGATATTAATTTCCCGTCCCTGCACACAGTAATAAAAAAGTCATTGAAGAACGAAATTTGGAAAACGCGTTTTTTGATGGCACCGCCGTGGAGAAATTTACACTGTTTTTGAAGAAAAGGAGCTAAAATACCATTGTCCGAGTGCGAAAGCATGCTGTGTATTATCCGAACGAGCCTAACTGCGGCCCGCCTGACTATATAACCCTAAGAAATCTGATTGAAACCGTGAAATTTAAGCAGTGTGCAAAATTGCTCCGCCGTGGAGAGTGCAATAAAAAGCTCCGCCGTGGAGTAAAGGGCGGTTTACACGGTCTGCTTTAGCATATCTGCTTTAGCATGTATGTTTTTAGCATGTATGTTTTTTGCGTTCACACGGTATGTTTTAGCACATGTGCTTTTGGTGGAAGTTTAGCTGACCTAGGTCAAACAGTTCACTGGTCAGTTGTAGACAGTAGAATGGAGGATAGTGAAATATTATACCTTGTGTGCGCCTTTATCCTTTTTGCTAGCAAAAAATTGCTGAGAAAAGAGACAGTGAATCGAAACCAGACTTCCATTACCTACTCTGATCTTAAACACTGTCTTCACTGGTTTAGCATGACAAATGTTATTGCAGAATTTCAACATATTTCTCTCTTGTCTCAATGTTTTGCCAACCCATTTCTTCATGAGACGTCAAAAACAGGTCTTGTTTGCGTAAGGATTAATACAAATCAAATTACGATAGTTTGCACAATCTTGAGATTCCCCATCACAAAGATTTCAAAGATAGAAGTTAAAATCTGGATCAGACTATGACAAGAGTCATGCTTTACTATAGTCAAGATCAGACTGACCAACATTAGTCTTTTTGCAGATCATTTATAAGCATTATCAATAAATACATTATGTAATATGAAATGAAAATTCGAAATTATTGACATCTTTTTGATAAAACATGTTTGTATAAAGACCATTTTTGAAGCCTGATCTAAACCTTGTCTTTTATATTTTACAAAAGATACTATTTAACCCATTCCCACACAATGACTCTTTTTTACTCCCTAAAAGATTGTTGTTTTGGAAAACATTATGGAAAATGAATAAATTGCTTCATTTCCCACAATGTTTTCAATGTGACTCAAAAATGTAAAAAATGATTTACTTTGAATTGTTGTCTGCAACATCTTTGAATTTGGACCAACCCATGTTTTTGTCGTTTGGTAATGGGTTAAGGTAAAGATCAGCATGATATCATGGTAAAGATCAATTAGTTTCATGACAAAGTATCAAATATAATTACTTTAAAACAAGAACTAAGATTGTTGTACTAAATTAAAAAAAAAGAAACTATGTTTAGCCTTTAGGTAATAATAAGAGATCATCATTTTAACCCATTACCACACAGTGACTCGCTTTGACTCCCTACAAGATTATGGCTTTGGAAAACATTGTGGAAAATGAAGAAATTGCTTGTGGCAAGCAATTTCTTCATTTCCCACAATATTTTCCAAACAAAAAGACCAAAAAGGGTAAAACTTCATTAAAGGATTTAAATTGTCATCTGCCACAACTTTAAATTTGGACATGTCTAAATTTTTGTCGTTTGATAATGGGTTAATAGTTACCTGTAGAGATTCTGTTGGTTTATCATGATTAATGAGGGGGGTGACCAGTGTTTGTTTATTTTACCGGTCATATCTCTGGAATCAGAGATCTGATTGGTCAATTTCCGTCTGCTTTTTCACAAGAAATAGAGCATGCTCTAAAACGTCTGCTTTAGCAGATATGCTAGCAGAAAGCCCATTATCTGGGGTTCACACGGTATGTTTTAGCACATCTGCTAAAGCATATATGCTAAAGCAGACCGTGTAAACCCCCCTTAAAACATGTTAAAAGACATGCATTGTGCTTTGCCACCGATAGGAAACGGATCAAACTATACAAATGCATCTTTGTATATCTCCTATTCATTATCTTACTTAGATCATGCCTGTGTACGTAGTAAGACCGTAAAAATTATACATGGTGTCTCAAAATGCAATCGATTCTTCCAGTGCAACAACTCTATGAATCGTATACAGATTTCCATGTTTTCATGTATGAATATGTTAGTAGGGGAAACCGGGTCTATCTGTTACACAGGGCAAATTGTTACACCTACAGTTGCACGACAATGGCCTCACGCATAATATTCTTACTTTGATGAAATGGTATTTTTTATCTTTTATTTTTCTTTTATATCAACCTCTCCAAAGTCAATCTTGGAGATTTAAATAAGAATGCAAGTTATAATTGAAAATCTGAAAAAAATCGTATGAAAGTAAATTATCTTTGAAAGGGTTTTCTCAAATATGCCCAAGCATGAGTTTTCTTTAATTCTGCTTGGTGATAATGGGCCATATACACGCTTTGAAAATGCAATTAGTCTCTTAGATAATCAAAACTTGATTCCAAAAAGGCACCTTGACTTTTAAAATGTAACAATTAAGGAAAAAGTATCGTGCATATCTGAAATTCACAGAAAGCGTATCTCATTTATTGAGTTTATAATAGAACTACTTTCTTGTAAATGTTATAAAACAATAAAAAATACATGTTCACTCATGTAAAAATCTTCAGTTTAAAAATATCAGGTGAGGTCAGACTCGCGTACATTATATTATTATTCATCTTTTTTTTTAATTATTTCAATCATAGTGGTAAAATCGTGTAACGTATATAAGGGTGTCAGTTGTAGATTGACTAAGTGTCATCTATAGACACGTGTTATGTATATTGGTGCTTGTGGGATATAAAACGGGGGCTTAATTGTGTGATATACGCTTAATCCTTTTCCAAACAGAAGAGTTTAAGTCTGTTATACTCGAATATATCACTATATTTAACACATGAATGAATTAAATAATGGGACGATAAAAACATCTTGACAGAAAAGTTATTTTCCTTTTCCTCACAATGAAAAGTGTAATGCCTAGACATTTAGATGGTCTTTTTTTTCAACATTACATTCTTTTGAAGACTATCAAAATTTAAATATTCGTAGATCATTTTCTCGAATTTCACCAAACAAAAGTTTCTTAAACTTTGAACGAAAACGAAATTATCTACATCTAAATTTGATTTTGAATCATATAATTGTAAGTAAAATATTTGTACATTGTTTAATATTAATTTTGTTTGAAATGGAAAAAGCGACTAATAAGTTATAAATGCGTTGGAAGACAGATCAACAAACTACGTGACAACTCTGTGAATGTGATAATATTAATCAAATAAAAAGAAACAGATAGAAAATTTAACTGATTTATTTCGTTTTAATATATCCAATGCTTCAAACCGTGTCCCGTCAGGCGTCTTTTTCTCTAACCATTCGCACGAAAAATACCCGAAACAGGTTATTTTTGAGGCTACGCGTCTTAAATTTCAATTTCAAAATAATTGAAATAAAATAATCAAGCATCTATCGATAAATAAACCCGATTTTGTAAGGCGCCTTTAGCAAAGAAACAAGAGCGATATTTGTTTACTTCCAGTAAGTGCAATTGTGTCCCGTAAAGATGTGCATCACTGTATAGAAATGTTTCTTTTTACTAATTTTTCGAATGAAAATTCGCAAACTCGGTTGGTTTTGGCATCTTCAGATATTAAAGTTTCATTTCGCAAAAAATTGTACAGAAAATCCTGTTTAAATGGGTAAATAATCAGGATTTTGAAATGCGCTTTTTACAAACAAATAAGAGCGATAATTTACCTATGCCCCCTCGTCGACAAAGGGAGACAATTTATCGATTTTTTAACTAAGGAATTCGCAAGGGAGATAATTGTTTGAAAAAAGCGTATTGAATTTGCTCCGAGACACATAAGGCATTACATTCATACCAGAAAAAAGTATTTGAGGAAATTATTGTGAATATCTTTTAATGAACTAATCATTAAAATGTGCATATTTTTCAGTAGAATTTGCGAAACATACTAAACATACTTCATGTTTCCTCTTACTTTGAGCTAAATTACATAGAAATCCAACATTTAATTTAATACATATTGTTGATGAAGGTGATATTTTTGTCCAAAACTTATTTCCAGTAAAAATTTGACCGTGCATTTTTTATTCAGTAAAATTAACAGTACAAACCTAAAGCAATATTCATGCCCAAAAACTCATTGAAGAAAAATATAGATTTAATAGAGGATAATCGTTTGTTTTATTGTCAGATCGATTTATATTTCATTGAATGAACAACAAAAGCTTTATTTTCACGAGTGGCGAAGAAGAGGATAATCGTTTGTTTCAGTGTAAGATCGATTTATATTTCATTGAATGAACAATAAAAGCTTTATTTTCACGAGTGGTGAAGCCTCGAGTGAAAATGTAGCTTTTGTTATTTACGAAATGAAATATCAATCGATCTTACTCGAAAAACAAACGATTATTCTCTTTCTTTAATGCAAAAATTAGACAAAATCCAAAAATTGTATGACAGATTTTCTTAAAGCGCGTCATTTTGCACGTGACTGCTATTCAACGTTATTTCCCAATAATCCACCGAACAACATTAAGGAAATATAAATATTATACTTTTATTTACAAAATTACATATATGGAAGCCAAACTAGGTATACATGTACACATTGCCAATTTTCTTTACTATTTGGTCAAATTGTCTATGCACCGTCATAAGTGACACTATGACATGCAATAAAGGTCAGGCCAAATGTTATGAAATAGAAAAGACGTCTAGAACCCGTACGGTAAAGCACCCAAAGTTGCCCTTCAAAGTTTTAATCAATGTAATGTTTTTGCTCCAAGAGCCACTAATAAATTTACATGATGTGGACGGCCTTCAATGATTCAGTAACAGTTACAGCTTTATATTCTTTTCAATTACACAGTTGAAAACGTACTTGTTTATTTGAAAACGTTTCCCTATTGGGATTAAACAGGGTGCAATTACTTCTGCAAATTATTTTTCTAACCATAGCTTAACCAGTATTGATACACATTTTATACATATTTCCATGATGTCATATGGTTAACATGTGGTTTAGTCATCAATTCCCTTAGTTACATGGAAGCTGGATTGTCTGTTTCTGAAAGAATACAGCAATATATTCACTTTTATATGATAATCAACCCATCAGACTCGGTGCTTTATCTGATTTGCTTTTTCATGTTTCAAAATCTTTATAAAAAACTCGTGCTGTTAGCTTTCATGAATCATGGCTGACTAGAATAATTTGAAAGGATTTTTATATAAAATTTCCTCTCTTTTTTGTAAAATAAGTACACCTGTGACAGGACCTAATGTGACCCTGGACGAAAATATTGTAACCAACTTTGAAGTCGTTGATCGAGACATTTTCAGGTATATGGGATCCGGAAGTCAGTCATATTTGACGAACTTGAGCAGCTTGGGCGGATCCAGGATGACCACACAGATAGATAGAATAACCATTTCAAATTCAGCAAATCATTATAGGGATAAAAGTTTCGGTTCTAGCCATCATTGGCATTTCGTCCTACCTGTTAAGGTCGGTGCCTTTACCATTTACCATCACAACCCTATTCTACGAGGCGTTTCTTATATCTTGGGGACTTTTTATTACGACCAGAGGAGAAAACCTGGTAAACTGTGTTTGAAGCATAAAAAACGCTAGAAATCATTGTAGGAAAAGAAGAATATGCTTTGTATTACGAGATCAAATTCACAATAGGCCTATTGTATCATTACAGTGTAACAACTTGCCCAACCCATATGTAACAACTTACCCCATTCGCATTTTTGAACTTTCAGATAATCTCATGGGTAAACAGTGTGACATTTGTAGAAAAGATCGATTTCAAAGAAACATAGATTTATTTTCCTGTGAAAACCTATTTATAACGTAGGATTAGCTACCCGGGTGAACGGAGTCAAATGGAAATTTCAAAGACAGTTTACTTTCATGCGTTTTTTTTTCTTCAGATTTTCAATTATAATTTACATTTTTATCCAAATCTCCAAGATTGACTTTGGAGAGGTTGATATAAAAGAAAAATGCAAGATACCACATCATTAAAGTTGGAACATTGTACGTGAGGCCATTGTCGAGCAGCTGTAGGTGTAACAACTTGCCCCGTGTAACAGATAGACCCGGTCTCTCCTACTAACATATTCATACATGAACCATGGAATTCGGTATAGGATTCATAGAGTTGTTGCACTAGAAGAATGGATTGCATTTTTGAGACACAATGTATAATTTTTACGGTCTTACTACGTACATAGGCAAGTAAGAAAATGAATAGGTGATATACAAAGATGCATTTGTATGGTTTGATCCGTTTCCTATCGGTGGCAAAGCACAATGCATGTCTTTTAACATGTTTTACTCCACGGCGGAGCTTTTTATTGCACTCTCCGCGGCGCAGCAATTTTGCAAACTGCTTAAAATTTACGGTTTCAATCAGATTCCTGAGGGTTATGGTCAGGCGGGCCGCAGTTAGGCTCATTCTGGTAACACACCGCATGCTTTCGTACTCGGACAATGGTATTGTAGCTCCTTTTCTTCAAAAACAGTGTAAGTTTCTCCACGGCGGTGCCATCAGAAAACGCGTTTTCCAAATTTCGTTCTTCAATAACTTTTTTATTACTGTGTGCAGGGACGGGAAATTAACATCCGATGATTGCTTACGTTAAGGCGGGGGCACTCCACGTTAGTATTTCAAAATTAGTCGTGAATTGGCTGAAATATTTGATAAACACTTACCTGAGTCGAGGAAATTTTCAACAAAATTCTCCACGGCGGAGCCGAAATTACCCATAATGCAGTTCGAACGTTGTACACCCTGTAAAAGTGCCGCGCAAATAAGCAATACCTTGTTCAAATTGACATTACGAATCCGTAAACGCCATCTAAGCCACTGAATACGATGTTTTCGATGACGTTGCAGCAGGACCAGGCGTATCACAGGACGTCTGAGACGGATGTTGCGCTTTTAACTGTTGTATAACATTACCTTCTGCTGATAGAACTCAACTCGGGAACCTACCTAACTGTTACTTTTGCCGTAAACATAAGATTTTACAGGTGGATGTTCCGATTTTGGTTGACTTGTCAGAATGACGTCACGCGTGGACGTCTCGAAAGTGTTAAGTCGCTGGTGTTTTCAAGTTATTAAAATCGTCCAAAATTTGCCTATATGATGTTTCTGTGCACACCTAATCGCTAGTCGACCTCTTTCGTCGGCATTAGGGGGTCTACTGGATCCGAAATAATTGTAGACAAAATTATATTTGTTTGTTTATCGAATATGGTAATAACCTCCGAAAGCAAAAATAACTAAAATCGATATTGTCAATGTACGAACCGATTCTTGGAAAAATACCCCACATTTCAAAATTAAAATTGAAACTGGTGGTATTGAGAAACTTGGGCTAATTCCAATAACTTCTGCTTATAGTATTGGTAACAATTAAAGAGGGATTCTCTTTAAGAACCAGTAGATTAAAAGAGTGGTCCGGCACGGCATCGCGTGCATTTTTTTTTTAAATTTGCATATAAATCCATTTAACCCCTTAAATGCATAATTGATACCTCGATTTTGAAAATTGTGCATGGTTGCAATGGAAATGAGGACAATTCAGTTTTGCATATTTTTTTTCATTTTTGAGGTGAATATATACAGTTGAGAACATCATGAAATTGACATTTATACCATTCCATTCCGATCAAATCCATTCCACTAAAGCGTTCATTCATTCCGCTCACAAAAACATTCAAACCGCTCATAAAACATTCACACCGCTCAATAAACGTTCCCTGGTTTAATTGGTTGTTATAAAAAGAATGCATTTCATTGGCCGAAATATTACCGTGGGCGTTTTATCGATAAACCTTCATACCTATAATATTGGTAAATTTCCAATATCGGGCTGTTACTAATTAAAGATCACGTTTGATTGGTTGAACGGTTATCGTGGGCGTGTTATCGATTTTTCAGATACACAAAATCATTCAAAACGCTCATTCCATTCATCCATTCATTCGCTCATAAAACGATCCCATTCCACTCAGAATGTCAATTTCATGATGTTCTCAACTGTACATAATTTATTATATTGGTCTTTGGGTAGAAATGAATAGTACAAAATTTGGAGTTGATATAATGGAAATTAAGAGAAATGTTGAAAGACAAAAGTTGTATACTTTCTTTTGCATTTCAGTATATTCTAGCTTACAATGTATCAAGCTTATCCACACGACTTTCAATTCGTTACAAATAATATGAAAGGTTTATTATTCCGATTTATTCGAAATAATTATGTTTTCTGTTTTTTGGTTAAATAAAGTTAGATACTTCCTTAATTTTGAAGGTCTAAATAAACTTGTTTCAAATTTCCCCTTGACAGAAAAGCTAGTCATACAGTTTGACCAATCCAAACGATTTCCATCAAATATTTTACCTGTTTACATGTTCTAAAACCTAGCAGAACGACTTAACCCTTTCCCAAACGGCAAAATTTAGGGTGGTCCTCTTCAAAATCTGGCGCAAATGACAAAATTGAAGTTATTAATGATAAAATTTGTGTAAAATATTGCATGGAAAATATTGAGACAAAAGGAGAAACTGCTGGTTATCAGCAGTTTCTTCTTTTGTTTCAATGTTTTCCAAAGCCTTTTCTATTAGGGACGTCAAAACCAGGTCTTGTTTGGGAAAGGGTTAAGTGTACTTACAGGAAAAAAAGAGCCTCTGTGAAGCACATGGACTCCACAGGCTTTTCCACAGCTCCGGTGTGCAGTTCTGACAGCCTGGCGTTTCCGGGAACTCAATGTCGTGTATGACCAGTTTCAATCGATTTTTCTGATTAAGCGTCCAGTTAGCAATCTGTTACATGAAGAAATTAAATTTCAATTTGGCAAAGGAATATTCAAATACTAGTAATTTGACGAAAGGTGTGGCATAAGATTATAGAATAGATCGATATTGGATAGATATATCATACATGACTTATTGTGGTCATTTATCCTTTCCAACACAGGATCTGCTTTCCTCGCCAGCATTATGCTAGGTTCCCACTGCTGATCAAATAACTCGACCAAACCCGATCAAGCCTTCGAGTACCGATCGAGGTCCGTCGGCATGGGTGATCAGGATTAGTCGAGATGATCGAGTTTTGTCTGTACCGATCAGTAATCCTGCCAATTTGTTTTGACACGTTAAAAGAATCCGTGTAGCGATCGAGTAGAAAACACATCGGGAAGTTATTCGAGTATTGATCGTAAAGAAGATCTAGCTGATCTTTAAGCAATCGTGTAGAGATTTTGTGATATCGAGTCGATATCTTTACCTCGATTTGATTGGATGAACAGATGAAGCAGAAGTCGAGTTAATCGGGAATGCGTTCGAGGGATTACTTGCACAAGTCCAGGTGATCGAGTGCTTCAAACTGCTCTTTGGCAGCGGATTAACTCGATCTACTCGATCGCTTAAAGGCCCTCGATCAAACACGACTAAATGACTTTAGTCGATCAAACCCGACCTCTTCACCCGATTTGATCGGGAAAACAGATCACCCAGATGTCGAATCGATCGGGATGTGGTCGGAAATTACTCGAGTACATGTCGAGGTAATCGAGTGCGCACTCGTGCAAGTCGGATTGCAGATTATCAACCCGGTCTCACTCAGTCTCTAAAACCGATTGATCCTCGGTAAGGTGGATCTTCTACCAGATCGATATACAATCGCTTCTCGATCATTTTGTACTCGATCGCACTCAACTATGTCTGCATGTCAAAAAAACTCGAATAGGAAGCCCGAGGGATGCAGATCAATTTCTATCATCCCGACCACTCCCAATCACCCTTGAAAAATAAGCTCGATCTGTATTTGATCGAGTTGATCTGATCGGCAGTGGGAACACTAGGCCATGTGGCAATATCCTAAATTCCCTCGCAGATTATTTTAACAGGAATATTTAAAATTATCGGAAATGGCGTTTCATGTGATTCCCCGCTCTGAGACATAACGTACGATTGAAATAGTGGTATTTAAAGTCTAAAAAATTAATCGTTATTTTCAATCAGATTAAGGGTGAGTCAATAGCTAAAAGTACATACACGTCCAATTTGAATTGTGTACGAGGGACAGTCGGAAAGTTCCCGGACTAGTCCTGATTTAGTAATATTTGACGTCAGAACTAGATAAATGGCCTGGGTGTACATTGACTCTTATTGCACTTGCCCACACATTTTGTCAGTAGAAATGCTCCGTATTTCTGCTTGAAACGAACGTTGTATTTGGTCTGTGAACGAGGTACGACTCAGTTTGGAAAATTCACGTCGACAAATTTTAGTATCATAGAAAAATCTAAAAGATATTAACGAATTGGCGCCATAAAATCATGGAAGTTTGCGTAACCTCACATCAACATCATTTCAAGACAATATTAAAATATCAGCGCCATCAGTTAAAAGGAGCAATTGTTTCAGTCATTTAAAATGGAAATGGAAGAACCAACAAACCCACGTTTTCGACGTCATGTGAACGTACTGAGTAGCGGACCGCGATTATTTTTTATAAGCGCTGGTACGCTCGTATTAGAGATTTACGAATTAGTACGAAATGGAATACGAATACGAAACCGAAATGAATTTGTAGGGAAGAGGGGGCATCTCAGTACATTCGAAGCTGGTTTCCGTCTCAGCAAACGTTTCTTATTTCGGAGGTCGTGGGTTAGAACCGTACTCTGTCCTGTAATTTTGCCAAAGTACCAACATACCTTTTTTATTAAAGGAAAGAATTAAAATATACTTAACGGCACACCCAATGCAAATCTTTATCTAATTTTGTATATACCCTAATAATTTCGTCGAAATCTGAACACTCGAAAAGCCGATCATTATCCAAAGTACAAATGGCCTATGTTCAGCTCCTTCACAGAAGACGAATTTACCTTTCCGCCATAGACGGATTTCTTAAAGGGGCTCATTCTATGTTTTTATGCTTCCGAACTGTTCGAGAACTCATATTTGTGCATGGAAAAACAATTAGCAATGCATAAAAACCTCAAACTCGGCGAAAAAACATCTTTCCTTTGCTATAGATCAATCCTTTACAAGCGTGTTTACACATTCTATTTTTACTTCAAAACAAGACAAGGTCAATGTCAACGAGACACACCTCCGCGGTATTAACACACCGTACAACCGGCTGTGTTGATGACTGTGACCTTATTTGCGAGGAATACGTGAAAAGGTTTATTTTGTACAAGCACTGAACATCTATACGCGTATTTATCAACTATAGAATACCAAAAGATCCTTTCGTTTATTTATAAAAGTAAATTCATTTGACCTACCATGCACATGACATCAGATGCCGAATCTGTCTTCGCTGACTTTCTACGCAGCCGGTTGTACGGTGTGTTAAATCTCGCTGAGCACAGATGACGTATCTCTGACGTAATTGATTTTTGAAGGTTGGGCATATGTAGCCGTTACAAAGCAAAAACAAGGACGACCAGCATGTTATTAATTGACTTGGATTTTAATACTTAATAAAGCTCGAGGAGTGCTATCAATGGACATAAATGATCTACCCCTTCAGGTTGGCAATTGCATACGTTACTAGTATTTCTGGTTTGTAATTATTGTGCCATTTGCATTTTCGACAGCCTAGCTCGTCCCCCTTTAAAAAACAATTTAAATCAGGTCTACTCGGGATGTTCAAGTATTGCGTTCATTACGAAAGAAGGACAAGTTGTGCCTTCTGCGATGTTTGATCCTACGCTAAACCATGACCTACCCCAACGGGAAAAATGGAGCTTGATTCATCACTAAACAAATGGTCTTACTACAGATGGATTTAGCCTATCCCGATGTACCTGGTACAATAACTACCGAGTCTGACGATGCCTTTGAGTCACACAGGTCCATCATATTGCCGAATGACTCTGATCTCCCTCTTTTAAAGTTGTCTGATCACTAAGTGAGCACTGATTAGGCAGTTTCATTGTAGTCAAAATTTGGGATTTGGTGCAGTGGTAACGCGCTGAACTTGTAATCTTTAGACCGAGACTTTAAGCCGAGTCCTCATTTGCGTTTGACCTTAACAGTTGAATGGGATGTAAATACTCCATTCAATCAATTGAAGGGCTGGAAGTGTCTGGTATTATAATTATATACCTTCTTTGCATAAAACGTTCACTTTTTACAAAAAAAACCCAATACCCTTCTTCCTGTAAACAAGCCTTGCGTATATAGTTACTACCCACGGTAAAGTATCGCGGCAGCGCCTCCATATTTTACCAACCGACTTGTAATATTTTAGTTCTGTGATGGCATGCTCAACCCTCTCACGAAACTACATCGTGTATCTACATGTATGAAATGTTGTTTTTTTACATTAAATTTTTCTTTTAAGTGAACGTTGCTTGGTTCTTAACCGCGCCGCAGATTAGGAATAACAATGGGGTAAGAGTTTGGGCAAATCTTATCCCAAAGAAAGACACAATTGTTGGAAAGGGCAACTCGTTTCCTACCCGCCTCATTTAACCATACTGGGCATCGTTTAGATGACCCAGGAAACCAGTCTCAACATACATTGAACGGCCGTTGTTTTCCACCACGCCGGTGCCCTGAATAATATTGTTTTTGTTAGACACACGAGATTCCCTTCAATGGCTGTAACAGAACTTGTTAGCTTTGCCCAATTAGATAATATATTTTGCCATTCAGCACTTGATGGCCACTCAGCTTCAAAAGGGAAAAAACAAAATAAACAAACACACAAAAGAAACCTGCGATAAGCGGATTGATGGATGGGCGGACGAACAGACAACATGGTATAACCGAATAACCGGTATACCCCTCTGGAGATTGTGCATTATGGGATGGGTAAATCTACGGACATATTTGCCTCGCTTCAGGAAAAATATTTTGCAATAACTTTCTTATGATTGCGTCACGTTTCAAACGGTTTGTTGCATGTACCCCGCCTTACTGAGCTCTATCATATAACGCATTATTTACTTTCTTGCATAAATTGATTCTAACCGACCAGAAAACCGACGCAATATTCAGATCGATTTTTGCTCGGTTGGGATCAACTTTTGGGAAAAAGTATGAGTGATTTTCGAATAAGACAAACATCTGAAAAAATAATCAGTAAGGCGGGGTATATGCAACAAACCGCTTGAAAATTAAGAATGATAATAAACAAGAATGTTGTTGCACACTTTCTTACCTGAGGCACGGTTAATGAGACCGTGGTTGTTACCATTTAAAATGATTCCACAAATAATTAATATATCTGAGAAAATTGATCAGTAAGGCGGCTTCTATGCAAGAAACCTTTTGGAAATTGAGGCAGAGATAAGGAAGTTATTGCAAAATATCTAACCAGAATGGAGACTCTTTTCCGTAATGGTTATCCATCCTGTGATGCAAAATCTCCCTATCTCTATTACGTATGTAAGGAGTAAAATAATTCCACGTAGAAGTCATGTAGCTCTTCTTATCGTAGAGTGCTTTTTGACCATTCTCAAACTATTTTCGCAGACCGATGCAAATAAAGTTTTCCGGCAACTGAAATAAAAACAACATTCTATTCATTTAGTGTTAATCCTTTAAACAAGAGGGTCGTTGGCTCTAGGTCGCTCACCTGAGATGGGGTTTTATAACAGATCAGGTTTCTTACAGGTAATGAATGCAATAAAGGGTCAAAGATCATATGAACGCCGCTATGCGATTTCAAACCATAGGAAACCCAGACAACTACCTTAATGCAATATCATAAGTAACTCAAATATTAAGTTTCATCCAATTCGGCTATGTGGTTATGGAGAAATTGCTTTGGACAGATGGAATTAAAATAAAACATACAGACTGACAAACAAACAGAAATTCACAAATTGACCTAGATCTATGACCTTGAACCTACCTAAATAAATATTTCAAATAGAACATCTACTCATGATAAAGAACACATTTACCCATACATTTTTTTCAATCCATGCATAAATGTAGATGCTATGCCCCTGACTAGACAGCCCTGGCGGTCTGGACGCGCTCCACAGGCCTGATTGTTTGTCTTGTTGAATGCAATTTCAAAGGTTCAGGCTGCGCAAACAAGCAAATGCATGACCAAGCTGAAAATTACAAGCAAGTATGATCTTATGGTCAGTAAGATACTGTTTAAGTTCTGTATTGATTAATTAATACTATTAATGGTTGTAAAAGTGAAAATAAAGCCGAAAATAGCAATTAACTCATGATGTAAAATTAATGTCAAGCTGAAAATTATACCAAGGCAAGATCTCATAATCAGGAACATTCTGTTTTAGTTTTGTCTTGATTTGTCAATATTTGTAGTTGCTAGAGTGAAAATAATGACAAAATAGAGCCGAAAATGGCAATTTTGTCAATTTCAAGGGTACATAACTCATGATATAAAATTCAGATCAAGTTGAAAATGATACCAAAGCAAGATCTTATAGTCACCAACATTCGGTACAAGTTATGTCTTGATTGGTCAATATTTGTAGTTGCTAGAGTGAAAACAATGTCAAAATAGAGCCGAAAATGGCAATTTCGTCAAATTCAAGGGCACATAACTCATGATGTAAAATTCAGATCAAGCTGAAACTGTAACAACAAGCATGATCTTATGGTCACCAACATTCGCTTTAGGTTTTGTCTTGATTGGTCAATATTTGTAGTTGCTAGAGTGAAAACAATGTCAAAAAAGAGCCGAAAATGGCAATTTTGTCAGTTTCAAGGGCACATAACTCATGATGTAAAATTCAGATCAAGTTGAAAATTATACCAAAGCAAGATCTTTTGGTCACCAACATTCTGTACAAGTTTTGTCTTGGTCAATATTTGTAGATTTTAGAGTAAAAATAAAGTTAAAACCAGCTATTTTTGACATTCAATGGCAGATAACTCCGGTTATTCTAATTCAATCCAAATTCTTTGAAGGAATCTGAGAGAGGGTCACACAAGGATCATTCCTGTGAAGTTTGGTTGAAATCCATCCTGTAGTTTCTGAGAAGAAGATTTTTAAAGAAAAAGTTTACGGACGGACGCACGGACGCACGCACGACGGACACACCGCCATGACATTAGCCCGCTGGCCTGTCGGCCAGTGGAGCTAATAAGCAGATTTTTACAAGAAGTCCCCTTTTTCTGTGACAAGGTTTCGAAAAGCAAAGAAAAGTACCTCTTAGCAATATCAAAAGTAATGCAAATATTAAGTTTTGTCAAATTTGGCTCTGCGGTTATTGAGAAATTGCTTCTGACAGATTTCGTGTAATATCTCTTTTTCTGTTGCCATGGCAACCAGAGTTGTTTTTTTTATGAAATTGCAATTCTGTTAGCAATTTTTTAAATGTGACCTCCTAAGGAATATTTCTCCTTAGTTTGGTGGAAATTAGCCAGTTAGTTGAGGAGGAGATATCATTCAACGATGTCATTGAGATTTGGTGGAAAATATCCTTTTCTGTTGCCATGGCTACAATAGCTTTTAAAGGATTTCAATTCTTTTAGCAATTTTAAAAGGAACCTCCTAAGAAATATTTCTGCCAAGTTTGGTTGAAATTGGCCAAGTAGTTTAGGAGATGTTGTTTAAAGAAATTATTGAGAATTAGTCAAATTTCTCCTTTTCTGGTGCCATGGCAACCAGAGTTTTTAGTCAATTTCAATTCTTTTAGCAATTCTGAAAGAGAATCTCCTAAGGAATATTTTTGCCAAGTGTGGTTGAAATTGGCTCGGTAGTTTAGGAGAAGATGTCATTCAAAGATAGTATTGAGATTCAGTCAATTTTCTCCTTTTCTGTTGCCATGGCAACCAGAGTTTTATATGGATTTCAATTCTTTTAGCAATTCTGAAAGGGAGTCATCTAAGGAACATTCCTGCATAGTTTGGTTGAAATTGGCCAAGTGGTTTAGGAGATGTTGTTCAAAGATAGTATTGAGATTCAGTCAAATTTCTCCTTTTCTGGTGCCATGGCAACCAGAGTTTTTTATGGATTTCAATTCTTTTAGCAATTCTGAAAGGGGTTCACCTAAGGAACATTCCTGCTAAGTTTGGTTGAAATTGGCCAAGTAAATTCGGAGGAGATTTTGTTCAAAGATAGTATTGAGATTCAGTCAAATTTCTCCTTTTCTGGTGCCGCGGCAACCAAAGTTTTTTATGGATTTCAATTCTTTTAGCAAGTTTGATTGAAATTAGCCCAGTAGTTTAGGAGGAGATGTCATTTAAAGAAATTGTTGACGGACGACGCACGTACGCACGGCCGCCGGACAAAAGGTGATCACAATAGCTCACTTGAGCACCTTGTGCTCAGGTGAGCTAAAAAGGCAAAAGATAGGGAGGTCCGATTTGACGCTGTTGCAGATGACAAAGTGGATACCGATCAGAAAAAGAATTTGGAGCTGTCGGCATTTTCCTCTTTTGTCCCAATGTTTTCCCATGCCTTTTTTTCAAGGACGTCAAAATCAGGTCTTATTTTGGAAAATGCGTAACAAGTCAACGTTTGAGCGGGTGTAAGAATTGAGAATTTTATATAGAATCGCGTGGTAGTAAAAATGACTGATCTGCCACCACATTCCGAATCTTCTGATACATCCCCTCTATTTCATTTCCATTTCAATTTCGTATTTCATTTCGTACTAATCCGTAAATCTCTATTACTCCTTCGACAACGTCGGATTCTACGAATCCGAGAGAAACATTTTCCTAAACCCCAAAGAAGGCAAAGACATCGGAATATGTCAAGAAGAAAATGTTCTCTCTCTTCTGTATCAACAGAGGAATGCTTCCGCAGCACTCCGTACCATCTGACAGTGAACAGGAAATAAGGGCGTAATATCAGAAGGTAAGTTTCTTTCAACATCCCGTTACAATTATTTCATTGTGTCATCTAGGTTAGGATCCCCCCAGTTTTATCATTTATAACACCTGTCAAAAAGGGTCATGCTTGTAAAAAGTGGTCATTTCAGTTAGTCAGAAATTATTTGACAAACGGCATCCGCATGAAGTACTCAAAATGCGAAAATGAAAACTTGTTCATGAGCACCCCAATTCTATGCAGAGAAGAGTCTATAATGCCAATTTACTTCTTCGGGCTTGAACAAGCACCATATAGCCAAGATGTGGCCGCGATGGACTTTGAAATATTCGTGCAGTTGAAGTCTTCACTTTAAGAGAGATGGTTCAGGAATGAAGAAGAAATGAAATATGCTATCTGATCTGCTGTCAAGTGAAACCTAAAGGACTGGTACAAGTTGGTGATCTACAGTTGGGTTGAGAGACATTATAAAAATATTAACCCAAAATGCCAACGCAACAATATTTTGTATCTTTACAATGAGACAATGATAAAACAACGAAACTTCAGATTTTATCATTCTATATAGTGATTTTGATGTCCACATAAAGGGAACGTTAGAATTGTTACGCTTCGCTGAACACAAAGTCTTTGTTTCAAAAACCTATATCCGTACTGCACGTGTTCAGTGCGTGTAATTACCCAGCACACGTGCATTTTTGGAAAGTTACAAGATAAACCGCTAAGATTATGTAAAAAGAGTCTGTCTGGCGAAAGATAAAGATGACGCAATTTAGTAATTTCCAGAAGGGCATGTGATTGGAATGCTCCTGGCTGTGTAGTCAGATGATGGTTGTCAGGCTATTGGGCTTTGCGTGGTCTACGATACCATGGCTAAAGTGTTATTTGTCAGAAATATTACACTCACATTACAAGTACGGGAACTTTCCGACCGTACCTCGTATATGTTTACACCGATAATATTATAAAGTTATTATGAGTATGTGATAATCACAGACAGTGCAGTAAGATTCTCATCCAGAATACATAAAAAATTAGCTCGATCTGGTCGTGTATATTTCGAAATTGTCAGGGCCCGTATTCACCAACAAATTCTAAATTTTAGAATTAGACTTTATCTAAATTCCAAATTGTTTACTCAGCCAAGAAAGTTCTAAATTCCTTATTCACCAACGCAATTTAGAACTGTCTTAATTTAGAACAGTTTGTACGCGATGTAAGCGGCCTCAATCCTGCGCTGGTTTCCGGATTTTGATAGAGCGTACTCAAATTATGCAACCAGCATCATCTGTATATTTTGAGGATCGAAACGTTGTAGACACCCTTCAATTTCTATAAGGGTCTGTTGGATAAAGCCGAAGCAGAGGGACGGCGTTGATCCAAACTGAACGAACGAAAGGACAGACTGACAATCGGCAAGCACCGTATGCCTATTAATTTTGACCCTTTTTTATACCGCTGAATTATCGATAATTAATCAATTGTGCATCGTGTCCCATCTTAAGTAACATATTGCATATCAAACAATATCTTAATAGATCGATTAAATATTTATTACCAGAGTAAAATTCTGCATCGTAACTAAAGTGTGCAACAACTCAATTTAATATTTACCCCCAAAATAGATGGCAAATGTCTGTGAATCACAAAATGAGAAATAAACCGTGCCATTAAAGCCATTAAAAATTGTTTTTGAGAGCGCTTCCTCACCATTAGACATAAAATTCCCCACTTTAGGCCCCTCGATTAATGATCTAAATATAAACACAAGGTCAAGTTCAAAGCTTTTTGTGACGTAATCTATGACGTTTTGATTTCACTGGAGATGCAATGTTTACAGAACGACAAACCGGGAGGATTTTAATTCTGTGGATTTTGAAGGGATAAAGATCATCCAGAAAGTGGTTATTCATCTTATTTCAAGAAAATGGTATGCCTTGTGATACGTCAGGGTACCGTTGGTTTGAAATTTGCCATTTGGCCACTATCATCAGTTTCATCACTCGCATTGTTCAAATTGTTGGAGAATGTTTGAAAACACGGAAAATGGACGACCCAGATAAACATTAAACAGGGCTAAGATTCAGACTTAGGGAAGTTGCAGTTAGAGGGAACAAGAGACCAAAGAATATCATGGTATGTGCTCATGATCGTGTTAAATTTGCAACGTTTTTTCTCCGTTTCAAGTTAACTTTTCTTTGTTCTTTGTCCCTTCCGATCCAAATCCACACTCGCACTTGTACAAAAACACACCGTTCAAGGTTCAAAGCTAGCCGTAGAGTTGAGTTGCATTTCTTGTTGTTTGAGCTGATTTTTCTGTGACAATATTTGATAAATGAAATATAAGCTAGTTTGTTTTGCCCATGACGAGAGAAATATTTTGCTCTAGAATGGCACTTTTCTCACCGGCTGAACTTTTGAGGTCGAGTAACACGATTTGCGCATTTAAATATCTCAAAAAAGTGCTATCTCGTCGAATTTTTGTATAAGATTACGTTTCAAATGGACTATTGTTTTGTTTTAGGACTCCTTTGTCGATTTTAAGCATGTAACAAGCCTTGAAGCGGTGAACGGCGGCCATTTTTTCACCCATGAAACGTACTTTAGTACGGCAGGTGGTAGACTTGGAAATCTAAAGGATTTTCTAAAGATTTAGATTTAGAACGCGTTGGTGAATACGTACTTTAGAATTAGACTCCCAATTTAGTAAATTCTTTAGATTTAGTCTAATTCTAAAATTTAGAATGCGTTGGTGAATACGGGCCCAGGTCTTGATCGTGTAGGGCTCGAATTAAGGACAGGGTGATCGGGCAGAATTCGGAATGATGGTCGGGCTTCAATCAGGAAATAATCGGGAGTGTTCGAGCAGGGGTCTAGCCTGATCGACTAGAGATCGAGAAGATGTCGTGAAAATACATTTGGTCGGGCTTGTCTGGAGAAGTTAGGTGGTCGTGTTAATCGAGTTGATAGCGCAGTTGATAGCGCATCTGCCTCTCACTCGAGAGGTCCCTTGTTCGATACCCAGCCACGGCAATTTCCTCAGTGACAAACGTATCATCCGTCAATGGTTTGATATCGTTATCCTATGTGGTCGAACAGCTGGAGCCTCCGTTATGGTGTTGTGGTACTACTGGTATGAGAAACAACAGGAATCAGTGTATAGGTGCTCCAGACTCCCAGATATGACCAAATCAGTTTATTTAAAACGATGTTAATATTCAATAAACAGCTAATTTATGAAATCAGCCGTGGCTGAAATATTTGGACGTTTCATGTAATGGCTAATTTACTCACGTATTATTGTGAAATCTCTAAAAAACGGGCTGGAAGTGGTCCATTGGCTTGAATTGGTTGTCTTGTCGAAAGAAAATTTCAAAAGTTCAGGCTGCGCAAACAAGAAAAAGCATGACTGCTTTAACAACAATGATTTAACTGAGTCTCGATTTGAAGGGACCCCTGCTAGATAACTCAGGCGAGAGTGAAAACAAGGACACAATTGGTAAAATTGTCAAATTCAAGTGCACATAACTCAGGATGTTATATTTCGATCACGCTTAGAATGACACTAAAGTACAATTTTAAGTTAATCAACGCTTAATAAAAGTTTTGACATAATTGATCATTATTTATGGATGTAAAGAGTGTAAAGACAAAGTCAAAACCAGCTATTTTGTCAACTTCAAGGGCACATAACTCTGAATTTAAGATTCAGATCAAGCTGAATATTGCAAAGGTTTTAAAATCTTAAGGTCAGTAAGATGTTAAAGTTTTGTATTGATTATCTAATACGTATGATTGTTACGGCTAATACATATGGTTGTTAGAGTGAAAATGAAGTTGAAAATGACATTTTTTTCAGTTTTAAGGGCACATTAGTCATGATAAAAATTCAGACTCATACTTCAGACTTCGGACTTTATACACTCTGACAAGATCTTATAGTCACCAACATTCTGTCCAAGTTTTGTCTTGATTGGTCAATATAGATTTTATAGTTGCTATATTGACAACTAAGTCAAAACAAAGCCGAAATGACTATTTTGTCATTTTCAATGGTACATAACTCATGATATAAAATTCAGACCAAAGTGAAAATCATACTCAGGCAAGATCGTATAGTCACCTACAGTCCGTCTAAGTGTTGTTGTGATCGGTCAATATTTGTAGTTGTTAGAATGAAAGCAAAGTCAAAACCACCATTTTTGACATTCAGGGGCAGATAACTTTAGATTCTCTTCTTCAGTAAGAATTATTTGAAGGAATCTGAGAAAGGATTACCAAGGATCATACCTGTGAAGTTTGATTGAAATCCATCCATTTTGAGAAAAAGTTAACAAACGGACGGACGAACGCACAGACACCCGACGGACATGTCGCCTTGACAAAATCCCACTTGCCTGACGACAAGTGGAGCTCAAAACCATTCAGCAATTTCATGAAATTACAAAAAAATATTACTCAAGTCATTTCATGAAATGGCTGAAAAAGTTCAAAGTGAATAAACATGGTTGGCGAATGTTATTTTTATTAAAAAAAATAATTGAAATACACTTCTAAGTAAAAAATCATACTTTTATATAGCACATTTTTTCAGCATATAAAATCATTTTTCAAAGTTCTTTGACATGAACTTGCAGTCATTATAATCCATAGCAATTGCATGCATAATCAAACTGCAGCAAGTTTGAAGAGTGTATTTCAAAGTTATAGTAGTACTTTTTATGCCCCCGATAGGGAGGCATCATAAATTTGACTTGTCCGTCCGTCCGTCCGTCTGTCTGTCCGTCCGTCTGTCCGTCATTCCGTCCTAAAACTTTAACATTGGCCATAACTTCCTTATTACTTAACATATTCGCTTCATACTTTACCACAACATTCCTTGGTACATTACCTTTCTGTAAGCACATACTTTGGTGACCTTGACCCCTGGATGACATTGACCTTGAACATAGATTGGCCATAATTTAAAATCAAAGCGGCGTCGGGGGCATTGTCATCTTACAGTGACAGCTCTTGTTTCACATGAACTTTTACAGTTCATCAATAAGATTTTGAGTTACTGGAAATTTGAATAAATACAACAGCCGTCAGAGACGGACTATGCTCCCTAAATAAGGCATTGTCAAAACAAAACGTATGCCATCAATACAAAACGTTTGTTTGTCTTGTCATAACTAATGCACATGTGAACTATAAAGGCTATATTACTAAACAAAATGTATGGCTAACACACATTAAGCACCCTTATTATCTGACGTATTTGTATACACAAATTCGAATAGTTAATGTTCAAGGGTATCTGATTTACTACTCAAATATGACATTCCTTCAAAGTATCCAAGTCCGATAAGCCCCGCCCTGCCACGCCCACATTTATGGACCAATATAAATTCATTCACAATTTCAGTAAAGAGTCATTCAAGGTTACTTTCCGCCAAGTTTGGTCAAAATTGGCCAGATGGTTGATTTTTAAGGAATTATGTATTTTGTAATTTATCCATGTCTGATGAACCCTGCCATGCCACGCCCACATTTATGGACAAATCAAATTCTTTGAAGAATTTTAGTAAAGGGTCACAAAGGGAACACTCCTGCAAAGTTTGGTCAAAATTGGCCCACTGGTTTGAGAGGAGAAGATTTTTTAAAGAATATTTTGTGATAACTCCAAGTCTGAAAAGCCTCGCCCGCATTTATAGACCAATCAAAATTTCAGGGAAGACTAAGTTATGAGTCACCAAAAGTATTGTTCTGCTAAGTTTGGTAAAAATCGACCAAATTGTTGATATCAAAAGAAGTATTTTGTTATTTCTCTAGGTCTGATAAGCCCCGCCTTGCCACGACCACATTTATGGACCGATCAAAATTCTTTGAACAATTTAAGTAAAGGGTCATCCAAGGAACATTTCTGCTTTAAATTGTCCCACTGGTTTGAGAGGAGAAAACTTTAAAATAAAAAGTTAACGCATACACGCACGGACGGACGCACGCACGACGGACAAAACGCCATGGCAATAGATCGCTCTTCGGCCAGTGGAGCTAAAAATCGCAAATTGTTGAAAAATGAAGCAAATATTGAGCAAAGTAATAATTACACATATTAGCTGAAATTAAACCAGTCTTTCGGTGTAATAACGTAACGTTCAAATGATCATCAGTTTGGTGAAAATCAATTGTAGCAACAAAATGAAGCAAATATGAGGCAGAATCATTATTTTACAGAGTGTATGAAATTCAACCCTTTCCCACACATTGACGCTTTTTGGCGCCCCACAAAAAAGGCATTGGAAAACATTGTGAAAGATGGAGAAACTGCTTGTAACAAGCCATTTCTTCATTTCCCACAATACCATGATGTCTTATGTTGTAACTTCTTTTGAGTCTTGTTGTTTGGGAAAGGATAAACATGATTTTACAAACAATATACGACTTGTTGATATAAACTACTAATAGGCCAGTCACTTTAGACGAAAAATAGGCCCAACCCACCACTAATTCTAACAGAAACGAAACCAACATTTTTTATAATCAACAACCATCTACTCATTCCAGAAAAAAAAGTCCTCAAATGTTCCTCGAGGGGAAATATGAAAAATATTGATCTAACGAAAAGACCCCTACAAGGCAAGACAAAAGAATGTTTTTCCGTATAGGCTTAGAAACCCATCTTTTAATACCAAATATGTTATTGAAGATGAAACATATTATAGATAACGTAATATTAGGGGTTTATAAAGTAAAAAACATAGACTTTGATATTTTCTTTATTTCAATTAGACACGGAAAATGAGTTTGCAGGTGAAATTACCCCACCCACTCATTTACCAAGGTTAACTTATCAAATACATTTAAACCGACATCTGAATGTAAATATTAGACTTCCCATTCTAAAGCTGCTGCAGACGACAAAACCAATTTGCAAAAAGATCGGATTTGTGTACATTTTAGCAAAGAAAATATTGATACAAAAGTATAAAAAATTGTTTGTCATCACTTTCATCTTTTGTAGTTTATTTTACGATTCGATTTTCTTCACAGACGGCAAATCAATGATTGTTTTTCATTTCTGATTGATTATTGCTATCTAGAAAGCCACCGGCCAATAATGCATATAAGGAATACTTTTATCCAGTTAACCGTGACGTAATTTCAGACAAACAATAGTATCTCGTAGGAGTTGTTATGAAATCTCGTAACTACGGCTTGAATCAACGGTAAACCGAGGCTATTTTAGCACAAAATTCATTTCTATCACTTTGTAATGGATTTCGAGACATAATAATAGTACTTAATAAATAATAATAAAATCGTTTGTATGTTTTCAAATTATGTGCAATTCAAGGTTAATATGTTAGACAGAATAGTATATCTATATGCATATTTGATGTTGTATATACCCCAAAGACAAAAACTGCTTTATTAGATATACTTGAGTGTTGGTGCGGATCTGGATAAGCGACCATTTTAATCTTTCAGACTACCGAATAGGTAGATTGAATTGTGCCTCAGTAATGTCTGATCAAGGTCGACAATATAAAAGACGGTATAGGAGACGAAAAAATGATACAGGAACAACGGGCTTTGTGATCGGACAGTGCGTACACACAGCCTGATCTTGATCTAGATCTACAATGTGTTTGTATTAAATGTTATAAAGGCCTTTTTTCCAGATACATGTTCATCTGGATGGCACTTATATATATTATAAATTCAATCCATTTCGAAATCTTCATTAATTAAGAGCACAGTAGTGCAGCTTACACCACGACACTCTCCACAACCCGCTGAACAGGACATACCATGTTTCCTACATGTGCACATTTTGCAATCATAATTTAGTTTGCAATTACATCTAATCATTTTGAGCAGACGTTCGGGTGCAGCAGACAAGTGTGTTTTAACTGGTTTTAATTTGTTGTTGGTTTTGTTCCAGCCCCATTCAGTTGGTTCTATCGTGTTCCCTACCCACGTTTGGACTTGAAGATAGGCTTTTAAAACTGTGGTATATGACAGCAGCTTCAGTTGGCGGAAGACTTTTAATTTGTACAAATGCGGAGCCTTTATGAAAATTATAATTTTACGAATTATGGTTATGTATCTGTTGATTCTTCGTAAAGTTAGTACCGTTAAAATCAGAAAAAGTCATAACCATGCTTATCATCCCTTTTCTCTCGTACAGGACGCTTAATGTAATAGGCTAAACAACAACATGTATATAAAGTTATGCATATAACTGCATAACCAGTTTTAGAATTTTGAAAGTTTAGTAGAACTGCATTTGAAATTGATTACCACCTAATGGTATAGCGGGTGAGTTAATCCCCCCCCCTCATTTTGATTTAATGAATTTTCAAAACCAATGATTCGTTTATGTGGATACTTTGCTTGCATATGGTCAACATGTTAGCGGTTTAGTATATACTAGTAAAAAGGAAGAAATTCGGACTAGGTCACGAAAACGACCTTATTGACACCCTTCCTTTCAGACCGACACGAGTTGAAGAGATGCAAAAGAAAAATACCAAAGTAACTGAAAGAATAAAACGCACAATGAAATAAGGAATTATCGAGAGAAAATGTGAAGATATCCATGATAATAATTTTCGTCCTTTACCTCGATATTTGACAAGAGCTTCACAGATCGGCGCATATACGCCCGAGACGGGCTTGTCAGTAAAATTGGCCATTCTTTTCAATTAAAGGGCAGATAATTCAAACATGAGAAGTTATCCAAATTATGCTTCCACACCCAGACACCATAGAGATTCAATGTGACTAGTTTGATTGAATTCTGGTCGAAACTGTAGGAATTGCGACATGAGAAAATGGGCATTTTTAAGGACACGGGCATTTTTCCTTAAATTCAAGGGCAGATAATTCAGAAATGAAAACAGTTATCTATATTCTGTAAGAAGTGTGTGTAACTTGACACCATGGAGATTCATTGTGGGTAGTTTTATTGAATTCGGATTGAATCTGTAGGAGTTGCGCACACGAGAAAATGGGCATTTTTGAGAAAATGGGCATTTTTCCTTAAATTTAAGGGCAGATAATTCAAAAACGAAAACAGTTATCTAAATTCCGTAAGAGGAGTGTGCAACTAGACACCATGGAAATTCATTGTGGCTAGTTTGATAAAATTCTGATCAAAACTGTAGGATGAGTTGCGCACACAATGCGCACACAATAAAATGGGCATTTTTTTCATTCAAGGGAAGATAATTCAAGAACGAAAAGAGTTATTTGAATTCCGTAAGCGGTGTGCACAACTAGACACTATGGAAATTCAGTATGGCAAGTTTGATCAAATTCCGATCAAAACTGTAGGAGCAGTTGCACACACAAGAAATTGCTAACGGGTGGACGGACGGACAGACGGACAGACAGACGACCAGGCCATAACATAATACGACCCTTCGGGCGTATAATAACAAGAAGCATGTGTGGACTTCAGACCAAGTGGTTGGGTTCGAGTAAAGGATGATTTACTCGCAAATTGTGTAATTCCGATTTGAATAATCTATATCTGACAGATGTAATAATACTATAGTCACATTCAGCTTCCGTACTTTTAAAAATCGATCGCAGATAATTTTATTTTGAAGCGAAATTATTTTTACTTATTCGTTATATTTATCCTTTTAAATTTTTATTTTTAATGAATACATTTTTCAATTTTCATATAAAATTCAATCAAATTAAAAATGATATGTGAAAAGTATAGTGTAAGGGAAGCACGTGGTACTCGAGAAAATGTATGGTGGTTAGGATGGACCAGTGTATTACGATCATATCAAGGCATCTTTTAGCGTGATTTAACACCATTTCCCCCCAGATTTGCTCTGAGGACTTTTGATATGTTGATCATGATATAAAAGACTTTCGTTCAGTTACAAAATTATTTCTGTTAGAATTAGTGGTACCCTAAATGCTAAAGTGACTAGCCTATAAAACAGATTGAAATGAAGGAAGATTGTAAGATTAGTGTCAATTCTTTTATCCACAATTTACTTTGTAAAGCCAGGTGGTTCTCCATGGAATCAGATATAGTCATTGTATTTCTAGTTCATAGTTGGTTTTAAACGAAAACCTTGGAACTGCATCTTAAAACAAACTGTAGTAACTAGGTTTTCGTTTAAAAGCAGTGTTATCTAAGAAATTTACTTATGTCATCACAACGAGGAATCACACAACATATTTTCGATCATTTGCAAAATATGTTATGTACGAGGTTTGATTGATAAGTAGTGAGCCTCACATAGAAAGGTTTGAATTGTAACTGTTAAACAATTTTATTTTTCAATATAATCCCCTTCTTTGTCTTTTCATTTTTGCCAGCGATGTTTTAAGGTCTAAGTGCAATTTTTGAAGAACTACTTCTCCTGATCGTTCAGAAAGGCCCCCATCGCATGTATGACGTCATCATTTGACTGAAAGTGAGTTCCGGCAATAAAACTTTTTCAACTGTGGAAACAGATGAAAGTCTGATGGAGTAAGATCAGGCGAATAAGGCTGGTGTTCTACTAGTTTAAACCCAGTCATTGATGATTTGTGAACAGGGACATATTCCTGGTGGCGGAGAGAGCTTTTCATCACAAGATTTTTCGTGAGAAAGGAATGAACTCTTTCCTGTGAAATACCAGTTTTACTGGCTATATATTTCTCTGTAACCCGACTGTCAGTCATAACAATATCATGGACTTTATTGACCATTTCTGGTTTTGCAACGGTGACAGGCCTTCCAGGGCAGACGGCGTCCTCTGAAAGACTCTGCCTACCACGCTTAAACTCCCCTAACCATCTCTTTACTGTAGCATACGAAGGGGCATTATCCCCTAGTGTTGAAACCATATCTGCATGGATGGCCATCGAAGTTAAACCCTTTTTATACAGATTTTGAATCACTGCTCTATCAGTAACCTTGTCCATTTTGCAAAAGCCACTTTCCGATTTAATTGAGAGTGCTACCTTTTCAACATTAACTGACAAAATGACACCAGTTTTCGGCTGCACACCTTTATATAGCCAGAGAATACAGGGGCTGTAAATAGACATCCTTGCTTGGCTCTTTCTATGTGAGGCTCACTACTTATCAATCAACCATCGTATGACCGATTTCAAAATTGATTGAAGCAGATAAGACAATAATGCTACAGATTTGCTAAGAGCAAAGGCTCTTTAGATAACACACAAACATAGTAATTGAGAAGCAAACGAAATGTTGTTCGATCGTCAAATTATTTTTTCTAAAAGGTGTTCTACTACAACCAGAACATATCTGGTGTTGTCTCGTCTTCTCTGTATCAAATAATTTTCAAATCGGTCCCGTAGGTCTTGTCGTGTAGCGAGATTCCTCGCCATATACATGTTGAAATTCTTGAATACCTTGTCCTTTACAGTCTGTTTGAGTTCCTCTTCGGTGAACACGTGTATCACTAGGTTGGATTGAGAGAATATCACCGCAGATTTTAGCATAACAAATCCCTCATCTAATATACTGCCACACATAACTACTGCTATATGTATCGTAGAACTGAAACGGAATATTCGATGTTATTCGGGACATTTCAGGAAAAGAATTATGGTGTTTTGCCCACCCTATTCCGGACTTTCTGGGTCCAATGGAATCCAAGGGATATATATTTGGTATATCTACAGGATCATTATAAAAAAAACTACAGACGTCGATCACAGTATTGCGGCACTAAAATATAACGTCAAGCTAGCTAATGGCAATTCTAAAAGTTGCGTAACGTTGACGTTTTTGCGTAGACGGCTGTATTGTGCGTTTAATGTTTACTCTCTGTGTAAACTAAAGTGATCTATGAATACATGGCCACGTTTGTGGCAACCTCTGATGTAATACAACGCCTGATGTAATAAACTTTTTATTACATCAGGCGTTATTACATCTGGCGTCGGGGTCAACGCCTGATGTAATAACGCTTGATGTAATAAAATAATTTTCCTCAACCATCTTATCAAACCAACTGATTAATGATCAAAGTTACTTTCTAAAACATTAGGGATGGTAGTTGGGGGTTTTAAATGTTTTTTTTAACATTGCTATGAAATTCTGAAAAAAGTTTTAAGTAAGTTTTTATATCGATTTCTTTAATCCACAATACCTAAATAATGCAATCAAAGTTTATTACATCAGGCGTTATTACATCTGGCGTCGGGATCAACGCCTGATGTAATAACGCTTGATGTAATAAAATAGTTTTCCTCAACCATCGTATCAAACTAACTGATTAATACTCAAACTTACTTTCTAAAACGATAGGGATGGAAGTTGGAGGTTTTAAATGTTTTTTTTAACATTGCTATGAAATTCTGAAAAAGTTTTAAGTAAGTTTTTATATCGATTTCTTTAATCCCCAATACCTAAATAATGCAATCAAAGTTTATTACATCAGGCGTTATTACATCTGGCGTCGGGATCAACGCCTGATGTAATAACGCTTGATGTAATAAAATAATTTTTCTCAACCATCTTATCAAACTAACTGATTAATACTCAAAATTACTTTCTAAAACATAAGGGATGGTAGTTGGGGGTTTTAAATGTTTTTTAACATTGCTATGAAATTCTGAAAAAAGTTTTAAGTAAGTTTTTATATCGATTAAAAAGTTTTAAGTAAGTTTTTATATCGATTTCTTTAATCCACAATACCTAAATAATGCAATGAAAGTTTATTACATCAGGCGTTATTACATCTGGCGTCGGGGTCAACGCCTGATGTAATAACGCTTGATGTAATAAAATAATTTTCCTCAACCATCTTATCAAACCAACTGATTAATGATCAAAGTTACTTTCTAAAACATTAGAGATGGTAGTTGGGGGTTTTAAATGTTTTTTTTAACATTGCTATGAAATTCTGAAAAAAGTTTTAAGTAAGTTTTTATATCGATTAAAAAAGTTTTAAGTAAGTTTTTATATCGATTTCTTTAATCCACAATACCTAAATAATGCAATCAAAGTTTATTACATCAGGCGTTATTACATCTGGCGTCGGGGTCAACGCCTGATGTAATAACGCTTGATGTAATAAAATAATTTTCCTCAACCATCGTATCAAACTAACTGATTAATACTCAAACTTACTTTCTAAAACATAAGGGATGGTAGCTGGGGGTTTTAAATGTTTTTAACGTTGCTATGAAATTCTGAAAAAAAGTTTTAAGTAAGTTTTTATATCGATTAAAAAAGTTTTAAGTAAGTTTTTATATCGATTTCTTTAATCCACAATACCTAAATAATGCAATCAAAGTTTATTACATCAGGCGTTATCACATCTGGCGTCGGGGTCAACGCCTGATGTAATAACGCTTGATGTAATAAAATAATTTTCCTCAACCATCTTATCAAACCAACTGATTAATGATCAAAGTTACTTTCTAAAACATTAGGGATGGTAGTTGGGGGTTTTAAATGTTTTTTTTAACATTGCTATGAAATTCTAAAGAAAGTTTCAAGTAAGTTTTTATATCGATTAAAAGAGTTTTAAGTAAGTTTTTATATCGATTTCTTTAATCCACAATACCTTTTTCTTTCTTTTTCTTTATTTATTTCCCGCGATTATTCGGAGATCATTTTACATGAACAGCATAATATTTACAATATTTGCACAATAACATTACTATACTAACACAGAAGAGACACTCACACCCCCATACACGCACACACGCACACACAAACGCACGAAAATACATATCAGAACATAGAAAAAAATAATTAAGTTGATTGGTCATACACCGTATAAAAGAACGGCGATTTATCGTCATGCTTCAACGAAAACCCTGTAACCACAGTTTGTGTTAAGCTGTAGTTACGTGGTTTTCGCTGAAAAGCATTGTTATACTGCGTATTTGTAATATCATCTTTATATTCATATTCGAGTAAATCGAGAGCGAGCAATACAACGTTATTGCATTGCAGGCTCTCAAATTTCTCGGTTATTTATGTGAATTATATATTTTGATTTGATTGACGGCAGACTGTTGCAACATAAGCATGGCTAATGTTATAAAATGTTTTTATACTGTCTATTCTTGTATTTGGGCACTTGCCCAGTACTATTTGGTAAAACAGTTCGTCATCATTTACACTGATCATTTCTCTGTATATTTGCTCTCCACAGGAATGTCTAATAGAATTGAGATAGTGTGTACGTAAGATCGATGTGGCAGGGCAGCTAGCTATTTTGTGTGATATTGTTTCATATTTGATTACTCCTGAACAGATTTCACAGGATGTCTCACTTTCGCTGATAGGGGGTTTAACCAATAGTTTGGAGACGATATACGCATTGTGTAAATCTTGGGTATTGTTAGCTACTTTCCATATTGTCGCGTTTTTTCCTTTATGGATGTATTAGGCGAAAACGTTTGTAATCGTTATCAGTTTCGTACAAGTGATTAAGATGACGGTTCTCATTCGTATGAATTGCTTTTCTTGTTATGTTTTTCCATTGAGTTTTGCTAGGAAATAATCTTTGTCTGATGTATGATTTTATATAGTCTAATAGGTTATACTTGGATAAAATTCGCTATATGTCTGGTATGAAGCCTCGTCCGAATGTTGGCATATAACTGTATGCAAAGAATTTGAATAGGAAAATAACTTTAACAAGTTGATTGGCGGTCAAAGATATTATTTTATGAAGAAATGCAAGTTTTCGCATGTCTATTGTACTGGTTAGGGGATAGAGCCCTAGCATTGACTCTGTCATGAGATAACGGGTGTGTACTTTATGTTGCTGTATGTTCTTAACTATGAAATGTTGGAATTTGTTTATCTGTCGCGAATCATTGTCTGACATATTTGACCATGTCTCGCAGCCGTACAGCACTGTTGGTACTATAACTTTTTCGTATAGGGAGCGCGATGTGATCGGGCTAACTCCGTTAGGTCTCATTCCAACATTATTATAGGCGAAGTATGCCGATCGCCCTTTTCTAACAGCTTCGTGGATGGTTACAGAATTTGACCTTTTAGACGTTAATGTTATTCCTAAGTGAACAACTGTGTCCATAATTTTAACAATATTTCCATTTAGGGTATAAATAGGCTGTTTTGCCTTTTTCGAGGAATTTGTTTTAAAAACTATTCCAACAGTTTTATCTGAGTTAAATGAAATCCCCACTGATGGGAGTAATTTTCTGAAATTTGTAATAGATTTTGCATGTTTTGCGGATTTATTGCTGTTAGTGTTATATCATCTGCGAATGTCGGGCAGCCTGAGTCTGTGTTGTATATTTTTGCTGCAGACTGGCTTTTTTGTAGTTTAACTAACAATTCATCTATAAACGCGAAGTACATAAATCCGGAGCTCGACCCTCCTTGTCGAATACTTTGTTTGACAGGGAACCAGTCTGACTCTGTACCGTTAATAAGGATAGCGCTCTGGATGCGTTTGTAGGATAGTGCTATGATACGCCATAATTTGCCATGTATACCCAGTTCATACAATTTAACCAATAGCGCGTCGTGTCGTACGGTATCGAACGCCGACTTGGTGTCAAGTAATACGGCGTGAACGTCACTTCCGGCTGAAAGGTTATGATCAATGGTTTCTTGTAAAACATATGAGGCGGTTGTGCAGCCTAGACCGGGTCTGAAGCCATATATATCTTTATTTCCTCCTAGATAGAAGATTACATGTATACATGAGAAAACACAATTATGACAAAAAAAGAGAGAGAAAGGGGAAAAGTACATTCATTCCTCAAACACTGGGGAAACTTTTCAGTGAGAGTTTGTGTGAATTTCCACAGCCGGGCTGTGTACACTTTCTCAAAAAGCTTATAAAGGCTGCTGAGGAGGGTAATTGGACGGTAACTGTTTACGTCTAGTTTTGATTTACCCTTACCTTTGAAAATTGGGACAATTAGTCCATTATTCCATTCGTTTGGGAGTTTTTCGTGTTTTATCACTAGATTAAATAATTCTGTTATTGCAATAATAAGCTGTTGACCTCCGTGTATTATATGCTCGTTTTGAATTTTATCGTTGCCTGGGGCTTTACCTTTCTTTAAGGATTTTATTTGTTCCTCTACTTCAGACTAAGATATTGGTAGGTCAAGGGTTTTATTGATTATTTGGGTGGAAGATTGCGATTCATACTGCGCGTATTTTCGCGCCAATTCTTTTGCCGCGTTTTCATCGATAATTGATTGGTCGGGAGTGTATAATTGTTCAAAGTGATTCGCGAAGGCGTTCGCCATATCTTTATCATCGTCCAATATATGACCCGTTATAAGGATGCTATTTATTCGTGTATTTGAGCTGTCGGTCGATTTTCTGTTTTTAATCATGCGCCAGAACAGTTTCAGATCTAACTCGGCTGCGCAGTCTAATTTGCGGTAGGAATCGGATATAACATCGTTACTCGCTTTTCTCTGTACCTTTCGAAAGAGGCTTTTTGCACTCTTGTACGCTCTCAAAAAATGGTTTTCTTTTTCGCGAGATCGGCCTGCTACTATCCAATCTCTTCTTGCTTTACGTGCAAGTGAATGGGCGTGCTTTACTTCTCTAGTCCAGTAGGGTTTCGTATACGGATTTGGTTTGCTTTTGGGTATTGTTTGTCCAGCTGCGTTTATAAGGACTTGAGTTAGTGAGTGATAGTACACATTTACGTCTCTTTGATCATCTAGATTTTTGCAATTTGTAAGGTTATTATCGATGTTATTTCGATATAATGATAGCGTATTTTGGTCTGCTTTGTGCCACGCTGTAAAAACATACTCTGGTTTAGATTTCGGGTTATATTTTACACCGCAATTTTGGTCATTTAGTTGCAATTTTATGACAATAGGCAAGTGATCTGATGCAATGCTGATTGAAGAGCTTTCAATGACGTCGCATGTAATAACGTCGTTTAAGATTGTTTTGTCGCAAAGAATATAGTCAAGTGTTGTATCGCACGTGTTATATGTAAATTTTTACATGCCATTTTCTATATTTATTGCGGTAAGATTATTATCTTTAACAAAATCTTTGAAAAGATATGATTTTTGGCGGTTTACGCGCGAATCGTCTACCAAACTAGCATTAAAATCACCACCTATAATAATGTGACCTTTGTCTTTATAGCAGGATATAATGTCATAAATAATTTGCAGATTTTCAAAGTACTCGATTGTATTGTTATTTGCTGGCATGTATACACAGAATATGAATATTGACTGATTATTTTTGCGCGTTAATTGCATGCCAATGATTCTGTCATTGCCACAGTCAAGATAATTTATGTTTTTGTCAAAGTCTTTTTTGTATAAAATTGCAACTCCTGCTTTGCCACATGTTCTTGCGTCACATGAACTTAGTTCAGCATCAGAGCGACTATAATTGCTATATTTTGCATTAATGGAGTCTAGGAAGTGAAGTGAATGTGGAAAGAGTTTATGCTCACTAACAAGCAATATATCACAGTTCTGGTTATCCAGTAGTTCATTTATACATATTGTAGAGGACATGACTCCTCTTACATTCCAACATGCTATAGTCAACATTGTCATTATGAATACTATTGATGACAATTTAAACACTGACATGTTATAGAAGGTTTTTCTATTTAAAGTACACATATTTGGTTTAATTATGTCCATGGATGTATCCCCAGTCATCTGCATCTTTGTTCCAATCGTCACGATCGTCGTGGTTCCAAGTACTATCCCCAGTTTTTTTGTTTGAGTTGGTTTGGTATGTATTATCGTAGCTGTTTTCATTGTCGTGATAGTCTCTGTCATTGTAATCGCCATTGTAGCGATTATTTCGATAATTTTGATGTCTATATCTGTTATCTCGATTGTATTCATAGTTTGACGCACTTTGTCTATAGTTATTTTTACGTTGGTAGTTTGATTGTCGCGACTGTGTTTTGGGAGCCCATGGTTTGATGAAGACTTCTTCCGGTAGTGGCAGGTTTTCCTTTTCGACTAGATACGCATAGTTGCTAGGTACGTTTATTCTTGCATATCTATATCCATTTCTGGAATTGAAAATCTCAACTTTTGTCACTCTGATTTTTTGATCACGAAAGTGTTTCTCTATTCCTTGTTCACTTGTTTCAGGGGTTATGTTTCCTATAAAGTATTTTGAGATTCTGTGTCTTCGCACCCCTAAAAACACATCACTTTTGTTTGTTGTTTGTTTGCTTCTGTTTTCTACAGAGCTTGTGGCGCCGGATAATTTTTGACCATTTGGCGGAATTGTGTTTTTCGGTTGTTGTGTTGAGTTTTTCTGTTGATCTGTCTTATTTTCAGTTTCTATTCTTATTGGGTTGTTACTTTGGTGTCCGGCTTCTGACACTGTTTTAGATTGCGTATTATCACTGTTGTTTTCAGTGTTCGCGTTATTTGTCTGTTGGCCATGTGTATTTGTTTTTTGTCTGTTTATAATCGATGAATATGATTCTTTATCACTATTGATATTTTGCTGTGCGTTTACATGCGTTGTTTTCATATATTCAGGAAGGAAAAGTTCTTCAAGTTCATTGTTTGAATTTGTGTTCGCCGATTGTTCTGTATTGTTGGGTGCATTAAGCTGTCCAGGCGTTGGTTCTCGTATTGTGCGGGTACCGTTTTGGGTATCCGTTATATTATTACTCTTTTCTTCAAGTTTTTGTATTTTCTTATTAGATTGTTCTAATATAGCATTTGTTATGTCTAATTTCGAGCGCAACTCTGTGTTTTCCTTCTTAGTGTCAGATAAGCTACTATTGCAAGAAATGAGGTTGGTTTCTAATTGCAATATTCTCTCTTTACAGTTTGTTAAGTCAGTTTCTAGTTTATTCACTCTTTTAATGAGGTTGTGGAATGCTTCATACTCGTCGGCGTGAGTCTGTCTTATACCAGCCAATTCTTCTTGTAGCGTATGAAGTGTTGCGTGAATGTCTGCTTTCTCTAGACCTTCTGTTAATGTTTTATCGTGATCTGCTTCCGATCGAGTTTTATCTGGCCTTTGGAATACTTCATGTATGTCTGAGTTTTTTACTCCTGCTATAAATGATGTTAAGGCATAGCAGTCTAATGCTAGTTTACTTTGCATCGATGATCGAGATGAATTTCGGCGTGTGATTAGTTTCCCTTTTGGGCAGTCATCGTAATTCTGGGCGACCTGTGCTAGATGTGTTCTATACCAGTCTATAAGGTTAATGTCTTTATGGCACCGTGTTATCAAATGTTCAATGAATTAATGCTTTGGCTTGTTTTGTAACGATTTCTTTAATTCCGAGTAAAACTCCTGATTTGGTATTTGTGATGACGATTCGTGTTCGTAATAGCTTGGTGCTTGACTGCTATTTAGATAGTCTGATTGTGTATTGCCCGACAGTTGATATGTATCTAGATCAAAATACACGCAGTCTTGGCTTTCTAAAACATTAGGGATGGTAGCTGGGGGTTTTAAATGTTTTTTAACGTTGCTATGAAATTCTGAAAAAAGTTTTAAGTAAGTTTTTATATCGATTAAAAAAGTTTTAAGTAAGTTTTTATATCGATTTCTTTAATCCACAATATCTAAATAATGCAATCAAAGTTTATTACATCAGGCGTTATTACATCTGGCGTCGGGGTCAACGCCTGATGTAATAACGCTTGATGTAATAAAATATTTTTTCTCAACCATCTTATTAAACTAACTGATTAATGATCAAACTTACTTTCTAAAACATAAGGGATGGTAGCTGGGGGTTTTAAATGTTTTTTAACGTTGCTATGAAATTCTGAAAAAAGTTTTAAGTAAGTTTTTATATCGATTAAAAAAGTTTTAAGTAAGTTTTTATATCGATTTCTTTAATCCACAATATCTAAATAATGCAATCAAAGTTTATTACATCAGGCGTTATTACATCTGGCGTCGGGGTCAACGCCTGATGTAATAACGCTTGATGTAATAAAATATTTTTTCTCAACCATCTTATTAAACTAACTGATTAATGATCAAAGTTTCTTTCTAAAACATAAGGAATGGTAGCTGGGGGATTTAAATGTTTTTTTGACATTGCTATGAAATTCTTAAAAAGTTTTAAGTAAGTTTTTATTTTGATTTCTTTAATCCCCAATACCTAAATAATGCAATCAAAGTTTATTACATCATGCGTTATTACATCTGGCGTCGGGGTCAACGCCTGATGTAATAACGCTTGATGTAATAAAATAATTTTCCTCAACCATCTTATCAAAATAACTGATTAATGATCAAAGTTACTTTCTAAAACATTAGGGATGGTAGTTGGGGGTTTTAAATGTTTTTTTTAACATTGCTATGAAATTCTGAAAAAAGTTTTAAGTAAGTTTTATATCGATTTCTTTAATCCCCAATACCTAAATAATGCAATCAAAGTTTATTACATCAGGCGTTATTACATCTGGCGTCGGGATCAACGCCTGATATAATAACGCTTGATGTAATTAAATAATTTTTCTCAACCATCTTATCAAACTAACTGATTAATACTCAAACTTACTTTCTAAAACATAAGGGATGGTAGTTGGGGGTTTTAAATGTTTTTTAACATTGCTATGAAATTCTGAAAAAAGTTTTAAGTAAGTTTTTATATCGATTAAAAAAGTTTTAAGTAAGTTTTTATATCGATTTCTTTAATCCACAATACCTAAATAATGCAATGAAAGTTTATTACATCAGGCGTTATTACATCTGGCGTCGGGGTCAACGCCTGATGTAATAACGCTTGATGTAATAAAATAATTTTCCTCAACCATCTTATCAAACCAACTGATTAATGATCAAAGTTACTTTCTAAAACATTAGAGATGGTAGTTGGGGGTTTTAAATGTTTTTTTTTAACATTGCTATGAAATTCTGAAAAAAGTTTTAAGTAAGTTTTTATATCGATTAAAAAAGTTTTAAGTAAGTTTTTATATCGATTTCTTTAATCCACAATACCTAAATAATGCAATCAAAGTTTATTACATCAGGCGTTATTACATCTGGCGTCGGGATCAACGCCTGATGTAATAACGCTTGATGTAATAAAATAATTTTCATCAACCATCGTATCAAACTAACTGATTAATACTCAAACTTACTTTCTAAAACATAAGGGATGGTAGCTGGGGGTTTTAAATGTTTTTTAACGTTGCTATGAAATTCTGAAAAAAAATTTAAGTAAGTTTTTATATCGATTAAAAAAGTTTTAAGTAAATTTTTATATCGATTTCTTTAATCCACAATACCTAAATAATGCAATCAAAGTTTATTACATCAGGCGTTATTACATCTGGCGTCGGGATCAACGCCTGATGTAATAACGCTTGATGTAATAAAATAATTTTCCTCAACCATCGTATCAAACTAACTGATTAATACTCAAACTTACTTTCTAAAACGATAGGGATGGTAGTTGGGGGTTTTAAATGTTTTTTTACGTTGCTATGAAATTCTGAAAAAGTTTTAAGTAAGTTTTATATCGATTTCTTTAATCCCCAATACCTAAATAATGCAATCAAAGTTTATTACATCAGGCGTAATTACATCTGGCGTCGGGATCAACGCCTGATGTAATAACGCTTGATGTAATAAAATAATTTTCCTCAACCATCTTATCAAACCAACTGATTAATGATCAAAGTTACTTTCTAAAACATTAGAGATGGTAGTTGGGGGTTTTAAATGTTTTTTTTAACATTGCTATGAAATTCTGAAAAAAGTTTTAAGTAAGTTTTTATATCGATTAAAAAAGTTTTAAGTAAGTTTTTATATCGATTTCTTTAATCCACAATACCTAAATAATGCAATCAAAGTTTATTACATCAGGCGTTATTACATCTGGCGTCGGGATCAACGCCTGATGTAATAACGCTTGATGTAATAAAATAATTTTCCTCAACCATCGTATCAAACTAACTGATTAATACTCAAACTTACTTTCTAAAACATAAGGGATGGTAGCTGGGGGTTTTAAATGTTTTTTAACGTTGCTATGAAATTCTGAAAAAAAAATTAAGTAAGTTTTTATATCGATTAAAAAAGTTTTAAGTAAGTTTTTATATCGATTTCTTTAATCCACAATACCTAAATAATGCAATCAAAGTTTATTACATCAGGCGTTATTACATCTGGCGTCGGGGTCAACGCCTGATGTAATAACGCTTGATGTAATAAAATAATCTTCCTCAACCATCTTATCAAACCAACTGATTAATGATCAAAGTTACTTTCTAAAACATTAGGGATGGTAGCTGGGGGTTTTAAATGTTTTTTGTCGAGCCCGCTTGCGGTGAGCTCGACATAGTTGTCACAATGGCGGTTCGGTGTATGTGCGTTAGTGCGTTAGTGCGTGCGTGCGTTAGTGCGTGCGTGCGTTAGTGCGTGCGTCCGTCCGGATGGAGCTTGTCCGGGCCATAACTTCACCATGGATGGAGGGATTCAGAAATAACTTGGCACAAATGTCAAGCTCAGTAAGGCGGAGTGTCGCGTGCAAGAACCAGATTCCAAGCTCAAAGGTCAAGGTCAAACTTGGAGGTCAAATGTCAAAAATGAGAAGATTTTTGCTTGTCCGGGCCATAACTTCACCATGGATGGAGGGATTCAGAAATAACTTGGCACAAATGTCAAGCTCAGTAAGGCAGAGTGTCGCGTGCAAGAACCAGATTCCAAGCTCAAAGGTCAAGGTCAAACTTGGAGGTCAAATGTCAAAAATGAGATGATTTTTGCTTGTCCGGGCCATAACTTCACCATGGATGGAGGGATTCAGAAATAACTTGGCACAAATGTCAAGCTCAGTAAGGCAGAGTGTCGCGTGCAAGAACCAGATTCCAAGCTCAAAGGTCAAGGTCAAACTTGGAGGTCAAATGTCAAAAATGAGATGATTTTTGCTTGTCCGGGCCATAACTTCACCATGGATGGAGGGATTCAGAAATAACTTGGCACAAATGTCAAGCTCAGTAAGGCGGAGTGTCGCGTGCAACAACCAGATTCCAAGCTCAAAGGTCAAGGTCAAACTTGGAGGTCAAATGTCAAAAATGAGATGATTTTTGCTTGTCCGGGCCATAACTTCACCATGGATGGAGGGATTCAGAAATAACTTGGCACAAATGTCAAGCTCAGTAAGATGGAGTGTCGCGTGCAAGAACCAGATTCCAAGATGAAAGGTCAAGGTCAAACTTTGAGGTCAAATGTAAAAAATGAGTTGATTTACGTGCAGCTAATTTTCGTACTTCTCAGAATGTTCAAATTATTCCGATCCGTACAAAAAATGGGTGCCAGGGGGCATAGCTTATTTTCCTTATATGTGACCCGTCGCGCTAAAAGGGACCTTATCGGATTTGTGAAAAGTATCGACCCTAGTCCGTCTGCGCAGTCCGCGCAGCCTGACTAGGGTCGAAACTTTTCACGTTTAAGTATTTTCTGAATCTAGAATGTTTTCTCTACCTTACAATATTTTCGTTTTCCAAATACGACATCGGATGGACTTCTGCTTGGTCTGGTATATTTCTCGGAATTTGGTTTTATGGACTTAGCATAAGGTCCCTTTTAGCGTGACGGGTCACATATGTATACTCAAATTAATCCATTCTGGTATCTCGTTATAAATACATAGACATGTAATATTTTGTGAACAATAAACTGTCTCACCATGATCCCCATCATTCCAACTTATTTTGTCCCCACTTTTACAACGCCATTGTAATGACAGCTGTAGACATAGGTATGGTCTTCTTTCTTCAAAATGAGCGGGCTCGACATGTTGCCCTTCGGCATCTAGTTTTAACATTGCTATGAAATTCTGAAAAAAGTTTTAAGTAAGTTTTTATATCGATTAAAAAAGTTTTAAGTAAGTTTTTATATCGATTTCTTTAATCCACAATACCTAAATAATGCAATCAAAGTTTATTACATCAGGCGTTATTACATCTGGCGTCGGGGTCAACGCCTGATGTAATAACGCTTGATGTAATAAACTTTGATTGCATTATTTAGGTATTGGGGATTAAAGAAATCAAAATAAAAACTTACTAAAAACGTTTTGAGAATTTCATAGCAATGGGAAAAAACATTTAAAACCCCAAACTACCATCCCTTATGTTTTAGAAAGTAACTTTGATCATTAATCAGTTAGTTTGATAAGATGGTTGAGGAAAATTGTTTTATTACATCAAGCGTTATTACATCAGGCGTTGACCCCGACGCCAGATGTAATAACGCCTGATGTAATAAACTTTGATTGCATTATTTAGGTATTGGGGATTAAAGAAATCGATATAAAAACTTACTAAAAACTTTTTAAGAATTTCATAGAAATGTTAAAAAAACATTTAAAACCCTCAGCTACCATCCCTTATGTTTTAGAAAGTAACTTTGATTATTAATCAGTTAGTTTAGGAAAATTATTTTATTACATCAAGCGTTATTACATCAGGCGTTGACCCCGACGCCAGATGTAATAACGCCTGATGTAATAAACTGTGATTACATTATCTAGGTATTGGGGATTAAAGAAATCAAAATAAAAACTTACTTAAAACTTTTTCAGAATTTCATAGCAATGTGAAAAAAAAACATTTAAAACCTCCAACTACCGTCCCTAATGTTTTAGAAAGTAACTTTGAGTATTAATCAGTTAGTTTGTTAAGATGGTTGAGGAAAATTATTTTATTAAATCAAGCGTAATTACATCAGGCGTTGACTGCGACGCCAGATGTAAAAAAATGCCTGATGTAATAAACTGTGATTTTTCATTTTTCAGGTAGCATGGGTTAAAGAAATCAAAATAGAAACTTACGAAAAAGGTTTAAAACAATTTCATCGAAATATAACTTTTTTTCTTAAACCTCCAACTACCATTCCTTATGTTTTAGAAAGTAACTTTGATATTAATCAGTTAGTTTGATAAGATGGTTGAGAAAAATTATTTTATTACATCAAGCGTTATTACATCAGGCGTTGACCCCGACGCCAGATGTAATAACGCCTGATGTAATAAAATTTGATTTCATTATTCAGGTATTGTGGATTAAAGAAATCAAAATAAAAACTTACAAAAACATTTTAACAATTTCTTCGAAAAAGAAAGATATACGTCAAAACCACCAACTGCCGTTCTTTAATGTTTTTCATGTAACTTTGGCCATTATTCAGTTTCTTTGATAAGACGGTTGAGGAAAATCATTTTATTACATCAAGCATTATTACATCAGGCGTTGACCCCGACGCCAGATGTAATAACGCCAGATGTAATAAAGCCTGAAGTAATAAACTTTGATTGCTTTATTTAGGTATTGGGGATTAAAGAAATCGATATAAAAAACTTACTAAAAACGTTTTTAGAATTTGATAGCAATCGTAAAAACATTTAAAACCACCAGCTACCATCCCTTATGTTTTAGAAAGTAACTTTGAGTATTAATCAGTTAGTTTGATAAGATGGTTGAGAAAAATTATTTTATTACATCAAGCGTTATTACATCAGGCGTTGACCCCAACGCCAGATGTAATAACGCCTGATGTAATAAACTTTGATTGCATTATTTAGGTATTGTGGATTAAAGAAATCGATATAAAAACTTACTTAAAACTTTTTTAATCGATATAAAAACTTACTTAAAACTTTTTTCAGAATTTCATAGCAATGTTAAAAAAACATTTAAAACCCCCAACTACCATCCCTATTGTTTTAGAAAGTAAGTTTGAGTATTAATCAGTTAGTTGATACGATGGTTGAGGAAAATTATTTTATTACATCAAGCATTATTACATCAGGCGTTGATCCCGACGCCAGTTGTAATAACGCCTGATGTAATAAACTTTGATTGCATTATTTAGGTATTGGGTATTAAAGAAATCGATATAAAAACTTACTTAAAACTTTTTTCAGAATTTCATAGCAACGTTAAAAACATTTAAAACCCCCAACTACCATCCCTAATGTTTTAGAAAGTAAGTTTGAGTATTAATCAGTTAGTTTGATAAGATGGTTGAGGAAAATTATTTTATTACATCAAGCGTTAATTACATCAGGCGTTGACCCCAACGCCAGATGTAATAACGCCTGATGTAATAAAAAGTTTATTACATCAGGCGTTGTATTACATCAGAGGTTACCACACACGTTTCAAGAAATACTGCACTGTTTCCGTCTTCCGTCTTTCTTAAGCTTAAACATGACTTTGATTCGTTCTATCTTCGTCTAAGTATAGGCAAATTAGATAATTTTAAGACCACGTCAATTTAAAAAGTTTACGTTTATAAATATCTCTAACCACACGAACAAATTTGAATATCTGTAACTTTTACGCTTCATTAGTTTGCGTTGAAATTTGATATGATGAACATAAAAACAACAATATGTCAAAACTGAAACAGTTTTTATAAAAGAGTGCGGGAACTGTTTTTTTAGTCTATAGCGTAAAAAGAAGAGTTTTCAAAGACCTAAAAAAATTCTGTCCTCACGCATTTTTATAATACTTGTTTCGTTTATCAAAGTAGCTGATTTACTTCTATATTCTAGAAATAGAGAAAAATAATATTTTATCCGCACAACTCTTCCTCGATATGCTAATAATCCAATATAAGCCATCGTCATTTTCATCGGGATAATAACCATCCAAACCGAGCCTTCGTTTCAGTATATTGGGGAATTTCTAATCTGATCCATCGGTAATATTAACCATCCAAGCTGAGCCTTCGTTTCAGTATGATATGGGAATTTCTAATTTGATCCATCAGTAATATGCAGTATCCAGATAATCCAATCTGAGCCTTCGTTTTGGTCGTCCATGTGTAGGTTACAAGTAAATGAATAAATCAAGATTAAAATGAGGTTTTGTCATTTATTCAATAATAAATGACTACAAACATGTCGAGAAGTGAAACATATTATTCTAATTAGTTTGGCCTTGGAAGAACAATAGATTACTAAATAATAATCGTTAAAATGTTTTGACAAATTGTTAGATTTTGAATTCAATATAATAATCATTCCAAGCCAATGATGAAATAATGATCCGTTGGCGCCCAAAAAGAGGCCATGGGTGGAGGATGGGGCAGAGGAGGTTTACAAAAATTAAAACGGATAAGAATATGCTTCTTTTCCAAACAAAGAATTCGCTCTAATGGCCTCCTCGATAAAAGGATGCGTTTCATTGGCTGATAAGTCCATTTAACGTTAGGAGGGGAATGGAATAGCCCTCATGAAACAGCCATCGATACGCGTCATATAGAGAGGGGGAAAAGTTCGCAGATAAAGATATTTATTTCCAATAAATTGCATTTATCCGCACAACTCTTCCTCGATATGCTAATAATCCAATATAAGCCATCGGGATAATAACCATCCAAACCGAGCCTTCGTTTCAGTATATTGGGAAACACCCTTTTAATTAATGATGAAAGTGGTGACCCAGTTGAGGACTGTGAGCAAACAGCCGAAATTTTCAATACTCACTTTTCAAATATATTTAAGAAAGCCCCTGTCAACAATTCAAATGAACTATTGCATGAGGATATGTCCAAAATTTAAGCTTTTGTTAATAATGACTCAAAAGCTCTTTTCAACATTTCTCAAATAACTGTTGATTATGTTGTAAAAGAGCTGAAGTTATTAGATACAAATAAATCAACTGGTCTAGATGGCATTGCTGCTAAGTTTCTTAAAATTGGTGCCGATATTATAGCAAAACCCCTAACATTCATTTTCAATCAAAGTTTATCAAATTGTTAATTTCCGTCTGCCTTTAAGGTTGCAAAAGTTATTCCAATTTTCAAGAAAGGTGAAAAAATGACATCAATAACTATAGGCCAATCTCAATACTGCCTATACTTTCTAAAATCCTTGAAAAGCATGTGTCTTGTCACTTAAAATTGTATCTTGAGGAAAATAATCTCATCCACAAAACCCAGTCTGGATTTAGATCTAAGCACTCATGTAAAACTGCTTTAACTGCAATTATCGATTCATGGATAAATGCTATAAATGATAAACAAATGGTTTGCACAGTATTTTTAGATTTGACAAAAGCATTTGATTTAATCAATCATTCCATTCTTTTGAAGAAAATGTTTGAGTACTACATAAAATATCAATCTCTTCAATGGTTTGAATCTTATTTATCAGACCGTTATCAGAAAGTATCAGTGTCAGGAAAACTAGCCTCATCTGAAATCATAAAATGTGGAGTGCCTCAGGGTTCAGTATTAGGGCCAATTCTATTTCTTCTTTATATCAATGACCTTCCATTGCATTTACCCATCTCATCATCAGACTTGTTTGCTGATGATACCACTGTAAGCTATTTTGGGTATAGTACACAAGAAGTAATTAGGTCTCTACAAGATAGTCTTACTATCATAGAGAACTGGTGTAAGAGAAACTGTATGGTTCCAAACCCACAAAAATCAAAGGCAATGATTATTTGTCCCTCACACCAAAACAGCAATCCACAATTAAATAGTCTAGTCCTTTGTGATCAACCTGTAGACTTTACAGAAAATTAAAAACTTCTTGGTATCCAAGTTGATAACAAACTAAACTGGAAATTCCAAGTTGAAAAAGTGCTCAGAAAATGTAACTCCGTATTATATCTTCTGCTGCGTATTAAAGGGACATTTCAGAATTTTTTGTAATAAATTTTACTTTTATTTTAATCTGAAAGAGCATATTTCCTTATGAAAATTCTGAAAATTTCAAGCCAAAATATTGCGCCGTTTACGAGAAATTTATATTTTTGTGTTAAAATTGAACAAATTGTTGTGGACAACAGTTCGGATTTAAATGCAATTTATCGATTATGTCTCAACTTTAAATGCGTGTATCTCGCTTATTGGCAACAACTTCAAAAAACTAATAGTATTTATACTCATTAGAATAACCAATCTTGGCATCAAGACATACTTTAAAAAATTGAAATTGGAATGAAATGTCCCTTTAAACCTGTTATTGATATTCATACCAGAAAATTATTCTACAATGCATATATACTTCCTCACATTGACTACTGCTGTACAATATGGGGAAACTGTAATGAGAAGCTGCTGCATTCAATGCAAAAATTTCAGAAAAAAGCTGCTAGAATTATTCTTAACAAATCTCTTGAAACACCCAGTGAAGAATTATATAAGGAGTTACGATGGACGGACGAAAGGATTTCCTTCAAAAAAGCCATATTTGTATACAAATCAATCAACAATCAATTACCTTCTTATATGTCAGAGCTGTTAACTGAAAATACCAACTCAAAACTTCGATCATATGATAAAAAATCTCTTTGCATACCTAAACCGAGAATAGAATTTTATAGAAAATCTTTTAGTTACTCAGGTCCAAAGTTATGGAACCAAATTCCTCTTTATGTAAAAAATTGCAAAGATTTAAAAGAATTCAAAACTGCATATCTACAATGGTGGTATTTGAATGGTAAACAATCAATCAATTTAAAAGATTAGCCAGTAAAATCTTTTATTTATATATCTTTAGTTTCTTAACCCTTTCCCAAATTTTGAATATTTGGTCTGGCTAACATTTAAGTAATTGCAGATGGCAACATTTACATATACGCTAACTTGAATGTTGAACATCTCCAGGTTATAGCTTAGATGAATTCAAAGGAAAAGAAGAAAATTCTGATTAACAGTAAAAAAGGCGTAACTTTCTGGGAAAGGGTTAACAAGTGAGCCCTAACAGTGTACATAATCTCCAATTGATTTCTCTTATGTATATTCTTTGTTTATTTTGTTTAATGCTTTGTTTACTTTTGTACTGTAATTTTCTCATAGAGGCCCACAGGGAAGACTGGGATTACCCAACTGTGTAGCCTCTTTAAATAAAAACTTTATTATTATTATTATTATTATTATTATTATTATTATTATTATGAAACTCAGCTGGATTTAACCAGCCTGAAACTCAGTTTCTTGGAAAAAGGTTAGGTGACAGAAAGGACATGGAATTACGCGGTTATCTTTTCGTCCTTATTTAGGCTTTGTCTACTTTCATTTTGTTACTTTTCTTATGTTATTTATACCAGTCCATCGATGGTTCTTGGCATAAAAATATCCATGGAGACTCAACAGTTTTTATACTATAGCCGAAAAGAAGCTTGGGTCCATTGGATCCCAGTTGGGTTAATTGGACCTCATATAGAATTAAACAGGCAAAATTGAAGAAATGACGATTTTTTTTCAATTTGAACTGAATAAGGAATGCACTCTTTCAAATTTGTACCCATTTTCAAAAAAAAAATGTGTTAAAATAAGGTGTGTTACTTACGTAAATGTGTAAGGAAAATAAGACACCCAACAAAACATAATTATACCAGTTACCTAAGAGTAAACCGAGGCTTTGAATATATATTATATGTTTTGTCTGATCAGAGAACAACACATTACAGCCATTTTGTATTGCATGAAGACAATTCGAAGTCATGCTACCATGATACAAACAAAATGTTCAATTTAATGTAGTCAACCCCTAATGAAACTCGCATGACGTGGTAATTATTCGGGCGCGATCGAAACCATTCGGCGACGGAACTCTGCACCGCCGAATATTTACGACCGCGTCGGAATAGGTTCGGACACGTAACGACACCACTCGTAAAGAGCCGATGTTTTATTAATCTCAAAATGGCGACATTACTGGTATTATACCTTGAGGTACATTATAAATGGTTTGTCGGGAGGAAAATGTGTCATTTTTCGTTCTTTGTGTATATGAAATTAATTTCCCCGAAATAAATGACCAACCTTCCTTTTACTACTACAATATGAAGTTTCTCGGTAAAGGGCAATGATTTAATTATGTACACAAAATTTCAGAGCCCATGGCCATAAGGTTCGTGAAAAATATTCGATATTTAAATAATTGTCTCGATATAAGATCTGTTACCCAAACCCGCCATCCGACAACGTAGAGCTATATCTTGATGTACCACAATACTTTTTGTTGTGTTGGTGGAGGGCAATGAGGCAATTCTACTCACCGAAATGAAATTTCAAAGTCCTAATACAGACGGTTTGGACGCATTTTATTTTACAAAATTTCCTTCGTTGTCTCTATATGAAATCCGATACCCCACAACATAAGGGCAAATGCTGATTTTCCATAATATCTTGACATATTCAAGGAGATGTCTTTGATGAAATGCTACAAAGAATATTTCAAGACTATAGGCCCCGTGGTTTTGGAGAAAATGATTTTTGTGATTTTGAACACACGGGTAGATGAGCAGACGGACAGATATACGATTTGCAGCATGCGATCATAATACATTATCATCGGCACTTTGTGCTTAGGTACATGTAAGCTAACAAGAGTGTCATGGTCACAATACACGCCGTCCCTCCCATAGACTATGTTTTTAGGGGGCTAAACTCTGGAAAAAACAATGAACCATACAGTTCTTCCTTCATGCACATCTAACAATGGAGTTGATAACATTCATTAAGTTTCAAAGAGATCCAGCCAGAAACTGTAGAGGAGTTGTTTTGTCAAGGAAAGTGGACATGCGTACGGACGGCCAGACAGACGGAGAAATGGCGCCAATATACGCCCCCCTCCAGAGGCGTGTAAGAATACAATGTAGAATGTTTTCAAAAATTCACATTGACATTCTATTTGCATTTTGCATACATATTTGTTTGGACCGCAATTGACGCTTAACTTAAGTCTTATTCACCGACCGAAATAGGGTTACTCTACAATACAGAAAAATTATCAAAAGTTATAAATAAAGTGATTTATAGAACTAAAAAATTTAATCATAAAAATTTTAGAAGTTAGAAGTATTATCTGGAGTGTCAAAATGGCATAGCACTGATTGCATTTTTAGCTCGTCCGGGACGAACATCTCGGAAGAGCTGTTAAAATACCCTCGGAAGTCGGCACCGGTGTCAGCTTTGGCCTACGCTAAAAACTTTAACCTGGCCCATATCTCTCACTCTGTAAGACGTGCAAACCTAATATTTCACATGTGCGTCCCTGTAGCTAAGACCTTTAATTTGGAACCAGGACCTTGTGACCATATCATGGAGTTGACATTACTTTTTACCCGTTTAAAAACTTTAACCTAGTCGCTATATTATATCCTATTTCATCTTCATCCTTGATATTTCACATGTATATACCCCTATCCAAGCCCTTTAATTCATGACCTAGACTAGGAGAAGTTTTCTGTACGAGGCCCATAAATGATTCCAGGGAGGACAACTTGTTACAAGCAAGAGACAATGCTTAAACGATGTAACAATGTCCCCTTAATCACTTAAGGCCTGTCTCCCTGTCCGCATCAATGGTGAAGTAGGTGTAAGTAGGTCAAAGGTCAACTAGGTGCAAAAAATAAATGGTATATGGGGTATAGTTAAACAATCCGCTATAACTCATTTAGTTTTGTGTTTAGAATAACATATTTGGTATCAAAATGAAGCTAAGACATTGATCTTAATTTTGAAGTATGAATATGCAAATTTGCTGATTTGCATATGCATGATTCTGAAGATTTACTTGGAAATTTTGATCATTTTTTGGTCATTTTTTCAGAGTGTAGTTCGAACGAAAGCTATAGCCCACTAAGTTGGTGGTGTACATTCACAAATTTGGTACCAAAGTAAAGCCTAGGCATCTATCCTCAAGTTAAGTTATGCAAAATAAGCTTAATTGCATATGGACATTTTTTTATTATTTTTTATTAATTTATGAAAATATCACCCATTAGTGAAAATTTGATACATACAGAGCTTTGCAGCTTCCTGGAAGGGTAAAATCACATTGCATATGTAAAACGTCCTGTCCAAAACAGAAGTTAGCATTTTAGGTCTTTTTTACAGAATCAGATTGAATTCCAGTATAGTAGAGTATTTGGTTTCCATGGAAACATATATTGTAAAAGTAGTTTTTAGGTAAAACGGGAGAAACAGCTATCAGTCACTAAGTTCTTAGTGTAGACAAACAATCAATGTTTTTAAATGAAGACAAGACATCCATTTTTGTTTTTCAGAATAAGTATGCAATTAAGCCTGAGGAGGCTTATTTGCATTATTCATAACTTTGAAGAATTTATTAGAACAATGGATGGAATTATAGACAATTTTTGGGAGTACATCAGAAAAAATCAGACATATCTCGAATAGTTCTTGGTATAGATTAAGAATTTTAGTATCAAATTGAAGCTTTTAAGCATTCGTCTTTATTTTTCGGACAGTTATGCAAATGAAATAATTTGAATATGCATACTTTTGTAGATTTGATTCGAAATTTTGGTGAAATTTTCACAGCTTTTGATAAGAATTTTGGAGGAAAAGGGATATTCCTTAATTAGTTGATGATGTTCTCTTACAATTTTGGTGTCAAAATAAAACCTATGACTCCTTTCTTAATTCCTGTTTTGCATAATAGCTTATTTACATTCCAATATTTTTATTTTATTTCAAATCATGATGAAAATATCACAAATTTGTGAATATTTGGTACTTGCTTTTTAACATACATAGAAGAAACTAAAACATATTGTATAATTATGCACTACTGCCTGTCCCAAACAGAATTAAGCATTTTGACGTCTTTTTACGAAGGAAAATTGAAATACAGTATGCTAGAGGGTGTTGTTTCTAGAGAAACATATCTTTTAAAACGCGGTAGAGGTTTTATGGGAACAGCTATAACTCAGAGTTTACAAGATCAACTGACTAAGAACTACTGTATCAAAATGAAGCAAAGACGCATATTTTATTTTATTGGGATTTTTTTTTTTCAAATTATCTAAATCATAGATTTTTACTAGGAAACTGGGCCGTTTATTGGCCCCTTCTCCCCCAGAGAATTTTCCCGTGCAGTTGTTTTTCCCCTAAAAATTGTTTTTCCGCAATTAAACAATGTTACGGTCCTTGTAAAACGGTCTTTATTTTGCTTGAAATTTGTATTCTTACCGCTAAAAGATTATTTTCAGATCTGTATACGTTTATGAATCCCTATATTGAAGTTTAGAAACTTTTTATCAAAATATCCAATTATAAATTTCCCATAGAGCTGTATTTTTCCCAAATCAAGGGTCCCAGACCCTTTCTCCTCACCTTAGAAATAAGACCTGCAAATTGCATTAACTAACCTGTATTTGGGAAAGAATGATTAACATACATGTTTGCAACGAACAATGTTGACGAAATGGTCATTGTTGTGAATCAGGGTGTAATACGATTTCTAGTCTAATTCTGCTTAATAGGTTGAAGAGCAATTGCATGCAGTTTATGGGTGTCCTCTCCTTCTTACCAAATTTTGGATGAAGGAATTCCAAGATTGCAAATATGGTTAAAAGAACGCTACTGCGGAGAGCTGGTTAGGGTTACCAAGGCGTTGACTTCTATAGATCGGGTATCAATAATTGGCAAACTAGATGGAAATGTAACATTGTGGAGTTGGAAGAACTAAACAAACAGTGATTGCGTAATCTACTGATTCCCACCAAAGAATAAAAAGGAAATCATAGCAATCATAATCATGATTGTTAAGTAATTGTGGCGAGGGGATTTGAACAAACAAATAACATGTCTTTATAAGTTAAGATTTTGTTTATAAACATCAGTTTATCTTGCGACCATTGCACGTGTTATACATTTAACTGAGAACTTGTGCAACCATAGTATTCATTAAACAGAATTGGTTTGCTGGTAGCAGAATAAAAAGATCTGCAAAGTTATTTCAAACAATAAGGTCATATCATCTTATCCCCACCCCCACGCTCCCACCCCCACCTACTACCATTTGCAATACACAAAATATATTTGGGTCGATATATTTTAACCTTATACTTTTCCTACATACTCCTTATATACCTTGAAGTACTATACAGGCCATGGTTTGGATATCTTACAGCTAGCCCCCTACTGAAACCTATAAAACCTTTGAAAAATTTCAATTTCAGAGCAAAACTTTAAAACCTTTACTTTTTTGCCAGAAAACCTTTTCAACCACAAAATAGCCTGTATTTTTCACCCAAAACATGTATATTTGCTCTGGCTGGTTGTCTTGCAAGCTTAAAGCAAGTGATGGCTTCCGTTCTGCATTATCCCTCTTAATTTATACATAGTTTAACAATGAAAATATCACAAGATGCCACCAAATATTACCCAAATTTTTAAAATTTTGTCGGTAAGATCCCGTATTCCCCCTTACGAAGCAAGTGCGTAAAATGACAGTATATTTTCTACGAAAATGGCCATTATTCACTCTTATGTTTATCATATTTCACACTAAAATATCTTTATTTTCATAAATGTGAGCCTTTATGAAAACCTTTATTTCTATTTCGGTATGCTAGGAGGCCTGCTACAGACTATTAGTTAAAGTCTCAAGGGAACAGACCAAAACACCAAGAATCTATTTTATTTCCATTTTCTTAATATTTTTTTGCTATATTTCAATATAGGTATATACAAGTGACAGATACAGGATTGATTACAACGGTAATTATTACTAAATGAATATTTTAACATAGTAATCAGTTGAATATTGTCCATAGATTTGTCAGGTATATTTTTATGGGGTTAGCTAAAACAATCGCAGGTCCAAAGATTTCCGCTATCTATATACCAACAGTTTATCTGTGTCTTCTCCAAAACATATCAGCTTTGGATCTACGTGGTAATTTTAGAATTAGTATTTGAAAAAGACCAATTGAGTGAACACATTTATTGAATAATCATGATGGGATTGTGAAGAAGGCCGTAGGAACAAGTGGGGGGGGATATGCATGGCTAAACCCCCTCCCCCAAGTTGTCCAAAAATGCCGAATTTTCCTTATTTTTCACTGAAAATTTAGGGAAAAACCAATTTAGCCCCCCCCCCCAGTTTTCAGACACAGGGGCTTCAGCTAACCCAACATAAAATTGCTTCCTTCTGGCCTGTGAAGGATGGATAAAACACACATAATGTCATAATAATTTATGTACAGAATGATTGGCATAATAAGAGATACACACAGAACCGACGAGTTCGATTTCTTTGACAGGTGTAATTATCAGAATTGCAATGTTGGCAGTTAACCTTCTGTATACAGAAATATATAACATGTATGCCATTTATGTACGAAACGTACTGAAACATGAATATATCTTTAAAGGCACCCATGCAGGGTTGTCAGACGTACAAACATGTAAATATATTAAAGAAATATCGTATGGAATGGTCAACCTAGATGCACATGTAGCTAGATAATTTCTGTTCAAAGAAATTTCAAATGAAGTTCGTTTAGTCCTTCTAAATCATGTCTGTATATAATTAATTTACCCGCTCCTTACATTTATAGTAACATTTATGTGAACCTGAACCTTGATATATAGTTAAAAACTTGGTTCCAGCACTGAATTCCCTTCCTTATGGATCTAGATAATACAATGCAACACACAGAAATGCAAACTGCCATTCCCCATGTTGATCTAATTCCTGAAAAGTCTAGCATGGACCCCGTTAATGTTTTATAATGACTGTAAGATATTGAGAGGAGTATTCTCAGCTGTCTTTTATGCTATTTTTTTATTTTGAGTTTTGCTTTATCAAATTGCACTTTTGTGTATACTAGATAAATATTTGTTTAAAGAGTCGTGGTTTTGACATTGTGATGTTGATATTTGAGCAGTATCAGGCTCACATGTTGTTTTATTTAATTGTCATTTTCGCTCATAAAAATCTGATTAATTTTCAGGAATATGTACTACAAATCCATGCAAATATGATTTCAAAACAATAATTTCCTATAACATATCTTTTAATTTATCATAGAATAACATTTATGTGTAAGACGTATTGTTACATCAAAGTTTGCACTTTTTGTATTTTTTGGAAAAATTTACCCCACCCACTTTTAGCCATAGCTACAGACGTAAGTTAAAGACTAATTCTGTGAACAAATATATATCAGTCAAGAACAGGTTTCTAGGCAATTTTTAAGCATAATTTCACAAACACAAACATACATTTGGTTTTTTCTAAAAATATTTTTCATTTTTAGACAAAATTTATTTTTGTGATTTTTGGCATTTTTTCGCTATATTTATGAATATTAACAAAAATGCACTGTAAAAAAGTTGCATATTATTGTTTTAAGTAAGAGTGCAAATCATCAGCATTATTTTGATACCAAAATAATTGTTTTAGCTTTATAAATGAGTAAGTTATGGGGCATTTTAGGAGGCATGTGTGACAAGTGCACCGAATGACCTTTGACCTGAATAAAATCCCTTTGCGCCATTGATTCGGACAAAGAGACAGGGCTAGAATTGACCGTGATATATAATTGAATCATTCTATATATGTCTCCTGCTTGTAACAAAATGTCCTCCCTGATTTGATTTTTCAGATTTTCACTACCAGTCTAACCGTGATGTTTGAGCTAATGACATTGACATTGGAGTTTGACATTCTTTAAAAAAATACCTGGCCTGAAAAATTTTCACCTGGCCCATATCGTAGTTTATGTTCTATGACACATATAGCCTTGGTGTTTCACACATGGATACCTCCCACCAACGAATTTTATATGTAACTATGATCTTAGACATTGTGACCTTCACCTGAGAGGTTGATATTTTTTTTTAAAAGAAAACAACATAATTTCAACCTTGCCTATAGTTTGAGTCCTGTTACACATACAGCCTTGATATCTAACACATTGACATATCCTATGAACATTTTTCATTTGCGACGATGACATTTGACCAAGTGACCTCGACCAATGATCTACTTAAGAAACATCAACGCTGGCCTTAATTGTATGCATTTTTAAAGATACGCTAAGGATACCTTCTGCCCAGGATTTGTCTTTGGGATCGAAACCCTTTACCTTGATGTAGGACTTTGATTTTTAATTGGACGTCCGAAAGGACGTACAATTCTTATAACCACTTTTGGACAGGCGAAATGGGTTTTCATTACCAAAAAACCCTTTCTCAGACTCAATTGCCAGTTGACCAGAATTCAAAATAGATTTTGCGACCATACAGGAAAACTGTCGTATATTTTCCTACTTTCTATGTGTTCTCTAACAAATACTATAAGAGTCATTGGCCGATTCAATTCATACCACGTCTTAACCAACTTTACGATCTTTTTTCGATTTAATCATTTTCTTGTAGTTTTTTGACTTTCGTAATATTTATTGTGTAAAGGGTAAGATCTTTAGAAAGCGATACATGCATACACTATGGTTATAATGTAAACAGACACCCTATATCATCAGCAGCAGCGATAGCTCAAACGGGAAAGGATTAACCTCGCAACCTTTATTCAGTTTGAAATTTGGAACGCCGTTGGTTCAAAACCAGTTCGGATTATTTCTTCTGTAAAACGTTTGTTTTTCTTGATGTGTTTACTGAAAACACACATTTTAGAATGATTACCCAATTTAATGCACGTATTGTGTATGATAGGTTCCTTTTCTTTGATCATTGTTGTTTAAGTCTTTGACACATTTAAAGGAACGGGGTTTCCACGAGACGTACTTTGGAACAAGGGTTTTGAAATTGATTATCGGGGAGTGAGTTCATTTCGCAACTCGGGTTCGACTCGATGACAAATCGGGTTTCCATCTGAACAGCCTCAGATGAGACACTAGTGAAATCCGCCTATTCAGAAAAATAGTTGCTCTTACGAGTTTTTTTTCTCCAGCATCTGTATCACTGATATTCGACAGTATCATGACCTATTTACATACTGATCGATGATCATGACAACAATGATTATTACTAGTATAAGACTAAGTGACAGCGATCTGTATTTATTTCGTTTAAGAGACCCGTTTACGTGTATTGAGCTAAGAAGATGAAGCAATGGGTCTGCAACAGATGGTACCTGGATGATCGTATGAATATGTTTACAGATAGGGACATTGCTATTCTCAAATTTTCGCTGATAGTGATATGAAGATTTAAATTGCTTATTGTACTCCACTGCCATTTTCCCGACGGCACGTTCCCAATTTCTTCTTTTTATGCACATCTGTAGATGTAAGGATGCTGCGGTAGTACTTGTATGAGGAATCTATGGTTAGGTGCTCCAATTCATCTTGTATTTTGTTTCAGGAAAAGTATGTATTGAATTTGTTTTGTAACTACAACCAGGGAAAACTGCTACCGTGTTTTTTTTTTCTCTTTTTTTACTCTAAACAGGAATAAAAATCAAAGTGCTTGGAGCACTATATTTAGACGCCTCTCATTGATTGAGCGGAATTGTATGTAAATGATCGGCGTTTCATTACTTTATTTCGTTGAATTTGTGTTAAGATCGATTCTAAATCACTGCGGTCGTTTTTTCGCCAACAATGGTGGAGATAGAAGTCGAACAAGAGTGTCATGGTCACAATATACGCCGCCACTTATAAAACTTGAGACGAAAAAAATGACATTGACAAGGATTTATAAATATTCACACAAAAACCTGTAAAAAGTTGTGTTCACGAAAAGGTTTTTATAAATATCCAGTCAAAAACCTGGAAGGAATTGCGTTCACGAGACTGAAATATAATTAAGCCCTAGAGACTAAGATTGAAGGGGGCATAACTCAGGCAAAAATCAATGAACCATAAAATCCTTACTTCATGCACAGCTACCAATTAAGGTAATAACATCCACCAAGTTTCATAAGGATCCAGTCAGAATCTTAGAAGAAGTTGTGTTGACAAGGCTGCAATTTCAATCAGCCCCAGAGACTAAGTTTTAAGGGGGCATAACTCTAGAAAAAATCAATGAACCATAAAATCTTTCCTTCATGCAAATCTACCAATTGAGGTGATTGACCAAGTGTCATTAATATCCAGCCATAAACGTAGGAGGACTTGCGTTGACAAGGCTGCAATTTCAATAAGCCCCACAGACTAAGTTTTAAGGGGCATAACTCCTTCATGCACATCTACCAATTGAGGTGATAACATTGACCAAGTTTCATTAAGATCTAGCCAGAAACTTAGGAGGAGTTGTGTTGACAAGGCTGCAATTTCAATAAGCACCAGAGACTAAGTTTTTGAGGGGCATAACTCAGGTAAAAATCAACGAACCATAAAACCCTTCCTTCATGCACATCTACCAATTGAGGTGATAACATTGACCAAGTTTCATTAAGATCCAGCTAGAAACTTAGGAGGAGTTGCGTTGACAAGGCTGCAATTTCAATAAGCCCCAGAGACTAAGTTTTTAAGAGGCATAACTCTGGCAAAAATCAACGAACCATAAAATCCTTCCTTCATGCACATCTACCAATTGAGGTGATAACATTGACTAAGTTTCAAGAAGATCCAGCCAGAAACTTAGGAGGAGTTGCGTTGACAAGAAAAGTGGACGGACGTACGGACGGACGGATGGACGGACGGATGGATGGACGGACGGACAGACAGAGAAGATGACGCCAATATATGTCCGCCTCCGGCGGCGTATAAAAAAAGATGATTAAAAAGAACAATGTCTGAGTAGAATACGAACCCAAGGCCTTCCGGATATAACATGTGTAAAGAGTACAAGGTGAGTGCTCTGCTAAGTGAGCTATCGCGGCTTTCATTTATGTAGCGCGTTGGCTTACATTTTGAATAAATTGCTTTGTAGCGTACTTTATAAAATCAATGAAAAGTATAACTGATGACAATACTCATAGTAAACCGAAACAAGAAGACAAAAGTGCTAATCGCATGGCCTTAATTGAATTTGGTAATCAAATTAATAGTGATTATTCATAGCGACAAATCAGTTGTCTTGAAACGGCAATCAAAACAATTTGAAGCCTGAGAAGGGTTTTCTGGTATTAAAGCCGATTTCGTATGTCCGAAACCGATCTTATAGAATTAAACACAGAAGAATGAATAAAATATCTTTCGTTCACGTACAATCCCGCTCAATCAATCAGAGACGACCAATTACAGTGCTCTCAGCACTTTGATCTTATTTGTGACTATCTCCGATTAGGGCGAACTTTATTTTTCTGGAACATTTCTTGTTAATTTATTCAAATGTACAGAATCTTATCGTTAAATCTTTCCAAAGCGGTACAATTTTGTATTTTTTCCAATATCAAATTTCTACAAACGATAAAATAAATAAGAGGCCAAGATGGCCCTGCATTGCTCACATGAGAGGACTTTGAGACAATCAACATGCAAATTTCCAGTGCTCTTTGCTCTTTTCAGATGAATGAAGATAAACATTCAAAACAATTCGGTAAATGATAGAGTCAAAATTTGGACATCCAGAGCAAACGGAAGTAAATCAACAGTCTCTCTTCCCACAATTTCTTTCAAACAAATGATAGTAAACCCTTGAACATTTCACATGAGCTACATATCATCAAGATGGACAATTGTCACATACTGAATAATTTTCACAATCATTGATTAATTGCCAAGGATCTTTAACCCTTTTCCAAACGACAAAATTTTAGGGTGATCCACTTCAAAAACTGTCACAAAAGACAAAATGGATGTTATTAAAGATATGATTTGTGTAAAATATAGCACTGAAATATTGAGACAAAAGGAGAAACTGCTGGTTATCCGCAGTTTCTTCTTTTGTTTCAATGTTTTCCCAATCCTTTTCTATTAGGGACGTCAAAATCATGTCTTGTTTGGGAAAGGGTTAAGCAAAAACAAGATTATACCCAGTGACATTGTTTTTGACCTTACATGACCCACTTTCCACATGGCACAGCTATCTTCGAGAAAAATATTCTGAACAATATTTACAAAGAGTTAAGAAATATTTCGTTTTTAGAGGAAAACAAGGTATTAACCAGTGACCTAGCTTTTGACTTTGCATTACCCACTTTTTTGTACATAAACTAGATATCCAGATACGTATTTAGGACAGTTTTGACAATGTCTTGGTCAAAATTAGCATCTCCAGAGCAAAAGGAAGGATTCTGTAATATTTGACCTTGTGACCTAGCTTTTGACCTTGCGTGACCCACTTTTGATCATGACAGAAATATCATAAAGATAAACATTAAAGACAATTTTGACAAAATTTGGACCAAAATTGGCACTTCCAGAACGAAAAGAAGAATTTATAAGAATTGACCTCCTGACCTAGTTAATGACCCTGCATGACCCACTTCATATCACGACCTAGATATCATAAAGATAAACATCCGGGACAATGTCGACAACGTTTGGGTAAGAATTGGCACTTCCAGAGTATAGGGAAGAGTTTACGATATTTGACCGAGTGACCTAGTTTTTGGCCTGGCATGACCTATTTTTCAACATGACCTAGATAAAACCAAGACAAAGATTCTGATAAATTTCACAACAATTGAGCTAGAAATGTGGCCCCTAGAGCAAAAAGAAAAATTGACCTAGTGACCTACTTTTTTCCCCCATTCTTGCCCCCAATCAAATTATTTGAAGTATTTTTTTAAAAAAGAAAGATGACCAAAGGATCATATGTATGAAATCTGGTTGAATTCTGCCCAGTACTTTAGGAGGAGAAGATGGTTTGTACAAAGCTGACGGACAGACAGACGGGCATACAGACGGACAAACAGACAAACGCTGGACAACAGACCGATCACAATACCTCACCTCGAGCACTAGTGAGCTAATGATGCCAATGAAGGATTATCGTACAATAAAGCAGAAAATATTACCTCCACTTTTGGTTTAACGGATCAGACACGACAAAATATAGGACATCACATCTTTGGCCAATTATAAGAGCTTCCACGTATATAATTGCTTCAAAAAAGTAAGCATTATTTTTGTTTTTCAAATCATAGGTTGTTGGTATTCATTGAAATAGTCTCTTCGATATAAACTCAATTTGTAAGGATTATGTGCTATTTATATTTATAACACAAATATTTTATCTTTATTAACTCTTATGCGTTGGTTTGACAGAATTGATAGAGTAGACAACTAATTGAGCCAAGATCTGCAAAAACGTCCCTTAAGGCTTTTGAGCCCAACATAGATCCAGATCAGCCTGTGCACACGCACAGTCTGATAAGGATCCATGTTGTTCTCTAATGGCTACTTTGTGACATGTAGTAATTCAAAGAGAGCAGCATGGATGCATATTGGAATGCATTTGACAACAGGCTGATGCTGAAACTCGATTTCTAAAACTGCTTTAAAGGACGTTTTTCCAGATCCCGGCTCAATTGATCGTAAAGCGGAAAGGCTTACCTGCTGATGTTACTTGTTGTTTGTTGCTGCTGGAATGAATAATTATCGGTTGTACCAAATCGACGTATATGGATTGGACGGTAAATTAACAGTCCGGTAAGATAAAGAACCGGAGCTGCAAGCAGAATAGCTGCAAATACCATCTTCATCTTTGTTAAACCTGGTTTGTTTGGTGCCGACATGGTGTTGTCATACAGTTGTCTTTAAAATCCGAATATCTGAAGTAAATGAAAGTTATAATTATTTTGTAAGTGCAATTGAGCTGGGTCCGCTTATCGAGCTGGGTCGGCTTAGAATGAAATTATTGAATTTGTGGTAACCATGATCTCTAAGCAGTATTTTGCTTATTGTAGACTATCTGTGGTAATTCAGGACCCCATTATAAATTTCCGTATAGCGTTTGAAAATAACCAAATCCCTGTGGAAAAGGCAGCTATGTTTACGATATTATTTATGACGTACCGAATAGGTGAAAAGTCTTATTTTAGCGTGCACACATGAAATTTACGCAAACGTAAATCGCTTTGTTTAACCTGATTATCAGCAGTTTCTTCTCTTGGCTCAGGTTTTGTTTAGAAAAGGGTAGAATGATGTTTATATTCATGAGACTTGACAGGGTACTAGCCTTTGCCCAGTGTTTTGTGTTATTTAAAGGGAAATTTTCTCCCCATTTCATATTTTTAAAGTATGTCTTGATGCCAAGATTGGTTATTCTAATGGGTATAAATGCTATCAGTTTTTTTGAAGTTGTTGATGATAAGCGATAAACACGCCTTTAAAGTTGAGACAGAAACGACAAATTCTATATACATCTGAACTCTTGTGGACAACAACTTGTTTAATTTTAGCACAAAAGTATATATTTTTCGTAAACGACACAATATTTTGGCCTGAAATTTTCAGAATTTTCATAAGAAAATGTGCTCTTTTAGATAAAGATGAATATGAAATTTTTGGAAAACAATTCTGAAATGTCACTTTAAAACAAGATGTGTTTGCGAAACACAAATGCTCTGCAAAGGCCAATATAAAGCTTTCGAGTTTCGGACTGATATGCTTTGTATGTCTGATACTAGTGGAGAAAATGCCAATGTTAAGTTTTGGAATAACAGACAGACAGACGGACAGACCGATGAACACAAGTAAAACAATATGCCCCAGCTCATTTGATGAGGGGGCATAAAACGTTTCGCATAATGTCATGAGAAACACATGTATTGTTAAGTTTCATCAAACTTTGCCAATTGAATGTTGAGAATCTCTTCCGATGAACTAGCTCTATTTTCGGCCTTCAGTCAGCAAAACAATTTTAGTGTTCGACCTACTTTTTGGACCAATGAAATTGCAGTATATTTGAAAATTTCACCCTCTATTTCGCATAAACGGGCTGCCGGCTAGTTTATGTAACGTCTATACATAGCCACGCCCAGTCTCCAATGAACCGCTAGCGAACACTTAGCCAGATAGAGTCTGTATAGTAGATTCTACGCGATATAAACATGCAATGCGCTGTGCGCATTTGAATGTTTATTTCGCGTAGAATCTACTATACAGCCTCTATCTAATAAGTAGAATGCATATGTCAAATAATAAGACTTATACGACTATAGGAGAGCTTTTCGCAAAAAAATCCAAAGTAAAAGGTCAAGGTCACTAGGTCAAAGCTTATGGTCTCAGGGTCATTACATAGGGAATCCAAATGTGAAATATTAAGGCTCTAAATGATAGTGCATGGGATATAGACCGGGTAAAGAATATGTCAAACTTCAAGGTCCTTGTCACAGATAATGGTTGCAAATAAAAGGTCTTTGCAGGAAGTATCTATACTGAGGGGCAAAAGAAAGTATACAGTTTTTGTTTGCCCATATCTCTCTTAATTTTCATCATATCTACTCAAAATTTTGTAAAATTTATTTCTACCCATTAACTAATAATACGATGTCGATAAAATTCACATGAAATTGCTTGTCTATCCATACTTTTGCTACATGCTGATTTTGCAAACTTTGCACGTGCGAGTTGGTGGAGCATCAAATATTGCTGTTCATCCGTATTTGATTTCTTTATTCGTTATCACAACAAATCACAAGCCTAAATTTTCTCTAATATTATAACATAATTCTCGTTGGCTGGTAGAAATCGATCAATATTCTACTTTTTGGCATTGGGGGCCATTTTTCTATGACAGAGCTTACTATGAACGAAACGTGACACTATAAACCCTTATTCGGGTAGCTAGGAAATTATGTGCAAATTTGGTCAAAATTCGTCTATAAATTTAGAAGTACTTAGGTCGGATAACTTGTTTATATCAAGGCACCTTTTGCCATGACGCATCGTTAGATGGACAAGCACTAACAATTTACGCATGGTCCTAGGTGACTGGGCACTTTCCGTGAAAATTCTATTCAAATCCGTTCAGAAATGTAGGGGTTGTGTCGATGTGAATATTTGCATTAATTAATTGATTAAGTCCCCTTATTCGATGGCGCTGTGCGGTATGAAACCAACTTCGCAACGGAAGGAAGGACAGACAAACTGGTAGGCGGAGAAGGTTACATCAATAAACGATCACATTCGGTGGCCTTTAAAAATCGTACATAGTCTATTAATCGTCTTCTCGGAAAACGTGAAAGCACTAAGGTGTATACTTATTTTTGCCTCTCAGTATACATAGGAAATATTAATGTTTGAAGTTGCTAGCACTTATGATTTAGAAGATATGTTCCGGACAAGATTGTAAGGGTAAAAACAGCAAAGGGGTATAACTCAAAAAGGCGTGGCAGACTACCCGTTCTTATCCCTTTCCCAAACAAGACCTGGTGTTGACGTCCCTAATAGAAAAGGTTTGGAAAAACATTGAAACAAAAGAAGAAACTGCTGATAACCAGCAGTTTCTCCTTTTGCCTCAATATTTTCTTGGCTTTATCTCGCACAAATCATTTCTTTATTGGCCTCATTCATATTGTCTTCAACGTCTTTTAAATCGAACCACCCTTAAATTTTGGCGTTTTGGAAAGGGTTAAATATGACACTTCTCCTCAATGAGATATATCAGTGTGCAAAGTTTGAAGTTGTATAGCACATACTATTTAGAAGGTATGATCCGGAAAAAATGTAAAGATAAAAAAACAAAGGACAATAACTCAAATAGTGGGCGTGACAGAGTACCGGTTTTTAAACATTACACTCTTCCTCAATGAGATCTATCAGAGTACAAAGTTTGAAGTTTCTAGCACATATGATTTAAAAGATATGGCCCGGACAATATTGTAAGGGTAAAAATAACAAAGGGCAATAACTCAAAAAAGTTGGCGTGGCAGAATAACGGTTCTTAAACATGACACTTTTCCTTAATGAGATCTCTCAGTGTAACAAGTTTGAGGTTGCTAGCACATATGGTTTAGAAGATATGGCTCAGACAAAAGTGTGACGGACGGACAGACGAACAAATAGACAGATGGACAGACGGACGGAATCGAGAAAACATATAGTCCCCTAACTGGTAACCGATGAGGGACCAACAAGTATATATATAAAGCTGTTGCAGACAACAGTATCAATGCTAGTCTGTAACTCAGAAAATATACACCTTTTGATATTAACCGGACAGTAACCGGAAGTACTCAAATATGGCGGACGTAGAATTTTTCACTGTAAACAATTAATAAATCATGGTTGAATTTCTATGGGAATACCGAGTTTTATTGGACTATTTTAACACAGTGACTTATTAACGGATACTTCTTTCTACATGGAACTATTCTTTTTGGATATAATGTTTATAAGTGGTGATACTTTGGATTTTATGGGCACGGATTATTGGCGCGCAAAATCATTAGACTTTGTTTGATGGGTAAAAATAAGAAGAAAAAGCGGAGTTTCACGCAATTATCGCCAAACGAAAAGGTGAGCGAACAACCTGACAAACGTCCCGCTACAATGGCTAACCCTTCTCCTCAAACAAATTTACAGTCGCCCTCAGACCTAGCTTCTTGTCACAATTGCCTCCTTATCCTGGGAAGTACTACGCTTCTACACCAGTACAAAATACATACATGCCACCGCCACCGGCATCCGCCGGTCCGGTGCCCAATCAGTCGCAGCTTCACCATGGTCCTAATTCAACCCAGTGGATCATGGACAAATTAGAGGCAATGGACAAAAAACTGAGTAAATTAGACTCTATAGAAGTGGAACTTAAAGATTTGTCGCACAGATTTTCAAAAATGGACTCCAGAGTGCATAAACTTGAAAGTACGTCGGGTGAACACAGCAAAAAAATCGCCGATTTAGAATCCAGTGCAAATTTTGACAGCAAATTTCTTGATGACCTAAAAAGTAAACAGACTCAAATTGATAAGGGTATTCATGCTGAAAGGTCACGTGGTGATCAGTTGTCACAGCACGTGGAGCTCTTAAAACGGGAAAATAAACGGCTCTCTGATGATCTCGTGGACATGCAGGCACGATCCATGCGAGATAATTTGATGTTTTTTAACTTTCCCGAATGTTCATCTTTTGAAGAGCGCAAAGCAGAGGACTGTACCCAGAAGGTGTTAAATTTCTGTGAAACAAAGTTGAATATCCCGGATGCAGAACATATTAAAGTTGATCGAGCCCATAGGGTCGGTAAATTCGTTAGTGGAAATTGTCGCCCAATTGTTGCTAAATTCAACTTTTATCAAGACAAACTGCAAGTTAAGCAAAAATACCATGAAAATCGGAATAATACGGACATAAAATTGAGCGATCAATACCCAAAATCGATTCAGGAAAAAAGGAAAGCCCTTATCCCTAAATTGATTAAGGCAAAAGAAGCCGGCAAGGAAGCGGTGCTTTCTTATGATAAACTGTTTATTGACGGTAAACGTTTTGACCCAGACGGTGCCTCGAGCTAGGGAGACGACGGCAGTCAGTTAAAATTCCTGTCATGGAATGTTCAAGGTTTACGGTACAAATTAGACGATAGCGACTTTAAACAATATATAAACCAATATGACGTTTTGTGTTTAACTGAAACATGGTGTTCCAACTTGACAAATGTGAATATTGACGGTTTTTGTCACTTTAAATGTCCAAGACCGAAAGTGAATCGCAAAGCTAAGCGTTTTAGTGGCGGAATTTCAATTTATTATAAAGAATGTTACTTCAATAAGATTGAGCTGACGAATTTTAATAGTAATGGTATTATTTGGTTTAAACTGAAAAAGGAATATTTTGGAACTGTCAATGATGTTTATGTTTGTACATGTTACATTCCGCCTGAGAACTCTAGCGTATATAAAAACCCAAATTCTAATCTTTTTGAATTCGATTTCTTTGAACAGCTTAATACTGATATTGTTAAGTATAGCTTTAAAGGTGATGTTTTTCTAACAGGTGATTTCAACTCGAGAATTGGGCAGAAATTAGACTATGTTGAAAATATTAACCTTGACCGTTATGTACCTATGCCAGATATTGACGACAGCTCATTACTAAATGTACCGGTGCGGTCGTCACTCGACGGTACCGTTAACAATTTTGGTAATAAGTTGCTTTCTTTGTGCAAAGAAAATGATCTTTACGTTGTAAATGGGCGTTTGGAGCCTGGTGCATTTACATGTTATAACACCACTAGGAATAGGACAGGCTGCAGTGTTGTAGACTATCTTATTACTAGTGCTGAAAATTTTTCTTCCATTTCACACATGGAAATATCTGATATTACTGAATTTTCTGATCATTGTCCAATTGTATTTTATTTAAACTATGAACATTCTGCTTATCTTCGTACAGATATACTAACTTTTGATAAAATTTTCTGGGAAAATGCTGACCATACTGTGTTACATAATATTCTTAAAGATAATGAGCACACTTTTTCTGATTTAACTACAAAACTTACAACAAATGAAATTGATATAAATGTATGCATAAATGAACTATCTAATAAAATTTATGACATTTCGTTCCAATTGCACGGTAAAACTATTAAAACAGATGGTAAGAAACAAAAAATTAGATCGTCACCGTGGTTTGATAATACATGTAAATTATCAAAGCGTGCCTTCTTAAACAGTAAACGAGATTATCGTTTAAACCCTTCTGAAGCAAATAGGTCTTGCTTTTTAGAAAAAAGAAGAAATCATCGTAAAACAGTCCGTAAAGCAAAACAGAGTTTTTACTTTAAGGAAAAGAATAAATTATCTTCTTTAAAATCGAAGTCTCCAAGAAAATTCTGGAAACATATTAATAAATTTACCAAGAAAAATGGCAATTGTAGTCAATCTAGCGATTTATCCCTAAATGATTTTGTCGACCATTTCCGTAATATTTCGACTCACGGAGAATCCCGATTTGATGGTAGCGAATTTAACGATAATAGGGGAGATAATTTACACATTCAGGAACTTGATAAACCATTTACCGTTCAAGAAATTTCTAAAACTATCGGTACATTAAGTAGACATAAAAGTGCAGATTATGATAATAATGTTGCTGACTTTTTTATTGACTCTAATGAAATTATTTCACCATATCTTGTTACTATTTTTAATCATATTTTTGATTCTGGAGTTTACCCTGAAGCATGGTCCAAAGGAATTATCATTCCTATACACAAGAAAGGCGATGTTAATAGCGTTGAAAACTATAGAGGTATTACCTTGGTAAATGTATTAGCGAAAATATTTTCTTTAGCTTTGAGAAACAGGATAAATAGTTGGTGTGAATCAAATGATGTTTTTACAGAATCACAATTCGGTTTTAGAGAGAATCATAGTACTACTGACTGTGTTTTTCTTCTTCATTCTATCATTCAAAATATATTGAATAAAAAGAATAAACTATATTGTACATTCATTGACTATAAAATGGCATTTGACAGTGTTAATAGGGATGCATTATGGATAAAGTTAATTAATACAGGAATAAGTTGCAAAATAGTTAATATGATTAAGGCTATCTATAAAGACGTTAAATCGTGTGTAAAATTAAAGCCCGGAGAACCATTTTCTGAACTATTTGACGTCACGTTAGGTTTAAAACAAGGGGAGCCACTCTCACCCCTTCTATTCATACTGTTTATAAATGATATAAGCGAATCTTTGGATCTTAACAATTTAACAGAAACCGATCTTAATCTTCTTTCAATGTATATGTTACTGTATGCTGATGATGTAGCTCTATTCACGACTGACCCTGTTAGCTTGCAGGCACAATTAGATACAATTTATCGATTTTCTAACAAATGGGGTTTAACAATTAATGTTCAGAAAACTAAAGTTTGTATATTTGAAAAGAGGAAAACTCAGCGTAATGTAACATTTTATATCAATAATGAACCAATAGAAATCGTAGACCATTTTAAATATCTAGGCATAGACTTTTACTACAATGGATCAATGAAGAATTCTGTTAATGTACTCAATCAGCAGGCTTTAAGAGCAAGTAATCGTTTATTTTCACTATTTTCGCGCGTAAAACTTAATGTTAAAGATAAACTTTCGCTTTTTGATACAATGGTTGGTTCGAATCTTCTCTATAGCTCAGACGTGTGGGGAATTTATCAATTCAATGAAATCGATAAGATCCATATAAAATTTTGTAAAAGATTGCTAGGTGTAAAATCTCAAACTCCAAACATGGCTGTGCTTGGAGAACTCGGTCGATTTCCATTATCCGTAATTTGCAAAGAAAGAGCGATAAAATATTGGCTTAAAATTAAGAAAATGAATACTTCGTCCATGCACAGAATCTTTATGGAACAAGTTAATATTAATAATGCAAGCAGTTGGGCTCTTAATATCAAACGTTATCTAGATTCTTTGGGATTAAGTGAGATATGGTCAAATTTTGACATTAATACGAATTATTTCCCTTTAATTAAACAACGTATCAGAGATCAATATATACAATCCTGGAATGCATCTATTAATACTTCACCCAAACTTAACTATTATAGTAAATATAAAAAAGAATTCTGCTTTGAAAAATACATTGATGTTATACCAAATGAAAACTTAAAGAGAAGAATGAGCTGCTTCAGACTAAGTTCCCATTCTCTAAATATAGAGATGGGAAGATATTCTGGAGTTGCTCGTGCTGATCGTATTTGTAATTTTTGCAACGCTAGACAGGTTGAGTCAGAATACCATTTTCTTTTAAGTTGTCCGATTTATGCAGATTTGAGAAAAGAATATTTAGGAAATACTTCTTGGCCCAGTCTAAATCTATTTACATCAATAATGTCATCTGACCGAACAAAAACTATTTTAAATGTTGCTAAATACATGAGGGAAGCAAATAAATTAAGAAATGAAAAGTTAAAGTAGATTATATAATGAAATCTGCTCATATAACCAGGTATTATGTAACCGTTTCTAACATTTTCTGTATTTGTTTTGTGAAATTATTTTGTATTGTTTTGTTTGTCATATTTGTGTACATATATGTATGTTTATTGGCCAAAAGCATTGTTTGCTGATTTGCCGAATAAATGAATTTGAATTTGAATTTGATATTAGCTAGGAATTATCGATGTCACTGCACACGTGCCGCACGTGACTTTTGATAATCTGGACTTTGTCCAATATCCGAACTCTTCACTCTACACATGCACTGTATGCGCAATGATTGTCAATCGGGACATCTTAACAGCACAAAACAACATTTATGTAATTATCAGTTACTGAAAAAATATTTTTTCAGAACGTGCTAAACTTGTTTTGAACAGTATATGTACTCATGTATATTATTCATAACGCAGTTGATAAAATTCACCATTTATGATTAAGATCTAATGAATTCAAAAGAAATTTAGATTTAAAGTTATTTTTGCCTTTCAGTATATATAAACCCTTTCATACAACGATAAATGAAAATGTGTAATATAAAAAACTGGTTTAAAACATGACGAATTGATTTATCTCATAAATAAACAAGGGAGAAGCAAACAACATTGAGTGAGAAGAGGATATGCTGATTTTTATCTATTGCTTTCTCTGACAGGGTCGCAAAATGGTAAAATATCGTTTTCGGTTAAACGGATTTGTTACAATGGGGGGACAGATTATATTTTCATAAAATTATGTGGACTGATATGGTTACATTCTATCTTTGATGGTTTACTATCGTATTTGGTGATGCAGAAGGGTGTCAACAAGGGATGAAAATAGATTTTGTTAATTTTTTGTTGTTGATTGATAACACGGTGTATAATCACGTGACTCAGAATTTCCGATAATCATCAATATCTTTTTTTAATACTTGACCAATTTGAGATCGGTTTGAAGCAGAGAAGGTGAGAAAATGCCAGAAATAAGCTGGACGTGTTGGATTTTTTGAAAAATCAACCGATAAAAATGTTTTTGAAGATAAACCAAATCTAATGCGTGACGTCTGTCCAACTTCTCTGCTTGAAACCGAATTCAAATCGGTCCAGTATTTACAAAATTATTGAAGGTTTTCTGAAAAGATTGTATCACGTGATTATCCACCGTGTAATAAGGTTGCATAATATCTTTGATATGTATATATCTGTATTAATATTTGACGAGTTTGATAAATTGACATATGAAGCAAATTTATACTTTGAAGTTAAACAACTTTTCTGCATATATCATATTAAAAAGAAAATGTGCGTTTATTTTCAATTGACGAGACATAATATAGGAACCATATAATATGTTATGTTAGGAACCATTAATGAAATATATAAGTTTGTTTATTTTCTGTATTTGATCTTCTGTCAAACGCAGATTTTGCTTAAGTTTGATGCAATGACTTAACGAAAATATCTCTTCTGCATTTAATACTGTATATGTTAATAGTCATCATATCTTGAGAACAAAATTTTATTTGATCAGGCTGAATAATTTTGAGTAAATTTTAGGTCATATTCATTTCTGAGAACCTTTTAATAACTTTTGGTTATGTTTTGAGATAAGAATGTAATGTATACAGTATTGTTTGAATAATTAAAGCTTCGTGTGAAATATTCTTGATGCTCTAAGTTATGTCAAAGCTAATTTTAACAGTAGACTTTGACCTAATCCGAGTCTTCTCTGATGTAAATACGCTCTTTGATATTCTGATTTTTCGCTATTTTCATCAGAGCGTGTTGCGCTTCGAAAATATCAAGAAGTTCTCCACTCGATGTGGCGCATCGTTCACCGTCCGATCTTAAACGCTATCCTTAAAACGCCTGATGGTATCGATAAATGAACCATTTATTGTTCTGGCTGAGCAGCTATTGTTTACCGTGACCTGCCATTTAAAACCACGTGATCAACGCGAATTCTCGCACATGGAATGCGGGTTTTCCCAGAATATGACGCAACGGTCTTAATTTCAGAATTTAAAAAAGAAAATAAAAATAAGGTTATTTTTTTTCAAATTGACGGCCCTTCTGAAATAAAATAACAATAACGAGTTTAAAAAAAACTGAAAATATGAATAAATAAATAAATGAAATATATCAGAAACGTCCGGCAAACGTTCCAAGCTAGTATTCGCACCAATAATGTTTGCTACTTTTTTGGGTCAATTCCATAACTTACGAGCATGGTGAAGGAAATAAACGGAATTTCACAGGAGAAGCCATACCATTCAAGTTGCAAGCTGAACAGATTGACATAAATTGATCTCCGCAACAAGAACACTCCATAATTTCTAAACAAGGCGGTCACATTCCGTACTATTTTTGAACGAGATCTGGTCACGTGATCTACAATAACAATGGCGACGAAATCTACTGGAATAAGGGGGTTGTTGAATTTTGGAAGGTTATTCTCTTCCAGCAGGCCGATTTGAAATTAAATTTTTGGTAAGGTATGACAAAAAATGATTAATTGATCTATAGCCTACAGTGTTTTACTGAGTGATTGGATATAATACCCAATATCAAAGCTTCACAACGTGTGCCAAACTTTCCACTGTTTTCAAAGCGCAACACACTCTGATGAAAATAGCGAAAAATCAAAATATCAAAGAGCGTATTTACATCAGAGAAGACTCGGATTAACATTGACCTTGCTAACTTGCCTCATCAAGAATCATTAACATGTGCGTCAACGTCTGGACCCAATGTGAGATTTCAATTGAACTAATTCATTACAACGATGATTTATGAAAATGACTGTATTTTTTAACTTTCTTTATATACCAATTAATGATAAGATCTTGTTCAGGGATGGAACAGATAATAAAATAACAGTCACCTGCATGGAAAATGTGTTATTACATAGAAAGTATTGAAAGAAAATACCTAGTATCAAGATATGTTTTTTCACATTTTAGTAGTTTTTATCAATGATTTCAACTCTCGTTTTGTCCTTTGTAGCCCTTCAAAGCAAGGGAATGGGAGTGGGCTTTCAAACATTGACATTAAAAGAAGAAAAACCCGTTTCCAACATTTCTTTATTTGCTCTCTTTTCTTTTTATATAACATGTACCAAGAACATGTTCGTAGATTGGGAATATACATTGTAAATGGTTGCATGAATTAATATTACAAAAGATACAACAGAGCAGACGAGTAAACTTGAATATGGACGTTTGTAACAAAAAATCCAAGCTACAATTACAAGTTAGTTATGAAGATATTATTATTCAAGGTATTCAAATTCAAATTTCACCCATAAAGAATAAATTAGAGAGAAGAAGTACAATAACGTTACACGCAGTCAACCAAACAACGAAATAACTTTTTGAAACCATTAACATAATCAGACAAAGTTGTTTGAAGGGCGTGAAAAGAAAACTCCTGACAGTGTTTCGTCTTTGTAAATGCAAAACCTCGTATCTCGGTTTTGGAAAAATTTAAAGGGGAGGGGAAAAAGTGTAATAACTTTTCCCAAACTGAAATGCCTTACTTGGATTTTGGACATATTGTTCACAAATAAGGTGTCAATAATACCGATCAGTAAAAATATCTCAAAACCTGCGAGGATCATCTGCACTGGGCACACAAGTTTGTACTTTGAAAATTGCACCAATCGACATACGAGGTTTTGCATTTACACCGACGGTTTGTTAAATTATACAACCAAGACTTCCCCAATGTGTATGTAGTATGACATTCATTCAAGACAAATATCTCGCAACAGTTTTCTGACTAAGCATTGGCGCTGTTGATATATGAACAACTTCTCTCCCAACCATTAAGAGACTTTTTGTACTTTCTTCTTACATAATTTATACATTATATTTGTTTCTTTATATTAATCATCATCACCTAGTAAATGAATTAGTTTATATCGGTGATTGTTATGTATTTACGCATGTATGAAAGACACTTGTATGATAAAATAACGAAACTTGCAATTTGAAACTAAAATGGATAGTAGAGACATTGTTGTTGATAATTACTCATGATGTACTTCTATCAATATTTTTCAGGCTATCATTTAACTCGATCCCAAACAAGACTGGGTTTTGTGGTTCATTATGATTAAGGAAAAATCATTAAAGTAAAATAAGAATCGTCCTCGGACAATGTAGATAGCCCTATTAATAGAGATTTACGGATTAGTACGAAATGGAATACGAATATGAAACCGAAATGAATTGTAGGGGGGGAGGGGGCATTTCAAAATACTTGACGATGGTTCCCCTACTTCTGCGTTGAGTGAACGTGTCTAAATTCGAAGGTGGTGGGTTCAAATCCTACGTTGTCTTCTTCTCTTTTTTTCTTTTTAAGTACCGGTATACCCTTTTGATAATGGGTAGCATTGAAAAATATATACTAACATGCACTTCAAAGGCAAATATTTGTTTGATTTTGTATATCACGTTTATTATTTCATTGAAAGAAACGAAATTTGATCAGTCGACAATGGAATCGTATACAAACTGCATATGACATATGTTCAGCAAAAAACTCATGTACAGAAGAAGGGTTAAACTTCACGTCACGGACGGGTGTATGTTAAAGCATATTAAGTCAGAAGAGTGTTATCCACCTTTTGTGTTAGTTACGGAAATACGACGAGTTCTGTCTTCCATGATGTTTGACTCTGCCCTAAACAACGGCCGACCCTCGACGGAAAAGTGTCGACTCCGATAACCCGTGCGTAACGCTCTCATATGCATCGGCAGACCTATATCCATCCTTTGTTTTTACATGTGTGAAGCGTTATTCATTACTGAACAAATCTGTCTGCTGGCGGGATTAGCCATCCTCGATGTACCTGACACAACTATATCCAAAGATCTGGTTAGTACATGCGTTTATGACCGAACTACTCTAAGCCAGTCTGGACACTGATTGGACAGTAACATTTCCCGATTGTTACGGCTGCCGTTTAGGTTGCTGAAAATGATCGGTTCCGTGAGAGGTGATGTGTGCGCATTTGAGCCTGAGTAGTAACTCAGCGGTTGTTGCGTCGAAGAAAGGCAATCGTTCTGAAAATGGGAACAACTCGTGCATGACGGAAAAGGGCGAGTTTAGATATAGATTACTTAGAATTTATTGCTGGTAACAAAGTCGATTTGAAATCTTTATGTGTCTGAACTTTTGTCATAATATATGTATGGTTTACAAAGCGCAGTAAAAATATGACACCACTCTTTGGGCCTTTCCAAAGACCGATCATCTGGCTTGAATACCGAATTCAGACAATTCGAGTAAAATGTCTAAATATTCATCATGTCTAAATCTTTACCGTATATACATTTTGAAAACTTGTTAGTAACGCCGATTACTATCGGTAGTAGGCAATGAGTTCGATTTGCACGTGCAGCATTAAATTCATGGATTTGAGCACCGGCTCCGAAGATCAGTGAAGCATGGCAAAATAAACAAGTTAATGACATATTGATTTAAAGCTTGCATTGGGATTTATCTTAGAAGAACTAAATGGCAATGAATTGTGCGCTAAAAAAAGAATTGGTATACGGTTTTGTTTTGATAAACCGTCGGAGTTGTTATAAAATCTCGTAACTACCGCTTGAATCCAACCGTAATTTCGAGATTTTATAAAAACATCCACAAAATACTGTTGTTTGTCCCGAAATTACGTCACGGTTAGCCCGATGAAAACGTTCCCTATTGAAAATTATTACAAAAAAACATTAAGAGAGAAGTAATTGCTTACAACAAATATTTTCTCCTTTTCTCTCAATGTTTACTTGGCTATTCAATACAATATTTTGGCATTTGACTAGATTTTTAAGTCGTCTGTAACACCTTCTGATTTGGACTACCCTAAACTGTTGCCAAACGGACATTTGCATCTCCCCCGTGTCTTGATACTACAAAAAGTGCTTCGTGACCAAAAAACAATATGGCACCTCCGTAGGACAATTGTAACACCTTTGTAAAGTTTCATGGACCTAGGTCAAACGATTTTTGTGTTAGTGCACAGAAAAAAGGCCTACAGGCGGACAGATGGATTGATGGACGGGCGGAAGGACAAATTCACCCTTTCGAAAGAGAAAAAATATTAGGGCCGTCTAATTTGAAAGCTGCTACAGACAACTGACTGGGTGTTGATAAATATATGATTTGCTGTAATCAGTATTTTATTCTTTCGTGTCGATGTTTTTTGTGCTTTTTCCATTAGGGACGTCGAAATTGTCTTCTATGTGGTCATCAGCATTTCATTATTTCGACCCAATTTTGTTCCATGCGTTTTTCTATTAGAGACGTCAAAGCCAGATTTTTTTTCAAGTAAAATTTTGACAGTATGTGAAAAAGTGGATTTTACGTAGAATTACATAGAGGCAAATATGAGTGGCCTGCCACCATATTCTAAGTATTCTGATACATCCCCTTGATGTCATTTCCATTTCCATTTCGTATTCCATTTCGTACTAATTCGTAAATCTCTATTAGCAGCTTAAATACGTAATTATCACAAAGAAAAGTTCGAAGTCCTAGATGAAGGGAAAAGGTAATGGTCCCAAAAGAAAATCATTGGCAGTAGTTATTCATGTGTGAAATAATATCAAGGTTGCATCTGTAAAAGAGCAAAACATTTCAGAAAGTTTGAAGTCTTTAATAGTGGGTCAATATTCAAGGCTATGAAGTCGAAACCATGGTCACAATATAATGTCTTACTAAGAGGAATCCGTGTGTGAAATCCCAAGTTTGTATGACCTTTGGTCTTTATGTCATATTCCGAGAAAATGATGTCGTGGTCTGATTTGTAAATGGGAGACCTTGACCCGAGTCACTGGACTTGGGTTGTTCGTTAGGAGTAGATAAATACTTTTATCCTGTCTGGTAGAGATGATTTCAATTTGTGATAGGCATAGTCGTTGAACAATATCAACTAAATGTTTCTGTATATTGACTCTAGTTGTTGAACAATATCAACTAAATGTCTCTGTATATTGACTCTAGGAAGTCCAGGGGTACATCCATAGAGTCCCACTGAATATTACCACGTCCATTAAAGTCATCTCCAATTAAAGATAAAAACACTTTTACTGGACATGATACGTTCAAGAGAACTGTCAAATTGTTCAAGATATTCTTGATTTGTCTTGTCTTGAGGCCTATAAAAGGAGCAGAGGAAAAGAGTTCTACTGCCAACAATTACCAGCTTACGCCAGATTATTTCGCAGTCCGTAGTTCTGGGAAAGCAGAGCATATAAATTCCTTCTTGTGAGCAATAAACACACAACAGCTTTATCTCTGTCTCTCCTGAATAAATCATAGACATCCGGGAATATCTCCGAGTTGGCCACTTCAGTGGCTTCCGAAGAAAGCCATGAATCAAAACCGAAAATGGTGTCTGGTTTAGAAGCATTAATTATGGATAAGAATTTGATTCTGACTTCCTTAGATCCTCGATTGGTATGGAAGTTGCATAAGATCACCAAAGGTGTTGGGAAGAGGACTGTCTGGTATGTCAGATAGTGATCGAAATTTATTAATATTTTCCAATGGCCACGATTCAAACAAGCATGATGAAAAGTGAGGTAACCAACATTTTAGGCACATCCAGGCCATGCTAGAGTTACCGGACATATCGTACATATGCTATAAATGCAGGTGTCCATTCCTTGGCAATCAATGTGGTACCAAAGTGAACATGAATCACACACTATACCCCTATCACGCCAACTTACCTCATGACCACAGGCACCACAGGGAAAGTGAGAATAAAGTGAGAGGATGATTCACATCCTGTTGTCGGGTCAGGATTCGATTCTATATCCCATGAAATTTGGGTATTCACTAGGAATAGATAAAGTCAATAAGACATGTTTGTTTTCCTTTTGGTGGATTGAGAATTTACTTTATGAAACTTGTTTTATGTTATACAAAGTCTAAAAACGGTTTGGCCACTGAATGGCCCTTTAACGACCGTATTTAGCAATACAATTTTCAATTAGGTCATACAACTCGAAATTAGACCTCGAATGAATTGTGAAAATAGTTGGGGTAATATAACATAAATTTGAATAATTGCTAAAGCATAATTACTCGTGTGCACTGTACTGTAACATCCTCTTTCAGCACATCTTTTTTGTTACCAGCAAGATGATAGCTATAATAACTGTTTGAGCTATTTCAAATATAGATTGCTGTTATCCTAACCATTTCCGTTAAAAATATAAAGTCGCAACTTTGTATTTTTTTCTAAGAAATCGCAGTGTAACAGTTTTCTATTAAGATCGTTGAAGTTTCATGTAATAGAATCGAGATGGATTAAATAAGTTGAATAAGTTGAACAAACTTGCTTCCCAATCGATGTAAAATAAATACGTTCAAAGGAACGTCTGAAGATGAATAACAAGAAGCTTCTCACCACAGTCATTCTTTTTCACTTTTTAAAAAATGACCCCCAGATAATTATGCACTACAACTTGTGGGCCTGACCAGTTCAAAGTGAAGTAAAGTAAAAAGTAAAGGTGGTTTATAGTCTCAAATTTACGAACTAGGTCCAAATTCGCGCGACTTTCACACTTTACTCCACGATCATTGAGTTTCAAGTCTGCTGTTTACAGTCGGCGCCACTGGCAGCCACAACATTTTGGCTTTCAACTCTCCCATGTACCCATTTATACACCTGGGTGAAGAGGAGCAACGTGGGGTAACTTTTTTGCTCAGAAAAATTCCCGTGGCACCGTGCTACCCGCTACTCGCTGATCTCTCCATATCCGTAATTGGATGTATACATATCGTCACTCTTCAGGAGTACAGCATTTGTGTGCTGTAAACCTATCTGGTTAGCAGATTTTAATTCTTAACTTAAGTCCGTCCCTCGTTTTCGCACAATTTCCCTTCTCTTGTAATAATGAAATCTGGCTACTACGAGGGCTGACCAAAAAATTCGTATAATTTCATCATAACTTTTTTACCTTTGATCGGATTGCATTTATTTTTTCACATGTGCAATTTTATCATACTAATGACTGTCTGATAAAATATCATAAGTCTAAATTAATGCAAACAATATTTTATCTCACCGTTAAATGGTCAAGGAACGCTACCCCAGAGCACGGCTTAAAATCATTTCGGCCGACTTCGATTGGCACTATGGCTCGCGGGATCGGAAACCATGATTGGGAACCAGCGCTGTTCTGTCTATTGAATTCCTCCCAGTTCTGAGTCAGCCAATCAAAGTTCTTATTTATCTCGACACTGATTGGTTCGCTGTTATCCGAGGTGTTCCGAATGACGTATGACTCGGATGGCCGGACCACACTTTTTCCGGTGGTCGGACTATAGCTCTCCAAACTCCACACAGCGACAATGCCTTACATTATCACTGCAGGCATATAAATCACGTGACTATGGTGAATGTCACGTGATATCGTAAAGATGGCGGAAATTTACTTATACTTCTGAAATCATTTTTTAAATCCAATTATATTTTTTATTTGAATTCATATCTGACACCTCATATTCTTAAAACATCACTAAAGGCGTGTTTTCTTTTTAGATAAAAATCAAAATGAAAAAAATCAATTACCTGAAATCTTGGTAACTCACGCTGTGCCGGCAGAGATCTCCCCAATCCCAATTCAGGGGAGATAACTGCGTAGGAGATTGATAGCTCTTACCATTTCTGTTCGATTGGAGCTTTAGCTGCGGAAATGACGTCAATAGCTCGCACTATCGGTGTTCGGTTGAAGCTATCTTCGAACTATCGTCTGACTCGAAGTCGGCCACCGAAAACCAGTAATTCTCAAATCCGTCGCTGCATACATATGAGAGAACTCATTTTAAAAAAAGTTCGACTTTTTAACGAGCCGGGACTTTATGTCCGGGGAGCAAATGTCACAGCCCTAGTGTCGGCGTCGCATCGCGTCCCGTCCCGTCGCGTCTTCATTTGAAAAACTTTAACCTGGTCTATATCTCAGGCACTATTAGAGATACAGCCTTGACATTTTATACATAGATTCATCTCGACACGACCTTTCATTTGGGACCATGACCTTTGACCTAGAGACCTTGACCTTGGATTTAAACCTACTTTTGAAAAACTTTAACCTGGCCTATATCACATGCACTATATTAGAGATACAGCCTTGATATTTTATACATAGATACATCTGGGCAAGACATTTCATTTTGGACCATTACCCTTGACCTTGTGACCTTGACCTTGGAGTTTGTCCTACTTTTTAAAGAAATGCTGTTTTTGTGACAAGCTCCCGTATAGGCGAGCTACGTTGTCCGCGGACAACTCTTGTTATATGAACTATCGAGTTGTATGTTAATATGGTCAACTTTATTAAAATTTTGTGATTTTATATATTTAATCGAAGCCTATGTGTATGGCAGATGAGTGACACCAAGAGTCAAATTATAGAAACCAATTTTTAGTTCTGATTTTCGCGATGAAACATTTTATCTTCGTTATCGTTTTTTGTTAATTTTTTTAGAATTCATATTTAGAGTATCATATCAACTTTATTTTGTTTTTATCAATACTGTTGTAAGCTAAAATTGTTTTGAATTGAAAATGGTACGGGTTCTGAAAAATCTAACACAGTGATTTGCCTTTCCGATAATTTTTGAGATCTAATGAGAAATGTAGCTAAACGCCTCTTTTTCTCTTACTAGACCTGGTACACGGACAAAATATATATCGATTCTGAAAAAGTGAATATTTGTAACAGTTCAAATGTTTTCGAAAAAAATCAAAACGACTGCACAAATATATGGAACGATATCAATGTGCTAAACGAGCGTTAAGATGTAGCGTCAAACGACGTTGATAAAATGACGTCAACGTCACGGAGTGCTCCGGTACTCTACTCTTTCTATTTTCAAAGAATCATGGTAAGGCCGTTTTTCAACCAATCTCATTGGAACTTACAACATTCATTTGAAATAAATACGTCCGAATTATATCAAAAATGAATTTTTGTGCTTTTAATTATAAATTCAAATTTTATAAACAAATTGCACGAACTTTTTGCTCAGCCCTCGTATATGCCTAATATTAGCTTCTTTAGGTTTGCAAAGTCTATACACTCTGTCAAAGGTGATTTCACCATCTATGTTCACTTTCTCTTTTATGAAAGAAACAACAACATTCTCCCTATTTCGAGAAATGACTTCGAATAGGATCCTGATTATGCGATATTATAGTTCATTCGTCTTTTCCATCAGTGTTTCACTTTTTGTTTCGACGATTTAGATAGCTGAATCAGTTTCATTACACCAATATTTAGAGAATCTAGTTTCGATTTAGTTGATGAAATGACATTTTTAAAATTATCAAACGCGTTGTTAATGAATTTATTTCCCCGTTCTGTTTAAAACAAGCGTGCACCCATATCATTTATCTTTTTCTCGTCATCATCTACCTTTGCGTTCGATCTTGAAAATTCTCATTCTGATACTATACCATAAATAATTTAACCCTAGAAAATATAGTCTCAACAATGTCTAATTCCCTGCATCATTTCTAATGCTTATGGTGGGACTGGGTTGGTGGTGATGAGGCCGGTTGGGGTTGGTTGCCGTCGGGGACTGGTGACTGTAGTAATTGCATGTAAGAACCGAGGTAATTTTGCTGTTAAAACGACATGGTTTTGGGGTAGGGCGGTGGCCTAAATTGAACGAATGAGCCTGAAATATTGGTTTGTGAAGGCTAAAAATGTTGCGAGACCAGATTATTAACACTTCTAATTCGTTTGTTTTGGTTTTAGTTGTTGGCACTTACATTGTTTGTTTATGTTTCATGTAAGATCCCCGAGACAAACTGAATTGACGAGGCGAATGTTCGCTATCATTTTCAAATGCTGGCGTAGTCACTCATGTATCGTCCGTTTTTCAACTGTTTTGGTTTAAATTTTCTTTATCTCTTTTATTCGTCATCTAAGAAAGATATAGTCGCTTTGCAACGGAAATCCCGTATATGCCGCTTAAAACAAGCTGTAGATACGAGGTTTTTTTGAAAAGCGATGCTATGTATGAACTAATGTAGTCCAAAATGGTATCGACTTGAAGCTTTAGTGAAGCTAAAATCATCATTTCTTATAGGGCAATATAGACCGCGTTTTCTACATACATCACGTGACTATTATTATTTTATTGGACAGTTTTGCAGTCTAACTGTTAAAGGGGCATTTCATTCCAATATCAATTTTTTAAAGTATGTCTTGATGCCAAGATTGGTTATTCTAATGAGTATAAATACTATTAGTTTTTTTAAGTTGTTGCCAATAAGCGAGAAACACGCGTTTAAAGTTGAGACATACTCGATAAATTGCATATAAATCCGAACTGTTGTCCACAACAATTTGTTCAATTTTAACACAAAAATATAAATTTCTCGTAAACGGCGCAATATTTTGGATTGAAATTTTCAGAATTTTCATAAGGAAATATGCTCTTTCAGATAGAAATAAAAGTAAAATTTATGACAAAAAATTCTGAAATGTCTCTTTAAAATATGTATTTTACTTTTGTTTAGACCAAATTTTAAAGAAATGAAATATTTTAAGGTTTTTTTTTTTTTTTTTTTTTTTTTTTTGTTACTGTAAGAATGAAACATTTTAAATCTTTATTTTACTACTTCATATCGAAGCACTTGTTAAAATCACTATGTAAATACTATCTTTTCCCTCAACATTATCTTTTACAGACGACAAAACTATAAACTATCTGGATAAAGTGATCTAGTATATATATACTTACATAGTACACCTTTTATTCCTACAACCTTCGAGTGCTGGTAATGTATAATTGCCCTTCACACCCGGTCGCTTACCGACATCACCCGAAACCTGAAACCTGAGATGCGAATTGAATGAATTGTAGTTTTGGTCCATATGTACTCTCTCAAGAACAGAGCACATTATCTCTACATTCCATTTCGATAGAATGAGCTCTGTTCTCGCGGGGTCATTTCACGTCTAATCTCGGGGCCTTGGCGGGATTTCAGTATCCAATCGTTGGATATACACAACAAAACAATTTAAAAAGCTGATACAAACTTTCATTGGCTGACGCTTCAAATTACCGGCTTCAGCCAAAAATAGAAGCGACGTAATGTATACGTAATCAAACAAGATCAAACTGAATGATTTTGATTCGATAATTCAAATGTTACCGGCTTCAACCAAAAATAGAAGCGACGTAATGTATACGTAATCATCATGCAAGATAAATCTGAATGATTTTGATTCGATAATTCAAATGATGTGCTATAATTAGATTATGACGACCAAATAGACTGTTGGCGTACCGAAAACTGAAGACGTCATATTTGATGGTTTAATCAATAGACCTCGGCTTTGAAGAGTAGTCCATATGATATAGATCTATCTATCTTGACTGATTTCCACACGAAAACACATGTTAAAGCGTGACCAATTCGAAAATCGTTTAAAGCAGAAAAGACGAGAAATCGGAAGAGATTTTCTTGGTATTGCAGATTTCATAAACACCATCTGATAAAGTATATATTGACCATCAACATAATTCTGTTTACTCGTCAATCACTTCTTTATAATCACAGTGTATAATCACGTGACTCAGAATTTCAGAAAACCTCCAATATTTTTGTTAATACTCGATCAATTTGAATTCGGTTTGAAGCAGAGAACGTGGAAAAATGTCAGAAATAAGCTGAAAGTTGTAGATTTTTGAAAAATCAATTGATAAGAAAGTTATTGAAGATAAACCAAAATGTTGGTTTAACTTCAATAACTTTTTTTATCAGTTGATTCAAATATCAACCACGTCCATCTAATGTGTGACGTATGTCTACATTCTCTGCTTCAAACCGAATTCAAATCGGTCCCGTATTTACAAAGTTATTGTAGATTTTCTGAAAATATTGAATTACGTGATCATACGCCGTGATAATGCACTATTTGAATGATCCATCACACCCATTATGTGTACGCCTTCACAGTTTGAAACAAAAGTCAATGCGCTCACCTACTAACAAATATTTTGATGATTTTCTGCAACGGCCGATCTTGCTGTTTCACAGGATTCCCCGTAGTATTCACGTAATTACCCGCAGTAATGTTTCTTATAGCATTTGAGATCATCGTGGATTTAGGTAATCCTGTGTCTAAATGCAGTCTGGTCCGGATCAATTTTGTTCTCTCACTGTTTCCTCAGGTCGCGAAATACATGGATCTATTCGAGGTCAACATTGATCAAGGTTTGACATAGACTGCAGGCTGATTTGCATCCATACAATTTAGTATTCTTTTAAATAAAAAGATACACACGGCAATCCATCCTCGGAAACCCAGTGGTCATAGCTACGCTACATGTAGCGTAGCTATGACCGCTTGGTTTCCAAGGTTGACGCCAATCTATTGTTAGCTTCACCGGCCATCAAGAAATTTCTGTCCTTCAGTGTTGACAATTGATATCAAAAGTAGAAAATGGTCGTGTTAAGGCATGGACAATATTGAGGGAAAATAAAAAGTTCACCTGACGACGAAAATGGATGTAGATAAAAGAAATTAGAAACACATCTGTCCAAGTTTCAATGGTCATTTCAGACGATTTTGGTTTTTGTTTCAAAATCAGTTGTCCCGAGGCGTTAAGTAACACAACAATGCTGTTTTGTGTGTGGATGTTATGAGAATGTTTCAGACTTTTAAGATCTACATTTCCCCATTGAAGATTTTGTCTTCAATAAAATAACTTACATGTTCGGCCAGTGGCGCCGAGGAACCGGGTTAATAAGAGAAATGTTGGGAAAAGTGCTGGGGTGTAGACACGTACAAGTTTTCATTAACATGCCCGGGGATGGAATCATACAGACTCAGCCGTGATCATTAACATGAGCAACAGGAATATGATCATTGACTCGATGAGACCAGAGGTGCGTTCTTTAGAGCGAGATTTCTTGAGATATCTTGAGATTTCTTAAGATATTTTTAGGATAAAGCGTTCTTTCGACCAATATTTTTAAGACGCTCAATGGGAGACGCCATTACCCTATACTTCGTGCGGAACTCCTCGGTCAACTCTGTAGAAACAATATAAAAGAGATTTGACCGAGTTGTTCCGAACACTCCATAATTCATAAACCGCAGTGTTCCGAATGCTCCATACTTTATACAAATGACGTCATGATGACGTCAATTGTATAAATATGTGGCATTCAGAACAGCTCGGTCAAAGTCTTGGTCTTAAAAAGGCTTTATCCAAAACACCTTAAGAAATCTTAGAAAATCTCGCTCTAAAGAACGCGCCTCTGGTTTCTTCTAGCCCTTGGTTAATCCGAAATTTGCTCTTTGATTACCGAATGACCCGGCACTGACCTTATGCAAAGCATAACTTACCGTTGAATGAATAATTCTTCGTTCACATTCGTTCATTTTACGAGGTTTTTAGGTTGTTTCCGGAATGAAACAATCCTTTAAAAATAATTTTAGCGCTCTTATCTAAATGTAATAATGCGTGATTAGGAAAATGTCGTTGTCTTTGATTCTGGCGATCCGAGTTCAAATCCCTCTCTCTAGCCTCTTTTCCCTTTTTTTGTTTTTATAATAGTGACATCACGTTGGTCTTGTGCAATTTTACATTGTTTATGTAAGCTGTCCGCGTGTTTGGCCATTATTGCAAATAAGATGACGCGCACATAGAAAATGTAAAGAAAGAGACAATATTACATGGACCAGCATATGGACAGCTGTCCAATAGGTCCGATAGATGACACAGTTTCTGGAGATGACGAGGATTGTAGTAACTCGCTTAAGGACAGATCCTCCATTTATTTCCCACGGTAAGATTTTTTTTATTTTTTCTGCACTGATATTTAAATATATAAGAAGTAAAAAAATGACTTAAAAACTGTAGGTCACCAAGCGAATTAAAAAGTTATTGGATTTCAAGGGAGACTACTCTTGTCTAAAATTGCAAAAATGAGGTGTCACTTAAATACCCACAAAAAAGGTGTTCGGAATGAATAGCATTACATAAGTAAGTCTTTATTGTGTTCAATATGTTTTATTCTGTATAAATGAGTATCAATTTGGGAAAATTTATTGATGATTTTGAAATTTTTAGTAAATTATTCTTTCAAAAGTAGCTGAATTTGCTCTTTTTTCGCAACGTTTCTGATAATAAAAAATATTCCAGCGATAAGAATTTTTTTCTTTTTTGGTATAGACATAGTGCTTTGTCATACCTACAAAAACAAACAAAGAAAAATATATCAAACCAAGCGTTTTTCTTAGTTATAAGTAAAATTTGGTTTACTTTTTGCAGCTCTGTCCGAAATTGTTTCACTACTTTTATCCATTTTCTTCCTTATTTTCTTCCTTTAGATAATAGAAAATGTCATCTTTTGTGTCCATCTGAAGCGGACTAGCTCATAAAAACACCACTTTGCTTTTGTTGCTCCGTTTCCTATCGCTAACGCCACATGTTGAACGCGTAACAGAAAGCGAAATGTACCATCCGGGTACTATTACACTTTAATTGATCAAACAGAGAAAATTGAAATAACCGGAAAGGGTCTTGTCATTTATCAACCAAACATTAACTAAATGTAAAAAATACATTTGCTGAAAAGGCCAATTACTGAAACAGCTTTATTTTCGTTATTTAGGATATGCGCAGTAAGTTGCGCAGTAACAACTGGAGGATCTGTCCTTAACGTGAAAACAATCTGCAATTACGTCAGCGCAATTAAACTCTTTAAATACAATTTTTATTCGTCTGTCATAAACGGATATACCCGAAGCTATTTCTATCCAACATGTTACGTGTATAATCTAATAGAGGTTAAGCTGCGAAAGGTCAACTGGTAATCGTAATATCAGTAATTTTATTCAATATAAACTTTGACATCGTCCCTATGTACATGTATTTGAACGGGAGGAAAGTATGCAATATTTTTTTATATTGCATACTTTGATATTGCATGGGAACTTTAACACGCGCAGTCGCCAAGGACGGAACTATACTTCCAGGCATCTCTCTCGCTTCACAACTTTCAAGCCTGATAATTCACACATACATCCATATTGTCCATTGCAAACGCATAGAGAGCTCCACAAATGTAAATTGGAGAATAAAAAAGTAAATTTTCTTTCAAAATAATACGGATATTGACTTTGTGAAGCAAGTTAGCTCTGATTGCAAATACGCAAAATTAACAAATTTCAAACAAAACTATGAAAGTATACAAAACGGCAAATGTACATATTCTTAGGAAGATTGATAAAAAAATGTAACAAATATATGAAATTCATTACCTTTTACAACAATTCTAGTCCGAGTCGAAAATAATGGCCGCCGCCATTCAAAGTTGTTTATACTTCCCTAGTGACGTCGACGTAGTCATGCACTGACGTTACTTTTCCCGCGTAAAATACGTTCAACCGCAAGACGTTTTATTTTTTTCTTTATTAATTTCTACCCTAGAGCAAAAACTTTTTTTTATGAATTTTGGTTAATGAAATATCTTCTAAGACAATACCAAAGTATATATATATATATATATATAAGGTTATTGCATTATTATGGGAATATAGTGTGTCGAACTCCTTCTTTTGGTGTAGTAACCCTCGCAAGCTCGGGTTAATCTGCCAAAATAACTTGTTCGACACAATATATTCCCGTATTAGTGCAATAACCTATAATACATTCAGATATGTGTTGCGCCCAATATGACCTTGGTAGTCGACGGGCCTTAAAGCACCATTCATTCATTCATTTGAACTGTGAGCTGATCAATTGGGAAAAAGAGCCAACAAAAATCAAAAGAGCAAACAACACGTGTAAATGATGCAAAAAATGCCAATTTTCAACAAAAGGACATAGCTTATTTAAGATTCGACTGGCCCTACCCTGCCATGCCATTTTTTTTTCAATAAATCAAAAATTCACAACCATGTATTGAAGACAGTCACTCAATGTACATTCGCCCACATTTTTTGACAAATCAAAAATTAATGGATATTGTTTTGAACACAGTCACTCAAGAAACATTCCTGCCAAGTTCGGTACAAATTGAACCAGCGGTTGATTTTTAAAGAATTTTCTCAGGACTTCTGTAAGTCTGATATGCCCTGCCCTGCCGCGCGCATATTCTTTGTCGAATCAAAAATCTGAAAATAAAAGTTTTGAAAATGGTCATTAAAGGAACATTTCTGCAAAGATTGCTTAGACTTGACCAAATGGTTAAAGTGACATTTCAGAACTTTTTGTCATAAATTTTACTTTTATTTTTATCTGAAAGAATATATTTCTTTATGAAAATTCTGAAAATTTCAAGCCAAAATATTGCGTCGTTTACGAGAAAATCATATTTTTGTGTTAAAATTGAACAAATTGTTGTGGACAACAGTTCGTACTTATATGCAATTTATCGATTATGTCTCAACTTTAAATGCCTGTTTCTCGCTAACTGGCAACAACTTCAAAAAAAACTAATAGTATTTATACTCATTAGAATAACCAATCTTGGCATCAAGACATATTTTAAAAAATTGAAAATGGAATGAAATGTCCCTTTAAGGAGCAGAAGATTTTTGAAGAATTACTCAACAATTTCTCTTAGTCTGATAAGCCCCGCCTTGCCACGCCCACATTTTCTGACGAATCAAAAATTCATGGACATGTATTAGAGACAGAACTCAAGAACTATTCCTGCCAAATTTGGTACAAATTGGACCAGCGGTTGATTTGTAAGAAATGTCCTCATGATTTCTGATAAGTCTGATAAGCCCCGCTATGCCACGTCCATATATTTAGAGGAACCAAAAATTCACGAACAAGTTTTGAAATGAGAGGAGCATCCCTGTCAAGCTTGGTAAAAAGTAGCCAAATGGTCACGGAGTAGAAGATTTTTTAATAATTACTGAATGATTTCTCTACGTCAAATAAGCCCCGCCCTGCCCAGCCCACATTTCATAATGAATAAAAAAAAATCACGATTACGTTTTGAAATGAGTCATCAAAGGAACATCCCTGCCATGTTTAGTCAGGACTGGCCCAGTGGTTAAGGAGGAGAGGATGTTTAAAGAAATTGCTGACGACTTCCGACGAACAACAACCGACGCACGCCAGACACAAGGTGGTAACAAAAAACAAACTTGAGCATGTTGCTCAGGTGAGCTAAAAGGAGTCAAAGGTAAGGTTCATCGGGTCAAAAGTCATGCTCTTAAGGTCAAGGCATGAACTTTCCATAAACATGGCCGAGATATAGGCCAGGTTATAGTTTTTGAAAAGTAGGTCAAACTCCAAGGTCAAGGTCACTAGGTAAAAAGTCATAGTCCCAAATGAAAGGTCTTGCTGAGAAGTATCCATATTGTGAAGTATCGAGGCTGTATATGTAAAAATGCAGAGATGTAAGTCAGGTTAAAGTAATCGAAAAGTAGGTCAAACTCCAAGGTCAAGGTCATTATGTCAAATGTCATGGTTCCAAATGAAAGGTCTTGGTAGGAGGTATCCATGTGTGAAATATCAAGGCTGTATTGAAAATAGTGAATGAGATAATGGCTAGGTTAAAGTTTTGTAAAAGTATGTAAAACTCCAAGGTCTATGTCACTAAGTCAAAGGTCGTGGTCCCAAATAAAAGGTCTTGACAGGAGATATCCATGTGTGAATTATCAAGGCTGTATCTCATATAGTGCCCGAGATATAGACTAGGTTAAAAATTTTTCAAGTGGCGATGCCGACGCGACGCAGACACAAGGGCCGTGACATTAACACCCCGGACTTAAAGACCTGGCTCGCTAAAATGAATAATATTGATGATAAAAAATGAAAAATAAAATTGACAGACAAATCCAAATTCTGTCCTTAGGTTATGCAAATTAGGATAAGAATGCATTACAAGCACAAGCGTTGTCGAATATCTAAATTCCGTAGATAGGTTAAATGCAAAACAACAACTTTGAGCCATATTGAAGCTATATTCTGCCTACCTAACTTAGATTGCTACATTTTTTCTTGCAAAACAGAAAGTTTCGTTTTTCAGAAAAGGGTTAAAGTTAGATTTCAAAATACATAAACTTATCACGATAGGTTATGGAAAGTATTAAGTTTTTTAGTACCTTGAGGCATTCGGATTTTTATTCAATTCACGAAGTTATAATAATTATGGTGTATGTTACCGGGTAACAACAATGTCGTTTCGAGATGAACCTCGTGTTAGATTTTTTTTATATTTCTATTTGACGTGGTGCGATTAGTTGGGTAGTTTCTAAGACTTAAAAATTGTGGACATCTTCAGCATGCGCTAATTTGCGTCTCAGCGATTATTCGGACACTGTCTGTGTTATTCATAATTAGGTTGTGATACCGAAAATCCTATGATGATTCATAATTAGGTTGTATCTTATTGTGATACTGAATAACCTATGATAATGATAAGACTTTAAGACAGATCGTATATCAGGTGTGGCTGTTGAACCGCATAAAGGAGTAATGTTATTTCTTTTCTACTGAATATGTCATATTATTTGGATTTGATGAGATGTATATCGTTATTGTTATTACCACAGTGAATACTAGTAGCTCGTTAAGCTTTTTTATGCACCAGTTACTTTTTGCCATAATGTATGACACTTTTCTATGGCTATGCTAGTTGGCTTATGTCGTTTGTGGCAGGTTTAAGAATCTGCGTTTACTTTAAGATATAAAAGTAACCTTAGACATCGATCAAACATAAAAAAAATTGCTAATTAATTCTCTTGTAGGGCAAGACAGCTAATGACAGGTACCTAAGTATTTAACTTCGCTAAAAAATGGAATTTGGACCTAAGATGTATTCATTCAGATATTGTATTAAGTTAGCATGTTCCTATTTAGAAAATTTATGACAGAATCAAATTAGAAAGAAAATTTAAATCAAAGCAATATGAGAAACTGAAAACTCGTTTGACCATTTAGATCTTCTGAGTTATATAAAGAAATGATCATGATTTTTTTGTATATACAGGGTGATCAAGAAAACAAGTCCCACAAACAATGTTTTGTAACTTGTTTTTCCATCTTATATATTTCATATATATTCTGTAGAACTTAAGTATATATCTGTAAAATTCGTTTGATTACAAAATTTTATAATATTTCATTAACTACATTTACAAGAGATGCTATTTGTGACCACCATGTTTTTCCCGAAACTGTCTAAGACGACGTCGAAAGTTTTGTATGACGTTACTACAGGTCTGAAGATCAATAAAGTCTATTTCTCAACTAATGGCTTCTTTACGTTCAGATATAGTGGTTGGTTAGGGTTCCTATCCTTCTTCTAAGCAACCCCATAGGAAAAGTCTAGCGGACTGAGATCGGGTGGATGCGGTGGCCATTTATTCACTGTCAATCCCTTGAACAAGTGCCAGTCTGACCGTGATATCTGTGTCTTTCAAACGCTGCATGCTGGTTATTTTGTATGGCTAACAATTTAAATCAAACTTTAGGATTCTTTTCACTGTTCCATAACTTACATCAGTGGTTTTTGACATGTCTTTCATAATACACTGTAATAGATACCCTTTGAGTTTCCTCTAAAACTTCATGTACACTCTCTCCACATTCTCGTCTGTTAGCCTTGTGTGTGTTGTCCCGCTTTTCCAAATTTCATGTCATTGGCAGTCCCTTCCATTTCAAACTTAGACATAAGTATCTTCTTATCTGCATCCTGGAAGGCACTGTGGTATTTTGGTACACATTTTGGATTTTTCTTCTAACTAGAGCAGGATATGTACACAATACATAACAGAGTTTAACTATTTCTGCATCGTCAGCCATCTTGGAATGATGAGAATATTGTGACGTCATTGATGACGTCATTGACGTGACCAAGACGGTACACGACGTTCTTCTGCACAACCGTAACAAATTCTATTTCCTTCCCTTTGCATCAATACTAAAACTAAAACGATGCAACCACATTACGCAGACACATCAAATATTGTTTGTGGGACATGTTTTTGGATCACCCTTTATGTATACTGTGCACAAAAAGTTTATCATACTTGGAAAATGTCCTTTCCTAGTCAAAAACTATTCCAAAATCCATAAAAATAAAACTCTAATGTGTTTGAAAATTCAATTTTCTGGCGCTTCCTGAAAATTTTGTTTCAAAATTCTTAAGCGCTAGTTAGGTATCTTACGTTAAAGTGCACAGGGGTCAGATATCGAAAGTCAAGCAATTTTCAATGACGCGAATGTCCAGCATTAGCAGCTAGGACCGCCATTCAATGTCTTCCCATGTTGCAGAGAAGCTTCTTGACCACACAGAAAGGAATTTTGCCCATTCATACTGCAGATGACGCCCATTGTCATTGACGTTACAGACGTCATTACTTTCTCTAGCCTGACGTCCAACAATGTTCTTTGTGTGTTCTTTTGCTAGAGATTAAGCAGTTCAGGCGTAGATCATTCTGTATGTTCATTAGAGTAAGTGGGTGGTGGTTATCTTATTGAAATATCACAACGTTGTGTAGTTGTAAGACGGTCCAGTAACAGGTTGGATAATTTCATTGCAGTGCCCTTGCACCGTTTGGTTGCCATTAACTGGTCTGTTCAACTGTTTTCATCTATTCCTGCCTAAAAATGACGCTGCACTCGACGTAACAGTCTCATTGATGACGCTATTGGTATCCAGCCTTACGCATCTTCTCCAACCACAAATCCTGCCGCCAGTTAATGACACGTAAAATGATATTCGTCCAGATATCAGTCCAATGTCTCCTGAATCAATGTCGATGTGTCAATACCCACTGACGCCTTGCCTGTCGATGCTTAACGTCATTGGCGTAAGATCGGAGGACCCTGATGCAAGTTGTGTGGAGCCTGTTCCGGACAGTCACTAACGGTATACCTTGTGACGTCCTTGAGGAGTAGCACTAAATTCTTACTAGACAGGAATTCGAAGGTCGTCAAGACGTCGCTGTAAAACGATCCTCCCTGAACGTCGTTTTACACGGTCTACAAGATTTAGGTCGGTCGTTGGTGGCTTAAGTTACAGAATCCAAGTGCCGTAGGCGCGTAATTGTCAATTGGAGACAATTGAAATGCAAAGCGACATCTCTAACAGACATACCTGCTTGGAGCATGCAAAGAGCTCTCTGACGTCGAAATTACGTCATCATTTCTCGCCTTCCCATTATCAGTTTCAAAGAATTTGTAACAGTTAAATTTATTCTACTAACAGGTCTGTGTAATCGTGTGTTTTTGGACAAGCTAGACATTATCGATGTCACTGCACACGTGCAGCACGTAACTTTTGCTTGTCTGGACTTTTTCCAATACACTGAATGTTCACTCTACACATGCACTGTATGCGTAATGGTTGTCGATCGGGACAACTGAACAGCACAAAGCAATGTTCATTTAATTATCGTAAACTGAAAAAATAATGTGTTAAAAAACGTGCTAAACTTTTTTTGCTCAGTATATATATGTATATAATTGTTCGGAGAAAGTGGAACAATCATTAGGTTAAAATTAGGTGTCAGCTAATTTATAAAATCTCAACAGAATCTCATGTTATTACATTTATTCATACTTACTTTCAACAACGTTTTTAGATTTCATTTAGTCAGAACCATGCATCTACCATTGACAAGGTGAAAACATATTACTTAGTCCATTAAGGTATTACACCTCGGTAAGGAAAGTATATCCAGACACGTTCACAAGTTACATTTAAGCATGAACAATGACTAGTTCAATCGCTTACCTGTCACGTAGATAGTTAAAGTCAACTGCCCTAGGCACGTAAGTAAGTAGCTTTTGTTTTTAATGAGTACGTATTCCTTAATTACACTCTATTTACATACTGCAAAGTATTCTCACGGTAAAAGCTGAATCATCACTTTTTTAATTAAAAAATGTTTTGGCATCATAGTAGAAATTGCAATCCTTGTTCTGATTGACAGAAACCAGCAGAAAATATTAACAACATTACTCCACAGCCAGTACAGTGATTACTTTAAAATCATACGGGAACTATAACTTCACAACGCGAGGAAACAATGATGAACTTCATTTCAGCATGTCTTTTATGTGGATTCATGTACTTTCAATCAATACTCAAATTACTAATTACTCAAAGAATTACTTCCTTTACAAGACTGGACAGTTAATCGTATATCATTAAATCGATTAAAATTACACACCTTGTTTTGGTCACAAGACCTGAGAACACAGGATGTCGATAATTACAATTAACGGATTATTTCACATCCCTTGTGGTTGATTGTTATTCAACTATTTCCTTAGTACTTGCGTTGTATTAGTTTCGGTAGTGACATTTAGATCTGGAAAACATTGGAAACAACGTACAATTTCAAAACAATGGTTGAAGGATTGATTGATGGAGATTGGATTATTACATTGTATTATTATTTTATTCATATTCACTGTTTAATTCTCCAAGAAAGGGCTAAAAGCTAGAAATTCATTACTGTTTAAGTTATTGAATTTAGTAAGTAGGTTCAATAGCTAGCCTGCGGCATCAAACACTGTTTACTATCTTAAATCCTTTCCCAACATTTCAACTTACTGAATCTATGTCGGTTTTTATATTCACTTGTCAAAGATGTCAAAAAAGAAACAGTCACGGTATTTCTTAAAAGATTATTATGAAATACATTATTACTTACATGTAAAGTTGTTCCACGATATTCAGATTCCCGCCAAACAATAAAAACGTTTCTTTTTACTTATTACTAGTTATGCAGGTCAAAACGAAACAATATCGATGATAATCGGTATTTTTGGTGTTATATTGACAAGACTATTTGCACGTGCGTCTCTATGATAACATGTTTTATAGGTAAAAAGGTTTATTGATAAACATCAGATTAGCGTTCGACAACTGTAAATCATTTATCTTCATTGAAAACATTATAGCAGTAATAGCTGTCACGATTGAAGTTTTTCTGTTATCGAGTTCTTATTATCTGATTATATGAACAAAGCCTATTCCAACTGCATAAAACCAGTGAAAGAATGGTACATTGGTACATTTTCCCATTCTTGCAATGTATGTCAGTATGTCATGTTTACATTGCAAGGGCGAGTCGGAATTATCCGAGTCCTGAGCGGTTAAAAGCGGACGTATATCGAATCTATTTTAAATCGAGTGGAATGACGTCAGAAAATAAACAGTAATTTGTTTCAAAAAATATGAGATGTCTCTTTAAAAGGGACCTTTTTGGAAGTGTGTAGCAACCCTAAACAGTCTGCGAGGAAAGTACAAAACGATCAGGATCGAAACTGTTGATACTCTGGATCTACATGTTTTTCCTTTCACACTGTATATCATTATCTAAATACGGATATCGTTGGCGTTTGCTAAATGTGATCTGTCTTTCGAAATATGGTCTTCTGTTGAATTCATAGAAACACGCTTTTAGCATGACGTGTCAAACAGAATCTAACTGACCCTTTCCCAATTATAACCTTGTTTTGATGTCATCATTAGAAGGGATTGAGAACACATTGAGGTAATAGGAGAAAATCTTGATAACAAGCAATTCCAAAGTTGCATAGATATTTTCACGGTTTTATTTGATTCAACAAATCGTATCTTAACATGCATAGTTTGTCGTGTTTAAAACTTTCAAAATAGAATATTCAACTTATTGCCGAGGCGTGGTTATTAAAATAACTTCAACTGGTTAATCCTTTCCCATACTTGACCTGCTTTGGACTTCCTTTTTGCAAAAACACAGGAAACATTGAGACAAAAGAAAGGAATGTTAATTGTTAGCAGTCTCTCCTATTACCTAAATATTTTGTATGTCATATCGTAAACAATTCACATTTCCAATGTCATTGGTTATGCAGTCTTCAAACGATTTCAATGGAGAAGAGTTTTATTTTTGTCATTTTGGGAAAGAGTTGAACATTTATTCGTAACCAGGCACTTACTGAAATCCCGTGAAAATCGGAATATTAATTTCAAAATCTTAACCCGATGCACTAAAGAGGAACCTTCTGCAAAGTATAAAAGTATAGATGAGTCAATTTCAAAATTCGCAGGTTTTTTAGACCAGTAATCATGGAAAATAATTGTCAAATATTTTGATCTTTGTGTTCTTAATTCGTCGTTAGATTCTTTATGGTATGTTTCAAATCATTTTCCACCCTGAATTGTTGGTGTGTAGCTTCTAAATCGGTTATTAACAATGTGTTCCGGACAAAAATGTCTTTGGTGCTCTGGTTAAATATAGTTATGAAAATAACATAGATTAAAATATATTTAGAATTGTTTCACCAAATCACATCGTAAAAGGTCAATGGCTAACAAATAATAGAAAAAAGGACATTTTGGATGCATAATTACTAAATAATTTACTGTAGCGAACTTTGTTGGGTGCAAATCATTTCAATTCAGTTATTCCCCTTTGTTTATACGCCGCCATTTGTTCGAGAACAAGCATCATCTTAACGCCGATTTTCTGGTTAGTTTTTATTGTTTTCCCACCCAAGTAAGCCTTTTAGTCATATCTATTGCACATAACGTCCATGCTGCTTAGTCCTCGCTGCACGCCAATGCTTCTGTACGTATTTATTGTATATATTTCGAGTCCTTAGTTGATTATTAATCTGCATCATCTCCAGACGCTCATTAAAGTAAGAGGAAGACGTTCGTTAGCTTCCGTGACCTTTCGGTAAGGTCCATATTTCCTCTAGGTGGCGCTGTCGTAGCTCGACTATAAAAAGGACTGCACAATGGTTAGAAGTTCAGCTGGCTTGCGGAACGTCGGTGGTTCTACCCAGGTGCTCACTTGGGGTCTTCCTCCACCATTCAAAGCTGGAAACAGGTCAAAAGAAGGGAGTTCCTTCCTGGGCACGCCCAGTCTACTACTCGGTCATATGGGCAACCGGCAACCGAGGATAAATAACCTAAAAAACAAATGTTAGAAGTTCAGTTCGTGTGAGAACAGCAAGCTGATCACATCGCAGCAACAACAACACCCACTTGCATTTGTGTAATTATAAACTCGAGTAGTGTCCCTTTCTCTGTTATATCCTAACAGATATCAAGGAACATTAAAGAGTTGTGCAGCCCGGTCCGAGTTGGTCTAGCGTTGTAGTGCTTTGGATTTTTGAGACTAGCGTCATTGAAGCCGGCGTCGTTGAAGCCGGCACCGGTGAAGCTGGCATCAGTGAAGCCTTAAAGAGTAGTAATATAGGAGTCTTTTTGAAGCCTGCCTAGAGGAAACACGAAAGCGAGCTAGTCTTGGAGAAGGCCTGTATATACATTGGTTCCCCATCCTTGTTTATGCCTTTTGAAATCCCCGGAACGTTACAACTGGTGGCAGCGGTGGGATACATATGACAACATCCCCATTGTCAGACCCAGCTTCACAAGGATGGCATCCCTCTCCAATGACGAGTTACAGAGACGAGTTACAGAGACGGCTTAGGCAGCTTGAAATTGAGAATGCTACTCTGAAGACCAAGTGTGAGATATCATTGTTGCAGCAGCAATTGAGCGTTGTTGGAGTAGATGCGGACAGACACGCAGATTTAGGTAGGACTCGTGTTGTCGAACCTAAACCTGATGTTATGCCTTTAAGTAGCACACCATGTCCTGGTGTTGGTAAAGCAAGACCTAGAGATCTGAGCTTCTTTGACTCACCTCAGGTCGATCATGCCTCCCCAAGACAGTCCCGACCGAGAGGAGCTATGGTTAAGGCTGCGACATATGATGGGTCCAGTTCGTGGCTTGATTACAAAGCCTACTTTGATACCTGTGCAGAGATTAATGGATGGGACTATACTGAAAAGGGTCAGTACCTTGCTGTGTCCCTCCGAGGCCAGGTACAGGGTGTTCTTGGCAACTTGTCAACCAGTGCCAAGGATTATGATGCTCTCGTTAAAGCATTAGAAGACCGGTTTGCTCCCCGAATCAAACAGAGCTTTACCGTGTACAGCTGAGAGAAAGGCGTCAGAAAGCCTCAGAGTCTCTCTCAGTGCTAGGCCAGGACATAAGGAGATTGACGAACTTGGCGTATCCCTCAGCGCCCTCAGACCTTAAAGAAACCCTCGCGAAGGAACAGTTTATTGATTCCTTCCCTTACAGAAATGAAAACTTTGCTGCAAATTTGCAGCAAATTCGCCGCGAATTTGCTGCAAACAAATTAGTTCGCTAGAAGGGTTTGCCGGAACTTCGCCGATGTTTGCCGCTAGCTGCAACCTTCCTGCAATCTTCTGGCAAACACGTTTCAGTTTGCGACAAGTTTGCCAGAAATAAGAAAGTTTGTCGGAACTTCGCAGGAAAGTCATCCATCAAATATTTTACATGTAGTTTGCAGGAACTTTGCAAGAAGCCTATCTTGAACATTATCGAATATCATGCAGTTTGCAAGAAATTTGCAGGAAATTGAACTTGTCCAGTGCTCATTCAAGGAGCTTTAAATACCTGTAAAATTCTTGCATATCGTCGGTGTAAATGCAAAACCTCGTGCGCCGATTCTTGCGATTTTCAAAGTACAAACTCGTGTGTCCATTTAGACAATTCTCGCAGGTTTTGAGATAATTTTACCGATCAGTATCAATGATACTTTAATTACGAACAATATGTCCAAATTTCAAGTAAAACATTTCAGTTTGGGAAAAGTTATTGCACTTTTTCCCTCCCCTTTAAAATTTTCCAAAAATGAGATACGAGGTTTTGCATTTACTATGACGATATACGAGGGACGGTCGGAAAGTAGTTGGACTTTTCGTGCTGCTGTCTCTCCATTTGCAACTGTATAAACACATTATATATTGGTGAAATCTACATCCATTTGCCAATAATGTGGTCAGTTTATTTTTAAAGAAAGTTGAATATATGCAATATTCTGTCCACTTATATGTGATAGGGGTTTTATGTACCATAGACTATTTGTTAGAGGAACAACAAGGGTAACCAAAACAAAAGAACAGTCTAGTCATTTTAATCGCGAAGAATTTAAGTTTTTGAACTACATTATCACTGAAGATGGAATAATGGTTCATAATTCCGAACTTGGGATAAAAACTCAGTCACAGCAGTCATAGAAACGAGCTGGTTCCCCACCTCTGAATAGATTAAGCTTTTACATTCTGCTGGTAGTCATGTTTGTTGCTTTTGTGGATTCACGAGGTCTGATAGTTAGTCATTTCATGTCAAATGGTAAAAACTGACATTGCTAAGTACAATTCTGAAGTAATTCAGAAAAAAAACAAAGAATAAATGCTGAAGTAAACGCGTCCCAGATTAGCAAAGAAAAATGTTTTCTACTTTAGGATTACGCACGCTCCCATACCACCGCATCTACAGTGGAGATTATCAAATATTACCCATGACAAAAGTTGTTTTACTCTTCTTATAGCCCAGGTCCTACCCCACACGACTTTTATTTGTGTCTAGAACTGATGAAAATGCTTGCTGAGAAGAAATTTGAGACCAGGGTGCCTTTGATACCGGTGGTTACACAGTACCTAATACAGTGGGTCTACGTCATGGTTAATAGTGGCAATAGTAAAGCTCCTACGAAGATGGCAAAAATGCATAGACATAGATGGATAATTTCTTTAAACAGTGTAGAAAGAATTTTGTTAAAAAAATAAATGGTTTTAGAGAACTAGTCAAAAGTCCAACTACTTTCCGACCGTCCCTCGTACATATTGAAACATGGATAGACTCAAAATTCTGAACCAATACATAAAGACTGACTTCATTTTGTTTTCAGTGTATATCTATAAATTATCTTCATTTAGTCCGGTGTATGTGTACACTGCCAAATATAAGTGTAGAATGTCCATGCTTAAATTTCACGTTGACAAGTTTGTTATTTAGAATGGATGATAATCTAACAAATTCATGATACGACAGAGCAAACTAGAGAATTAAGGTACTAAGAGTTCGGTTTCCAATTTGCCGAGCCCTAATAGCTCAGTCGGTTACGTCGTAGTCTGTCAACTCAGGTGTCGCGAGTTCGAACTCCGGCTCGGCCAGTATCCATTCTGACATTTAACCAAAGTCATTTGTCTCTCACCAATGGGTGTGAATCATTTATGTGAGAGAGCAGCCGGAGGCTCGGTTTGGATATTGTGGTTGTACTGGTGCGAGAAATACCAGGAACCCACGGTTAGGTGCTCCAGCCGCCGCGATATGACCATAGAAGTTGAAAACGGCGTAAAACCCCAATAAATCAAATCGGTTTCCAATTTCTGAATTTATCCAATAATTATTTTAGTTGCCAAATAACTCATCTACAGAGTCATATAAACTCAGTCATTTAACTGTTTTTTAAAGTGACATTTCAGAATTTTTTCTCATAAATTTCACTTTCATTTTTATTATAAAGAGCATATCGTCGGTGTAAATGCAAAACCTCGTATGTCGATTGGGGCGATTTTCAAAGTACAAACTTGTGTGCCCTGTGTAGACGATTCTCGCAGGTTTCGAGATATTTTTACTGGTCAGTATTATTGACACATTATTTGTGATCAATATGTCCAAATTTCAGTTTGGGAAAAGTTACTACACTTTTTTCCCTCCCCTTTAAGATTTACCAAAACCGAGATACGAGGTTTTGCATTTACAACGACGATATTTTCTTACGAAAATTCTGAAAATTTCAAGCCAAAATATTGCGCCGTTTACGAGAAATATATATGTTTGTGTTAAAATTAAACAAATTGTTGTCCACAACAGTTCAGATGTATATAGAATTTGTCGTTTCTGTCTCAACTTTGAAGGCGTGTTTATCGCCTATCATCAACAACTTCAAAAAACTGATACCATTTATACCCATTAGAAAAATCAATCTTGGCATCAAGACATACTTTAAAAAATCAAAATGAGGATGAAATGTCCCTTTAATCAGTGTACATCATAATGTGCACACATGTATATGTTACATGTAAATGTGTGCACATTTTTTGCACAAACATGCATGCATGCATATATTTGTGCAAAGCCTTTGTACCCTTCCCAAATGGCATAATGTTACACAGGCCCCAGGCCCGTAGGAAGCAATTTAATATTGGGTGGTGGGCTAAAGCCCAAGTGTCTGAATATTCGTAGGCGGGCTGATTTGGATTTTCCCCGAATTTTCAGTGTGAAATAAGGAAAATTCGGCATTTTTGTCCAACATTGGGGGCTTAGCCCCCCCCCCCCCCCCCCCCCTGTTCCTACGGGCCTGTCAAGTCCATAGGAAGCGATTTTCATAAGGAAGGAGAATCTGGCCCCTGTCAGAGCCAGTGACTAGATATCGGAGGGGTAAAATTAGATTTATCCTAAATTTTCAGTGTATTTAAAAAGAAACTTTCGGCATTTTTGGGCAACTTTGGGGAGGGGCTTAGCCCATTCTAGCCGCCCCCCACCGTCGTTTCTACTGCTAGTGCAGGGGAGAAATAGAATATTAATAAGAATATGATTTTTGTATGTCATGTCACAGAAAATAATTACTTTGTTAAGGTCAGATGATAATGCTGTTTATCAGCATTTCACTCTTAAATATATATACCCTAGGCCTATGTCAATATTGGGTCTTGTTTGAGAAAGGGTTAATTCAAATCACACATTTAAGTTGGTTTTGGAAGTCCTCTTCACTGTCTTTTTTCTGTAGCTTTTAATTCTAATTAGTCAAAATAATGCCTTGAATAAACTGAATATCCCAATTTTTTTATTTTTTATTTTTTTTTATTTTTTTTTGGGGGGGGGGGAGGTATATATTCATTTATTTGTAATATCTGTTTTTATTGTATTGTTTTGTGAAATAAAAATAGAATCATGCCCTTTTCATGCCTTAATTGTAAGCTTCGCGTCATGCTTACACTACAACTCGTTTTTCTCCCAGACTGTGGGGCTGTGCATCTAGTCTACTAAATGAATAAATCCAGTCTAAACTGAGCATGCGCAAACGAATACTTTCAAACAAAGATTTCAACGAGCGATTTTAAAAAGAACGAAGTCAGTTTAATTCATCAAATAAGTTTACGTGTTATTTTCAACAGCTTGGTCGAGAATCGAGGTATAAAACATTGTTGTTTATGCATATTTAGTCTGACTGCATGACATTTGGTATAGGCGAAGATATTCGCAGTTGAATCGAGACCACGCTGGTACACAAAGGAATTCTATTTTTAGAACAGTTTTAAACTAAGGGTGCGTTCCACTGGGCTGTCCCTTACTGTTCTAACTGTTCTGTCCAACTCAAGCCGAATGGAATGCTCACGGAACAGAACACGTGGGGGATTGTCTAAAACGCAGACAAAACTCTGCAGGCCGATCTAAAAATAAACCTTGACCACCTGCAGTCATGGCGAAGACGTCAGACAGGCAGACATGCAGTGCTTCTGGTGTCACTCCTCAACGAAACGGGCCTATTAAATATATAGTAAAATGGGTCAATTTGGCAGCTTCTAGCTCCTCTCAGAAGTCTTTGTGGCACATTTTACTTAGTCTGCCTGACAGACCATTTCTTGGTCTTTAATTTACTACCAAGAAAGTGGTATCAATAGCACCATCAGCTAAAATCACGCACCTGTGAACACAGACACCCTTGAAATTTGCCATCTATTTCGGGATCTGCATGTGACACACCCCCATGAAAGGTCACGACCGCGCAAGAAACTAGTTCCCAACAAATTCATTAAAACACATCCTAGCAGTACACTGATGGTCTGCCAGTATACAGAACCACATTTCATGCATCTGCCTATTCTATAGACACAGAATCAATGCAACAAAAGGAGCGAATCCATTTTTGACGGAACTATGTTTGTATACTACGACCCGGAAGCATTTCCCGTTGTGGAGTGTCTCCTATTATATAATGAAGGATTTTACAAAATTTTTACCAAATTTGTCTCAGGTCAATGCTTTATGGTGTTTCCAAAAAGAAAACATAAAAAGAGTCTAAAATTTGTCTCTAAATAACAACCAAGTGGCATTTTAAAAAGCCCCCCCCCCCTAACTGCAAAACGATGTATTTAATGCAATTCTGGGTTGAGACCCCCCTGGCTTACATGAATTGGAATAAATCAGGAATTTATGGTCAGATTTCCAAAAAATAAAAAGATACTTACTCTGTCGTCCTTAAGCTTTCACAGTAAGATGCATTTCTTGAAAATATTGCATAAAACAATGCGGAAAAAGGGGCTATTTTAAGACAAATGTCCCTTTTCAGGCTGAAATCCTATTTTTATCATTTGTATACATTTTAAATTGTAAAAACTAAACTCGAATTTTGTAAAAGTACTAATTTAGTGCAGATATATATTTGTACAATAAAATGAATAAAAACAAAGACTGTTTTGGGACAGGAAATGGCCACTACTGGCCAATTAAGCCTCTTAAATCGGATTACGACCAAAGTAAGTATTGGGGAGAGTTAAGGGTTTTTCGCCTTTTCCTACGATGTTTTGAATGTGGAAATACAGCAAATCGTTACTATGCAATTAGTAACACTATTTAAAACGAAATTCGTAACTCCTGTGACAAATTAGCAGAAACAGGGCACGTAAAAAGGGGCCAAAATGATAAAATTATCGATTTTCTACTAAAATTCGTTATTTTGTGGACCTAAAAAATCTTAAAAACGGCTGAAATAATTTACACAAGATTCTTCTTGTTATTTCCCGTCTTCAGCTATTCAAGTTAGCTGAAAACCGTGTCTTTGAGAAGGAAAAACATAGGTTTTAAAGACAATACAAATGTGGAAAACACACGAAACAGAAATCAATAGTAAAATATGTCTGTATAGGATAAAGGGTTTCTGCAATCTATTTTCATTTAAAAATGCTTTCAAAATATCTTTGAAATTCATAATTACTGCATACGTGTTTCTCCTACTTGAAAATGATTTTGTATAGGAAATAGAAGGAAATCACGAAGGGGGGGGGCATACAAAAATGGGGGGGGGGGGGCTAAATGTTAAACATTAAAAAGTCATTTTCTGTTATTGAAATGGTAAATATGTATTAAATCGATTTAAAATCCAGAATTTTGTACTAATTTGCTTTATCTATTGTGTGATAAGCAAAACAAAGGGCATTTTGTGCAAAAAAGGTTGATTTCAAATCAAAATTACTGAAAAAATCATGTCAAGCACCTTTCTAAATTAAGGCGGGGTGTTTCTGGGATAAAGGGTTTTTCGCCTTTCCAACGATATTTCTAAGCTAGTTTCGCTTTGAACTAGTACTAAAAGGAATTACCTATCCAAAAATACACAGGAATTGACAACACAAGCAATCGAGTCCATTTGATGTGGTTTCTAACATTGCCTTTGTTCTTTTTAACATTTTTTAATCTTTTTAAATTCAAGTTAAAATATGACATAAATTTCGAAAATATGGTCTATTTTTCACAAATTCTTTACTTTCAGATCAATTGAAGCAACTTCAAACACAAAAATGTGGCCAAAGTTGAAATTTCGTAATTTTCACTTCTGGCTCATATAGGTGTCACTCCTCAACGAAACGGGCCTATTAAATATATAGTAAAATGGGTCAATTTGGCAGCTTCTAGCTCCTCTCAGAAGTCTTTGTGGCACATTTTACTTAGTCTGCCTGACAGACCATTTCTTGGTCTTTAATTTACTACCAAGAAAGTGGTATCAATAGCACCATCAGCTAAAATCACGCACCCGTGAACACAGACACCCTTGAAATTTGCCATCTATTTCGGGATCTGCATGTGACACACCCCCATGAAAGGTCACGACCGCGCAAGAAACTAGTTCCCAACAAATTCATTAAAACACATCCTAGCAGTACACTGATGGTCTGCCAGTATACAGAACCACATTTCATGCATCTGCCTATTCTATAGACACAGAATCAATGCAACAAAAGGAGCGAATCCATTTTTGACGGAACTATGTTTGTATACTACGACCCGGAAGCATTTCCCGTTGTGGAGTGTCTCCTTCTGAAATAAGTTGCCCGAGTTGTCCGAGTTGTCCGTTTAGTGGCATTTACCTGTACGGACAAGCAGATTTTGAAAGCTAGGTTGTCCGTGGACAAGTGAAAAATCCGGTTATAATAAAAAATATTTTTTTTCTTTTTCTCACAATATTTTCATACAATGTAATTACTGGTAGTTAAATGTACAAATTTTGTTGTAGACAATAGTTAGACAGTCATAATAGATATGCAATAAATGAATGAAGCTATGGAAAAGTATATGGGTTTTGTACGGACAAGTTGATTTTTGATACGGACAAGTCAACTTTGGATCAAGACTTGTCCGTGGACAAGTAGATTTTCAAAATATTTCAGAAGCACTGACATGTCTGATGAAAATTCCTTCGGTCTGATGATTTTTTGGCTACTATCAGTCCCACTGTCTGACACAAATTTTGATATGTAAGATAGTTGAATATAGTTCGGTCTGACAAAATTTTATTCAGTCTGACAGAATATTTGGTACTGTCAGACCGAATGCTGGCAAAGATTTCTAGTTCTTCGCCATGTCTGCACCTGCTGTTTGTCGTTTATTTGTCATTTATGGTCTCTTAAAATTGATATTTTTCTTATTTTAGCTGAAATAATTTGATTTTTCTTACATGGTTTGATTAGAAACATTAATTTATTTCAACACGGCGCAGTTGAAATCGAAAGTAACCATGCTGGTGATGTCACTGTTTTGCTTGCACCACCTTTTCTCCGGGAACAAGCAGAACATGTTCCGACATTGTTCTGTGTCATTCCATTGAGTACCGGACTGTTCGGCACACTCTGAACAGCCAATGGAACGCACCCAAAGAGAATTATTCTGTTTGCAAACGACAAACGTAACAAATAACTCTGTTGATGTCATATAATGTACAACAATGCCTGTATAAGTATATTGCGCACTTTGATCATAGGCGACAGCCTAATTTACAAAAGATTCCGCAGATTTGTTGTTCAAGTTTAACGTACATGTAGTGCAAGAGTTGTCTCCCTTGCCAAAGCACATGGCAATCAAGCATCTAGTCTTTTATAAATATTCTAGTCATGTAATTGTTATGCCCCCTTTCGAAGAAAAAGGGGTTATATTGTTTTGCAAGTGTCGGTAGGTCGGTCCGTCAGTCGGTCGGTCTGTCCGTAGACCAAACCTTGTCCGGAGCATAACTCGAAAAGTATGTAAGGTAGAATCATGAAACCTTACAGGTGGATAGATCTCATTATGGAGAGGTGCAGTGCACAAGAACCGTAACTCTGCCGATCAAATTTTTTGAGTTATTGCCCTTTGTTGATTTTATAACTTGATTCTTGTCCGGAGCATAACTCAAAAAGTATGTTAGGTAGAATCATGAAAATTTACAGGTGGATAGATCTCATTATGGAGAGGTGCAGTGCACAAGAACCGTAACTCTGCCGATCAAATTTTTGAGTTATTGCCCTTTGTTGATTTTATAACTTGATTCTTGTCTAGAGCACAACTCAAAAAGTATGTAAGGTAGAATCATGAAACTTTACAGATGGATAGATTTCATTATGGAGTGGTGCAGTGCACAAGAATCATAACCTTGCCGATCAAATTCTTGGAGTTATTGCCCTTTGTTGATTTTTACACTTAATTCTTAACCTTGCCTATATCTCATGTCTTTTTACACATACAGCCTTGATATCTCACACACCTTTCACATTTAACCATGACCTTGTGACCTTGACCTTGGTGTTTGACCTACTTTTATAATACATTAACCTGGCCTATATTTCATGTCCTTTTACACATACAGCCTTGATATTTCACACAAGGTCACTTCCAGCCAAGACATTTCACTTTTGACCATGACCTTTGACCTTGACCTTGGAGTTTGACCTACTTTTAAAAAAAATAAACTTGGCCTATATCTCATGTGCTATTACACATACAGCTTTGATATTTCACTCATGGACACATCCTACCAAGATCTTTCACATTTGACCATGACCATGGACCTTGTGACCTTGACCTTGGAGTTTGACCTACTTTTAAAAAAAATTAAACTGGGCCTATATTTTTCATGTCCTTTTACACATACAGCCTTGAAATTTGACACATGGACACTTACGACCAAGACCTTTCACATTTGACCATGACCTTGAACCTTGTGACCTTGACCTTGGTGTTTGACCTACCTTTACAATACATTAACCTGGCCTATATTTCATGTCATTTTACACATGCAGCCTTGATATTTCACACATCGTCATTTCCACCCAAGACATTTCACTTTTGACCATGACCTTGACCTTGGAGTTTGTCTTACTTTTAAAAAACTTAAACTAGGCATATTTCTCATGTCCTGTTACCTATACAGTCTCGATATTTTACACATGGACACCTCCTACCAAGACCTTTCACATTTGACCATGACCTTGGCCTGTGTGACCTTGACCTTTGATTATTACATACTTTTAGAAATCTTTAACCTAGCCTTTATCTTATGTCCTATTACATCTACATCCTTTATATTTCACACATAGCCACCTCCTACCAAGACCTACCACATTTGACCTTGAATATTGCAACCTTGACCTTGGACTTTGACCTACTTTTAAAAAGACTGAAACCAGGCATATATATCATGTCCTTTTACACCTACAGCCTTGATATTTCACACATGGACACCTCCAACCAAGACCTTTCACATTTGACCATAAACTTGACCTTGGCATTTGGGCTACTTTTAAAAACTTTAACCTGGCGTATGTTTCATTTTACTTTTACATATACAGCCTTGATATTTCACACATAAACACCTCCTACCAAGACCTTTCATATTTGACCATGACCTTGGACCTTGTTAACTTGACCTTGGACTTTGACCTACATCAAATGTAGACCCTTGAGGGGGCATATATGTTTTACAAACATCTCTTGTTTTTTTTTTCAAATTCAAATCCTATGTTGTGGGTACTCATTTGAATCGTCTCTACGAGACAATACAAATGAGTACCTACAACATAGGGTTTGATGATCACTGACAGCATTATTGCAATTTGCAAAGTCACCACCCCCTCTTATCTGGAGCCCTGTACAATGTTTGGCACCATAATTTAGATTTCGGATGAGTTAGATTTTCACAACCTTATTGACCATAAGTTCTTTTTCAGTCTTAAAGTAATAAATATTAATTGAATTGAACAAAAGTGTTGCTCATATCATTTAGGTTCAGGTGAGCGATATAGGACCATCATGGTCCTCTTGTTTAAATCAATGTTTACAAATGCCCCACATTATGAGAAAAATGTTTTTGTTCACAATTTAAACCTTACAAGTCTGTTTTTGTTTATTTCCAGGGTAAACAGAACCTTACAATGCTGGAGATATGAAGACTGTTGGCTACTACGTACAGCAACAGAGAAGTCCAATTTTGACATGAAAGATAAGAAAAACGTCGTTGAAATTTAAACAACTTTGACAAGTAACTGTCCGTCAGCTCTTCTAAAATACTTCAAGTTAAACTGAAGTGTTGAACATCAATGTACATCTAAAGTATTGACAGTCTGCACTAATATTTACCTTTAATCACATGTACATGTACAGACAAGTTTTGTAAGAAGTTACAAAAAAATTTAGCTTCATCTACTTCTAATGGTCAATCAAATGCTTGTTACTAAAACTTTGCTATTGGGGACATCATAATGGTGATTGATTTAAATGTACGACCTGAACAAGCGGAAAATTGGTTGGATCATGTAGACCTATCACAGATAAGAAACTTACATGGGGACCAAGATCTAAATATACCAATCAACAAAACTCTGAAGAGACCAGTTGACCGCCTGTGTCCACTTGTGAAACAGCTTAGTGTAAATATGGGCTGTAGTAATGCCCTATAAGTGTAAAGTGTAACAGGGCCGCAATGTATTGCCGGAGTGTTTTAGTGAATGTGCTATATTATTGCCCAATAGAATGAATATCAAAGTGTTAGAAAAATCTACAGTGTAAATAAGAGATACAGAATTCGGAGAAGAAAGACCTGCACAATATAAACTACGACAGATTCTTGGACAACAGACTGCGAATTCGTTTCTACAAATCGATTGAAGATTTGATACACAGAATTAACAACATGCTGCATCGAAAATCAAATAAACAGACTTGATGAACACAAAATAATGTCAGCCTAATAGACTTGATGCATCAACAACCGATATTGATTTAAGGTAGAATACCCGTAATGTGGCCATTTTGGGATTCACAAAACATCAGGGGTTTTTTTTGGCGGCATCATTACGTATCCGAAGCTATTCAGGCTCGGTCGTGAACATTCGGCAATGGAAAGTTTCATGGCCAAATGTTTTCGACATAGCCCAAATAATGCTGATGTCTCGCGTATCTCATTAGGGGTGGACTACCTTAAAAGTGTTTATTGAGAATCTTGTTCTTCCTGGTGAGGAATGTTATTTGTTTTGCTTGTGAAAATGAGCTGAGAAAGATAAGTTTTATCCGAGAAATATGCCTTCTTTAAAAACTGTTATCTACATCAACTTCTGTTAATTTAAGAATTAAAAGTTTCGGATAAGATTGTAGTGAATTGGTATTTAATTAATTAGAAAGTTGCGGCATACAACAAAATAGAAAAAGAAAGGATTTGTGTATATAGCTTAGAAAATACTAAGGCAAAAGGAGAAAAAGCTGATTATCAGTATTTACTTCTTTTGCCTCAATGTTTTCCCCAGCCTTATTTAGTAGGGACGTCAAAACCAGGTCTTGTTTGGGATAGGGTAAAGAGAGGTTTCTTAAGAAAATGTGAAACTGATCACTATCACCAAATGTATTAGTAATCAAAAGCTTTCCAAGGCCTTACTTTCATTTAAAGCCTCTTCCGGTTTTAGTGAGGAAGTATTTGGTTGAATGAAAGGTGACCTATTTTACTCTGCATCCAATCAAATAGCTTTCTTGTTTGCAGGAAGATTGGAAGAAATATAAACAAACCAGTTTGCTGGAAAGTTGCAGCAACGGTTTGCTGCAACTTTGCGGCAAATAGTTTGCGAGAAAACTAATTTGCATACGAAAAACGAAGTGGCCGCAACTTTGCGGCAAATAGTTGCGGGAAGTTCGCGAGAAGAATTTGGACGAGTTTGCAGCAACTTTGCAGCAACAGTTCGCTGCAACTTTGCAGCAACAGTTTGCAGCAACTTTGCGGCAAATAGTTTGCGAGAAAGCTAATTTGCATACGAAAAACGAAGTGGCCGCAACTTTGCGGCAAATAGTTGCGGGAAGTTTGCGAGAAGAATTTGGACCAGTTTGCGGCAACTTTGCAGCAACAGTTCGCTGCAACTTTGCAGCAACAGTTTGCAGCAACTTCGCGGCAAATAGTTTGCGAGAAAGCTAATTTGCATACGAAAAACGAAGTGGCCGCAAATTTGCGGCAAATATTTGTAGCGAATTCGCCGCAAATTTGCAGCGAAGTTGCCGCAACTGTTTGCGGCAGGGCTAATATTTTGGTAAGGGTTGGTAAGTGTCGATATGCGTTTGAGGATTAAGCAGGCTAGGCATCTAAACCTCAATGACGCAGTAAGACATGCAGTGGAACTTGAGGCTTTCAATAGGGCTGAGAGGTCGAAGTTAGAAAGTCAGGGAATAATTAGTTCAACTAATTCGGAACCTAAAGAAGGCGGAAAGCCAGCAGGTGCTGAGAGTTCTGACCTCATGAAACGTCTATTAGACACGGTCAGTAAACTAGAACGTCGCATTGAAGACTTGCAGAACAAGTCCCAGAATGCCCAAGGGTATTCAGCTTGCCGGAAGGCATGTTACATATGTGGTTCTAAAGACCACTTGAGGAATAGATGCCCAAAGCTACCGGAAAACCTAAATGCAAGCAAGTCTCCTCCAAAAGAGAATACTGGCAATATTCCAAGTGCTAAAAGTGTTGGTATAGGACTATTTATTCCCGTCATCTTTAATGGCGTAACACTTCAATGCCTTGTTGACACAGGGGCAACACTGACAGTGTTGTCATCTCGGGTTTGGGATGCCTCTAACAAACAGACAAGAGGCACGCTGCTACCTTATGATCGAACCCTAGTTGTAGCCTCAGGGAGCCCTTTGGACGTAAAAGTGAAAGCTTCTGTGAATCTTGAAATAAATGGTCTGACATATGAATCTATGGTAATCGTAGCCGATGTGGAAAATAATTTGATGATGGGTCTCGATTTCATGCAAGATCATAACTGCAGTATTGATGTACGCACAAATACTTTGAGTATTCAAGGTGTGCCCGTCAAGCTTAACTGCCAGGGATCCATTGGCTGTTACAGGATCGTTGCTGGGAATGACATCATTGTTCCCCCAAGTTCGGAAATGCTTGTTCGGGGCAAAGTAAATGGCATTCCTAGGAATACTCAGGATACCTTCATAATCGAGCCCTCACAAAGAATTATAGAATCTGGTAAAGGCATTGTAGCAAAGGCACTTGTCATGGGCCGCCAGAATGTACAATTGCGAATCATGAATACATCTTCAACCGAACAAAAGATTAACAAGGGCACCCTCATGGGCACCCTGCAACCAATGGCCTCTGTTAACACAAACAGGCGATCGTCGGTTGAGACTCATATTCCAGAACATCTCAAAGAGTTGTATGAGAAGACCACTCAGGGCATGACCAAGCCACAATGCGCTGATGTACTAAAACTTCTCACGAAATATGCAGGTGTCTTCTCTAAATCAGATGCTGATTTAGGGAGAACTGGAATAGTTAGGCATAAGATTGATACTGGCACTGCAAATCCTATCAAACAGCCTTTGCGTAGAGCCCCAGTACATATGAATCCAGAAATAGATAGTCAAATCGGCGATATGCTTCAAAAAGGCGCCATCCAGCCATCATCAAGTCCATGGAGTAGTTGCATTGTGCTCGTCTCCAAAAAGGATGGCTCGAAACGCTTTTGCATTGATTATCGAAAACTGATCGATGTGACGGAAAAAGACTCATATCCACTTCCTAGAATTGATGACTCCCTAGAACAGTTGGCTGGAGCCCAATGGTTCTCCTGCCTTGATTTGAACTCTGGCTATTGGCAGGTCGAACTCGATGAGGCCAGTAGGCCAAAGACTGCCTTCAACTCGAGACGTGGTCTCTTCAAATTTAAAGTCATGCCATTCGGGTTATGCAACGCCTCAGCTACCTTCAAGAGGCTTATGGAACTTGTTTTGGCTAGATTGAACTGGCAAATATGCCTGATATACCTTGATGACATCATAGTACACGGAAAGACATTTGAGGAAATGATTTCAAACTTGGACGGAGTGTTTGAAAGGCTACAAAGTGCGGGCCTAAAATTGAAGCCAAGAAAATGTCAGCTTTTCCGCAAAGATGTGGTATATTTAGGGCATATCGTGTCAGCTGAAGGCATATGAACTGATCCAGCCAAAACCCAAGCAATCCATGAATGGACAGAGCCTCAAAACGTCACCGAAGTCAGATCATTCTTGGGTCTTTGTAGCTATTACCGAAGATTTGTTTGTGGATTTTCGGATATTGCAAAGCCACTACATAGACTCACTGAAAAGGATGTGAAGTTCGTATGGTCAGAAGAATGCCAAAATGCATTTCTCAAGCTGAAACAAAGCCTCTGTGAAGGACCCATTCTTGCGCACCCAGACTTCACTAAGGAGTTCATTCTGGATACCGACGCAAGTGACTTTGGTATAGGAGCAGTACTGTCAGAGAAGATTGATGGTCAAGAAAGAGTTATCGCGTATGCGAGCAGAAGTTTATCCAAGGCAGAAAGGAGGTTCTGTGTAACTAGGAAAGAGTTGTTTGCATTAGTTCATTTCGTCAGGTACTTTCGACATTATCTCTATGGTAAGCCTTTTGTAGTCAGAACAGACCACATTTCCCTCCGATGGTTAATGAGCTTCAAGGAACCAGAAGGTCAGGTGGCTAGATGGCTGGAAGTCTTGTCTTGTTATGACATGAAGATAGAGCATCGTGCCGGGAAGCGACATGGGAATACTGATGGGCTGAGTCGGAAGCTATGTAGACAATTTGGGTTAAATGCAACTGAAAGTGGAACGGTAAACCAGGTTGAGGCCAAACCAACAGAGCCAATGGTCAATTTACGAGAAGCTCAGGAAGAGGACAAAGACCTTAGTCCAGTCAAAATAGCATGAAAGGTCAAACTAATTCCAACAGAAACTTTTTTGCGATATTTACATAGTACGTAACCTCCTGATGAACACATAAAAAGTCCCCAAGGAAATACCTTGCCAAATGGTCATAAATGGAATTTTAAATTTCGTAATTTCAATAAATTTAAGATGGTCCTTCTGTTCACCGTACTTAGATATTTTGCTATGACCGAGAATGATGACGTCACAAATGTCAAAAAGTAGCATGGTATTCGGATAGTTTCAACTACGGATGGCGAAATCAACGTGTTAAAACATTGGAAATTTTAGCCTCAACTTACATGTAAGCTTTTGTTATATTTTGTAGCTATTCTGAACATGGCAGGTATTTACCATATTTCCCGATGACCTAAAGTTTATCAAGAATTTCTTGAAATAATAACAAATGATCTCCGTTTATTGTGGCTCTGTTCGCACGATCGTTTTTAAATCAAATTTTCTTTAAAATCGTCTCTAATAGACTTCTTCTATTTCATAATGCAATGCAATACATTTACTTTACCAATGAAAAAACAGCATTGCATGAAATTGAAGAATCTTCGGTCTGTCCAATTTCTGTGATTTTTTAAACTACGGAAGCCTATTAGTGACGTAAAATATGTAAACTTAGTGTAATTACACAGAATATGCTCATTGTCTTGTAGTTTTGGTCACATATTCAACGCTGTCCTGACAGATCGGGTGGAAAATATCTTCCATGCATTAAATAATGATTCGATGCAAGAAGACTAAGCAATACGTGCCCTTTGTATTGTAAATTAACAATTAAGTGCAAGGGCGATCATATTGAAAACTTAGGACTAATTCTCGACTAAATGTCATTAGCTTAACAGTTAAAAACCACAAATCCATAATGCAAGGATGACAATATATCATAGTGCACGGTTTTTCTTTTTATATAGCGCTCGCACACACAGATTTTTTTCATTTGGTAAAGACAAGATGACACTTTCTTACCTCAAAAATAAATGCTGGAAAACTGAGAAAAGTGTATCAATGGGGCCATATCTGGCTAAACATTATCACAATATTTGCTAAAGATAGACCAAAAAGGTTGCCGCATAAAAATGGAAGCTTTGAGGATGAGACAATTTTATAATTGGCCTGTAGAAGTTATTCCGGTTTGAGTTCTACTTATTCCTTTTCAATATAATTTCCTTCCAGGCTTAGCCCTTGGACAAACAGTGCTCAAATGCTATCAACCAAGAAGTAAAGAAAGCCGTAGCAAATCCCGAACAGGTTTAACGACGTCTTGGTCGTACTTGAATTCTGAAATGATGACCACGCATGTCCCCATTCACATTTTGCAAACGTGAAGAAGTCTCTATAATCCATGTCCTGTGAGTAGTCATTCCTATCCTAAGCTCCGGTCAGGTTATTGTACTTTTCTTTGGTGAAAGATCTAACAAAAATGCCATTAGTGTCCCAAAATACCGTCACTATCACTGAAAATGACTAAGACTTAAACTTTCGTTTTTGAGACCTTGGAACTATCCAATGGCGACTTTGTGATTCATTTTCCTGTTCATAATAATGCGCACTTGTACATTTCATCAACGGTAATAAGAAGCTAAAGGAATTCATTTTTTACCCCAAATGCGTCAACAACGCACTTAATTCAGCTGCTGTCGTTGTCCATTCCTTCTCGCAGAGCGATCATTGAATCTAATGTGCTGTAAGGCTGCTGTAAGATTGACAAAAGGTGTACTTTTAAAATATTGACGTGACGGTGACCTCTAAACATGGATGCATTAAAGTCTAAAAGAACTCATACCTAATTAGTCCCAACATTGTATGAAATGCATGCTAATAGAGATGTCCGTCTCCCGGCCAATATTGCAGTAGATTACCATATGAAATACCTAATGTCAAAGCAATTTCTTCGACATTATCTCGCCTATCTGAATGGGTAAATCAGATCTTTGGCTTCATTGCATTTTATGGTGGACGGTATCAACTGTGTGTCCAGACTTAGATTAATCTTATAGAGATATTCTACTGCCTTTAAACACCGCTAATAGATGTATATGTGCAGAATACCTGTAAACATTGACTATCTCATAATATATGTTACACGTACCTTTTTTAGCGCCTATTAGTAGAATAGGGGTGAGCTATTCTTGTCACCCGGGCGTCAAAGTCGGCGTAATGCTTTGATTAAGTTTCTATGCGAAAGTTTGTCAAATATCTGTTTCTACTAATGCTATTGCTCCCAAACTTTGCACATGCCTCTCTTTGATCATGAGATCAGCCTCTAGGCAAAGATGCGTTACTGTAACATGTATGTATATAATTTGGTGGATTTTTACCCCTTTGGACATAGAAATTCTTGGTTAAGTTTTTACGCGCAACTTTCTGTTCATACATGTGATAACTTTTTTTCTGTAAGTTCAGCTTTTGCATTAAACTTTGCACATGCATCTGTGGCTATACTGTCAGTCTCTAGGCAAGGACTTGTCACTCTGATATTTAATTTGATGGGTCTTTTTATCCTTTTCAGACATAGAAATTCTTCATTATGTTTGTACGTGGAGCTTTCATATATCTATGTTAACTTTTTCTGTAGTATCTATTGCTTGTAAACTTTGCACATGCGTCTGTGACCATAACATCAGCCCCTAGGCAAAGAGATGTTACCCTGGCATTAAATTCAATGGAATTTTACCCTTTTCGGACTAAGAAATTCTTGGTTAATTTTTAAATTCTTGGTTAATTTTTAACTTGCACCTATCTGTGTTATTTTTTTGTGCAGCTATTACTTTCAAACTTTGCATATGCTTCTGCTACCATGATATCAGCTTTAAGGCAAATATTAATTAGTCTGGCATTTCGTTTAGTGAATTTTTAACCTTTTTGGACTTTTTCTCACTTTCCAGCTCTTGGAAGTCGCTCTTATTTAAATCTGTTCTCCGACAACTCTTGTTACCTTTTAAATGCAACAAATTTTATATTGTAACGACATAGACAATAAAAAGCACAGTAGAACTTCCTCTAGCGCGACGACATATTGTTTATCAGGTTTAAACCAGATTACGAAACTCAACTTCGTTTGTTTAGAGCTGGACAAAACTATCAAATAAATGTGTAGCAATTGAATACACCATTGTCCTTGTGCCTTTTTAAAAACGGCTCCATGTGGCTGTAAACAGAATTGTGCCTCTGTAAGATACACTTCCATTAGACACAGACCTTTAGGGGAAAACGTGGTGGAATGCATACAAAATTAATTATGTTTTACTTTATGACAATATTAATTTATTGATCAGACAATTCAATTCAATTCAATTCTTTTATTCAAGTACAAAGGCCACTGGCCCATATACAAAACATATATACAAATACAATCAACAAAGAGTGACTATAGTGCGTTAACTTTAGGTATAAAGTTGTTGTTAAGTTGTATAATGGCATGTAGAATTATATTGTCTAGAGAGCTTTATAAAACACAGATACTAAATTGAATGGTGTAGTTATCCAGCATTTTCTATAGCTTCAATGAGATGAGGTTTATTTCCAAATAGAATAATTAGGAAGCAAGTCTCAGCTCGTTGATAAACTGTGTTTTCTCAATTCAAATGCATCCAAAACGAACTTTGCTACCAAAAGTGTTGTGTGCTTATCTGTAAGAGATAGTATTTTGTAAAACATGTTTCTATTTCTATTTTCTAGCCAGGTCTTTGGGAAATGATCCTTTCTCAGATTTTCATATTCAAGACATTCGAAAAAGAAATGATACTCATCTTCTATAACATTTAGATTCATTCTTTTACATGATGTACAAAATCGTAAATGTCTGTCTATCCCCAGATGTCGACCCTTTTCTATCATCAGATCGTGGTTTGAACATCTGAAGTTAGACAGCGCTTTTTTATAAACATAGCTAATGTTATAATTAAGATAGAATTCAGGGTTAAGATTTGATTTAAAATGTTTATACGTCAGTGCTTTGGAAGTATTTTCAATATCTGAAAACCATTTTTGAGAGAAAATATCTCTTAACCTTTGACAAAAGATTTTAATAAAAACATTTTCATTTGCGACTTTTTGTGCAATCCACGCGTAGCCGAAACCATACCGAAAAAGAAGATCTTTGATGTTTGATACCCAGTTACTTCTACCATTCATATCAAGATGTTTAAGCATAATATAACACTGTTTAGGATATCTATCATTATCCATACGAATTAGTTTCAACCAATACTTTAAACATAGTTTCATATAAGTTATACTGATCGGTAATCTACCGCATTCCCCAAGTGCCATAGCGTCACATGTTGTATGCGATAAATGACCGACAATTTTACAGAATCTGATATGTACCTTTTCAATCTTATCTACATACGTATAGCCCCAAATATGGCTTCCGTAACAAAGTATGGGTTTAACTACCGTATCGAATAATTTAAACATATCTTTAAGTTCAAGAAAACCAAATTGTTTGCGTATTTTACAAATACCACCAATTGCCTTTAAGGCTTGTTTAGAAAGCATATCATGAGTGGTAGTCCATGATAATCTAGAATTAAAATAAACACCTAAATATTTGTATGATGATACAACTTCTATTTCTTTATCATAACAATACCACTTTTCGGAGTTTTTTTATTATACCGCCATTTCTAAAAACCATAATTTTTGTCTTGTCGGCGTTTATTTTCAATCCTACGGTTTCCGAAAATTGAGTAATTTTATCAATTTGCCTTTGGAGTTGTATAACCGTTTCTGAGAAGCTTGAAACATCGTCTGCGAATAACAAACAGTTAATTTCTGGAACTACATCGGTTACAAAAATACCTTTATCACAATATTGTTTTAGATAATCTATTAAGTCGTTGATAAAAATTGAAAATATTTGTGGACTCGCCCCACAGCCTTGTCGGGTCCCAACCGTGCAATTGAAATATTCTGTCAAAGTATCTTCTACTTTTACATAACATTTCAACTGCCCATATACTGATTTGAGAACAGACAAAAATTTTCCATCAACACCTTTTCTAAGTAATGACTGCCAAAGTTTATCGTGTCGGATACTATCGAAAGCTTTTTCAAAGTCGATGAATATACAGTAGAATCTACCTTTTTTCCTCGAGAGATACTTTTGAGAAAGAGGCATCAAAACAAAAATGTTATCTATAGTAGAATAGTTCTTCCGAAATCCGCCCTGTAACTGGTCTATAATTTGATTTCTATCACACCGTTTAGTTAAAACGTTCATAAAAATCTTAGAAATTGTATTAATGAGAGAGATCCCTCTGTAATTATTAGGGTCCATTGAGTTTCCTTTCTTGTGAATGGGTGTTATTATACTTGCGCACCAATCATCGGGTACTATCGATGTGTCGAATATTTCATTAAATAATCTATGTAAAAATGGGAGAATATCGTTACTAACGCATTTATACATTTCCGCGCAAATACCGTCGGGTCCGGGTGATTTATTATTCTTCAATGACTTGATACTGTATGCAATTTCATCTTTTGTAATTATTTTATTTAAATCGTCACAATTTTGTGCCTGTCGTAAAACAGGTATTGGGGGATGAGTAGCTGTAATCACATTCCTGTTATCTAAATTCAGCAAATTTCTAAAATGATTAAACCAAGTTGAATGATCAATGGGATTTCTATGTTGTTTTTTACTAGTTGATGAATTAACAAGTGACCAAAATGTCTTGGGATTATTTCTACTTTTTATTAATTTGACACGTTTGCGATTCTTGTAATCATTTTTCTTTTTCCGGCAACGGGATTTGAAATCATTTCTATATACTTTATACACTGCTAAATCGGCTTTATTATTCGTAAATCTAAACTTTTTCATACAATTATTTTTCTGCCTTTTCAGCTGAGAACACTCTTTATCCCACCAACTAGCCTTTCTAAAAGTATCGCGTTTGGTCGTACATGTCATTTTCTCTGCTGCTTTTTGAAAAGTGTTATTAAGATCACCCAAAAGAGGTAAAACAGTATGTATTTGGGTTCTTTCAATCATGTTTTTAATTGTATTATATGAAGCAACAAACCTATCATAAAAAACGGGTTTCAAATCATCTTTCCATCTAAATTTACAATACTTTGTATTGTTAACATTATCTGGATTATTATTTTGTGTAAATGGCAAATTTATAAAACGATTGAAAACAAGAGAACAATATAATGGAAAATGTACAGACAAATCATCTAAAATGTTAAATTCAGACACATTGTCAAATAACTGTGAAGAGCAGATCATATAATCAACTATACTAGCTCCATTATTAGTTATACAAGTAAAATTCCCCTCTTTATCCCCATATAAACGCCCGTTTAAGCTGTGAATATTAAAGGAACAACACATATTTATCAATGAGTGACCAAAACGATTACAGCCTTTATCTTTCGAGTTTCTTGGCATATCAAAGTAGTCGGATGGGTTAGAAACAAAATTTTCATGAGTTAGCGAAATATCATCTTCGATAATATAATCTTGCATATCCTTTATTCTCGCATTTAAATCGCCAGCTAGAAAAAGAGTTGCTTCTGGAAATTCAGAAGTTATAATAGTAAAATAATCATATAACATCTCTATACCATTGTCGTTTGGACCATGATATATAGGTGAGTATTCTGGCGAGATATATGCGAAGACAAGGATGATATCGTTATAAAATGAACTTATGGTGGATAAATTAAAGTACAGTACAATACAATTTTCAAATTTTTCAAAAATACGTTTGACTAAATTGTTTTGTGTCAAGTTATTCTTAACAAAAACACTTACTCCACCAGAACCTCTTTTAGCAGATTTCTTTCTGGGTCTCATATAGTCGAAGTTTGTGAAACCTGGAAGCATATTATCGAACTGATTCGCAATATACCCCCAGGTTTCACAAAACCCAATAATATCGAATGACGAGCACATATGTAGAAAATCTTGATCATCTTCATATTTTGCTAAACCTTCAATGTTCCATGAACATAATTTTATTTTAACAAAAGAATCATCTACAGATTGGCTGTTGTTGTTGTTGTTGTTGTTGTTGTTGTTGTTGTTGTTGTTGTTCGTTTGTAGAGAAAATTCAGGGCCTCGGCCTCTGTCCTAGTCTCTGTTAGATAAAGGGCTTATGTCTTCCGTATCTTCGTTGTATATGAACGTTTTACCGTCAATCACCAATTTATCAAAGCGCAAGGTTGCCTTTTTACCACGATCAATTGCCTCTCTCATGAATGGTATTAGAAGTTTTCTCAGTCGTCTGATTTTCTCAGGGAAGTCCTCACTTATTCTTACGGTGTCGTCGTCACGTCTCGAGACCCCGGCATCTCTGTCACGTTTTACCTTTTCACGATATTCTCTTAAGATATGGTCCTTGTCTTTATAGAACGAGAACTTCGCGATCACAGGGCGAGGTTTGTATTTGCCAGGAAGCCGATGTGCACGTTCAATTTTTAGATTGTCCACATTGATTTGTAGTTCGTCGTTTATATAAGACTTGACCTTTGATTCCGTCTGTTCCCATGTTTCGTTAGCATCTTCTGTTATGTTGAAGAAACGCAAGTTTTCACGTCTAGATTGGTTTTCCAAATTGTCATATTTGATGGTTAGCTCATTCACTTGCTTCTCCAGGGATCCGACTTTTTCACCGAGTTCCTTGTTTTGTCGTCTTAGTTCAACGTTATCATCTTTAAGTTCATCAAGTGTATTTTCCATGCGATCTACTTTAACGTTTAGACTTTTGACATGGTGTTGAATATCCCTCAGTATTTCGTCTGAGTATGAATGTTTCGTATGTCTGTTTGAATGTTCATTTCGTTCGTCACTTCGTCGTTCGTCGCTTGTTACAAAATCGTCATCGGTGTATGATGCATGAGTTGAGGCAGATTCACTACGTGGTCGCCTAGACACGTATGATGGGCCAGCAAACATATCACCTATTGTCGGTTGGTTTTTATTCCTCCTGGAAGATCTACGGGGTTCAAGAATACTCTGTGATTGTGATTGAGAGCATATTTCCGAGGTTTCATTTTGAGTTTTTCTACGAGCACCTCGGTAAAGGCCTCCCTCTTTTGGTACATGTTGAGTTGATTTTCTGTTCGAGTTGCCTCCCTTTTGCCCAGTGGGACCTGGAATGGTTTCAATACATTGGGCAGCTAGTAATAAGAATAATACGATCTTCAAGCATAGCGACATTGTCTTTAGTGAGATAGTCAAGCCCCCAACCACGGTAGATGACCGTATCTTCATCGGCATACTGAAACGTCCTATACGTGTCCGCCATACTTCTATAGAAACCCCCATGACGGGCCTCAACGAAAAATCGAGCGTGGGTTCACCTCTGACCTCTATTCAAACAGCGAAATTCACGCTTCACTGCTCCCTCTTTATGTATATAGCCAGGTGTGGCCAGGTGTAGCAAAATCAAAATCTCAAAATAATGTCCAAATCTTATCTCGGTTTTACAGATAGGTACCTCGAATGTTCCGAAAGGTTCTGTGAAAGTCTGTAAGCTGTAGCTTTCGTATAAATATGCTTTTCAAAATTTTCTTCTCCGAGCTCCAAAAAACGTAAGCATGTTGAAGGGGACGTCACTCTTACTCTTGACAAATGATTCATATATACGGCAAGGCCTTTGACTGATCACAAGCAAACAAGTCATAAAACACCACCCAAAATTATCTAAATAACTAACATTCAAGTACATGTATCTTAAATGTAATTAAACAGTAAGTCTATCAAAAATTACACGATCCTTTTGAAGTTCAAGGTTTCTTATAGAATTTTGATTTCGAGATGGTTTCCGGTAGCCATATCTATTTTTGTACTTTTCTGATATCCGTATATTACATTTAGCATCAGATTCTGATTCAGCATACCAAAGAACCCATAGATAGATATTTTTCGTGACACTTTAGGACAATTCGATAAAAAGTTGATTTCTCCAGTAGCATTTGGTGGCCATCTTAGATGTTTGCTGATGATGCTCTACAGCATCTATACAGTGCATAGAAAGCATAGAACTTTAGTGTACTCTACATTGCAAGGTTGTCATATAGGATAATAGAGTAGCGTCAAATGGACTATCACCACACTCGGTACTTTTTGCAATTTTCAATGGCCCCTTTTTGCGTGACGAAACATTTTTTTTTTCAAATTTCTGCAGAGACAAGTCTGTAATATATTATGATTTATGACAACATATGATCAAAATAGACCTAAGGTTGTTATCAAAAAGCAACATTGAAAATATTTCAATTTTATATCTGCACATGTATAATTATGAAAAAGTGGGTGGGGTAAGTTTCAATGTTTTGTTTTTAATAATTTATACATTTTGGGGGATTTAATTTTCTTTCCTAAGACAGCAATATCCTTTATTTCAATAATTCTTATGAGTTGTGAGTTTTAAATGTATTTTGCTTTTGTAAATATATCATCTCTTTATATGAAGTTACCATTTTCGCTAAAATTTTATTTCAACAGGGCCTAAATTTGTCGGCCGATAATACCAATTTCCCCTCTTCTGATGTTTTGGGACTTTTTTCTGGAATGCCCCAAGGGTCATACTTTATGCTGGTAACAATTTTATTTCTGTAATATAATGCTTGAGGCTGGGTGCAGCAACCGGCTATTGGGCTGCTTGAAGACGCGATCGGTTTTGAAATCCGCATATTCCCACTGTGGTCGACATTTTCTGCAATTTTAGAGGGCCCCTTTTAGCATGACATGTCAAATATGTCTCAAATGAATACTTTGACAAGTCTAGAATACATTACATTATCACTCACTGCCCAAATCATTTAAAGGCAATATCGAAATTTGAAAATAGTTTTATATTCATGTATATAAAAAGTGGGTGGGGTAAATAGCTATGATTTATAGATAACAAATACTCATGTTTGGGATTTTTGTCTGAAATCCTTTTAATTAAGATAGCAAAATCATTTTTATCATAATTGTTTGTGATTTACAGGGGATACGATGTATTTTGCTCATTAAAATATGTGATCTCTGTATATTACTGTGATAGTTTTGCTAAAACCTTTTTTCAACAGGGCCTTAGTTCATCGGTCGATTTTACCAATTTCCGATCATCGGATTTTTGGGGACTTTTTTTCTGGGATGGCCCAAGGTTCATACTTGATGCTAGAAACAATATCATTTCTGTTGGAATTTGTTTGAGGTTGGGCAAAAAATCGGCTAATTTGACTGGACTACCTTAGTAAACTGAGAGCTTGGATTGAAAACGGGACAAAGCCAGAAAAAGATGTGCTAGGTTGTGAAGGTTATTTCCTGAAAGCCCTGGTATCACAATGGGAACGTCTGCGGACGCTTGACGTTGTAGCCATGCGACGTAAAGAAGTGAAAGAGACAAGCCAAGTCATTTTGCAGGGTATTTTACCGATTGGCAAAAGAAGAGAGGTCCTTAGATATTCGCACGACATCAAAGCTTCGGGCCACCATGGAGTAAAGAAAACTATCAGCCGCGTAGCCCAAAAGTTTTACTGGCCGGGTATGAAGAAAGACATACGATCCTATGTTGCAGTTGTGAAGCATGCGCGAAACGCAAGGATCCTACGAAATCGAAAAGGGCGCCTATGGAGATAGTCCGAAGCGGATACCCCATGGAAAGAATTGCCATCGATATACTCGGCGAGCTCCCAGAAACTGACAGGGGAAACCGATACATTGTGGTAATCGTTGACTATTTCACCAAATGGACCAAGTGTCATGCCATGCCTAATATGGAGGCAAAAACCGTGGCTTCGATACTCATCGATCAAGTAATTACCCGGTTTGGAGTGCCTAGGATAATCCATTCGGAACAGTTGCGTCAGTTTGAGAGCCAGCTGTTCTCGGAAATGTGCAGCTTGCTTCAAATCGAGAAGACTCGAACTACCCCTTATCACGCAATGTCAGATGGTACGGTAGAGCGCTTCAATAAGACTCTAGTCACTATGCTCAGTGCCTATGTAAATCAGAACCATACTGATTGGGACGAGCATCTCCAAATGGTCATGCTGGCGTATCGATCAGCAGAGCACGAAACCACTGGTTTCACCCCAAACCAGTGTATGCTAGGTCGTGACGCAAATTGTCCCTTAGACCTAATGTACGAAATGCCTTCATCCATAAAGCAGTTGCCTTTGAACCAATGGGTTTGGGAACTGCAGGAGAAAATGGAGGCTGCTCACCGCGTTGTTCGACAGAACACCGGTGAAGCAATGAAGCGACAGAAACGTTATCATGATGGTAGGCTGTCTTTCGAGAAATTTGAGGTTGATGATCATGTTTATGTTTACTTTCCTGTCAAGAAGGTAGGATGTTCTTCAAAGTTCACATCCTACTGGAGAGGGCCTTATAAAGTTATAGAAAAGCTTTCTGATGTTTTATACAAAATAGATTGTGGCAAGTCTAACCGAACACAGGTCATACACTGTGATCAGCTTAGACTATGTAAGAAGCAGATTTTGTTAGGAGAGCAAACTGAAAAGCCAAACGAAATTTTGTCTGATAATTTCCCGGTCGAACATGAATACGAGGTAGATTTTAGGCCGAAAAAGCAAGTTAAGAAACCAAATTGGATGACCGATTATGTTTTGTCTACTTCCAGATCTATGGCCATAACGAAGATGACTGAAAGGAAGGACAAGACGGCATTACTGATCTGCGCCAAGTGCCAAACCGTTCTACCCAACGCAACCCAGTACCGCTACCACATAGAAACTTGCATCATGGACAAAGTGGGTTGTGATAAATGCGATAAAACTTTCAGTAAAAAGAAGTCTTTCCTGCAGCATAAACGCAGGAAGCATGGTGACTCAACTCCCAAAGCCACGGCTGCGCTGATCGATGCCTCTAGTGACTGGGAAGATCAGTCAGATATTGAAGTATCAGACGCCACTGAAGCTGAAAGTGTCAAAGATGCAGACGAAGTACTTCAAGGGAGAATGCTCTCTAAGCCCACCAGACCACTGCCTGTGTTGGCGCCAAGATAGGTTACAGCAACCAAGACATCGGGTTCAGAGTACTGTCCACCTGTTAAGAGAGCATGTGTTACACCAGACTCGAGCCCAAGAAAAAGGAAAGCTGACACAGCTGGTTCACTGGAGGATAGACCCTCGACAGGCGCCAAGAAAGTGCGCCACGAGCCTGATAACCGTGCACCCAATGAAATTCGTGTTAAGTGTTCTAATCTGCAGAATGGGGATCTGTTTCGTAGGACATTAGTAGTGGAGGAAGAGATGAATGGGATAATTTTCAGTCAGGACACAAGTAGTCGCGTACGACAGGAGTCGACCGTCAACCTCGGAGAGTATCTAAATGACACTCCAATTTACCCTAAGGACATTACGCTACGGTTGGGTATCGATGGAGGAGTTGAACTCTGCTTCCGACAGTGACTATGTTAATCTTATGACAGTGTTGCTTCACGATCCTCAGGATGTTGTTTTTGTTGTTGTTTTTGTCGGTTAGATAAACCAGCCATGCCATGTATATATTATGTAAATATGTCATTTTGTAAAGTTCATTACATCAGTTGATTCTCTAGAAAAATGCGTTGTTAAGTCATTCGCGCGGGTCGCGTGAGGATCGGAGGCGTGGGTAGTGTAGCGAACTTTGTTGGGTGCAAATCATTTCAATTCAGTTATTCCTCTTTGTTTATACGCCGCCATTTGTTCGAGAACAAGCATCATCTTAACGCCGATTTTCTGGTTAGTTTTTATTGTTTTCCCACCCAAGTAAGCCTTTTAGTCATATCTATTGCACATGACGTCTATGCTGCTTAGTCCTCGCTGCACGCCCATGCTTCTGTACGTATTTATTGTATATATTTCGAAACCTTAGTTAATTATTAATCTGCATCATCTCCAGACGCTCATTAAAGTAAGAGGAAGGCGTTCGTTAGCTTCCGTGACCTTTCGGTAAGGTCCGTATTTCCTCTAGGTGGCGCTGTCGTAGCTCGACTATAAAAAGGACTGCACAATGGTTAGAAGTTCAGTTCGTGTGAGAAAAGCAAGCTGATCACATCGCAGTAACAACAACAACCACTTGCATTTGGGTAATTATAAACTCGAGTAGTGTCCCTTTCTCTGTTATATCCTAACAGATATCAAGGAACATTAAAGAGTTGTGCAGCCCGGTCCGAGTTAGTCTAGGGTTGTAGTGCTTTGGTTTTTTTGAGGCCAGCGTCATTGAAGCCGGCGTCGTTGAAGCCGGCACCGGTGATGCTGGCATCAGTGAAGCCTTGGAGAGTAGTAATATAGGAGTCTTTTTGAAGCCTGCCAAGAGGAAACACGAAAGCGAGCTAGTCTTGGAGAAGGCCTGTATATACTTTGGTTCCCTATCCTTGTTTATGCCTTTTGAAATCCCCGGAACGTTACATTACATTAAAGTATCCCTGGCTTATGAACTTGGAAAAATTAAAGCATTGTTTTCTCAAAATATCTTATTTGAGTCGAAATGTCCAGAAAAGTTTCAATCGTCAAAATTAATATGTCCAATCTGCTTTATATAACTGCCACTGTTGGTGCATTTGTTAGATCAGTTTTCTTGGAAAATGAATAACATTACTGAAACACTAGACTGATTTCAGTCTGTTAAGAATAACATAATTTATATTGAGAAATATGAAAATAAGGTACATAGAAAATTGTTGCTCTGTGTCGTTCTTAACAGACTGAGAAAATCCCTTTGTATGGTAATCCGACCCAGAGATAATATCCGACACCAAGCAGTAGGCCCTACTCCACAGCTTGATAACATAATTAGCTGCTAAGATTTATAACTGCAGTCTCAAAGAAGACTTGATTTTCACCCACATATTCATTGAAAACATTGAAGACATTGAAAATATAGAGCCAAAATAAGAAAATTCTGATTATCATCATTTTCTCCTTTTTCCTCAATACCTTTTCCGTTTATTATAATCCACAAATTCAATCTTTATCAGCAACCCTTCTTTCTTTTTTTTTCTTTTTTTTTTTTTTTTGGACATGACAACCCTTAAATGTTACCTTGTAACTTCAGCTTGTTTTAAGATGCAGTTACGAGGTTTTTGTTGTAAAGCAGCAGCAGCAGCAGCAAGTTAAGCCTCTCTTCCAACCCGTCGTGCGTCTTTTTAATCGTACGTTTTAAAACTCTGCAAAATCGCACGATTTATAAAGACGCACGACGGGCTGTAAGAGGGCCTCAAAATATTGTCCGGTCAATTCTTTGGTGCGTGCAGTCTGCGTCATGGTTGCGTCCACCAAAATCGTACGTTGCATCAGCGTGCATCGCACGACTAAACGTACGTTTTAGACACAGACCGCACGCAGACTGCGCACAGGAGCACGTACGACCGGTTGTAAGAGAGGCTTTAGTGTTGTTGAGGACCGACCCTTTCCCAAAACGGCATCATCAAAGGGCTGCCCAGTCCAAAAACGAAAGAAGGTTTGTTGATAAAACTTGATTTTGTGTACAATAATACACGGAAAAATATTAAAGCAAAAGGAGAAAATGATGATGCGCAGAATTTTCTTAGAGTGGCTCAATGTCTTTTCGATTAGGTAGGTGAAAATCAATTCTTCTTTGATAAAGGATTAAACGACTGCAGTCATAAATCTGATCAGCTAATTATGTTATCAAGTTGTGAAGTACTGCTAGGTGTCGGATTATCTTACAAAGTGATATCTGGAATGTGAACCACCTGTGGTGACCAAATTTTAGACGCCTCTTTCTATGGATTTTCTCAGTCTGTTAAGAACGACACAGAGAAACAATTTTATATGTACCTTATTTTCATATTTCTCAATACAAATGATGTTATTCTTAACAGACTGAAATCAGTCTACTGAAACACCAAAGACATCAGCGGAACACCAAAGACATTAACATAACCCTAAAGAAAATAATTTATTTTCTCTGTTTTAACATGTTTATTTTGCATTGATTTTGCAGGGACTGGAAGCTAATATTAGTCCCATTCTATTCTGCTTCCCGGAACGTACATCAGAACTCATGACAAATTAAAATGCCGACGAAAAGTTTATGCTAACCCTCTAGTAGATAGAAAAGTCTAACCTCCTTTAAGACCTGAATCTAGTAACACAGCATGAGTCGAAAGATATTTAAATGAAAAGACATATAGCAATTGTGTAATAATTTAGGATTTTAATGTGTCCATATAAAACATTTAAGGCATTATTGTTCTACCAGTTACCGCCAGTCAGCCCGTCCTTCAGTTCAAGACTTGAAATTTGCATTTCTTTAAAAGTATGAGACATACAAAGCTCAAATTTGGTATGTAACTTTTCTGCAATAATATCTATCTACTCCATACATTTAGACATTGCCAAAAGTCATTTTCAACCCGTAACATGCAACTCAATTTAAAACATCTAGCGAAACTTTATTTTGGCATTTTTCTAAAAGTATTACAGAAACAAAGCCCAAATTTTGTATGATAGCTTTTTGTAATAATATCTATCTAATCCATACAATATGACATACGTCAGTGCCATTTTTTTGTGTGTTTGGCGTTCCAGTGCTCAGACTGGAACACCAAGGACTTGAACACCAAGGACAATTTCAAACTGTTTTGCAAAAATATATGTGTAAATAGGGTATTTGTTAAATCTAGTATTGAAAACATTTACTGTACTCAAAGTCAGATATATCAGTCAAAAACCTAATAAAAAGGTGCCTTGCAAAGTATAATAAAGTGCGTCATCCCAAAGACAAAGAAAAAAGGTACTGCGCGATTTAATCGCCTTCTTTTTCAATTCATTTTCAAGACACAAAATAAATTCTTCCTCTTTTAACTGTAATGTAAGAACCAAGGGTAGCTTTTCAAAAGGATGTAGATGATTTTTGTCTACATCCAATCAAAATTGCATTTATCTGATCTTTTAGACATTGGAACACCAAAGACAACAATCTGTGGGACAAGGATAAATGATGATATTTATACCATTTACATAATATAATTTGGGGATTTGGTATTCTTAAAGTGTAATCTGACATATTGTCAAGCAAAATAATACAAAAGAGTGTTTCAATTACAGTTAAAAGTAGTTATCCTTGCTGGTCAAAACCAATAAGGGTGGCCGTGGGACAAAGCAAATTTACACATTTCAGGCCATATAACATGTAAAAGTTCTCATTAGACCATTTAACATGCTATATTTTGTGCTTAATCAGCACAATTGCATTGGTATCTACTCATTTTACACATAAATGTTTGTTTTATTACTTAAATGTACAATTTATCACACATGGACAAGAAAACCTGCGAATTTTGAAAACGACTCAGACAGTATCCAGCCTGTGCAGACTGCGCAGACAGAGAAGATTCGAAACTCATAACTCGTAAGTAGTTTCATGGGCCTTGAATAATTTCTCTATCTCACTATGTGTACATTTTCTAAGTGCGACATCTAGTTTACATGTACGTCTGCTTAGTATGAGTCGTTTCTCGAAATTTTGTTTTATGAACTTCCCGTAAATTCACTTTTAGCGTGACGTGTCACTTTTATAAGATACCTTTGTATCACATGATCACCCGACTATAAACGAATATTTACGGCTTTTGCAGGTTCCCGAAATATGTAATATATAAATCTATATATAGACAAAATTGTAAACACCCAGCAAACTTTTGAGCGCCGTGGAAATTTAGAATGTCAATATACAAGCGCTTATTGTGGGTAAATAGCGCATGGTTACTCGCTTGAAATACGGTCTTTCTGATCTTTTTGCTCATACTTTAATACTGTAAACCCTTTTTTTGGGCAAATTGGCAGGTTTTTTGACAGCTATTATTCCTTTAATTAATTATCCTTCATTTTGTTGTTTCCGTGATATCAGCTACGTTGTTTTGCTTATTGTCGGTTACATGTTAGTTACGTTGTTTTGTATATTGTTGTTTCCATGTTATCAGTTACGTTGTTTTGTATATTGTTGTTTCCGTGTTATCAGTTACGTTGTTTTGTATATTGTTGTTTTCATGTTATCAGTTTGCTACATGTTGTGTACAAGGTATTTCTTAAAAAATAATATTATGAAATACAACATTGGTAATATACGTTCAAAGTTAAACGAGAATCGATACAAATATTTTGGTTTATTTGAGGGTGGACAGGTATGAATATGTAAAAGTTGTTACTATAAATAGTCACATATACCTCCTGTCTCCCCTATTATCCGTTATAGGTCAATTCCCTCATTATAGTAAAATATTTTGAATGGTTTATACAACGCTTATTGTCCAGCAAGATTAACCCGGGACATCTGCACAAATGTAATGACACCACTTCGGCAATGTCTTGTTAAGTCGCTCAACTAACGGACTTTGCACACGAAAATTAAGTTGTCCCGGGTTAATTTGGGTGGACAATATCTGATATTTATAAACAAACCTTCACCCTATAGCATTCCCACTATAATGTGATGTTTACAAACAAAGCTATAAATAGAATGAACTCGGCCTACAGGTAAGAAAGACTTGTTATATACGATTAAAATGTTATTTTTTACGCTGAATTATAGACATACTCGATAGCGCAGTGGATAGAACACCGGCGCTTCGTCCATTTTCCTTTAGCAAACGTGGGTTCGAGTCTCATAGAACGATGGGTAATTACATATTTTGTTTTACAAATATATTTTGTTTTATCATTTTAGAAAAAAAGGTGAGAAGAAAGCAGACTCTTAATTATTTTTATACAGATTTATAAGAAAATTTCGGAAAATCGCCAATTTCAGTCTAGAAAACTTTCAAATTTGAGCAGTCTAAATGTTTGCCGTTTGGCGACAGTAATAGTTCCACACCTTTGATTTATGTTTTGTAATGTATTGCATCTTTATATATTGTGAATAAAGAACATTTAACCAATTTCCACACAATGGCGCTTTTTGACAGCCCACAAAATAAAAGATCATGACATTTTTCATTTATTTATTCGAAAAAATGAAACTGCTTGTTATAAGCATGTTCTCATTTCACAAACTGTTTTCTACATAGAAAAGCATAACATATGCCAAGCTCATTTAAGATCTACTTGCAATTGCAGCATATTTAAATTTTATTCAGCCTATTTTTACGTTTGACAATGGTTTATATTGAAAAAAAATATACATCTATTTACAAAATAATGTGAAAGGAACAAAAAAAAAAAAAAAAAAAAACAAAAGGAACACGCAAATAAGGTGGAAAAACACACGGCTATGTGTGAAATCGAACCCACACAGTTAAATAAGAACTCCATTCCTATGGTCGGGCGCCAATTGTTTAACCATTAGACCACAGACACAGGTATGTGGGTAGAGTCATACTTACAATATAATCATTGTTTTCATTGCGATAATTGCGATAACTTTGTTTTGATCTGTCTTACCTTTCATTATCAAATGGGTATGGTCTATATTTTTGGCGGGAACCTGATTATCGTGGGAGCACTATATAAAAATATGTTATAGAGACGCACGTGCAAATTGTCTCGTCAATATTTAATAACAATCCTAATTATCGTAGATATGATTCCGTTTCGACAAGTATCACGGTGGGTAACCAACGTGACTTTTAGGAAGCGTTCACACTAAAAAAATCGTCCGATTCAAGATATGTTTTGTTTAATTTCTCAGCTTATAGGCTACGAATTTTGACGAGATGCAGCGCACGGAACGCGCCTTTGAGAGGACTATTCTTGGCTCTAACTCACTCTGCTCCAAATCCAGTGGTTTCTTCAAACATTCGAACCAAATTATTTGTAAGTGCAAAACGAAAGTGGGAAGCGTTCAAATGCACCGAAGAAAACTTTCGCTTGAATGTTTGAGGAAACCAAAGGATTCGGAGCAGAGTGAGTTACAAACGGGAATAGCCCTCTAAAATGCGCGTTCCGTGCACTTTATCTCGTCAAAATTAATAGAGTTTAAGCTGATAAATTAAACAAAACATACCTTGAAGCGGACGATTTTTTCGGTGTTAACGCTTCCCAAAAGTCACGTGGGTTACCCACCGTGAGTATAACCTTCAATTAGAAAATGTGCATGATCTCTATTGTTTGGCACCAATCAGAATATCGTTGGACCACTATGCGTTATTGCTCTTTTTTAAATCGTTTATCGACCATTTAAAACATTAATTAATTTGCATTGTTGTTTCCATGTTATCAGTTACGTTGTTTTGCATATTGCTTTTTTCTGGTCGGTTGGATCAATTTTTGCAAAAAAAAAAAAATACACGAAGGTTTCAGGTTATATCAGAGGGAAGAGCTCGATAAGGCGGGGGTAAATGCAAGAAACCGTTTTAAAATTGACTCCGAAATAAGAATGTTATTGCTATGGCTTGAATATATGCAGTGAAAGTATTTATATTATTATTCACCCCATCCCCTCGATATCCAGAGGCCTAATACGTCTAGCATGTTCCCTCATTTCCTCGAAATGGAAAACGTACCAATAATCAGCATCTGCCTTGACACCATGTACTGCATTTTCTCCAGTGCCCAACTCAGATTGTAAATATACGCCATCTCGCAAGAGCGAATACTCTAAATCAATCAATAGCAATGAATTTGTGCTAAAAAGACTTGATTTACCGTTGTCGTTTGATAAACCGTCGGTGTTGTTATAAAATCTCGTAATAACGGCTTGATTCAAGCCGTAGTTACGTGATTTTTGTAACAAATCCCACGAAATAATATTGTTTGTCCTAAATTACGTCACTGTTTTCTTGATAAAAGTCGTTCCATATTAACTTTACGACTTCCCGAAGCCAGCGTTTTGGGCAGCCCTTCTTCCATGCGATTTGTCCCTTTTGGCCACGTGATTCCTAATCAGTAAGGTAACAAAAAGGAACGGAAATTATTAGATCAAGAAGTTAACATTAGAGTAAAAAATTGACCCATATCAGTGTGTGAAATCTTCGCTGACTAACCGGGGTTGATACTTTAACAGACTTCATTGATGTTCCCTTTTAGCGTTACAGGTAACCTTTTCACCTTGTCACGAAAATTTGATATGCCTCCATAATATGATCCGTATCATACATCATAATTGGTCATTACTATTTAACCTTTTGTGTCCGATTGATATGGATTTTTGTAAAGCGGTGCTATTAACTAAGTTTGAAAATCTTAGGGACTATTTACGTACAATTGTATTAAGAAATGGATTCGTTTGCTTCTTCCAGGTATAGTTGGTGCGTTTCTTTACTAGATTAATCTTCTAAAAGATTGTATAATAGGGACATGTTTTTTTTTCAAGTAAACAGTGGCGTAATTTCGGACAAACAATAGCAGTTCGGTCATGTAAATCCAAAACAAATGAAGCTGTAGTTACGAGAGTTTATATCATTACTGACGGTTTATAAAACATAACGACAAATCCAGCGTATTTTATCCACAAAATTCATCGCCATTTTCCTATGCTATAAATCTAAGGTATAAACATCTTCGCAAGCCAAGGGTGACATCTACGACTTAACGTCGTTTCTGTATTCACCCTTGGTGAATACAAACGTAGGTGGGTTCAACCTTGGCTAGCGAAGATGAGGTATAAAAGGCAGGGTCTAAAAAGGGGCCTTTTATGGAATTTAAGGCATTCAATCCATCATTATATACCAAACACTTCGTACAAATTTGGGCGACATTCGTGTCAACGGAAACCGAAGACAGTACACACTCACCAATTTCTGGGAGTCATCCGTGGTAACGGAAATAGAAGAGGGATTCCTTCTTATCGGAGATTTCATAACGCAAACTGATGGACTGACTAAAATATAGACACACTTTACTTTAACCCAGCAACAATAACCTAGGACATCTGCATATGTAATGAACCTACTTCGGAAATATATTGTTAAGACGCTCAACTAACGAACAATGTGCTTGAAATTTAAGATGTCCCGGGTTAATTTTGGTAAAGTATACATACAGGATATTATAGCACATGTTTACAACTTTTAAATATGTTAAAGTGACATTTCAGAATTTTTTGTAATAAATTCTACTTTTATTTTTGTCTGAAAGAGCATATTTCCTTATGAAAATTCTGAAAATTTCAAGCCAAAATGTTGCGCCGTTTACGAGAAATTTATATTTTTGTGTTAAAATTGAACAAATTGTTGTGGACAACAGTTCGGATTTATATGCAATTTATCGATTATGTCTCAACTTCAAATGCGTGTTTCTCGCTTATTGACAACAACTTCAAAAAACTAATAGTATTTATACTCATTAGAATAACCAATCTTGGCATCAAGATATACTTTAAAAGAGTGAAATTGGAATGAAATGTCCCTTTAACAACAGCAACTTTAAGCGTTTGTTATATTTCAATACAATTTTGCATAGGCTTGTTCGAATCTTGCAAGTTTACTACATATGTAAGAATCAGATTATCATGTGCAAAATGACAGTACAGTTATCCAAGGCTAATCTGATGTTTATAAACAAACCTTTAACCTATAAAAACATGTTATTGTAGAGACATACGTGCAAATTATCTCGTCAAGATTAGCATACATCAAAATACTGATTATTATCGATACGGTTTCGTTTTGACCTGTATAACCTATGATTAGTAAATTGATATATTTTTAGTGTTTGGCGGGAATCGGAAAATCGTGGGACCACTATACTTTGGACTTAGATATTGAGTTGTTTACATAAACAATTTTTCTAAACATGTGCCATAATATCGTGAACGGACTGTAACAGACACGAAAGGGTAAACAAATGCCGCTTAACCCTTTCCCAAACAAGACCTGGTTTTGACGTCCTTTATAGAAAAGGCTTGGGAAAACATTGAAACAAAAGAAGAAACTGCTGATAAACAGCAGTTTCTCCTTTTGTCTCAATATTTTCTATGTCATATTTACACAAATCATATCTTTACTAACAACCATTTTGTCATTTATGGGAGTTTTTGAAGTGGATCACTCTAAAATTTTGTCGTTCTGGGAAAGGTTTAAAGGCAACCAATAATACGTACCCATCAACTCAAATAGATTCCTTTCGGGCAAAACGAATTAATTTTCTCGAAAGTCTCTGGATTTGACAATGGACTCATTGAGTGAAAAGAAGCAAATATTGATATAGCGTACAATGTATTTCCTTCTGATCCTTCGTCGTTCTGAAGGCATAAACAATCAGAAAAAAATGAAAATAGCAAGGAAATTTGTGCTAAACATAGACTGGGTTAATCATTATGTATTGAGAAATCGTCGGCATTGTAGTTTTAACATCTCGTAACTACAGCTGCAATGAAACTTTACGACGTTTTATATACTTAGAGGCAAAAGAAAGTGTACACTTTTCATTTGCCAATGTTTTTCTTATTTTCCATCACATTGACTCAAGCTTTTGTACTTTTTATTTCTACCCATACACCAATACATGTAATACAGTGTTGATAAATGTTACCTGAAATTACTTGAATACCCATACTCTTTTTACATGCCGATTTTGCAAATTTGTAAATTTTGCAAGTGCGAATTGGTGGACTATCAACTATTGTTGTAAATCGGCATATGATTTCTTTATTCTTTATCACAACAAATCACAACGTTAACCCTTTCCGAAACGGCAAAATATTAGGGTGATCCACTTCAAAAACTGACACAACTGACAAAATGGAAGTTATCAAAGATAGAATTTGTGTAAAATATGGCATAGAAAATATTGAGACAAAAGGAGAAACTGCTGGTTATCAGCAGTTTCTTCTTTTGTTTCAATGTTTTCCCACGCCTTTTCTATTAGGGACGTCAAAACCAGGTCTTGTTTGGTAAAGGGTTAAATTTTCTCTAACATTATAACAAAATTCTCGGTGGCTGGTAAAGACAGATCAATACGTCATTTTTTGGCATTTGGCCCGTTGTTCTATGACGCATGACAATATGAAAGAAATGTGACACTTTATACAATTTTTCAGTTCCATAAGAGCATTTTGTACACATTTTACCGATGGCCGTGTATAAATTTAGAAGGAGTTATGTCAGATTACTTGATTGCATCAAGTCCCCTTTTGCCATGACGCATCTTATTATAGACAAGAACTAACAATGTCCGCATTGTCGTAGGAGACTAGGCACTTTCTGTGAAAAGGTTATCAAAATCCGTTCATAAATGTAGAGGTTGTGTCGATGTGAATGATTGCATCAATTAATTGATTAAATCCCCTCTCTCGATGACGCTGTATGATATGAAAAACCTTAGCAACGGAAGGAGGGACGGATAAACGGGTAGGCGAAGAAGGTTACATCAATTAAACGAGCACATTCGGTGGCGTTTAGAAATCGTAATAATCTTTTAATCGTTTTCTCGGAAAACGTGAAAGAACTATGGTGTATACTTATTTTTGCCTCTCAGTATATTTATACCGACGAAATAAGTTAGTCAGTGAATGGTTTGTTTTTTAAGATGGGCTATTTATTGTAGGCATAGACCCTTTTCCAAACAAGACCTTGGTGTCTCTAGCAGAAAAGTCTTGAGAAAACATTGAAGTAAAAGAACACAATTCTGATTAGCATCGTTTTCATCATTTACCTCAATTGTTTCCAAGCCAAACGTTCACAAATTTCGCTTTGTCCATACCTTTTTAGCTGTTTACAGTAATTTTCAACTTTGACGGGTCTCCAATTATGTTGCTTCGTAAAGGGTTAAAACAAAAGGTCTGAGTTTAATAAAGCGGGACGAAATAAGACGATGATTTCAATGAACAACCATTTTATCCCCTTCGTATTGTACATTTTGATTGGATTAGATAAAACAAAATGTCTATTGTTCATTTATTTTGATTAACTCCTGACCAAACGACATCGATTTACACTGGTACAAAATAAAGAGATATTGCAGACGACATTTGCAAGTGAGTTTAGATTTACAAACCAAAACATCGTGGAAAATGAAGAAATTGCTTGTAACCAGCAGTTCCTATATTGTTTCCAAAATTATTGATCAATTTGACTTTTTTTATTGTACGAAGGATGGTCAAAAAGTAATGTCGCAGTGCCTATAGTTGGGTTAATCGATGTATTCCTGTAGAAATAAATAGAGGATACTCGTTTGTTTCAGTGTAAGATCGGTTTATATTTCATTGAATGAACAATAACAGCTTTTTTTTCACGAGTGGCGAAGCCACGAGTGAAAATGTAGCTTTCGTTGTTAACGAAATGAAATATAAATAGATTTTACTCTAAAAACAAACGATTATTCTATTTTTAATGCAAAAATTAGACAAAATGCAAAAAAATATGACAGATTTTCCTAAAGCGCGTCATTTTGCACGTTACTGCTATGCTACGCTTATGATGACGTCACTTTTTTGGCCCGGCTTACATAACGTCAGATAGGGTGAAATGAACGAAAGCGGGCACAAGTTTTTGATAATTTCACTGGACAGGCGGTGAGTTTATCAAAATGATAATCTACTATTATTTCCCGATAATCCATCGAAAAACATTAAAGAAAACCTATCATTCAAGCTTATGATATATGAAACATTCCTTTTTTGGAATAAATTGAGTATTGTTTATACATCCGAGACAATAAAGTGATAAATAGATTCATATCGTGAATGTGTGCCGCACGTCATAGACTATTCATCTGAAGATGGTTATTACTTTATTTCCTATGATTATATCGTAACAAAACACGCGTAGTCTAGGAGCCAGCTTTTACAAAGGGGGTTAAATTAAAAGTTCTTGCAACCGGTGCCCTATAAAAATTGGAGTGGTATTTTTCAATACATTAGGGTCCCACGCTTTGGTTAAGGGTGGATGACATGCTTAAAAGTGGTAGGATTTTTTTAAAATCAAGGTCAAAGGTCATTCGGTGCACTTTTCATACATACCTCCTAAAATAGCCCATAACTTACTCATTTATTAAGCTAAAACAATTATTTTGGTATCAAAATAAAGCTGATAAATTGCACTTTGACTTACATGAATGATAAACAACTTTTTGATTTTGTATTTTTGTGAATATTGATAAATATAGCAAAAATTGGCTAAAAATCACCAAAATAAATTTTGTCTACAAGTGAAAAAAAAGTTTTTAAAATAAAAAAAGGTATGTTTGTGTGGTTGAAGTCATAATTAAAAATTGCCCCAAAACCTGTTCTTGAGTTATATGTATTTCTTCACAGAATTAGTCTTCAGCTTAGGCTTGTAGTCATAGCTAAAAGTGGGTGGGGTAAATTTTCCAAAAAATTACAAAATATGCAAACATTGATGTAAAAAAAAATCTTACACATACATGTCGTCGGTGGGGAGTCAAAACCTCGTAACTCCAGCTTATTCAAGCTGTAGTTACGAGGTTTTGACTCCGCATCAACGATGTGATGTTTAGTAGAAATTATGCTTTTGAAATCATATTTGCAGTGACTTGTAAAGCTTTTAGTGCATATTCCTGGAAATTAATTAGAATTTTAAGAGCCAAAATAACAATTCAATAAAACAGCATGTGAGATGGATACAGATTACATCAACACCATAATGTCAAAGCAATGACTCTTAAAACAAATAATTATCAAGTATCTATGTACTAGAAATCGGCAGCTGAAAATATTCCCCAGACCCGTGCCAGAACTAGAACAACATGGGACGGTCAGAGTTTGCATTGTTGGGTAGTGCATTGCTTTTATAGAGCCAAAGGGAAATGAATTTAGCGCTGGAACCAAATAGCTCTTGCACAAAATTTTGGGGTTCTATCATGTAATTTTACATATGATGAATAACACATCACTTGAAAGACAGTTTACAGTTTAAGCGAATAAAACAATATCTCTGGTATTAAATACTTACTAGGGATACAGATACATCTTTTTTTTCAAAATCATCTTTGTGTTTTGTCAAAAATGGTCAACTAAATTCAAGTTGGTCCCCATAATTGCGTACATGTCGAAAATTTGATATAGATAAAAATAAGACCACAAATTAGTCATTTTGATGCCCCTATCGATAGATCAATGGCATAATGTCTTACCGTTGTCGGTCTGTCTGTCCGTCCGTCCAGCTCGCCATCTGTCCGTCCGTCCGTCATTTTGAAACTTAACATGAAAACTTAACATTGGCCTTTTCTCCAAAAATATTCCACATGCAAAGCTCAAATTTAGTATGTAACCTTCTTTCAATGATATTTATCTGTTCCATGCAATATGAACTTCCTCAGGGTTATCCATTAACCCTTATCATCCATTAACATGAAATCTTAAAATTAAAACTAATTAACGTGAAAACTTAACATTGGCCTTTTCTCCAAAAGTATTTCACATACAAAGCTCAAATTTGGTACATGTATGTAACCTTCTTTTAATAATATCTATCTGTTCCATGCAATATGACCTTCCTCAAGCTCACCCATTAACCCTTATCAACCATTTACTTAAAAGCTTAACATGAAAACTTATCATTGGCCTTTTCAGAGGCATTCCTGCTTCACAAACACATCTGGGCTGAATAATATATGAATTCTTGAGAGATAGCCAGTGATGTGCATTTTAGAAAGTACCGGTAAGACCAATATAAAGAGTTTAATTTGTCAAATGATGACCGAAATGTCTTCTGCATGATAGTTGCGTAAAGCAGAAGTCGTGCATAAACTCATTGTTTTGTTCATTTTATGTATCTTGATTACTTTACTAAATATAATGTTCTTATATTCAACACTATCCTCATCATCACCATCATCATCAACAGCAACAACAACAAAACAACAAGACACATGAAGCAATAACCAGACTTTTAATATCCATAGCTACCATATAAACACTTCAATACACTTAACTCAGGCCATGTATACTAATCATTATCACTGTCTAATGCACCAAGATACGTCTATTTATACACAGTTCTGACTCACAAACACATGCATCAGTGCATAAAAGATCTTCTCTTTGACACTTACACCTTCGCGTGTGGCAGTCCGTTTAACACGAGCATTTTGTGATGTCAATCAACGCTAGAGGTGCAGGATCTTTACGCATTCTTATAGGAACTAAATTGTTGTTGTCATTAACATTGGCATTTTCTCCAAAAGTATTCAACATAAAAAGCTCATTTGGTTTGTATGAGGGCTGTTAATAAAGTATCCGGATTTATTTCATAACTTTTTCATGTACTAACTGTTATGGTATTTTCAAAACTTAAAATTTAGGAAATTATGCTTTTGATCCAGCAACAAAATCTAAGTTTTTTGCATTAAGGTGCATTCTACAGTTGTTATGGCAACGTAGGGTCATATTGAGCGGCGCAACTTAGGTCTGAGATGGATACGTCAGGAAAGTCTGTCTTACACATCTAATATTTACATCTTTTCTATATATTTGTCACTTCACGATATCCACATTTCCCACATATGAATTTATTCCTCAGAGAAGCGTCTGAACTGTAGTTGGGAAATTCTAAAGATAGTTTCTGGGAAACAATTGGCAAGTCGTTGACGATTTCACCGACGTCCAGATCTATTGAGGTCGGAAGCATCATGGGTAAAATCATTTATAAATGCATTATACCACTCATAAATGCTTGTTTTTTCTCATAGAAGTATTGCTGTACGTGTTCATAATCATAAAGATCGTCTCTGATTTTAATTTTCCAATTTACGCTCAAATCATTATTGAATACCATTGCCCTAGCACCATATTTGCTATATAAGCTAAGCGATGTATTCACCTACGGTTGTGTACGGAAATTGACTCCAAATGTCAGCTGACGATGTTACGTTTGCCGAGAAAAATGTCTGCTCCAAGGTAACAAGCATTTCTAACAACTGTTGAAGTGATAATACAAAATATGATCGCTTTAAAAGCGATTGATAAGTCATATGTTTGCAAATCATCCAAAGTTTTCCCGCTCAGCTTGACCCTATGTTTCCATAGCAACTGTCGAATGCGCCCTTATCCAAACAGCAGCGTTTTTGTTGCAGGATCAAATGTATAATTCTTCAAAGCATATGTGTTTAAAATTTCATCTCGGTTTGTTTTGAAAGTCAAAAAGTCATGCTACTGCAAACGACAAAATGGGTGATTTAAAAGATTTAATTTGTGTACAATATAGCCTAGAAAACATTGAGGCAAAAGAAAATGCTGATAATCAGAATTTTCTCCTTTTGCATTAATTTTGCCCAAGCCTTTCTCCAAGGGACGTCAAAACGAGGTCTTGTATGGGAAAGGTTAATGATTTCTTTGATATAGATTACATAGATACTTACAAATGATAGATGCACAATTGATTACAACAAAAGTTATTACCGGGAATAGTTTTAGCCATGTAATAAGTAAAACATTGTCCAGATTTTTGTCAGGTATATTTTTGTGGGGTAAGAGCTATAACAACCGTAGGTCCGAAGATTTCCACTATTTTTATACCAAAAGTTTCTCTGTGTCTACTCAAATATGTATTAGTCGTGAATCAATAAACAAAGTTATGTTATCATGATGGGATTGCGAAGGATGGATCAACAACTGTGGTACAGTCTATCGGTTATAACTGTAGACTTGTATACAAACACTAAAAAACAAATACATAGTTTTAACATTTACCAAACCATTTATCGTGAGCTATACGAGCGAATTAATGACCTAATTCTTTTATTTCCAAGAGAGGAAGTGTTTGTGTTGGGCCATTTATCAACAACAAGAAGTAAAGTGTTTGTATACAACTCTACTTTTATAGCCGATGAGTTATATCTTTATTTTCTACTATTTACTTGTAACATAATGTCACATGCAATGAATGATTTGCATAATAAAAGATATAGGGACTATTGGGTTCAATTTCTTGTACAATTAAAGCTTATTGGGTCACAAAATTGATTAAAAGACCAGATACTCTGTTGTCCCTTTTGAAGGCATGTACATAAACGAATATACGGTACTAGCATGTTCATGGTTACTTTTGGAGACCTTCATAACCACACATCATAACAGCCAGATTCCAGACTGATGATAGTGATATGTATTCACAGAATGCAATATTCTGTTCCTAATTACATTTTATGTATACATGTTCGAATGTTCGCTACCAGGTGTAAGCATTGTAATGACGGCAGTTTCGTAATTATCTTTAAAGAGACCCATGCTAGGTTGTCAGGCATACAAACATATATGAAATATGTTCACGAAATATTGTATGGAATGGTCGACCTGGATTGCTAGATCATTTCTGCACAAGGAAATTTCAAATAAAGTTCATTTAGTTCTTCTAAATTAAGTCTGTTCTTCTAAATAAAGTGTAAATACATGTAATTAACTTACCCGCACTTTATATTTATTGTAACGTTTATGTGTCACTGAACCTTGATAGTGAAAAATTTGGTTCCAGCGCTAAAATTGCTTTCCTTTTGGCTCTATAAAAGCAATGCACTACACAACAAAGCAAACTCTGGCTGTCCGCTTGTCGTTCTGATTCCTGAAAATCTGGCATGGGTCTAATGTCATATGCTCGTAAGATAGAAAAAGGAATATGTTCATCTGTCGATTATGCTAATTTGAGTCTTGCTTTATATAAAAAAAATTGTTGATGTTCGATAAATATTCGTTTTAAGAGTCATTGCTTTGACATTATGGTGTTGATATAATCTGTATCCATCTCACATGCTGTTTTATCGAATTGTTATTTTGGCTCTTAAAATTCTAATTAATTTCCAGAAATATGCATTAAAAATTTTACAAATCACTGCAAATATGATTTCAAAAGCATAATTTCTACTAAACATCACATGTATGTGTAAGATTTTTTGTTACATCAATGTTTGCATATTTTGTATTTTTTTGGAAAATTTACCCCACCCACTTTTAGCTATGACTACAAGCCTAAGCTAAAGACTAATTCTGTGAAGAAATACATATAACTCAAGAACAGGTTTCTGGGCAATTTTTAAGTAATACTTCAACCACACAAACACACCTTTTGTATTTTAAAAACTTTTTTTTCACTTATAGACAAAATTTATTTTGGTGATTTTTAGCCAATTTTTGCTATATTTATCAATATTCACAAAAATACAAAATCAAAAAGCTGTTTATCATTCATGTAAGTCAAAGTGCAATTTATCAGCTTTATTTTGATATCAAAATAATTGTTTTAGCTTAATAAATGAGTAAGTTATGGGCTATTTTAGGAGGTATGTATGAAAAGTGCACCGAATGACCTTTGACCTTGATTTTAAAAAAATCCTACCACTTTTAAGCATGTCATCCACCCTTAACCAAAGCGTGGGACCCTAACGTATTGAAAAATACCACTCCAATTTTTATAGGGCACCGGTTGCAAGAAAAGTTCCATACCAGGACCTGGCTCCTAGACTAGCGACAATTTAGCTTATATTTTAATTACACGATGCCAATATCGTCGCTTTTTCTATGAAAACCTCGTATCTACAGCTTGTTTAAAGCCGCAGATACGTGGTTTTGGCAGAAAAGCAACGATATAATGCTACGCCATTTTAGGATGTTTCAATACAATCGGTACGTTGAAACAGTAAACACATCTCATATCATCGAACTCAACTTTTATCTGGGGAGAAATGGCCGAATCGGGTAAAACACCATAACGTGCAATTCTGCTATTTTGCTATACGCTTGGCAAAAAGCCGATTAAAGCAACAGAAGCGTAAGATAATTCCAGCCTACGGAGAAAGGACTGCTAGTTGGAGACAAGTTTATCGCTGGTACAAGTGTTTTTCATTGTTTTGTTTTTGTTTTTTTTTGTTGTTGTTGTTGTTTGTTTGTTTGTTTGTTTGTTTTTTTTTTTTTTTTTTTTTTTTTTTTTTTTTTTTTTTTTTGTGTGTGTGTGTGTGTGGGGGGGGGGGGGGGGGTAGGGATGAGTCATTTGAGGACGAAAAACGATCGAGAAGACCTATTAAAGAATAGCGGAACGACGCCAACACCCATGTGACTTTGCAATACTTCCACATCTTATGCCGAATTTAACCCTTTCCCAAACAAGACTTGCATTTGACGTTCCTAGTAGAAAAAGACTTGAGAAAACATTGAGACAAAAGAAGAAACTGCTGATAACCAGCAGTTTCTACTTTTGCTCAATATTTTCTGTGAAATATGTTACGCAAATATTAACATTACACACATCTATTTTGAAGTTAAATGCGGCTGTCTAATTGGAACACCCTAAAATTTTGTCGTTTGGGAAAGGGTTAAGAGGAGTTCGTGACGACGTTACCAACTGAGAACAAGTTGCAACAATGTATTCATTGAATTGCCGAACAAGTCTTCTGTAAATTTATGCATTTATGAATTGGACAGAACGCCACAAAAATTTGCATTAAAAATGGAGGGCGCTATTTGTAACAAGGAGTATACTTTGACGTCAAATCGCATTGTTAGCTCCACTGGCCGTCAGGCCAGCGGGCTATTGTCATGGCGTTGTGTCCGTCGTGCGTGCGTCACTGCGTCCGTCCGTCCGTAAACTTTTTCTTTTAAAATCTTCTTCTCAAAAACTACCGGATGGATTTCAACAAAACTTCACAGGAATGATCCTTGGTTGACCCTCTCTCAGATTCCTTGAAAGAATTGTGATTGAAGCAGAAAGTCTTGAGTTATCTGCCCTTTAATGTCAAAAATGGCTGTTTTGACTTTGTTTTCACTCTAGCAACTATAAATATTGACCAATCTAGACAAAGCTTGGACAGATTGATGGTGACTATAAGATCTTCCCTTGCTATTTTAATCAGCTTTATTTGTATTTTATATCATGAGTTATGTCCCCTTTGAAATTGACAAAATTTGCGGCTTTATTTTGACTTTTTTTCACTCTTAGCAACTACAAATATTAACAAATCAAGACTAAACTACAACTGAATGTTAGTGACCAGTAGATATTATCTTGGTTTAATTTTCAGCGTAATTTGAATTTTGTATCGTGAATTATGTGCCCTTGAAATTGAAAAAAAAAAGCCATTTTCAGCTCTATTTGGACATGTTTTCACTGTAGCAACTACAAATATTGTCCGATCAAAATAAACGTAGGACGGAATGTTTGTGATAATAAGATCTTGTCTTGTTATAATTTTCAGCTTGATCAGAGGTTTTCATCATGAGTTATGTGCTCTTGAAATTGACAAAATCGCCGTTTTCTGCTATATTTTCACTCTAACAACTACAATTACTAAGGACAGATCATCCATTTATTTCCTACGGTAAGTTTTTTTTATTTTTTCTGTACTGATACTTAAATTTATCAGAAGTAAAAAAAATGACTTAAAAACTATAGGTCACCAAGCGAATAAAAAGTTATTGGATTTCAAGGGAGACTACTATTGTTTAAAATTGCAAAGGGGTAGGTTCACTAACCATAAAAAATGGCCCAAACTCAAATTTCGCTAAAATACTATTATTTGAACGCTTTCATCATCATATTTGAAGAAACCTAGCAACAAAACGCATTCGACACTCATGGTTGCCATGGTAACCAAATTTACAATTTCTCCAAAAAATCTCCAATTTTAGACATATCTATTAACAAATCTTATATAAGTTTGTTGTTTATGGAAAATTATGCTCCTTGAAAATAATAGAGACAAAGGAAAATGTTAAGGTAGCGTGCTGTCAAGGTTTTATAAGCATTGTCATGGAAATTATGATATTTCCATAGTAACCGTTTTGCAGAAAATGGCAAAATTTCTAAAACTTGGTTATAACTTTAATATTTTTAAACATATCAATTATATTTTTCAAGAAATTGTTAAAGAGAATAAGACATACCTTTTTAGTGTCTTAATAAAGTCATTCACCAAGGTCAATGTCATTTGTCAAGGTCAAAGTCTCAATTTTCCTTTAAATAGGCAATAATTTGCCAATTGAATGTAAAATAAAAGTTGTACGTTCATATTTCAAGTGTAATTATGAGAATAATTTCTGAAAATAAAGCCAAGTTATTAATAGAAATTCATTTATGTTGCCATGGCAACCATCAACAGTTTCTTAGAATGATATACAAAAATACTGTTATGAATTAAAATTGGTAGAAATGGGTAGGACAGTATTTTATGGAAGAATGGGTGTACACATTTACAATCTCTGCGCTCTGAGATATTTATTACCCTTTTAACTATACATGATATACATAGCCAATACTTGATCTAGCTCATTAGCAGGGTACTTGCAGCCAGTATTCAAAACGTTTCTTGGGTACAATGACTTGATATGTGATGAGGACACATCGCAAAACATATTTCAGTAAAACTGTTACACTTGGGACAATACTTATTACATGAATTGCTTTAAGAAAATCTATTATCTAGTTACAATTCATGTTTTTTTATAATATAGATAATAACAAACATGCATGGGGTCATAAGTGTACTTGTATGCATACTGAAGGGCGCCATTGTCAAAAATCAGTTTTATAAATCACATGATTTTATTTACTCTTAGAAGTATGTTGTTAGTTGAAATCATATAAATGTTTTTTCAACATGTTGTGTTTTGTATGTCCAAGATATTTGTGAGTAGCAAAATAAGAAAGTTTAAAGGTGTAATATCATCGCTTTTGAGTGGATTAGTTTTAGTTTCAAAGAGAAAGAAAATGTAACACTTGGGACAAAAATATGAATTTCCTTTGAACGAGACTTAGCTGTTTCGAAAAAGGTGTAATTTTAAAGAAATGCGTATATTTTTTTAATCAAACTTTAAACATAGAGAACTTATTCTATTCTTGTTTTCCTTAAAAGAGATAGAGTTTCTTTACCTATAGTCACATCATTTTATATGTGAAATACTATGCTTCAAATATTTCGATATACATACCAAATAACATGGGGAATTGCGCATTTAAGCACATACTTTTGAAATTTCCGCCCTATTTTTGAAGATGATGGGGGGACTTTTTTTTACATAGAGAAAATGAAAATAATCTCATCATTGTTGTATTTTTGTCTATTTTCAACTAATTCCGCACCCCCTCTACTTTCTTAATCCTAAAATATACACTGAAAATGTCTCATTCAGTAAATCTGTGATTACTTTACTTGGTTTCTACGAAACAAAAATAAAGAAAACTTTCATATGATGCGATTTTGTTGATTTTATCACAGTTCTACACTGTTACACCTGAGACAAAACTTTGAAATACATTTAAGGTGGATTTAAAGGTTATAACACTAATGAATACTACACATGTATGTTGACTTTAAATATTCAAATAGATCTTATACGAGGGGCGATCCAAAAATTAGTACAATGGACCCATAACTTCCTTATCACTAGCTTGATCAGTATATAATTTGGTAATAACGTTGTTCATTTTCTATAGATGGTATAAAAATTAAAAGGTTAATAAAAAAGTTCTAGCGGTCGTAAACTGCGTTTCCATAGTAACGTGTGTACGCCTAGGCGGGGAGCATCAAAAAATTATTCGTGAAAGTTAAGTTTATCAAATTTTCTTAAATTTCTGCAGGAATTTCTCGGTGAAAATTGTTATAACGCTAGTAATACGTAGTGACATCAAGTCATATACGTTGATGTAAAAGGTGTTATGAAGACACTACATTTTTATGAGATAGAATAAATTAGTGGAATAGCGATATGACAACAAAATTTGAATGTCGGCCAATTATAAAATTCTATCACGATCTCGATCATACACAGTCATTTAAAATGTTGAAGAAAACATGAATATAGTGCTGTAGAGAAATTATGTTTAGAAACACCCAAGATTCGGACTTCAATAGAGGATAATGAATGTCAAGATAGTCCTGCAAACGGCCACAACTCGGTTAAAGACGTCAGCACTGAGGTAAAAAGCGATAGGCTCCGCTTTGATAGTAGATCGATCTTAAAACAACCAGATGAGAATTATTCAACAATTCGATTCTAAAATTGTATGATGACACTTTCAGTACATTTATATCTCGGACACAGACTTGTATGATAGTAAATAGGCACTTTGAAAAGAAGGGTTCGTGATCGCGTTAAGTTGACGTTGCTGTTGACGTTCTTGCTTCCCAACGCAAGGTCTGTGTCGGTACCGGTCTGTGTCTAAACTTTGTCACTGGGCACGAACTGTTATATGTACACAATTGAAAAATTCCACATTAATTGTACAGATTTCGCATATAAAAACTGTACAACTTTTGTTTTGATAGTCAACACTCCTGAAGTTTTATTAACACCCAGTGTACGAACATTTGGATCACCCCTCGTAGATCCATGACAGTCAATGATAATTATGTCAATGATTACGTATCTCTGCCAGATATTTGAAATGAGTCTGACTATGTATTAAAATGACTAATTATTCATTTATTTCTAAATGCAATTGCTTTCTGAACAAAGTTCAGACAGAATCCTACATGTTTCTCAATATTTTGATTTATTTGTTTGTGAAACTTAATATTTTAGCATTTATAATCGATCATTATAAACTGCATTATTAGCGTTACACTTGGGACATTGAATTTGGGTTGATTCAATTTCATAATAGCTGTTCTTTTCAGATCTAAACACTACAGATATTTCATGGGGCAAATTCTCTCCTGTAAAACAGAAATCAGAACATGTTTCAATATCAGTGCTTCATACGACAAAAATACAGGGTTTCTAACACAAAATGTTACACTTGGGTCATTTTTGGTTGTGTATAGACATGCCATGAGGATGACTTGATTATATAAAAGTAATTTCATAAAATCATACTAATATTGCACAGATGATATTGAGACTAAAAGCATACATAGTTTTAGGTAGAAAGATGTCCAGTAGCAAAGTCCCTTGATTTTATGCCTATGTTTTTTGAGTGTGTGTCATTTTCTTAACATGGTTCAGGGACTATTTATATGTTATTCAACAAAAGCTATCGGAACAATGTTGTATTGTTGCAACCGCTTGTATAATTGTATGCTGTGGAGTCTTTCGAAAGCAGTATTTTTAAAGATAAGTACATAAAAATTGAATTTTGATACAAATGTCATGCTAAAAAGCGTTACACTTGGGACAAATTTGGACACTAAAAATGCTATAAAATCGAAATGAAAATAGATATTCTCCTTAAATTTTGTACACATTTAAACAATAACAGTACACATTTCCTAGTGTAAAACAATCATTTAAAACCCTTTGAACATGCACTGTAGATCAGTTTTTTAAAAAAAGATGCATTATTTTGAAATCAACAAATCTGTTCATAAAAGTTCAATTTTCAATGTGGCCGCAAACGAGTACCAACATGATATTTTAATAGTGTATCAGGAATAAGTCAAACTTCGTCTGAAAAAAAAAATGTTGTAGTACTCGAATGTGGCCACATTCAATTTTGAACAATAATGCAGAAAAAATGGCTAAAATTGAGCAAAACAGCCAAATACCACATTTTTGTCGCCATTTTGCGGTACTACTAGACAGAGGGGAGAATCAGCAAATGTCAGTTTCTGACAGTTAAAGGTCCACTACTATCATATATGGCATCAAAACAATAAAATTATCTAGTTCATTTTTTCTCAAAATTTTAGGCCGATTTCATGGGTTAAAGCGGCCCATACACGATCAATATCATTGACAATATTATTGAGTCATAATATTGACAATATTTTTCTAGCCATCCATACACGATCAATATTATTGACAATATTAATTTAGATAACAATCAACCACGGGTTACATAACGTCAATAAAAATATTGAAGAAAATATTTCAGCGATCGCAGATATTCGTCAATAGTATTGACAATCCTTCAATATTGCCCATTCACGGTCAATATTATTGTCAATACCAAATATTGACAATAATATTGTCCATAATATTGATCGTGTATGGGCCGCTTTAGTGAACCTACCCCTTTGAGGTATCACTTAAATACCCACAAAAAAGGTGTTCGAGATGATTAGAATTACAAAATAAGTCTTTATTGTGTTGAATATATTTCATTCTGTCTAAATGAGTATCAATTTTGGTAAATTTAGTCTTGATTTTGAAATTTTTAGTAAAACATTCTTTTAAAAGTAGCTGAAATTGGTCTTTTTTCGCAACGTTTTTGATAATAAAAATATTTCAACGGTAACATTTTTTTCTTTTTTGGTATAGACAGAGTGCCTGGTCATAACTACAAAAAAAAGAAAAATATATCAAACCAAGCGTTTTTCTTAGTTATAAGTAAAATTTAGTTTACTTTTTGCAGCTCTGTCCGAAATTGCTTCACTACTTTAATCCATTTTCTTCCTTATTACCGGCTTTATATAATAAAAAGTGTCGTCTTTTGTGTCCATCTGAAGTAGACTAGCTCATAAAGACTCGACTTTGCTTTTGTTGCTCCGATTCCTATCGCTAACGCCACATGTTGAACGCGTAACAGAAAGCGAAATGTACCATCCTAGTACTATTACACTTTAATTGACCAAACAGAGAAAATCATAATAAACGAAAAGGGTCTTGTCATTTATCAACCAAACATTAACTAAATGTAAGAAATACATTTGCTGAAATGGCCAATTACTGAAACAGCATTATTTAGTCATTTAGGATATGCGCAGTAAGTTGCGCAGTAACAACTAGTGGATCTGTCCTTAATTGATCAATACAGAACTTTAACAGAATCTTACTGACCATAAAATCTTACATACTTTATGAAATCAATGATGTTAAAGTAGTCATGCATTTGCTTTTTTTGAGCAGCCTGAACTTTTGAAATTGCATCCAACAAGACAAACTATTCAGGCATGTGGAGCGCTTCCTGATCGCCAGGGCTGTCTAGTTTGTTGTGCGACGCCGAAAACCGAAAGGCGATGTAAAAATATGGTTTATTTTTCTTAATTTACTCGGAACTTTATGAACATTTTGTGTATGTATTGAGGGAATAGTAATCTTTTGGTGTTTAAGATTCCACGGTGATGCGTGTATGAAGTTACTGAAAACAATGTTTGTGACATTACTTTTGGACCATCATTCGTATTTTAACTAACAAAACTGACAAAAAGGTTTGTTTCGTTCTTCATATAAAACTGTATCACAGTTTATCATTCATAGTCTAAGACACTTTACAGCATCATTGTTTCCACGATAATATGTCACAAAGCCAGGTCAAACCCAGCAAGCAATTTGTATGGGTCCCATATGGGTCCCTTATGGGCACCTTTATGAGTCCCATAAGGGTATCCCATATGGGACCCATTTAGGATGTGCAACCGGGGGCCATATGGGTCCTATCTGGGCAGCCCATATACATGCAATCTGGGACCCATATGGGTCCCAAATGGGCAGACCCATATAGACAGCCCTGATCTAACCCATTTCTATTTGCTTTCGTTTGGTGTTGATCGAAGATGAAAACCTTCCAGAGCTTCTCGCTCAGAAGGGGTAATTATTCCCCATCATAGAGGATTAAGGTCTCGCCAGGTATGTCTGACAACCTTCACACATTTTCTAAGGTTTGATACCTAGGAATTTGGTCTTAACTGTCATAACATTTTCGATTCTTTCTATAACTATCTATATGTTTTTTGATATATTTTTATGTCTAGATTTATTTCTATCTTTTTTTGAAAATGTGTACACAATTTAATTTCTTTTAAGAGAATCATTTAGGATTATCAAGCCAAATGCTTTCTTTACATAAACGTTTTGTAAAAACATGATTTATTGTCAAGATTTTAAATTATTTCCCTTTAATATACATAAAACTCCTTGTAACACACTAATTGATAAGATTATGTTAGTGATTTGAACAGACTAATTACAGTTTAAACACCGTTAAAACGACAAAATAATTCGGATGATCCAACATGAAGCCCATGTTTAAAAACGATATGGACAAAGAATGTACTTCTGTACAATATAGCGCAGAAAAACGTATGCAAAAGAAGAAAATGCCGATTATCAACTTTTGCTATTTAATATCTCTAGGCCTATGTTTTCTTGGCAATTTAGGCCTACCTTTCTATTATAGAAGTCAATACCAGGTTTTGTTCGAGAAAGGATTAGACATGTCTTATTGATGTTGCCTTAGGCTACTTGTCTTGCTGAATCTAATGTTGTTGTTTTTTCAATTTGTATTTATTTGATGGTCATTAATTTTGATGGATATAAATAAGATCGTCATTCAAATTGAAAACTTATAATTCTATAGGCTACATGATTCAGATTATGGATATTTTAGATATGCTCATGTATACATAATTATTCTGTTGTACTTGAATGGGCGCAAGCCGATTATTGTAACTGGGACCCCCATAGTCAAAACAACATGGGCTTTCCTACATAGGTCCTATATGGGCATACCCATATGGGCTTGCCCATACACAGCCCATATGCTGGGAATATGGGACCAATCTGGGTCCCTTATGATCAAACCCACATGGGCTTACCTCAATAGGTCCTACTTGGGTCCAATATGGGCCTACCCACATGGGCTTACCCATACACATCCCATATAGGACCCATATAAGCATGTTTGCTGGGAAGGAACAAACATCATATTGATTATTCTAACCCACTAACAACCATGCAATCACCTTTATACGCCCAAAGGGTCGTATCATATTATGGCCCTGGTCGTCCGTCCGTTCATCCGTCAGTCTGTCCGTTAGTAATTTCTTGTGTGCGCAACTCCTTCTACCGTTTTGATCGTAATTTGATCAAGCTTGTCAAAATGAATTTCCAAGGAGTCTAGTTGTGCACAACGCTTACGGAATTTAGATAACACATTTCGTTCCTAAATTATCTGCCCTTGAATTACAAAAATCGCCATTATCTTGTGTGCACAACACCTCCTACAGTTTCAACCCGAATTTTGTCACCTGTCACAATGATTTCCATGGAGTCCAATTATGCACACCGCTTACGAAATTTGGATTTCGTTGTTGAATTATCTGCCCTTGATTCTTTTTTTAAATGCCCACTTTCTTGTGTGCGCAACTCCTTCAGTTACAGCCAAAATTAGATCAAACTTGCTACATTGAATCTTCATGACATCTAGTTGTGCATGTTACTCATGGAAATTTAGATAACTCTTTTCGTTCCTGAATTATCTGCCATTGAATTTGAAAATAAATGCCAATTTTCTCGTGTATGCAACTCCTACAGTTTCAACCAGAATTTATTCACACTTGCCACAATGAATCTAGTATGTTGTTTGGTTGTACAAACTGACAACCCTCTCTCGGGCGTATATATATGCGCAGCTTTGCGAAGCTATAATTATTTGTAATTTTGATCATCTTGAAATTGTCGTCTCCAACACTTTTTGTAACACAGTCTGACATTTTGAAGTCTGAAAATGGAGATCGCTTTTTTCTATGACAACCTCCAGAATAGCCTGACCAAATGTGCGATCTGTCCGTGCTTCCTATTGCTGTTTTATCATCACAAAAAGTGCGTCCTGAATAAGCGTCAGAGATCTACAACAAGCGACAAACTGTTCTGAGTGACTTGAAATTTCAATTTTCCAGATAGCTTTATGACATCACCATGACGTCATCAAACAAACTGAACTTAACGCATATGAAGACGATGTTTGTAGTTGTCATACTTGCAGTTCCAGTTCTTTGTTGTATTGGATTAATGATTTACCGTCAAGTTGACGTTGACTTCACACCCCATAAACTTAAATTTGGAACCACCAATGAATCTACATTCCGTCAGCAAAGAACACCAAGTAACATCAGCAAGTAAGACTTTGGTTTTGTTATAGTAACCAATAGCCTAAGATAACTCTTTAAGCCTTTCCCAAACGACAAAAGTTTAAACATATAATCAAACATAAAAATTGTTTATTTCATGGTTGGAAAATTATTGAGGCAAAAGGAGAAAATGCTGATCGTCAGCATTTTCTTTTTGTCTCAATGTTTCCAAGATGTTTCCAAGACCTAGTAGGTAAAACCGGGTCTTGTTTGGGAAAGGGTTTACGTGTAATGAAATTCACAAACTATGTGATATTGCTTTCATTGGAATCAACTCAAGGAGACAATTTCAAGGGATACCCACAGCTTCTTGCTAGAATATTTGGAAGCAGTTACATGCTCTGATGCTAGCCGCCTTCACGATAAATGCGTGGTAATATGTTCTGTACTTAGTTGTATGCATTTCCTATCTCTATATTATTTATTCAATCGTTTGCAACATCTGCGAAATTGAAGATTTTTTTTCAAAAAAACGTGCCGTTTGGGTAATATAACTGAATAACTAAAATTGCTATTGGTGCAATTTGACACACCCGATTGTACTGCTAACTTTTTGGTTTTCCCTGTGATTAATTATTAATGTAGTTGAAGTTTTATAAGGCTATTTACGTGTAACGTTTTAAGACTTGTTTGTAAGTTTGTTTTCGAGACTAAGGAAAATCATAATCAAGTTAACAGAGTTAGTCTTCTTCTAAAATGGCCATAGTTATTTAGGCCTGCATAGAATATTCTATACTGACGTCAAATAAAAACGCCTCAGTCCTTATAAATGTCCGATTATTCAATAAATCTGATTTGAAATTACAAATACTGATTTCCATCTGTAAATTTGATTATCTGTTGTTGAAAAATGATGATAAAGAAATTATCAAATTGTTACAGTTTACAAAAAACGGCACATTTAAACAGAGTGGTATCAGAATTTCCACTTGAAAAGCAGTAGCCCGTGGTTCAAACTTTACTTGCGACGACAAAAGATACCGTAAAACGTCTTATTTGGTGACCACAGTTAGCGAATACTAAACCAGACGTCGATTTCAACGTCTCAAACCTGACACGCATATGACGTTCACGTAAGACAGCTTCTTGTATAACAGGCGTTACATGAGGCCTATCTAACTTTGGCCGATTGGCAAATGTTTCTGTAACTCTTACTCGTCGACCAAGATGCCTAATCGTGCAGTATAAGATGTCAAAATGTCAGGCGGCTTGTTCTTGATTTTCTCGTATTCGAAAATGGTTAATCTACGAGCTCTATTTACCAAGCAGTGTGACTATTTCAAACGTTACTTGCAACAACAATAGTTGCCAGAAAAACACTTATTTGGCCACCAGATTTACCGACTATTCGACAGAACGTCGACCAAAACGTCACAAACCTGAAACGTACATGACGTTAACGTGGATAATTATCTTGCTTTACAAGCGTTCCGTGAGGTCTAGTTGAGCGTGGCTGATAAATAAACGTTCGCAGAATTCTAACACGTCGATCAAGACGCCGAATCGAGAAACACACTATGTTAAACTGTCTCGCGACTTGTTTGTGCATTCGTCGCATTCAAAAATGGCTATATTACGGGCTCCTTTTTTAGAATTTAGTCTTGGAATTCTTCAATTCGGATGTTTCATAAGAAAATCTGTTAATTCGTGGTTGCCTATCCACTAACACATGTTACTGTGTAAAATGTAACAAATTTCATCACGTGATGTCCATACACGAAGCGCACGTAGAAAACGTGACCAGTCACCGGAAATGGACATGTTAATGGATAGAAACGCATATTTTTTCATTTGCCATAATTGTCGGTCAAAATGATGATATACAGTATACATTTCAACAACATTGTAATAGGCATAAGGAAAATACCGACATATTTCATTGGAGCGTTTTTATTTGACGTCAGTATATTTCAGTTATACGATTCATATAGCGGTAGTCATGTGTGGCAGTAGGTTAGAAGATGGGTTTGTTATGCTAAAATCTGCGGTGATATTTTCTCAATCCAACCTAGTTCTGCACGTGTTCACGGAGGAGGAACTCAAACAAGCTGTAAAGGAAAAGGTATTCACTTAACCATTTCCCCAAACAAAATCCCTTGCGGGTTGCCGAAATCAAAAGATGTTGCAAACTACACTATGGATATTGAAAAAGATAACATTTTGGCACAGAATGGCACATAAATCATACAGGCCAAATGAAAAATGCTGGTTATCAATGTAAAGAAAATGTTAGTTCTTTACAATGAATAGGGAACGATTTTATCCAGTAAACTGTGACGTAATTTCGGACAAACAAGTAGCGTTTCGTTGGTGTTGTTATAAGATTTCGTAACTACGGCTTGGTTCAAGCCGTATAAACGATTCAAAATCTTTTACTAAATAGGGACTTGACCGATAACGGAAAAGAGGGGAGGCAGGATGTATATTTGACTATTTATAGTAACAACTTGTACACACTGATACCTGTTCAACCCTAAAATAAACCAAAATATTTGTATCGATTCTCGTTTATTGTTTGACCAGATTGAACTGAGACTCCTTTCATATTCCGTGAATATTCGGGTCTTTCCGTATTTTCTACATCGGGACTGGAATCTGTATTTATAAGTACTGTTATACACTGCGCAAAATCCACCGAATAATAGTGGCCTAGTGTGTAAGGCGATTCTTCTGTAAACGATATGTCCGTGGTTCGAATCCCAGTAGCGCTTTTGTTTAAATACATGTATTTTTACTTTCAACATTTATTTCTTTTTTTCAAATGCATGCATACATTTTGTAAACCTCAATCAGTTCACTTGAATCCTTTCACTTTAACTAGTTATTCAAGAAATGTCGAAACCGTTTAGATACAGGTAATATAAAAACGTGTTTGCTGATGTTGTAACTTTTTTTATACAACTGGGGGACCCAGAACCTTGTTCCTCACTTAACCATCAATACAATTGGAGTAAGCGGGGTCAATGTCTTTTTGATTCCAGAGAAGCTGCGAGAGACCGACACATCAGCAACGTTCAAGGGAAGATTATAAATGATAAATGAACGAATAAAGATTATGTTAAAAAGGGAAACGATATTTAGTGAACTATAATTATTGTGAAAATTTAAAAAATGAGTATTTCATTAATCAAAAATTAATACATTAATTAAGTATTCCATTTTATCACAAAAAGAAAGAAAAAAAGCTTAACAAATGTTTCATCAGTAAAATGCTGGGTTCGATCTTGAGTCTCTGTTACTGGAAGTCCTGCGTCTTTCCACTACGTTAGTTCTTTGTTCAATGAGATCATGCAGAAATAAAGTTAACATTTTTCACAGCGCAGGGTATAAACACGCGGAAACTATTGAATACGCCGATGAATGCCGGAATACGCTTACGGAAAACGATGAGTCTCAGGTAAATTTGGTCAAACAATAACTTTGAATGTATAATAGTTACGAGATTCTGTAACAACACCGACGGTCAAAACGTAACGGTAACCCAGTCTATTTTAGCAAAAAATTCAGTGCTATTTGATTGAATATTCTCAGGTGTTTAACTTAATTATATATGACCATTCTATGCAAAATACCATGACAATTTATGCAAAACTAAAACAGTTAAGAGCTGTAGAGATAGCTTCGTAATTGGTCAATATTTGTGGGTGCTAGAGTGGTTTAAATGATTCCAACAATATTCTGTCCTTAGTCCATTGAAACTACATGATAATTTCCATTTTGAATGAATTCATTCAGGACAAAATAGTTACCTTCAAAGTAAAAATTTGCTTCTCGTGTCAATTTACCCCACCCATTTTTCAGCCATTACCTCCAAAAAAGCCCCTGTAAGATTTTTTTCACGTACAAATTAAAGATAATGTGTAATCTTATGAATTCACAGAATTTAAAGAAAAATCTGTTTTTTACCCCTTGTTGCAACCCCTCCTTGTATGCCTAATCCATTTTTATGTAACAGTTTGAAAGCTGGCCGTACAACCAGAAAAGTCGACTAAAGCTCGTCATACACAACATTGAGTTTCCGCCAACGCCAGACTGCCAGAACTGCACACCGGAAGTGTGGAAAAGTCTGTTTGGTCCATGTGCCGCGCAGAGGCTTTTTATTCCAGTAAGTTGTGGAATTTCAACGAATACCTCATAACTGCAGCTCGTTTAAAGCTGCAGTTACGAGGTTTTCGATGAAATGTGGCGAAGTGCAATTAACCCAATACCAGGCAATTTATGAAAGCCTTTACATTTTCGATTAGCACAAATTGTAGGGAAAAAAAGAAATTGCTTGTTATAATTTCTCTTCATTTTCAACATTTGTTTCCCAAGCCTTTTCCTGTGGAGGTGTCTCGCCATGTAGTATTTTTTACTTTAACCCATTACCTCATATTGACGCATTTTGACTACCCACAAGATAAAGGCTTTAGAAGACATTGTGGAAAATGAAGAAATTGCTTGTGACAAGCAATTTCTTCATATCCGACAATGTTTTCTATACAAAATGACCAAAAATGTAAAAAATTATTCACTTGAATTTGTCGTTTGCAACATCTTTGAATTTTGACTAGTTTGAAATTTCGTCGTCTGGTAATGGGTTAAAATCCATCACTGACTATTATCTGTTGCTCTGCCAGTGAAAGATAATTATTTTGTTCGCGATTTAGACGCACGCAAAGTTGAGTGTAACTTGCCTTTTTAAAATACATATTGGGCTAAGACCGCTTAACCACCTGATAATATTGTACACAACTGTGTACACGCTAAAAGGGATCTTATCCGACTCTAAAAATCCAAATTTTGACATTTGTCAGACTCTGCACAGGTCAACCAGATCACGTATGCGAAAAATGAACATATATATTAAGATAGGGAAAACATTCCGGATTTAGAAAATTACATTACAGTGAAAAGTGTTTGCCCTAGACTGGCTGCGCGGACAGCGCAGACTGACTAGGGTCGATATTTTTCACACTTCCTATAAGGTCCCTTTTAGCGTGACGGGTCACAAATATGATCATTATCAGCATCCACTCTATCATTTGTAGCACCTTTAAAGTTGGAACAATATTAGTTTTTGCCTAAAGTGACATTTCACAATTATTTTTACATAAATTTTCCTTTTATTCTATCTGAAAGAGCATGTTTTCTTATGAAAATTCTGAAAATTTCAAGCCAAAATATAGAACCATTTACGAGAAATATATATTTTTGTGCTAAATCTTAACAAATTGTTGTGGACAACAGTTCAGATTTATATAGAATTAGTCATTTCTGTCTCAACTTAAAAGGCGTATTTTTCGCTTCAAAATATTGAAAGCATTTCTACGCATTAGAATATACAATTTTTGCATGAAGAGACACACTTTTAAAAAACGAAATAAATGTGAAATGTCACTTTAAGGGAAAGTGGGTGTTAAAGACCATTTTCTCATCTTAAGGTACCTGTAGTCCTCCACTGATGAAACTCACGCGACGTCGATTTTTTTGTGCGACGTCGTTAATATTCGTGTACACGTACATATCCGAACCTATTCGGGTGATGTCGTAAACATTCGGTGATGGAACGTTCCATCGCCGAATGTTCACGACATCACCCGAATAATACCGACGGCTTATGAATCTTAATAAGAGTGCACTACCTTAAAACAATAATCTTTTTCAGGAGTTACTGACAGACGTTGACTCCGTGATCTACTTGGATGCCGATGCAATTTTTCTCTCGCCCGTCGAAGAGGCTTGGAAACAGTTTGCCAACTTTGGACCCCGACATAGTTTTGGTATCGCACCTATCCTTGAGCCATGGTATTCCAAACATCTTGTTCCACACTGTTATTCAGGTATACATCGTCGCTTTTCAACGAAAACCTCATAACTGCAGCTTGTTTTGAGCTGCAGTTACGAGGTTTTCGTTGAAAAGCAGCAACATGTTATAAGCTTTATTTAGGCCTAAATGAAACTGAACAGTTTTAAGACTCCTGAAATGTTCCAGAAATCATTATAAGCAATCTTGAAACAGCTCAAAATAGCATCTTGGTGTTGTTCAGTGTACTCTCCATGCAGAACCCATCTTCAAAATATCTTTTTTGGGGAAGACATCTCCATCAACAAAAACAAAATCAAAGTTAGTTTCTTTTATTCAAATAACGTTTCGCTACCTTAAAACTTAAATTCTGAACTAAAGGGAAAACACAAACATTCCGACTTCCGGTTGCACAGAAAATGGTGCGTTCACTACGCATTTCGTTCCTTAGTTTTTACCTGTTCGTTTATTACCGGGTATATTGTTTTGAAACATATTTAGATGTATTGTTAAAACTTTCTAACCACTGAAATAAAAATGGCTCAATTAAGTTTAGACTTTTAAAAGTAGATCTAATTGCAAATATGAATTTGCGACATATATAGCGATGATCTTGGCACCTTCCTTATATGATCTCTATGAGATCATCTGGCTTTATAGTGGACCTCTGTTGAGTCTTCAAAGCAAACAAATGTTGATCAATTCAGATTCGGGTGACATGTGTTTGAAACACCAATCAATCAATTGACAAGATATTTTGCGTTTAAATTTCAACTATACAACTATGTTTATCTCTATTGTAATTTACATTCTTAATTTGTAATACTTTGGTAGAGAACCGTGAGCCAGTTTCTCTTTCAAAAATAACAAAACACAAGATTGAAGAAGAGGACTGTTATGATTCCTCTCTCACTTCTATTTAAAATATGGACTTAAAACAAATATATATTTATCAAATTGTATGTTGAAATGTGAAATAGCCTGATTGGAATTGTTGTAATTTAAGTGTATGATTTTTTTTCTCGTGCATATCTAGGTTTGAATTCAGGAGCGTTGTTCATGAATTTGACACGAATTCGAGAATCGAATTGGTTGGCCAGTATTCATGAATATTTCCAGAAGTACAGAAAAATACTGCAACTAGGAGATCAGGATCTTATCAATATTTACTGCTTCTTTAATCCAGGTGAGTGACACAATCAATTATTCGATGGTCAATTCAGTTTTAAAGGGAGATAATTACACGAAGGGTGTCACTATGCTGATTACCGCCTTTAATATTACATGTACATTATTTATGTCCGACATACAGTTAAATACGGCTGTGTACCAGTTCACCAGGTTACGTGAGTTACACAATTAATTTGAAAAATATTGACAAAATAACTGCATCTAGAGTACAATTCTACTGTATAGGTCGTCGGAAAAGAGTAGCGGATGTTTACATTTTGTTTTCTTAAATTATACCGTTATTAACCCGATTAATTATGTATCAATTATATATGTATACATTGTCTTAAACAGGTAATTAATCTCATAACTCGATTTAATTCTCAAATAAATAGCCTGACATCCTTTTGTAAATGAAATAGCCTATTGTTTATTTGCCACTCTTTTTGGACGATCCATAATAGCGATGAAGTTGTGCTAAAATAGACTTCGTTTACAAAACCGTTAGTGTTGTCATAAATTCTCGTAAATATGGGTTGATATAAGCCGTAGTTATTGTCCATCCAAATTAATCCGGGACAACTTAATTTGCGTGTGCAAAGTCCGTTAGTTGAGCGTCTTAACAAAATATTGCCGAAGTGGGGTCATTACATATGCAGATGTCCCGGGTTAATCTTTCTGTACAATACGAGATTTTATAACAACACCTATGAAATATCACAGGTGGTGAACTCAGCCAAAGCGAGGGACGTTTTTCTCTACAACAAGGTATAGATATTTTGCACTTAAATGTGAGTTTAAAGATCTGATTGAATAGTTTTTCTAATGACAATGAATTTGTTCTAAAATAGACCGGGTTTACCGTTATGTATTGACAAACCGTCGGTGTTGTTATTAAGTCGCGTAACTACGTCTTTATCGAAGCCGTGGTTACGATATTTTATAACAACACCGACGGAATGCATTGTTCGCGAATAAAACGACCCACGCTTTGGCCGAGTTCACCACCAGTAAATATGCTATTGTTTTACCCAAATGACGTCTCGCTTAAAGGGACAAAACTTTCCAATTTCATTTTTAAGTATATATGTCTTGATGCAAAGATTGGTTATTCTAATGCGTATAAATGCTATCAGTATTTTCTAAGGTGTTCCTTATAAGCGAAAAGCACGCCTTTAAAGTTGAGTCAGAAATGACAAGTTCCATATAAATCTGAACTGCTGTCCACATCAATTTGTTTAACATTAACACAAAATATAAAGGATGGGTTGCAACAAGGGCTCAAACAAAAAGTTTTTCTTTAAATTCTCTGAATTGATAGGGTTACATATTAATATCTTTAATCTTTATGAGTAAAAAATCTGATGAGGGCTTATTTTTGGAGATAATGGCTAACACAGTGAGTGGGGTAAATTGACATGAGAAGCAAATTTTTACTTTCAAGTTCAATAAGCTTTTCTGTATAGATCAGATCGAATTGGAAATTTGCATGTATTTTCAAAGTAATAGGGACAGAATACTTTTAGAATCATTTATTATGTATATAAGTTTGTTGATTTTCTGTATTCGTCCTTCTGTCAATCTCAGCTTTTGCTTTTTTTGATGTACTTACTTTACGAAACTATCTCTACAACCTTTATTTTTGTATGAATTGACATATTTTTATGCCCCCGTATCGAGAGATCGGCGGCATATTGTTTTACTCATGTCCGTCTGTCTGTCCGTCCGTCCGTCTGTCCGAAAACTTAACCTGAAAACTTAACCTTTGCCGTTTCTCCAAAACTGTTTGACATACAAAGCTCAAATTTGGTATGTAACATTTTATCCTTTCGATGTTATTTATCTGTTACATGCAATTTTACCTTCCTCAAGGTCATCTCTTAACTCTTGATAACCCTTAACTCCACGAAAAATGGCCATTTCGGGGGCATTTGTGTTTCACAAACACATCTTGTTTAACGTGATTCTAAATAATGTAACTAAATATGTGTAAGCTTTGGGTATAATTGATTGCATAGAATCAAAGTTATTTGACCTTGACCTTCAAAGGTTATTCTAAAATATTAAATCTTACGCCTCGGGCATCATTACCGATCTCGGGTAGACAATATGTGCTATTACCCTAAGAGGCATGTAATATGTATATAGTATTGGCCTTTCAAAATGCAATCTTTTAATTATTGTTTATCAAACCCTATGTTGTGGGAACTGATTTCAATAGTCTCATCGGGTTTGCATTTGAAATTACATATTTAATACTGGCATTAACTCCTCTTATCTGTTGCTCTTGTTACGTTTGTAACACTTTTGTTGTTTTGCTGTTTCAACAAGGTTCTGTTTACATGATGGAGTGTGTGTGGAATTATCGAGGACGTTTTTGTGAAGATGACATGCGTTGCGACGATGTGCTGACTACTACTGGCATCAAGATACTTCACGCATATGCGGGAATGCATCATAACGTTAACAAATGGCCACACATTGTGCAAGTTTACAAAGCATTCCGAGAGGTGGGTTGTATTGTTGGATTCGTTTCGTTTATGCCAAAATACTTTAGTCAACAAACAATATTGAACAATCGAAACTGGCTTTCCTTTGAAAGCATTGTCCAAAAGTATATTTGTTTCGTTTATGCCAAAATACTTTAGTCAACAAACAATATTGAACAATCGAAACTGGCTTTCCTTTAAAAGCCTTGTCCAAAAGTATATTTGTTTCGTTTATGCCAAAATACTTTAGTCAACAAACAATATTGAACAATCGAAACTGGTTTTCCTTTAAAAGCGTTTTCCAAATGAATATTTGATTCGTTTATGCCAAAATACTTAAGTCAACAAACAATATTGAACAATCGAAACTGGTTTTCCTTCAAAAGCGTTTTCCAAAAGTATGTCTCATCAACAGATAGTAGGCGGGGTTAAAGGCGTTCTATTTTTGTTCTTTTTTATTTAAATTCCCAACCAAATTTGTGAGTACTTGTTTGAATTGTTGAGACATACATGTATTTCGAAACGTATTTTGGTATTTTGAAAAGCAATATTCCCTCAAATCTTATGACTCAGTCTAAACTATGTTTCAAATTGAACATGAACTAAGAAATACATGTAAAATACAATTAACAATATAAAATCCATGAAGGAAATGGAAAACTTTCCAGCAAACAGCTGGAAAAAGCTGCAATTACGAGGTTTATGTTAAAAAGCGACTAAATAAGCTAATCAATCTGATTATGATTGCAGAAAATTGTATAGCAATTACTTTCTCATTTCTTTTCAGTATAACCTTACCAAGCACAATCCACGGGATCTCTACAATAATATTGTCAACAGAATGAAATCGTTTTCCAAAACAAAGTGTGGCGAAAGGCTGCATGTATTTACCAGACATTTACAGAAATATATTACCAGAAATAATGTATAGACGGTCTAGCATTTATCTACCCCTCAAACTAGACCTGTTTTTGACGTCCCTTGTAGAATTGGCTTGGGAAAGCATTGAGACAAAAGCAGAAAATGATGATTTTATGCTGAAAGTCAGCATTATCTCCTTTTGCCTAAATGTTTTCTGAGCTATGATAATCACAATAATTTCATTAGTAAGACCCACTCCGTCGTCTGCCACAACTTTCATATTAGAACAGTCCTAATTTCTGCCGTTTGGGAAAAGGTTAACTTACCACCTCATTTTGCCTCAATGTTTTATATGGCCTACCAAATGGGTCAAAAGTCTATTTAGAGTGTGCACACATAAGATAAACGCGTCGAAGCGTAAAATTTATGCGTCGACGCGTATATTTACGCGTCGACGTATAAAAAATTACGCGAGCAGTTGAACATTAATCCTTCGTTTCATGTATCTATTTTATGGTATAAAGGGAATCGTTTCTAACCGCCTCTCCCATTGGCCAGCTTCGGTTGAACATTTTTTACTCCTGCTCGCGTAAACTTTACGCGTCGACACATATTTTTTCAACTGCTCGCATAGATTTTATGCGTGGACGCGCATATTTACGCGTCGACGTAAAAAAAATATGCGAGCGGTTGAAAATATATGCGTCGACGCGTATATTTTGATGCGTGCACGCTCTTTATAGACGTTTGACCTATTTAGTACGTCGTAGTTTTTATGTGTTATGTGTACAGTCAACACTCGTTTTGTCGAAGTCAGAGGGGTCGTCAAAAACCATCGACATATCAGATGTTTAACTCAAATTATATTGTTCGGTTTCGATGAAGATGACATTTGACAGTGTTTGTTAGTCATCAAGATCAAGTATGTTCACAAGGAAAAGTGAAAGAAATTGCTCGTTCTAATTTATATAATTTCTACCATTTTCAATAAGCTTATTTCCACTAAGACCCCCCCCCCCCCAACACACACACAACAGCTACCGAAAGTAGTCTTTTGATGAAAATTATGGCCAATTAACGTTCGTTGCCATTGCACGTGGGATGCTTTGCTCGGAATTGGGTCAGAGCCTCGATCTGGCATAACGAAATCGGCTGATGTGTTGCTATTTTAGTAACAAATTGGAACCTTGTACGTGTGTATACAATGTTTATTTCCCATAAACCTATTGTTTGCTACCGGAAGCGGTTCATAGGTACGGGCTAAAACGATAATTGAAAGGGGTCAATTGCCATAAATCTAATTACATCAAATTCGACTTTTTTAAGATTTCTGGTATCCATTGATGAGGATGGATCACATAATATACTCTCCGACTTAACCCATTACCAGACGGCAAAGTTTGGACTCTTCCAATTTAAAACTTGCTGCAGACGACAATAATTATCAGGTTGATAAACTTTTAAAATTCCTTTCATTTTGGGTTACAAAACAATGTGGAAAATGTAGAAATTGCTTGTCACAAGCAATTTCTTCATTTTCCACAATGCTTTCCAAAGCATTTACATTGTATCTTACAGGGCGTCAAAAAACGTCAATATGTGGGAATGGGTTAAACAGAAATTCGACTCATTCTATGTCGAGTTGACCAGTGTTAATTGTTCATATTTCAAAAACATTTTTGTCTACACCAATATCGCCGTCGGGTATAATTGCTCACGATAAAAGACATGCAGAGCATTCCTAGCTATTAGCTAGGGGTGCTCCGCCATGTCATTTATCATAAGACATACTTCGTCGAGTCAATAGCCATACGTCTTTGTTTAATTGTGATTTGGGATGTTTTTATGACATGTTATATTTGTAAAATTGTATGACATAAATGTAAATTTAATGATAATAGTTTCATCTGTAATATTAAGTATCTCCTGTTCCTTCATTATTTTAACATTGGCAGGGTGGGTTTAAGATTTTCTTTATTCTGGTGTAATGAAGAAAAGTTTGAACCAGGACCATAAAAATGGACCCTTAACCCTTTCGAAAACCAAATTTGATTTTGGCGTAACCAATATGTAATATTTTAGATAACTGTTACAGAATCCGCGTTTTCTCCTTTTCTTTTGGTGTGTTTCATAGTATTGTGTTCAGTTATCTTGATGTTTAACATTACTTTTGTCGACTGTAACACCTTTAATGGGGAGAGGTCTAGTATTTTGTAATACCCAGTATGTGAAGCATTTTCTAAAGTCGTGTACATAGATCATTCTGCATATATGAACAACCCGATCAAACTCCATGGAAAACCACATGGATCCTATTCACACTTTCTTTACTAAAGTAATTGTTTTCGTCTACAGCATCCTTCAAGCTGGAATAGCCAGATTGTCAATTTTGTGCTGTTTTGGAGAGTGTATTTACCAGATATTTGCTTAATCTATACATGAAGCAGTTTTCACTGCTATGTTCAAAGACATATTTCGATAAATCGGAGCTGTGCGTATATCTCACAGAAAATTGACTACACTAATTTTTCCAGTCAGATTCTATAGATCCCATCTGAATTACAATATCAAACCTATTTCAGATAACTGTGTCAAGATTACCTTGCCTTTACCTGGAAAATGTACATATACATTAAATACATCTGTTGGAATTATAAATTCAAAACTTAATATGTATACCAAATGTCGCAATTAAACGTGGAGAAGATAACGACATATTTCAGTCACAGATGTAATACAAATCAAGACACAAGAAAATATATCTTCAATTAACATTCAAGCTAAAGCAAAATATGAAATGCTTAACCCTTCTCATGCTGTTCACGTCAATTTACCTTTGTGACGAAAGCATTGGCAGGCAGTATAAACTAAGATCAGCCTGCACAGACGTGCAGTCTGAGCTTAGCCTATACTGCCTGATTGCTACTACATTATTGTAGCAAACATTTAAGCTATTCTAGGTGAAATGTCTCTTAAATTGGTAGTTTGTTTGAAAAAAAAATAAAAGTCAGCAAGGGAAAGGTTAAAAAGCCATGGAATTCGATGTAGAGTGAGTTAGAAACGGGAATAGCCCTCTCACAGGCACGTACGGTGCACTTCATTTCGTCAAAATCCACAGACTATTAGCTGAGAAATTAAATAGAATATACCGGTACCGGTGTATCAGTTTATCTTGGCCCCTGTGCAGCTTGGCCCCCGGGGGCCAAGCTACCCCGGGGTATCTTAGCCCCCACCCTGGGTAGCTTGGCCCCCACCTAAAATCTTTTTCCAGAGGCCCTCAAATTACAAAACAATGTCTATAATGTTACGCCTACTGTTAAATGAAAAGAAAAAAACAAAGTTTAATGCGTTTTGGTCAAATTAATTTTTAGCCTTTTTTGGTGTAGAATAAAAGCGGGGATCAAACTACCCAGGCCTGGGTAGCTTGGCCACCACCTACAATCTTTTTCCAGAGTCCCTAAAATTACAAATCAATGTCTGTAAATGTTACGCCTACTGTTAAATGAAAAGAAAAACCAAAATTAATGTGTTTTGGTCAAATTAATTTTTCGCCTTTTTTGGTGTAGAATAGGGGCGGGGGCAAAGCTACCCAGGCTTGGCCCCCACCTAAAATCTTTTTTCAGAGTCCCTCAAATTACAAAATAATGTCTGTAAATGTTACGCCTATTGTTAAATGAAAAGAAAAACCAAAATTTAATGTGTTTTGGTCAAATTAATTTTTCACCGGTTTTGGTGTAGAATAGGGGCGGAGGCCAAGCTACCCAGGCCTGGGTAGCTTGGCCCCGACCCAAAATCTTTTTCCAGAGTCCCACAAAATACAAAACAATGTCTTTTAATGTTACAGCTACTGTTAAATGAAAAGAAAAACCAAAGTTTAATGCGTTTTGGTCAAATTAATTTTTCGCCTTTATTGGTGGTGAATAGGGGCGGGGGCAAGCTACCCAGGCCTGGGTAGCTTGGCCCCCACCTAAAATCTTTTTCCAGAGTCCCTCAAATTACAAAACAATGTCTGTAAATGTTACGCCTACTGTTAAATAAAAAGAAAAACCAAAATTTAATGTGTTTTGGTCAAAATAATTTTTCGCCTTTTTTTGGCTTAGAATTAGGGCGGGGGCCAAGCTACCCAGGCCTGGGTAGCTTGGCCCCCGCCCCTATTCTAAACTTTGGATTTTCTTTTCATTTAACAGTAGGCGTAACATTTACAAACATTGTTTTGTATTTTGGGGGACTCTGGAAAAAGATTTTAGGTGGGGGCCAAGCTACCCAGGCCTGGGTAGCTTGGCCCCCGCCCCTATTCTACGCCAAAAAATTCGAAAAATTAATTTGACCAAAACATATCTAACTTTGGTTTTTCTTTTCATTTACCAGTAGGAGTAACATTTACAGACATTGTTTTGTAATTTAAGGGACTCTGGAAAAAGATTTTAGGTGGGAATCAAGCTACCCAGGCCTGGGTAGCTTGGCCCCCGCCCCTATTCTACGCCAAAAAAGGCGAAAAATTTATTTGACCAAAACACATTAAACTTTGGTTTTTCTTTTCATTTAACAGTAGGGTTAATATTTACAGACATTGTTTTGTATTTTGGGGGACTCTGGAAAAAGATTTTAGGTGGAGGCCAAGCTACCCAGGCCTGGGTAGCTTGGCCCCCGCCCCTATTCTAAGCCAAAAAAGGCGAAAAAATAATTTGACCAAAACACATTAAACTTTGGTTTTTCTTTTGATTTACCAGTAGGCGTAACATTTGAAGACATTGTTTTGTATTTTGGGGGACTCTGGAAAAGGATTTTAGGTGGGGGCCAAGCTACCCAGGCCTGGGTAGCTTGGCCCCCGCCCCTATTCTACGCCAAAAAAGGCAAAAAAATTATTTGACCAAAACACATTAAACTTTGGTTTTTCTTTTCATTTAACAGTAGGCGTAACATTTACAGACATTGTTTTGTATTTTGGGGGACTTTGGAAAAAAATATTAGGTGGGGGCCAAGCTACCCAGGCCTGGGTAACTTGGCCCCCGCCCTTATTCTAAGCCAAAAAAGGCGAAAAAATAATTTGACCAAAACATATTAAACTTTGGTTTTTCTTTTCATTTACCAGTAGGAGTAACATTTACAGACATTGTTTTGTAATTTAAGGGACTCTGGAAAAAGATTTTAGGTGGGAATCAAGCTACCCAGGCCTGGGTAGCTTGGCCCCCGCCCCTATTCTATGCCAAAAAAGGCGAAAAAATAATTTGACCAAAACACATTAAACTTTGGTTTTTCTTTTCATTTAACAGTAGGCGTAACATTTACAGACATTGTTTTGTATATTAGGGGACTCTGGAAAAAATATTAGGTGGGGGCCAAGCTACCCAGGCCTGGGTAGCTTGGCCCCCGCTCCTATTCTAAGCCAAAAAAGGCGAAAAATTAATTTGACCAAAACACATTAAACTTTGGTTTTTCTTTTGATTTACCAGTAGGCGTAACATTTACAGACATTGTTTTGTATTTTGGGGGACTCTGGAAAAAGATTTTAGGTGGGGGCCAAGCTACATGTACCCAGGCCTGGGTAGCTTGGCCCCCGCCCCTATTCTATGCCAAAAAAGGCGAAAAATTAATTTGACCAAAACACATTTACCTTTGGTTTTTCTTTTCATTTAACAGTAGGCGTAACATTTACAGACACTGTTTTGTATTTTGGGGGACTCTGGAAAAAGATTTTAGGTGGGGGCCAAGCTACCCAGGCCTGGGTAGCTTGGCCCCCGCCCCTATTCTAAGCCAAAAAAGGCGAAAAATTAATTTGACCAAAACATATTAAACTTTGTTTTTTCTTTTCATTTACCAGTAGGCATAACATTTACAGACATTGTTTTGTATTTTGGGGGACTCTGGAAAAAGATTTTAGGTGGAGGCCAAGCTACCCAGGGTGCGGACCTAGCTACCCGCGGGTAGCTTAGCCCCCGGGGGCCAAGCTGCCCAGGGGGGCCAAGATAAACTGTTACACCGGTACGAAGTGGACGATTTTCCGGTATGAACGGTTCCCAAAAGTCACGTGGGTTACCCACCGTGCTCTAGTGTTTCTATATTTTATTTTTGCATTTCACCTATATGATAGCCTTATAATGGCAAGTGGCATAAAACAAATCTCATTTCTATCTTTATCAATTTTTCAAACGGCAAAGGTTTAGACGTCGTCAATTCCAAAACGTGTGCGGAGAAAAATGCATTATGATTAAGAAGGGGCATGTACGTAATATAACATACTTTACAAGTGCGTGAAGTTGGCAGGACATTAGACATTAGACATTCGAACGAATGTCTAATCACCGAATTAGACATTCAAATATGAATGTCTAATTCACCGAATTAGACGTTAGACATTCGATTAGACATTCGATAAAACCCGTTTTGAATGTCTAATACACCGAATTAGACGTTAGACATTCGATTAGACATTCGATCAAACCCGCTTTGAATGTCTAATTCACCGAATTAAACGTTAGACATTCGATTAGACATTCGACCAAACTCGTTATGAATGTCTAATTCACAGAATTAGACGTTAGACATTCGATTAGTTTAGTCGAATGTCTAATTCAAGAAACTGATGGGAGATCTTGGTATCAAACTAAATCGGCAATATGGAACGATTTTATCTATAAAACGCGACGTATTTTCGGACGAGCAATAGTTTTTTTCTAAGTGTTGTTATACAATCTCGTAACTACGGCTTGATTCAAACCGTAGTTACAAGATTTTATAACAACACTGAGGATTTATTAAAACACATGTGTAACGGTAAACTCTGTCAATTTTTTGCACAAAATTTATTGCTAATATGGTTTGTACTTTGGTATGTTTTTCAACATTGGGAATATGGTATTTTAACATGATAGTGAAAATTTAAGTCAAACACATATTTGTCGACAAAAGTAAAGAAAAATATATACTGAACAAAACTGAAAACGCTACACCTACTTTGCTTGCCATATTTCTTCAAAAAACAACAAGTAAAAAAATAAAATGAAAGTGTTTCGCATTGTTCATTCACTTGGTTGTGCCAAGCACTAAACGTTTTGTGGCTCTTAATTACGTGGATGAAAACCGAGCCCTTTTAATGTCACAGGGGTCCGTTTTTCAGGTGTACAATTTGAACATAAATTTTACACAATTTAAACCTTCAGAAATCAAATCAGAAGAATGCAAACCATGCCGGTCTGCACGAAATGGTAGTCTAACAAGTTACCAGTCAGGAAAGTTAAAGAAGCTTGCCTAACATTGTTTCAGCGTTTAGAAAATGATGTTCGAAAAGCAGAATTTTCATTATGTTCCAAAGCTTGAAAATTTTACAATGTAATCTCCATAGGAAATTGAAATCGCTATTGCATGGACATTTGGGGATAATACAAGTCGAAGGAAGGGTTTAAAAATCCCCGGTAAGGCCTGCATGATGTTGCAAAAAATCCAAATCGAAAACCATGATGAATTTGTAAATACCAACCAATTTAAATTCCCTATTTGTTTATGTCAAAGGGAGGTAATTTGTAAAATTGACATATTAGACCTAGATTTTAGAGCTTGCCCCAAGAGATAAGTGAGATTTTAAGTGTTTTTCTGGCAACCCGGGTATGACCAATTGTGAAAAAATAATGAAGCGTTTTCTGCGCATGCGCATTTGCGGCATTCAATGAAATTAGCTCTTAACACATTAAGGGCTGTAATTGTGACAGTAAAGGAGACAAGGCAATGAAATTTCGACAAAACAATTGCTGAAAGCCTGGGAAATAACATCAAAATATATTTCATGCTATTAGTTGGATACTTTTCCAGAAATAAGAAATCTTGCAGTGTAGCGTTTTCACTTTTGTTCAGTATATATCATATACTAGTAGTTCCCTATAAATGACCAGGCAAAGCATCTCAAGCTAATGGCTAAATATGATCTGCCATGCCGTGAACGATAACAAACACCCAAGATGCCCATCCGTACTGTTGTATATTGACATACCCTATCATAACTATAGCTGGTAGAAACTCGCCTGTATGCCTTTGGTGTTCGACCTACATTTTGGACCAATGAAATTGTAATATTATTTTAAAATTCCCACGCTTTATTTCGCACAAACGAGACTGCCGGCTAGTTTATAAAACGTTTATACATAGCCACGCCCCGTCTCCAATTAACCGTTAACGAACACTAAGTAAGATATCTAGTCTGTACAATAGATTCTACGCGATTTAAAGGGGGCGAGCTAGGATGTCGAAAATGCAAATGGCACAATAATTACAAACCAGAAATAACCTACGAAAGTACCAACCTGAAGGGGTAGATCAATTATATACATTGTAAGCGCTCATCGAGCTTTATTAAGTATTAAAATACAAGTCAACTAATAACATGCTGGCAGTTTATTATTGTCCTTGTTTCTGTTTTGTAACGGTTAAATATGCCCAACCTTCAAACATCAATTACGTCAGAGGTACGTCATTTGTGCTCCGCGAGATTCAACACACCGTACAACCGGCTGCGTCGAAAGTCAGCGAAGACAGATTCGGCATCTGATGTCACGTGTATGGTAGGTCAAATTAATTCACTTTTATAAACAAACAAAAGGATCTTTGGTATTTTATAGTTGATAAATACGCGTTTTTTATGTTCAGTGCTTGTACAAAATAAACCTTTCCACGTATCCCTCGTTAATAAGGTCACAGTCATCGACACAGCCGGTTGTACGGTGTGTTGATACCGCGGAGGTGTGTCTCGTTGACTTTGACCTTGTCTTGTTTTGAAGTAAAAATAGAATGTGTAAACACGCTTGTAAAGGATTGATCTATAGCAAAGGAAAGATGGTTATTCGTCGTGACTGGGGTTTTTATGCATTGCAAATTGTTTTCCATGCACAAATATGAGTTCCCGTACAGTTAGGAAGCATAAAAACCTAGCATGGCCCCATTTAAATATTCAATGCGCTATGCGTACATCTACTATACAGCCTTTATCTAAAACGTAGAATGGTCACGGCATTTCAGAACAAAATGTCATTTTGCATATTATAATATACCAAGTCGATGCTTTAGCGGTTGAGTACAAATGAATGCAATTTGACTATTTTGGAAAAGGGGGAATCCTTGAGTAAAAACCCAGCGTCATTGGCCACTTTCTCAAGTGCTCTTATGGCAAATAGTCCACTTTTGTCGTGAAATTTTACAGTCATGTTTCAGTTGGCCTTTCCCAAACAATACCTGGCTTTTTTCGACGTGCCTACCACGGAAAGCTTGGCAAATTAGATGACGGAAATGAGGAAAACAGAAAATTAACATGATTTTCATTTTCACCTGTGTTTATGGTGCCATGTAGTCGACGTTGATGTCGTTTCACTATATATTTTGTATGGCTTTTACACAACACCATCTTATCTAAACACTTCAAATATGATGTTGTGTAAGAAAGGTTAATTGATTCCTAAAAGATGGTGACAAATGGCTATCTTCATTTACCACATTGATATTATTATAATAAATCGTGTAAACTGGAGAATGCCTTGTAACCTTGTTATTCTATTTAAAAGTTTTAGAACAAAATATCTTTTTTGTTATTGTTTTGTTTTGTTGTAGTCTTTTTAATAAGATCTATAATTGAGAGAACATCTGCCCAAAAAAATTTTCACATATTCCTACTGAAATCGTCTTTGTATGAATATTTATCCAAACTCTTACACAAGTACATGGATAAAATGGACACGCCACCATGCTTAAATTGCCAAAAATGCCCTAGAAATGAGACATTGAAGAAGGTTGGCGTTTGAACTTTTTCAGAAAATCTACCGGTGTCACTTTGGAAAGAATCACGTGACACAAATATTTTAGAAAGTCGACAATAATTAAATTATTGTCGACTTTCTAAAATGTTTGTGTCACGTGACATGTCATTTCGATAACAGTCCGAAAGTCTCTACTAAAAGCTGCGTTGAATATTTAAAACATGTAAGTCACTTTTATTAACCCATAGCAGAACACAACAAGAGCCGTCACAGACGGATTATGCTCCCCGAATAAGTGTTTGTCACAAAATAAAAACTATCATACATTAAGCCCCCTTTTCCCATGACAGCTTTTTTGTACACACATTATTTATAGAATATGGTCTAGAACATCTTATTTATTACATGAGCACAAAATTTCATTTAATTCTGCCCATAAGATGAAGAGAAATAAGAGAAAAACTAATTTTTACACTAAGGCCCCTTTTTCCATGACGCAGCCTTAAATTTACAAACGGAGAAAAAGGTCCCTAGGTATTGACCAAGGGAGTTCACATGTGAAGTTTCATTGAATTTGGTCCAAGGGTTGCTGAGATATGGCTGTGGACGGACGGACGGACGGACGGACGGACACACGGACGGACGGACGGACAGCGTGGCGACTATATGCTCCCCCGAAATTTTTCGGGGAGCATAAAAATGTTAGTGTTGTCTAATTTGAAAGCCGTACAGAAGAATAAATAAATGAAACTAGATAACATTGGTATAAAATATAGCACAGAGAGGTTTTAAGTTCAAGACAAAAAATGTTTATTGTCACACATTTTCTTCTTTTACCTCAATGTTTCCCATGCCTTTCCTTTACGGGACGCCCAATTCAGGGCATTGTGAGAAAGGATTAATCTCAGGATCGTTAGATGATTTAAAGGTAGTCCATCCCAAATGAGATTCACGCGCCGTCGAAATTATTCGGGGATCGTTCTTAGTATTCGGCGATGGAACGTCCCACCGCCCATCGCCTGGAACCCCATTGTATCGGTCTACTTATTTATAACAAATGACAGCTATGAAAATAAACAATTTGCATTACTTATACCATAACTGCATTTAAAATGGCATTTTACTTGTTATGTCAAAAATCGTTGTCAAAATCCCAGTTCTATAGTACAAAAATGTCAACAATCGGCAGCCGTGCAAAATCCGGTGAATAATGGCGTCTTCCAATTATATCAGTAAATTGTGATTGAATGTTGAAAAAGTTAAAAATAAAGACTGACAACAGCATCAAAATATATTTAAATTAAATCTGCCGTTTCTTTTTGACACATAGGTGAACACATTTTTGAACATTAACAAAGTTTCAATACTTTTTATCACTTTTAACAATGGCTACCTGTTTAAATTAACCAAAAAAATCCATTCGTCAGTTCAGTTTTATGTTTGAACAATTATTACCTGACGAACAGCTATTTTGTAAAATCGGCGCTGGAAAGATCCAGTCACATAGATGTTAATGTAAATAATCATAAGGTGGCTCTACGATCACTGTATCACGAGATTTGCAAATAGACCGATAAAGTGGATTGGTACGACGTCGCCCGATTAGGTTGGATACGTCACGAATGTTAACGACGTCACACAAAAAATTCCAATGTCGCGTGAATCTGATCAGCGATGTTTTACCTTAAACAGATTTGTTTTTGTAATCTATCATACTAAAAGGGACCTTCTGTAAAGTCTATGAACCCTAATTCCGACAAATGGACTAGACTCTGCAAAGTTAAACTAGATATCTTAATATTTAGAAAATGAAAACATTGTCAAATAGAGAAAACATTCTAGATTCAGTAAATTAACTTTTAAAAGTGTGAAAAATTTAGCCTCTACTCAATCTGCGCAGTCGCCAAAGTCGATTACTATCTATCTGATTTGGGTATTCTGGGCTAACTACTTTTAAGATGTATGCGGCCTTACAATGCATACACGTGGTGCATACTGTCACCGGCACATTTGCTTCACATGCTTGCTTCAAGTAAAATTTATTATCTGATTTGAATTATTTCGATAAAATTGAGACGAAATGGAAACTTTATTTTGTAGTAAATGTAGTTTTTTATTGCTTCCTTGCTACTTTTTGGCGACGGGATTTCGGAGTTATGCGCACTGCGTAGTAAATAAGCCGAAATAGGATAAAGTGATGGATCAAATCAGTCAGTCCATTTTGGAATATTAGACTGGATACCATAAAACTAGACTGTACTAACGAGTAGTCAATGCAGTCCGCGCAGCATGACAAGTATCTGTACTTTTCACACTTCCCAAAAAGCCCTTTTTAGCGTGACAGGTCACATTTTTCTAGTATTGATGGTCCTTACAAACCTCCGTATATATCGTCGCTTTTTAACGAAAACATCGTAACTGCAGCTTGTTTTAAGCTGCAGTTACGAGGTTTTAGTTGAAAAGCATTGATATTTTTGCGATGCCACATGTTGCCGCGATCTATTCGTCTCTAACCACACTCAAGCTTTGGATTCATACAGGTAAGCATTGTTGTTTTATTCATAACGACAAAAATTAGGGCTAAAGATATTTTATTTTCAAATCCAAGCCATATCTTTCGTGTACTAATTTGAATCGTCTTTACAAGACACTTCCAATTTGACCTACAAATGATGGTTTGAGTTGCGATTAATTATATTTCATGTTTAAAGATTAAACGCGTCTTAAGGACAAATCCTCCATTTATTTCCTACGGTAAGATTTTTTTTTATTTTTTCTGTACTGATATTTAGATATACGAGAAGTAAAAAAATGACTTAAAAACTATAGGTCACCAAGCGAATTAAAAAGTTATTGGATTTCAAGGGAGACTACTCTTGTCTAAAATTGCAAAAATGAGGTGTCACTTAAATATCCACAAAAAGGTGTTCGAAATGACTAGGATTACTTAAATCAGTCTTTATTGTGTTCAACATGTTTTATTCTGTCTGAATGAGTATCAAGTTGGGAAAATTTAGTGATGATTTTGAAATTTTTAGTAAAACATTCTTTCAAAAATAGCTGGAATGCTCTTTTTTCGCAACGTTTCTGATAATAAAAAATATTCCAGCGGTAAGAATTTTTTCTTTTTTGGTATAGACATAGTGCTTGGTCATACCTACAAAAACAAAAAAAGAAAAATATATCAAACCAAGCGTTTTTCTTGGTTATGAATAAAATTTAGTTTACTTTTTGCAGCTCTGTCCGAAATTGTTTCACTACTTTTATTCATTTTCTTCCTTATTACCAGCTTTAGATAATAAAAAGTGTCATCTTTTGTGTCCATCTGAAGCGGACTAGCTAATAAAGACACCACTTTGCTTTTGTTGTTCCGTTTCCTATCGCTAACGCCACATGTTGAACGCGTAACAGAAATCGAAATGTACCATCCGAGTACTATTACACTTTAATTGACCAAACAGAGAAAATTGAAATAATCGAAAAGGGTCTTGTCATTTATCAACCAAACATTAACTAAATGTAATAAATACATTTGCTGAAAAGGCCAATTACTGAAACAGCTTTATTTCGTTATTTAGGATATGCGCAGTAAGTTGCGCAGTAACAACTGGAGGATCTGTCCTTAACTGCGAATTTTGTGTTACTGAATTTGAATAATTTTCTCTAAAATAGTTCAGGGACGTGTATTTTTGCGGAAAACCTCGAGAAAAGTGTTATTTAAAGTACATTGTATACTCTGACTCGCCACGCTTAAAGTGATATTTCACAGATATTTTTTCATAAATATTACTTTATTTTATCTGAAAGAGCATAATATTGTTACGAAATTGCTGAAAATTTAAAGCCAAAAGATAGCACCGTTTACGAGAAATATAATGTATACACTGACCACGCAACACTCATTCGATATGAAATATCTTAAAACTTGTTCATACAAGTATATTTAAAGATATTTTTTATATGATATAACATGTAATATTTCATCAAACAGTAAGCGAAACGTGATAAGAATGCTAAGATTTTTACAGACAAAACCCAAAAGACACCTGGCGTAAATTCAAAAGGCGCAAACAAATTCATGGTTATAATCGTCCCTTATTTTCATAGACAACTAAAATCTTCGTTACATAGACATCATTTTTTAACATATTTGATGATTAAGAAACTTAATTCACTCATCGTTCGCAAAACAGGTTTGTTGGAGGATTAAGACCACTACGACGAACTCACATTTTCAGACAACCCAAAAGTGTTCGATAGCAGACGTGTCCTTGAATAAGGGCAGTTACCTTGTTTTGCTGCACCACCGTCGTGTGAAAGCAGCAGTGTGTGCAGGAGCGCCACCCTGTTGTAGCATGCCATTGACTCTTCCTACATGATATCAGGGACAACAGGGCGCAACACATTGTCAACGTACATACAAGTATTGACTTTTACATTTCAATTGCTTGTCTCAGCCTACCTGCCTGGGCATAAGGATGAGTTCCATGACTTTATGCGAACATCCGAAGCACAGAGCTGCAGCTCTTAAACTGGATCAGACCGTCGTTGGATGGATAAGTTGTCTTAAATAGCGAAATGGATCCCCAAATTTAGTCAATAACGGACATAAAGTGATTTGCTTCTGGTTGAATCATTGATTTGTGATGGCTTATCCGTGTCTGCCATTGTTCATTTATGTGGAATCTGCTGCTATTAGGAATCTTTTCCAATGTTTAGGGTCCTTTGGCTAATACCCTACCGACTGATTGTAACTGGTCCAGTCGATGGTCTGGATCGATCATGCACACTGGCATTTGCTATAAAATGGTACCGCGATCTTGAAATTGAAGACAATTTGGATGCCAAGCTTTTTGGTCCCTGCCAATTGAATATTCCAGAATCCGAATTCAGGTGATTTGTTGACGGCTGTTTTTCCGAAAGTTATGCCATAACGCTTAGTGCGCACAGTAACAATTTACTGTGTAACTGACTACCAACTATCAATAAAACTTTTAGGATTGTTTTTTAACTTGCAAGACGTTAGGGCGTGTTTAACGTAAAAGAAATAAAGGGGTGTTATTCTGACATGTTCGTTGGGAATTTAAATATTATATCAAAAATAGCCATCATAAACCTTCCTAGCGAATTATAGAAAGTAGCTTTTTAGATCCTAGTTTGTTTAAAATAGAAATATTAAAATTTGAAAATGTTGCGTTACTTTATGTGGCCAGTGTATTTATTTTATTTTTGTTAGAATTAATCAAAATTATGTGGACAGCAGTTCAGATATATATTGAAATAGTAAAAAGTTTCTTATCTGACTCAACTTTAAATGATTATTTTTGCTCATAAGCAACACTTTCTAAAACCTCAAAGCATTTTGTGCATAAGAATAATCAATCTTGGCATCAAAACACACTTTAAAAATTAAATTGGAATGTTATGTCCCTTTAAAGGGGTATATTGAAAGTTGTGAACAATATCGGCAATAGTCATTCTGTGAGGATTGCACAGACTGACTATAGGATCGAAACTTTTTTTCTCAAATATAATTTTTAGAATATAGAGTGTTCTTCTTATCTTACCATACTCATTTTACAACGTCTGGTTTGCTGTTGCTGAGACTGATTTTTTTTCTTCTTTTTACTTTAAGGGGGGATGCTCCAGTTTTTCGGAACACTCGGTCTTTACTGCAGTAAATTAAATGTTTCATACCAATATGTTTCGCTACCATATTTTCAATAATATAACACATTATTCCAATTTACCATTTTCGACGGTAAAAGTGTATTTATTATGCGAAACTGATTTCCCCAAGATGGAAATCGATTTTTTAGAGCAAGACAGTCGTAAGTGTGTATGCATTTACCACTGTTTTGCGTCATTTTATTCATGTGTAGCTGATAAAAATGGCTGTAATTCTCTAATAAGTGCGCTGACCTATATATTTTCTTTTTGAATTATTACCAGGACATGTTGCTTAATACAATAATTCTATTATGTAGAACTTGAAATATTTCCAGAAATATGCAAATTTTGACATAAAAAAACTCCAGCTTCGTTGATCTAACCGAACACGTGAACATGCTGTTTTATACATTTACGCGTTTATATTTTCGGGACTTAACAATGAATATACAGCATTTTATTAGCATTTTAGTGACCTTGGACAGGTGCAAGAAATAGTTCATTTTTTCAATGTAGGGGTATGTTATCCGAATGCCTATAAAATTCAAACAAGATCGCTGACCATCCATTTTTATTTTATTTTTCAATTGGTAATAACATGTGATTTCAACATACAAAATATAAATAAATTCTATTATTGGGGAAAAAATTAGGAAACTGGAGCATTCCCCCTTAAAAAGTCACTTAATTTTAATGCATGTGTGATTTTGGACGTGAACAATGTTTTGTTTCAATATTTGAGTCGAAAAGAGATTCTGACCAGACAAATTCAGCATCAGATCGGCAGACAATTTGCTGTTATATAAAAAGTTACATATTATAAATTACGAGGGATGTTCAAAAATTATCCGGATTGTGTCTATAAAATTTAAATGGGATATCAAATAATAACGATACTTCACTCATCGGAAGTTAGATTTAGTATGCACACTTCTGGGAAATTATTTGAAAATCCGATCACGGGTATGGATTTTATAAACAGTCAAATTCACATAGGTACTAGGGACCGGCGCACGTCACTTATCACAAGGCGACGTCGACGACGTCGTCGGAAAGTATCAAGATAATGTTGCGTATTCTTTTTCAAAGTAATTGCCGTTATATTCAATACAGCGTAATTTACGGCGCAACTATTTGCTGTAAATATCACCATACCACTCAGACCCGTATTGTCTGGTAATCGCAGTTCTTTTAAGGATGAAAATCTTTTACCCATCAGCTGCGCTTTTATCGTTGGGAATATGGCAAGTCAAATGTTGCTAAATCTAGAGAATATGGTGGATAGGATACGGTTTTGAGTCAAAGTATAGCTAACAACAAATCGGTAACACCTCCCGTATGGGGTGATGTATTAGACCTATCCATGTGCAGTAGAAAATTCATAAGTTGGAATCGTCTAAATTTTGTCGTTTGGTAAATGGATATTACGGAAATTTTGGACAGTTTTATTAAAGTAGTAAATTGTTACTAGTTTTGAAATTAAAACTATTAAAACGAAATTACCTTCTTAAATTTCAATTCATTTATAAGAATCAAATGAATGCTGTCTACACTAATAAAAAATTCGTCTGTCAATGACCGTACCGTCATCCTCCGATTTCTACATAGCGCATCTGCAATGGTCGTAAGTGACGTCGTCTTTATTTTTCTTTTCCGGTCAAATTCATCTAGCTTCAATGTTAACCGCTTCGTTCTAAAAAACGTCTGTACCAATTAAACAGTAGGGCCCTACAGACTGAATCTTTTCCTTTTGCCGTGGTGATCTTTTTGTGTGAGTTTGTCGGCGTTTTTCCAAGGTATTTGCATGATTTTATGACAAACCGAATTTCCAAACAATCAATGGACGCCACATTTAACAATAAAAATGCCGACTCCACCGCTATTCAAAATGGGCATGTCTTGTGCATTTATTCACCGATTGAAGTATAACTTGGACATGATGTAATACGTACCAAATTACGTATTCTGTGAAAATTCCGCGTTGTTTGCAATTACAGTGGCCAAATTATGAACAGTAAAAGGGATTTTTAAAGAATCATATTTTGGGCTGCGCCGGGTACCCGTTACCATGGTATTTAAGAACGTAATTGTAAGCGCGTTTCTTTAGAAAAATAATTTAAACAGGTATAGTCAGGTGTGTATTGAATTCCGATATAAAATGATGTAAAATTCGGTAATATTGCGTGGGAAATATTTTTTTACCGGACACCGTCCGGATAATTTTTGAACAACCCTCGTATAACTCGGCTCTTTTAAGATCCATATTTGAGAACAGTACTGTCGGTCTAAAATGTCATACATTGTAAAATTAATACTCTTTTCCATACCTGAGCCAATGCCTTTGCGTCGGGATTGGGAAATGGTCTATGTTTGCATAAAACTCATTACTAGACGGCAAAGTTTAAGACCGGTTCAAATTAAAATATGTTACAGGCGACAATTTATTTCAAGTAAATCAAATTTTACGCTTACTTGTCCTTTAAGGTTGGAATCTTTGTGGAAAATGTAGCAGTTGTTCATTACACACGTTTTCTTTATTTTCTACATTTCTTGTCAAACGCTTTATTGTATGGGGCGTCTAAAAGGCTGATCTTGATCAAGATCAACTAACAATATAATTTCAATTGTTTTGTTATTTTGTAAAGATATATCATTAGGGCATTTGGTAGGCTATTTGAGGTGAGGCAATGCATACGCTGTTTGATAAAGATCTACATGTATATTGTTTTCTTTTAAAATCTTCATTACTTCGTCATTGTATTTTGCAACTTTTAGAGAGTAGCATTCTCGACTGGGCCTAACGTGGCAATTTTTCTTTTATATTTCAATAATTCTGAGAATATGTGACCGATTTAAAGATAAGGCTTGAAGGCTTGAAATTGCAAGCTATTCCCGTCTTCTATGTTTTAAGCCTATTTCAAGTCAATTGTATATTAAAGGGGGACAAGCTAGGCTGTCGAAAATGCAAATGGCACAATAATTACAAACCAGAAATAATGTATGAAATTACCAACCTGAAGGGGTAGATCACTTATCTCCATTCTTAGCACTCACCAAGCTTTTTTAAGTTTTAAAATCCAAGTCAATGAATAACTTGCTGTCAGTTTTGTTTTGTCCTTGTTTTTGTTTTGTAACGGTTAAATATGCCCAACCTTCAAAGATGAATTACGTCAGAGGTATGTCATCTGTGCTCAGCGAGATTCAACACACCGTACAATCGGCTGCGTCGAAAGTTTGAGAAGACAGATTCGGCATCTGATGTCATGTGCATGTTAGGTCAAATGAATTTACTTTTATAAATAAACGAAAGGATCTTTGGTATTCTATAGTTGATAAATACGCGTAATAATGTTCAGTGCTTGTACAAAATAAACCTTTTCGCCTATCCCTCGCAAATAAGGTCACAGTCATCGACACAGCCGGTTGCACGGTGTGTTAATACCGCGGAGGTGTGTCTCGTTTACCTTGACCTTGTCTCGTTTTGAAGTAAAAATAGAATGTGTATACACGCTTGTAAAGGATTTATCTAAAGCAAAGGAAAGGTGGTTATTCGACGTGATTGAGGTTTTTATGCATTGCAAATTGTTTTTCCATGCACAAATATGAGTTCCCGAACAGTTCGGAAGCATAAAAACCTAGCACGAGCCCTTTAACCCATTACCACACAGTGACGCCTTTTGACTCCCTCATATAAAAGGCTTGAGAAAACATTGTGGGAAATGAAGAAATTGCTTGAAACAAGCAATTTCTTCATTTCCCACAATGTTTTCTGCCAAAATAGTCATAAGATTTCAAATTTCATCACATCGAAAATGTCGTCTACCACTTCTTTCAATTTGAACAAGCTAAAAAATTGTCGTTTGGGAATGGGTTAAGAGGATAATACATCAAACCTTGAAAATACCTCATTATTTTTTTATTGTGTCATGTGATTCTCTGCCATGAGCAATGGTCATGATCAAGTTGCGTCCTGAAACATTTTAACCCTTTGCCAAACGACAAACTTTTAGGTTGATCCACTTGAAAAACTGTCAAAAATGAATAAACGGGTGTTATAAAAGATAAAATTTGTGTAAAATATGGCAAAGAAAATATTGAGACAAAAGGAGAAACTGCTGGTTATCAGCAGTTTCTTCTTTAGATTTTAATGTTTTCCAAGCATTTTCTAATAGGGACGTCAAAACCAGGTCTTGTTTGGGAAAGGGTTAATTGTTTCTTCATTATTTGAAATTGACAAAATTGCATTCTTTCAATATCACAGCTCGTTTCTATTCCAGTGAGAAATAAGCACAGGAAAAAGAGATGAAACTTTATTTCAGATAATATATATTTGCGATACTCTGTATTTGCCATAAGCATGACTTCGTGGATAACCTTGACCGTGTTTTGGAGCCTAATGACTGTCTGTTTGTGCACACCGTATGTGTACGAGGGTGTTGATCTCGGGGCTTTCCCGAACCTTGGTAACACCGGTGGCATTCCAATTGTTCCCTTGACACCAGCCGTAATACAAGTAAGATTTATTAACCCTTTCCCAAACAAGACCTGGTTTGGGCGTACTTAATAGAAAAGGCTAGGGAAAACATTGAAACATAAGAAGAAACTGCTGATAACCAGCAGTTTCTACTTTTGTCTCAATAATTTCTAAGCCATTTTTACACATATAGGCCTACTATCTTTAATAACCCTTTATAGACGGCAATATTTTAGACTCGTCCAAATTGGAGGTGTTGAAGGTGTTGCATGTCTTGAATGTGACGACAGTACCAAATGCATTGTACATTTGTTGGTTATTGCGTGTATAAAGCATTGTGTGAAATGTAGAAATGGCTTCTCACAATCATTGTTTTCATTTTCCATAATGTTTTCAAAAGCATTTAACTTCTTGGGCGTCATAAGGCGCCCCTGTATTGGAATAGTTAATCCCCTTTTTTAAACGATTTTAGAACAGTTCGTCTTAAGGGGGAATGGATGTTGATAAAGAAATGATTTGTGACAAATATATCAGTCAAAACTAAAACTTGCTTCGAAAACATAAAATTCCATCTATACGTTATTTTAAAGGCAACAGCTATTAACCATAATAAGGTCTTTGACTAGAGTTATATTACATACCATTGGTATCCACAGGTCTGCATAATGAATGCAAAAGATATGGAGCACTGACTTGAAATATTTACTTTTGTCTAATCTTAGCACGATGTCCTGTAATCCGGGTCTTTTCTGATGAAAATTCACACTTTGATAATTGGATATCGTAAATATCGACATCCAAATATCAAAGAGCGAATTTTCATCAGAGAAGATTCGGATTAGATGTGCTGAGGATTGCACTTTTTGGTCGATCATTGTCTTTCGTCCGTTTGTCAGTCCGTCTTACTGTCCTTCTGTTGGTCTATGAATGCACAAATAGTATTGTCCTCCACATCATAAGGCCTAGATTATTGAATTTTTGTATGACGCATCGTCTCAAACCCCTCTACAGATATAAATCATATACGTTTGGTACCATTTGATTTGGCCCTATTTTGTGGTGCACAAAATAAACACAGGACTAACAATGAGCTATAATTGAAAGAATGGATATCTAAGATACGCAGTTTGCAGCATTTGAGATTTGTTGAATTTCAAATTGACTAGCTAATTAAAATGTCTATCACAAAATGTAATTAGAGAAAGTCCGAAGAAATACCAACTTGTCGACCTTGAATTTTCGACATCCAACGGAAATACGCACACTTTTGGACCTTCATCAAAAAGTCTTTAGAGCAAGAAACGCGGTTTTTGTCGTTTTGTGACCCGTTACGATACAACCGACCTTATACGAATTGTAAAAAAGTGTCGACCTTAGGCAGTCTGTGCAGTCTGACCAGGATCGACACTTTTCGCTAAAGATCATATAATATCCTGAATATGCATTGAACGATAGGCCTATATTTCCCTTATCTTGCTATTATATGTTCATTTCCCAAATACGGCATACGCCGAGTCTGATGCATTCCACAACATTTTTGTTTTACGGGTTTCCAATGAAGTCACTTTTCGCATAACGGGTCACATTTCTATTACAGCCCCGTTTCGATTTGTTCACACAATCAAACCCAACTGTTCCTGACGTAGTTACTCTGGCCACAATTGGAAGTGACGTGACAGTAAAACCAACATTTATCATTATACACGGGTTCGGAAGTGGCTGTGACCGAAATTGGATCGGCAGGATGAAGGACGAACTCTTGATTAAGGTATATTGCATAACACAATGCGATTAGACAAGACGCATGTCTAGATCTATATTATCCCTCTTCGGTAATAGTTTAGCGTGATATGAAAACCGATTGAGTGGTTGCAGTTCGAAACCTTGACAAGGGGTCCAACGTACACAAGTTTTTGTGGTCAAAAAGATCGGCAGTGGACAAAGATGGCGGCTAAATGATTGAATTTTGGTTGATTTTGGGGACAAAAACTGAAAGTAAGTATGTTTCTTAGATTTGATATACCATGTCACCTAGTCGAGGATGTGGAGACAGTATTCACGCTCCTAGGGAAATAGGCCTTAACTTCTGACATGTCCTCAAACTCCATTGATGCTCGAAGTAATGCGAAGCTTTAGGCGGCAACAAAATCCGGAACTGATTGTGACCCGTATAAAATCACCATTTGCATAAAACGCGATGAAATGAGACCTACCCTCGCTGTCTACACCATTTAAACAAAAAGTCCAACAATCTGATCGCACTTTTAATGTATGCAACACCTCGCATTCACGAAAAACCCCTATGTAAGCTGTCTAAGGTGGACTGTGGTCAACTGTACGAAAATAATGTCGCCACCAAGTCAAACATTAATCCAACTATCTCCTGTAAAAATTTCGAATTGCGCTGCAAATTCAGAGGCATAAGTTCGCGTAACAATGACTTTTGTTATATTGAAGTCCTAGGCGTATTATCAAGTCCATTTGACGTATTTTTGGACCCAAACATTATTAAAATAACAATGCTCTAGAAAATACTGTGAATATTGAAAATGAATAAGCAATGCATGTGTTCATTTCCCAAAGTGTTTTCTATCCAGAGGGACCCGAAATGTAAAATTACATTCACTTGATATGGTCGTCTGGGGTAGTCTCTGGTTTACCAGGCGCAAAATCAGTCTTATCCTATTTTGTATGCTTTTGGTTAGGGCTTGAGATAAAAATATCAAAATTTATGTAAAAAGAATCGAAAAGGGTCAAGGAAAAAAGGAAGGAGGTGTGGAGGATAGCAGTCCCCATCATGATAAGCCAAAACAAAGCACAACATTTAATGTGCCCTGCATACCAGAGGTGCGCTCACATCTTTAATACTTTAGACTTCATACAGCTTAGTTAAGACAGAGGCTATTATTATCTAGATTGGTCTAAATTCAAGATGTTGCAGACGGCAATTTCAAGTGAATATATTTGTTTTTTTTACTTTTCTCATTCTCCAAAATGATTAATGATTTCCAAAGCATTTATGTTCTGATAATTCAATTTGTGGTAATGGATTACATGGTATGTACATTCATGATGTGGAAAAGTATCTACAAAAATGAATTATGAGTTTAAAGTTGTAAACAACCTTTCATAAACTAAGCTAGAGATGAATAGCTGGTGGATTTAATTGGTTATTGTAATAAATTTGACACAAAGCATTGAGGGGGCACATTGTTAGGTGCACCAGCTACAAAAGTAAAGCTGAAATATTGTTGAATGCAGCTCTAAACTCCATTAAAGCAGTAATCTACCAAAATTATCCAACTTTGTGAGGTATTGTTTCTATATTTCAGGGAATAAGACAATTTAGGAAACAGTTGAATGAAAGAGAACGATGTGTTACAGATCAATCTCCACTTGGATGAGTACCAGAGGCTACACGCTAGAGGGAGAGACAAAACTTTTCATGTTTACAAACGAACTGAATGAATTTGAAGAATTTTTATCCAAAATTCAGTGAAAAGAGATAACCATTTTTAAATGAAGTTTAGCTCATGATAAATGACCAGGTAGAGCATATTTAGCTATTAGCTAGGTATGCTCTGTCAGGTCATTTATCATTAGCTATACCGGTGTATCAGTTTATTTTGGCTCCTAAGCAGCTATTTCAAGCAAAAAAGTCAAAACATTTGACCAAACACATTAAACTTTGTTTTTTTCTTTACATTTAACAGAAGGTGTAACATTTTGTAGACATTGTTTGAATTTTTGGTGACTCTTGAACAAAATTTTAGGTGGAGGCCAAGATACCCAGGGTGGGGGCCATGATACCCCGAGGCCAAGATAAACTGTAACAACGGTTCTTATCATGTTAAAGATTTACATGTTTTAGATTAATTGTCATGCATTAATAGACTTTATTGTGGGTTAATTTAGATTAAACTTTAAACTTTTTTGCCAGAGTTTTAAAGCAGGATCAATAAATTGTCCCTGGACAAGCATCTAATTCCTCCATGTTCTCAAAAGCTTACCTTATTAAAGAGAGAGTTTCAAACAGACTTGTTTGTTAAAATGAGAGAATATTAAGGAATTTTTTGCAATGTTTTAGATATCTAGCCTTAGATTTCCAGGTAAATTATTAATGTACTTTAGTTTTGGCAATTCCCAAGCGATATGAAATTGGAATTTGTTTTGTGTAATTAAAGAAAATAGCAGTGGTTGAAGAATTTTGAGTTTGCTTTTTGATTTATATTTTTTTTATTTCCACCTCATTTTAATCCTTTCCCAAACAACTAAATTTTGGACTGGCCCAATTTGAAATCAGCTGTTTCTTAATTAAGATAGCATTTGTGTAGAGAGCTTAGAAAATATTGAGGCAAAAGGAGAGATTATATTATTCCTTCTTTTGCATCAATGATTTCACAAGGTTAATCAATCAGGGACATAAAAAATGAGTTGAAAATAAATGGAAAAATGAATTATTTGTTCATTCAATATCCTATCACCTATAAGCCCAGTTGTCCTGCAATGCAATACACTTGTGGAAAAGGATGAAATTGTTAATATAGTTACCAGCATCCCTTTCCAGTTGATGCTTTCAAAAGCTTGGTCCTGAATGATCCAATTGGTCATTGGTTCATTATTTGCTAGTAGCCTAGTAGTCTAAAATTGCCAGATGACATTTTAATCTGCATTTGACAGATGTCTTTGTCTATGGAAAATCTGTAGTAAAATTCAAGTTAAAAAATAATTTATCCCGTGAATGTCTGGAACATCTTTTTAAAAAAGATATTCATTGATACACCTTGATATTTTTTTTTTCCATCAATGATTTTACCATAGCGAATGAAGAAGTTATCACAGATTTTGGTCATCTACATGTTTTCTCAACATATACTAACAGAACTTCCAATCAAAGCCATCAGCTGCTCTCTCATTTTAATTATTCAAATCCATTGGCGAGAGAAAGACTTCTGTCAAATCAAGGTCTGATCAAGTTTTTTTCCTAGGGGCAGGGGGTGGGGGCGGGAGGGTTGGGGGGGTATGGGGTGCGAGCGACCCAACGCACCCATCCCCCACTAGGGTCGCCTTTGCGAATGGCGGAAAGGATACTGGTCGAGCCAGGGGTCTGGTGCCTTTTTCTCAAACAATCCTTGCTCGTGATGTATAGATCTATGAGATGATGCTTTTGAAAACATTGAGGGAAGCATAATAAAAATGCTGACAATAAGCATTCACCCCCTTATCCCTATTTTCTACCCTATGAAATGAACATTCAACATTATCGACGGCTCAGCGTGAAACAGTTCTAACTACCTATATGTTTATAGGCAGTTACAACTGTTTCGTGCTGAGCCAACGATTTCATATTGTAAGTCAGATTCACATTGTTGTCGGCAACCATTTTCTATTTGGACCAGTCTAGCGGACAAAGATTAATCCATCAGTTTACCATATAGTGGCATTTTGAAATTGATGCCCAACAAGATAGAGGATTTTTAATATAACATTGTGGAAAATCAAGAAATTGCATACATATGACAGGCAAGCAATCTTTTCATTTTCCACAATATTTTCAAGCAAAAAAGACCAAAAATCATAAAATCTTTTTCACTTTAAATTACTGTCTGCAACATCTTTGAATTGGGACCAACCTCAAATTTTGTTGTCTTGGGAAGGGGTATACAGTACCACATTGTACAAGTTTGACAGGGTTTTATTCTGTAACGAGCAACACCAAATAGTATCAGAAGGCAAAATGCTTAATCAATCCTTTCCCAAACAAGACCTGATTTTGAAGTCCTTGATAGAAAAGGCTTGAGAAACATTGAGGTAAAAGAAGAAAATTCTGATGACCAGCATTTTCTCCTTTTGTCTCAATGTTTTCTGAGCTATATCATAGGCAAGTCCTACCTTAATCAACATCTGTTTTTTGGTCTCTGAAACAACTTAAAAATTGGACAACCCTAAAATTTTGCGGTTTGGGAAAGGGTTAATTTAACATAAACTTCTTTAAAAGCTGTAGGTCTGGTCATTAGCATTGCCAGACTGGGAACCATCATCCATGAAAAGATCTTGAAGCTTGACTGTGGTTTTCATCATCTTGTATCAAACTTCATAAATCAATAGCATCCATTTTACAGTGTGTTTACAGAGTTCAAATATGCATAAAAATGTTCATTTGTGACTTCAGGTAATATTTCTGGTATGTCGTCTCAGTGAATTCAGACAGTTATGTCAGTTATTTCTCGGAATTCATCAGGACCGGGATACTGATCAATCAGTTACGGTCAAGTGTCTGACATGGAAGATTAACATCACCTGAAAATATAAACAAGATTTATTCAAACAACGGCATTATAATGATGACAATGATTAATATAACCATTTCCCAAACAATGAATGCTACATAAAACCAAGTGTTGAACAATTAGAAAATATTGACGAAAAGGAAGAAAACTTTTGATACATTATTCTTCCTTTTCCTCGATATTTTTACATCTTATGAAAGGGAATTATTAAGTCACGCAGTGGCAGTAGATCCAGTCACATTCTTACTGAAGCCTGACTGACTCCTACTAAACATAGATCTAGACTATAAATGATTTATAAATATTCTTAACATCACTTCATTCTCAAAGAGAATTCGCGGTTCTAAAAACAACGTTCTTTAATACTTTTCAGCAGCGTTCCCATGATTCTTAAATCTGGGGGTACAAATGCTTATTTTACAGGATGCTTGCACCCCCTCTTTAAGAGACAAAGTAGGCTGTCTACAAAAACGAGGGGTACAAGATTCATTTTGAGGGTAAAATAAAACCATTTGTGTGGGTTTTGGAATCCTGTTCAGGTATGTGAAAGGATTTCAAAACAAAACCTTTGGGAAGCACAATTCGAAATTTGACAACGGATTGTTAGATTTGACATGGTGGCGAAATTATTTTCGTACAGTTGACCACAGTCCACCTTAGACAGCTTACATAGGGTTTTTTCGTGAATGCGAGGTGTTGCATACATTAAATATGCGATCCAATTGTTGGGCTTTTTGTTTAAAAGGTGTAGACAGCGAGGGTTGGTCTTATTTCTTCGCATTTTTAATGCAAATGGCGATTTTATACGGGTCAAAATCAGTTTCGGATTTTGTTGCCGCTTCAAGCTTCGCATTACTTCGAGCATCAATGGAGTTTGAGGACATATCAGAAGTTAAGGCCTATTTCTTCAGGAGTGTGAATACTGTCTCCACATCCTCGGCTAGGTGACATGTTATATCAAAGCCAAGAAACGTACTTACTTTCAGTTTTTGTCCCCAAAATCGACACAAATTCAATCATTTAGCCGCCATCTTTGTCCATTACCGATCTTTTTGACCACAAAAACTTGTGTACGTTGGACCCCTTGCTTGACAGATGTAAAGAATGACAACCGTGTGCTCTGTAGTGAAATATATAAACAATATTTACGCCCCCTTCGAGGAAAACGGGGGTATATTAATTGTTTTGCAATTGTCGGTCGGTCGGTCCGTAGACCAAATCTTGTCCGGAGCATAATTCAAAAAGTATGTAAGGTAGAATCATGAAACTTCGTGGGTAGAGATAGAACTCATTATGGAGAGGTGCAGTGCACAAGAACTGTAACTCTGCTGATCATTTCTTTGGAGTTATTGCCCTTTGTTGATTTTCAAACTTGATTCTTGTCCGGAGCATAACTCAAAAAGTATGTTAGGAAGAATCATGAAACTTTACAAGTGGATAGATCTCATTATGGAGAGTTGCATTGCATACGAACCGTATTTGTGCCGATCTTTTTTTTTTGGAGTTATTGCCCTTTGTTGATTTTCAAACTTGATTCTTGTCCGGAGCATAACACAAAAAGTATGTAAGGAAGAATCATGAAACTTTACAGGTGGATAGATCTCATTATGGAGATGTGCAGAGCACAAGAACCGTAACTCTGCCGATCAACTTCTTGGAATTATTGCCCTTTGTTTATTTTAATACTTTTCTTAACCTGGCCTATATATCATGTCCTTTTACACATACAGCCTTGATATCTCACACATGGATACCTCCTATTAATATCGTTCACATTTTACCATGACCTTGGACCTTGTGACCTTGACCTTGGAGTTTGATCTACTTTGAAAAATTAAACTAGGCCTATATCTCGTGACTTATTACACAGACAGCCTTGAACAATTCACACATGGACACCTTCTACCAAGACCTATCACATTTGACCGTGACCTTGGACCTTGTGACCTTGGAGCTTGACCTACTTTTAAAAAACTTTAACCTGGCTGATATATTATGCTCTTTTACACATACAGCCTTGAAATATGACACATGAACACCTCCAACCAAGGCCTATCATATATGACTATGACCTTGGACTTTGTGACCTTGACCTTAGAGTTTGATCTACTGTTAAAAAAAATAAACTGGGCCTTTATATCATGTGCTATTACACATACAGCCTTGATATTTCACACATTGACACCTACGACCAAGACCTTTCAAATTTGATCATGACCTTTGACCTTGTTACCTTGACCTTGGAGTTTGACCTACTTATAAAAAACTCTAACCTGGCCAATATATCATGTCCTTTTACACATAAAGCCTTGATATTGGACACATGGACACATACGACCAAGACCTTTCACATTTGACCATGACCTTGGACCTTGTGACCTTGATGTTTGACCTTTTTTAAATAAACTAAAACCTAGCCTATATTTCATGTCTCTTAATACATGCAGCCTTGATATTTGACACACGGTCACTTCCAATCAAAATATTTCACTTTTGACCTTGGAGCTTCACTTTTGAGGTTGACCTACTTTTAAAAAGCTTTTACCCGGCCTATACCAAATGTCGGCTTACCTATACAGCCTCGATACTTTACACATGGGCACCTTCTACAAATACCTTTCACATTTGACCATGACATTGGCCTGTGTGACCTTGACCGTGGAGTCTGACCTACTTTCAAAAATACTTTATCCTGGCGTATATGGCATGTCCTATTACACCTACAGCCTTGATATTTCACTCATAGACACCTCCTACCAAGACAGTTCACATTTGACCATGACCTTGAATATTGTGACCTTGACATAAAAGTTTAACCTACTTTAAAAAACTTAAACCAGGCATATATCTCATGTCATATTACACCTACAGCCTTGATATTTCACACATGGACACTTCCAACCAAGGCCTTTCACATTTGACCATGACCTTGGACCTTTAGCTTGGAGTTTGTTCTACTTTAGAAAAATTTTAACATGGCCCATATTTCATGGCCTTTTACATACAGCCTTGATATTTCACACATGGACACCTCCCAGCAAGACCTTTCGTATTTGACTATGACCTTGGACCTTGTGACCTTGACCTTGTACTTTGACCTACATCAAATGTAGGTCCTTGAGGGGGCATACATGTTTTACAAACATCTCTTGTTCTATTAGAATCTCTGCTATCAGAACGCAGAATAGACATTTGAAGTTTTTAATAAAATACTTTTGTTACAAAACCCCAAATTATACTGATACACAAAAGCAAGTCAGTAGATCTAATTGATTACAAGAAATATTGTTCTTTAAATAATATTACATGTGATATCAACATTTACAAAAAAATGACTGTAGGACGGTTATCATTTAACTTAATTTCGACCTTTTATAGTCCTTTGCTTTACGTTTGAGTAACTCATGATGAAAAGTTGCAGACTATCGGCATTTTGTTTTTTGTTTTCTTTTGCGTTTGTACCTTGTCAAATACAATTTCAGCTTCCCCTGTCCCATATACGCATATGGGTCAATTCAAGTGGACTTTACCATATGGATCTGAAATATTGCAAATTAAACTACTAGATAAGTGCTAAAGGTCGAAAAAAGTAGGCAAAATCCCACTAGCCTGCAACTTTCTTTCGCATGCTGTTATTTACATGTATAGTAAACGTCTACAAATGGCCGAATTGTAAAAATAGCGACACTATCATGTATGCAGGATGACTTCAATGTGTTCTGCCTGGACTGGAGTATTGGGGCAGCTTCAGACCCAAATGCACTAGATGCAAGCTACTTGCAAGCCGCGGTCAATACACAGGTCACTGGCGCCGTAGCTGCCGTGTTTATTGATAGACTAACCTCCGATGCTGGGATCTCGTATTTGGACGTTTACCTTATAGGCCACAGTCTGGGTGCTCATGTTTCTGGATACGCGGGGGAACGGGCGGCTGCCACCATCGGCCGAATAACGGGTAAGTACAAGGTTGCTTGCGCAGAACGAGTTACACATTTTCCTTTAACCCTTTCCCAAATGACAATTTTTTGGGGGTGGTCCTATTCAAAAGCTGTTGCATATGACAATATTGATGTTGTTAAAGATAGAATTTGTGTAGAATATAGCTCAGAAAATATTGAGACAAATGGAGAAACTGCTGGTTATCAGCAGTTTCTTCTTTTGTTTCAATGTTTTCCCAAGACCTTTCTATCAGGGACGTCAAAACCAGGTCTTGTTTGGGGAAGGGTTAAATCTCGTCCTACTGACTTGGATCAATTCATGTGATCAAACCTGTCATTTTGTGCGTGTCACATTTTACCACATGTCCTCTGGTGGTGTTAGGAGTTTGTTGGTTTATCAATGTTTTCTGTATGTCTCGCACCACTTTCAATAAGTTTGTACAATTGATTGTTATGCTTGTATTGGGTCAATTTGGAGACCACTATATATTCTATATAACCATAATGTAAATATCGTTATTTACTCTTATTTGGTAGGATGTGTGTGCCTTTGTAACATAATGTTAGTAGGATGAAGGTCAAAGCACAAATTACCATTTCTTTTTAAATTTGGAAGCTGCTGTAGAATCACAATTATACATATACAAAGATAGAGATTGTGTACAATATAGAATATTTATACATACGTATATAGACAAAGGAGACAATAATATGTGACCCGTCACGCTAAAATGGACCTTATCGAATGTGTGAAAAATATCGACCCTAGTCAGTCTGCGCACACCGCGCAGCCAGACTAGGGCCGACACTTTTCACTTGTATGTATTTTTCTAAATCCGGAATGTTTTCTCTATTTTACTATATATTCATTTTTCACATGCAGTATCTGTTTGATCTGTGCTGGGTCTGACAAGTTTGTAAAAATTTGGAATTTTGAAGTTCGGATAAGGTCCCTTTTAGCGCGACGTGTCACATATTCTCAAATCAAATAAGAGCCCTTTTCTTAGACCCTAGCTAAATTGAATGTGTGAATAGGGCTAACCATGACAGGGAATACCGAGACACAACATTTTCTATATTCTTCAATGGTTCTGCCAACATATGAGCCAATATTTATTTTCGTGGAAATCTGAGGAAAAAATGTTCAATTTTTATTTCCAATTTATTCTGTGAATGTTTGGTTCAGGATGAAAGTACCACTTTTAAAGTAATGAGTAACGTTAACAGGAACATTCCGATGCACATGGAAAAACTCGAGATCGTCTTTCATAAATCTATTGTCTCTTTAAAATGTCCTCGCTGTAACAACCACATTTTCTTTCAGAAATTCGATTTGCAAGTTTTAGATTATTTCAAAGTATGTTTTTTAAAGAAAAAGAAGCCAGACTGAAGGACTTATGTTCAAGTCGATTTCCAAAAATGATTTGCTTGGCTTATTTTCAATGTAGTATTGTATTTTCATAATTCAATAGAAACTTTTGTCTGTTTCAAATGTAATAAAGCTTCTATCTAAGAAAAAAATATATGTACATGTACTTTAGACTCTAGAAAATGTTATTCTCTTTGTATTTTAGGCACAATATAGTTAGCGAAACACCTTTTTTGTGAAATAATTTGCTGAAAGTGCATCGTTACATCGAGGACACATTAGTTATTGCAAGGACAATATTCGCTAATTTATGAAACAAACAGAAATTATGTAATTTCACTAGCTTATTCAAACTTCAAATAATTAGCTTCAAAAACATACCAATTTTACCATCAAAACACATAATTTTTATTGAACCATAATGCAGTTTGTAATAAAAAATGTCTTTGTTATTGGAATGACAACTACCATTACTGCGAGGACTTATATTTAAATATTTTTTCCATTTCTTACATTGTATTGACCTATATATGGTCATTAACTCTTAAAATCAATGCAATTGTAAAAAATGTATACATTTAAGAGTAAAAGTGACTTTGTTAAACCCTTTCAAAACGTTAAATCTTATGCTATGTTACAACTGCTGATCAAGTCAAATCGATCACCTTGACTGCTCAAATTCGCCCATTATTCCCGACTTAATGACTTTTTCTCGATCTCTACTCGATCAACCCAACCTCTACCGTCTGTTTGATCGCGGGAACAGATAAAGCACAGATCGAGTTGAACGAGATGTGGTTGGGAGCCACTTGAGTAAAGGCCCAATGTGATTGATATAAAGATGTTAATCCGATCACACACGATCTCCAGATTTGATTGATTCCTGATCTGGTCGATCGCCTATCTGATCAATACACGATCACATTTCGATCAACTTTTCCCCAATCTTACACAAATATTTTTTTTAAACAAATAGAGAAAGATGACTAAGTGGTGCGGATAAAGCTCGATTACTACGACCGTTCCCGATCACAAATGGCGATCGAGTTCGATCTGTACTCGATCGCTTGATTCGGCTTGGTCGATTTGATTTAATCGGTAGTGGATACCTAGCATATAAATTATACAACTTGAAAGCTGTTGGAGACTACAAACATGAAATTTATGAAGATCTAACTTGTGTGTACAATATAGATGAATAGATATCAAAGTAAACGGAGTCAGAGCTGGTAATCATCATTAACTTCTCTTACCGTAGTGTTTGTAAATTAGGAAGTAAAAACCAAGTCTTCTTTGTGAAAGAAATGAGAAGACGTGAAGAAAGTTAAGCAATTACAAATATGACGAAAGAAAAAATAAAAAACAAAAATATATGGAATGTCTTAAACATTCTCGTCAAACCATGAAATATCACATTGTACATTCAAGTAAAAAACATTCAAGGTATAGTAAATCGTTTAAGAGGGAAAATTCTCGACCATAGTCTAACTGTACAGTCTTGGCATACTGATTGAGTTCGATCCTTTTAGCAATATACGCAGATGATTTATTTTTGTTGTTATTTCTTTTTTTTTGGAAGATAGCTGGAAGATAGCTCACATAATGATTTAGATACACGGTTGTAAGCCATTGAGTGTCCTAAAACTGATTGTCCAAAAACAAAACAAAAAGAAATAATTAAAAGTAATATGAAAATGTTTTATTCTTAACTTCTTGTTTACCTAGATAAGATAATATTTGACAAAAACATTTCATCTTTTTTCGGGATGAAATGTTGTGATTGTAAGATTACATGCAGGATTCGAATCAATACATGTACCGGTAAATTGCATTGAAAGTTAAAAAAATCTACTTGTCTTTTCACGGCACCCCTATAGCACCAGGAACTCCTTTACCATGACCACTTTAAAAAATGACTAAGTACATGTAACATCTTCAAAACCCATTGAACAAAGATATACAGATTCATACCTTAAAAGAAATGGTGTATAATGTCTCTCCGATATATTGACGAAAGGTCATTTAAGAATGATCATTTAGAATTAATCTTGTCAATTTATCTAGAATTGTATTCTTCATACAACATTCCAAGGTGATTGGCAAAATATCTCCATTAGACTAGTGATAAAATTTATTAATTTGTGGTACCAAGAATCCATAAATGTGTAAGGAGTCCTTGCAATAACGACTCAAAGTCCGCTCTGTAACAACTGATCGGTGCACATGTTTGGCAACAGTAATTATATTTTTTCAGCTGAAATACTTCGCTTTCTTATTATAGGTTAAGCCAATTATTCATCAAGACCTTTTGTCTCTTTGGCAAAGAGTCTATATTACATAAGAAAACTTATTATGTCTTTGCAGTAACGATTTTCGTACTCCCAGTAACAAAACTGTCGTTATTGCGAGGACAGTTACTGCGAGGAATTCCGCGAATATTCGCTCCAAACTACACACAAGAATAACTAGGGAGAAAATATGTTGCATGCTGTAAACGACATGATTCTATATCTAAATAAGTAAAGCTATACGATTTTAAGATCAGAGTTATATGGTGTGGTTGATGGCGTTGCATAGAAAACGAAAAATGAAGTCTACGCAGCCAACGGCCTACCTAATTTGCCTCGCAACTTCGAAACCAAGTATTGATTTGTCTTCATTTAAACATCGTGGCTTTAATGAGTGTTTCCACCTCCGTTTGGGTTGTATTTAAAGAAAATCTAACCAAAAAGACTTTGATTACGCACATGTAAGTTATTGCAAGGACATTTCGTATAAAAAATCCAGGGACAGACATATATGGCCAAACATCTTCGTCGTATTTATATTTTCCCAAAAAGGACTGACACTATTAATAATGTGACACATAAAACATTAATGAAATGAAGAAAAATCCGATATGTACCTATCATTTTATAGCGAGAATCATGGTGGAAATTGATAATCCTATCCTAGGGACAAGAGAAAATTGTCATTTTCCGGTACAAAAGAGCAATATTTTAAGAAACGTTCCATCTGCCAGGCAAAATAAACATCTCTATTGTTGGTAGTGATGGTCCTTACATGATGTACCTAAAATGACATGTTTATGAAAAGCAATTTCTGAGAAAATGAGCCAGGACAGCGATTTCCACGAAATAAAATATTGGCTCATATGCACGGTGGATAATCACTTGATACAATATTTTCAGAAAATCTTCAATAATTGTGTAATTACTGGACCGATTTGAATTCGGCTTGAAGCAGAGAATGTGGACAGACGTCATCCATTAGATGGACATGGTTGATTTTTGCAACATCAACTGATAAAAAAGTTATTGAAGATAAACCAAAATTTGGGTTTATCTTCAATAACTTTTTTATTAGTTGGTTTTTTCATACATCCAACACGTCCAGCTTATTCCTGGTATTCCCACTTTCTCTGCTTCAAACTGAAGTCAAATTGGTCAAGTATTAAAAAAGATATTGAAGATAATCGGAAATTCTAAGTCACGTGAGTATACACCGTGATAATTATGACTGTTATCAAAAATGATACAGAGAAAGCAGGAAAAATCCATGGATTCTCGCATTTAGGACGTCAGCTGTTGAAAAAATTATCGACGTCCAAACAAAATTTTGGTTGCTTATCAATAACATTTTAAAAGCTGCCACGTCCATCTGAGCCCTGGCATATTTAAGCCATCTATGCTTCAAACTGAGTTTAAATTGATCAAATATTAATATAAATATTGAATACCTTCTGTAATTGGTGTTTCAAGTTATGCACCGGTGCTATAATTGTAATTGTTTTATGCCCTCTCATGCCTTTTCGCTAACTTATCGATATTACATTAATTTTCAGGACTAGACCCGGCCGGTCCATTGTTTCAAGACACAGCAACAAACGTGCGACTAGATGCCTCTGATGCTCAGTTTGTGGATGTGATCCACACAAATGGCAACAAACCTCTCTTTGGTATGAATTGTTTAAACATATCTATTTTACATAATATTGGGAAGCAAGTTCTTACAACTTAGATTTATCCCTCTTAATACTGCTTCCAGAAAACTGCACAAGTACTCGCACAGAATGTGCGGGCAGACAAAAGCCAAAGAATTACCTCCGCTACCGAGGATCGAACAAAAAATTTATATTGCATGCCAGCGGAGACGTATGTCTCGGCCGATCAGATTGACTGCTGTGTGATTTTAACCCTTTCCCAAACGACAAAATTTTAGGGTGATCCACTTCAAAAACTGCCACAAATGACAAAATGAATGTTATTAAATATAGGATTTGTGTAAAATATGACACAGAAAATATTGAGACAAAAGGAGACACTGCTGGTTATCGGCAGTTTCTTCTTTTGTTTCGATGTTTTCCCAAGCCTTTTCTATAAGGGACGTCAAAACCAGGTCTTGTTTGGGAAAGGGTAAATGAGATTGTGGGATTTAGACTGGTTGTTGAACACCATCTCAGGACTGTAACGGAATATTGGATATTGCTCGATGAATCTTGTGTAGATTCGATGCGAAATAAACATTAAACGCGCGCATCACATAGAATGCTTTTATCAGGTACAGTCGACACTCGTTGTGTCGAAGTAAATTGGGCCGCCAAAATACCTCGATATATCCGGAGTTCGACTAATCCGAATTTGATTATTTTCGATGAAAACGATATTTAACCATTTTTGATGGGCATCATCATATGTGTCCATGATTGAAATATAGTAGGAAAAGGAAAGAAATTGCTCGAAACGAGCAATTTCTATCCTTTTCCTACTAAATTTCAATGGCTGTATTTGTTTCGGAATTCATTTTGATATCCATATGTTGAGGACGGGACATGACTTTCACTTCGACTTAAGGTGGCCGAATGCGATTCCATAACAAGAAAACTGCCCTAGAGAATTGACTCATACTGTCGCATGTTATAAAGTGAATCCTTACTGACATATTAAGAAAATAAAAAAGATAAGTCACCATCTAGGGAAAGAATGGGGGCCGTCTCAAAACCAGCACTGAAATGGCTATTTTTAACATGGAGGCCAATGGGAAATTTGAATATGTTTACACAAATGTTAAAAATAGAGAATTTCTGCCCTAGAGAATTTGATAATATTTTGTAAATTGATGAACCTGGTCATGATCTGTGAAATAAAGAAATAAAAAACAAAAGTCACCACAGTATATGAATTGGGGGTTGTCTCAAAAGTGCCGAAATATCAGTATTTCAGCTGATTTTTGACGCAAATGTTAAAATTTTAGAATTTTCTGCCCTAGAGAATTTGATAATATTTTGGTAATTGATGAACCTGCAAATGATCTGTAAAATAAAGAAATAAAAGACAAAAGTCACCACAGTATATGAATTGGGGGTTGTCTCAAAAGTGGCGAAATAGCAGTATTTCAGCTGATTTTTGACGCAAATATTAAAATTTTAGAATTTTCTGCATAGAAAATTTGATAATGATTTGGTAATTGATGAACCTGTAAATGATCTGTAAAAAGAAGAAATAACAAACAAATGTCACCACTGCACATAAACGGGAGACCGTCTCAAACGTGTACTTTTCCAGTGAAAAAAAGCAGACTTTTAGCTCGATTTTGTATAGCTATTAGTACATAGTTATAGGAAGTATTGGCGAAAATCATTATCATGGATCGTAATATGTTGCTTGTTTGATTAAAACATAAAATAGATTTTGAAATAAATGTTTGACGTCTCAAAATTGTTTTATTCTATTGTGGAAAAGGGAAATTTTAGGCCTAAATGGCTTTGGAGTAAGCTATATTTATGTAACATTGGTGTAATGTCTGGAACGTATTAGACAAAATTCAGTAGATTCCGATAATTCGAACCAAATTTGGACTTTTCTGACGATACATTCGTCAGAAATCGGCCGATTTTGTGAATCTTACATTAACCATATTACCGACGTCGTTACTTTGAACGTCAAAACGCACGTGTTTAAATGACGTCATCAAAGCATTTCAAATACGGCCTGATATATTTTCACGTTTTATTCTTGTTCGATGAAAATCTGATGCAAAAGTTTGTATAGTTTAACTCAAAAAATGTAACGGATCTAACTTTCTACATTTTTTTCTGAAACTTTACGTCGCTATCTTATTTACGACAACATGCGCGTTTTGGATGCGCAGTCGAATCGAATTCGGCCACCTTAAGCGGAATTTCGACTAATCCGATATCGAGATAACGAGTGTCGACTGTATTACAGATTTCACTTAAAATGGTGCAGCTTTAGCTTTTAGTATCATAAGTTACACACGCCTCTCTTTTTTTCAAATTAACAATTCAGTAATATTTTCTTTTGTACCTGTTCTATCTGTGTGCTATGATAAAAGTCTGTTTGAAAAATGTTATGCTATATGCGTATTATGAACACATTTTAGTAAAGGTCAGTGTCAGGTCAAATGAAATCCGTAAAACTATCTACCATAATTATAGACGCTATCTGATTTAGTGTTCGCTAGCGGTTCATTAGAGACGGGGCGTGGCTATGTATAGACGTCACATAAACTAGTCGACAGTCTCGTTTATGCGAAATATAGCGGCGAAAATTTACAATATGCTTCGATTCCATTGGTTCAAAAAGTAGGTCGAAAACTTAGATATTTTTGACCTTCAATGTATTACTAATTCGTCTTGTTCCTACTGCCAGGTCTGGAATCGACAGGTGTTGGTATATTTGAGAAGAGTGGCCACGCTGATTTCTACGTTAACGGTGGAATAATTCAACCCGGCTGTGGATTAAGTCTGTTTGGTCTTCTTTTTGGAGGTAAACCTATAATCAACTAAAAATCGCTTCGTTCATATTTTGGCCTCATCCGTAGAAACGGAACTTGGCGAGGATGAGCCTCGTCAGTTTACGTTGCCACAGATGACGCCCAGAAATTTTTGTGGTAATTATTACTACTCATCTTATTTGTTATCCGTCACATTGTCTGTCTTACAAATATTCAGGCGTGTTAAATATTTCTTACAGTTTTCGCCGTTTAAGCATTACTTTGTTTATATTTCATAAGCATGCACCTTTTGTCAAAGGGGCAATCACATTCGTTAAGGTCAAAGTATATTACTATTATTGTCGGATAAATTTAACCCTTTCCCAAACAAGACCTGATTTTGACGTCCCTAATAGAAAACCAGCAGTTTCCCCCTTTGTCTCAATATTTTCTGTGCCATATTTACACTAATTTCTATCTTTGACAGCATCCATTTTGTCTTTTGTGGCAGTTTTTGAAGTGGTCACCCTAAAATTTTGTTGTTTAGGAAAGGGTTAAATACATGTTTTCGACGCATTTGTGTTTCACAAACTCTTTCTATCGTTTTCATTAAAAGGTCTAACCGAGGCTGAAATTGAGGCTGGCATCACCTGCTCTCATCGCCGCGCGCGAGACCTTTACATCGAGTCAATCAACGACTGCAAGTTCACTGGGTTGTACTGCGCAAACATCTGGGCCAAACTGTTTAAACTCTGCGATACGTCGTTCATGGGATTTGATGCAGACCTCAATACTGATGTCAACAATTACCTTGTGGTAACCGACGGCGAGCCTCTTTTCTGTGAATTCTAAAAATACCTTCTTAACCCTTTCCATATTAGTCCAACTTTCTAAAAGGCTAATATTAAGATCAATGGGAGTTGAAAAAATAATCGGACCTATGAAAGAAAACAGTTTACAACCTAGATCTATTTTGGCATTTATTCATAAAAGTTATAGGAAGAACAAAATAGTTGGACTTAAAATTACTTATTTTCTGTGAATACTAATTTTAGCAATTGATTGAAGATTCATAAACTACATGTATTTTAAAGTAATGTCATATTTTTGAAAGGGTTAAGAAAAATTGACAGACTGTACATCAAAAACTGAAAATTGAGGATGATGCGAATATTTGATATTGTGCTTTTACGTAACTAAAAAATTAGTACCACCAATTAATCGAACGAAACTTGTAATATACAGACTTGTTTAAAGATCCTACAAAAATAAAAGACTACCATCTGGAAAACGCTGTCTTTTGTTTATTTGTTTGTTTGGTAATTTTACAGTTCCCTTATCACTTTCCCAGACAAGACTTCAGTCGCGTTCTTTAGAACGATATTTCTTGAGATATTTCGAGATTTCTTGAAAAGGCTTAGGATAAAGCGTTCTTTAGAGCAAGATTTAAAGACGTTCAATGGGAGGCGGCAATACCCTAAATTAGTGCGGAACACCTAGGTTAACTCTGTAGAACCAATATAAGAGAGAAATGACCGATTTGTTCCGTGCGATCCATGGTGTCATGGTAATGCTCAAAACTTCATACAAATGACGTCATCATGACGTCATTTGTATGAAGTATGGAACATCCGGAACATTTCGGAATTTTGATCTTAAAAACGCTTTATCCGAACAGACAAAGAAATCTTAAAAAATCTTGTCCTAAAGACCTCTGTTTTAAGGTGCCCTATATAAAATCTTGGAAAAACATTGAGGCAAAAGAAGGAAATGTTGGGAAAAGTGTTTCCGATGAAAAGCAGCGATAGATCTATTACGGATCACTATAAACACTCTTCCAATTGAATTACAAGTTGATGTTATTATCACCCCGTAATGAAATCGACATGTGCAGATAACTAAAATGATCCAATTCGGGAGTAAACAGCTCATCTTTAACGTTTTCTTGGAGCACGTTTCTTCATTAACGCTGAAAACGTAATTAGGCCATAAACCCGTTCCCAAACGGCAAAATGTTAGGGCGATCCACTTCAAAAACAGTCACAAATGACAAAATGTACGAGATAGGATTTGTGTGGAAATGACATAGAAAATATTGCTCACAAAAATAGAAACTGCTGGTTATCAGTAATTTCTTCTTTTGTTTCAATGTTTTCCAACGCCTTTTCTACATGGAACGTCAAAACCAGCTCTTGATTGGGAAAGGGTTAATGCTGTACCATGAAAATGTGAGCATCAACTGTTAAGGCGCCCGGCTGGTCCTTTGGATGGTATACCAAAGATTGCGACCTGACGACAAGTATTTCAACCAAAGGTGTACTAATTAATATGTACATCAATAACACGCAACGTATAAGCGGTTTGTCCGTTGATCAGTTTTTGATAGAAAAGTATCACCAAATGTGTGCTTATGCACATCAACAAAATCTACAGAGGTTCGCCCGTTCATCGGTTTTCGATAGCAAAGTTTACATAAAAGGTGTATTTATGTACATCAATAAAATCAGCAGAGATTCGCCCATTCATCAGTTTTTAAAAGCACAGTGTCACCGTAGGTGTGCTTATGTACATCAACAACACACAACAGAGGTTTGCCCATTCATCAGTATTTAATGGCGCACATTTAACTCTTCTACATGTACGAGAATCATCACAATAGAAGAAAGATGTTTAGGGGTGTTCCACCCTATCAGAAATTCCCATAGGGTTGTACCAAGGCTCGGACTTTAATGCAATTAGGCATGAAGTTAGTGTTCTGTATTACGGCATTATTCCCGAAATATTTTTCAAAAATCTTTTCCGGAAAATATTTCTCTAAGAACTTAGATTTTTGCTTAAAAAAGAGGGGTACCCTAACTTAAAGAGGGCATATACATTCAGGATTGTTGTATTCCAGCCAAATTTGTGTCGTAAATAATGTTTATTTATTTCTATTCAAGTATTTATCAAAATAGTATACATTACTCTACAAAAAAAATTGCTATTACCTTTTGTATGACGTCTTCAAACAAATTCTTAGCTTTTAACCATCTAGATCAAATCTGATTCTAAATTTCACCCAGTTTCAGTTTTTGTCAACATATGAAATTTATCATTAAATTGCCCCCATATCTGCTTGTGGTTATAGTAAAATATTAAGTTAAAAATAAAACCGGTAACAGTGTCATTTTTTATTTTTAGTGTGAGCGGTCCAATTTTCTAAGAATGTAAAATCTAAAGACTACTTTATACCTTCTATATATATTACGCAAATATTCAATTTTGCTTTTTGTGTCTTGATTTGACAACAACAACTTATGTATAACATGAATTTTAGGATTTTCACACAAAATTATGTTTTTTTTTAACTAATGGCACTTTGTTTTACCCCACCCTGCCGCAATATAATGGAGGAGGGAAAAGCCTAAAACAGTGGAATGTATTGTGAAATGTGGAGATGAAAAATAAAAGTAATGCAATGATGTTACATATTTTACCTATTATGTCACCTTCTTTAACCTTTTGAATTTAACTGTTTGAATTTTAGGTTTCGAAACAATATTGGCACCAACATGTTACACAATGACTTTCATGTTATTTTGATTTAAAATTGGGAACTCATATCGAAACTAGGTAGGCAAAATAGAGCGTTTGCCACATGGATACCATTGAAAATCAGGAACATTTTAAGATGTCGTTGTACACAATTTTCATTATTTGACAACTTTATCGAATTCAAGTTTTCAATAAATTTTGCATACGAATAAAGGACATAATTATGTGGCATTTTTTCGTATCAATTGCATAAGTTGACAAAGAGGGAAACATACAAAAAACATTGATTGAATTTAAGGTTTCGAAAATCTTTAGGTATTTTTCTGACAATTCCTGACTAAATGAATTTCTGAGAAATTATATGTACATGTTGGTATCAACAATATTGTTCTCAAAATGTTCTGCGAGGACTCTTCTTGCTATTCTGATTCGAAATTATAGACTTATATCAAAACTAGGTGGGCAACATTGGGCTTTTGCTGGACGGATACCATTAAAAACTGGGAACATTTTAAGGCGCCGTTGATCACAATTTTCATTATTTGACAACTTTACCGGTTTCAAATTTTCACCAAACTTTTGCATACGAACTGAAGACAGATATGGTCAACTTTCATATCATTTTCATAGGTCGACAAAGACGGGAACATATACAAATAATTGATTAAACTTTAGGTTTCGACAATTTCTGACAATATAAATTTCTGAGAAATTACTTTTGCATGTTGGTATCAACAGTTTTGGCCTCAAAATGCTCTTCAATGTCTCTGCTTGCTATTTTGATTTAGAATTTGGGACTAATATCAAAACTAGGTAGGTAACATAAGGCTTTTGCTATAAGGGTATCATTGAAAAACTGGAGACAGGTATGGTCAACTTTCATTTTCATAGGTTGACAAAGACGGGAACATACAAAATATTTTGATTGAAATTTAGGTCTCGAAATTTTCTGGGCTATTTTTCTGACAATTTCTGACTAAATAAATTTCTGAAAAGTTATTTGCGCATATTAGTACCAACAGTATTGGTATCAAAAGTTTCTTCAAGGACTCTTCTTGCTATTTTGATTAAAAAATGTAGATGAATACCAAAGCTAGATAGCCAACATTGAGTTTTTGTAAGACGGATACCAATGAACATCGGGAACACTTTAAGGTGCCATGTGTAGGCCTATATGCTCTCTTTGAGTAAAGGAAATATATTTCTGTAGTTCACAGGTCAGAGGTATTCTATGTGTAAAGTTACAAGAAAATCTGCGCGTAGGCACGAATGGAACACCCCCATTTCAGGTGAAATCATTTTAGGTACTACGACCCGGAAGCGTATTAGTTTTTGGAGTGTCTTCAGTTGCCAGGCCTTGGCCTTAATCCTTTCCCAAGCAAGACCTAGTTTTGACGTCAGTAATAGAAAAGGCTTGGGAAACCATTGAAACAAAAGAAGAAACTGCTGATAACCAGCAGTTTCTCCGTTTGTCTCAATATATTCTATGTCATATTTCACACAAATCATATCTTAATAAATTAATTCCGTTTTGTCATTTGTGGTAGGTTTTGCAGTGGATCATCCTAAAATTTTGCCATTTTGAAAAGGGTCAAGAGACCAGTTTATCGCCAAATAGACAACGTTGAACGTCTTGAAATCGACAGGGTTTTTAGACCATCGGATGAAATCAAATAAGGGGGCTATTTAAGGAGTTCGCTGCACCCCTCTAGGTACCAAGGTTGTTATATACCATTTTAAAGCTTGTAACATGCTGGATAAGATGCACAATGTTGTCAAGTTGTAAACCTGTGCAGGTCCCGTTGAAACACACAAACATGTGGGTGGGGTAAGATAACATTTAAATTATTTGAAATTCATTTGTAAAATAAAAGTCGTCTAAAACTTAAAAGCTTAGTAATTTAGCCATTCGAATTCATACAATTGTTATTGAATAAACCAGAACATACATACAAAACAAATTTCAGCCGATTATACGTAGAAATAAGGCTGAGATATTTCGTAAATTTGCATATGGTGGGTGGGGTAATTTTCACACAGTAAAACACTTGGTCACAAAAACAAATTATCGCATTATTGTTCCACGAAACGTTGTACAACCGTTTTTAGATAAAATACAACTTATGTGGATCTTAGTAAAACACATCTACCAAAAATCTAATCAGATATACACAAGAAACGGTTTTATGCTTATCTTGAAAGTACCCCCTATTTCCCAGTAAATTACACCATCGTCCGTCAAATGATTTCAAATGAGGCGGATTTGTATGGAGATCGCTGCACCCCTAATCCCCGATGTACCAAGCCTGTTATATACCATTTTAAAGCTTTGATTATGCAGGATACAATGTGCGATGGTGTCAAGTTGTAAACCTGTGCAGGTCCTGTGTAAACAAATACATATATGGGTGGGGTAAGATAAGATATGACATATTTGAAATACATTTGTCATATAAAAATCGTTTTTAACCCAACAACTTAGGAACGTACTCATTCAAATTGATAAATTATTATGGAATAAAGCAGAAGAGACATGCAAAACACATTTCAACCGATTATACGAGGTAATAAAGCTCAGATATCTCGTCTAATTGCATATGGTGTGTCGGGTAATTTATATACAGTCAAACACTTGGTCACACAAACAAATAATCGCATTATTGTTCCGTGAAACGTTTGTTCAACAGTTTTTAAATTGAAAACAACTTATTTGGCTCTTAGTTAAACATCTACACCAAATTCTTAACCAGTTATAAACAATATATAGTTCTAGACTTTTCTTGAAAGTGCCTCATATTTCCCTGATATTACAACATCGTCGTCAAATGAATTCAAATCAGGGGTGGGGGTGGGTAAGGAGATCTCTGCACCCCGAACCCCAGATGTACCAAGGTTGTTATATACCATTTGAAAGCTTGGAATATGCATAATACAATATACGATGTTGTCAAGTTGTAAACCTGTGCAGGTCGCGTGTAAATAGATACATATGTAGGTGGGGAAGGCAGAAATAATGCTGAGATATTTCGTAAAAAATCATATTGCGGGGGGGGGGGGGGGTGGTGTGTGTTTTATACACAGTGATATACGTAGCAACACAAACAAGTAATCGCATTATTGTACTGTGAAACATCAGTCCAACCGTTTACAGATGAAATGCAAACTAATTTCGATCTTAGTAAACCACCTTCACCCAATATCTTATCAGATATATACAAGACAGAGTTGAAGACTGTGCTTGAAAATCTCCCACCCACCCCCTGTTACTTACAACACAGTCTATTAATTGATATCTCGCAAGGCGAGTATTACAGGAGTTGCTGAATCCGACCATGATGTACCCATGCTGTTAGATACCATTATAAAGCTTGAAATAGGCTGGATACGATGCACAATGTTGTCAAGTTATAAACATGTGGAGGTCCCGTGTAAGCATACAAATATATGGGTGGGGTAAGATAACATTTTTTTTTGAAAAGCAATTGTCAAATATAAATCGTCTTAAACTCCTAAGAAATTTCCTCACACTTCAAATGCATGAAATTATTATTGAAATGACCAGAAGCGATATACAAAACACATTTCAATCGGTTATACGCAGAAATAATTCCAGATAGTTAGTCAATTTGCATACGGTTGGTGTGTGTATGGGGGTAATTTATACACAGTTAAATACTTAGTCACACTAACAAATAATCCTATTATCATTCCGTGAAACGTTTGTACAACCATTTATAGATTAAATACAAATTATTTGGAGATTAGTACAACATCTTCACCCAATTGAACAAGACATAATAGTTCTAACCTGATTCCATATGTTCGATCTTCACCTCTAACCTACAATAATCTCTGCTTCAACTATCCATAGTCATATAGCAAAAATACATATTGTATGGACAGCTCATCTTAGCAAGAACATCTTTTGAAAATATTTTAGCATTTTTGATATAAGATATATTAATTTGTGAATGAAAAAGATTCTATTGTGGTATCATTGGACAACACACTAATAATATGATGGCATCCAAGACGACGGCCAAAAGCAGATTTACACATGGAATAGGCGCATACAACATTCATTTCGTTTCTAAATTGATGTAGAAAAGTAATACAAATAATTTTAAGGACAGCAAAGATTCATAAAAAGATGTATATGTCAACTTGAAATCGATAATACAGTCCGTTAATGATTAATACAGGGACATATTTTATTTTTGAATGGCACTTTTGGGAGTTAAAGACTTCCACAGGCTAAGCAAAAATTATCTTTTAGAGAATGGTTTTGTTGAGTTCATATTTCCCCTTATTTTGTCCATTTCTTGATATTTTTTTTATTTTTATTAATCAATTAAAAATGAGCAATGAGGAGCACAGTTCTGCTGTTGTGATCAACTGGGCTTGCAATTTAACTCCTCTTTTTGCACTTTCGAATAAATCAGACCATTGTATCAAGAGTTAACTGTCCTCAAAAATTTCTTAAATGCTTTTTTGTCTCAGCTTACACCTATGTGTTATGATTTTACCCGACTTTGGAGACTTACACATTACAATCAGTTTAATAGCTGTTACATGGCTGATGCCCATGGTTATCATAATCACTGCAGTTATCACGATTGTTTGCGTTTGTAGAAGACGACTGTGACAGGTCAGTGTTTGATTTAAACTTGCTTTAGGTGTTCACGCAGTTAGGATGTCGTTCTGTTTGATCTCAAGCGTGCTCATATCTTGAAATCGACTGAACGTTAGAGTGTCCATGAAGCAAAACCTCGATGGAAATTTCATCTTTGAGCCATTGTAGCAGTCAGACTTAGTTACCCACCCCCAAACAATTGCATTTTCTTTGAAGAAAAATATGTTTGCTCTTGGTTAACGAAAGATTGGACAGATTATCTGTTAATTTGAAAAAGTTCCGCCGTATTTTGTGAGAGAGGGGTGACGATCAGATTGAACGTAGAAAAATGCCTTGTGAGAAAGAATAGTCTAGATGGTGCCAAGGCTCAAATTACGGACGCATGTGATCGTTATTAGATTGAGACTGACAATTCCAATTCTTGAGTAAAAACTCCGAATGAGCACCCAGATTTCCCCAAGATAAGGGAATAACTTCATTTACAAACGTTTCGAATACAGTTTTGATGAATGTTCTTAAACAAGAGAGAGTATTTACAAGCGTATTTTACATACATACAGTCTAATTGATAGCTGTCATACATGTTCTAGTTTTTCTCAATTTACGATGAAACATCGCTATTTGCCCAACTCAACCAGCCATGGGCCAAAATAGAAATTTGTAACAAAACCTCGGGACACTGACATCACTTTTTAATCTAATAAAAGTTAGTTTAGTTGATCTTTTCCAATTTTTGAGGTCGAATATTGAAGAAAGTTGGATATATTTAGAAGGAATCCTGGATCCGCCGTAGCCTTTTTCTTTGTGTCATCGATTGAAATGTATTCAGTAGGTCTCTTCATGTAATTTCAATTATTATACCATGCATTTGAATGAGAACATTTCTAAAAGGATTGGTTTAGGACGATATATATTTGATAAATGCATTTAAAAATATTTATCTTACCCCACCCACATATTTGTGTATTTACACGGTACCTCCACAGGTTTACAATTTGACGACATTGTGCACTGTATCCAGCATAAATCAAGCTTTTAGGTGGTATGTAACAGCTTTGGTAAATTGTGGTCGGATGCAGCAACTCCTTCAATAGCCCACATGTGTGGTATCATCTTAATGACTATGTTGTAAGTTACAGGGGGCATATTCAAATGCAGTCTAAAACCCTGTCTTGTATATATCTGTTAAGATATTGGGTGAAGGTGTTTTACTAAGATCCAAAAAAGTTTGTATTTAATCTATAAACGATTGGATTGACGTTTCACAGAACAATAATGCTATTATTTGTTCGTGTGGCTACGTATATTACTGTGTATAAAGCACCCCACCCGCCATGTGCAATTTTTACGAAATATCTCAGCATTATTTCTGTCTATAATAAATTGAAACGTTTTCCGTATATCCCTTCAGGTTTATTTAATAATAAATTCATGAATTAGAATTTGCTACATCCTAAGTTATTCGGTTTAAGACGATTTCAATTTGACAAATGCACTTCATGTAATTTGTTTCTTATCTTACCCAATCCACATAATTATGTGTTTACACGGTACCTACACAGGTTTACAACTTGACAACATCGTGCATTGTTTCCAGCATTTTCCAAGCTTTTAACTGGTATATAACAGCCCTTGTACATCAGGGGTAAGGGGTGAAGAGATCTCCTTAAAATCGCCTTATTTAATATCATTTGACGACGATATTGTAATTTACAGGGAAATAGGGCCGCTTTCAAGATAAGCATAGAACTGTATCTTGTTTATATCTGATACGAAAATGAGTGAAGATTATTTACCAAGATCCAAATAAGTTGTATTCAATCTAAAAACGACTGTACAATTCTTTCACGGAACAATAATGCGATAATTTGTTTGTGTGACCAAGTGTTTGACTGTGTATAAATTACCCCATCCACCATAATTATGCAATTAGACGAGATATCTGAGTCTCATTTCCTCGTACAATTAGTTGAAATGTGTTTTGCATGTCTCTTCTGCTTTATTCCATAATAATTTTATGAATTTAAATGAGTACATTCCTAAGTTGTTGGGATTAAAACGATTTTTATATGAAAAATGTATTTCAAATATATCATATCTTATCTAACCCCACCCACATATGTATTTGTTTACACAGGACCTGCACAGGTTTACAACTTGACAACACCGTACATTGTAACCAGCATATTCCAAGCTTTAAAATGGTATATAACATCCTTGGGTACATCGGGGATTAGGAATGCAGCGATCTCCATACAAATCCGCTTATTGGAAATCATTTGACGGACGATGGTGTAATTTACTGGGAAATAGGGGGTACTTTCAAGAAAAGCCTAGAACCGTTTCTTGTGTATATCCGATAAGATTTTTGGTGAATGTGTTTTACTAGGATCCAAATATGTTGTATTCAATCTAAAACGATTGTACAAACGTTTCACGGAACAAAAAAGCGATTATTTGTTTTTGTGGTCAAGTGTTTTACTGTGCAAAAATTACCCCACCCGCCATATGCAAATTGACGAGACATCTGAGCCTTATTTCTAAGCATAATCGGTTGCAATGTTTTTATATGTTTCTTCTGGTTTATTCCATAATAATTTTATGAATTTGAACGAGTGCATTCCTAAGTTGTTGGGTTTAAGACGATTTTTATTTGACAAATGTATTTAAAATAATCTATATTTTATCTTACCCCACCCACATAATTGTGCCTTTCCACGGATTCTGCACAAGTTTACAACTTGACAACATTGTGCATCGTATCCAGCATAGTTCCAGCTTTAGAATGGTATATAACAACCTTGGTACCTAGGGGGGTGCAGCGAAATCATTTTTACCTGGGTCATCAGACGGACTATTTACTGTGTCCAATCGTTACTGGTGGGTGTGGTTGGCGTAACGCTGAAAGTGTGGTGTATAACGCCGGTTTGTGGCACAAGGTGAGAAAATTGAAAAATTGAATCGATGAAGTTTTTTCTTTGGGAATGAGACTAGACCGATGCTCATCTAAAATGATTTCTTGACCAATAGCAATGTCTGCCTTCATCAAGAAAGTTGCCGTTTTCTTTATCATTCCGTGATTGTAAGGCGTTTTAGGCGAAATCAACTCAGCTTGCCCCTAAAGTATGAATTATATACAAGGCTAACCAGTTTTGAACCCCACAGAAGAATGTACTTCATACAAGTTTACGCGTACATTGCACAAAATCACATTGAGGTTTGCACCCTCAGCTTCTTACAGAAACCACGGAAACGGATTTTACTGGAATTTCAAACTAAAAATACGTCCCACTCAACAGCTAAGGTCATATGGACACGGAACCTCGGTTTAATTTCCAAAACCAGACCCGGTTTTGACGTCCCCGAGAGAAAAGGCTTATGAAAAGATTGAGTCAAAAGAAGAAAATGCTAATAATCAGCATTTTCCCCTGTTGCATCAATATTTCCTGTCCATTATTATACCCAAGACTTATCTTTATCATCGCCAGTGTTGTTGTCTGCAACAGCTTTGACATTGGACCACCGTAGAATCTTCTCTACAGAACAATTCCAATCTGCAGCTACATGTTTCGTGTGTCGAAAATGAAACACGCATCTTAACTGTGCATTTTTTTGTTATGGATAAGATACTGACTGGTTTTAGCACTGTTGCATAATAAGGGATACTAATTTCTTAAAGGGACTCAAAATTCCAATTTCATTTTCTAAAGTATGTCTTGATGCAAAGATTGGTTACACTAATTGGTAGAAATGCTATCAGTTTTTGAAGTTGTTATTTATAAACGAACAATGCGCCTTAAAGTTGAGACAGAAATGACAAATTCCATATAAATCTGAACTGTTAATATTAGAACAAACATATATATTTCTCGTAAACGGTGAAATATTTTGGCTTGAAATTTTCGGATTTTTTATTGAAATATGCTCTCTCGGATTGAAATTAAAGTAAAATTTAAGAAAAAATAAATCGTCGGTGTAAATGCAAAACCTCGTATGTCGATTCTTGCTATTTTCAAAGTACAAACTTGTGTGCCCAGTTTAGACAATTCTCGCAGGTTTTGAGATATTTTCACTGATCAGTATTAATGATACATTATTTGTGAAGAATATGTCCAAATTTCAAGTAAAACATTTCAGATTTGGAAAAGTTATTACTCTTTTTTCCATCCCCTTTAAAAAATTCCAAAAAACGAGATACGAGGTTTTGCATTTACAACGACGAAATATGAAATGTAACTTTAAAATGTCATTAAATATTTATTGTAGATACAGCGCTTTGCTGCGTGTACTCAACAGAATAGTTATATCAAGTCGATTCAAATGAACACTCACAACATGGGGAATGTGAATCCTAAATTCGTCACTTTTTAACGAAAACCTCGTATCTGTAGCAAGTTTTAGGCTGCAGTTACGAGTTTTTCGTTGAAAAGCAGCGAAATTTAGTATTTAGAAACCACTCGTGTCTGTTGATCTGTTAATAAATTATATTATCGTTTATTAATCAAACGAGGTTTGATGTGGTAATATTCCAGAAAATGCCTCCTTTTGTCTCACTCATTTCTTTTCTTTTATATATATAACATGTAGGATTGATTATTTCATTTTGAACGAGTGCAGCGTAAAAGTAATAAATTTAATCATTTTGAAGAGACATATCTAAATAATAAATAGTAAAGACAAAATATTGACAATGGCAGATTAAATATCAATGACGTCTGTGCTTAAAATAGTCTGGGTTTACCGTTACGTTTCGATAAACCGCCGGTGTTGTTATAAGGTTTCGTAACTGCGGCTTAAGTCAAACCGCAGTTACGAGATTTTATAACATCACCTACGAAAAACTATTGTTTGTCCGAAATTACGTCTAGTTTAACTGACTAAAATCGTTCCCTATTGTAATAAATAATACTCCTGTTATATATGGAGCGTAAGACAAGATTTTAAACTTTTGCCCAAACAAGCCGCAACATTGACGGCCATTAACGCAAAATCTTGGAAAACATTGATGCGAAAAAAATGCTGATGAGCAGTGTTGTTTCCTTTGGTGTGTATATATAGTTTATTTGCTATACCGTCCACAATGTTCTTTTTCTTTTTGGCATAATCGTGCGATACACATACGTTGCAAAGAAATGACCGGACAATTCTTTGCTACGAACATTTTGCGTCTTTTAGAACGCCAGGAGCAAGCAAGAGAGAACTATTGAACGCGTAGGACAAACGTGCGTGTGACGCAGGAACGTTATCCAGAATTTCTCGAAAAATCACAAAAAATGCATACTTTCTTTGAAAGAGATTCATATATTTAACCCTATGTGCATGTGCATATTTTATAGCCTCTCTTACAACCCGTCGCGCGTCTTTATGAATTGTGCGTCTCCGAAGATTTTTAAAAGCACGATCGGACGCACGACGGGTTGTAAGAGAGGCTTTAGTTATTGCAGTTTGTAAATATTGACCTGAACTTGGTGAATATACAATGAGTATTGTGACTGAATAATTAATACTCGCCAGCAATCCTCACTGTCGAGCAGAGTCGATAGTTTCCATAAGCATCAATACTTTGTATTCTGTATATGCTTCTCTAAGCATTGTTACTGGAGAGTGATTATTTCGCATTACAATTTTTCATTGCATATCCCACAGGTCCATGTCAATATTAACGAACTATACAATAAATTTAAAGATTGTTCAACTGTATATTTACGAGCGGAAGATTAAATAATCTTTATTAGTAGTTGAAACCAGGCGTGCTGCGATACCGTGTCAGTAGGTGCGTTTTGTTTTACTAAAAATTGAAGAAAATAAAATTTGAATAATTTTCTCTAAAATACTTAAAAGAACTTATATTTTTCGGAAAACATCGAGAAAAGTCTCATCTATAGTGCTGTGCATACTTTGTTTCGGCACGCTTAAAGGGGCAATTTGAAAATTGTGAATGGTATCGACCAAAAATAAAGGTATGTTAAAAAGTCAGCAGTGAAACGCTTTTTGCGTATTATGTTTTTTTTTTTCAATTATACTAGGTTTCTAAGCTATGGTAAATAATAGAATACTAGAAAATTACTTGCAATTAATAAAACAGCACTTGCATCATTATCTTAAGATTTCGTTTTCATCTTATCTTCACTGGTTAAAGGGACATTTTATTCTAATTTCAATTTTTAAAATATGCCTTGATGTCTATATTGATTGTTCTAATGAGTATAAATACTATTAGTTTTTTTTAAGTTCTTGCCAATAAGCGAGAAACACGCGTTTAAAGTTGAGACATAATCGATAAATAGCATATATAAATCCGAACTGTTGTCCACAACAATTTGTTTAATTTTAACACAAAAATACAAATTTCTCGTAAACGGCCCAATATTTTGGCTTGAAATTTTCAGAATTTTCATAAGGAAATATGCTCTTTCAGATAAAAATAAAAGTAAAATTTATGACAAAAAATTCTTAAATGTCACTTTAAGTGATTCAATGGATTAGAATTTCTCATATAGTGCAATACCGGTATATGCTGTCAAGAGTGGAACTTTTTTTTTCGCTTTCACTATACAAGATAATGCACACAATTTTAGCTCAAATTAGTGAACATGAATTTAAAATTCAGATACTGCTAAACAATTTTGAAGAGTTTTTAGTCTTCCTATTTAAGAAATCTGGATGACATTTAATACAAATAGAAGTTATTTTTAAAATATGAATTTTCCCATTTTGGTCACATTTTTTACAACAAAAAACTTGCCCTTCCATGTTATTTTACAAATGCGGTATATGGGTGACCTCTATTGAGTCTGGTACGTTTTTTGTTTACAAACTGGTTTTATGAATTCCAATATAGTCATTTTAGCATGAAAAGTCACTTCATTCTTATGCATGTACCCTTGGGAATACACTCCATGGACTTAGCCCAGAGTTGACTGGAAAGGTTTGTTATATCCACTGATAACGCAGAGCTACTCAAAGTAGCTGTTTTACTGCATAAGTCCTAGGACTAAATATGGAAAATGGCTTGTTATAATGTTATGCTGATATGGTATTTTAAGGTTTATAATGTATAGCTAATATGTTTTATGTATTTTTAGTACATTTCTTAAGTTTCTAAAACGCTTTTGAACGTACTTTCATATGACAAAAGCGCTATATAAGTTTGGTATTATAATAATGATAATAATAATAATAATAATAATAATAATAATAATAATAATAATAATAATAATAATAATAATAATAATAATAATAATAATAATAATAATAATAATAATTGCTGTTGTTATTGTTGTTGTTGTTGTCGTTGTTGTTTTACTACTTGTGATACTCTATAGGCATGATTTCGAGGATAATCCTGACCGTACTTTGGTTCCTAATGACTGGCTGTCTGTGCTCTCCGTACGTGTACGAGGGTGTTCCTCTTACGATCTCGAACCTCGGTAACACCCCGGCTGTTCCGGACATACCAGCCGTAATACAAGTAAGATATCTTTACCCTATACCAGACGGCAAATTTTTAGACTTGTCCAAATTCAACGTGAATGCAGACGATGATGTTATTTAGTGTAGTGCAGACAATAGACATTGTGTTAAATGACGAAACGGCCTGTCAAACGCATTTTTTTTCATTTAACACAATGTTTTCCAAACATATATGCATAACATTTGTTTGGTACAATAAAACTTAGCCCTATACCTATGGTAAATTTACCATTTTGGGTGTCGCATTTTAACCTATGGCAATATGGCATACGACAATTTTACTTCTGGCATTTTTACTGCATACCATCAAAGATACCCATGTCTTAATAAACAAGAATTGAAAAATAACATCTTAGATTCTGTGGTTCAATATCAGTTCTCATTTTGAAATTTTTGATATTGATTTAAGTTCAAACTGATAATGTAATTCATTTTTTTTTCGCAAAATTGAAATTACCGACCTGGATTTTTCGGCATACCAGCGGATATACATAAAAAAATCACACCTTCCTCAGAAAGTCTCCAGGACACGTGATTTTTGTTTGCTTTTGTTATCCGTTATGATAATGGGACCTTATGGTGTGTGTTAAACTCTCGACCCTAGTCATTCTGTGCTCTTAATTTTCTAAACGTATAATGATTGTCTTATATGTTCATTTTCCAAATACGACACTGGTTGAGTAGGATAAATTTTCTATTACAGCCCCGTTTCGATCTGTATACACAAGCAAACCGAAATGTTCCTAACATAGTTAATCTGGCAACGATCGCGAGTTTTGTGAATGTAAAACCTACCATAATCATCATACATGGTTTCGGAAGCGGCTGTGATCGAATTTGGGTCGGCAGGATGAAGGACGAGCTTCTGGATAAGGTAATGTTAAAGTTACGGATTTAAGTGTTAGATAGAGGCTGTAAAGTAGATTCTACGCGATAAAAACATTCAAATGCGCGCAGTGCATTGAATGTTTATGTCGCGTAGAATCTACTATGTACATACTGTATATGACTTAGTGTTCGCTAGTGCTTCAATGCAGACGGGCCGTGGCTATGAATAGACGTCTCATAAACTAGCCTTAGTCTCGTTTATGCGAAATATAGAGGTAAACTTTTGAAATATATTGCAATTACATTGGTCCAAAAAAGTAGGTCGAACAATAAAGAAAGTCCGTATATCTTAAAACAGATTTTACAGACTTTTTTACACTTTAACCAACGATCATCGAATTTCAAGTCGGCTGTTAACACCCGGCGGCTACGGCTAGCCACAACACATTGACTTTTACTGTCCCGTGTACCCTTTTAAAAACCTGAGTGAAGAGAGGCAACGTACGTGCGGTAATATAATTATTTTACTCAGAAAAAATCCCATTGTGTACGATGACCTTAAAGGCAGAATAACACTTAACATCTTGCAAATTTTCCGAGAACTTCGTACATAAAAATAAATATATATTATTAAAATATGGTCTTTAAATTGCATATATGCCAAATCTTAGCTTTCTACCTTGTGTATTGGCTAAGATTTCGACGGATTTAAAACCCCATGATTTGTTGTCCCGGGGATAATATTTACAATAATGGAACATATGGAATTTTAAATCCGTCGACATCCTAGCCAATACACAAGATAGAAAGCTAAGATTTGGCATAGATGCAATTTAAAAGCCATATTTTTATAATACATATTTATTTTGTACGAAGTTCTCGGAAAGTTTGCATGATTTTAAGTGCCATTCCCCCTTTAATAATTACGTTTGCCCGTCTTGTCACTGTTATAAATACAATTATCGGCGACTCATCGTCCAAATATTGAACCATTCTTTTGATTAATTTTGTATTTGTATGTACAAGATGGACATACATCTCTTGTCTCTTATTTTCTAATGACAAAATACTAAACCTATTTTCTGTAGTAATTGAGTATGTCAACAGTATACTTAAAAAGTGGACAAATATTGTCTCTTATTTTCTAATGACAAACTTGTATACTTATTTTCTGTCGTGATTGAGTAGGTCAACAGTATACTTGCAAGGTGGGCATACGAGGGATGATCCAAAAGTAATGTCACAAACGTTGTTTTCGGTGATTTCATGAACGTATCGTCATGCAATTTTACACGCCGAAAGATTATTATTCGTGTTATACATACACAAGTTTTCATAAAGTTTTGAGTAATATTACAAAAATAAACCACATTTGTACATAGCGCATTGGTGCCCAGCGCCACACAACACACAACGTTTTTGACGTCAAAGTCTACTCCTTCTCGAAATACCGCCCTTCGTGTTTAATGCAATGTTCGTGGCGTTCGGCCCACTTCATAAATGTAATTACAAACTTAAAAGTCCAGCAATTCCTTGAATGCATTCCTTGAATCAATTTGTTCTCAGTTGGTTATGGTCGACGTGATGAATTCCTCTTAAAATCCAGCTTAAGATGAGAAACTAGCGCAAAGGCACGTGGACGTTGGCGTCATTCCGCTGCTCCACATGTCTTCCGGCTCGTTTTTCTATCGGCAAACGACTCATCCTCATTCCCAAAAACGCTTTCAAAAACGGTAGACTATTATTTGTCCATTCTTTTATGTTGAATTCATTGTTTTAATGCTTTAATCGGCTATTTTCCAAGCATTTAGCAAATGTTCAGAATTGCACGTTGTGGGTTTTTATCCGATTCTGCCATGTTCCCAAATGCAAGAAATAAACTCAATGAGACGTATTTGGTATTTCGACGTATTGATTTTATTTAAACATTATAAAATGGCTGAGCAATATCATGACGTCGCGTCATTTGAATATCAGCTTAATTGTCGCTATTTTTCTCTTGATATAATGGTAGAACATAAAGTAATAATAATCGTAAAGGGAATAGTCTAGGGCGTGCGGCGCACATGCACGATATTTGACTGTTAGAGCATTATATTTTCTCGGATATTTAAACAATATTCAAATAATACAAAAAACATGTTTCAAGTAGGATAAGCTTGAACAATAAGTCTTCATTTGTACAAGAATATGTCGAATAAAAAACTAAAGGCACTGTGACATTACTTTTTGACCATCCCTCGTATAGACGTCGCGCACGGTATTGCGTCACTTTTAAAAAAACGCTACCCTCCGGGGTTCATAACTGAATTTCACAAGACCCCTTTCCTTCTCATAACTTTGTTATATGTCAAAATAACAGTAAAATCGTGATCTTTTTCAATGTCATACTTTTTTTAAGTCGTTAGTTTGTATAAATTTACTAGAAAGACTTTTTATTTGTAATTTCAACGAAAAACGCGTGTAACATGTAACATAAATGTACAAGTGCGACGGATATTTATAAATAATTCTACGGTTAGTTAACGTCACACACAGAAAAATATATTTTTTTTTGATAATGGAGATTCTGTAGAATGTTTTGCCGAACAGAAATTAAATTTCGATGTCGATTACGCAAATTATTCCAATTTGTGTACCAAAAATCGCAGTGTAACAATTAGAATTATGTCGCAGAAAAAATGACAATTTTCCTAAATATTTCGGTAATTATTGACTCAAATTCCAAATTTAATATAGAAAATATCATTTTTCTCTTTTCCGATAATATATAGAAAAAATCCAATTAGAGTAATAAACGAAACAATTATTGCTTTAAATGCGTGTGGACAGAAAATGTTTCGAGTCATCGAAAACGTAACTTTTTTACTATTTATTCTAAAAACTACCAGTTCCCTTATTCATACAAAAATGAATGTCAATGTGGAAATACTATTTTTTCGACGCAGAGTAATTCAGGGTAAAAGAGATATTTGAATTTGTTCGTGTGGACAGAAATTTTATAAACGTAAACTTTTTATTCAAAGTAAACATAAAATCATCTAATATGGCACAATTTTCAGTCAAATGATAGAATGAAACAAAGTGGCGTCAATGCTTAGGAAAGACAATGGACGGAAACAGTAGAATATTTACTAAAATTTGGTATTATATTTATAAATCACTTTAGTTTGTACAGAGAGTAAACATTAAAACACAACGCAACCGTCTACGCAAAAACTTTAACGTTACGCAAAGATAAGAATTGACGTTCGCTAGTTTGACGTTACATTTTATTGCCGCAATACCGTGCGCGACGTCTTATCTACTGTCCCTTTTTTTCTTATGAAAAACTTGTACACTTATTTTCTGTAGTTATTGAGTAGGTCAACAGTATACTTAAAAAGTGGACACATATCTATTGTCTCTTATTTTGTAATGACAAACGTGTAATCTTATTTTCTTTTGTAATTGAGTAGGTCAGCATTATACTTGCAAGAAGTTGTCTTTATATAAGTAATCGACGCTACTGTTTCCGTTCACATTGATTCCCATAAAAAACGAGGATATAAATTAAATTGTAGATCTACATGTGAATAAAATCATTATAATCTCCGATTCAAAAATTGTCTTTTTGTAAAATTAAAATTTATACAAAAAATATACTTTTTACTAGCGTCGTTATTTGTGAACAACCTCGCATTGCAACTTGAAAGAAGCTGCGGTTACGTGTTTTAGATGTTTGCTGTTGAAAAGCGACTGTACTTTTTATACAGGACGACTTCAACGTGTTCTGCTTGGACTAGAGCAATAAATCAACTGCGGAGCTACTTGCATTAGAGGCAAGCTCTTGCAAGCCGTGGCCATAACACAGGTCACAGGCGCCGGTGCCATACTTATTAAATAACATCGTCGCTTATCATCAAAAAGCTCATTTACAGGTTACTTCAACTTGCTCTGCTTAGACTGGAGTATTGGAGCTGCTGTGAGCCCAAATGCACTAGAAACAAGCTACTTGCAGGCCGTTTTTGATGAACAGCGACGATTAATATTTATACAGGATGGCTTCAGTGTGTTCTACTTGGACTAGAGCAATGGAGCACCTGCGGATCTACTTGCACGAGAGGCAAGCTACTTTGCAGGCCGTGGCCAAAACGCAGGTCACAGGTCAACATCGTCTCTTAACATCAAAAACCTCGCAACCGCAGCTTACAACAAGCTGCAACCACAGCTTCAAACAAGCCGTGGTCACGAGATTTTTGTTGAACAGCGACGATATAATATTTATACAGGATGACTTCAATGTGTTCTGTCTGGACTGGAGTATTGGAGCAGCTTTGGACCCAAATGCACTAGAGGCAAGCTACTTGCAGGCCGTGGCTAACACACAGGTCACTGGCGCCGTAGCTGCCGTGTTTATTGATAGGCTGACCTCCGATGCTGGGATCTCGTATTCTGACGTCTACCTTATAGGCCACAGCCTTGGTTCCCATGTTTCTGGGTTTGCGGGGGAACGGGTGGCTACCTCAATCGGGAGAATCACAGGTAAAATTCGTCGGCGTAAATGCAAAGTCTCGTATCTAAAGCTTGACTAAAATACATACTTTAATAAAGTGAAATGGGAATGTTATGTCCCTTTAAACCTGGTATCCCGATACACTAAACATTGCTGAGTTTTTGTTTCTCTAAACTCATTTCATTGTAAACACCACTGATATTACAATTGTGTGCGTGGTTATAACATTTAAACAAAAACAACATTGATTATAATTAAATCTCTTTGACATGTAGCGACTTCAAGTGAATGACATGGTGCCCTTTCATACTGGACTTAAAGACACATGCTAATTAGTATAGCGTGAATGTATTCTAAAATACAATGAGGGCCTTTTCCCTAGACATAGCTGAATTGAATGTATTTTGGGCCTAACCACGACAGAGTATCACGTGACACATGTTCGATATGTTTCAATAATTTTATTGATATTTGATTGATTTAAAGGGAAAAAAAGTTGGAGCATTAAAGACAGGAAGAGTCCATGACTTAACGGAATTAGGTAGTTTCTTTAGCTATTCATCCAATGAAAAGTAATAGAAGACCAACCGAAATTTTGGTTGACCGACAATAACTTTAAACGCTGCTTTTAAAGATCTTACCCGACCGTCCGATCCTGGGCATACATGCCTCAAACGGAATTCAAATTGGTCAAATATTAACAAAATTATTGAAGATGTTCTGCAATTGATGTGTCACGGTATGCCCCGGTGTGATAGCTGTAAATGCCTTTTTTGCCTTTGCACGCCTTTAAGCTAACTTATCAATGGGTGAGTTCAGGGTTCTCCCATCGGTAACCGAGTGTATTTACCGTCGGCTACCGATGGTACCATCGGTAGCCGATGGCACCGTCGGCAACCAACAAACTCTGAACGAAAATCGTACCAATCGGTAAAAAAATAAGGCGGATAATCAATTACCAATAGCGTATTCTCCCCGCAGAGTGATCGTTCGTTTCCAAAAATTATGAATAAAAAGATATTTTCAGAAATAAATGGCTAAAAAAAAATAACTGTAGATTCAACTATTACAATAAATTCTATCAATATTGGTTAGAATGCTATTCGCTTGCTATTGAAGAAAATATATGATTAGGATTGCTGTAGTTGGATTATTATCCGCCATCTTACTGTAATGAAAACGAGGCTACCGATGCTACCCGACTTGTCTACTCTCGGGACAATTGGTTACCAACAAAATATCCATCGGTAAGCCGACGGTTACCGATGGCTACCGATGGTTACCAACGGTACCGATGGCAACCGATGGGAGAACCCTGAACGCACCCAATGTGTCATTAGCAGTGATTTCTGTGCTAAAATCGACTGGGTTTACCGTTATGTTTTGATAACCTGTAGCTGTTGTTATAAAATCTCGTAACTACGGCTTGATTCTAAACATAGGTATGATATTTTTTTAGCAACACCTACCAAATAAAACGTAGACTATTAATCGTTTAAATTAACCCGATATATTTGCATAGTCGGGTCATATTGGGTCACGATTGTATTGAAATGAATATTTATTTAGCGTTAAATAATAGTCTTTCTTCATGCAAAGTCTGTGGTGTAATGGTAAGTATCTCTGACTTCAGACCTGACGGTCAAGGATCGAATCTCAGAAGGAGACTTGATTTTTTATTATTAATAATAAGTATTTTTTTTCTACTTTTGCCTCAATATTTTCCTTGCTCTAAGGTACAACTTCAATTCACAAATAAACTCATTTTGTCGTCTGCAACTACTCTCAAGGTAATCAGTCCTAAATTTGGCAGTTTGGGAAACCAGCTCCCATTATCATAAATCATCATTATCATAAATATCACAGGATCAGACACGGAAGATGCCGACACAGCAGAAGAGTGCCCTAGGGACACCGGTGCTACTGACAGTGCTGACGAGATGTAACTTGGATGTTGAAATGCTATGTTTGAAATGAAATAATTTACTGAAATAATGAAATATACAACTGAAATGAATAGAAATTTTAAATAAATATAAAAATAAAAATAAACACAAAGAAAGTATATCAATTGTAAAATCAAAAGGTGTAAAGCACATGATATTATAGTAAAAAGAAGAAATAAAAGATTCTTGTTCGTTTCGAACCTTGATCTTCTATAACATGAGCCCAACGCGCTATCCAATACGCCACATAGCCAATTTGGAATTTTAGCGAAAATAGAATCTATATTTCAAAGGTATCTTATCATTTAAATCGATAATACATGAAGCGTGAAATCAGTATGCAAATATCTCAAGTTAAAATGAACAAGCAATACTATTGTTTGTCCGAAACAATGCAACTATTTACTTAAAAAAATCGTTCCCTATTTTTTTCAGGACTAGATCCAGCCGGTCCTGCCTATCAAGGCACTGCTACAAATGTTCGACTAGATGCCACTGACGCCCAGTTTGTCGATGTGATACACACAAATGACAAAAAACCCATATTTGGTATCAATAAGCTGCATATCGCTGGTTTTCAACTTAAACCTCGTAATTGCAGCTTAAAACAAGCTTCAGTTACGAGGTTTACGTTGAAAAGCAACGATATTCTTTTGGGGTAACACCCTCACGACGCGGAATTACAACTTAACAATTTTGGGAAATAGTCGATAATTTTGAAAAAAAAAACCTTTAACACATGTTTCACAATTAATAGCAACATATCTGTATAAACAATGTTGGTGGGGTATTTTGCAGAAAATCGGTTCTTACATAACCGGTATTGTTTAGAATTAGCTTTATTTACGAAAATTATGTTTAGTTTCTATATGGGTTTTATCAATGTTTATAGATAATCAAAAAACAATTAAATCGTTGAGTTGTGCCGAATATCTGTATTTCAGTTAGAATTTGTTGTTTGTGTGAATTTCAAAAATGGGGGTTGTTATCTTTCGTTCGCTCTTTAAGAGATCCATTTATTTCAGGATCACCCAATTTCAGCGTGAAATTGTTCTTACTTGGTTGTCAATTATTTGAAAGTTATCATGAATCCAATTAAACCGTTGTAAACTTTTCAAAAATGGACATACCAAAGTTTATTTTCATGCCCAATACGCCCGCCGTTCGAGTATTGTTGTTCGTCGCTGGAGCCGAACATATAACATATGAGCCAGGATCCGGAACAACGTCCCTTAAGGCTTTTGAGCCCCACATAGATCCAGATCAGCCTGTGCTGATCCATGTTGTTCTCTAATAGCTTCTCTGTGAACTGTAGTAACTTAAAGAGAGCAGCATGGATGCACATTGAACCGCATTTGACAACTGGCTGACCTTGAACCTCAATTTTCAAAAATGATTTAAGGGACATTTTTCCAGATCCTGGCTCATATATGTTGGTATACTTATTCAAGTTTGCTGGAATTTCAGTTTGTACATGTTAAAGGGGTAATGAACAAGTTCATGTGTACAAAGGGTAACGAACATAATACAAGTATTGTAAAAATGACTCAGATTTATGTAAATATTTATTTATATCATAAATAGTTGGATGGAATAAATGTGAAGTCAAAATAGAAATGAATACTATGCATACAATACACTGGCTTTACAGTTATATTTTGATCAACCGTCAGGCTGGTGTATTGCTGGTGGAACTCAAACTCTCAGCATTTTTATACTAAAATATATATTAATTTGTGAAAATATTTTGGGTTGATTTGATTTCCAACTAGATCAAAAGCATACTTTTTGGCTAATCAATTTGGCGCCGAACTTGATACTTGCATCATAGTGGGGGAGCTTAAGTCTAAAAAGTGGCCAAATACTTCACTTTGTGATACAAGCACCAAATTTGGCACAAATGTTCCTCAGAGTATATCACCAATTCGTCATGCACTGGTAATTGTTCAACGTTTATTTTTTTTTTCATTGACAGGTTTGGACACGGGGGGTTTTGGTATATTTGAGAAGAGTGGCCACGCTGATTTCTACGTTAACGGTGGAATAATTCAACCCGGTTGTGGATTAAGTCTGTTTGGTATTCTTTTTGGAGGTAAAATAAAGTTAACTCTTTTATAAACAACAAAATATTGGTGAGGTCTTTTGAAAAATCTAATGTAGACCACAAAATGGATATTCCTGAAGATAGTATTTGTTTAGCATTATGGCACAGGAAATATTGAGGCAAAAGGAGAATTTGGTGATTATCAGCATTTTCTTGCTTTGTCTCAATGTTTTCCTAAGCCAATTATCCTAGGGGCGTCGTGACCAATAAGGTCTTGTTTGCGAAATTGTTAAAAATGTATTCATGATAGACAACATAGGCATCAGGGCCCATTCCGTAGGATCATAGGGACATTGAGGGACAAAGCCGCCCCCATCCCCGAAAATGTTTCAAACATATATACATGTAGTGGTTTTATGATATCATTCAAAGTTCACCGAAAGAAGTTGTGTTGCGAAAGAGTTTCAAACATGTCCGTGTTGCCGAAACCACACACGAAATCTCAGTTATCTTTTGTAGCAAGCTCTTAAATCAGGACCAAATCTGTCAATTTTGTAAATTACCTCAGTTTGACATAAACAAATAGGAATTTAAAATGTTTGATATTCACAAATATCATTGTTTTCGATTTTTGTTGTTTTTTTTTTTTCAACATCATGCAGGAATTACTAGGGATTTGTACCCTTTCGGGACTAGGATTGTGCCCAGATGGCCATGTAATAACGATTTCAATTTCCTATGTAGATTTCATTGTAAAGTTTTCAAGCATCATAGTGAAATTCTGCTTTTCAAACATCATTTTCTAAACGATCAAAGAATGTTGTGCAAGTTTCTTTTTATTTCCCAATTGTTAAGTTGTCATATTACCATTCCGTGCAGTGTCATGCTCTTTCAGATAGAATAAAAGTAAAATTTATGTAAAAATAATCGTGAAATGTCACTTTAAAGGGTTATTCTTTTTTCATTTTGAAAAATGTGACAAGCAATGTAGGTGTAGCGTTTTCACTTTTGTTCAGTATATTATTAATTTTTAATAAAGTTTAGTGTGTGTATATTTATTTACATCGATTGGGAGCTAATTCGTCCCTTGACAGCCAGAAGTGGCTATCAGCAGTTAAATTTTAACTGCTGATAGCAATTTCTGGCTGTCAAGGGACGAATTAAATTCTTCAATATCTAGGTCTAACCGAGGACGAAGTTGAGGCGGGTAACTTCTGCTCTCATCGACGCTCGCAAGACCTTTACATCGAGTCAATCAACACCTGCAAGTTCACGGGACTATATTGCGCCAACATCTGGGCTAAGCTGTTTAAACTCTGCGACAAATCGTTCATGGGATTCGATGCAGACCTCAAAACAGATGTCAAAAACTACCGTGTGAAGACCGATGACGAACCTCTATACTGTAAATTCTAAAAGTACTTTCTTCTTTAGGTAGTCCACCCCTTATGAAATTCACGTGACGTCTGTATTATTCCATCGTCGAATGTTTACGACGTCGCCAGAATAGATCGGATACATAACAAATGTTTACGACGTCGCAAGAAAAATCTACGTCGCATGAATATCATTAGGGATACACTACCTAAACCATTTTCATTTTAGACCAAGTTTCTAAAAGGCCAACATTCAAAACAATGGAAGTTCAAAAAAGAACTTGGACTATTGAAAGAAAATAGTTTAAAGCCTAGATCTATTTTGCATCTATTTAGGAATGTTGTAAGAAGAAAAAACTACTGGGGCTGAGAATTAGTTATTTCCGTAAAAAATATATGTCGATATGAACTTAAGATTTATGAACTAAATCTATGTCGAAGCAATGTCATGTTTTGGGACAGGGTTAATACAGATTGACAGCATGTACATTACAACTAAACATTGACGATGATATGTAGATCTACTTTTGGCATAGGGTCATTCCAAAACTACAACAACGAGTACCAAGAATTTATCTAATTTAAAAGAAAATTATAATAGCAACCGTCTTCGTACAGAATATTTGAAAGATCTTAAAAAAATAAAAGCATACCATCTGAAAAACGCTGTGTTTTATTTGTTTAATTGTTGTATTATTTTACGGTTCCCTTAATCCTTTCCATACACGAACTGGTTGTGTATCACATTTAAATGTCTTTGAATGGCATTTAGGAAGAACAGGCGGCCGACCAGCATTTTGTTATTTTGCGTTGATGAGCAATGTTTTCTGAGCCATAATGTACATAAATGCCATGGGTATCAACTTTCATTTTGTCTCAAGCAACCGTTTTGCAACAGCCATAAAGAGTTATCATTCCCTTTATTATACTAAATTAAATTTTTTTATAAAACATATTATATTGTCTAAATTTAGTTTTCAAGTAAGAAATATAGATCCACAGTTTTGTTGTTTTAGAAAAGTATACAAAATTTCCGGCTTCGGACACTTTGAAAAATTACATGCTGTATTTGAGTAAGTTATCATAAATGATGAGTAAATCTTTATTTATGAGGTACTTGTACTTGCGAATGTTCATTTTTGGTGAGCCAAGAACGAAAACGATAATAGAAAAGATATACAGAAAGACTGAAATAAGACTATCAGCTTCATCCATTTTCTGAAACACATTAAAGGGACAGTATATTCCCATTTTGTTTTTTTTAAGTATGCGTTGATGCAAATGTCGGTTATTCTGACGCGTTTAAATGCTATCGGTTTTTAGAAATGATTGCTGAAAAGCAAATGAAACACCTTTAAAGTTGAAACGAAAATCAGAAATCTTATTCACATCTGAACTGCTGTATACATCAATTAGTTACATTCTAAGAAAAAAAATATTTCTCGTAAACGGCACAAAACTTTGGTTTGGAATTTTCAGAATTTTCACAAAAACTATGCTCTTAAAATGTATTAGAAAATGTATGTGAAATGGAACGTTTATGGAATTCATTTTGATAGTTTGCAAAATAAATCGATAGTTCAACACAAAAGACTTTCGGAATTATGTCGGACAAGTTAATTGGGAAGTTATGTACATGTTATCGGGTTTTCGAAAAACGCAAACGCTCAGTCTGTTTAGGTTATATCTTGCCCCCGAACATACAGAAAAAAAATAACTCAACCTCACACTGGGTTAGTTTCGATTTTCACACAACAATAAAGCATGCGAATTTTCAAAGTGTAATTACAACAAAAACAGATAACAAAGACGAACTATCGAAACATTTCCTGTAATAATATCGAATGCTGCACCCATCTAGTTCTGTGTTGTTGTCAGGAACCTAAGTGATATTTATCTGTTTTGGCACCGTTAAAGTTGTTTCAATGATGCGCATGTGCCATGCGGACAAAACCAAAGCTCCTATCTGATTTCAGCACCACTTGTCTTTGTATTTATGGAAAACATTGAAATAACACTAAAAAGAATATATGAATACCGATAGTGTAAGAAAATGAAACTATTGGTACATAAACCATGGGTACATAAATGGCATAAGATTGTAATTCAATTGATTAAAGTAGCTACCTGTGTTGCATCTTTTTTAAATGGTCCTTCGATCAGAATCTTTTAGAAAGATTTCTTACCTAATCAAAATAGCCCATTTTGACTTTTTTCTACCATATTATTATATTCATATCCAAGATCCTACCCTTAACGCAGTAACTCTTTAACAGACGTCAAAATCTTATAATGGTCCATATTCATTGATATTGCAGGCGATAATATGAAGAGAAATAAACTTTGCTCTTGTCGTTTTCTAGGGATATGGGGAAACGGTTTGTCAAAAACTTTTTAAAGTTCAAAACCGTCTTTGAAAACATTTATATTCACAGGCGGCAACCACATGGCGTTATTATGATATGCCCTCCTAACCTATGTAAACAAAAACACCGGATAAGTACGCACTTTTCTCAGATTTAAATCAAATACTCAACTCTCAATATTGAGATACTTACCATTCGATACGTCGTACCCTCCGGTTTATTTTGATATCAAGATCCTCCCACGAATCCCTGTCACAGCTGAGAACATTCGTGCAAAGCATTTTTTTTCATGTTGTTTTCTATCGAATGCCGTGATATATTTTCTTAAAAAAATGTTTGCACTTTGCACGAATGTTTTCAGCTTTGGGAAAGAATTGAGGGTTAAGTATTTGAATTAAAATTTGAGAAAAAAAGTGTTCTTACGGAATGTTTTTGTTCACACAAGTTAGGAAAGCATATCATAACAAAGTCACGTGATTGCCTGTGATATTGTAGGCATCAGAAATCGCCTTTATTTAGGAATGGATTAAACGAGTTCTTGATTACAAATTGCCTCTAAATCTATGTGCTCAGTTCCATAGTTGAACACTTTTTATGCCAAAATAAACGCCTATATTGTACATTTATAGATATGCGAAAAGCTTTTGATAGTGTTTATCGAAATGGTTTATGGTTTAAGCTAGGTCAGTTTGGAATAAAGGGCAAAATCCTACGCATTTTTCGTGATATGTATAATAAGATTAAGTCTTGCGTTAAGACAAAAAATTCCTTTTCAGATGTTTTCGATATACCGGTCGGTTTATTGCAAGGGGAGATAACCTCATCGATCCTTTACTCTCTCTTTATTGATGATCTGGAATTGTTTTTGCAAAAAGATCCTACTTGTGGACTTAACATTCAAGACATAACTATTATTCTACTACGCGTATTGTTCGCTGATGATATGGTGCTTTTCGGTGAGAGTCCTGAAGATTTACAACGCAGTCTTAATCAGCTACACGATTATTGTACGAAATGGGGTCTCACTGTCAATACTGAAAAAACGAAAATTGTAGTATTTAGAAAAAGGGGGCATTAAAAGCAAACGAAGTTTGGTATTACGGTAACGAAAATGTTGAGACAGTGGACAGTTTTAACTATCTTGGAACCATTTTTAATTATACTGGTAATTTTAATCTAAATATTAAGACTGTCGCAGATAAAGGAATAAAGGCTCTAAACGTTTTATCATCTAATTTAAAAAAAAATCGATTTTTCTCCGAATACGTGTTGCCAATTATTTGATTCATTCGTGGGATCAATATTAGGGTTTTCCGCAGAAATTTTGGACAATTCAAGGTCGAAAACTGATATCATCGAAAGGGTTCATTTAGAATTCTGTAAAAGGTTATTAGGGGTTAAAGCCACCACTAGTTCATTAGCCGTTTATGGAGAATTACGGCGTTACCCGTTGTACATTACAAGACAAAGATCATAAAGTTTTGGCTTAAAATAATTCATTCCGACAATATTCTTTTAAAAACACTCTATAATTGTATACACAATGATAGTACGAAAGGATACAAAAACTGGTGTGCAAATGTACGAATTCTACTTGAACAAGCAGGATTTGGAAATGTTTGGAACGATCCCTATAGTGTAAAGCATAAAAACTTTCACTTATGTTTTAAACAACGTATTATAGATATGTACAAACAGTCATGGCACGAAAAAGTCTTAGGATCTCAAATTCTGTCAACATATATATTTTACAAAAACGATTTGGCAATGGAACAGTATTTACTTGTACTTCCGAAAAAAATTAGAATTCTTATTTGTAAATTACGTTTGTCATCTCACCGTTTAAGAATAGAAACCGGTAGGTACGGTAATAATAGAATTGAACGAAATGAACGTCTCTGTCAAATATGTGACGAAAATGAAATTGAGGACGAATTCCATTTCCTTTTCAAATGCAAAAAATATTATTACTTAAGAAAAACCTATTTAAAGAAAAATTACATTACTCGACCTAATATGCAAAAATTTGTCCATCTCTTCCAAACAGAAAATCGCAAGATTTTATTAAACCTACCCAAATACATATAATATGTTAGAATTGAGAACAAATAGCTTAAATCAAAACAGTTAACAAAATGAAAATCGTAGTTAGCACTTCCCAAACAAATTCAGATTTAGTATGAAATTAGCCTATAGTTGGAGATCATTGATGGAAAGGGAACAAAATGCGGATCTCCTACATTTCTTTCCTTTTCCACCAAATGGTTGCCGTGCTAAAGTGCGTAAACATAATAAGCGGTTGTTATAACCGTATACATCATGCGTTGATTTTAGGCCAGTATGAGAAGTTGTTTGGGTAAGGGCAAATCCTCTTTAGACCTATCCCACAGAAGGTTCTTTACATACCAAATTTTCCATGTGATATTGTTATAACAATGTTTGAACATTTAAAGAAAAAATCATGTATGATAAAAAGTGTGCAATCTTCTTTTAACTAATATTAAACAATAAAAGAAAACATACAGGGATAAGCACCAAGAGAAGGAGAGAAACGCTAGTAACTAGCTTTCTCCATTTCTCTAGAAGCTATCCGGCAACCACGTTCAAGTTCACTGAGCGCCAAATCCAGTTTTTAATTGGACGTCCGAAAGGACGTACAATTCTTATAACCACTTTTGGACAGGCGAAATGGGTTTTCATTACCAAAAAACCCTTTCTCAGACTCAATTGCCAGTAGACCAAAATTCAAAATAGATTTTGCGACCATACAGGAACACTGTCGTATCTTTTCCTACTTTCTATGTGTTCTCTAACAAATACTATAAGATTCATTGGCCGATTCAATTCATGCCACGTCTTAACCAACTTTACGATCTTTTTTCGATTTAATCATTTTCTTGTAGTTTTTTGACTTTCGTAATATTTATTGTGTAAAGGGTAAGATCTTTAGAAAGCGATACATGCATACACTATGGTTATGATGTAAACAGACGTCCTATATCATCAGCAGCAGCGATAGCTCAAACGGGAAAGGATTAACCTCGCAACCTTTTTTTCAGTTTGAAATTTGGAACGCCGTTGGTTCAAAACCAGTTCGGATTATTTCTTCTGTAAAACGTTTGTTTTTCTTGATGTGTTTACTGAAAACACATATTTTAGAATGATTATCCAATTTAATGCACGTATTGTGTATGATAGGTTCCTTTTCTTTGATCATTGTTTTCTTTGACATATTTAAAGGAACGGGGTTTCCACGAGACGTACTTTGGAACCAGGGTTTTGAAATTGATTATCGGGGAGTGAGTTCATTTCGCAACTCGGGTTCGACTCGATGACAAATCGGGGTTCCATCTGAACAGCCTCAGATGAGACACTAGTGAAATCCACATATTCAGAAAAATAGTTGCTCTTACGAGTTTTTTTTTCTCCAGCATCTGTATCACTGATATTCGACAGTATCAGTACCTATTTACGTACATACTGATCGATGATCATGACAACAATGATTATTACTAGTATAAGACTAAGTGACAGCGATCTGTATTTATTTCGTTTAAAGTGACATTTCAGAATTTTTTGTCATAAATATTACTTTTATTTCTATCTGAAAGAGCATATTTCCTTATGAAAATTCTGTAAATTTCAAGCCAAAATATTGCGCCGTTTACGAGAAATTTACATTTTTGTGTTAATATTGAACAAATTGTTGTGGACAACAGTTCGGATTTATATGCAATTTATCGATTATGTCTCAACTTTAAATGCGTGTTTCTCGCTTACTGGCAACAACTTAAAAAAACTAATAGTATGTATACTCATTAGAATAACCTATCTTGGCATCAAGACATACTTTAAAAAATTGAAATTGGAATGAAATGTCCCTTTAAGAGACCCGTTTACGTGTATTGAGCTAAGAAGATGAAGCAATGGGTCTGCAACAGATGGTACCTGGATGATCGTATGAATATGTTTACAGATAGGGACATTGCTATTCTCAAATTTTCGTTGATAATGATATGAAGATTTAAATTGCTTATTGTACTCCACTGCCATTTTCCCGAAGGCACGTTCCCAATTTCTTCTTTTTATGCACATCTGTAGATGTAAGGATGCTGCGGTAGTACTTGTATGAGGGATCAATGGTTAGGTGCTCCAATTCATCTGGTATTTATACCCCCCACCTACGAAGTAGAGGGGGGTATATTGGTTTCTCCATGTCTGTCTGTCTGTCTGTCCGTCCGTCCGTCCATCCGTCCGTCCGTCCGTCCGTCCGTCCGTAGACTTTTTCGTTTCCGTGCTCTAACTCATGAACCGGTTGACCTAGGATCATGAAACTTTACACAGTTGTTGCCCATGATCTAAGGAGGTGCCCTATTGTTTTTGGGTCACGAAGGTCAAAGGTTAAGGTCACAATCGGACTTTGTTTAAAATCCGTTTCCGTGCTCTAAGTCATGAACCGGTTGACCTAGGATCATGAAACTTTACACAGTTGTTGCACATGACCCAAGGAGGTGCCCTATCGTTTTTGGGTCACGAAGGTCAAAGGTCAAGGTCACAATCGGACTTTGTGTAAAATCCGTTTCCGTGCTCTAAGTCATGAACCGGTTGACCTAGGATCATGAAACTTTACACAGTTGTTGCCCATGACCTAAGGAGGTGCCCTATTGTTTTTGGGTCACAAAGGTCAAAGGTCAAGGTCACAATCGGACTTTGTTTAAAATCTGTTTCCGTGCTCTAAGTCATGAACCGGTTTAACTAGGATCATGAAACTTTACACAGTTGTTGCCCATGATCTAAGGAGGTGCCCTATTGTTTTTGGATCACGAAGGTCAAAGGTCAAGGTCACAATCGGACTTTGTTTAAAATCTGTTTCCGTGCTCTAACTCATGAACCGGTTGACCTAGGATCATGAAACTTTACACAGTTGTTGCCCATGATCTAAGGAGGTGCCCTATTGTTTTTGGGTCACGAAGGTCAAAGGTCAAGGTCACAATCGGACTTTGTTTAAAATCCGTTTCCGTGCTCTAAGTCATGAACCGGTTGACCTAGGATCATGAAACTTTACACAGTTGTTGCCCATGACCCAAGGAGGTGCCCTATTGTTTTGGGTAACAAAGGTCAAAGTCACAATCGGACTTTGTTTAAAATCCGTTTCCGTGCTCTAAGTCATGAACAATTTGACCTAGGATCATGAAACTTTACACAGTTGTTGCCCATGACCCAAGGAGGTGTCCTATCGTTTTTGGGTCATGAAGGTCAAAGGTCAAGGTCACAATTGGCCTTTGTTTAAAATCTGTTTCCATGCTCCAACTAAAGAACCTTTTGACCTATAGCACTTTTTTCAGTGACAAGGCGCTAGTGGGGGGTTTTTGTCCGCTTTGCAACAGTTCTAGTTTGTTTCAGGAAAAAGTATGTATTGAATTTGTTTTGTAACCACAACCAGGGAAAACTGCTACCGTGTTTTTTTTCTTTTTTTACTCTAAACAGGAATAAAAATCAAAGTGCTTGGAGCACTATATTTAGACGCCTCTCATTGATTGAGCGGAATCGTATGTAAATGATCGGCGTTTCATTACTTTATTTCGTTGAATTTGTGTTAAGATCGATTCTAAATCACTGCGGTCGTTTTTTCGCCAACGATGGTGGAGATAGAAGTCGAACAAGAGTGCCATGGTCACAATATACGCCGCCACTTATAAAACTTGAGACAAAAAAATGACATTGACAAGGATTTATAAATATTCACACAAAAACCTGTAAAAAGTTGTGTTCACAAAAAGGTTTTTATAAATATCCAGTCAAAAACCTGGAAGGAATTGCGTTCACGAGACTTAGATATCATTAAGCCCTAGAAACTAAGATTGAAGGGGGCATAACTCAGGCAAAAATCAATGAACCATAAAATCCTTACTTCATGCACATCTACCAATTAAGGTAATAACATCCACCAAGTTTCATAAGGATCCAGTCAGAATCTTAGAAGAAGTTGTGTTGACAAGGCTGCAATTTCAATCAGCCCCAGAGACTAAGTTTTAAGGGGGCATAACTCTAGAAAAAATCAATGAATCATAAATCCTTCCTTCATGCAAATCTACCAATTGAGGTGATTGACCAAGTTTCATTAATATCCAGCCATAAACGTAGGAGGACTTGCGTTGACAAGGCTGCAATTTCTATAAGCCCCACAGACTAAGTTTTAAGGGGGCATAACTCTGGCAAAAATCAATGAACCATAAAATTCTTCCTTCATGCACATCTACCAATTGAGGTGATAACATTGACCAAGTTTCATTAAGATCTAGCCAGAAACTTAGGAGGAGTTGTGTTGACAAGGCTGCAATTTCAATAAGCCCCAAAGACTAAGTTTTTAAGGGGCATAACTCAGGCAAAAAATCAACGAACCATAAAATCCTTCCTTCATGCACATCTACCAATTGAGGTGATAAGATTGACCAAGTTTCATTAAGATCCAGCTAGAAACTTAGGAGGAGTTGCGTTGACAAGGCTGCAATTTCAATAAGCCCCAGAGACTAAGTTTTTAAGGGGCATAACTCTGGCAAAAATCAACGAACCATAAAATCCTTCCTTCATGCACATCTACCAATTGAGGTGATAACATTGACCAAGTTTCAAGAAGATCCAGCCAGAAACTTAGGAGGAGTTGCGTTGACAAGAAAAGTGGACGGACGGACGGATGGACGGACGGACGGATGGACGGACGGATGGACGGACGGACAGACGGAGAAGATGACGCCAATATACGTCCGCCTCCGGCGGCGTATAAAAAAAGATGATTAAAAAGAACAATGTCTGAGTAGAATTCGAACCCAGGGCCTTCCTGATACGTATAACATGTGTAAAGAGTACAAGGTGAGTGCTCTGCTAAGTGAGCTATCGCGGCTTTCATTTATGTAGCGCGTTGGCTTACATTTTGAATAAATTGCTTTGTAGCGTACTTTATAAAATCAATGAAAAGTATAACTGACGACAATACTCATAGTAAACCGAAACAAGAAGACAAAAGTGCTAATCGCATGGCCTTAATTGAATTTGGTAATCAAATTAATAGTGATTATTCATAGCGACAAATCAATTGTCTTGAAACGGCAATCAAATCAATTTGAAGCCTGAGAAGGGTTTTCTGGTATTAAAGCCGATTTCGTATGTCCGAACCCGATCTTATAGAATTAAACACAGAAGAATGAATAAAATATCTTTCGTTCATGTACAATGTACAATCCCGCTCAATCAATCAGAGACGTCCAATTACAGTGCTCTCAGCACTTTGATTTTTATTGTATTGGGAAACGGCTTACGAAATGTGGAAAAAAGGTGATCAATGTTAAAGTGTCGCATGTGAATACATCATTGTGTTCACATGCGACAGTTTAATGCTTGATCAGCGATAATGACAACCATGAAACTAAAAATCGACTCCACTGTGTACAACCCATTAATTTTGCTTTTATGTATTTAATAAAACACTCTAAAGCATTGGGATATTATCGGGCAGCGTAGGAAATGCACAGTGTGCTCATTATTGACACGCTGTTCCTTACCTACACTGTGCAACATTAAATTTCAAGAGATCCCAAAAAATCAGTTTTGTGTTTCGTTTCGATAAAGCTGATTGATAATTGGGATACACCATCCTGGCATTATGCGCTTCTTGTAAAATGCACTCTTTGAAATGCAAGCTATAGCTTGCCCAAACTGAAAAAAAGATATAAATCTTATTATATATGCAAATATATGAATGTAATTGTAGTATTTTGTTTGGTTTTGTCAACATTATGTAACGCCATGGTATTTTTTGGACAGGATACCAACATTTGAAATATTGAGTTTGATGATAGGTCTAAAGAGGAATGACTGTACTTAACTATAAAATCTGAATGCATTTTTAAGCATATTTAATAACTTAGACTTCACTCTAGTCACTCTAGTCCTACCTCTCTTCCATATTTACACCTACACATCTCTACTAACCAAAAACATTTCACGTTTATGATATGCCATGTTTATTGTTATTCTTTGAAATTGTAAAACATTGTAAATTTTGTATGACAAGAAGCTCGAAGGAGCTTACGTCTAATAAAAATGTCTATGTCTATGTCTATCTATGTCTATAACCATGCTCGCCGGACGTGCCGGGGTTCTCTAGATTTTAAAAAAAGTAGTGTTTGTCACAAAATGAAGAAAAGACATCTGTGCTAATGAAGGCAACATCCCATTCACCAAGATAAGACAAAAGGTTACACACCTTATTACCGGCTATCACTCGGGCCGTTGCAAACCTCGTGCAGTATCACCGATAAATGGCAGGTGTACTGGGTAGATCAAACTATTCCCATTTTTGTTTCGTGTTATTACGCTTCTCAGCTATATTTTGTAGTGTACTAGGCTAACCGTATATTTTAGTAACTACATGTCAAATATTAGTCCAAAGATTTCTCAATTAACAAAATTATTCAACAATAAAGACGTAACTTCAAATATTTTTATGAAAAAGTTCAATGTATATTTTAGAAAAATACTAAAGTGAATGTTAGAAATTTTAATACAAAATGGAAATCTAGTATATTATCTAACAACTACTCGTTTGAGAAGACGATAAACTATTCCGTTATATCGTTATAGTCAAACAAAGTTTGGTGAGGTACAAATTTATACTATCACGAACAGAACATACGGCTTCAATATGCGGTTCGTGATAGCCAAATCGGCATCAGTGTTCAATTTTAATCGGTTAGTCTGAACTTAATCCAATCTAAACAGTTTTCTCAATTTACATAGTGTAAGAAAATTGATTGACTTTTCTAATTGTTATATTAATTCTAACGATCACCTTATCATTTCCTCATTATATTGACTGAAAGTTGGATTTTACATAAAAATATGTGAAGTTACGACTATGTTGTTGAAAAGTTTTGTTGTTTGAGGATTATTTGGGATAATATTTGACATGTAGGTACTCAAATATATGGCTAGCCTATACACTACAAAATATAGCTGAGAAGCGTTTTAACACAAAAGAAAAATGGAAAAAGTATGACCTATCCAGTACACCCGTCATTTATCGATGATACTGCCCGAGGTTTGCAATGGCCCGAGCTGGTAATAGGGTGTGGGTTAGGCGCGTGCTGAATTATAAAACATCATAAGTGTAATTAAGATAGTCCATCCCTAATGATGTTAGATACAAAATGGTTAAACAGCAAAAGCATTGCTAAGTTATTAGATGATTGACGATGTGTTATTCTTGTATTTCGTAAGACCGTGAGAAAAACTCGCTTTTAAAATATTTCGATGACACTTAAATTTTTAAGGTTTTGTTTGGAAAATTGGTCAACGCATAACTGAGCCCTTTTGAAATAAGAATAGAAACAATGTCCATAATTCGATTGACAATTCTATCTAGGGCGTGAACTTTTTTCTTTTTCTTTTTTTGTGGCATGAGCTTGTTGTTTCTATGTAGGGCACGAGCTTGTTTTTTCTATGTAGGGCACGGAGTGGTTGACTGCAAGCGAATAGACTTACATGTACCAGGAAAGACACGTATATATGTCGAACACGTGTTTGCTGTCAAGGATATGATAATTACTAGGTGAAACATTATTGTTCTGGGTTATTCGAGGCCATCAACATTTTAACTCGATCTTATAACACACTTATAAGCATAGTCATGTTCTTCCTTAAGGATTTGGCACACGCTGGTATCAACAAAAACATTGTAAATAATTATGTGCCTCGTATCTGCAGTTTTAGATAAGCTATAAATATGATATGAATGATATGCCGCTACAAGTTGCCATTAAACGGCCAAGACTAGTTTGTTTGTTCCTTTAACAAATAGCCAATTATACAAGTAGAAAAAACGCCCATAAAATATCAGTGGACAAAATATTGAGTACACACAACTATCACTGAAAAAATGACATTATTGACAAATGAATATAGATATCATCAATAAATAATGTGGTAGCTGTAATTGTCCGACCGTCCTTCGAACTAGATGTGGTGGATCTTTCAAAGTAGTAGTTGACCGAAAGTTATTGTTACCAAATAATATTTGTCTTGTAAAAATGTCACACTAGATTAATCGATTAGCATGTTATGGGAATGTTCTTTGTTTAAAGAGTAGATTAATTGCATTTTTACTAAATGTAACATGTTTAATGGCGCGTCCAAAGAGCCTTTTTAGTAAAATTAGCTTTAAACGTCGAAGTCTTTTCTTTTGCTTGAAAAATGGCAAGCAGTCGCCTTTGTTGAATTCCTAAAAGAATTGATATTTTTTGTCACCCACTGCACGCATACATAATATAAACATGATAACAGTATGCAGCTAAAACAGTAATCCGAGTTTTCTCTGATGAAATTCACTCTTTGACATGTTGATGTCGTTCATTTGTAAATGAGCGACATCAACATATTAAAGAGCGAAATTAATCAGAGAAAACTCGGATTACTGAAACAGTAGAACTCGTAGGAAACGATATTTTACATCGGATTTTCCGGAGTTTGTCTGTATCGCATGCGCTGATATTAGGACCTAAACCATTTTTTACTTATCAAGTATGTTCATAAATTACATCAAATTTGGAATTAAAGGGAAAGAAATTGCTACATGCATGCAACGCATTGCCCTCTCCTTCCGTATGTCAATGGTTATTGTTGTTTCAAAATCGTTCTAGAATAACCAATTTTCCTTATATCTTTTGATATAAGGACATGATCATCTTTTCACTTCGACTTCACTAGAGGACCGACTTATCCGATGTCGATATAACCATTGTCAACTTTTATTTCGAGTAATGCGATATTCGACATAGGTTTGGGTTGTTTTATTCTGACTCTTAACTGATAATAATCATTCCTATAGGCTATATTTTCTACACTTGTGGTGGATCTTTTTAACAACAGCTGATAAAAAGTTATCATGCCCAAATAAATGTTTCAGGTCAAATCTACAGAGGTTAATCGATTGACCCTTTCCTTAATACAAATAGACTGTACCAAATATAAAGAAGTTGTAGACGAGAATTTCAGGTAAATGACATTAACGTTTTTTTGGTACTTATTTGTAGAAAACATTGTGGGAAATGAAGAAATTGCTTGTCAAAATCAATTTCTTTATTTTGCACAATGTTTTCCCTTGCCTTCATCTTTGGGCGTCAAAAGGCACCAGTGCATGTGAACTGGTTAAGCTAAAAAACAGTGCCCTCTGTTTTAAGACTAGGTTAATTGCTTTTTACAAAATGTAGCATGTTTGATGGCGCGTCCATAGAGCCTTTTTATTCAAAATAGCTCTAAACGTCGATGAAGTCGTTTCTTTCGCTTGGAGAGTTGCAAGCAGTCGCTTTTGCTGTATTTCTAGAAATATAATGACATCATGGCCACTCACTGCATGTATACATATAGATATGATAAAAGTATGCGACTGTAAGTCGAAAGGGTAGTAACCATTAGTTTACAGTAATACGACCGACTTGATTTCTGTTCGGTTTCGAATGCAGTACCAAAGGTATACGGTCCATCATTAAAAACACCACTTTGTGGCCATACCAGATACATCAAATACACACACTTGTAAATACACTTCACATAAGTTGATTCACCGTGCCGGATTTCAAGATTATACTTCAAGAAGAAAATAATTTACAAATTATTATTCTACTCTTTATTCATTTACAAGGGAGGTAATTCTGAGTATTTTTGTCAAATATTTCCATAAATATGCATTAATTCTAAACCGTACAAAATGCTTATGTTTATATTTGGAATGGAAATGTTACACAGTTTAGGAATTACTTGCACTCTTCAAATGTCGTCTTTGGCACTTTAGTGCTAATAACGGTTTGCATACATTAAACCATTTTTTACTTATCAAATATGTTCATAAATTAAATTAAATTTGGAATAAAAGGGAAAAATGTTATACGCATGCAATGCATCGCCTTTTCCTTTGATATGTCAATGGCTATTTTTGTTTCAAAACAACTACATCTAACATTTCTGATATAAATTCATGACGAAACTATATCATGTTTTAACTTCGTCCAAACCAGAAAATTGATTTATCCGATGTCAACATGACTACTGTCACCTATATTATCGACTGAAACGTCTTTTGGCATAGGTTTGGCTTGTTTTATTCTGACCCTTACCCGATCATTTTTGTCCGCGTATTTTTTCCCTTGTGGTGGATCTTTTAAACGACAGCTGATAAAAAGTTACTATGAACAAATATATTTTCAGGTCAAGACAACATAGGTCAATCTATTAATCGATTCATCTATTAGGGCAATGTCTTCTGTTTTAAGAGTAGGTTAATTACTTTTTTACAAAATGTAACATGTTTGGTGGCGCGTCCAAAGAGCCTTTTTTACTTTAAAGTGATATTTCACGATTATTTTCATAAATTTTACACCCATTTTATCTGAAAGAACATATTTTCTTATGAAAATTCTGAAAATTTCAAGCCAAAATAGAACACCGTTTACGAGAAATGTGTATTTCATGCTAAAATAACGCGAAGTGTTGCCCACAACAGTTCGGATTTGCTATTTCTGTCTCAAATTCAAATGCGTATTTTCGCTTATAAATAACAACTTAAAAAATATGATAGCATTTATATGCATTAGAATAACTAATCTTTGCATCAAGACATACTTTTAAAAAATGAAATTGGAATGTTATGTCCCTTTAACCGATGTCTAAAAAAAGGATTAAAACAACAATCGTGTTTGTCAGGTCTTTGATGACTGATTATACGCCAGTCTTGCCCAAAAAATGCCCAAAGTCATCGGTAAGACAAAATACGTTTTAATATTTTGATGGAACAGGCCACTGAATGTCGACTAAGTCCTTTCTTCTGCCAAGGAAGTAACAAGAAGCCGCTTTCGTTGTAATCAGGATTGCTTTGGGCTGTTTTATAATGCCCCTTACCAGATAATTAACATTGGTGTATACTATACAGGGCTATACAGATAAGCTATTTTTCAAAATGCAATATTTCCATTATTGTTCATCAAATCCTATGTTGCTGGTATTTATTTTAATCGTCTCATTGAGACGATTAAAATGAATACCAACAACATAGGGTGGGAATTTAAGCAAGAAAGTTAGTATGCCTCTATCCCATCTCATCTATAACTCTCTTTGTAACCCTTTCCCTAAAGCAATGATTTTATACTTTTTAACATAATTATTCAACGCTGCAGAAGATTTCAGATTGGGTAGATCTTAAAGATAGAGTTGAATATTGCTGTTTATTCAAATCGGTAGATAGTTGACCAAATGATAAAACGTTTGGTATACCTCTTTCTCAACAGCGTTGTCAAAGGCATGTCTTAATTTGGAAAGGGTAAAAGTGTTGTTTTTTTTTTTCTTTTTTGAAATTCTACGGAATATCATAATGGACATCATAACATTCAAGATTTAAGTATAAGACATTTAGGACTATAACTAAACACATTGTGCATCTTCGTTCGTCATCCATGACAATGAGAAATTTCGAGATACCCTTATGAATTTCCAGGCGCAATCCATGACTTTAAAGGTCATTTTCTGTCCTGTTATGTTAACGATTGTAACATTTACCATTATACACGGCTATGCGTCGGTTTTTTAGACTGTATTAGATACCATCTGTAAAAGTACTTTTTTGCGTTATTAAATCGTGTCAGTTTAGTTAATGTCCCTTTAACGCATCTCATCCAAACGGTTAATCAATTCATAAACAGTGTAATCAAACCTCATGTTTTGGGTACTCAACTGCATGATTACCCACAACCTAATATTTGCTTTTGAAATAGCAATTTCAAAGTGTATTATCTCCCCTGAATCTGTTGCTCAGGGTAATAGTAATCTAAATATGCCATTTACTATCAAACCCGTAAGTTGTTGGCTCTCATTTGAATAATCAAGATAATACAGTATCAACGAACACCCACGGCGAATGATTTGATAAACACAGAATGAAAATTGTAATTTTCAAGACACTTATCAAAATAAAGTTCTAATACAGCATAATTTTGTATGAATCAAACTCACCCAGTCTTAACATACTGAATACATCTGACTGCCTGCAAGATCACATTTTCTGTCGACGTTTTTTCGTGTTGTAATGCATCCTTTTTGTCCCATAGAAGCTTTCATATTGGGACAGTATTCTATTTTTTATGTTCAGTAAATGTTTTTACGGTTTGTATTGTTTTAATTCTGTAAGATTCTTACAATTCTATATGTGAACGATCATATCATACTATAATTTGAGCAATGTTTGTCCGTTTGTCCGTTTGTTCCCCTACTCCTCCCAGGTCCTTGGGCCGATCTTCACCAAATTTGGAGGGAAGGTGGAGGGCGACCCCGGGTATTAGCTTGAGGGGTTCATTTTTTGAAAGGTCAAGGTCATCGAGGTCAAAGGTCAAATTTATGTTTTTACGGGTTACGGGTATCGTTTTTACGGGTTACGGGACGGGATTGCTTACGGGTTACGGGACGGGATTAGGTGGAGGGCAGCCCCGGATAGGTCAAGGTCGTCGAGGGGTCAAGGTCATCGAGGTCAAAGGTCAAATTTCGAGACGGGTAAAATTGCTAGTTCTTTTTAATGTTTATATCATTGTTTGTAAATGATGTACATGAATGAGACTTTGATAATTAAAAGATTTATATCCATTCATTTAATATTTAAAAACTTCAAATTTAAAAAAAAAAACAAACACCGTATTAAAGCACCATACAATCGGAAGAGATTGGTGACAGCTGTTGGAGAATCAAGCGAATAAAAGAGCATTTTACCGTGGCTCTCATACGTTTTAGCTTTTGTTGTCACAGCAGAAAAAAGGTAAGAGTTTTTAGAATATTTATTTTTCGTTCCATCATTTTCTTCTTTAAATTTTCATGGCAATATTTATCATCATTTTTATAGTTTTCATTTTCTAACATTTTTAAAGTGCCACATATATCGATTTTCGCCAATTTCTTGGTGATTCTCCTTAAAAATAAGTTCATGAAATCAAAATATGGCATTTCGCTTGTATGTGTGCCAAATTTTGGCTTTGTCGGTCGCATGATTGCTTAGATTACGGTGGATAAAAATCATTATTTGATCGATTCGGTAAACACTATTAGCCAAAAACCGAAAGTTTGAATTTCATGTCAAAATTCGGCAAAATTTCCAATAAGCACTGTTATGAGATATTTTTTAACAACACCTACGAAATTCTATTCGTTTGTCCGAAATTACGTCACTACTAAGTGAAGAAAATCATTTCCTTTTGCAGTATCAAGATGGTTTGTGTAATTCCACCATGGTGGGCATTCTATTTTAAAATCGTTGGTCTGTGTTACGATTACCAGGGGACGTCGATCGGATGTTATGAACAGCGGCTAGGAAACACTCCCTGCTTTCCGGAAGATCCGAATGATTTAGACGTAAGCGTTTACACAAAATACCACCGTTAAGTTTGTTATAAATGATTGCATTTTTTTAATGCCTATGGAACTTGCTTAATCTTAGAATAATCGACCCATTACCAGAGAACTATATTAAGAACTTGCACATTTTCGTTGTGATTGTGTCTAAAATAAAGCAATTGTTGTGTTTGAAGTAGCGTTTCAAAAATGTCCCATTTTAGAACGTCATTTGCAGGTGACGTCGCATACGCATGAAAAACCGATAGTAGTTTGTTTTTAAAGCAGCGATTTTTGCCCTTGTTCTTAGAATTGTCCAAAAATAGCTTGCATTAAAAATACATCAGAGCCATATTTACGACATGCAAAATTTTGTTATGATTGAGCGTAAAATAAAGCAATGGTTGTGCATTTCAAAAAATGTCCCAATTTAGAAATAAAATACGTTAACGTCATTTGCAAGTGACCTCGCATATGCATGAAAACCCTATAGTAGTTTTTATAAAGGGGCGATTTGTGCCCTTGAATTAGAAATGTCCAAAAAATAGCATGTATTTAAAAAACATCTGAGCTATATTTACGACATGCAAAATTTCGTAATGATAGTACGTAAAATAAAGAAATGGTTGTGTTTGAAGCAGCGTTTCAAAAATGCCCCAATTTAGAAATAGAATACGTTAACGTCATTTGCAGGTGACGTCGCACACGTTAAAATATTGCGATCAGTCGTGAAAAATCCCGGTCACCAATGAACGATACGCTGGTTAAATACCCATGAATCATTTTCTTGATATACATGTAAATTGCTTCTGTATTTTGGACCTTAAACACTGGAAAGTCCAGAATCTTGATAGTGAATTAATGAAAAATGCATCTATTTTTAAGCGCGATGTGTAACATAAAATGCATAACCAAGTTCATCAAATTAACAGTTGTTAAATGACTAATTAAGAATCAAATACATCGTTTTTTTTATTTATTTTGAACTCCCGCAGGTATAACCGACCTACTCACCTCTGTACGTATTTTTTCCCGTACACAATTGCTTAAATGCGCCTTCGTACGAAAATATGTTTAAATCCGTCAAATTCCGGGCATCGATATTTTGATCACAAGTGAGTTATATTTTGAACACAAGTGAGTTAATTCAAATCATAGTTATCTTAAAAAAACATGTACATGTATAAGAGGAACTTCCGCATTTCCCATGTATACCTCACGATAAATGAACTGGCAGAGCAGCCCATGCTAATTGAACGGAAAGCTCTGCCAGGTGAATTCTCGTCCGCTATAAAACAGAGATATCCAACTTCGTAAATCTGCATGAAAATAAATAACTTAAATATACACAGTAAAAAAAGTTTTGCAACAAAATGTAAATATCTTTAGTGGCCAAAACATTTTTGTTTTAACATAAAATCAAACGTTTACACGATAGATTATTGCTAGAAAACACAAACAAATGAATTTTATACCGCCATCGCGTGCGTCTTGCAATCCAGGTGCGCATTTCCGGTTTTCATGTCTGCCATGGTATTCATGTGTTTTGAGCATAATTCTAGAAAACATTTAGGCGTGAACATACTCGTCTTTGCCCAGAATGAAAAAGGCCACTAAAAAGACTTGTCTGCAACGCTGTTTGACTACGTCATGGACTTACGTAAGAAGGACGTTATATCGCTAATGTGTTCCTACGTGGTTGAACCGGCGTTAAAGATGTCTTTTTAAATTTTGCGTATCTCAAAGCATGAGTAACTGTTTGAGGATGCTATATGAGCCAATGTTTGTGGTTTGAGATAGTCCCGGTCAAGGACGTCGGAGAAAAACGCCACGAGACGATGACCGTCATAATTTTGTTACGTCAAGGCAAAGATGTTCCATATTCTCACCAAAACTTGGAGTGGCTTCAACAGTAATACCAAAATAGAGTATCCTCATTTACCATCCATGATCGTCTCCACAGACGAAGGGTTACTAGACGTTGACTATACGTTGTAATTTCCCTGACGCTACACCATGAACGTACCAGACCTTACTGACATAGAGTCCTAAATGCTGTAAGCGTAAACAACGTTGATTTTCTCCCATTACCACCATTCTGTTTGATTTATCACTAATAGAGCTCATATGGCGCATTTGGGAAAAGACGTGAACGTGATCCTTATGACGTAAATGACGTTCAGTCTCTTGATAAAGTAGTGAATGTTGATACTGGGTACAAACTTTTTAAGTGGATTAGAAAACGTTTCAATGCTGTTCTTGCTAAAAATGACCTCATAACCGATATCGAATTTTATTGTGACTTCTTGTTTTGACCCCCCTCACCTACGTTAAGACACTATTTCTCAGACAGTACTTAACGTTTCCACAAAGCAACCTTTGCATGTTGTGTGTGAATGCATATGCTAAAATATATATAATGGTGGTGAAATAAATATCACAGAAAATATATGTTTTCAATTAAGGTAGGTTCACACTAACGAATTTTTCTTACGAATCCTTAAGAATTGGACATTCGTAGGCCATCCGTGAACATTCGTAAACAATACGCTGGCATCCGTAAATAACTCGTAAGTATAAACTGCTTTATTTCTTAATGTCAAATGCTTGATGATGATATGGAGATTATATCTTATTATTTACAACCAAAAACATAATAGACATAGTAAAGAAATCGTGCATATTCATAGATTTCGTTTTGAGTGGCCCATTCGGAAAGTCCTATCGTATATAACCGCAAGTATTCGTAAACAACTCTTATGCATTCGTAAACAACTCGCAATGAATCGGGGATATTCTTAATGATTCGTGCTCATACGGAGACACTTTTTGACATGTTGAAAATGTTCTCACGAATGTCCACGGATTAAATGTTCCGTTATCCAATCGTAAATGACTCTTAGTTAATCGCATATCACCCGTAAGTGATTCACGAATATAATACGGCAAGTTTACGAATATAAACGAGCCGGGATGTTTAAAAAAGGGCAATTTTGATATGAGATTCCGAGAATGACACTAAAACAGATCAGGCTCAACAAAGGGCCTGATTAATGTTATGTTTGATGGTGAAGCTGCGAGAGGACAGTGTGGGCCCTTGTCAGATCTTATGAATATGCAGAGGCTTAAGATGATAAATATTTATCTTACATGATATAAGTACACTTTTTCGAAATCATTGCTCATGTACTATTCCTCGATTCAAAATCGATGACAAATATAATCTATGATAGAGGAAATACTATTTAATGTTTTGCTTAACGTCAAACGATTTCCAATTGGATTTTCAATAAAATGAGGACTTAGAGCCCTTTTTTAATGTGTTTATATGCACTGGGGTCATTTTTTTTATCCCATCACAAAAATTGACGATAAGTCCTTCAAACGTTGTTCGATGTTCAAGAAAAGTTTTCCACGAATATAAAATTGAAAAAGTAAAAAAAAGTAAACGTGCATCGGAGAACAACTTTGAATATAACATTCATAAATATATGTCTGGGGTCATAAATGACCCAATACGGTAGTATGAGGGTTATTCCGGTATAATCCCAAACGGCAAGATTTTTTGTTGTTTCGATTTGAAAGGAGTTACAGAAAAAAACAATTATTGATGTAAGAAGTGTAAACTTTGTATGTTATTGAATAGAAAATTCCGAGTGAACAGAAAGAATTGCATTGCTTATAATCAGCAATTTATTCTTTTCTCTCAATATATTCCCAAATCATGGGACGTCAAAACTAGGTCTTGTTTGGGAAAGGGTAAATGGTTTTGAAGAAATTGTTGGTACAACCCAAGCTTATTTCGTTCGCAAGTAATATCGTCTTGTGCGAGTGTCAGATTTTCAAAAACAAGGTTGTCTTTCTTACAACAACAACAAAATAATAACAAAGGACTCGTAAACATTCGTAACTAAGTCGGTAATACTCTTATTGATTCGTAAATAATCCGTAAATAGTCCGTAAACTAGTCGTAGAAATACGTAAACCGTCCGTTAAATTCGCTCAAATCGTAACAATACGTGAACTTATCGGCAATGTGATTACGAATGTCCAATTCGTAAGGAATCGTAAGAAAATTCGTCAATGTGAACCCACCTTTAACAAAGTCAGTGTTGCTAAACTTTTTTTACATGGTATATGTATGAAGTAAATGATTATTTGTGATCATCATTAACCTTAATAAGCTAAGTCTAGCTTAAATATTCAATTATGGATAACACATAATTAATTTTATTTATTAGTAACGATGGATTTGGCAGAAAGATATGCGAAGTCTTTTGTTTATCAATAATTACTCGTATACCACACACGTAAGGTGTTTAAAATGACAAAAATCGACGTTACGTGACGTTACGCTGTTGTACCCCAACTTTTGACGTCGCGTCCGACGAATCATTGACAAGCTTCATCTATCGCTTTACAGTTCAAGTTTCTGTTATGGACACAAGCGTCTCGGGCCGAGTTTACTGAAGTGAGCATAGCGGACATCAGCCCCCTTGTTACCTCTAAACCAACAAATAGAGTAGGGCGCTATGTAACGAAATTGGCTCCCGTGTGCTTTTGATGATACAGGGTACCAACATGCATTTTTGTAATCTCATATGTTCCTGTTATCGATATCCGTTTCTTGACATTTCGGGAGAGGCGGTGTTTTCCCAGAATTCGGCCATTTCCAGGTTGCTTAAATACGTCACAAATTCAATGCAAACATTCTACTTGATATAACTCTTACATTTATGAACGGATTTGGATCAAAATTTCACAGAATGTTCCTAGTTACCAGATCATGTACATTCTGTTTATGTTTTTACCATTTTATGCTGCGTCATTGCAAAAGAGGACTTGATGCAAAAACGTTCTTTGACATAATTCCTTAGAAATTTATCGGCGGATTTTGAAAATGAATACGAAAAGTGTTTCAATCCACATGATTATGTGTACATTGTCACGTGTTTTTTGTCATTTAATGCTGCATCATAGAAAAATGGGACTTAATTAAAAAAGCTGGCATATTGATCAATTTCTCCCCGCCACCACTGCTTGTGTTTTAATGTAATATAAATAACAACATTGTGATATGTTGTGGTAAAGAATAGAGAAAACAAAGCATAATCAACAGCAATATCCGATACTCCACTAAGTCGCACATGCAAAGTTTGCAAAACCGACATGTAGCACGAGTATGGATAATCGATTGATTCCAGGGGACATCTCTCAACCTTGTGTAAATGTTTTATGAATAAACGTATTTTGTTCAATATTTCGATTCGATATCATGAAAATCAAGAGAGATATTGAGAAATAGAATTTGTAAACTTTCTTTTGTCTCTCATTATATACATGTAAACCTATATATTAATCTATTAGGCTTCAGAGGCAAAATTACAGCAACTTCATTGATGGCATAGCAATAACCATGTTACCATGTTGGATGGCTTTATTGCAAAGAGGCTTCACACAAACGAAACACAGTTTTGATGCACGATGACAAAGGCTTCTCTCAATTTGTACAGGTCATCTGTCAGATCAATTGTAGTCCAAGTACAAAACAAGCTTACTGAGCTCAAAGAGGACAGAGGACAGTTTGCATGGCTACTGATAATTGCGAATTCTCGGAAGGAAACCAGCCTAGAAAATGGCCTCAGTAATTATGAACTTTCAGTCGTCCCAAGAGCACTGTTTGACGCTGATGGCTTACTTCATCGTCGTTCGAACAAGTCTCAGTTGATGGCGATTCTGAAGGAAAATGTTACCTCTGATCACACCGAGCCTGTATTTGGTCCTAGGAACAGGGAAGTTGCGATAGTAGATGCGATGAACTTAGTGCAGGCACTTCATAAATCCCAAAGCATCAAAACAGGTTTACAATTGGGCGACGATTTTGTATCTGTACTTGAGTCAACGCATGAAGGCTATTCTGAAGTGCATGTGATCTTCGATCGCTATGATCGACCATCTTCTTTGAAAACAGCAACACGCCTGAAACGAATTGGCAAGAAACAAGCGGTATCGTATCACATCACAGACAGTACACCGCTCGAAAATGTGTCGATGGCAACTCTTCTCTCCTCGTCTTCTACTAAAGACGAGCTCACTGTTTACCTAGCAGAGGACATCACAAAACTCAAAGAAAGCATACCGTAATATTGTACGTTCAACGAAGGGAGAAATGTCATATCTTTCCAGTTCATAAGAAGAGGCCGATATAAAGATTCTGCTCCATGCAACTGACTGATTCAAATGTTGCTTCATTTTCATTAATATTTATTCGCCAGATACACTATGCTTGAGGCGAATTCCAATTTTTTTTACCTGGAGACACCGTGTTTGTTTCAGGAAATGTCGAGACAAAATGCATTGTACGTTTGACATCAGTAGTTGATGCCACAGAAAATAACGCAGCCGAAGCTTTACCATCCGCGCATGCCTTTTCGGCCGCTGATAACACAGCGTCCTTCACTAGAAAGATGAAAAATTTGTTTTGGAAGTCATTTGAACAGGCAAACACCAATGTTATATATGTCCGTCCGTCCGTTAGCAATTTCTTGTGTGCGCGACTCCTACAGTTCTAATCAGAATTTGATCAAACCTGCCACAATGATTCTCCATGGTGTCTAGTTGTGCACGCCGCTTACGGAATTCAGATATCTCTTTTCGTTCTTGAATTATCTGCCCTTGAATTGAAATAAAAAAAATGGCCAATTTTACTGACAAGCCCCTCTCGGGCGTATATGCGCCCCTCTGCGTAGCTCTTGTTAGGCTTAGGTGATATAACTAATATTGAATTTTACCTAATTTTATCCCGTTTTTATATTCATTTACGTCGTTTTATATGTTTTAAAAGAGTTTAATAATTCTACACAGATTAGTAGCCTTTCATAAACTGGTGTAAAAGGTGTAATTGGCATACTTGCAATAACGTCAAAATTGGGAATCTAAGCAATTGTTTATATAAACAAACTGTAAGCTTTCTATATTTCTCAGAAATGTATACGTATATACGTTTCGATACTACATACTAGACCATAATTACCGGTATATCCATTTCAAAGGGTGGACAAACAAGAAAGGGCATCATATACCAACGTCAACTACAATTTTAATGATTTTATATCTTTCCCTATCTACTTGTGTACATTAAATGTTTTCTGTGGTAAACATATTTGCTTTAGATCGGACAATATTGAATAAAATTAATTACTATATGCGTATTCTTTGAAAACAATACTAAAGAGACGTCACCGGTTTTCAATAACGTTTATTTTGCGTACTCACAGTGGCATAAAAATCTTTTTTAATATTTTTTACAATTGTTCAATGAGTGATTCTAAACATGTTATGTTTATATACCAAAAATACCTACGTCTGCTTGTTTTATTAACAACGTTTAAATTCGGTCGTGACGTCAGAAATGGCGTTTAAGGTTAAACACAGTACACAAAATACGTTTTCTACGTTAAGATAAATGCACTTTGAAGAACTGAAAGTATATTCATCAAAACTTTTATCATTTACGTCTTTTATTTTTCAAAAGTCCTTTTTCCGGACGTCATTTTTAACGTAACGTCTCAAAAATCTCCCGCGAGAACACGGATGTCAAGATGTTGTTTCTCTACCTTCGGTGTATGGACTTCGTAATGGACAATGTTGGCAAGCTGTATCATCAAAAGCACACGGAATTACATAGCGCCCTACTCTAAAGACCCTTCTACATGGATAGAGTATTGTAAATAATAAAATAATTCGCCAGTGTTTTTGTAAAATATCGTATCTACAGCTTTCGCAAAGCTGTAGTTACGATTTTTTGCAATAACACCAACGAATCATTGGTAAGTTTCATGTATCACTTTACAGTTCAAGTTTCTGCTATGGACACAAGCGTCTCGTTCCGAGTTTACAGAAGTGAACATTGCGGACATCAGCACTCTTGTTACCTCTAAACCCACAAAGATCCTTCTACATGGATGGACAGGCAGTTGTTTTCGACTGGACTGGATTGTCAGAATGAAGGAAGAATTACTTGATAAGGTGAATAAGTTTGAGCAAGGATCTGGAAAAAGGTCCCTTATTAAGTACATTACATTTGAGAGAGCCATATTTCATGATCAACATGTGCCCAAGTGTAGTCTGAAAGGGATTCATACCGCTTTGTTAAGGTCTCTACAAAGTCAAGAAGAACCTTCTGCAGACCAACATGGTTCATGATCAGACTGCGTGTATACACAGGCTGATATTGAACCATGTTTGGCTCAAAAGCCTTATAGAACGTATTTCCAGATGCTGTATTGGGTATTCTATATATTAACAAACCATATGTTTGTCTTAACAAGTATTGTCAGAAAGAAATGCTTGGATTCAACATCTCGTACAAAAATTATTTTGCAATATGAGGTTAAAAGGGAACACAACCATAAATCACCTTTAATTTTGCCAAAACAGGGTTGTTAAAATAGTACAATTTCGCATAGACCAAACTTTTTCGGTCCCCTTCGAACAATGCCGTCTCTCGTTCCTTACTTTCAACCATCTTCAACTAATCTTGATGTTTTCTATCAATTATAAAATACCAAATACTTCGTGCAACTTCGGAAGTCAGGCGTGGAAACGGAAATTGGGTTAATTTTCATTGCCACGGGTGATACCTGAATATTGACGAGGATATTTGGAATCTAAAATCGGGATGCCATCGTCAATTTTAGTTTGAACGGAAGAGGCATGAAGTTAAACGAAGTGTTTTGAATCTAATGATGGATGAAATAAATTAAAGGTAAAAAAAAACGTAATGTGGCAATTTTTGAGATTCATAAAATGTCGTATTTTTTCGGGCGTCGTCGTTACGTATCCCAACTTATTCGGCGCGGTCGTGAACATACGGCGGTGGAAAGCTCCACCGCCGAATGCTTTCGACGTCGCCCGAATAATTCCGACGTCGCCCAGATCGCATTAGGGGTAAACTAACTTAAGAAAGGAAATTTATTGCAGGATGACTTTAATGTGTTCTGTATGGACTACGAGCAAGCAGTTGACGGATTTTTATCGTACCCTCAAGCCGTGGCGAACATCCAAGTTGTTGGCGCAGCCCTCTCAGTGTTTATCGAAGAAATGAACACCCAGATAGGTCTTCAAGCCAGCGACGTACACTTAATTGGTCACAGCCTCGGAGCACAAGTGGCCGCCTATGCTGGAGAATTCCTCACTGGACCTCTAGGCAGAATCTCAGGTTTAGCTCACGATAAATGACATGGCAGAGCATCTTCCAGCTACATAGAATAGCTAGATAATTATGCTTTTCCAGGTCATTTATCATGAGCTATAAAACACTTAAATTTGTGCTTTTAATGTAAATACATGTATATATGCAAGTTTGCGGTTATTTGAAATTTTAAAGGGACAAATGTTAGTTTGTATCTAACATATAATGAGATTAAGCCTTTTTCAAGCAATATCACTTGAATTAGTCAACTTGTTTTGGTTGGTAGTTTATGTCTAGTCAGAAATCGCAATTGCGTTTTGCGTACAGGTTGCTACGCCTATGTCAAGTTTAACTATTCCTTCAAAACCAGTTTGGTATCAATTTTCACAAACCCGTAATTTACATTTCTAGTAACGCTTACGAGAAAATGGACCTCGGTTGATAGTTAAAACATTTGGAACAAGTGATACAATTCATTCATTTTGGTTAAGGCTATGTTAACGAGATTCTGGAAGAAAAGTGGCGACATTTTTCTGAAAACACATAGAAAAATAAATATGAAATATCTTCCCGTCAAACACAGAAAGTGAATATATACCATTTCCCAAACAAGACCTGGCCTTGACGTCCCTATTTTCTGTGATACAATACACGCAAATCATTTCTTTATCAAGACCCACTTTGTCATATTTAACTGCTTTTAAACGGGTCATCATATTTTCTCTCTTCGGAAATGGCAATAAGTTTACAATTTTCACAATTATCAGGTTTGGACCCGGCAGGTCCTAGTTTTGCGGGTGAAGATCCGAACGTTCGTCTAGACGCTAGCGATGCCACATTTGTTGATGTTATTCACACTGACGCCGCGGACTCCACAAACCGGCTCGGTGAGTGAATGAATGATTTACCAGAAAGTTTGGCTAAATTAAGAAAACGTCGTGTTTCTTGTTCCCAAACAAGACCTTGTTTTGGCGTCCACAATATAAGAGGATCGGAAAAAACATCAAGACAAAAGAGGAACATGCTGATAACCAGTTTTTTTCCTTTTGTCTGAATATGTTCTGTGTTGTATTATAGACAGTTTCTATCTTTCAAAAACATATTATTCTGTTATTGGTACCAGCTTAAAGTTCGGAACACCCGGAATGTCGCCTTTTTCAAACAAAAATATCGTAGCTTTAACTTGTTTTCAGCAGTATTTATGGGATTTTCGATAAAGAATATCTAAACTATGTTTGGCATTGTCGTAAAGACGACGTTGGCGACATTGGCGGGACGGCGGACGCGCGCTGGCGGGACGACGTACATAACGTTGACGGGGCGACGAACGAGACGTTACGTCATATTGTCTATTGTATTTGTAAATAACGTAAATAAATCAGTCGCATTTCAAACTCAACGAGAGTCACTTCGTGTATTCCACTTTGCGATATTTTTGGTGCCGTGACCGAAACTAGATTGGAGAATAGATATGGATGCGCGACTCAAGAGACGGAGACAATCACTCAAGACGTTGATTCAACGACAGCTTGTCAAATTAGAGGAATCACTTGGGGATGTTTCACATTTCAATACCGTTCGAGGAACTTTGGAGAAGAAGATTGCGTTAATGGAGGAAATCAACGAAGAAGTTATTTCTGTAGGGGACGAGGAGGAGATGGAAGATGCAATGATAGAGGCAGAGGAGCATCTATTAGACGTTAGGCTTCAAATCGGGGATTTGGATTCGAGTCATCAGAATATTGTAAACAAGAAGGATCCAGTTCAACAACAGGAAGAAGTGCCGGAAAACAGGAACAACAGCACGGCAATCGTGAGTAACGCTTCTTTTTCCACGCCAGCGTTTCACAAACTACCCAAATTAACGCTACCTACATTTAATGGCTCAATCCTTGAATGGCAGACATTTTGGGATTGCTATGAATCAAGCATCCACAGCAATGGATCTCTTTCTGACGTACAGAAATTTTGCTATTTAAAATCCCTTCTGAGTGACGAGGCTGTTGGAGTTATTGAAGGTCTGCCCATCACCAACGCAAACTACGACGAAGCCGTTGAATTACTGAAGGAGCGTTACGGCCAGACACACAAGATCATTAATGCTTATATGCAAGCCCTGTTAGATTTGCCTAAACCCACATCCAATATGTCCAGCCTACGGATTTTCCAGGAGAAATTAGAGACGTATATCCGTGGTTTACAGTCCCTCGGCCAAGGACAAGAGTCCTTCGGGAACCTACTCATCCCAGTCATTCTACAGAAGTTACCCCCAGATATCAAGAGAAACATGACCCGAGATCATGGTGGCAGCGATTGGCAACTTTCCGACATGAGACGAGCATTGAAGGCAGAATTGAACATTCTAGAATCCGGTGATCCAGTTGAAAATACTCGTGAACATATGACCACTGCATCATTCGTTATCGGGGCGAGATCGACGCAGAGTAAACGTCGTCCACCGCGGATGACAGATCGAGACATACAAAAAGAGAAAAGGTGCTATTTCTGCAGTGGCGATCATACTGCCGTTAATTGCGAGAACATTTCGAATCCCATTGAGAGAAAAAACATTATTCGTCAAAAGAAGTTATGCTTCAATTGCTTGGGAAAACATGTAGCCAGTTCCTGTAGTTCGACAAACAGATGCAAAAATTGCCAGCGGAAACACCATACGAGCATATGCCAACAGAGAAATGAAAGCAAATCGCAAAATATTGCTGATCCAGTTACTACCGAATCGAGTTCTATTCAAGCGAGAATAATTCCAGACGTCGAATCTACTACCACCTTCCATTCTGTGACTCGAGGCAAAAACGACGTGTTGCTGAAAACTGCGGTCGCTACGGTAAGCTCTGACAAAGCCTATGTAGAATCGAACATCCTTTTTGACGAAGGAGCTCAGCAGTCATTTATCACAAACGATCTGGCAGAGAAGTTACAGTTAGAGAGACTTGGATCGGAAACAGTTCATCTTGCGGCATTTGGTGCAGAGTCAGACACACTTCATCATTTCGACAGAGCTACGATTCACCTCCATACCGACCAATCAGGGAAAATTGCTATCGACGTTTTAATTGTTCCGACAATCGCCACACCTATACGTAACCATATTCGAGCTGCTGCGAATCTACCGCACTTACGAGGTTTGAACTTGGCACATCCCGTATCTGATAATAACACGTTCAACGTTGAGCTACTGATCGGGGCAGATAATTATTGGAGGATCGTTGGTGATGGAGTTATACGGGGTGATGGACCTACAGCCGTCCAATCTAAAATCGGCTATCTACTTTCAGGGCCTGTCACATCGTCAGTTCCAGACAGGCAAGCTAGCAGAGTAGTGACAATTGTTACAACCGAACCCAGATGTGAAGTTAGAGAGACCAAACCTGTTGAAGTTCCCCATGTGGTAAATAAACATTCGTTAAATACAACTTCAGACAAAATAGACACTCACAATATCCAACGTTTGCGGCCGGGAGAATGTCGTGTACACGATAACGGTTACATCAATATGATCCATTCGAGGAATAAGAGGAAAGAAGTCAAAACCACTGTTGCGAGCGGTGACGAATTCAAACCTACAAATTTACGATCACGAGAGACGACCACCTTTGTGCGGCCGGGAGGATGTCGTAAAGACGACGTTGGCGACATTGGCGGGACGGCGGACGCGCGCTGGCGGGACGACGTACATAACGTTGACGGGGCGACGAACGAGTTAATGACCTCTCCTGATGACATGCATGACCATTTCTCAAAACTCAACACTTTACCAGATAAATTCAAAACTAGATTGAAGGACTTAGAACAAGAATTATCTACCATGGAATGCCATTCATTTAATTCATTTAACAATTTAGATTTTACTATTACCAAGGAAGAAATATCAACTTGTATATGTAGCTTAAAGAACAATAAATCTTCTGGACTGGATAGTATATCCAATGAAATGTTAAAACATGGAGAAACTGTTTTGCTACCTTGTATGCATAAACTTTTTAATAGAGTTCTCCAATTAGGAATATATCCAAATGAATGGAAAAAGGGATACTTAACCCCTATTTTTAAATCAGGCTCCAGATCAGAACCTTCCAATTATAGAGGTATATCTATTATGAGTTGTCTTGGTAAAGTTTTTAATTCAATATTGAATTCCAGATTGAATGAATACCTGAAGGAAAATGAAACAATTGACAAAACACAAATAGGTTTCCAAAAGAAAGCTAGAACATCTGACCACATGTTTGTTTTACGTACTTTGATCGAAAAGTATACCAAGAATAATAACTCAAAATTGTTCACTTGTTTTATCGACTTCCGAAAGGCTTTCGATTCCGTGTTGCACCAAGCTTTATTTTTAAAATTACAAAGGATAGGAATATCAGGTTTATTCTATAATATCGTAAAAAATATGTATATGGATAATGTCTTAAGTGTGAAAATAGGGAATGGTCTTACGAGCGAATTTCGGTCAGAAATGGGGGTAAGACAAGGGGATACGCTAAGTCCAAATCTATTTAAGATATTCATTAATGACCTAGTAGATATATTTGATGGTAATTGTGACTCTGTTTCACTTGGAGATTATAATTTGAATTGTTTAATGTATGCAGACGATTTAATTCTAATTTCGCAAAGTGCAAAAGGATTGCAAAATTGTTTGGATAATCTTGGTTGTTATTGTGAATCCTGGTGCTTAGACATTAATATAGATAAGACAAAATCAATAGTGTTCAATAAAAGTGGCAGATTACTCCGGTTTTCCTTCCATATAAATGGTAACACAATAGAAAACGTTAAGACTTACAAATATTTAGGAATTATCTTCTCTGTGTCAGGATCATTTGTTCATGCAAAAACAGACTTGTACAACAGAGGTCTAAAGGCCTTCTTTAAACTTAAGAGTATTTTCGGAGAATTGACTCCAAGTATCGACACAAGTTTACATATTTTTGACCATACAATAAAGCCTATTTTATTATATGGGTCCGAAATTTGGGGATCCACTGTTCCATCAAATTCAATAATAAAACGTGGGAAAGATTTCAAACTAGAAAGTGCGTTCGCAAACCTTGACTGCGAGAAATTACCATTAAAGTTCTATAAATATATATTAGGCGTGCACAAAAAAGCTCCTAATCTAGCTATTTATGGGGATCTTGGAAGAACGCCCTATTTTATTGATATCATTTGTTCAATTATAAAATATGTTAAAAGAATTTCTAAAATGGACAATGATAGCCTTCTGGCTAAAGCTTTTGAGACTAGCAAACACCTACACGAGGGCGGTAAAACTAGCTGGTACTCTGGAATTATTTTCATTTTAGAAGAATTAGATATTACTACCGATATGAGTTTAGAAGAAATAAAAAACAATTTAATAAAAAGATCAATGACCCTTTGGGAAAAACAAGTAAAAGAAAATGCAGTAGTCAACAAAGGAAAGTTACGCACATACTTTAGTTATAAGCCAATATTTAAGAAAGAAAATTACCTCAGATGTATAAAAAATAAGGATGTAAGAAAATGTTTCACTCGATTTAGGATAAGTGCACATGATTTAGAAATTGAAAGGGGAAGGTACAAAAACGTGAAAGCAGATGAAAGATATTGTAAATGTTGCAGTTCACAAGAAGTAGAAGATGAAATACATTTTTTGATGAATTGCAATATTTATAATGATGAACGTATAAATTTATTTGTTGACATTGAAAACTTTTGTCAAAATTTTAAGTACTTATCAGAAGAAAATAAATTTTTATGGTTAATGACTTCAGAAGATACCTTAGTTATACAAAAACTTGCTGAGTTTGTATTTACCAGTTTTAATATGAGGAAAAATAATGCACCAAGTAGCCATTAAATTATAACAGAAAATATAATAACTTTTGGTCATGATATTTCAAAATATCATAAATCTATTTTAATTTATTGTTTTATTATTTGATCAAACCAATTTTCAAATTAGGTGTTGTTTTTGTTTTTTTGTTTTTTATTACTATTAATCTGTGATAAATATGCATATGTTGTTATAGAGGGACAGAAACACATACAGCTATGTGTTCTTTGTCGCTCTATGGCAATATGGTATAATATATATCAGTGTTATATATATACATTGTACTTTGAAAATGAGAAAGAAGAAGTGGAAAGAAATTGATATCCTTAATTTCAATTACTATAAGCAAACAAATTTTATGTCTATTAGTTTTATTAACCCATTACTAGACAGTAATATTTTCGACAGGTTCAAATTCTAAAGATGTTGCAGACGTTAGCGAATGATTATTATTGTTTTTTTTCTTGTTGTTGGAAAACATCATGGGAAAAGAAGAAATCGCTTGTCACAAGCCTTTTCTCCATTTTCCACAACGTTTTTCAAAGCCATTATCTTGTAGGGTGTCAAAAAAGAGTCATCTAGTATGGTATTGTGTTAATTGACTTAAGGAATTATTGAGGCATGATGAGAGAATACCATTAAGCCATTACCAAACAATAAAATATCAGACTGGTCCAAATTCAAAGATGATGCAGACGACAATTTCAAATCAATGATTTTTAAGTTTTTATTGTCATTTTGTGGAGAAAACATTGTGGGAATTGAAGAAATTGATTATCACAAGCAATTTCTTCGTTTTCCACAACGTTTTCCCAAGCTATTTGCTTTAAGGGAGTCAAAAGAGTCATTGCGTGGTAATGGGTTAAACCATTTTCTTCTTTTGACTCTAGATTTATGTCTTTCCAAACAAAAAAAAAATATTAGGAAAGTCTAAACCAGTTGTTGTTAAAAAAAAGTTAATTTAACAAACAGACTGTTACTTTAATTATATTTGACATGTTTTTCTAATATTGTATGTGTATGTTGTTATGCCCGTAAAGGGCCCATTTCGGAAATTAAAAATATTCTATTCTATTCTATTCTATTCTATTCTATTCGTCATATTGTCTATTGTATTTGTAAATAACGTAAATAAATCAGTCGCATTTCAAACTCAACGAGAGTCACTTCGTGTATTCCACTTTGCGATAGGCATATTCTCTGGGACTTCAGACATAGGACAGTAGGTGAGTAGCGCGCATGACTTTCGCTCATGGCGTTCCTGGTTCGATCCTTAGATCCTTCCTCAGCATATAATAATCATTCTCCGACATTTGTTTACGACCATTGGGTAGATCGTGGCACACCTCAATTTAGTGGAATTGGTAGCTGGATAATCGGAAATAATTTTGTGATAGTGCCGTATCGAGAAATTGTATGTATACATGGTCAGAAACTCAGTGTTCGCAGTGTAAGAGCCTAACTGAAATACTATTTAATGTAAGGTTCAGTTAAACCCCATAATTATGCATCTTTTTATTCACTCTTTTTAATTATTTAACAGTGTCGTGCAATGTACAAGATTTGAGTACAAGCCATTGTAAGATGCCAAATAATTTTTCGGGTCTCTTCTACGACAATGGAAATTGACGATATAATACGTTCGTGCATCTTCGGGCGTCTTCCGTGACAACAGAAATTGACGAGGGTAGCCCTCGTCAATTTCTGTGGTCACGGATGACACCCGAAGATGCACGAAGTGTAGATAAGGATGATGAGTTGTAAATTCTTATCCTTAAGTTACACGTCTGTTCGTTTGCAGGACTTGGTATTTTAGAAACCAGTGGTCATGCGGACTTCTATCCAAACCTCGGCAGAACACAGCCCGGATGTCCAACGGTCAGCGAAACTATACAGGACATTAAAACCCAAGGTATGTACAGTTCGGTTACGACATTATCACACACACCTATGTAAACAATGGCAAAACGTTCATAATTTTCAATGCATTTTGCTAACGTTGTTTCGATTCTTGCAGGTATGATACACATGTAAGATTCTAAGCATTTTTTGAGCCAGACAAGTATAGAAAAAGCATTTCTTGTATTATTTCTTGAATACCAACACAAATTATTAGAAGGAAATCCCATAAAAAGCTTGTCCGTGTCACTTGTTTGGTAAAAAAATATCACCAGAAATCATTTTCACTTTTCTCTTCCAGTAGAAAATTCAAGTCTCACTAGAATCAAATGGATCTTGTAGTCCTATTCAAAATTGCATTGCTCCTTAATTGAAATTGATCAAATTAATCAGACAGAACTCATAGGCGGCAATCACGTGACTTTGTTATGATATGCTTTCATAACTTTTGTTAACAAAAACACTCGGTAAGTACACATTTTTTCTCAAATTTTAAATCAAATACTTACCACTCAATAATGAGATGCGCGCCATTCGATACGTCGTACCCTCCGGTCTATTTTAATACCAAAATCTTCCCTCAAATCTATGTCAAAGCTGAGAACATTCGTACAAAGTATATTTGAATGCCGTGATATGGTTTCTTCAAAAAAGTCTGCACTTTGCACAAATGTTCTCAGAGAGTTTAGTACTTGATTTAAAATTTGAAGAAATGTGTACTTACCAAAACAGCAATATCGTAGCTTTTCAACAGAAAACTTGTTACTTGAGGCATCGATATAATAAACTACGTTGACAATTCCTCGCCTATGTTGTATTACAGAAATAGAAACTATCACGGATGCCGGCTTGGAGCTTGTTTGTGACCACCTTCTGGCCTATGAGTACTACATCGAGTCCATAAACTCCGACTGTCCATTCGCCGCCATCGCCTGCGACCTGGCCGATGCCGATGCTGGCACCTGTCCGGACTGCGCCGACGCCAGCTGTCAGTCAATCATGGGGTTCGATGCTGACCAAAACACAGCAACGGCTAGCTACTTTTTGACCACTGCTGATTCTTCTCCATACTGCTTGAATGGTATAAAGAAGTGATATTGTATTCTAAGAAATCAGAAAAATCGACAACCAAAACAAGGAGCCAGACTATATTTCTAAATAGCTGAGGACAACGAAAACATCTATATCAAATAAACAAATGATGGATATCAAGCATGTTTTTCAGTTCTTTCAATGTTTGGGATTTAATCTGCCAGTCATAAAAGGAAAAGGAAAGCAGACTGAAATTCGTGTTTCACGTAAATTTTTATCCTCCTCTTCATGCGTGTTGTTAAGATCAAATTTACTCAGTCCTCTTCTCATTCTAAGCCTTTAAAACAACAACAACAACAACAACAACAACAGCAGCAGCAACAACAGCAACAACAACACCAAAAACTTTCTGCAATATGTAGATCAAAACAGAATAAATACATTTGAAGACAAACTGTGTCCTTTTTATTATTAAGGTAAGTTTGGAGAGCGGCCATGTGACTCACAAATTTTGTGTTTATTCTGCGGTACCAAATGCCCATGCTACAATTTTCATCAAATTTTAAGCGAAAAAAAACGCCTTTTTTGTGATGGTGAATGTCAAATGAAGTATTTCATTGCTCTTAATGTAAACATGTGCAAGAAAATTTTAGATTTTATTTGAAAATATAGATATGTATGTCATGATTAGGCTAAAACAGGGTGGGTGAGGTAAGATACAGTCAAATATCTGTTTTATTTGCGTGGAAAGGTGTGCTGATTTTTTTGTGTCAAAATAGCCATTGGATTTATCTTCAAAATATCCCAAAACAAGAAAATATTCATTCAGTAATTTTTGGTGAATTAAAACAATGTTGCGAAATTTTCTCCAAAAAATGTGGTTTTTCAACTTTTCCCATATTTATTTCCATAAAATGGTTTTAGAATATTTCTTTCAATCATTTCATCACTTTTGTGCATATGTTTAGTCTCTAAATTGATATAACATTTGAAATTATCCATTCGGAAGAACTTGCTACATGACTTTAAAACATAAGGGCAATTTTGTGAAAAAGGTCATTACTAGTTTAGGGCAGATAACTCTGACACGAAAAGGAGTCTTAGGAAACTTACCCTGATTATTTTGTATTTTGTTCAGGAAATGTTACTTCACAACATACGTTGTCCACGAATCATTTTTCAACATCATAAACTCACTAATCAACATCTCATGCATGTTTTTTACGGTGGGCGCCAAATATACACGCAAATAAATATCGTATCGACTCCTGTGAGGATTCGATCCTGGGACCTCTCATACCCTTAGCGAACACTCTACCACGTCGCTATAAAAGCTAGCTTGTACGGCGAGATAGTATAAGTGCCCCTTATACTACACCCGGCTACATATGTACAAATAAAAAAAAAAATCTTTGGGCAGGTAAAAAGTAACCCTCGAGTCCAAACTTACCTTGAAGTGGTTCTCCATAATGTAAAGAAGAGCTGTTGCTTTGTCAATTCATTTGACTAGATCTATACCTAAGAAAATACGTATTTTATTGTCGGCAGTGATCTTCGATCAATCCAGTGTAGAATTACCGTAGGTCATTGAAAGGAAGAAGCCTATTGTCGTATTCACAATAAACCGTTCCACAAAATAGTTTGGTTGAGTTTATTTGGGGTTTACGTCGTTTTCAACTGCCAGGGTCTTATCAGGGCGACTGGAGCACCAATCCATGGTTTCTTGTTGTTTCTCATACCAGTACTACCACAACACCCTAACCGATCCTGCAGCTGCTCGCCCACTTAGGTTAACGATACCAAACCCATTGGTGGGTGACATTTTTGTCAGAAAGGATATTCGCCACGGCCGGGTATCGAACCCGAAACCTCTCAAGTGAGAGGCAGATGCGCTAAGGACTCCACAAAATAGAAGCATACACGTAGGTACTCTACAACAGACATGCAAAGAAGATAAAAGGAATGTACGTCCATCATTGGTGCCGTTTAATCCATTACCAAAACGGAAAAATTTTAGACTGCTTCAAATTCAAGGATGACGCAGAAACACTTTGAAATTAATGAAATATAATTCTTTTCGCCATTGAGCATATAAAACGTTGTGGAAAATGAAGAAATTGCTTGTAACATGCAATTTCTTCATTTTCCAAAATATTTTTTCTAAGCCATTGTCTTCTGTGTGTGTGTGTGGGGGGGGGGGGTCAAAAAGTCATTGTGTGGTAATGGGTTAACTAAAAGCTATGAATTTTGTACTAAAGATAGACTTGTCTTACCTATGGAGATTGATAAACCGTCCGTGTTATTATTAGATCTCGTAAACGCAGCTTCAATCAAGATGTACTTACGAGGTTTTAAAATAACACCGACAAATTAATATCCTTTGTCTAAAAGAAACGTCTCGTTTCACTATTCTTGGACCGATTCTCAATTTGAAGACCAAATCTGCTGAGTTCAGAAAACATTGCATGGAGAAAAAACGCTGAGTTTCTTCTTTCGATAAAAATGTTTCTATGCTGTTGATGGATATTTTAAACATGAATAGGCTATATTTTCGTGGGTTAGGTTGAATCAAATCCCTTTAACCCATTACCACACAGTAACTCCTTTTGACTCCTCACAAGAAAATGGATTTGGAAAACATTGTGGAAAATGAAGAAATTGCTTGTGACAAGCAATTTCTTCATTTTCCACACTGTTTTACATCCAAAAAGACCTAAAAATTTAAAATTCCCTTAACTTGAAATTGTCGTCTGCAGAATCTTTCCATTTGGACCACCCTAAATTTTGTCGTTTGGGAAAGGGTTAAATTTGGGGTGGTCCAATTTATTTTCCTTTTGGGAAGATAAGTTTCTGGAAAATCTTATCATTTCTGTGACCAGTTTCATACCATTTGTGGCATATAATAACCATTGCCAGTCTGTGCGAGCTTACTGAGTCAAAATGTTTTACTTTAAGCTGATTTTGATATTCAGAATCTACAGTGTTTTTTCTTTCTAAATAACTATATATTCTTCGTCGAATTTAACATCTGTAAAGGTCTGCCGCATTTCCACTTTCTTCAATATCTGCTGTATTGAATACAGATTTGCGTTCTTTAGAGCGATATTCTTGAGATTTCTTAAGATGTCTTAAGATGTTTAGGATAAAGCGTTCTTTAGGGGAAGATTTTAACTTGAGACGCTCGATGGGAGGCGTAATTGCCATATACGTCTTATGGAACCCCTCTGTTAACTCTGTAACAGAGAATTGACGGTGTTGCTCCGACTGCTCCATGATACCATGGTAATGCTCAATACTTAATACAAATGACGTCATCATGACGTCATTTGTATGAAGTATGGAGCATTTGGAACACTTCGGTCAGAATATACAATGTCTTAAAACGCTTTATCTAAAACATATTAAGAAATCTGAAAAAAAAATCTCGCTGTAAAGAACACGTCTCAGGTTATCATTATCAACGAAACACTCCATGATTCTTCGAGAGTAATCCGTGACAACGTAAAATCGCGACTGATACCCTCCTCATTTTCCGGAAGTCATCCAAGACAACGGAAATTTACGGGTGACACCCTCGTTAATTTGTGATGACATGGATGACGCCCGGAGATATTCGAAGTGTTTAGTATCTAACGATGGGTTGTAAACATTAACAAAAAGCCTTCCATGGTGGTCCTTGTTCGCGTGACGGTTCACATATAAATATACATTCCTTTGTTGTTTGACTGTGCAAATTCTTTTGTCAAATGTGTCCCTCTCCAGTGCATTTTCAAATGGCTCAAATATTGTTATGATTTCCTTTTAAATGTGTTTATTTCGCCTTAATTGAAAATTGTGGCAGATATTATCTTTAAAATGGCTACGACCATTAAGCATTTAGTAAAATAAAAAAGGCGTCGTAATAAGCTTAACTAGATTTAATGTCATGAATAAATTATCGGTTATACGTAATACGAGTGTTGGTATGTATGAGAAAAAGTAGAATACGAATTGTAGAATAGAAGTGCACCACGCATAGCAACATATTAGAGGTCGAATATGCATATCATATATGCGTTTCAAATTCGTCGTTCCAGACCTAAAATCTAAATAGTATGTTGTTTACAGCTATTTTCATTATTCCATAGAAAAATGTTGATATGTGGCAATAACACAAAACTTTGGTTAATAATAATCGAAAAATGCTGTTTTTTTATATTTGAGCCAGGATCTGGAAAAACGTCCCCTGAGGCTTTTGAGTCCAATATAGATCCGGATCAGCCTGTGCATACGCACAGTCTGATCAGGATCCATATTGTTCTCTAATAGCTTCTTCGTGACATGTAGTAACTTAAAGAGAGCAGCATTGGTGCATATTGGACTCCATTTGACAACAGGTTGATATTGAAACTCAATTTAGAAAAATGCTATAAGGGACGTTTTTCCAGATTCCGGCTCATTTATAAATCATTTTGTCTCTTATCTGTATTTCTGACCAATCTCTGGAACTTCTTGGAGTCAGTATAGGTCTCGATAAAAAGTCATTCTCTGAAAATGGGTACAATGATTCTTGCGATTAGTAAAATCTGTAACAGAATGTTAAAATATCGATACTATATTAATGGCTTTCAATCGAAAATATTATTCTCAAATTTCCACAAACCTGACTTCAGCCATTTAGTACAAAATCTGTAAAGAAAAATGCAGTATTTTACTTCGTTATGGAAATTAAAAAAATATATACTAATAGTGGATGATCTTATCTACAAATACTTCACTTTGCGATACAAGCACCAAATTTGGCACAAATATGCCTCAGAGTATACTATTTTCAAAACAAATGGTATCCGCCATAAAAACCAATATGGCTACCTTTTGCCAAGATGCCAACCATATCTATAGGGAAAAAATCAGAAAAAAAAATCGTTCCTACATACATTCAAGTACTAAAGGATGGGTTGCAATAAAGGGTCGAAAAATAGATTTTCTTTAAACTTTGTTGATTGATAGGGTTACATAATATCTTTAATTTGTATGTGTAAAAAATCTGGTTTCGGCTTATTTTCCGAGATATGGGTAAATAAAGTGGGTGGGGTAAGATGGACTGAAACACAGTAGGGATCATTCTAAGTCGCTTATCTTTCTTATTGTTAGTCCCAGATGCGTGAAAATTTGTATGTGTGTCTTGTGATATATGCGTTAAACATTCATGGACTTACACTTGATATTCCGTGTATATCTTTTCCGTAATATTCATTCTTCTTTCTTTCGCAAAATTTCGCTATTTTTTAACGACCAACTTTACCAAACTATCTCCACACGTTTTATTTGAAACACTTCTATGAAACTTTACAAATGTATTATCTAGATATTACTATAACTTTGTGTGAAATTTGAAAGAAAAGTGTTGGCCCGTTCTTGAGTTATTTAACCTTGACCTTCAAAATAACATCAAATTCGGGAATGTCCGTTAAAACTATGCATTGTTGGGAAATGGTTAGGGTTGAATGGCATGTGACAGCCCATTCATAAAAGAATGCATTTCACACATGATTGCGTTTTTTTATTGTATGATTTTACCGTTAAAATTGATATACTCAATATAATAAACTTGGTCACCTCTCAGAGTTACCCGGTCATTTCATCTAATGAAATCATTAATAGACAGATATTTGTTTAAGCCTGTCTATACATTTAACTTTATTTTCCTTTTGTTGATATTATATAACGTTATATAAATATTTAGCTTAAATTAATTAATTGTAAGCACAATTGGTCATTTAGTAAAACCATTCACAACATTTGCGTCTTCTTTATATCCATATAAGAAATACAATCTGAAAATGATTAGTTTTCTCCTAGCAAATTGATAATTCTTGTCCATCATGAGAAGAGTGAATATAAACTCTTAGACAATTCAAGTTAAATATAAAGCTTTGGTAGTTCTAGCAATCTTAACATAATGCTAATATTTCATTTCACTCACCTGTGGTAGTATCATTAATCACAGCGCTTTCCGCGTAGACATGTTTCATTTGCAATATTTAGATTGATAAGAAAACTGAGAAGTGAAAATAATTTCTTTTCTTTCCCATTCTTCCGAATGGGTTGTACGATACAAAAAAGTAAGCATTGCGACGAAACTCATTAGGAAAAATAAAAAGAAACCATGCTTCCAATCCTTATGAATAAAAATGGCGCTTTAGCTGTCACATTTTGGCATTTCCCGAGTTTTGAAGTCATTTTGAAGGTCAAGGTCAAATATCTCAAAAACGGACCAACCCTTTTCTTTCAAATTTCACACAAAGTTACATTAATATCTGGATAATAAATCTATAAAGTTTCAGAGAAATCGTCCTTCAAATAAAACGTGTGGAGATAGTTTGGTAAAGTTGGTCGTTAAAAAATAGCGAAATTCTTCGAAAGAAAGAAGAATGAGTATTACGGAAACGATATACATGGAATATCAAATGTAAGCCCATAAATGTTTAACGCATATATCACAAAATACACATACAAATTTTCACGCATCTTGGGCCAAAACTAAGAAAGATAAGCGACTTAGAATAACCCCTACTGTGTTTCAGTCCATCTTACCCCACCCACTTTATTTACCCATATCTCGAAAAACAAGCCGAAACCAGATTTTTTACACATACAATTTAAAGATACTATGTAACCCTATCAATTCACGAAATTTGAAGAAAATCTATTTTTTGACCCCTTATTGCAACCCATCCTTTGACAAAAATGTTCCTCAAACTATACTATTTCAAATCATATGGTATCCACCATGAAAACCCTACATGGGTGCCATTTTCCAAGAAATTGTTTCTCTTTATGATATACATGTAAGCACCAAATCCTGAAACATGGTCACAGTATAGTTTTCATGGTGGATACCTTGCTTTTTGAAGACAGTGCACTTTTAGGCACATTTCTGAAAAACATGTTCGAGAAACATTTGTGCCAAAATTGGTGATTATATGTCAAAGTAAGGATTTTTCCTATTGTTTTCTTCCAAAGAGATACAGTGACCATCTTGGAAAATGGCGGCTATGTTGGGTTTTCATGGTAGATATACCATGTGTTTACTCTGAGAATACATGTTTTCACGATTTCTGTAGGATAGTCTTTCTAAACTGATCAAATACATGTGGGCCTTTTTGGAAAGGGATTGGATTAAGTCCTCCACTGAATAAGAGAAAAGGGAGTTCAGCTATTTCGACTGGAAAGTTCTTAAATATCACGGACTTTAATCCATTTTACTTTATGAATAACTATACAAAAAGCACTGGTTTTCAGTTTTTCTAACGTTAGAAAGAAATATATGTTACATAATTATCACTGGTGGTGAACTCGGCCAAAACGAAGGACGTTTTCAGCTACAACAAGGCGTTTAAGGTATATGACCCATCATTAAAAACACCACTTTCTAGCCATACGAAATGCATCAAATTACACACACTTGTAAATACACTTCAAATATTAAGTTGATTCACCGTGTCGGATTTCAAGTTTATGCTTCAGGAAGAAAACAATTTACAAATATTATTTTACTCAATATTCATATGCAAGGGAGGTAATTTTGAACATATTTGTCAAATATTTCCATAAGTATGCATTTATTCAAAAATTCTAAACCGTTCAAAATGCTTATGTTTGCATTTGGAATGGAAATGTATCACAGGAAAAACTGGCACTTTTCAAATTTCGCCTCGGGCTCTTTGGTGCTAATGATGGGTCATATTATATGTTCAAAGTTAAACGAGAATCGATACAAATATTTTGGTTTATTTTAGGGTGGACAGGTATGAATATGTATAAGTTGTTACTATAAATAGTCAAATATACATCCTGTCTCCCCTATTATCCGTTATAGGTCTATTCCTTCATTAGTAAAAGATTTTGAATCGTTTATACCTTAAATGCGAGTTTAAAGATTTTTTACTCTAATTGTAATGGGTTTGGTCTAAAAAAAGACCGGGGTTAAAGGTGGGTTCACATTGACGAATTTTCTTACGATTCCTTACGAATTGGACATTCGTAATCACATTGCCGATAAGTTCACGTATTGTTACGATTTGAGCGAAATTAACGGACGGTTTACGTATTTCTACCACTAGTTTACGGACTGGTTACGGATTATTTACGAATCAATAGGAATATTACCGACTTAGTTACGAATGTTTGCAAGTCCTTTGTTATTATTTTGTTGTTGTTGTTGTAAGAAAGACAACCTCGTTTTTGAAAATCTGACATTAGACAAGACGATATGACTTGCGAACGAAATATGCTTGGGTTGTACCAACAATTTCTTCAAAACCATTAACCCTTTCCCAAACAAGACCTAGTTTTGACGTCCCATGGTTTCGGAAAATATTGAGAGAAAAGAATAATTTGCTGATAATCAGCAATGCAATTCTTTCTATTCACTCAGAATTTTCTATTCAATAACATACAAAGTTTACACTTTTTACATCAATAATTGTTTTGTCAGTGGCTCTTTTCAAATCGAAACAACAAGAAATCTTGCCGTTTGGGAAAGAAAACTTAAGTGCTGCTCTCGGAATAACCCTCATACTACCATATTTGGTCATTTATGACCCAAGACATATATTAATGAATGCTATATTCAAAGTTGTTTTCCCATGCACGTTTCCTTTTTTTACTTTTTCAATCTTATATTCGTGGATAATAAATCAATTTTTCTTGAACATCGAACAACGTTTCAAGGACTTATCACCAATTTTGGCGATGGCATAAAAAATGACCACTGTGCATATAAACACATTGAAAAAAAAGGGCTCTTAGTCCTCATTTTATTGCAAATCCAATTGGAAATCATTTGACGTTTAGCAAAACATCAAATATTATTTCCTCTATCATAGATTATTATTTGCCATCGATTTTGAATCGAAGCATAGTGTATGAGCAATGACGTCGAAAAAGAGTAAGTACTTATATCATGTAAGATAAATATTTATCATCTTAAGCCTCTGCATATACTCAAGGTCTATCCAGGACCCACACTGTCCTTTTTCAGCTTCTCCATCAAACATAACCCTCATCAGGCCCTTTGTGGAGCCTGATCTGTTTTAGTATCATTCTCGGAATCTCATATCACAATTGCCCTTTTTAAACATCCCGGCTCGTTTATATTCGTAAACTTGCCGTATTATATTCGTGAATCACTTACGGGTGATTTGCGATTAACTAAGAGTCATTTACGATTGAATAACGGAACATTTAATCCGTTGATATTCGTGAGAAAATTTTCGGCATGTCAAAAAATATCCCCGTATGAGCACGAATCATAAAGAATATCCCCGATTCATTGCGAGTTGTTAACGAATGCGTAAGAGTTGTTTACGAATACTTGCGGTTATATACGATAGGACTTTCCGAATGGGCCACTCAAAACGTAATCTATGAATATGCACGATATCTTTACTATGTCTATTATGCTTTTGGTTGTACATAATAAGATATAACCTCCATATCATCATCAAGCCGCTGACATTGAGAAATAAAGCATTTTATACTTACGAGTTCTTTACGGATGCCAGCGTATTGTTTGCGAATGTTCACGGATGGCATACGAATGTCTAATTCGTAAGGATTCGTAAGGAAAATTCGTTAGTGTGAACCTACCTTAACCGTTATGTACTGACAAACCGTCGGTGTTGTTATAAAATCTCGTAACTACGGCTTTACCTAAACCGCAGTTAAGAGATTTTATAACAACACCGACGGAATAATGTTCGCGAAAAAACGTCCCTCGCTTTGGCCAAGTTCACCACCAGTGATTATGTGATCTTTGGTTGGGTCATTCTTTACATGGGTCATTTACCGGTTTCTCAAAAAAAATAATGACGCTATTGGTGAGGCTTATCAGCATCATTTTGTGACGAGTATACAAGGCCTCTTTTAGATCTCTGCGAAGAATTTTAATCGGCCTAAAATCATATGGGAATAAAATACGAGGGTATGTAATTATAATTTTGAGGAAGTATAGGCTATGTAATTATAATTTTGAGGAAGTATAGGCTATGTAATTATAATTTTGAGGAAGTATAGGCTATGTAATTATAATTTTGAGGAAGTATAGGCTATGTAATTATAATTTTGAGGAAGTATAGGCTATGTAATTATAATTTTGAGGAAGTGTAGGCTATGTAATTATAATTTTGAGGAAGTATAGGCTATGTTATTATAATTTTGAGGAAGGATTATTTGAGTGTATGGGTTTTTTTATCAGATACTTCAAGATGTGATGAGAGAAAAATGTTTGTGATGTGAACATGGTTTATAAGCAGATCATTGAACAATACAGTCGATCTCTGGTCTCTTGCTAGGATAACTAATGAATCAACCTACCCCTTTCCATTGAGAAAAAGCCCCATCCAAAATTGCATCCCAGGGCCCGGGCTGGTATATTATGTTGTTTTTGCGAAAGGTATTCAAGTTGTTTACAGAATAACTCTAAGTACATTTGTAGATTGCATCGCATCTTTTTCGTCACTTTGCTTTCAGGCAAGTTAAACATTACATTTAATGGGTAATATTTTGTTTTAAATAAGGCCAAGTCATGCATACAGGTTTAACCATTTCCCAAACAAGGCCTGACTTAGACAGCATTTTAGAGAGACAAATTGAAAATCTCTGAGAGAAAGGATGAAATACACAATTTTTAATGTACAAACGACAAGTTTTTTTTCTCTATAGTGTGTTTGTGCTGTGGAGCCAAGTTTTCTCATTAGAAAAACGAATGTTTTATCATGACCCATTGTTTTAATGGCAATGAATTTTTGCTAAATAAAGAATTGGTTTACCGTTATGTTTTCATAAACCGTCGGTGTTGTTATAAAATCTCGTAACTACGGCTCGAATAAAGCCGTATTTACGATATTTTATAACAACACCTACGAAATACTATTGTTTGTCCGAAATTACATCACTGTTTACTTGATAAAATCTTTCCCTATTGAACCGGATCACGTTTTTTGTCGTTTAAGAAAGAGTTTACACCCTCTAGATATTCGCAATAACTTTTCAGTGTAAATGTTACACTCTCTATTGGACTTCCAAAATGGTAAGATATTGAAATGTTTTAGCTATCTTACTTTTTGCATTATAAGAAACGAGTTTATCATTAAAGTCACTTTTGAATGCGGATTTTATTTTCTTTATATTTTCGAGCCATCAAAATGGCTACACATTAACGTATGCCTCGGACACTGTCCACATAAGGCGGTGGCCGTAACGTAGTTGGTAGCGCGTCGAGCAGTCACTCATTCAATATAAGACGTTCAGAAACTTTCTATAACTTAAGCTACAAACGAGGTACATTTTAGTACAGGGCCGAGCGCTTACTGCAAGTGTACTCTATTTCATATTTCAAAATATTATTATTCATTTTCCCACAAAATAAAGATCTATCAACGTTTTATATCGAATACGTAACGTTCATGTTTGTGCCAAATTATGACGTCACGCTGTTTTGCTGACGTCACGTGTTATCACAAAAATATCAGAAAATTTATCAAGGAAAATCATCAATAGTGGACATTTTGCACTCTCATCGGTGCATTAATACGCACGTATTAATAGTTATCGTTGGTTTAGATGTTTTATATGGCATTACATTTATAGTGTCAATTCAAGTATTTATCGGTCGTTAACATTTGCAGACGTTCGTTAAATACTAAAACGCAAATCATAACACTATGTACTTACTAACGGGTATAACATACGAATAACGTCCTGGAAGCACATATTTTATGCTTTTATTACTTTTAATCTATCACGGCCGTAGCACGTACAAAAATGGTAAGTCGTATGTACGATAGCATATCTTTGGTAGCGATGTGACGTAATGTGAACGCGGACCTTTATATGGCAAGTCTTTGATGACATCATGTACTCTGTAGATTTTTATATCTGATTTGTAAAAAAGCACGTTGAATAAATTGCTGAGTCGTAAATCTTTATGATGTTACGATCATTATATGAAATCTAAATTAGAAGGCTAACTTTTTAGTATGACAAAATAATTGGGTAGTTAACTTACATTCAAGAGGCAAATTTAATAGCGCTCTAATTCACTGTCCGTTGAAATCTATACAATTTGTAAATCATGTAACTAGAAGGTAATTTATTCAGCGTATGTGTTTTCAAAATGTTACGGAGATAATGTTTCAGCATCAATTTTAATACTAAAAATGGATGGCCTACATAAACTAGATTTGAAAAGTTCTGCTGTTTTTGTACATTAAAATGTGAAAGCAGCCTTCCGGTGGGGTTCGACTTAAATTCGCATGAGACACATGTACTTTGCTGCTTTAAACAAAAAAAAACGTGTAACTCTAGCTTGGAACAAGCTTCAGTTGAGTGCCTTTTTTTTTAATTGACGATATAAAATAACGTTCATTTAACGTTTAGTATGAATTGTTAGAATAACCTTAGATATTGGAGCACCAGCCCATTTTTTCACTTTGATGCTTAAGTCAGAAAGGCCTGATTACAATCTAACAATTTCTCAAGAAAAGCCGGATTTTGGCGTTCATAGTCGAAAAGCTTTGGGAAAACAGTATTGCAAAGGACGAAATGTTGATAGCCAACAACTTCACCTTTTGTCTTAATATTTTCTAGTTAATATCGAACACAAATATCTCCTTTATCACAATATGTTTTGTTGTCAGAACCCGCTTTCATATAATTCCGAGCAATTTTGCTTCGTTTTCAATTCTATTTTTTGTATTAGCTCACATAGACAATATGACCCGTCACGCTAAAAAGGATTTTATTGAAAAAACAATCTTTGACAATCTTGTCAGACTCACAACAGGTCAACCAGAACCCGTATGCAAAAAATGAACATATAGTAAGACAAGGAAAACATTTTGGATTTAGAAAATTACATAAAAGTGTCGACACTAGCTTGGCTGCGCGGACTGCTCAGACTGACTATGGTCGATATTTTTCACACATCCGATAAGGTCCCTTTTAGCGTGCTGGGTCACAAATGTTAAAAACATTCATTATTTAAAAAACAATATTCAGAATCGAGTGTCAATCTACATGTATGTTTATCTCGAGATGATACAATAATTTCCTATGACATCCCATGTGATTTCGAGATAAATGATATCAACTGCACAGTGTGGAAACTCTTTGCACTAGTTTGCAACGGTATTTCCAAGATGACGGACAATAATTTCGCATGACGCCCCATGTGGTTTCGAGATAATTAGTGTCAACTTCACACTATGGAAACTCTTTACACTAGTCTGCAACGGTATTTCCAAGATGGCGGACAATAATTTAGTATGACGTCCCTTGTGATTTCGAGATAAATAATGTCAACTACACACAATGGAAACTTCGTCCACTACTTTGTAACGTTATATCCAAGATGGCGGGCAATAATTTCGTATGGCGTCCCATGTGACTTGGAGATAACAAGAGTTGTCTGCGGATAACGTAGCTCGCCTATACGGGAGCTTGTTACCAAAACAGCATTTTTTAAAGTAGGTCAAACTCCAAGGTCAAGGTCACAAGGTCAAGGATAATGGTCCCAAATGAAAGGTCTTGTCGAGATGTATCTATATATGAAATATCAAGGCTGTATCTCTAATAGTGTCTTAGATATAGGCCAGGTTAAACTTTTTTAAAAGTAGGTCAAACTCCAAAGTCAAGGATACTAGGTCAAAGGTCATGGTCCCAAATGAAAGGTCTTGTCGAAATGTATCTATGTATGTAATATAAAGGCTGTATCTCTAATAGTGCCTGAGATATAGACCAGGTTAAAGTTTTTCAATTGAAGACGCGACATGACGGGACGGGACGCGACGCCGACACTAGGGCTGTGACATTAGCTCCCCGGACATAAAGTCCCAGCTCGCTAAAAAGTGTCAACTGCACAATATGGTAGCTTTGTCCAGTAGTTCGCATCGGTACAGTATTTCCAAGATGGCGGACAATAATTTCGTATGACGTACCATGTGGCTTCGAGATCAAAAGTGTCAATTGCACAATGGGGAAACTCTGTACAGTGTACACTTGTTTGCAACGGTATTTCCAAGGTGGCGGACAATTATTTCGTATGACGTACTATGCGACTTCAAATAAATAGTGTCAACTGCACAGTATTGAAAGTCTGTACACTAGTTTGCAACTGTATTTCCAAGATGGCGGTCAATAATTTCGTATGACTCCCCATGTGGCTTCGAGATAAAAAGTGTCAACTGCACAATATTGAAACTCTGTACACAAGTTTTCAACGGTTTTTCCAAGGTGGCTGACAATAGTTTCGTATGACGTCCCATGTGACTTCGGGATTAATAATGTCAAATCAAAATATGAAAATTCTGTCCACTAGTTTGCAAAGGTGTTTCAAAAATGGCGAACGGACACTAGTTTGCAATGGTTTTTCCAAGGCCTGTCTGCCATCTTTATAATACCATTATTGCAAACTAGTGGACAGAGTTTCCCTACTGTTGATTTTACTTATTTTGACAGGTTCAGAAGAAGTTTTTAGGGTCGTTAATTCACAGCATAATAAACAGTGTGTTCGTGGGAAACTTTTACTACGAGGGAATAGACATAGGGAAGTTCCCTGGCGGAGGTCAATTCGACAATGTGGGCTTACTAAGACCACAGTCACCCGATGATATCAATGTAAGTACGATCGAAGAGTCATATAAACAGTGTGGAATCACCTGGCACAACATTAACCCTTTCCAAAACGGCAAAATTTTAGGGTGATCCACTTCATAAACTTCCACAAATGGCAAAATGGATGTTATTAAAGATAGCATTTGTGTAAAATAGGACATAGAAAATATTGTGACAAAAGGAGAAACTGCTGGTTGTCAGCAGTTTTTTTTCTTTTGATTCAATGTTTTCCAAAGCCTTTCTATCAGGGACGTCAAAACCAGGTCTTGTTTGGGAAAGGGTAAATGTTATTTTTCATTAAACTGTTAATACATCACTGATTTGGAAAAAAAAACAGAGGAGACGGGAAAAAGTCGGGTATTAAGGGAATGCGATGTATATTTCAACAGAACCTGACCAAAAAGTTATAGATAATCAAACGAAATGTTGTTTGGTCATCAAAACATTTTGATCTGCTGCTGTTTTACATAAAAAGAGCTGGCGTTTTTTCCTCTTCCATACTCCAAATAAGTTCAAACCGGTCACATATTAACATAATCGTTTAAAGGGACTCATGCTAGGTTGTCGGTCATGGTAACATGTACAAAATATATTCAAGAAATATTATGACGTGCTAAACGGGTCAAAAGTCTATATATAGAGTGCACGCATAAAATATACACGTCGACGCATATATTTTCAACTGCTCGCGTAAATTTTATGCGTCGACACGTAAATATACGCGTCGATTTTCAACTGCTCGCGTAAATTTTATGCGTCGACACATAAATATACGCGTCGATTTTCAACTGCTCGCGTAAATTTTATGCGTCGACGCGTAAATATACGCGTCGTTGCATAAAATTTACGCTTCGTTGCGTATATTTTATGCGTGCACGCTCTAAATAGACTTTTGACCCATTTGTTACGCCATTAAATATCGTATGGAATTATCAACCTGTATAGCTAAATTATTTCTGTCCAGGGTCATTTGGTCCTTCTAAATCGAGTCTGTATATAATAACCCTATCCACACGTAATATTTATAGCAAGACTTATGAGAAACTGGCTCTTGATAGATAGTGAAAATAGTTCCAGAGCTAAACGTTCTTTCTTTTTGGTCCTAGATAATGCAATGCACCACACAACAATGCAAACTCTGCTCCAATGCTGCTTTTATCCATGAAGAACCTAGCATGTGCCCCTTTAACCCTTTCCAAAACAAAACCTAGTTTTGACGTCCCTACAAGAAAAGGTTTGGGAAAACATTAAAACAAAAAAAAAGAAACTGCTGATAATCAGCAGCTTCTCCTTTGTCTCAATATTTTCTATGCCATATTTTACACAATTTCTATCTTTAATAACTTCTATTTTGTCATTTTTGGCAGTTTTTGTAAGTGTATCACGCTAAAATTTTGCCATTTGGGAAAGAGTTAAGTTATTCTGCAATTTGTGTTGTTGTGTCATGTACTTCTCTGTCGTAATAAAGACCTATGTTCATCGGGAATATGTGAAGGACATTAATCTTTGTAACAGGTTTACGCAGTTCAAATATGAACATAACTTTTTGAGAAGATGTTTAACTGAAGTTTTAATCAACTTTAATCGCCGCCACGGCCAATTTTATCGACAAAATATTACATTCACGGCACAACGTATTATTTAATTAAAGCACTTCAGTAGCAATAAATATTACCATTTAATAATCGACGAAATGCATTATTTTCAGTCATAATTAGCTAATAAACTTTAATAGATTCATCATTTTTTCTTAATTGCACCTACAAACATGTAAAAACCCTACTCAATGAATGCCCTTTCCTTACATAAAAAACGCAACAAAAACTTCAGCTAGAAAGATGATCCTCGATCAATTAAAGCACCACCAAAAGTTTTTGACGATTCTAATATAAAAGCCTAAGAAACATTAAGACAAAAGGAGAAAATGCTAACCAACATTTTTTTCGCTAACCAACATTTTTTTTTTTTTGTATATATTTTTGTACCAAAATATACAGGAACTTAAACAAGATCAACTATTATTTTGGCTTATGCATTATGTATAAAGTGGAACAGTTTATATTATACACTATCGATTAGAAAAGGTTTGTAGTTGGGGTCGTTTTCAAATGCTATTGTCATAATCGCGGCAGTTACATAGAAAATGGTTTAAAACGATAAAATCAACCTTTTTCTTCAGATCGATGTCAATTTTATACATTTCATATATTTTATGTATATCATATTACATATAATTTTACCCAAACGTACTTATCTGTTTTTCCATGCTCAATTGAGCATTGCACTTGTTTGAAATCTAAAGAAGAAATTGAGAATAAAGATGAAAATGTTGATCTTAAATCACTACGTTGCAAATCTTGTTTTTAAGCCGCGACATTGAAAAGGGGTCATTTTTACATTTTTGACCTAATTTTATTCTGAATAGTCAGAGAAAACGCAAAAACTGATCAAGATGGACCATGCTGTTCTCTTGAGGTTTCTTGTCCAAGAAACAAATTTTAACCCTTTCCCAAACGACATTTATATTATACACTATCGATTAGAAAAGGTTTGTAGTTGGGGGTTTACGTCGTTTTCAAATGCTATTGTCATAATCGCGGCAGTTACATAGAAAATGGTTTAAAACGATAAAATCAACCTTTTTCTTCAGATCGATGTCAATTTTATACATTTCATATCTTTTATGTATATCATATTACATATAATTTTACCAAAATACGTACTTATCTGTTTTTCCATGCTCAATTGAGCATTGCAACTGTTTGAAATCTAAAGCAAAAATGAGATTAAAGATGAAAATATTGATCTTAAATCACTACGTTGCAAATCTTGTTTTGAGCCGTGACATTGAAAAGGGGTCATTTTTACATTTTTTGACCTAATGCTATCCTGAATAGTCAGGGAATACGCCAAAACTGATCAGGATGGACCATGCTGTTCTCTTGTAGCTTTTTGTCCAAGAAACAATTTTTAAATGACATTTTGTTTAGCGTCATAAGGCGTCACTGTTTTCACGGTGTATAATCACGTGACTTAGAATTTCCGATAATCTTCAATAACTTTGTCAGTTCTTGACCAATTGAATTCGGGTTGAAGCAGAGAATGTGGAAAAATGTCAGGAATAACTTGGTCGTGGTAAATTTAAAAAAAAAACTGATAAAAAAGTCATTGAAGATAAACCAAAATTTTGGTTTATCTTCAATAACTTTTTTATCAGTTTTTTTTTTCAAAAATCAACCACGTCCATCTAATGCGTGACGTCTGTCCACATTCTCTGCTTCAAACCGAATTCAAATCGGTCCAGTATTTACAAAATTATTGAAGATTTTCTGAAAATATTGTATCCGACACGATTATCCATCGTGGTTTTGGAACGGGTAAATGACAATAAATGTCACGATCAGAACTGACAAGCTGATCTAATGCACGTTGGTGTCAAAAAACGACACAATATTACGTTTTCGAGATTGTTACTCAATCTTTTAAGTGTCCATGTGTAAGATATTGAAATAAAATAACTGAAGGAATGCTATATTTCACGATGATGGAGGACCGTGAGATGCGGTTGGCAAAACGAGCGCGAAGGACTAGCTTTTTAAACACATATCATCCCATTCGCGTGAAATATTTTTGTATCACATTTCTTCAGTGAGTTAATGTATTCAAATATTATTACCTATTTCGGGAGTTTAGACCCAATCTTGAATAAAAAAATGTTTTATTTCCAACCTGATCTGAGGCACCTTAACATCGCGTATAAATACACGTTCTTTGGGCCGCCATTCTGATTGAATTTTGGAGCGAGCAAACAAATAGCATATATTTTGACGTTAAACCATTAAAAAAGACCATAATAAAAGATAAAAAAACGAACTGATACTTTCTATTCTATTTGTCTCTAACTATCATTTCAAAAGTCCAGTCGAAATTATAAAAAAAACAACAACAACAACAAGAACTAGCATGCCTGAGTCACAGATTCTGTCACATAAAAATTACAATAATTTCGGAAAAAATATTTTGATTAAGTTTGTTTTAAAAAGAGATGATGACCGAACACCAATCTTTATCACATTCTGTAATCAGGATCCATGTTGATCTCATGTCTTTTTCAGGTGAGATTTTTCCTATTTACCCTATCAAACAGCGACTCATCCCAGGAACTTTTGCCTAGTACTATTGCTGGGTCTAACTTTGACGGTGGACGACGGACCCAGTTCATTATCCATGGTTTCAAGGATGCCTGTACCAATGACTGGATGGTCAGGACTCGGAAAGAACTGCTCAAGCAGGTGGGGTTTAGCCATTGTATGAGCATTTAATTTAACTTTCCTTAAATGGTAATTTTAACAAAATAATTACAGATTCTTTAAATATTCAAAATGTTTGAGCTTACAGACGGTACATGTAATCGCGTGATTTTATTATTATTACGATAATGACCTGGAAGATAGTTGATCGATAGGGATGCTCTGCCAGGTCATTTATCGTGAGTTATACACGTATGATACAGTTTTGTATATAAGCACGATCTACAAGATTTGTTTTCAAAACTTCCACTTCAAAACGTCATTAGCCAATTTGACAGACCAATCTATGTTTCCTTTGTTTTCAATGCTGAAAAGGCTCGGTTATTTTTTCTTTCAAATGTTTTTGTTGCATGCCGTGAATTATTTTCAATATCACTGTTCACGAATTTTTTCCGCTATGTCAACAACCATGGGTGAATTAAGCAGCTTTTACTTTGGTATAATCATCTCCTACTAAATGACCTGGAAGATCATCTCTAGCTGAAGCTAGAGAGGCTTTACCGGGTCATTTATCGAGACCTATATCATATATTTGTTCAGGTTTGAGATGTGATTTACCGGTATCTCACGATATATGACCTGGCAGAGCATCCCTAGCTATGCAAAAGAGGTGCTTTGTCAGGTTTAGTATCGTCAGCTATAAAACTTCGAGTTTTTCCGCACAGGGTGACTATAACGTGATATGTGTAGACTGGAATCAAGGCTCAGACACGCTGCTGTACGGTCAAGCGGCATCTAACACACGGGTCGTAGGAGCCATAGTGGCGGTAATGATCAACCAGCTGCACAGTAAGGCCAATGCTCAGTTTGACAACATCCATCTCATTGGGCACAGTCTGGGAGCCCATGCCGCAGGGTATGCTGGGGCTATCCGGAAGATTGACAGGATTACAGGTACGACGTAATTCGAGTTTTCTCTGACGAAATAAGCGCTCTTTGATATGTTGATGTCGCTCATTTATGAAATGAGCGACATCAACATTTCAAAGAGTGAATTTCATCAGAGAAAACTCGAATTAATAGGTACGGTGTATCGGTAGGCGTTTTACTTACTTAGGAGACCTAGTATTTACATTTTATTTAAACCCTTTCTAAAACGGCAGTAATTTAGGTAGTTCCAGTTTGAAACGAACTGCAGACGACAAAACCGGTTACCTCAAATAATTAAGTTTGAGATCACGAATCGACGTAGTCTTGATGCCACCACACCCTTTTACCTGCAAAAAAATCACTCCGGTTGTTGCAATCACCGGGCTGTATGATCGATATGCGACTACTAGTATTTGCTTCCAAAATAGCATACATTTGTAGCTATTTATTGATGATACAGTCCGGCGATTGCAACAGTTCGAGTGATAGCATGTAATAGGATGTGACTACATGTGTATCGTTCTTTAAGTTCATAAATGTCATACCTACAACTTTTTTTTATCTGTATATACGGCGTTTTCGAAGTTACCCGAACATAAATTGTATGATTAATAACATGTCATACTTTTGTGTTGATTCAGGACTAGACCCCGGTGGACCGTCTTTTAGAGGCACTAAGCCGATCGTACGACTGGATCCGTTACCTTAAGTATGCTGTAAAAAATATCGATGCTTTTCAACAAAAATCTCATAGGCCCTAATTGAAGCATAAAACAAGCTGCAGTTACTAGGTTTTTTGTTGAAAAGCGAGATTATGTTTAGTTTTGCGCTGATTCAGGTCTTGACCCAGCAGGACCGTCGTTTAGAGGCAAGAAGCCGATCGTACGACTGGATCCCGGCGACGCTACGTTTGTGGACGTCATACATACAGACGGAGAGCGACTTCTTCAGGGAGGTAAGTATATGTATAGGTAGTTTATCGCTGCTTTTCAACAAAAACCTCGTAACTGCAGCTTATTTCAAGCTGCAGTTTCGAGGTTTTTGTTGAAAAGCGACGATATTTGACCAGGGTTTGGAAAACAACTGATTAAAATATAAAATTGAAGAAAGAAATCTTAAAAAAATCAAAAGCTTTTCCTCAGAGGAGAAATACTGTCCGCCGCGTTATAAATGAAAACTCAAACTCCAATTAGATTAATAGACTACACATTGATGACCATTTATGTTCCTTCCTTGTCTTAAAACCTTCTCTTAAAAATAGCTCGATATTATGGCAAATCAGTAGAAAAGCTCCCCCTCTTTCCAAACATTGTAGTAACTGCATCAAACTGATAGCCAAATTTTATAGTGATACTTTTACAACGATTTGTCCAAAGTGTTTTAATCAATTGACATTAACACTATGCGAACATATGTTTTTTGATTGTATAAATACGCAGTCGTATCGTAAAATCTAAATGGATACTATAAGGTCATATTGCTGGGATACAATTTGGGGCGTGTTCATTTCATCGAATTATAAAGATAGAATAGTTAGTTTAAGCTGTGGTCTTCGGGATATTTATATGGATGAAAACTTCAATCACTCTCTACTAAATTCTACCATACCATTACTTAGTAAAATATGGGAAGTCTATAAAGAATGACAAACTTGAATTTTCCAAGGACGGTCGATGCTTTTTTTTAGCAATTACTCCTCATTAATATTCTACCATTAATTTTTCTTCGATCATAACTAATAATGTTGTTCTTGCCATTACTATTCCCAGTGCTATCTTTCATTACATTTGACATTGTTATCTTTCATTATTTAAACCTGTCCCAAACAAGACATGGTTTTGACATCTCCACCAGAAAATGCTCCGGAAGGCATTGAGACAAAAGAAAATAATGCTGATTATCAGCATTATATCCTTTTACCTCAATATTTTCTTAGCTTTATCATACAACAAACTCGGCTGCAGTAATTTTCACATTGGATCGCCCCAAAACTGTGTTGTTTGGGAATGGTTTAATTAATGTATGTAATTGCCTTACCTTTAATTTCGATTTCGTCAGAAGGTTAGCATCTTTGATTGCATACTTACTCTACAATGACTCCTGAACCCTTGCTCATTTTTTCTCTGATATTTATGTCCCCACTTTAAAACAACATGGAAGGCGTCGAGGGAAATGAGGAAAATCCAGGATACCAAGCGTTTTCTTTATTCCCTCAATGTCTTCTGTGCATTACAATGCGTGCACTAACGTAATAATTCCATATTTAGAACCTCGATTAACCTTTTTGCTATTTATATAATTTTCTGATTAGTCGAAAGTTTTCTCTTATGGGCAAGGGTTAAAGAGTATTTTTTTTTTGCTCTCGTTTTTTTCCATATTTAGATATTGATTCTTTTTTCAGCTTTTTCTCATTTGTATGTTTGTATTGTATGTTGTACTTGTCTTTAGTTTTCTATATTTGTAATATTACTCACCAATTTGGTGGAAATAAAAGTCAAACAAACCTATGCTATTTGAAAAGGGTTTGAAAAATACATCATGAAAAATATACAACTGTAAGGAAAACTGATACAAATTCAATGGCATTATTAATGAAAGGCTACAGGCATTTCAGTAAATGACCCGTCGCGTAAAAAAGTGTATTCCTTTTTAGCCCGATATAAATTCGAAAATACATAGTTTAATTCTTAATAAGAATAAGAGAAATAAAGCATTAACCCATTCTCACACAAAGACTTTGACAGAAATTGTGACAACAATAATGTTATCTTCTCTTCCCATTTTTTTCTTTACATTACGACAACGAACAAAATATCAAAAAACCGTTGACTGCCATGTAGCAGCGATTGATCTTGCTTTAGATGACATACCTATCAAGGGAAGTCAGCACTATAAGACTTTTGAAAAGAAAAAAATGCATTACTGCCCTTTATAGATCACAACTACATTTTGATTACAATGTGAGATATTTATTGCCATAAAAAGGTAATTTTGTGCTTTTCAGGATTTGGTATCCTTCAAGAAATTGGTCATGCTGATTTCTATCCTAACGGGGGCAAAGATCAGCCAGGGTGTCCAGCAGATTCGGGGTTTCATTCCTTTGGACGCATTTTTAGTGACCAATCACTGCAAGGTATAAACTAATTAACCTTTTATTAACCCTTTAGAAAATTGCATAATATTAGAGTAGCCGAATTCGAAAGCTGCTTCATACGAAAAATGAACATTACCTTAGGCAGAATTTTTTAATATTTCAGAATAAAAAATATAGAGGCAAAAGGAGAAAAGGCTGATTGTCAGTATGTTCTTTTGTCTCAATATTTTCCCATGCGAATTCTTTAACAGACGTCAAAAACAGGTATTAGAAAGGATTATACAACCGTTAGGGTTTGATTTGAAATTTCATATTTACCATTTATCCCCTCTTGTCTATTGCTATAGCCTCAAATCCCTTCGCATTCATACATCGCTTTTCAACAAAAAACTCGTAACTACAGCTTTAATCAAACTGTAGTTACGAGGATTTTCTTGAAAAGCAGTAATATTTACTTATTCATTCTACCAGACTTCGCACTGAGTTTCGCCTGTGACCACATGCGCGCCTACGAGTACTTCATAGAATCCATCAACTCAGATTGTTTGTTCGAAGCCTGTGACGGGCCAAAGTGCACCAGAATGGGCTTCTACGCTGATCTGGATCGTTCTGAAGGGAGGTTCGAACTAACGACTAACAGTAAACCGCCTTACTGCAAAAGTCAGAAAAAGAAATCAATCCGCAAAAAGACTAACGACCTCCTCAGAATTAAAGAGCTGTTGGAGAAATATTTGAATGACACAGACTAAATATCGATTTGCCGACGAAACCGTAAGCAGTCAATTCGTAAGAACAGGGATATAATAATACCTTTGAAGTGAAAGATTTTCTATAGATCTTTTTACATTTATAGGCCTGTCCCACCTAACCGAATTTTTACACCGAATGCGTATCGAACTTAATTCGGCGTATTCGTTAAAGGTTCGTTCCACAAACGGTTTTCGTTCGTTATCTTTACGGTGCCATTCGGTGCTTTTCGTCGACCTTATGCGGTGTTCGCAGACGCCTAAAAAGTTTTTGAGCATGCACAAAGTTTTTCAACGAATGCAGCGAATCTTTCGGAATGAGTTCGGTAATTATTCGCAGAGGGATCGGTAGGCTTGCGTCTAGCATTCGTTACTTTCGTTTTGGTGTCGGTAATAATTCGCAGACGAATTCCTGTTCGGTATGTTCGTTATGAAGGACTAGCGTTTGCACTCCGATGAAGGTGCGTTTATATACCGATCTGGCCGAAAAGGTAAACGAACCGCTAACGAAACACACCGATCCTAACGATGCCATTCCGAATATGACGATATATTCGTTACTCAAGTGGTAGGGGTTCGTTGATATTTGGGAATAAATTGGGGGTATATTTCGGAGAAACTTCGTTGGCAGTTCGACACATTCGCTACAAGTTCGTTACGTGTTCGATGTATGGTCGGTACACAATCGTTGAAAACCAAAGTTCACCGAATAAAATGACAACGAACACTGCGAATTTCGCACTTGACATTCGGTACGAATTCGCTACGAATGTTCGGTTAGGTGGGACAGGCCTATTACACCGATCAGATACGGGTTAAATTGGACAAACGTATGCAATCTTTCAGAATAACCCAATTAATTTTGAACTTTCATTATTAGTTTATAATTTTATGTATATACATAACTAATTTTTGTTGAGTATGTCTTTTATAGCAATTTTAAAAAGGAGTACGTAGTTTAATTAAACATGTAATAAGAACAAACTATGATAGAATAAATTTGCTAAAACACGCAGTTCCTTTAAGTTCACGAACTGTCATTTTCAGGTATTTTGTCGCTTTTCAAAGAAAACCTCGTAGTTATGAAGTTTTTGTTGAAAAAGCAGCAATATACAGAGTGTCCAAAAAAAAACGGAACCCATTTTTGAAAGTACATTTCTCATGTATCAAGTAATGTTTCTTTACCAAATTTACATATGCAATAGCAACGACAGTTTTCCATTAGCAGTTAAAATTTGGTCGAAAAATAATGATTAGTTTTGAAAATATTGACATTCAAATGAATATACCCGGAAGACCATTTTAACACATATCGATCTTTTCGTTTTGCAGCGCGTGCCGACGCTCATTGAATAAATTGACGCTATACAATTGGTTAATATATTCAATACAATACAAAAATGATTTTGAAACATTGTATTCACAATAGTGCATTTTCGTTTCATCTTTTTTGCTAATAAACAAACTGTTAATGCTGCGAACTTCGATTACTAAAATGAATACAAGCAAAATATCCAAGTGCATCACAGACTCATGAATAATAATCATATGCACTTATTTTATTTTTGACCAACATGCTGGTCACCGCTCAATTGAAAAGTATTATGGGTTTCATTTGACCTGACACTGACCTTTATGAAAAACACAAATAACACAAAATTCACCGAAACAAATTAAATCATAGTCCACAGAAATGTATACTATGCAAGAAAATTAAGGCTGGACTAACTTTAGGAAACATACCAAGCTTGTAATTTATGAAAATAAAAGTTAAAACTGTGCCATGTGAAATGAATCACATAATAATTTGAAATTAATTCAAACAACCACCCTATGGACTCGATTTGAACGTACAGAACGTGTACATATTAAGTTTGTGAGAAAATCGGCACATACATGTACAACTGTACAGAATTCAACAGCTGATCGTTAGTGCTCTTTTACGAACAAACAAGACGCAAAAATCAATATCATGTCAGATCGGGGTTTTAGTGTCATTATTAATTTGTTTATAACTTTAGAACCGATGCATATTTTAAGTGAAATTTGGAACACAAATGCAAAAATAATGTATCTTCAGTACTGCAAATTCAAAAATTAGATTTTTTGCTTACACTTTAGAATATTTGAGTTTGAATTAGGGTTCCGTTTTTTGGGACACTCTGTAGTATTCACATAAAAGTCCTGCGTTACCGATTGAACTATCCGGGCTCGGCACGATATGTGTATGACTTACAGTAACTAAATTTCTCAAACAAATTCAAAAGTTAAATGTCCACGTCGTCGCATTTCAACAGAAACCTCGTAAATGCAGCTTTAAAAAAAGCCGCAGTTAGGCGGTTTTGTTGAAAAAGAAGGGATCTATTTGCCATGGTCACTGTCAGTTTTTCGTTGAAAAAAAATCAGAAAAGATAAATATGTCAATAACAATTTTGTTGCCCCCGGTCTAAGGCTTTGCCTTTTTATATTATAGAGTTTGCCATATTGCGAAATAGATTTAAATTGACAATTTTAGATGTATCCATTAGTGCAACGGAAATGTAATAAATGATGAAACGCTTGATGTGGATTAGAACAAAATGACTGATATGAAAGAACTCGGTCCCATATCGGATATTGGGGGTGTTATTTACTGAATTTATAAACTCAAGTTTAGTATTTTGCCTGCCTGGTCCATTCACATGAAGGAAAATGTACTGTGAAATTAATAGGTTTGCACTTTAATTCTATGGACAGAAATCACGTGTCTTTGTTATATTATTATATAATTTTCCTTTCCGTTGCGAAATAACACGCTCGTTAAGAATACATTTGAGTCAGGATCTGGAAAAGGGCCCTTATAACATTTCAAAATTTTAAAGGTTACATATCAAATTGAGTCTAGGTTTAGTCTGATCATAATCCTTCTGCACTCCTTCACTTGCAAAAGGTCAGTAAGAAACTATCAGAGAGAAGTATGAACCTTGATCAGACTGTACGTATGCACAGGTTGACATGAATCAATGTTCGGATCAAAAGCCTTCCAGATCCTTGTTCATTTTTCAGTAATTTTCAACGTAAGTACCTTATTCCCTATATGAATGGTCTACCGTAATAACCGATTTATTTTGATAGCCTACGAAGCTTTACTCTATTCTTCATAAATGTGAGAATACAATTTTAACAAAGTGAAATTTTGTTTTGTCAAAAAGTCGGGGATTGGCAGGGCGTGGACTTAAGGTAAGACATTTGCAATGGGCTTTGGGACCAGTTATGGAAAGAAATCTGTATGGTGCGAATAGATGATTTCACGGGAAGTAATTTCCATTGCTCTCAAATTTTGAAATTTTACCTTTGTTGGTTTTTTTGCCTACACTTCAAACAATTTAGAAAAAAAAACTTTCACAAGAATTGTTTAGAATATTCCCCGGAAATCTGAGCACGCTCATATAATTATTTCCTTTGTTACGTAAACAGATGATATTGCATCTAACATTTCTTTAAAATGCTCAGACATACGGACGCCACGGAATAAGTCGAAATATAACGATTATACAGGAAGTGCATTACACAGGTCTTACCTTAACAGGCGTTGGGAAGATGGGATGACCCATGAAAAATCTCTGGATTGCCACAAAATGTGGACGTGACAGTGGTAACGTTATGTGTCTGCTATAGCTTAAGAAACATTGCGGGAAAGGGCGTAGTTACTGCTCATTGGCAATTTCTTCCCTTTTCTTGATATGTTCCTATTTTTCTACCAAGGACGTTCAGATAAAGTCTCGTTTGGGAACGGATCAACCAAGTACAGTAGACAAAGCTAAATGGTTCATTTCGCGAAATGTGTCACCTCATTTACACGACATATTTTAGTGAAGAAAAAAAAACAACAAACAATGCGTTCAGTCAAAGAAAAAAGTTAAAATGACCTACCCTATGTCATTCATAATGCATGGGCAGACAATGTAAATTTGATTAGCCCTCTGAAGTGACACTTCATTTACACGGCACTTTGTGAGGAAATTGGAATAATTTGCAAGTCCTGACGGATCATTATAATTCAGGTTTAAATGGAAATTGGAAATGAATTATGTATGAGAACTTATATTTGGATAGCCATTGCTCAGACCCTTTCTAAAATCCAAGTCCGATGAAGTAATCGACTTCTTTTTGCTTTCGTGGCGATCTAAAAACTACTATTTCACTGGTGTTGATCTCGGCCAAAGCGAGGGACATTTTTCGCTACAACAAGGTACAGATATTTTGCGTTTAAATGTGAGTTTAAAGATCTGATTGGATAGTTTTTCTAATTACAATGAATTTGTCCTAAAAATAGACCGGGTGTACCGATATGTATTGACAAACTACCTGTGTTGTTATAAAATCTCGTAACTACGGCTTTATCGAAGCCGTAGTTACGATATTTTATAACAACACCGACGGAATACTATGATCGCGAAAAAACGTCACATGCTTTGGCCGAGTTCACCACCAGTGAGTCAAGTCTGTCAGCATGAGCAAGGTGGATAATCACGTGATACAACAACTTCAGAAAATCTTCAATTATTCTGTTAATACGGGACCGACAAAGTCGTTTGGAATCGTTTTTCATGGGATACCTTGAATAAAACGCTTTTGTCATTTTCACTTTCATGATAAGTTTCAATATCTAACTAATATGCGCGTAGGAAACAAGAATAATCCTTTGTTCCGTTGTTTATAAAATCAGATTAATGAAGATCGTAAATAACAATTTTGGTCGTTGTACAAGGTATTTTAGACCCAAAATTATAGCAGCGAGACTCATAAAATTTGACAAATTTGACAAATTCCATTATTTCCAGACTGTTTTTGTTGTTTAGATATCACGTCAGGGATAGAAAGCAGATCGTCGTTTTTCAACGAAAAACTCGTAACTGCAGCTTGTTTTAAGCTGCAGTTACGAGTTTTTTGTTGAAAAGCAAAAAAGTGTTGAGGGTTGTCTGGGTCTGCATAAGAAAAAGAATGAGATTTTTCACGTAGGGGAATCACGTTACAAAGCAATTGCAGACAGTTTCAATAATTTTGTCTATATTCAACTACAGTCGACACTCGTTGTGTCGAAGTCAGAGGGGCCGTCAAAATATCTCGACATATCCGGAGTTCAAGTAAACCGATTTTGTCTGATTTTTGTTTGAACATCATTTGGCCTATTTGTTGCTAATCAAGTGCGTTCATAATTGAAATATAGTAGGAAAAGGAAAGAAATTGCTCGAAACGAGCAATTTCTATCCTTTTCCTACTAAATTTCAATGGCTATATTCATTTCATAATAATTTTGTTTAAACTTTGTAAAATCCGTTGAAGAGGACTGGACCAAACATTCACTTCGACTTAAGCGGAAATTCGACTTATCCGATGTCGACATAACGAGTGTCGACTGTAATTGAATTGGGTGGAGTTCACGTATGTGCGACATGTATGTGCGCAATCTATATTTATTCATCAACCAAACGGAAAAATAGGAATGTTCTAATTTGGAAGTTGCTCCAAACAACAAAAGGAATAATGTCATTGTAGAGATGTGTGTTTATTACAAGAGGAAAGTTATAAAGGGGAAAGGAGAATTTTTTCCTATTTCCAGCAACACATCCGTTTTGCTAAATTGTTTCCAAAACAGTTTCACCTTGTAACGTTATTAATTTGGAAAGGTTTGACAAAACATTGAACACAATGAAGAAAGTGTTTTGTATCATCCTGCACATACATTTAGTTTATTGTCTAATGCTGGCTTCCTACTGTCCATCAATTCGACCAAACTCGATCAAACGATCAAGTACAGATCGAACTTTATCGATATCGGAGATAGGGGATTGTCGGGGTAATTGAGCTTGATTTGCCTAGATCTGGCTTCCAGCTCCAAACTATTACACGAGCTCGATCAAGTCGCAGATTGATCATGAGACGATCGTGTATCGATCGGGTAGAAGATCGACCTGGTCGAGAACCAATAAGAGGTCGAGTGTAAACGGTTTGATCAGGGACTTCTACAAATCGGATTGATATGATAGGCAGTGGGAACACAGCGTTACGCATAGACTGATCTAATCCGAGTCTTTTCTTAAGTGAAGACTCTGATTAAGGCTAATCAATATCTATATTGTTCTCTAATACGTACGTTCTGAAATGTTTGAATGGGAAATAAGGACTATTTCTACTGCTATGGTCAAATCGCAGTACATGTAGCTGGAACACCTTACTAAAGAATCATGTCGTACCTCATACTAGTACTTCAACGACATCCTTACCGAGCCTCCAGCTACTTGCCCACATACACGTAGTTTAAAATTTTCAAAGAAATGATGGGAAACAATTGGAGTAATGGAAGTTTGCTGCAGCCGAGGATCGAACTAGGGACCTTGTGAATAGTGTCGATGCACCACCAGCTACGTTATGATCACGTCCACTATGGTACATTTACTGGTTAGAAGCATGAATCCCAATAGGGAACAATTTTATCTTATTAATCGTAACGTAAGTTCGGACAAACAATAGTGTTTCGTATATATTGTTGTAATAACTCGTAACTATTACACGTTGTTCAAAGTTAAACGAGAATCGGTACAAATATATGGGTTAATTTTAGGTTGGACAGGGTATCAATGTGTATAAGTTGTTAGTACAAATAGTCACATATAGGCTACGTCCTATCACCCCTATTTTCCGTTATCGGTCAATTCCCTCATTAGAAAAAAAAAATGAATCGTTTATCAAATACGGCTTGATTCAAGTCGTAGTAACGAGATTTTATTTACAAAATCACCGATTGTGTATCAAAATATAACAATAAACCCAGTCTTTTTTTAGCACAAAATTATTTGCCATTAGACTACATTTAACTTCAGGTTGATCTGGAAAAGCAACTTTCTAAAATATCATACGGCCTTTTTCATATCCTGGCTCAAAATAAATTTTCTGGCAATTTATCATTATGGGAAAGCACTTGCACGGGCGCTTATCTACTAAATCACAACATTTTGTTGTGTATGAAAAAAAGTTTAGAGGATATCCGGTTGGCAGTTAGAGGAGCCGACAAATCGGCGGGTGAAAGTCGAGTTTCGTCTTTAAATCGAATTGTTCTTGTTTCTAGCTCGAAAATCAAAAATCGGAGAATGTCATACAACCCTTTATTCATTTCCACATATTTGTGAGCCCCATCCAAACCCCGATTCCCAGAGATTGAGCGGAAATTCATTTTCTCCCGTTGCACGGGTAGCCCCAATATTGACATTTCGTCAACCCTGATGAGCGTTTGTCCACTTTCTGAGGATGAATGGCCCAAAACCTGTGTGTATTATAAAATAGTTGTATGTAAATTACATCGTGCAAACAATATTTTAATAACTTACTGTCGATCTTTGAAGAAAATCAGTTCTTCCGGTCAGCTTGTGCGTTAGAGGATAGGTTGTGAGTAAGAGGAATGGTTGTGATTTAGAAGACAGAATCCATTCATCACATTTAATACCATTTGTCATTGTTTATAATGCGAATTAAGCCAAACTGAAATACTCTATGTGATATGTCTATCTTCAAAGGGTGAGTGAAATAGCATAACGTATTTTTACGCCCAGTAAATAAATACATCAGGGACACAGACCTTTAACATTGTATGCTTGTCTGCCCATCTGCATGTGATGATTTAAAATGAAAATTTAAGTTAAGAGGGCGCTTTTGCGTTCTCTTTTTAAAATTCCATACACCTAATATTCTTGTCTGCTACATCTTTTGCTTCGGAAAAGTATAATATTTAGCAATTTTGGTAATGGGTGAAGTGTTTTCAAAAATGTTTTCACAATGACACAATTTTGGATTGCTTTATTTATAAAGAGTTACAGATGTGAGAAGTATATCGTCGGTGTTATTACAAAACCACGTTACTCCAACTTTAATCAAGCTGGACTTACGAGTTTTTGCAATAACACTGTCACAGACGATATGTTTGGGGGCGTAAATATTGAGGGAAGGGCTGATAATCAACAATTTCTTCTCTCGATGTTTTCCGAAACTATTTTACAAGGGAGTTATAAAATATATCTTGTATGGGATAGGATTTTTGAAGAAATATGTATGAAGGAAATCGACTTTCGCTTGTTCCGTTGCTTTTACATTATGTGTAAATTTCTTTAACCCTTTCTCATACAAGGCATTGTATAACGTTCTTATTAGGAAGGAATTGTAAAGTATTGACACAAAAGAAGAGATTACTCTTAATCAGCAATTTCTCCCGTTGGCCGTTGTCTCAGTGTTTTCTGCACTTCAGGCCCGTAGGAACAGGGGGGGGGGGGGGGCTAGGGGGCTTAGCCCCCCCCAATGTTGGCCAAAAATGCCCAATTTTCCTTATTTCACACTGAAAATTTTGGGAAAATTCAATTTAGCCCCCCCCCCCAATATTCAGACACTGAGGCTTTAGCCCCCCCCCCCCCCCCTAATATGAAATTGCTTCCTACGTGCCTGGGCACTACTTCTCTTTATAATTCATCTTGGTATTAGTATCCATTTGTCGTCTGAAGCATTTTTCAAATTGGACCAACCTAAAATGTGGCTGTTTTTGGAAAGTTTTTTAAAACGTTGGTGGTGTGAAGATATGCCTGTAATCGAACTTTGTAAGTTGTATTTGCAATGATTAAAATATACTGAGAGGCAAAAGAAAGTATGCACTTTTATTTTGTCAATATCTCTCTTATTTTTCATATCGACTCGAAATTTTGAATAATTTGTTTCTAAGCATAGACCAATAATAAAACGTTAACAAATTTGACATGCAAATGCTTAACTGTCCTTAATCTTGCTACTAGCTGATTTTGCAAACTTTGCACGTAACTTTGCACGTGCGACTTAGTGGATCATCAAATCTTGCTGTTAATTTGTATTTGATTTCTGTATTCCTTATCACAACAAATCACAAGCTTAAATTTTCTGAAACATTATAACACAAATTTTGGTGGCTGGCAAAAATCGATAAATATGCCACTTTTCTGCATTAGGACCCATTCTTCTATGACGCAGCATGATATGAAAGAAACGTGGCACTTTAAACACTTAGTAAGGTAACTAGGAACATTTTGTGCAAATCAATCAAAATCTATCAATAAATTTAGAAGGGGCTGTGTCAGATAACTTGTTTACACCAAGTCCCCTTTTACCACGACGCATTGTAATATGGAAAAGCACTAAAAAAATTCGCATGGTACTAGGGGACTAGGCACTTTCTGTGAAAATTCTATCGTAATCCCTTCATAAATGCAGGGTTGTGTCAACGTGAATGCTTTAATTAATTGACTAAGTCCCCTTTCTTGATGATGCTGTGTGAAATGAAAAACCTTCGCAACGGAAAGAAGGACAGACAGACGGATAGACAGAGATGGTTACATCAATAAACGACCATTTTCGGTGGCGTTTAAAAATCATACATAGTCTAAAAATCATTTTCTCAGAAAACGTGGAAGAACTAGGGTGTATACTTATTTTTGCCTCTCAGTATATTTACAATAGATTTGTTGTTCCAATGCATGTATCAGATTTCAACACCTTTCCTCATGTTCCTGGTGTGTCCAGATTAGGTGACAAACTCACTGTTTTGAAAACTCACTGTTTGAACTGGATACAAGTCGTGTCCCTAAATATATAAAGTAAGTACTGCAAAAGTGTTCCAGACTAGTAGACAAACTTAGATCTGTCATCCAAGTATTTTAGTGGCCCTTTATTTTGGAGCATTGAATGATGTTGACAAAAGTGATAAAGTACGGATTTCACAAAGTTCATCTTCAATTTATGTTACAACTTGCAAAATTTATTAATGTATCAATTCGTAGGCCTATATGATTGATGACTTAATATTAAACACATGGAATCAATATACAAGAAGATCTATGGATAAACAAAATTTACATCTACCTGTATTTTTGACACGTCTTTATTGTCTCTGGTTTTTCCAACTCTTTCTTCACTTTCTGTCTTCTAATTCACAACCTATCCTCTTACTCACAACCTATCCTCTAACGCACAAACTGACCGGAAGAACTAATGTTCTTTAAAGATAGACAGTAAGTTATTAAAAGTTTGTTTACACGATGTAATTAAAATACAACTATTTTATAATACACACAGGTTTTGGGCCATTCATCCTCAGAAAGTGGACAAACGCTCATCAGGATAGACGAAATGTCAATATTGGGGCTACACTTGCAACGGGAGAAAATGAATTTCCGTTCAATCTCTGGGAATCGGGGTTTGGATGGGGGCTCACAAATATGTGAAAATGAATAAAGGGTTGTATGACATTCTCCGATTTTTGATTTTCGAGCTAGAAACAAGAACAATTCGATTTAAAGACGAGACTCGCCTTTCACCCGCCGATTTGTCGGCTCCTCTAACTGCCAACCGGATATCCTCTAAACTTTTTTTCATACACAACAAAATGTTGTGATTTAGTAGATAAGCGGCCGTGACTTGGTGTCTTTCAGACCGCGACCCTCGTAATAATTGCTCATACACGCGATTTTACTAAATGATAGCGTTGTAGTTTTCCGAAATGGGTCTCTTTTAACCCTTTCCCAAACAATACCTGGCTAGGGAAAAATATTGCGATAAAAGAAGAAACTGCTGATTACCAGTAAATTTTCCTCTTGTCTCAATATTTTCTGTGTTGTAATATACAAAATGCCTTTCACAAGCGAGCAGTAGCTTTCAAATTGGATGACCGTAAATTTTCTCGTTTGGGAAAGGGTTAATTGTTTCTGTGTCTCATGTGAACAATAAAGCTCGGAAAAAACAAAACAAAATAAAATAGGATCTCAAAAATAATACCAAAGATCGTATTCATTGATAATCTTGACGTTTAAACCTTTTCCAAACAAAAAATAGGGTGGCTGACTTTAGAAATTACAGCAGACGACAAATGGATAATAATATTGATTAAGATATGATTTGTGTGTAAAAATAAAAAATAAAATACTGAGACAAATGGAGAAAATGCTGATTATCAGCATTTTCTTCTTTTGTCTCAATATTTTACCACGCCTTTTCTGTTAGCCATACCAAAACAAACTTTATTCGTGTCTTCAATGATAAAGACAGATTTAGGAAAGCAATCAGAGGATGGAAAAATGAAAAAAAAAAAAAAATCTCCACATCTTTATGCAATTTTATCAAATTGTGCATATGAAATGATATTGATATTTGCTCGTAAACTTATGTTAAAGAATTGCCATTTGGCAAAGGGTTATAGTATCTAGAAAAACCCTTTTCGCGTAAAAATATTTGTTAACAGATATGAAATTAAAAGTTCCTTAAATAGGGCCTATAGCTTTAATTTGACTTACTGCACGTAGTATTGTCCATTTCGCATCACAGAATTTGTTGAAGACTATTTAATATTTTAATTTGTTAGTTATAGTTTATCGTTAAATCGCATGTCGAAGATATAGAGCAACTTCTACTTTTAAACTGATATTTTTTTATTTTTCTTTCGAACTAAAACCTGATTTCACAATTAAAATTGATGTAGGCCTATGTTTTATTTACATGCGGCACATAGCAACATCCGATACAAATTTATCCATTATTCCGTTAACAAACAAAATCTGCTTTTACATCCCCAATAAAAAAGGCTTTGGAAAATATTAGAAAGAGAAAGAAAATGCTTATAGCTAGCATATCCCCTTTTCATTTGTGACCCGTTCCGCTAAAAGGGACCTTATCGGGTGTGTGAAAAATATCGACCCTAGCCTATTTGCGCAGTCCGCGCAGCCAGACTAGGGCCGACACTTTTCACATTTATGTAATTTTCTAAATCCGGAAAGTTTTCCCTATCTAACTATATTATGTTCAATTTTCGCGCACGGAATCTGATTCACCTGTACTGAGTCTGACAAGATTGTCAACATTTGGATTTTTGGATTCGGATAAGGTCCCTTTTAGCGTGACGGGTCACATTTATGTGTCAGTGTCTATCCTGCAGGCCCACTAAAGATGTTTTTGTGTCAACTTGAATTTCGTCGTCCGCAGCACATTTCAATACGGACCAGTACAAAATGCTGCAGTATTATAAAGTGTTATGCTTTGCTAGATGTTAGCAGTAGTAAAAAATAGTCTTGTTTATTTTTGTTTTTCTGTATTATTTTTCGAACGACGGACAGGGCCGCCAGAGCCTAGTAGAAACAAGAGGACAATTGGCCCTGAAGCGCTCACCTGAGATAACAAGTTTTTGTTTATGATGTAGCTAGCCTCTAAATGCAATGGTTTTACCAAGATTTTGACCTAGATACCTATTTCACAATGCTAATTGTGACCAATATTCCATTTTGTCAGATATAATGCAAACAAAAATTCTGAGTAAGTTCCGGACAATCATTCTGAATCAATTTAAGGTTAATTAAGCAATTTTGGTAACCTCCAAAGTGCACAATCATGAAGTTTTTTAAAGTTTTGACATCATGACCAAGTTTATGATCTCAGATTACCCAATTTCGAACTTGTCCAAGATTCATCAAAATAGTTATCTACCAATTTTCAGAGGGCAGAGGTGGTGCAGTGGTAAAACATTGGACTTGAAACACATGGGTCTCAGGTTCGATCCCCTCTCGATCCCCTACATCTCCAGTCTTTCGGATGAGACTTTAAACCAAAGTCCCTTCTACATATGATCTTAGCTGTAGAGTGGGATGTAAAACTCTATACCAACCAACCAATTTTCAGGTTTATTGGGCAAAAAATAATGCCACTATAGTACAGACAATGTTTACTAAGATTTGACCTTGTGACCTAGTTTATGACCCAATTTGAACTTGTCAGAGAATTGATAAAGACAACAGTTCAGACCAATTTTTAATTTTATTGGGCAAAAAATGAGACCTCTAGAGTGCACACAAGGTTTTACTAGGATTTGACTTCACGACCTAGTTAACGACCCAAGATGATACAATTTCAAACCTAACCGAGACTTGATCACGACAATCTTTCTGATCAATTTTCAGGTTGACTGGGCAAAAATTGTGGTCTCTAGAGTGCACACAGTTTTACTAAGATTTGACCTCGTGACCTTGTTAATGACCCAAGATGGCCCAATTTCAAGCTCGTTAGAGATTTTCAAGACAATCATTCTGACCAATTGTCAGGTTGATTGGACAAAAAATGTGACCTCTACAGTGCACACAAGGTTTAAGTAAGATTTTACCTCGTGACCTAGTTTATGACCCAAGATGACCTAATATCAAACGTGTCCGTAAATTGATCACGACAATCATTCTGATCAATTTTCAGGTTGATTGGGCAAAAACTGTGGCCTCCAGAGTGCATACAAGGTTTAACTAAAAATTGACCTTGTGACCTAGTTTTTGACCCCAGATGACCAAATATTAAACCTGGCCGAGAACTGATCCAGACAATCATTCTGATCAATTTTCAGGTTGATTCGGCAAAAAAATGTGGCCTCTAGAGTGCACACAAGGTTTTTCTAAGATTTGACCTCGTGACCTAGTTATTGACCCCAGATGACCCAATTTCAAACTTGTCTGACATTTTATCAAGCAAATCATTCTGAGTAAGTTTCAGGTTGATTCGGCAAAAAATTGGGCCTCTAGAGTGCACACAAGGTTTTTCTAAAGTTTGACCCTGTGACCTAGTTTTTCACCCCAGACGACCCAATTTCAAACTTGTCTGAGATTTTATCAAGACAATTATTCTGAGCAAATTTCAGGTTGGTTGGGCAAAGAATGTGGCCTCTAGAGTGCACAAAATGTTTTTCTAAGATTTGACCCCGTGACCTAGTTTTTGACCCCAGATAATCCAATTTCGAATTTGTCCGAGATTTTATCAAGACAACCATTCTGAGCAAATTTCAGGTTGATTGAGCAGAAAATGTGGCCTCTAGAGTGCACACAAGATGTTGACGGACGACGCACGACGGACGACGTTCGCCGGACACAGCTAGATCACAATAGCTCATCTTGAGCACTTTGTGCTCAGGTGAGCTAAAAAGCAGTACGGCATTTGATTCTTTGATTAGCAGTGTATTTATTTTAATAGCGGTACATTATTTTCATTTCTTAATCAATATTGATTATTATTACTATTATTATTATCATTATCATTATTATTATTATTATTATTATCATTATTATTATTATTATTATTATTTTCATAATTAGTAGTAGTAGTAGTAGTAGTAGTAGTAGTAGTAGTAGTAGTAGTAGTAGTAGTAGTAGTAGTAGTAGTAGTAGTAGTGTTATTAGTATTATTATTATTATATTTTATTTTCATTTCGGCTCGATTTTAAACTGCCAAATTACCATGAATTGAAACCATTGAGCTTATTCAGAGAAAATTGTCTATTTAAATTGCTATTTGCTTTTTCTTTGAAGTTGAATTTTTTGAAATAATCTATTGATTGTATTATTCGACTAACTAGCTCGATCTTTTTTTTCACTTTCTCGTGCGAAAACAAAAACAGCCTGGTATAATTGTAAAGCTATTGTTTACAGCATAATTTAAATCTATAGATAATGGGCTTATTCTGAAAGCCTTATCGTTGAAAGCACCAAGACGCTGACCTACCTCAGTCCAAATTTCTGATATTCTGGTATTGTTGTGTCACATGCTTTTAGTACTATTGGCGCCGTGGTCTAGTGGTAGGACGTGGGCTTCCGGACTGAGAGGTCTTGGTTCAAATCCCGCCGGTCGCCAAGGGAATTTTCCTGAGCAAAAAGGTTCTCCAAGTTGCTACTCTTCAACTAGATGTGTAAATGGGTACACAGGAGGTTTGAAAGCCAAAATGCTACGGTTGCCAGAGGCGTCGACTGTAATGTAAATCATCATGGAGTATGAAGTCGAAAATCGCTTGAGTATGAACTAGTTCATACAAATGAGACTAAAATCCACCTTTACTTTAATACTTTCACTTTATTGCATTGAGTCCAAAATGAAATTAAGAGATCCAACCTCTCTATTGCGGCACGTGTCTTCAATATTTACCTAAAACAACACAATATCGAGCACCAAACTACTATTATTTGCATGTGATGGTTTGAATCTTGTAGGTGTGACTCATATGCATATTGCATTGGTATTATCAATAACTTTCAGATTATATACATATAGATAAAGTACATTTATAAATACATTCAAGGAATAATTGTAATTGTACTTTTTTCATACAAATATAAAAAAATCGAAAAACGCTGTAAGGACCGGCGAAGGATTTCAAACAAAACTGTGTTTAGATTTTGTTTTCATGTTTGCATGCAAAAAATATTAAAATTTAATAATCTGGAATTAAAAAACAACAAAACGCATCTTTAATTGATTTTGGGAATCGTTCACGCCGACAAAATCGTCTGCTTCAATGTATGTTTTGTTTGATTTCTCAGCTTATACTCTATTGATTTTGATGAGATAAAGTGCACGGAACGCGCTTTTTAGAGGCCTATTCCCGTCACTAACTCACTCTGCTCCAAATCCAGTGGTTTCTTCAAACATTCGAGCCAAAGTTTTTCGGTGCATGTGAACGCTTCCCACTTTCGTTTTGTACTTGAAAACTCTTTCGGTGTGAACGCTTCCCAAAAGTCACGTGGGTTACCCACCGTGTAGAAGATCAAATCTAAATTCTTTATCTACAAGGAAATATTGAAATAAAAGATTTACAGATCAAATCATTTTGAGAATTCTCCGTTAGGCCCAAATGCTGTTGTTTCAAAGCAATAAATACGCAGATCTCTACAATTCTTTCACAAGCAAGACCTAGTTTCGCTGTTAAACCTAGGGATAGCTTTGGAAATATTTTGACAAAGGGAGATAATGCTTGTTATCAGAATTTTTTCTCCTGTCTTCGCGATTTACTAAGATTATGTCCACCAAGGTTTCTTTCATACATTCGCACTTAATTGGGTAGAAGTTGAGATTTCCAAATGATGACATTTTTAAACGTGGCCGACGATATACTAGTCCAATTGCACGCTTTCTCGAACGACAACATTTTAGGGTCGTCCAATTTGAAAGTTACTGCAGACGACAAAATGGCAGTTGATAAATTAAAGATATGATCAAGGTTCACTATGGCACAGACAATATTGAGGCAAAAGGTTTGGATTGGATGGAGTTTTAATTTCCACTAAACTGTTATGGTCATATTGAGACGGGACCTCGGTTTAGAGTCTCATCCGAAGGACTAAAGAAGTGGAGGATAGAACCAGCGACCCCTGTGTTTCAAATCCAGCACGTTACCACTGCGCCACATCAGGGGCCCGTATTACTAACGTACGTTTTAATTTTGCATAATTACTTGTAACAACAGCCCTGATTGGCTCAGTCGGATTTCTCGTGCAATCAGATGTCTTGTTACACAGTTTACACAAAAACTTGATCGTAAGATGTTTAGTAATACGGGGCCCTGCTCAATTCAGTTAAAAGGAATTTTTTTTGAACAATTACTTCTTTTGTCTAAAAATTCTACGATTTTCTTTTATAAGTGACACCAAAAACATTCCTTGTTTTGGAAGGGTTAAAGAAGTCACAGACGACAAAATAAATAAGTGTTTGGAACTACACAACAAATAATGATCATTAGTGACCAAATTGAACTTTGCGAAGATAGTGGGGTTTTTTCTGTTGTTGTTTTTTAACCCAATACCAAACGACAAAATTGAAGATCAGCCCAAATTCAAATATGTAGCAGACGACAACTTTAAGCGAATGAAATATAGCAAATTTTGATCATTTGGGGTAGAAGATATTTTGGGAAATGAAGAAATTGCTTATCACAAGCAATTTCTTTATTTCCCTAAATGTTCTCTAAAGCTATTATCTGGTAGGGAGTTAAAAAGAGTCATTGTGTGGTAATGGGTAAAAGCCCAGACCAAACTTAACGTTTTTTTTTATTTTTAACTGATATGTCATGAGTTTGTACCTTATTCGACGTTCGGATATATCCTCGGGTTATGTCTATCAAAGATCGAATCATCGACTCGGAAGTGTGTGTATGAAGAAATTTTAAAAAAGCCGAAAGTCGTTACGCTTCATAAAGCAGTTTTCGAGGTCGTCCAAATGCACTACTATGGCAATTTGTGGGACTTGCAGGGTGAAATCATTCTAAAAAGAGAAGACACTGCAACTGCATACAATGTATTTCAGTATCATTGTCACTTTATTGTTGACATGAGTTACGGACAAACGATTTCTGTTGTTGTTCTATTCTATCCTATAATCTGAAAGTAGATCGACGACTTAATCCAAGGTATAATTCGATAGAATTGTCCGTGATGTTCCAAACGATTATGTATAAAAAACCGCACGTTCTAAACAGCGCTACTTGACGTCTGTTAACACGCGGGAAAGGGAACGTCGTGGGAACGCATAAAAACGATGCTGACGTCACAAAGTCAAAACTGGTTCACTAAATTGGGATATTTCATTGTTACAGGACCCCATGTAACGGATGTAATTTACATTAAATCAATTCACAATCTCAGTATCTTGGCTAAAGTCTGGCAAGGGCTACCGAGGGTGTCCGAAAACCGGAAATATCGAAACTGAGGCTAAGACAGCTAGAGGCAAACTCACAAAGAAACAAAATCGTTCATATATATGTATACGCCCACAATACCGTAAGTCGTTGTCAATTCTTTTGACCCTGATATTAAATTATTTTGGAATATTTTAACATCGATATACAAAAAATTGTCGTGTGAAAACAAACTGTATGAATTGGCGGATAAAGATTCATACAATCGGTTTTCTGTTTGACCTTTATCGTTTGTTATCAATATCTTTCAAAGATGCTCTTTCATTTCTGTACAGGGCTGCTTACGAATATGAAATCCAAAGATAGAATAAAAGGTTGCTTGAAAAAATATCCCAATTTTAATTAGATCAATACTTAAATTAGAGAACACTGCTGATGCAAATAGAATACTTTATTTTCTTTCTCTAATGTATAATAGAAGAAATGTGTAAACAAGAGGGCCATTGTCCCTGAAGCGCTCACCTGATATGATAACTTTTTGTATACCAATTTTCAGGTTGATTGTAAGAAAATGTGACCTCTAGGATGCACACAAGGTTAAACTAAGATTTGACCTTGTGACCTAGAATTGATCAAGACAATCATTCTGATCGATTTCCAGGTTGATTGGGCAAAAAATGTGGCCTCTAGAGTGCACACAAGGTTTTACAAAGATTTGACCTCTACCTTTATAGCAGAGAAAGTTTTTAGGGAGGATGAACAGCAATGGCCATCAGTTATGTTTTTCTTCTCTAAATAATTTCCCGAAGCATCTAATACTGAATCATCAAAATTATTTCTCCATTTATATCGTCGCTTTTCGGCGAGTACGTGCAGCTTGTTTTAAACTGCGGTTGCGAGGTTTTTCGTTGACGAGCCGCGATATATGAAATCATCATGATTTAAAGAGTATAGTTTGTACAACTTCTTTGTATAGCATCCTTTTTATTAGCATTTTGTATCTCACATGTACTCAAGAACATTGTCTCATTTTTAATCCTCTGCATAAAATAACGTTATAAATTTACAGCTTGAAAAAGAAAATTCATTCACATACTGAAGGTCAAGCCATATTGTATGGTGGAGGCCCGATATAATTGAAGTTTTTCCCGAATCTGTTGATTCTCAGATCTTCCTTATCAATTTTATGTATATCCTGTAAACAATTATGATTTATAATAGTATTGTCCGGACACGATGATGCGACATACAACTGCAGATGTGTAATCAAGTCATTTGAACTTGCATGCTATGGATCGAATCTTGCATGTGTGAGACTGTGACACCTGCATGATTTGAGCCGTCACATGTAATTTTTACAGTTGTTTATGTTCTGTATTGAGTTGTTTTCATGTGTGGATTTTGTAGACGCGTGCCATTTTATCGCGATCGGACTGCAATGCTGTGATTATCATGTCGTCTAGCATGAGAGGATTGTTTTGTTTGTAATCCCTTTCTACAACAAAGGATTTAAGACTGATCAGAGATCCGAATTTATTTAATTTAGATTAAGACCTCTTTTCTAATACTGTGTTGTCAAAAAGAACGAAAATGCAAATTATCAACATTTTCTGTCTTTTCTTCAACCTTTTCGAGAGTACTATATAAATATGTCGTCAAAGCATAGAGTAATTACCTAGATGACTTCTTTCAAGTTAAATTTACTCTAATCACATAAAAATAAACAAAGGCAATGTCTCGGATCTGATCAGACACCGCTGACTGTGGCGTCTGATCAGGACCGCGACATTCCTGATATAAATGCAAATTCCAAATACATCTGGACTGCAAAAACAACCATATTCCACATAATTTAATCTATATTTAGGAAGATATGTGTATTTTGATTTCCCACCATTTATACCTTGTTTAAACATGTTTCTTTTTTCTCACTGTTTTAAAGTATGCTATGATTTCTTGTTTTTAACGGAACGCAAACTTAATGAAATGTTTTATGACCTTGCACCTTTACACGCCACAAAAAACTTATCAATTGAAAACCATATTCTGCATTTAAATACATAGGGATAATATAGAATTGATCTCATACAATTGCCGTGGACTAAACAACTATAAGAAACGTTTTGATCTTTTATCATTATTCAAACAAAAGAAAGCAGACATAATTTGTCTTCAAGAGACTCATTTTACGCCAGGTATTGAGAAAAATATTTACTCAGAATGGGATGGGGAATGCTATTTTATCCATGGGAGAGCAAATGCACGGGGTGTAGGGATTTTAATAAGAAAAAGAGTCCGGTGTAAAAGTGAATAATATATGCAAAGACAATGATGGCAGATATATTATTTTAGAACTTTCCATCGCTGATTTAAACTTTTTAATAATTAATTTATACGCGCCAAACGTGGACGACCCTAATTTCTTTAACTCAATTTTTGAATCAGTCGATTCAATGAATCGTAGCGATAGTTTTGTCATTTGCGGCGACTTTAATCTAGTTTTAGACCCTACTCTAGATTATAAAAACTATAAAAAACTATCAAAGTGCTGAGAGCACTGTAATTGGACGTCTCTGATTGATTGAGCGGGATTGTACATGAACGAAAGATATTTTATTCATTCTTCTGTGTTTAATTCTATAAGATCGGTTTCGGACATACGAAATCGGCTTTAATACCAGAAAACCCTTCTCAGGCTTCAAATTGATTCGATTGCCGTTTCAAGACAACTGATTTGTCGCTATGAATAATCACTATTAATTTGATTACCAAATTCAATTAAGGCCATGCGATTAGCACTTTTGTCTTCTTGTTTCGGTTTACTATGAGTATTGTCGTCAGTTATACTTTTCATTGATTTTATAAAGTACGCTACAAAGCAATTTATTCAAAATGTAAGCCAACGCGCTACATAAATGAAAGCCGCGATAGCTCACTTAGCAGAGCACTCACCTTGTACTCTTTACACATGTTATATCCGGAAGGCCCTGGGTTCGTATTCTACTCAGACATTGTTCTTTTTAATCATCTTTTTTTATACGCCGCCGGAGGCGGACGTATATTGGCGTCATCTTCTCCGTCTGTCCGTCCGTCCATCCATTCGTCCCTCCATCCGTACGTCCGTACGTCCGTCCACTTTTCTTGTCAACGCAACTCCTCCTAAGTTTCTGGCTGGATCTTCTTTAAACTTGGTCAATGTTATCACCTCAATTGGTAGATGTGCATGAAGGAATGATTTTATGGTTCGTTGATTTTTGCCAGAGTTATGCCCCTTAAAAACTTAGTCTCTGGGGCTTATTGAAATTGCAGCCTTGTCAACGCAACTCCTCCTAAGTTTCTTGCTGGATCTTAATGGAACTTGGTCAATGTTATCACCTCAATTGGTAGATGTGCATGAAGGAAGGATTTTATGGTTCGTTGATTTTTGCCTGAGTTATGCCCCTTAAAAACTTAGTCTCTGGGGCTTATTGAAATTGCAGCCTTGTCAACACAACTCCTCCTAAGTTTCTGGCTAGATCTTAATGAAACTTGGTCAATGTTATCACCTCAATTGGTAGATGTGCATGAAGGAGTTATGCCCCCTTAAAACTTAGTCTGTGGGGCTTATTGAAATTGCAGCCTTGTCAACGCAAGTCCTCCTACGTTTATGGCTGGATATTAATGACACTTGGTCAATCACCTCAATTGGTAGATTTTCATGAAGGAAAGATTTTATGGTTCATTGATTTTTTTCTAGAGTTATGCCCCCTTAAAACTTAGTCTCTGGGGCTGATTGAAATTGCAGCCTTGTCAACACAACTTCTTCTAAGATTCTGACTGGATCCTTATGAAACTTGGTGGATGTTATTACCTTAATTGGTAGATGTGCATGAAGTAAGGATTTTATGGTTCATTGATTTTTGCCTGAGTTATGCCCCCTTCAATCTTAGTCTCTAGGGCTTAATTATATTCCAGTCTCGTGAACGCAATTCCTTCCAGGTTTTTGACTGGATATTTATAAAAACCTTTTTGTGAACACAACTTTTTACAGGTTTTTGTGTGAATATTTATAAATCCTTGTCAATGTCATTTTTTTTGTCTCAAGTTTTATAAGTGGCGGCGTATATTGTGACCATGGCACTCTTGTTCGACTTCTATCTCCACCATCGTCGGCGAAAAAACGACCGCAGTGATTTAGAATCGATCTTAACACAAATTCAACGAAATAAAGTAATGAAACGCCGATCATTTACATACAATTCCGCTCAATCAATGAGAGGCGTCTAAATATAGTGCTCCAAGCACTTTGATTTTTATTCCTGTTTAGAGTAAAAAAAGAAAAAAAAACACGGTAGCAGTTTTCCCTGGTTGTAGTTACAAAACAAATTCAATACATACTTTTCCTGAAACAAAATACCAGATGAATTGGAGCACCTAACCATGGATTCCTCATACAAGTACTACCGCAGCATCCTTACATCTACAGATGTGCATAAAAAGAAGAAATTGGGAACGTGCCGTCGGGAAAATGGCAGTGGAGTACAATAAGCAATTTAAATCTTCATATCACTATCAACGAAAATTTAAGAATAGCAATGTCCCTATCTGTAAACATATTCATACGATCATCCAGGTACCATCTGTTGCAGACCCATTGCTTCATCTTCTTAGCTCATTACACGTAAACGGGTCTCTTAAACGAAATAAATACATATCGCTGTCACTTAGTCTTATACTAGTAATAATCATTGTTGTCATGATCATCGATCAGTATGTAAATAGGTCATGATACTGTCGAATATCAGTGATACAGATGCTGGAGAAAAAAAATCGTAAGAGCAACTATTTTTCTGAATAGGTGGATTTCACTGGTGTCTCATCTGAGGCTGTTCATATGGAACCCCGATTTGTCATCGAGTCGAACCCGAGTTGCGAAATGAACTCACTCCCCGATAATCAATTTCAAAACCCTGGTTCCAAAGTACGTCTCGTGGAAACCCCGTTCCTTTAAATGTGTCAAAGACTTAAACAACAATGATCAAAGAAAAGGAACCTATCATACACAATACGCGCATTAAATTGGGTAATCATTCTAAAATGTGTGTTTTCAGTAAACACATCAAGAAAAACAAACGTTTTACAGAAGAAATAATCCGAACTGGTTTTGAACCAACGGCGTTCCAAATTTCAAACTGAAAAAAGGTTGCGAGGTTAATCCATTCCCGTTTGAGCTATCGCTGCTGCTGATGATATAGGGTGTCTGTTTACATTATAACCATAGTGTATGCATGTATCGCTTTCTAAAGATCTTACCCTTTACACAATAAATATTACGAAAGTCAAAAAACTACAAGAAAATGATTAAATCGAAAAAAGATCGTAAAGTTGGTTAAGACGTGGTATGAATTGAATCGGCCAATGAATCTTATAGTATTTAATAGAGAACACATAGAAAGTAGGAAAAGATACGACAGTTTTCCTGTATGGTCGCAAAATTTATTTTGAATTTTGTTCAACTGGCAATTGAGTATGAGAAAGGGTTTTTTGGTAATGAAAACCCATTTCGCCTGTCCAAAAGTGGTTATAAGAATTGTACGTCCTTTCGGACGTCCAATTAACAAGCATAATATTAATGCAAGAAAATTGTTACTTTCATTTATATCTGAAAGAAATTTGAAAGACCCGTTCAGAGAAATCCACTGAAAAATTAAAAAATTTACTTGGAAAAAATTTACACCAGTTCAACAAGGAAGGTTAGACTTCTTTCTTCTCACAAACAACTTAATAGAACATGTACAAAATTGTGACGTAGACATCAGTTACAGATCAGACCATTCTATGGTTGTATTAAATCTTAAACTTTCAGAGACTAAACATGGTAAAGGATACTGGAAATTTAATAATTCCTTGCTTTATGACATCAATTATATACATTGTATAAATAGAAAAATTAATGAAACTATTCTGCAGTATTGTCTGCCAGTTTATAATCATGACAGCGTTATAAATATTGACAAAGCAAATGTATACTTTACTATAAATGATCAATTATTTTTAGAAACGCTTTTAATGGAAATTAGAGGTCAAACGATATCATACGCGTCACACAAGAAAAGGGAGCTTAATCATCGCGAAACTTATCTCATGGCAAAAATCAACGAAATTGAAAATAATCTAAACGAATCCAACAAAGAAATTCTTTTAAATTTACAAACAGAGCTAAGTGAAATAAGACAAACTAAACTTAAAGGTGCTTTTATTAGATCTAAATCGAAATGGGTAGATGAAGGGGAAAAGGTTACTAATTTTTTCTGCAATCTCGAGAAACAACATTCTATCAGTAAAACAATACCTTGTATTGAAAAAGATGATGGGTCTAAAATTTATGACCAAAGTCAAATTCTACAGGAAACTAAACAATTTTATCAAGAACTTTATGATGTGCGCCCATGTAATGACCATTTTGACTTAGAATCTGATTTTCAGGATACTGATTATAATAAATTAACCGATGAAGAATCACAATTATTAGAAGGTTTATTGACTTATAAAGAAGTTACAGAATCTCTTCGAGCTATGAAAAATGACAAAAGCCCAGGATGTGATGGTTTTACGTCGAACTTTTTTAAAGTATTCTGGAATAAGATAGGACATTTTGTCGTTCGAGCACTGAATTTTGCCTTTACTTCGAGTTCATTCTCAAGAAATATTAAACTCGGAAACATCATTTGTATACCAAAGGAAAATAAAGCTAAACAATATCTGAAAAATTGGAGACCAATTACTCTTTTAAATGTTTTATATAAACTAGCATCAGCCTCCATTGCAAACCGAATAAAATCGACGTTAGACAAATTAATATCTAAAGATCAAACTGGGTTCGTAAAAGGTAGATATATTGGAGAAAATACGCGATTGGTTTATAATATAATGCAATACTGCGAAGAAAACAAAATTCCGGGCCTTTTAATGCTTATTGACTTTGAGAAAGCGTTTGATTCTCTATCCTTCAATTTTATAGAAAACACACTGTCTTTTTTCAACTTTGGTGAAACTATAAAACGATGGATTAAACTATTTCTATACAACACAGAAGTTTCTGTACAATTAAATGGATTTATATCAGACTTTTTCCATGTCAAAAGGGGCTGCAGACAAGGTGATCCGATTTCGTCGTATATTTTTATCCTTTGCGCACAAATCCTTAATTTGAAAATAAAAAAATGCAAAGATATAACGGGCATCAAAATCAAAGGAAAAGATTACCTCATTTCACAATTTGCAGATGACACAACCCTTCTAATGGACGGATCAGATAAGTCTTTGCACTCCGTGTTAAATGTCCTAGATGATTTTTCTAAAATATCTGGTTTAAAAGTTAATTTTGACAAAACAAAGCTTATATGGATTGGTTCTTTGAAATATAGTACACGTTCGATCAAAACTAGGTGGAAACTGGCATGGGGAGATACTCAATTCAAATTATTGGGGATAATGTTTGATGTTGATCTAACAAAAATGATAACTTTGAATATAGAAAGTAAATTGAATAGTATAAAGAAAATCACACATTTTTGGAAAAGGAGAAAACTAACGCCTATTGGCCGAATTACAGTCGTCAAAACACTTTTGTTACCAATTTTAAATCATATTTTCATTAGTTTACCAACACCATCGTCAGACGTTCTAAAACAACTTAATACTTTATTTTCAGAATTTATTTGGGACGGCAGACCCAAAATCAAAGCATCAATTATGATTAAAGATTATGGTGAAGGCGGCTTAAAAGTCCCCGATACAGAGAATTTTATAAAATGCATGAAGATCAAATGGTTAAAAAACTTACTGTTGAACCAAGGATCAAGTTGTTATAATCTGGCAAAAATTTCTATCGACGTTGATAAAATAATGAAGTGTGGAAAATCATATTGTGAAATTTTAGTGAAAAAAGTCAAAAATGCTTTTTGGGTTGATGTTCTAAAATCTTACATTTCATATACAGATAAGTTTTCGTTCCAAAACTTCTCCCAGGTTCTGTACACACCACTTTTCTACAGTGAAATAAAGATCGGTTCAAAGTTTGTTTTTAATAAATCACTTTATGATAGGGGAATAATTCTAATAAAAGATCTTTTAACAGAAAATGGTACATTTAAATCCTTCGAATGCTTAAAGGAAATTGTTAATGGAAGGTTAAACTTTTTAGAGTACTACAGCATTCGAAATGCTGTTAAAACCTTTTTACGGAACCAATCGATTCAATCAGACTATTCTCCTCTACTTTACTGTCACAATCCTGCTATGAACTGTTATGTATTCCCCTTATTTACGAAATCAAGCGTTAATAGATATATCTATACAACTCTAATATGCAACAACGACACTCCCACAAGTCAAGCCAAATGGATCTCCTCATATAATCTCATAAATAAAGATTGGAAAAAAGTATATTCTGGTGTTTTTAATTTAACGAACGATACAAACATTCAGTGGCTACAAACCAGAATAGTACATAGAATACTTCCGACCAATTGTCTTTTACAAAAAATGAATATCGCAGATAACAATTTATGTACATTTTGCTCATTAAGAGAAGAAAGTTTAGAACACATATTTTTCGAATGTAATAAGATAAATCCAATCATTCAATATATAAACCATAAACTACAAGAATTCGGTCATTACCACCACCCTAATATTCCCGACGTTATACTAGGGTACGATGATCAACCCAAAATAAACATTATATATCTAGAATTTAAAAGGTACATTTACAACAGTAAATTAAAAAATATTTCACCTACACAGAGAGGATTCATTCGACATTTAACTTTATCACATAAAATTAATGAACAAACAAAAAAGAGTGAGTATAAAAAAGAAAACTGGGCAATTGTTGAGAGACTGGTGCAAGGTTTATAATACAATACGCACAATCTATACTGTAATCAATAGCATACTTTAATCCTATTCATTCTTCACTGTTTTAATTTAAAACTGTTTCATTATCAGTTTTCATTTTTTCTTTTTCTTTTCAAAAACAAAAATAATTCAGACATCTGTTCTATCCTTAGAAGTGTATACTGTAACATACATCTAGAACTAATTAATATAAAATATACATGTTGAGTTAATTATTGTCTATGCCATTCATTATAATAGAACTAAATAAAAAGACTGCAAAAGGCTAACTAAAGAAACATACATGACTATTGGAGACCGGGATTGGCTTGCACAGTTGTGCGGGCTAATCTCTGGCTTCAATACCCGTCATATGAAAATAAACTTTGAATGGCAGAAGATGAGAAAATTTCATTAAACTTTGTATATTTCATGTTCATATTGTATATGTATGATTCTATGTTTTGATATGTAACATGTTGGATGATGTTGGGGAAAAAAAAAAGATTTGACCTCATGACCTAGTTTTTGAGCCCAGATGACCCAATTTCGATCATGTCCGAGAATTGATCAAGAAAATCATTCTGATCAATTTTCAGGTTGATTGTGCAAAAAATGTGGCCTCTAGAGTCCACACAAGGTTTTTCTAAGATTTGACACCGTGACCTTGGTAATGACCCCAGATGACCCAATTTCGAACTTGTCCGAGATTTATCAAGACAATTATTTTGAGCAAATTTCAGGTTGAATGGGCAAAAAAATGTGGCCTCTAAAGTGCACACAAGGGTTTTCTAAGATTTGAACCATTGACCTAGTTTTTGATCCCAGATAACCCAATTTCAAACTTTTCCGAGAATTGACCAAGACAATCATTCTGATCAATTTTCAGGTTCATTGTGCAAAAAATGTGGCCTCTAGAGTCCACACAAGGTTTTTCTAAGAATTGACCCCGTGACCTCTCACATCTTTATGCAAATTTATCACATTGTGCATATGAAACGATATTGATATTTGCTCGTAAACTTATGTTAAAGAATTGCCATTTGGCAAAGGGTTATAGGATCTAGAAAAACCCTTTTCGCGTAAAAATATTTGTAAACAGATATGAAATTAAAAGTTCCTTAAATATAGCTTTAATTTGACTTACTTCATGTAGTATTTACCATTTCGCATCACAGAATTTGTTGAAGACTATTTAATATTTTAATTTGTTAGTTATAGGTTATCGTTACATCGCATGTCGCAGATATAGAGCAACTTCTACTTTTAAACTGAGATTTTTATTTATTTTTCTTTCGAACTAAAACCTGATTTCACAATTAAAATTGATGTATGTTTTATTTACATGCGGCACATAGCAACATCCGATACAAATCCATGATTCCGTTAACAAACAAAATCTGCTTTTACATCCCCAATAAAAAAGGCTTTGGAAAATATTAGAAAGAGAAAAAAAATGCTTATAGCTAGCATATCCCCTTTTCACTTGTGACCCGTTGCGCTAAAAGGGACCTTATCGGGTGTGTGAAAAATATCGACCCTAGCCTGTCTGCGCAGTCCGCGCAGCCAGACTAGGGCCGACACTTTTCACTTTTATGTAATTTTTCTAAATCGGGAAAGTTTTCCCTACCTAACTATTGTGTTCATTTTTCGCGCACGGGATCTGGTTCACCTGTACTGAGTCTGACAAGATTGTCAACATTTTGATTTTTGGATTCGGATAAGGTCCCTTTTAGCGTGACGGGTCACATTTATTTGTCTGTTTCTATCCTGCAGGCCCACTAAAGATATAATTTGTGTCTTCTTGAATTTCGTCGTCCGCAGCACATTTCAATACGGACCAGTCCAAAATACTGCAGTATTGTAAAGTGTTATCCTTTTCTAGATGTTAGAAGTAGTAAAAACTATTTTTTTTATTTTTTTTTTTTCTGTATTATCTTTCGAAAGACGGGCCGGGCCGCCAGAGCCTAGTAAAAAAAGCAGTATGGCATTTGATTATTTGATTAGCAGTGTATCCATTTAATAGCGGTACATTATTTTCATTTCTTAATCAATATTAATTATTATTATTATTATTAGTCTACGCAATGGACTTACGTTAAAGGACGTTATATTGCTAATGTTTTCCTACGTGGCGGAACCGGCGATAAAGATGTCTTTTTGAATTTTGCGTATCTCAAAGCATAAGTAACAGTTTGAGGATGCTATGTGAGCCAATATTTGTGGTTTGAGATTGTCCCAGTCAAGGACGTCGAAGAAAAACGACTCGAGACGATGAGCGTCATAATTTCGTAACGTCACGGCAAAGATGTTCCATATCAGCACCAAAACTTGCGAGTGGCTTCCACAGGAATTTCAACATAAAGTATCCACACTTTTCATCCGTGATCGTCTCCACAGACGAAGGGCTACTAGACGTTGACCATACGTTGTAATTTCCCTGACGCTACACCGTGAACGTACCAGACTTGACTGGCATAGAGTCATAAATGCTTTAAGTGTAAACAACGTTAATGTACTCCCATAACCATCCCTTTCTTTCTGATTTTTCACACATATAGCACATATGGCGCATTTTAGGAAGACGTGTGCCTGATCACAACGACGCGAATGACGTTCAATCTCTTGATAAAGTAGTGAATGTTGAAACTGTGTACAAACACTTTCAGTGGATTAGAAATCGTTTCACTGCTGTTTCACTGCTGTTCTTGCTCGAAAATGACCTCATAATCGATACCGAATTCTATTGTGACTTTTAATTTTGACCCCTCACCTACGTCAAGACAAGGTTTCTCGCACAATATTTAACGTTACCACAAAGCGACCTTTGAATATTGTGCGCAAACGCATATCCTACAATGTATACAACGGTTGTGAAATAGATGTAACAGAAAATACAAATTTTCAATTAACAAAGTCAGTGTTTCTAAACTTTTTTACATGGTATATTATTATTATTATTAAGCAATATTGATTTTGATTAGATTGCATGTATAAGCAGAATAATCTTGATCCAAGTTGGTCCTCAATGCAATGGTACATTTTATTAATTTCGGCTCGATTTTAAACTGCCAAATTACCATGAATTTGAAACGATTGAGGTTTTTCAGAGAAAAGTGTCTACTTTTTTTGCTATTGGCTTTTTCTAATTGACTTTCACGCCTTTTTCTTTTAAGTTGAATTTTTTGAAATAATCTATTGATTGTATTATTCGACTAACTAGCTCGATCTTTTTTTTCACTTTCTCGTGCGAAAACAAAAACAGCCTGGTATAATTGTAAAGCTATTGTTTACAACATAATTTAAATCTATAGATAATGGGCTTATTCTGAAAGCCTTATCGTTGAAAGCACCAAGACGCTGACCTACCTCAGTCCAAATTTCTGATATTCTGGTATTGTTGTGTCACATGCTTTTAGTACTATTGGCGCCGTGGTCTAGTGGTAGGACGTGGGCTTCCTGACTGAGAGGTCTTGGTTCAAATCCCGCCGGTCGCCAAGGGAATTTTTCCTGAGCAAAAAGGTAGTCAACGTTGCTACTCTTCAACTAGATGTATAAATGGGTACACATGAGATTTGAAAGCCAAAATGCTACGGTTGCCAGAGGCGTCGACTGTGATGTAAATCATCATGGAGTATGAAGTCGAAAATCGCTTGAGTATGAACTAGTTCATACAAATGAGACTAAAATCCACCTTTACTCTGATACTTTAACTTTATTGCATTGAGTCCAAAATGGGATTAAGAGATCCAACCTCTCTATTACGGCACTTGTTTTTAATATTTACCTAAAACAACACAATATCGAGCACCAAACTACTATTATTTGCATGTGATGGTTTGAATCTTGCAGGTGTGACTCATATGCATATTGCATTGGTATTATCAATATTTTTCAGATTGTACGTGGGTCATCCGATAAATAATTAGACTGTTCCTATTGCAGAAATACCTTGACTTATATGCTTTCAAAGTCCATATTTTCTTTCAATGTAAGATCTTCCCTTTTTAATGACATATTAAATCAGTGGGAGAGTCTTCTAATTTCGGTTGCTAGGCAACCAGAGTTTATGTGCCACATTAGACTGGCAACATACACTTTCAATGCATTTAAATCCTCAAAACGCACACATCGCAATGATTCTTTTCACTTAGAAAAAATATCAAAGTATGGAGGACGTATGTGGAGAATATTTTGAGGTTGAACTGAAATGGTCCAATTATAGAGCGTCAAAAGTGACGTCAACCTACCCGCCTTTTGACGTCATGCAGAACAAAAATCGCAGGTTCGTTCAGCTATGGTCGCTTCTTGTAAAAGACAGATCTCAAGACAGCCATTAAAATATACAATAATACTCTACATTGATTGCTTCCCCAGATAGGACCAATTTTCAGATGATACGCGCTGAATTACATAGACCAGAATCGTCATTTTTGGACATTTTTCTTCAATTTTTGCTTCTGTTTACCGACAAGAGATGGGTTGCCTCTGCACACTAATCCTTGTGTCCTTAAACTTTATAAACCACCATAAATCAGCTGTACATGACAAAGCTTTGTCCAAACTAATGTTTAGTTAGATTTGATATATTTCCGTCTTAGTATTGCCCTAAAATAACGCAGTTTTTACACATGCACATTTTTGTTTACCACCAAGCCGCATGAGACGCGTCCACGTTACAATAATTTGTAACACAGGAAGTGACGTCATAAATGTGACGTAATAACGTAACAACATTTGGTGCAATTTTTCTATAGCTAATATGTTTGGCCATGTAAGTGTCAAGTTTCATTAAATTCTGTCAGACAGTTTTTGAGATATGACAACAGTCTCACTTATTATTGGATGACCCTCGTATACATATAGATAAAGAACATTTATAAATACATTCAAGGAATAATTGTATTTTTTCATACAAATATAAAAAAATCGAAAAACGCTGTAAGGATCGGCGAAGGATTTCAAACAAAACTGTGTTTAGATTTTGTTTTCATGTTTGCATGCAAAAAAATATTAAAATTTAATAATCTGGAATTAAGAAAACAACAAAACGCATTTTTTCATAATAAATTTTCGACAAAAATGACGGGTAAATAATGCGGCGTAAAATTATGTTTGATAGGATAAAGTAGTTTCGGCATTTTTTTTCATTGGGCTATAAACAAGCCTATCAAAATGCTTGAATTTCAATAAAATCGACTAGTAATAAGTAATATGAAAATAAGGCAAAGCCTAGGACCGGGGTCCAGAAAGTTCTAGTTGTTTTTTTTTTTGTTGTTGTTATCATTTCTTTAAATAATCTGACAGTAAAAAGACAGATTAAGAGAAAGAATGGACAATGCAAGAGGATTTCTTGGTTTTGAATTTGTAAGAGCAGTCGTCTAGTGGTGAAGGCCCCAAGTCATGTTATAGGCTACTGGGCTAAATTCAATGAAAAAAAAACTTAAAACTCCGTTTCAGTTCGGGTTCATATCATTTTGCTTTTCTCTCGTCATTTTCCTTAACCTTTCGCATTTGGGAAGTCAAATGCTAGTCTTGTATTGGAAAAGGTTTATTCGTGATCACGAATTACGTGCAAACTCATAACATATCAGTTAAAATAAAAAAAAAACGTTAAGTTTGGTCTCGGCTTTAACCCCTTCGCTGCCAGGGTACGGCATATGCCGTCCAGCAAAAATGTCGCTATAGTGCAAGGGTACGGCATATGCCGTTCGCTCGCGTGGCTGAGAAAACCCCTTGATATTTTGTTCTATCTTTAGTCCGAGTCGTAACGTGACTAAAAATTTGACCAATGATAATTTATCTTCGATTTATTTTACCTAAAATAGAAAAATCGTCATAGAATAACATAAAAATAGCATAAATCTTGGGATTTTGACTTTGAAAATTGAAAGTCAAATAAGATGGCGGACGGCAAAACACATGTGGTGCAAAAAGTGAAAAATGCGTCTTGAAAGCTCAAATTATGTACGATGGATGAGGTTGTATTAATATAATAAGACAATGTACCAGCAGATTATTCTACTAAATTTGAAAGGGAATGTTTGTTGGAGTTAAACGAGGAAAGTGAAAACAATGTTCGAGCTGGTGGTAAGCTTTTCGGCATTTCGTCATTTTTTTCAGTTGTCAAAGTTCAAGATAGCAAAGTGTAACATTGTGTGACTCAAAATCGACTAAAATATATTCATTGGATAGCATTTTTTATTATCTTTCGGAAAAATATAAGGTTTTATATAGTTTTATTGAAAATTCTTTTAGTTATTAGTTGATTTATTACACTGCCGTCATTTTCCTAATTTCTTGGAAAATGACCTGGCAAATAAGAACCAATTTTCCAATATTTCTCTGGCATCGAAAGGGTTAACCCATTACCACACAATGACTCTTTTTAACTCCCTACCAGATAACAGCTTTAGAGAACATTTAGGGAAATAAAGAAATTGCTTGTGACAAGCAATTTCTTCATTTCCAAAAATATTTTCTACCCCAAACGATCAAAATTTGCTATATTTCATTCGCTTAAAATTGTCGTCTGCTACATATTTGAATTTGGGCTGATCTTCAATTTTGTCGTTTGGTATTGGGTTAAAAACCAAAAACAGAAAAACCCCACTTTCTTCGCAAAATTCAATTTGGTCACTAATGATCATTATTTGTTGGGTAGTTCCAAACACTTATTTATTTTGTCGTCTGTGACTTCTTTAACCCTTCCAAAACAAGGAATGTTTTTGGTGTAATTCATAGAAGAAAAACGGAGAATTTTTAGACAAAAGAAGTAATTGTTGAAAAAACTCTCCTTTTAACTGAAGGGGCAGATGTGGCGCAGTGGTAACGTGCTGGACTTGAAATACAGGGGTCGCTGGTTCTATTCCCCCACTTCTCTTGTCCTTCGGATGAGACTTTAAACCGAGGTCCCGTCTCCATATGACCATAATAGTTGAGTGGGACGTCAATATTGTCTGTGCCATAGTGAACCTTGATCATATTTTTAATTTATCAACTGCCATTTTGTCGTCTGCAGCAACTTTCAAATTGGACGACCCTAAAATTTTGTCGTCCGAGAAAGCGTAAAATTGGACCAGTATATCGTCGGTCACGTTTAAAAATGTCGTAACTACAGCTGTCATTTGGCAATCTCAACTTCTACCCAATTAAGTTCGAATGTATGAAAGAAACCTTGGTGGACAATATCTTAGTAAATCGCGAAGGCAGGACAAAAAATTCTGTTAACAAGCATTATCTCCATTTGTCAAAGTGTTTCCAAAGCCATCCCTAGGTTTAACAGCGAAACTAGGTCTTGCTTATGAAAGGGTAGAGATTTGCGTATTTTTTGCTTTGAAATACCAGCATTTGGGCCTAACGGAGAATTCTCAAAATGATTAGATCTGTCAATCTTTTATTTCAATATTTCCTTGTAGATAAAGAATTTAGATTTGATCTTCTACACGGTGGGTAACCCACGTGACTTTTGGAAGCGTTCACACCGAAAAAACGTCCGCTTCAATGTATGTTTTGTTTAATTTCTCAGCTTATACTCCATTGATTTGATGAGATAAAGTACACGGAACGCGCCTTTGAGAGGGCTATTCCCGACTCTAACTCACACTGCTCCAAATCCAGTGGTTTCTTCAAACATTCGAGCCAAAGTTTTTTAAGTGCAAAACGAAAGTGGGAAGCGTTCACATGCTATAATCTGAAAGTAGATCCACGACTTACATCCAAGGATAATTCGATAGAGTTGTCCGTGGTGTTCCAAACGATTATGTATAAAAAACGCGCGGTTCCAAACAATGCTACTTGACGTCTGATAACGCGCGGGAAAGGGAACGTCGTGGGAACGCAGAAAAACAATGCTGGCGTCACAAAGTCAAAACTGGTTCACTATATTGGGATATTTCATTGTTACAGGACCCCATGTAACGGATGTAATTTACATTCAACCAATTCACAATCTCAGTATCTTGGCTAAAGTTTGGCAAGGGGCTATCTAGGGTGTCCGAAAACCGGAAAATCGAAACTGAGGCTAAGACAGCTAGAGGCAAACTCACGAAGAAACAAAATCGTTAACATCTATACGCCTACAATACCGTAAGTCGTGGTCAATTCTTTTGGTCCCGATATTAAATTATTTTGGAATATTATAACATCGATATACAAAAAATTGTCGTACGAAAACAAACTGTATGAATTGGCGGATAAAGATTCATACAATTGGTTTACTGTTTGACCTTTATCTTTGTTATCAATATCTTTCAAAGAGGCTCTTTCATTTCTGTACAGGGCTGCGGACGAATATGAAATCCAAAGAAAGAATAAAAGGAGGCTTGAAAAAGTATCCCAATTTTAATTAGATCAATACTTAAATTAGAGAACACTGCTAATGCAAATAGAATATTTTTTTCTTTTTCTAATGTATAATAGAAGAAATGTGTAAACAAGAGGGTCATTGGCCCTGAAGCGCTCACCTGATATAATAACTTTTTGTATACCAGATTTCAGGTGGATTGGACAACAAATGTGACCTCTAGGATGCACACAAGGTTTAAGTAAGATTTGACCTTGTGACCTAGAATTGATCAAGACAATCATTTTGATCAATTTTCAGGTTGATTGGGCAAAAAATGTGGCCTCTAGAGTGCATACAACGTTTTACAAAGATTTGACCTCATAACCTAGTTTATGACCCCAGATGACCCAATTTCGATCTTGTCCGAGAAATGATCAAGACAATCATTCTGACCAATTTTAAGGTTGATTGTGCAAAAAACGTGGCCTATAGAGTGCACACAAGGTTTTTCTAAGATTTGACCCGTGACCTAGTTTTTGACTCCAGATGACCCAATTTCGAACTTGTCCAAGAATTGATCAAGAAAATTATTCTGAGCAAATTTCAGGTTGATTGGACAAAAAATGTGTGCACACAAAGTTTTTTCTAAGATTTGACCCCTTGACATAGTTTTTGACCCAAGATAACCCAATTTCAAAGTTGTCCGAGAATTGATCAAGACAATCATTTTGATGAATTTTCTGGTTGATTGGGAAAAAAATGTGGCCTCTAGATTGCACACAAGGTTTTTCTAAGATTTGACCTCATGACATAGTTTTTGGCTCCCAGATGACCCATTTCAAACTTGTCCAAAAATTGATCAAGAAAATCATTCTGATCAATTTTTGATCAATTTTCAGGTTGATTGGGCAAAGAATGTGGCCTCTAGAGTGCACACAAGTCTTTTTAAGATTTGACCCCGTGACCTTGTTTCTGACTCCAGATGACCCAATATCAAATCAGTCCGATATTTTATCAAGACAATCATTTTGATCAATTTTCAGGTTGATTTGGCAAAAAATGTGGCCTCTAGAATGCATTCAAGGTGTTTCTAAGATTTTACCCCGTGACCTAGTTTTTGACCCCAGATGACCCAATTTCAAACTTGTCCAAGATGCCAATTTGTTTACAATCATCGTATGGCACAAAACTGGATAGCGCTATGACTAGTTATTTTTGCAATCTACAATTTCATAATAATTATGTTTGTCTTATTGCCTTTTTCAGTATATTCTTGCTTTAGTTTATAGTATCAAAGAAACAACAAAGAAGCAACGATAACATCATGAATCGTGGTAAAGGTAATACTTTACCCTTTCCCATCGACAAAATTTTAGAGTTATTAACTTCAAAAACTGCAACAAACGACAAAATGGATACCATTAAAGATAAAATTTGTTTAAAATATGGCACAGAAAATATTGAGACAGAGTGAAAAACTGCTGATTATCAGCAGTTTCTTCTTTTTTTCAATATTTCCTAACTCTTTTCTATCAGGGACGTCAAAAACAGGTCGTGTTTGGGAAAGGGTTAATGACAATTAGCAATATTAATTACTAATGAAACGACATCTGCTACAAATTAGGCCTTTGTATAAAATCAAAATGACATAAGATCAGAACAGTTTTTTTTTGCAGTTTGGTCCGGATTCATGTTGCTAGCAAAGAGTTGTTATATCGCTGCTTTTCTTCAAAAACCTCGTATCTGCAGCTTAAAACAAGCTGCAGGTATGAGGTTTTTGCAGAACAGCGACGATATACAGGTAATGGTGCAGCTATAAAAAAATATTTTGGATCATCATCTGACTGTGCATATTCAAAGGTTGATCTTAACATTTACCAAAACAAGACCTGGTTTTGGCGTCCCTGATAGAAAAGGCCTGGGAATACATTGAGTCAAAAGAAGAAAAATTAATGCTGGTAATCAGCATTTTCTCTTTTAGCCTCAAACTTTTTTATGATACGAGATGTTGTTCAACAATAGCGGGTCAGACGGGATTATCCAGAATTGATAAAGAACAATGAACACAACTCATTTACATATATCAGTTGACACTCGATTTGTCAACACGATTTAAAGGGACCCATATTAAGTAGTCGGACATAGAAATATGTAAAAAGTATATTCAAGAAAACATCGTAAGAAATTACCAACCTGAATAGATAAATTATTTCTGTCCCAGGAAATTTTAAATGAAGTACATTTGGTCCTTCCAAGTCAAGACTATATGCGTATCTACCCGATTTTATATTCATAGAAAGATTAACTGGAAACAGGACCTTGATAGATACTGAAAAGCTTAATTCCAGCTTAATTCCCCATATTGCTCTTATCCCTGAAGAACCTAGCATGTGCCCTTTTTAGTCTCAAATAACTGCTTGTCACACCCCTTGCGAAAATAACCTATTGTTAGGTTTCCACTCGATCAGAAAAACTCGATCAAGCCAAATCAAGAGATCTAGCAAAGATCGAGATCTGTCGGCATTTTTTGATCTTGAGCATTCGAGATGATAGCGTTTGATCTGTGTCGTTTAGGCTCCTTCTCGAATTGTTTGACATGTCAACAATATGTGCCATAGGGAAGAAAATTGATCGGGAAATGACCCTGTATTGATCGGGTAGAATATCGACTTGGTCGAGACACAATAGTGACTAGAGATCGAATGTGATCGCCTTGCTATCTTTTATCCGACCTGCATTTATTTTTTTACTCTCGATCACTTCGATTTGCATTCGAATAATTACTAACCGCATGCAGATGAACTCGACTTCTGTTATATGTTCAGCACGGTCAAATCGACTGTAGATATTGGGTTTGATCAACTACAGATCGAGAAGAAGTCATCTGATCTGACGCGACTGTGGGATTTAATCGATCGAGTTGATGAGTTAGACTTATTGGCAGTGGAAACCTATCATTCTTGTAAGTTACCACTGCAGATTGAATCAACTCGATCGCTGAAATTCTCTCATCAATCTCAAACAAGTATCCTTTGCAAGATCCCTAGTTGATCTACCCGACCTGTAGTCGATTATATCCGGTTAACTATTGAAGTTGATGTCGAGTTAATCGGGATGTGGTCAGGAGCCATTCGAGTACAAGTCGAGGTGGTTGTTATCTACCCAATCACTCTTAGCTTTCAGATACGATTGACTCTTGATCAGCTCGATCGTCTACCCAATCGAAATACGATTTCTTCCCATTTCATTTTCTACTCAACCAAACCCGATCCCATATGTCGATCTAGCTCGATCTGTATCCGAACGCTTGATCGGGTTGATTGACTTGATTTGATCGGCAGTGGAACTTAAGCATTATGCTAAAATCAAACTACCGATCGAAACTTCTCGATCAAGCGATTGACTCTGAATGTCAATGTCAAATAACTTTGGTACAATATAATGAGTTCAAACATATTTAGCTTAATTACACAGCATTATGTTCAGAATATAGAATAACAATTCACACAGAAGTAAAAAACGAAGAGATAGTTTCGTAAAGTAAGCAAAAAAGATAAGCAATATCTGAGATTCTAAAAAAAAATTTTTTTTGTTATTTTAGACTTATTTTTGTTGATAACTAAAGAATTAAAGTCGACACCAGACATCAGCCCTGGCCCAATCGCAATATCTAACTGTAAGGGAGACTTCATGCGAACAAAAGGTATTCCCTTCCTGTACAACAAATCCGTTCCTCTGATTGGACAACCATCCGCAAATGCAAACACCAAACCCTAACCCGAGGTCACGGGATGTCATCAGGTCAGCTTCGGATGCCACGACGGTGTTCCTTTCATTACACAGAGCAACGGCCTCGTCGTACTTCAGTAAATTGCCGTCTGGATGCATGCGGAGGTAAACTAAAAAATAATACGACATGTTTTTTTGATAAATTGTGCATTTAATCGGGCAGATATCCACTTTGACCCTGCAAGGGAGTATAAAGTATTATGTCAACCGCCGAAACTTTTAACAGTAGGGTGTCTACATCAGGAATCAGCAAAAAAAACTGTATACTCCACTGCAGGATTCAGCCAAAATCAGGAATATCTGCAAGACTAAATTTCGACCGATTATTAATACAGACGACAAAATGTTACCGAATGAAGAAAAATTCAAGTTTAAAATCGTATTCCGAAGGGAATATACGAGGGTTGTTCGGAAATTATTGAGACAACGCTTATAGGACTTAAATTATAACAAGCAAGGGATTAAAAAATATACTAAAACAAAGGCAATTTATATTTCTCTACATATGCAACTTTTTTCGAAATTTGCTGTTACAATAAACAAACTAGAGTCAATAAAGCATTCCTATCTGGAAGGTACCGGAGCACCGCGACGTCATTCACATGACGTCAAAATAGCGCGTCCAGTCGACCTGCTGACCCTGGCTTTTTTCGGAGTAGCCGATCCATTCACTGCCTAGACAATTGATTGTTGTTTAGTTTCTGGATCAGAAAACTTTCACCACCTGCTCGCCACCTCGTTAAGAAGATTTTCGATGTCGCAACTCGTCGTTGTTGGTCACTTTCTGATAGTAGGCTGGGTACCCATCGGGCTCACACACGTTCCATGTTGAGATGATAAGCCAGTATCTTATACGCTGTGGCTACACCGATGGTGCGAGCAATGTCCCGCACTGCCAAACGAGCGTCTTCGCCAAGTGTGTGAGCGACGTCAGACGTAATTTTTTACGTGATGATCGTCGGCCGGCCCGCTCCTTTTGGGTTGTATGGAGTTAATGTCATTTCCAAAAATCGTCTGTGCCATCTATACACCAGCGCTCGAGACACACCGCTACCACTCTGTGCCATTTCCACCAATTTCTTTGTTTACACGAGTGTATTTCCTAATTCTACGCAAAACTTTATGTAAGATCGCTGCTCCGCCTTTACGTCACAGTTAATTTTGACGACGATGTTACGATGGTAGCGACTTCCGCAAAAATGCGATAACCTGTGTATTAACGACTCCAATGTTTTGAAATTTTAACTGAATCACATCGCAGATAGAAGTTACACGCGACGTAAAAGGGGGGGTCTCATTTGCGCCCACGCACAGATTTTCTTGTAACTTTACTCATAGAATGCCTCTGACCTATGAACTACAAAAATATATTTGTTTTACTCAAAGAGTGCATGTAGTCCTATACGCGGCACCTTAAAGTGTTCCCGGTTTTCATTAATACCCGTCTTACAAAAACTCAATGTTGGCTATCTAGTTTTTGTATAAACTCACAAGTTTTAATTAAAATAGCAAGAGGAGTCATTGTAGAAAATTTTTATACCACTACTGTTGGGACCAACATTCGCAAAAAATTCTTGAAAATTAATTTAGTCAGAAATTGTCAGAAAAATAGCCGAGAAATTTTCAAATCCTAAAATTCTATCAATTTTGTATGTTCCCGTCTTCGTCAACTTATGAAATTGATAGGAAAGTTGGCCATATATGTTCCCTATTTGTATGCAAAATTTGGTGAAAATTTGAAACCGGTAACATTGTCAAATAATGAGAATTATGAACAACGGCACCTTAAGATGCTCCCGGATTTCAATGGTACCTGTGTAGCAAAAGCCCAACTTTGCTTACCTAGTTTTGATATCAGTCCAAAATTTTAAATCAGAATAGCAAGAGGAATCACTGTAGAACACTTTGGAACCAATACTGTTGATATCAACTTGAAAAAAAACATTCTTAGAAATTTATTTATTCAGACATTGTCGGATTTGTGTGTTCCAGTCTTTGTCAACCTATGAAATCAATAGGAAAGTTGGTCATATATGTCCCTGTTTGCAAGCAAAATTTGGTGAAAATTTGAAACCGGTAACGTTGTCAAATAATGAGAAAAGTGAACAATGACACCTTAAGATGCTCCCGGATTTTCATGGTTCCTGTCTAGCAAAAGTCCAATGTTGCTTACCTAGTTTTGATATCAATCCCACATTTTAAATCAGAATAGCAAGAAGAGTTATTGTGGAACATGTAGAATATTTTCAGACCAATTTCTCAGAAAAACAACCCAGAAAATCATATGAAACCTAACATTCAATCAAACTTTTTTTGTATGTTTCCGCCTTTGTCAACCTATGGAATTAATAAGAAAGTTGGCCATATATGTTCCCTGTTTGCATGCAAAAACTGGTGAACATTTGGAACCGGTAACATTGTCAAATTATAAAAATTATGAACAACAGCACTTTAAAAAGCTCCCGGATTTCAATGGTACCCGTCCAGCAAAAGCCCAAATTTGCTTACCTAGTTTCGATATCAGTCCCAAATTTTAAATCAAAATAGCAAGAGGGGTCATTGAAGAACATTTAGGTACCAACAATGTTGATGCCAACATGCAAAAGAAAAAATTGTCAGAAATTTATTTGGTCAGGAATTGTCAGAAAAACAGCCGAGAAATTTTAAAAACCTTCAATTCGAATAATTTTACTTATATGTTCCCGTCTTTGTCAACCTATGAAATTGATAAAAAGGTTAGTCATATATGTCGCCTAGTCGTATGCAGAATTTGATGAAAATTTGAAACCGGTAATATTGTCAAATAATGAGAATTGTAAACAGCCGCACCTTAAAATGCTCCATGATTCTAATGTTACCCATCTAGCAAAAGTTCAGTATTGCCTGCATAGTATTGATATCAGTCCCCAATTTTAAATCAGAATAGCAAGAGGAGTCATCGTACAACATTTTTGTATCATTTTTGTTGATACAAACATGCGAAAATGATGCATGATCTTCTCAAATCTGAGATTATCAAAAAATATGTCAACAAAGCAGTGGCTAGTTCATCATTACAAAAAAATATTAGCAATTTTGCATTGAAAGGCACAATTACTGTACAATAAAAACTGCTTTTGTGTTCTTTTTATTATCTTGTATAGTGTGGTGAAGTAAACAATGTTTGTATTTTTAATAACTGTGCAAAAATGCTCTTACAAGGGCTCACCACTGTAACCGGAAGAAGAAAGTAGTCTAAGTGCTGATAAGCCACAAAGGAAAGTTAAAAGGGGTGACATAATAGATTAAATATGTAACATTATGCATCTCCTTTATTTTTCATCTCCAAATTTTATAATTTACTCTGCTGTTTGGGATTTTTTTTCCATTGTATTATTGGTGGGTGGGGTACGACAATGTGCCTATTATTCTTTAAAATCATGTTTTGTGTGAAAAAAAAGGTAGAAGTAATGCCATGTATAAGTTGGTTATGTTAAATAAAGACACAACAAAGCATAATCAGCTATTTACAAATGTATATGAAAATAATTAAGTAAAATCTTAGATTTTACGTTCTTAGAAATCTTGACCCTTTACACTTAAATTAAAAAACAACACTGTTACCGGTTTTATTCTTTCTTCATAATGTTTCCATAAACGTGGGCATATATACGGGCAATTTTAATGTAAATTTCATAGGTTGACAAAAACTGGAACCAGGTGAAATTAAGACCTGAATTTGGTCGAAATATCTAAAAGCTAAAAAAATGGCGATTATGCCATTCAAAGTCTTTTAGAAAATTGTTTTATTGTTGAGTAATATATATTATTCTGGTTTATACACGATGAGAAATTATTAGACATTATTTTTGGGGACAATTTTGCTCGAATACAACAAAGCTGGGTGTATATGGCCTCTTTAAATTAGGATACCCCCCATTTTAAGCAAAAATCTTAATATTCTTAGAAAATTATTTTCCAGAATACATTTTTAAAAAATATTTCGGGAATAACGCCGTAAAAAAGAATACTAACTTCATACCAAATTTCATGAAATTCCGAGCGTAGGCACAACCCTATGGGAATTTCTGATAGGGTGAGATCCCCCCTCTTTAGTACGTTTATTCCTGCGTTTTCATTGTTAATTTAGTAGTTTAAGTTGTACGATGTAAATAGAATAAGAAATAATTACGAGGTGCTCCGGGTCGGGATACCATGCATATGAAAAATGCGAATTTAACCAAAAGAATGTTATACAATTATGTTTTTTATCTACCCACAATTTAAATAGATGTTGTTTCGAACATAATTGTTATATTAACTTGATCCGATATCTTTTAATGAAAATAAATGAAGTGTCTCACTTATTTCCGAACAACCCTCGTATATAACAAATTTTTAACAAAAATGCTCTTTCTCAATATTTCGGCTTAAAAGTCTTATTCAAGAGGTAAAAAATGTAAAAAAAAATAACGATACAATATAATATCACATAAATGTTTACGTGAAGGCTTACAGTAATCACTGTAAACATTTAAGTAATATCATGGTGTAGCGTTAAAACTATTTTTACATTTTTTTTCTCTTGAAAAAGGCTTTTAAGCCGAAATATTGAAAAATAACATTTTTTCAAGATTTGATAAAGAAAAATTGCACTAATTTACAAATGGGGAAATGAATCACACATGAACGATGTGGCGAAGCTTTTGTATGATCTAAAACAGACCTGATCTTGACACCCCTATTAGAAAAGGCTTGGGAAACATTGAGACAATAAATGCCAAAAATAATCATTTTATACTTTTGTCTCAATAATTTCTGTGCTTTATTTTACACAAATTCTCCGTTTTCAACATCAATTTAATCGTCTGCAGTAAATTAGAAATAGTACCATCCTAAAACTTTGGCGTTTAGGAATGGGTTAAAATACCTGTATATACCGCCTTAGATATGGTAGTCCAGTTTTCTTCCGCCACAAGGCAGCCATTTGCCATTCCGTCATCTGCTACCGGAATTGAGCTAAGTAAACAACGATTCGAACTGTGTTTGAACGATACGGCTAGGCACAAAGATAGATGACTACAAATAGACGCACATGCCATCAGAGTTGGAGACTCATCTTCCTGATAGTGGAGGTCATGCATTAGACGATATCCATGTCGAGGTAACACGAATCTCTTTTTAAATTCCTCGCATTGTACCCCAAATATGAAACTCGCAAAAACGCTCACGGCAAATATTTTGAACACCATAGTCTTCCACTGGTTGAAATGCTTGCTATACTATCAAATTCACAAATACATTGATATGTCAATACAAAACTTTTATTAACCCATTACGACACAGTGACTCCTTTTGACTCCCAATAAGATAATGGCTTAGGAAAACATCGTGGAAAATGAAGAAATTGCTTGTGACAAGCAATTTCTTCATTTCCCACAAGGTTTTTTATGTAAAAAGACCAAAAAATGTAAAATTTCATTCACTTGAAATTGTCTTCTGCATCATCTTTGAATTTTGACTAGTCTAAAATTTTGCCGTTTGGTAATGGGTTAATGTAAGCGCATTTCTTTTGACTTTCATATCGTCAGTGTGAGATCAAAACCTTATACAGTCGACACTCGTTATGTCGACATCTGATAAGTCGAATTTTCGCTTAAGTCGAATTTCAAATCTGGTCCCGTCCTCATCAATGGACATAATTGTTTCAAAATAAATAGTTTTGAACTCAATATAGCTATTTAAATATAGTAGGAAAAGGATAGAAATTGCTCGAAACGAGCAATTTCTTTCCTTTTCCTACAATATTTCAATAAAAATCGTACTTGGTTACTTTCAAAAACGGTCAAATATCAACTTTATCGAAGCCGAACAAAATCGGTTGAGTCGAACTCAGGATATGTCGATGTATTTTGACGGCCCCTCCGACTTCGACACAACGAGTGTCGACTGTACTACAGTCTTTTCAAGATGTAGCTAAGAGGTGTTGACCTCCCACTAATGATAAGCGGTCACTACGAATCGGAGAGCAAATTTTTGGCTAACAGTAAACGATTTGAGAACATCTTTTGTCTTGATCAGATTTCGAATATACACAAGCTTGTCATCGATCTATCTAGTTCTCTAATACCAAGGAATCCCAATTCTAGTTCTTATTACACTTACACGGAATATGTAGAAGACTTTCTGTTGTTTTAACCGCTGCGAGCTTCTTTATACCAAACAAGAGATCCAACGTGACACTTGTCGGTCGACTTACCATAGGGATTACAACCAATTGTGACCCGTCGCGCTAAAAGGGACCTTATCCGAACTTTAAAAATCAAAATTTTGACAAATTTGTCAGACCCAGCACAGGTCAACCAGATACTGTATGCGAAAATGAACATACTGTTAGATAGAGAAAACATTTCAGATTTAGAAAATTACATACAAGTGAAAAGTGTCGGCCCTAGTCTGGCTGCGCGGACTGCGCAGACTGACTAGGGTCGATATTTTTCACACACCCGATAAGGTCCCTTTCAGCGCGACGGGTCACAATTATTATCAACTAAACAACACTTCCATTTTCTATTACATACAATGCCACGGCCATTGCGCACTATGTAGGCCTTCGACTCAAAGTCATGTACACCGTGGATTGATCGCGGTCCGCGGCGAATATCCTTCAGTTATTTGTTTCACGCAAAAGATTACAAGTAGAAAATAATTATTGTTGAAAAACAAGAAAAATAAAACTGGCAAATATAGGCCTAATCACATTCCTTTTTTGTCTAAATGTTTTCATTTTCAGAAGCGTTTTCGATTCCGAACAGAGTTGTATGCCTTAAAAGCCATGTTGGTTATTGTTAAAGGACTCGTTATAACGCAATTTCCTTGATTCCTTTCTGAATGAGGTTTTTAGGAAGTTGACATGGTTAATATAGTAGATACACTCTGTAACATGTCAACTTTATTACAGTAACCATTCTATGTCCCATGTTTACGAAGTGTGCTTTTGTACACAATGGTTAACCAGTAACATCTGAGAACTACCCGTTAGGGATCATCTTCTGTGACCTTTCTTGCCACCAATCAAATGTTAGCTTACGAAAAGTTATAACCAATTCTTTACCGCTTTTTTTCGAATCTAAAATACCTTTTGACGTGCAGAATTTAAAGTCAGAGTGGTCAATTGGTAACGACCAAAGACCCATATCCTGATTTCCTTTTTGGTGTAGGTTCGAAACTTACAGTCGTCTTGTGTTTTTCATTTTCTAATTCATTTTAATACACAAAGATAAGTAAGTTTTTTAATCTGGCATTATGGTAGACGAACATTGTCTGCATATTTATGCGAATAAGTTGGATTGTAAACAGTCTTCCAGCAAAATCACAAATCATATAGTTTTCATATACATGTATCTACAAATATTTATAGAAAAGAAATAATATGAAAAGCATATAGATATGGTTTTTGAAAATGTATCAGAAATATTTGAATTTTGATATTTCACACGGAGAACGTTGAGAGAATAGCATGAATAATGACCACTTCCATTTACCCAATGATTTCTCTTTTTCCAAATGAAATTCACAATCGAATTTCTTTCATCGTCCTTAAAAAAGTTTGACACAATTGCATAAGTTGCATAATTGTTGCATGTTAACATTAAAATACGATCATTAAAGAACTTAGTCCGTTCGTTTAGAAATCCCAGGTCTTTTCACTGCGCCAGCACGGACTTTCTCAGTAATGTGTACATTAAAACGGTAATAAAATCGAATTATGCAAACTGTCTTTAATAACATGAACATGTCTGCGAAAATAATGAATAAATAAATCATTGTGTGACATTTATACTCGGGGAGGTGTGCCTTTGGGCAAGACACTTAGTTTTCAACGCCTCTGTCTACCCAGCTGTGTTAACTGGGTGTCAGTGAGGTTAAAAAAAAACAAGACGGTAATGTCAAAGCGAAAGCAAGGGCATTTATCATGAGATATATGGAGAGTGGTCCGATATTAACACAACCGCATACAACGAAACAGAACCGATTGCCGTCGACCAGTTGAGCTTAATCTGTTATATTTGTTTTTATATTTTATTAACAAGGTAAATTGTATGTAAATTGCACCTTCCTTCTAACTCAACTATTCTAACAGATGCCTTTTTGTGTTCTTATTATCATATTCTTTTTAATAATAGTTCAAACGAGGAATATATAGGAATTGACGTACACTCCTTAGTTATGGCTATTGATGTTTTCCTGTATTATGGTTACCAATTGACTTTGTGCAGTTTAATCTTTATTACTATGAATTATTTTAAACTACGCCCGTTGTATGAAATGCAGCGACATATTAGTCATATTCACTGTATCTCTGTGGGTAAACAATAGATAAAAGATATAACTATTTCAATAGCAATTCCTTTCATCCCGGTTTGAGGCTTTGCCCTTTTTATATTGTACAATTTACCATATTAAGGAGAATATTTATTTTAGGCAAAACAAAAATGACTTTAGATGATTCCATTAAGTCAACGGAAATGTGATAAATGATGAAACGCTAAATACGGATTAGAACAAAATGGCTGATATGAAGAACTAGGATTTCGGATGTTATTTACCGCATCTACAACCCGAGTTTAGCATTTTGCATGTCAGATGCACATGGATGAAAATGGTATATGCTATTAAAACAGTTACATTTTAATTAACACTGTAATTCCATGGGAGGGTATCACATGGCTTTGTATTTATTTTCCTATATTCAAATATTTCATATCAGTTTTGTTGATCTATTTTCCTTTTTTGTAAGCAAAAACGCTCGCTAAGAATTCGTTTTCGTTTTAGTCTCGCTGACTTTAGTCAACAGAAATATATAAATGTGACCCGTCACGCTAAAAGGGATCTTATCCGAATACCCAAAATCCAAATTTTGACAAACTTGTCAGACTCATCATAGGTCAATCAGATCCCGTATGCAAAAAATGAACATATAGTAAGACAGGGGAAACCTTCCGGATTTAGAAAATTACATAAAAGTGAAAAGTGTCGGCCCTAGTCTGGCTGCGCGGACTGCGCAGACTGACTAGGGTCGATATTTTTCACACATCCGATAAGGTCCCTTTTAGCGCGACTGGTCACAAATACAAATCTTTCAAGTTTTGACGATCACCTAACAACTCAATCCGCCCGAGAAAATAATTCTAGTTTGTAATTCTAATGCAAATATGCCGCGGCCTTAGCGCAGTTGGTAGCGGATCTGCCTCTCATTCGAGAGGTCTCGGGTTCGATGACCGGCCGCGGCAATTACCCTTTCTGACAAAATTGTCACCCACCAATGGGTTTGAAATTGTTAATCAGCTGGAGACTCGGTAAGGGTGTTGTGGTAGTACTGGTTTGAGAAACCTCAGGAATCCATGGTTTGTTGCTCCAGCCGCCGCGATATGACCCTGGCATTTGAAAACGGAGTAAAACTCCCGAACTTATGCAAATACTTTATTCCCTTTATGAATGCCCTGCCGTTATAATCGATTTTTACACGAATATTTTCTCTCCGCTTTTTATAAATCAAGGTGGAGATTGTGCATCATGGGATAGATAACAACTACGGAAAAAATAATCTCGATTCTGGTACAATATTTCACAATGGTCCTTATTTCTGCGTCAATTTTTAAAAAGGTTTGTTGCAGGTACCCCCGCCTTACTGAAATATTTTCTGATATATATGAATTATTTGTGGAAATCTTTTATTTGTTCCAAAAATTCTAACCGACCAGATAACGAAATGGTAACAACTACGGCCAAATTGGCCATGCTTCAGGGTAAGACATTGTGCAATAGTTTTCTTAATTATGAGTCAAGCGGTTATTTGCAAAATAAACCGCCTTACTGAGCTTTTTCCTCAAATGTTAACTTGTATGAAAACTCTACATTCTTTCCCCAAAAATTGGTCCCAACCGACCGGAAATACGATCAAAACTTTTTGTCGTTTTTTCTGGTCGGTTTTGATATTTTTTATAAAAAGTATAAAGAGGTGTCAAGAAAGTCAACTAGAGAGGAATGAATTTAGTATGGCGGGTTACAAGCAAAAAATAAAAACGTTTTAAAATTGACGTAGAAAAAAATAATGTCCTTCCTGAAGCGAGACAAATTTGTCCGTATAGTAGATTTACCTATCCCTTCATACCCAATCTCCACCATGTAAATATGAGAACATAACTAGCGAATTCTTGCTTTGTCAAAAACCCAGGGAGTGGCAGAGCGTGGCTTAACAGACGTGGGGAAAATGGAGTGGCCCATTAAAAAGATGTCAATTTCTGGATCGCCATAAAATATGGACGTAACAAAGGTAACGTTGATACGACCCGACTTCGAGAAACCATGATCATTTATGTTTATTTATGTTAAAGTCTGATTAGCTGTCGAAAAACTGCAAATTCGCCACATAAAGTTTTACAGTATAAAAGTATGTGCAAAAGGATGCAGAAAGACCATGCGAATAACTTTACCAACAACAAGCGCATGTCAATTGACATTTTAACTTTCCAAGGCGCTATAAAGTTTGCAGAGTGTTTACAATTCGTCCCTTGACAATCAGAAGTGGCTATCAGCACTTTTGGCCGAAATGCACTTTCTAGCATAAATGAGGTGTAAATATGGTGTTTTACCTACACACAAAATGTTATTGTCATATTCCAACTATAAATGGTTAAACTGACAAGGGACATTTATGGCTATCAGCAAACGGCATATTCATTGACAGCTATAAGTAGCTATCAGCAGATGATGGGGTGCCAAAAGTGGCTAACTACAATCACTTTTATCTTGCATACAAGCCATACTTGAGCTCTGTTATACAAGAATTCTTATCAGATAGTTATCTGTTTATTGTTTCGTTGGCCTACTACCATTTCAAATGTTTATTCTAGACATGTTTGATGTTATGTAGATAAGCCGAACATATTCTTTTTGGTATTCTAAAATGTGGATTTCAAACTTTTGCTGATAGCCACTTCTGGCACCCCATCACAAATATTGTTATTCTGTGTTTTCATCATTCTGAGCTTTAAATAACTTCAGAATTGTTTCATTTCTTTAATTGATTGTGTTTTGATTTAAAGGGGGAATAACACTTAACATCTTGCAAATTTTCCGAGAACTTCGTACAAAAAAATAAATATATATTGTTAAAATATGGTCTTTAAATTGCATATATGCGAAATCTTAGCTTTCTACCTTGTGTATTGGCTTAGATGTCGACGGATTTAAAACCCCATGATTTTTTGTCCCGGGGATAATATTTACAATAATGGAACATATGGGGTTTTAAATCAGTCGACATCCTAGCCAATACACAAGATAGAAAGCTGAGATTTGGCATAGATGCAATTTAAATGCCATATTTTCATAATACATATTCATTTTGTACGAAGTTCCCGGAAAATTTGCATGATTTTAAGTGCCATTCCCCCTTTAAGATGCAGAATGAACAATTCTCAAATCATACTTTTTTGTAAGTTTTGAATGCTGATAGCACCTTCTGACAGTATCAAATTTCAAGCTTCATTTCTGTAAATATTCTATACAATGATTGCTATAAATGAATAAAATGCATTCCTTTGGTTAAAACATCAAAGTCAGAATCAGTCTTGTTTTAATAATCCGACTAAGTTTGATTGCAGACATTTTTGTAGGATCTAGAGGTTCGTTTTTGTAACGCACGAAATCTAGTTTAGTAATACCAAAATGTATGTTTCTATGAATCTTAAATATCAATTCATGTCATAAATTCGTTATGTAATTGTGGCAAATTTTATAATTGAAACATTGTTAAATAAAGCAACACCATTCAAACACGAAAATTTGTTTTTCAGGGATCAACCATATTTTTTATCTGTGTATCTGTGTGCAGCATTAGACGGGCATTTGTCTTTAGCATTGATCTAGAAATACCAATTTTTCAGACATACTTATCAACAAAATTATCATTTTATGTTTGTTTTACAAAGAAAATCATTTTTTTAAAATGCACAGATTTTTGTGTGTGTTTTCTTTCAGATGTTTTTTCTATTGAAATAGAGTTTATTCAAATGATTATCTCCCTTGCATAACTCTTCGTCGAAAAAATCCATAGATGATCTTCCCGATTATCTCAGGGGGCATTAGACTGGTTTCCTGTCCCTAGATCTATCGATCTCACAGAGAGACGACGGGGTACCAGCTTAGTCGAATGCCCCTCGTGTGTAAAAGCCTCGTTTTCACACGGCTGCCGCGCATGCGCAGTGTTACTTGAAATAACTGTATTCATCAAAGCCATATTTACCTTTGTTCACTCCACCAGACTTCTTATTTCCATATTGTTCGTATTGAGGAAAACACTGGCAACAATAAATTATAAACAAAACACGTAGAAGACGAAAGAAGAAAACAAATTAGTGATATGTAATACATGATTGTCATTGTGATGTATATAGGAGATTTCCAGAAAAACAACTTAAAACTGCATTAAATACACATTAAAACTTATTTTTGTTAAATGGTGAATAAACAACCAATTGACGATAAATTAAATTGATAAAACTATGGATTAAGTCTGCTGATAGCTGCCCCAAATCAACACTTTTCTGAAGAATTTTCGGGAGCCAAAAGTCGCTATCTGCTATTTCTACCAAATACGGTCTTAGATTTTAAAATAGATATATAATATTTCATACGAACAATTTTCAGAGGCGTATCTACCACTATGCAAAATTCTATTTACATACAGCAATTATGTGAATTTAGAGACAAGTTCAAAACTTAATATGCATTTTTCTCAAAACTATAAAAACTGCTGACGCAACTTCTGGCCGTCAAGGGACGAATTGTGTCTATGTATAATATTTGCCAATAGTCGAGAATTGAGCGGCGGCTTCACGACCAAGAGGTTTCGAATATAATTACCGGTAGAGGAAACAAATTCCATCGTCGAACCTGGATTTCAGAAAGGGTCTGAGCAGTGGCTATCCAAATATAAGCTCTCATAAATAATTCCTTTCCAATTTCCATTTCATACTTACTTAAAATGATTTGCCAGGACTTGTAAATTATTCCAATTTCCTCACGAAGCGCCGTGTAAATGAAGTGTCACTTCAGTGGTCTAATCAAATTTGCATTGTCTGTCTTTGCATTATGAATGGCTTGGGGTGGGTCATTTTAACTTTTTTCCTTGGTTGAAGATACAGGGTGTTCCAAAAGAAGGTAATACTTATAAAGGGTAATAGTTCTGCTATTTCTAATCCGATTTCTTTCGGAAAACTATCATTATGTGCGGAATTCATTGAAATAATGTTTGCCATACACCCTATGTTTCGACGGTGAAGTTGGTTTTTCTTTTTGCTTTTGTGAAGTCAACAGAAAACCATAATTATTTCGAGAGACAGATCACATTTAGCAAGCGAAACGATATCCGTATTTAGATAATAATATATTGTGTAATAGGGAAAACGTGTAAATCCAGAGTATTAACGTAGTGTCATTAGTTTTTATCCTGATCAGACTGTGCTTTCCTCGCAGACTATTTAGATACACTTTCAGGAAGGTCCCTTTTAAAGAGACATCTCATATCTTTTTTAAAAAAAGAAATACTGTTTATTCTCTGACATCATTCCACTCAATTTAGAAATAGAATCCGTAGACTCTCGCTTTCATCGCTCAGGACTCGGATAATTCCGACTCGCCCTTGACATTGTAAACATGACATACTGACATACATTGCAAGAAATATCATCAGATAATTAGAACTCGGTAACAGAAAAACTACAATCGTGGCAGCTTTTCAGAATTTAATTTTTTTAATTTATTTGCCAATAGTCGAGAATTGAGCGGCGGCTTCACGACCAAGAGGTTTCGAATATAATTACCGGTAGAGGAAACAAATTCCATCGTCGAACCTGGATTTCAGAAAGGGTCTGAGCAGTGGCTATCCAAATATAAGCTCTCATAAATAATTCCTTTCCAATTTCCATTTCATACTTACTTAAAATGATTTGCCAGGACTTGTAAATTATTCCAATTTCCTCACAAAGCGCCGTGTAAATGAAGTGTCACTTCAGTGGTCTAATCAAATTTGCATTGTCTGTCTTTGCATTATGAATGGCTTGGGGTGGGTCATTTTAACTTTTTTCCTTGGTTGAAGATACAGGGTGTTCCAAAAGAAGGTAATACTTATAAAGGGTAATAGTTCTGCTATTTCTAATCCGATTTCTTTCGGAAAACTATCATTATGTGCGGAATTCATTGAAATAATGTTTGCCATACACCCTATGTTTCGACGGTGAAGTTGGTTTTTCTTTTTGCTTTTGTGAAGTCAACAGAAAACCATAATTATTTCGAGAGACAGATCACATTTAGCAAGCGAAACGATATCCGTATTTAGATAATAATATATTGTGTAATAGGGAAAACGTGTAAATCCAGAGTATTAACGTAGTGTCATTAGTTTTTATCCTGATCAGACTGTGCTTTCCTCGCAGACTATTTAGATACACTTTCAGGAAGGTCCCTTTTAAAGAGACATCTCATATCTTTTTTAAAAAAAGAAATACTGTTTATTCTCTGACATCATTCCACTCAATTTAGAAATAGAATCCGTAGACTCTCGCTTTCATCGCTCAGGACTCGGATAATTCCGACTCGCCCTTGACATTGTAAACATGACATACTGACATACATTGCAAGAAATATCATCAGATAATTAGAACTCGGTAACAGAAAAACTACAATCGTGGCAGCTTTTCAGAATTTAATTTTTCTTAATTTATTTGCCAATAGTCGAGAATTGAGCGGCGGCTTCACGACCAAGAGGTTTCGAATATAATTACCGGTAGAGGAAACCAATTCCATTGTCGAACCTGGACATCAGAAAGGGTCTGAGCAGTGGCTATCCAAATATAAGCTCTCATAAATAATTGCTTTCCAATTTCCATTTCATACTTACTTAAAATGATCAGCCAGAACTTGTAAATTATTCCAATTTCCTCACAAAGCGCCGTGTAAATGAAGCTTCAGTGGTCTAATCAAATTTGCATTGTCTGTCCTTGCATTATGAATGGCTTGGGGTGGGTCATTTTAACTTTTTTCCTTGGTTGAAGGTACAGGGTGTTCCAAAAGAAAAATAATACTTATAAAGGGTAATAGTTCTGCTATTTCTAATCCGATTTCTTTCGGAAAACTATCATTATGTGCGGAATTCACTGAAGTAATGTTTGCCATACACCCAACGTTTCGACGGTGAAAATAGTTTCTTTTTGCTTTTATGGCGATCTGGAAACTTCAGCCAATTCTTTCAGCATGAGCACGATGGATAATCACGTGATACAACTTCAGAAAATCTTCAATAATTCTAACAGGTGACCGGCAAACGTCACGCATTAGATGGACGTCGTGGATTTTTGAAAAATCAGCTGATAAAAATTTATTGAAGATCAACCAAAATTTTGGTTGATCTTCAATGACCTTTTTATCAGTGGATTCTTTTAAAAGTCCTATACGCCGAGCTTATTTCTGGTCCATGCGTTTTCGGGTAACTTTTATTTGACGTCAAAACGCGCGAGATAGTGAGGTTTTTGACGCCTTGGTAACGTTACGACGTCGGAAATATGAAAGTGAATATTAGATATGAATCAAAAAATGCTTCCACTTTTCATAGATTTCAGAATTATAGTTACTAGAGAAAGAAAATACGAGATTCCGCTCAAATGTCAGTGTTGGTAAAGAAATGGCACGCGTTTGATGTCATATCCGTAACACTTACATTTCTAGCTCACCCGAGCAAAAAGTGCTCAAGGTAAGCTTTTGTGATCATTCACCGTTCGGCGTCCGTCTGTCCGTCTATCTGTCTGTTCTCAATTTCTTCAAACATCTTCTCCTAAACAATAAAGCCAAATATGACCAAACTTGGCAGGATTTTTTCCTTTGGTGACCCTTACATAAAATGTGGGCGTGACAGGGCAGGGCTAATCGGGCCAAGTTTAACCAAAATTTGAAAGAATGTGTTTTGAAATAACTATCTTTATGACTTGTTAATAGATTTTTTGATTTGTTGAAAAATGTGGGCGTGGAGGGGCGGGACTTGTCTGACTTAGATAAATCTTTAGATAATTCTTTAAAAATCTTCTTCTCCCTAATCATTGGACCAATTTGGATCAAATTTTACAGAAATGTTCATTGTGTGATCTTGTTCGAAATTGGTTCGTGAATTCGTCAACAAATGTAGGCGCGGCAGGGCGGGGCTTATCAGACTAAAAGAAATCATAATAAACTTCTTAAAAATTAGCCATTAGATAAATTTGAACCAAACTTGGTAGGAATGATTCTGGAATGACACTTTTAAACTTCTGTTCATAAATCTCTAGGTTCGTCAAGAAATATTGGCGGGGCAGGGCGGGGCTTAGCCGACTTAGAGAAATCATAAGAACGTTCTTTAAAAATTAACCATTCGGTCAATTTGAACTACACTAAAGTCTTGACAGGAATATTCTTCGAGTGACACTTTTCAACATCTGTTCATAAATTTCTAGTTTGGAAAGAAATTGTTTCGTGGCAGGGGTATGCTTATCCGACTTTTAGAAATTGTTCGATATTTTTTTCCAAAAATCTTCTTCTTATTAACCATAAGCCTAATTGGAACAAAAATGGCAGAAATGTTCCCTGCTTGACCCTTCTCAAAACTCTTGTTAAATATCTGTGTGGTAAACTTTATATAACATTCGCATAAAGTCATATTTTTACTTTCGATACAAATACAAATTTAAAAAAAACAAGAGGACCATGATGGTCCTATATCGCTCACCTGAACCAAAATGATATGAGCAACACTTTTGTTCAATTCAATTAATATTTATGACTTTAAGACCTAGAACGAACTTATGGTCAATAGCGTTGTGAAAATCCAACTTATACAAGATCTTATGGTGCCCAGCTGTGTCAAAGTTTTTTCTTGATTGATAAATAATTGTAGATTCTAGAGTATAAACAATGTCGAAAGCAGCCGAAAAAGCAGTTTTTTCCAAATTCAAGGGCACATAACTCTCGACTTCCTGATCAGATCAGACTGAAAATCGAACTCATCTGAGATCTTAATGGTCCCAAACATTGTGTCTAAGTTTTGTCTTTATTAATTAATAATTGTAGATTCTAGAGTGCAAACAAAGTCGAAAACAGCCGAAAATGGCAATTTTATCAAATTCAAGGGCACATAACTCTCATCTTTCTGGTAAGATCAGACTGAAAATCAAACTAATTCAAAATATTATGGTCTCCAACATTGTGTCCAAAATTTGTCTTGATTAGTCAATAATTGTAGATTCTAGAGTGTAAACAAGGTCGAAAACAGTCAAAAACGGCAACTTTGTCAAGTTCAAGGGCACATAACTCTCGACTTTCTGATTAGATCAGACTGAAAATCAAACTCATCCAAGATCTTATGATCCCAAACATTGTGTCCAAATTTTGTCTTGATTGATTGATCATTGTAGATTCTAGAGTGTTAACAAGGTCGAAAACATTCTAAAACGGCAATTTTGTCAAGTTCAAGGGCACATAACTCTCGACTTTCTGATCAGATCAGACTGAAAATCAAACTCATCCCAGATCTTATAGTCCCCAACATTGTGTCCAAATGTTGTCTTGATTGATTCATAATTGTAGATTCTAGAGTGTAAACAAGGTCGAAAACTGCCAAAAATGGCAATTTTGTCAAATTCAAGGGCACATAACTCTTGTCTTTCTGGTCAGATCAGACTGAAAATTGAACCCATCCGAGATCTTATGGTCTCCAACATTATGTCCAACTTTTGTCTTGATTGATCAATAATTGTAGATGCTAGAGTGTTAACAAAGTCAAAAATAGCTATTTTTTACGTTCAAGGGCAAATAACTCCAGACTTCAAAGTCCGATCAGGCCCATAATCGAACTCATCCGAGAACTTATGACCATACTTGCTTTGACCAAGTTTGATTAAGATTGGCCAACTTTTGTGGATGCTAGAGTGTTAACACCAAATTGTTGACAGACGGACAGACGGACAGACGGACGGACGGACAGACGGACGGACGGACGGACGGACGACGGACATTGAGTGACCACAATAGCTCACCTTGAGCACTTCGTGCTCAGGTGAGCTAATATATATAAATATGCTATAAAATACCAAAGAATCCATTCGTGGTCAAGACTTTATGAAATTTAAAGGCAATAAAATACTACCGTCTAATGTGCTTCATGTTGAAATTACTAGCTAAGGTTTGATATGTTGCCCAATGAAGAGAAAATCGTAAAAAACGTCATGGAAATGCTATTAAAAAATACCCCCCGCCCCCTCCCCCCCCGCAAAAAAAAGAAAAAGACTCTACGTTGTCGCTTAAACTCGCCCCAACGCAAGCTTCGATTTCGTATCATTTTTTCATGGGAATCTTCGAATAATTCTTTTGTGATCTTCTATTTTAGTGATTAGTTTCGATATCTAACTAATATGCGCGTAGGAAATAAGGATAATCCCTTATTCATAAAATCAGATTTATCAAAATCGTAAATAACAATTTTGGTCTCGTTGTTGTACAACGTATTTTAGACCTAAAATTATAGCAGCGAGGCTCATAAAATTTGACAAATTCCATTATTCCCAGACTGTTTTTGTTGTCTAGATATTACGTCAGGATTAGAAACAGATCGTAGCTTTTCAACGAAAGCCTCGTAACTGCAGCTTGTTAAAGCTGCAGTTACGAGTTTTTTTTGTTGAAAAGCAAAAAAGTGTTGAGGATTGTCTGGATCTGCGTAAGAAAACAAAATGATATTTTTCATGTTGTGGAATCACGTTACATATAGCAATTGCAGACAGTTTCAATAATTTTGACTATATATATTCGAACAATTTGAATTGGGTAGAGTACACGTATGTGTTATATGCACAATCTGTATATATCCACTAACCAAAGGGAAAAAACAATGATCTAATTTGAAAGTTGTTCCAGACAACACAACAATGCATTAATTCATGTAAATGAAAGAGATATGTGTATATTAAAAGAATGAAATTGAAAAAAAGAAGAAAGGAGAATTTTCTTATTCCCAGCAATACATTCTTTTTGATAAATCGATTCAAAAACAATTGAACTCTGCCTTTATTTTAACAAAAAGGAGAAAACATTGGGGACAATGAAGAAAGAGAGTTTTTATCATTTTGCAAATGCAGTTCTTTATAATTGTCTAATGCTGGGTTCCCACTGTCCGTCAACCGAACTCTATCAAACGATCGAGTGTAGATCGAGCTCAATCGGTATCGGTGATAGTGATTTGTAGGGTTGATTGAGCTTGATCTGTTCCACTCAGACTTCCTACTCGAAATTATTACTTGACTGTGCAAGTTACTCGAGTGCGGTCCAGTTGGGTTTGATCGAGTTGATTTGATCGGCAGTGGAAACCTAGCATAATACGGGATTTCCTCTGCCCATCTGATCAACTCGACCAAACCCGAGCAAGCGATCGAGTATAGATCGAGCTCAATCGGCATCCAATGGGGAGAATCACGTGATTGACAATGGTATTAAATACGAAAAAATGGCGACGAAATGACCGCTTCGGCGTGAAAATTCAAACTTTAGAAAGGTATGTATTAAATCTACGTAGTCTTTCAGATACGCCACCTATCCTAAAGTACCCGCTATTGTCTAAGGTTTCCACAGATACCAAATTTTCCCTTATCCGTTTGCTGTATTAAGAGAACACTCAAAGAATGTTTCGGAAATTGCTAAAATTTTAGATGTGTGTTAAGCACGTCGCATCGTATTTACAGCTTTATTTCTTACACAAAGAGCTCTATTTTCACACGGTATATTTCTAGACCTCTTTTTATCGAAGATATTTCATTCTAGCCCATTTACAAGGTCCGTGTTGACTTTGTTAAGCGTTTTTACGAAAAAGATGTTAAACACACGTACAATGCTGTAGTGTTTGGCACGCCGAGTTCTTGTGAGTGTGGTGTTAAACACGCAAGTGTACATAGTTGTGTAGAATGTGCTGACTTATTTGTGTTTTTTAATGCAGTTAATACAGTTATAGAAGCCAGATGTGATTGTCTGATCACATTTAGCATTTCTATGCTTTTTATGCCTTTGTTATACGTTTTCCCCGTTGATTAGTGTTTATTTTATAGGACTTCCGGTTTCATTTTCGCTCAATAGTTCCTCACAAGTTTATCACACAATATCTTATCAACATATATGTTCACTTCACTTTGCTTACACTTTTCGCACAACACTCTTCATTACGTTTACTAATTGAAAGCTAACTTGTACAATTATTTTTGTAAGCATTTTCTTCGATTCTTTAAGCATAATATTGACTCAACTATACTAACAATTTATATTTTTAACTTTAATTTGGTAAAAGATGGTTTTGATTTTAAAAGATAGAAACTTGCATTATGTACAATAAAAAAACAAACTTTTGAAACCTTTGATGTTTACCAAAAATGATAATCATTTAATTTATATGCCCCGCTTTTTCCCTATTATTATGAATATTACTTAGGAAATTATTGATTAAATTGAATATAGTGACGTTTTATTATAATCAATTATTCATTCGTATTTTGGCCCTGTCTATAGTAATAATAACAACTGTAACTTTTTCTCTTATTCATTCTTGCATGTATGAAAATACAGAATTACTTTTATTATTATTACTATTCTTATAAATCTTTTATGGCTTTAATTTTACATTTGAATGGTTTGAATCAGGAAATATGGCAGTCCATCGCTTTCCTGTCCTCCCCTTTATTTTTATTAAGTTGCCAGGATTATAATTATATAGTAATGGTTATAGTAAAATGCTTCTTTTGTTTCATATTTATAGTAAAGTGATTCTTATGTTTCATATTGTACTGCTCTGTCTTGTAGTCATTTTACTTAGAAATTAGCTTCTATAGCATTTGGCTTCAAATTTATTGATTGGTTTCCCTATTTTATTAAGCGTAGCTTTAAATACATTGATGGAGGGTGCCTGTACCGCCTCATTTGGAAGACCACTCCAATTTTTGTAGCCCTAACACTGAAAGCAGTTTTCCTGCAGTCTGTTCTAGGCCTTGTTTCGAATAGTTTTAAATTGTTTCCCATAATGAAACTTTCTTTTCTTTGTGTTTTTATTTGTCTTATCTATTTTGTTAATAAGCCGATACATCTGGATTAGGTCTGTTCTTTCCTTTCAGTATATGATTTGTTTTTCAGTTCTTTGACCATTCTCGTAGCCCGTCTATGGACATTTTTTTATTGCAATAGCATCCTTTTTGTATCTAGGACTCCAAATTACTAAGCCATACTCTAATTGTGGACGTACCACCATTGACATGTATAATTGCAAAAAAAACATCTTCTTATCCACATTAGTGAAAGATTTCATTATAATTACCATATTTCTATATGCAACGTTTACTTGCAAATTGGTATTAACATGGCTCTGAAAATTAAGCTTGGAGTAAAAAATGATACCTAGATCTTTTTCTTTGTCAACATTTTGAATCTCATTTATGGAACCGTCTGTGCTTTTTATGAAGTATTGGTTTTTGCTTTCATTTCCGAAATATAGGGTTTTGCATTTAGTAGTATTGAACGACATTTCCCTTTTTTGCCAAGTCACAAGCATTAAAGATGTTGCATTGTAGAAGGTCTTTATCATCTGGCTTACGGAGGTGTATTTTGTGGATTGAAATTTTTTGAACATCTGAACAATGCCCAGTTAAAGTCTGGAACATTATTGGGCAAATGTACATCTGATAGTGACAAAATACAGTTTCAGCAAGGTTTGATGCACTTTACACTGTCGATATAAGAATGTGTCAATTGCACATGGAATACAATGATATGATAGAAAATTATTCAATTCTATCCAATTAACCGTGACGTAATTACTTACAAATAAAGGTAATTCGTTGCTGTTATTGTAAAATCTTATAGATCCACATCTCCAAAATCTTCCGTTAACCCCGGTTTATTTTATTCTTTTCCATCGAACGTCAGACACGCTGATTTCCCTTGAAGATTCTTCGCCAAACCTGCCATAATGCCTCCATCTCTACCTGGTTTTCTGTCTCAGGTGATATCATACGGATTAAATGATCGGATAATCTTTGGATTTGAAACGGCAAAATTCTATTTACATTTATGCAAAATTCTATTTACATACAGCAATTATGTGAATTTAGAGACAAGTTCAAAACTTAATATGCATTTTTCTCAAAACTATAAAAACTGCTGACGCAACTTCTGGCCGTCAAGGGACGAATTGTGTCTATGTATAATATTTGCCAATAGTCGAGAATTGAGCGGCGGCTTCACGACCAAGAGGTTTCGAATATAATTACCGGTAGAGGAAACAAATTCCATCGTCGAACCTGGATTTCAGAAAGGGTCTGAGCAGTGGCTATCCAAATATAAGCTCTCATAAATAATTCCTTTCCAATTTCCATTTCATACTTACTTAAAATGATTTGCCAGGACTTGTAAATTATTCCAATTTCCTCACAAAGCGCCGTGTAAATGAAGTGTCACTTCAGTGGTCTAATCAAATTTGCATTGTCTGTCTTTGCATTATGAATGGCTTGGGGTGGGTCATTTTAACTTTTTTCCTTGGTTGAAGATACAGGGTGTTCCAAAAGAAGGTAATACTTATAAAGGGTAATAGTTCTGCTATTTCTAATCCGATTTCTTTCGGAAAACTATCATTATGTGCGGAATTCATTGAAATAATGTTTGCCATACACCCTATGTTTCGACGGTGAAGTTGGTTTTTCTTTTTGCTTTTGTGAAGTCAACAGAAAACCATAATTATTTCGAGAGACAGATCACATTTAGCAAGCGAAACGATATCCGTATTTAGATAATAATATATTGTGTAATAGGGAAAACGTGTAAATCCAGAGTATTAACGTAGTGTCATTAGTTTTTATCCTGATCAGACTGTGCTTTCCTCGCAGACTATTTAGATACACTTTCAGGAAGGTCCCTTTTAAAGAGACATCTCATATCTTTTTTAAAAAAAGAAATACTGTTTATTCTCTGACATCATTCCACTCAATTTAGAAATAGAATCCGTAGACTCTCGCTTTCATCGCTCAGGACTCGGATAATTCCGACTCGCCCTTGACATTGTAAACATGACATACTGACATACATTGCAAGAAATATCATCAGATAATTAGAACTCGGTAACAGAAAAACTACAATCGTGGCAGCTTTTCAGAATTTAATTTTTCTTAATTTATTTGCCAATAGTCGAGAATTGAGCGGCGGCTTCACGACCAAGAGGTTTCGAATATAATTACCGGTAGAGGAAACCAATTCCATTGTCGAACCTGGACATCAGAAAGGGTCTGAGCAGTGGCTATCCAAATATAAGCTCTCATAAATAATTGCTTTCCAATTTCCATTTCATACTTACTTAAAATGATCAGCCAGAACTTGTAAATTATTCCAATTTCCTCACAAAGCGCCGTGTAAATGAAGCTTCAGTGGTCTAATCAAATTTGCATTGTCTGTCCTTGCATTATGAATGGCTTGGGGTGGGTCATTTTAACTTTTTTCCTTGGTTGAAGGTACAGGGTGTTCCAAAAGAAAAATAATACTTATAAAGGGTAATAGTTCTGCTATTTCTAATCCGATTTCTTTCGGAAAACTATCATTATGTGCGGAATTCACTGAAGTAATGTTTGCCATACACCCAACGTTTCGACGGTGAAAATAGTTTCTTTTTGCTTTTATGGCGATCTGGAAACTTCAGCCAATTCTTTCAGCATGAGCACGATGGATAATCACGTGATACAACTTCAGAAAATCTTCAATAATTTTAACAGGTGACCGGCAAACGTCACGCATTAGATGGACGTCGTGGATTTTTGAAAAATCAGCTGATAAAAATTTATTGAAGATCAACCAAAATTTTGGTTGATCTTCAATGACCTTTTTATCAGTGGATTCTTTTAAAAGTCCTATACGCCGAGCTTATTTCTGGTCCATGCGTTTTCGGGTAACTTTTATTTGACGTCAAAACGCGCGAGATAGTGAGGTTTTTGACGCCTTGGTAACGTTACGACGTCGGAAATATGAAAGTGAATATTAGATATGAATCAAAAAATGCTTCCACTTTTCATAGATTTCAGAATTATAGTTACTAGAGAAAGAAAATACGAGATTCCGCTCAAATGTCAGTGTTGGTAAAGAAATGGCACGCGTTTGATGTCATATCCGTAACACTTACATTTCTAGCTCACCCGAGCAAAAAGTGCTCAAGGTAAGCTTTTGTGATCATTCACCGTTCGGCGTCCGTCTGTCCGTCTATCTGTCTGTTCTCAATTTCTTCAAACATCTTCTCCTAAACAATAAAGCCAAATATGACCAAACTTGGCAGGATTTTTTCCTTTGGTGACCCTTACATAAAATGTGGGCGTGACAGGGCAGGGCTAATCGGGCCAAGTTTAACCAAAATTTGAAAGAATGTGTTTTGAAATAACTATCTTTATGACTTGTTAATAGATTTTTTGATTTGTTGAAAAATGTGGGCGTGGAGGGGCGGGACTTGTCTGACTTAGATAAATCTTTAGATAATTCTTTAAAAATCTTCTTCTCCCTAATCATTGGACCAATTTGGATCAAATTTTACAGAAATGTTCATTGTGTGATCTTGTTCGAAATTGGTTCGTGAATTCGTCAACAAATGTAGGCGCGGCAGGGCGGGGCTTATCAGACTAAAAGAAATCATAAGAAACTTCTTAAAAATTAGCCATTAGATAAATTTGAACCAAACTTGGTAGGAATGTTTCTGGAATGACACTTTTAAACTTCTGTTCATAAATCTCTAGGTTCGTCAAGAAATATTGGCGGGGCAGGGCGGGGCAGGGCGGGGCTTAGCCGACTTAGAGAAATCATAAGAACGTCCTTAAAAAATTAACCATTCGGTCAATTTGAACTACACTAAAGTCTTGACAGGAATATTCTTCGAGTGACACTTTTCAACATCTGTTCATAAATTTCTAGTTTGGAAAGAAATTGTTTCGTGGCAGGGGTATGCTTATCCGACTTTTAGAAATTGTTCGATATTTTTTTCCAAAAATCTTCTTCTTATTAACCATAAGCCTAATTGGAACAAAAATGGCAGAAATGTTCTCTGCTTGACCCTTCTCAAAACTCTTGTTAAATATCTGTGTGGTAAACTTTATATAACATTCGCATAAAGTCATATTTTTACTTTCGATACAAATACAAATTTAAAAAAAAATGTATATGTAAATATGCTATAAAATAACAAAGAATCCATTCGTGGTCAAGACTTTATGAAATTTAAAGGCAATAAAATACTACCGTCTAATGTGCTTCATGTTGAAATTACTAGCTAAGGTTTGATATGTTGCCCAATGAAGAGAAAATCGTAAAAAAACGTCATGGAAATGCTATTAAAAAATACCCCCCGCCCCCTCCCCCCCTCCCCCCCCCCCCCGCAAAAAAAAGAAAAAGACTCTACGTTGTCGCTTAAACTCGCCCCAACGCAAGCTTCGATTTCGTATCATTTTTTCATGGGAATCTTCGAATAATTCTTTTGTGATCTTCTATTTTAGTGATTAATTTCGATATCTAACTAATATGCGCGTAGGAAATAAGGATAATCCCTTATTCATAAAATCAGATTTATCAAAATCGTAAATAACAATTTTGGTCTCGTCGTTGTACAACGTATTTTAGACCTAAAATTATAGCAGCGAGGCTCATAAAATTTGACAAATTCCATTATTCCCAGACTGTTTTTGTTGTCTAGATATTACGTCAGGATTAGAAACAGATCGTAGCTTTTCAACGAAAGCCTCGTAACTGCAGCTTGTTAAAGCTGCAGTTACGAGTTTTTTTTTTTTTTTGTTGAAAAGCAAAAAAGTGTTGAGGATTGTCTGGATCTGCGTAAGAAAACAAAATGATATTTTTCATGTTGTGGAATCACGTTACATATAGCAATTGCAGACAGTTTCAATAATTTTGACTATATATATTCGAACAATTTGAATTGGGTAGAGTACACGTATGTGTTATATGCACAATCTGTATATATCCACTAACCAAAGGGAAAAAACAATGATCTAATTTGAAAGTTGTTCCAGACAACACAACAATGCATTAATTCATGTAAATGAAAGAGATATGTGTATATTAAAAGAATGAAATTGAATAAAAAAGAAGAAAGGAGATTTTTCTTATTCCCAGCAATACATTCTTTTTGATAAATCGATTCAAAAACAATTGAACTCTGCCTTTATTTGAACAAAAAGGACAAAACATTGGGGACAATGAAGAAAGAGAGTTTTTATCATTGTGCAAATGCAGTTCTTTATAATTGTCTAATGCTGGGTTCCCACTGTCCGTCAACCGAACTCTATCAAACGATCGAGTGTAGATCGAGCTCAATCAGTATCGGTGATAGTGAATTGTAGGGTTGATTGAGCTTGATCTGTTCCACTCTGACTTCCTACTCGAAATTATTACATAATTGTGCAAGTTACTCGAGTGCGGTCCAGTTGGGTTTGATCGAGTTGATTTGATCGGCAGTGGAAACCTAGCATAATACGGGATTTCCTCTGTCCATCTGATCAACTCGACCAAACCCGAGCAAGCGATCGAGTATAGATCGAGCTCAATCGGCATCGGTGATAGGGGATCTGCCTCGCTTGGGCTTCGTGCTCGAATTTATTACATGTACATGTTACTCGAGTGCAATCGAGTCGCGCATTGGTCGTGTATCGATCGCGTAAAAGATCGACCTGGTCGAGAATCCATTAGAGGTCGAGTGTAATCCGTTTGATCAGGGACTTCTACCGATCGAGTTGATCTAATCGGGAACCCAACGCTACACATAGATAGATCTAATCCGAGTCTTCTCTGATGAAAATTCGCTTTTTGATATTTGAATGTCGCTATTTAATAGCTATTTGAAAGTGACATCCAAATATCAAAGAGCGAATGAGACTGATCCAGATCTATATGCATATTGTTCTCTAATACAGTCGACACTCGTTGTGTCGAAGTCGAAGGGGCCGTCAAAATATCTGGACATATCCAGAGTTCGACTCATCCGATTTTGTTCGGCTTCGATAAAGTTGATATTTGACCGTTTTTGAAACTAAACAAGTACGATTATTATTGAAATATAGCAGGAAAAGGAAAGAAATTGCTCGTTTCGAGCAATTTCTATCATTTTCCTACTATATTTCAATAGCTATATTGAGTTCGAAATTATTTTGTTTGAAAAAATATGTCCATTAATGAGGACGGGGCCAGATTTGAACTGCGACTCAAGCGAAAATTCGACTTATCCGATGTCGACATAACGAATTTCGACTGTACGTAAATTTTGAGATGATTGAACGGTGGATAATGCCTCTTTCAAACCCTATTGGCATATCGCAGTAGGTAAACATGTAGCTGGAGCACTTTGTCAAAAACTCCTATCGTATCTCATACCAGTACTACAACGACATCCTTGCCGAGCCTCCAGCTGCTCGCCCACATGATTTAGAAATTTACAACCAATGGTAGGAGACAATTAGCGGAAAAGAAGTTTGCTGCCGCCGAGGATCGAACTTTGGTCATCGTAAAACGGGGCCGATGCACAACTAACTGCGTTATGGTCACGGCCCCTTTGGCACATGTACAAGGTAAAGGTTTGTTTATCTCAGTGTCACCCCTATTTCAAGGGCCAGCCAGTATTGGCTTATAAGACACTCTCTTTCTTTACACGCAGTACCTCCCGATTCCCACTCATGTTGCCGGGCGTCTGGCAGAGATGGATCTACGGTAACCATTAGAATAACTAATTTAGATGGCGGCTAACCAACCGGTCGCATCAGTTCTAATACGGCAGGCCGGCTTCTACCGGGATTCGAACCTTTGACCTCCCGCGTCAAAGGCGGACGCCCTGACCACTAGGCAACAGAAGCTGTAAGTCAAACAAATGTATCCATATAAGACCATACTCTCACCACAGGCTGATCTGGAAACCCAATTTTCTAAAATGTCATACGGCCTTTTTGCAAGTCCCGGTTCAAATAAATTTTCTGACAATTTATCATTATGGGAAAGCACTCGGTGTCTTTTAGACCGCGACCCTCGTAATATTCCTCGAACACGCGATTTTACTAAATGATAGCGTTGTAGTTTTCTAAAATTGGTCTCTTTTAATTGTTTCTGTGTCTCATGTGAACTATAAAACTCAGAAAAAAACAAAACAAATAAAATGGGATCTCAAAAATAATGCCAAAGATCGTATTCAATGATAATCTTGACGTTTAACCCTTTTCCAAACAAAAAATAAGGTGGCTGACTTAAGAAACTTCTGAAGACGACAAATCTATAACAGTATTCATAAAGTTATGATTTGTGTGAATAAGTAACAAAAAAAATACTGAGGCAAAGGGAGAAAATGCTGATCATCAGCATTTTCTTCTTTTGTCTCAATATTTTACCAAGCCTTTTCTGTTAGCCATACCAAAGCAAACTTTGTTCCTGTCGTCAATGATAAAAAAGATTTAGGAAGGCACATAGAGGATGGAAAAATGCTAAAAAGCCAAACATTTCTTCATATTTGTTTTCTTTCACATCTTTATGTAATTTTATCTAATTTCGCATATGAAATGACATTGATATTTTCCCATATATCTATAATATATTATATTCTATAATTTCTTTATTTAGTATTACATCAAATGCCGAAGAGATAGAATAACTCCTACTTTAATCATGAAAACATTTTATTTTAATTTCGAACTAAAAGTTCTGTCAACATAAAATTGATATGTGTTTTATTTACATGCGACACATAGCAACATCCGACACAAAGCCGTTAATCCTTTCAAAACAAAACCTGTTTTTACCTCCCCAATAGGAACAGCTTTAGACAATTTGACTCGTCACGCTAAAAGGGACCTTATCCGAACTAAAAAAATCAAAATTTTGATAAACTTGTCAGACCCAGCACAAGTAAACCAGATTCCGTTTGAACATATAGTAAGATAGCGAAAACTTTACGGATTTAGAAAATTACATAAAAGTGAAAAGTTTCGGCGCTAGTCTGGCTGCGCGGACTGCGCAGACAGACTTAGGGTCGATAGTTTTCACACTTCCTATAAGGTCCCTTTTAGCGTGACGGGTCACAAATATTAGACAAAGGAAGAAAACGCTGATAGCTATTATATTGCCTTTTCTTTCACGTGTCTGTGTCAATCTTGCAGGCCCACTAGAGATATATTTTTTGTCAACTTGACTGTCGTCGTCTGCAGCACATTTCAATACGGACCAGTTGATTAGATTGCATATATAAGCAGAATAATCTAGATCCAAATTGGTCCGAAATGCAATGATACATTTCTCCAGATTTGAGCTCAATTTTAAACTGCCTAATTACCATGCATTTGAAAGGAAACTTATTCAAACAGAGAACATTGTCTATTTAAATTGCTTTTTGCTTTTTCTAATTGAGTTTCGCGCTTTTCTTTTCTTTTAAGTTGAATTTGTGAAATAATATATTGATTGTACTTTTCGATTAACTAGCTCGATCTTTTTGGTGTGTTTTTTCACTTACTCGAACGAAGAGAAAAACAGGCTGGAATAATTGTAAAGCTAATGTTGACGACATAATGTATATTTATAATTAATGGGTTTTTTCTGAAACCTCTAACGTAGAAAGCAGCAAGACGCTGACAGTCTTCAGTTCGAATTTCTGATTTTCTGAAATAATTGTTGTTGTTGTGCTACATGATTCTCTGACGTAGTTCTATTGGCGAAATGGTGTAGTGGTAGGACGCGGGCTACCGGATTGAGAGGTCCTGGGTTCAAATTCCGCCAGTCTTAATGGGAACTTTTCTGAGCAAACAAGTTTCCCCACGTTGCTCCTCTTAAACTAGATGTATAAATGGGTACACAGAAGATTTTAAATCCAAAATGCCGTGGCTGCCAGAAGAATCGACTGTAGTCTTATTGATCGTGGAGTAAAAAGTCGAAAGTCGCTTGGATATGAACAATTTCGTGCAAATCAGACTATATGCCACCTTAACGTTATGCTAGGTTCCCACTGCCGATCTTATCAACTCGATAAACACGAACACATAATTTCTCCGATCGAGCCCAACCAAGTTTATACACGACTTCTTCTCGATCTCTCGTCGATCAAACTAGACCTCCCACGAGCAGTCTCGATTCTGCTAGGGCGATCGGAAGCAGTCGGGGTGATCGGAATTGATCTACATCGCTCGGGTTCTTACTCGATATTTTTTGACATGCGAAAATACTCGAGTCCGATCGTGAACAAAAATGATCTAGAGGCGATTGTGTATTGATCGGGTTGAAGATCGACCTTATCGAGAATCACTCGTGTCGAGATCGAGGGTGATAGGGTTGGTATTTTAATCCCGTCCTTCACGGAATGTGCACTCGATTACCTCGACTTGTACTCGAGTGATTTCCGACCACAGCGGTCAAGCTTACCTCAGCTTCATATGTTCACCCGATCAAAACGGATATAGAGGTAGGATTCGATCGACTTGGCGTCGAGAAGAAGTCATTTGGTCGGGTTTGATCGAGGAAATTTACGCGATCGTGTAGATAGATTTGAGCCACTGCAGTTGGAAGCACTCGGTCACCTAGACTTCTACGGGTAATTCCCGAACGCATTCCGATCGACTCGACTTCTGCCCCAACTGTTCATCCAATCAAAACCCGGTTAAAGATGCCTACCCAATCACACCCATCTTTACAAGATTGACTCCCGATAAGCTCGATTTTCTACACGATCGATACTCGAGCAACTTCCCGGTGTGTTTTCTACTTGATCGCTACACGAGATTTTTGACGTGTCAAAAATAAATTGGCAAGATTACCGATCGATGCAGACCAAACTCGATCATCTCGACTTATCCCGATCACCCATGCCGAGCGATTTCCATTGGTACTCGACCACTTGATCGGGTTTGGTCGAGTTGATTTGATCTGTAGTGGGAATTTGGCATTAGTCTGTTAAAAATCGAGACAGCAGCCCGAATGGTATATGCCAATCTCGATTACCCCATATGCCGATCTGGCTCACACTGTACTGGATCACTTGATCGGACTTGATCGGCTTGATCTAATGGGCAGTTGAACTATAACATTATGCTAAAATCAAACTGCCTATAAGATCCACTCGATCTAGCGACTGGCTTTGAATGTTAATGTCAAATAACTTTGGTACAATAAAATGAGTGCAAACATATTTAGCTTAATCATTCAGGATCATGTCCAGAAGATAATAATGCATATTCATACAAAAGTAAGAGATGAAGAGATGGTATCGTAGAGTAAGTACACCAAGCAATAAGCAATGTCTGAGAGTCTAAGAAAGTCTTTATTAACTATTTGTTTTAGAATTCTTTCCTGGTTTTGACGTCCCTAATAGATGTGGCTTGGGAAAACATTGAGACAAAAGAAGAAACTGCTGATAACCAGCAGTTTCTCCTTTTGTCTCAATATTTTCTGTGCTTAAATATACACAAATCCTGTGTTTATCCATTACCAACTTGTCGTTTGCAGGAGCTTTGAATTTGGACCACCCTAAAACTTTGCAGTTTGGGAAAGGGTTAAAGTCGACACCAGACATCAGCCAAGTCCCAATCGCAATAATTATGTAACGTTAGGAGAGACATCCTGCGTATATGCAGTATTCCATTCCTGTATAATAAATCCGTTCCTCTGATTAGACAACCATGCGCAATTGCAATAATCACAATCCAAGCCAAGGTCACGTGATGTCATCAGGTCAGCTTCGGATGCTACGACGGTGTTCCTTTCATTACACAGAGTCACGGCCTCGGAGAAGTTTAGATTGGCTTTGCCACCGAGGTGCATGCGGATGTAAACTGCAAAAATAATACAACATGGTTTTTATACAATATCTTATATTTACATGGGTGGTAAACGGAGAAAATAGCTCCAAAAAGAGTCAACGGTATTTCGTCGCCTCGTAACATTTCGGTACTTCCGGGGTAGTTGTTTCGAGGGAAAATTGGTAAACAGAGGTAGGTGTCGAACACATTTTTCTTGAATTATTTCTTTTACGACGAGTTTTAGAAAAATCCGGCGATGCTGTTATATGAAGATATGGTCAAATTTGTTGTGCACAAGAATATACGGTGTTAGTTAGCAGGGTTTAATACAATAATTGTAAAACATAATAAAATCGAAAGTAAAAAGTGCTACTCGGAGATTTAACACGCGTGTTTGCCCACCAATTTCGAAAAATAGAGCCAATAATATATCTTTATAACATGCAATTGACTTGCAACTCCAAAAAATACGTCAAATTATAAGAATTTGTATTTTTCTAAAACGTAAATGTTAAATTCTGGTGAACATTTGGCGAGTACAAGTTGCCTCGACGAAAGGTTAGTTGAAATCGAAATTTTACTTTCGATTTGATAATGTTTTTTTCAATGACTGTATTAAAACCCTTCTAACTAACACTGTATATTCTTGTGCACAACACACTTTGACTATTTGTTCATGTTGCAGCGTCGCTGGATTTTTTCAAACATCTCTGAAACAGAAATTTTAATCATTTTAACTTCCTCACATTGAACCGCAAATATGAAACTTGCGAAAACGCTCACGGCAAATGTTGTGAACATCATAGACCTCCACTGGTTGAAATGCTTGGTATAGCAGACGAGAATTGACCTGGCAGAGCATTCCATTCGATTAGCATGGGCTGCTCTGCCAGGTCATTTATCGTGAGGTATATACTGTGATATTTTAAAATACACAGGTGCGTAAATATAAAGCTTTCTTTGATATAAGCAGATTTGAATTTCATATCTAGAATGGGAGATCAAAACCTCGTAACTCCAGCTTTCTTAAGATGTATTTACCAGGTTTTGACCTCCCACTTAATATAAGAGATCATTATGAATCAAGATCAATTTCTGGCTATCAGCAGTTTGACCATATTCAAAGTGCTCTTCTAAATTACCCACGGTGATTAATCACGTGACCTAGAATTTCAGAAAGTTATCAATAATTTTGTTGATATGGGACCAATATGAATTCAGTTTGAAGCAGAGAATGTCAGCAAACGCCTGGAATTAGCTGTTGGTGGTGAAGGAAAAATCTGCTGATAAAAATATATTGAAGATCAACCAAAATTTTGGTTGATCTTCAATAACTTTTTTATCAGCTGTTTTATCCAAAGAATCCGCCACGTCTGTCCTCCTTCTCTGCTTTAAATCGAATTTAAATCCGCCTCGTACCAACAAAATTATTGCAGATTTTCTGAATTTGGTGTGTCCTGTGGCTATCCACCGTGGTAACTACTGTTAATAAAGAAGCTATTAGAGAACTTTTATGGATCTTGATCAGATTGCGAATATACACAATCTGGTCCGTAATTCATCTTGTTCTCTGCATTGTAATGCCAATGAATTCCTATTTCAGTTCGATGTACAATTTGATTTCACCGACACGTTATCTGTAGAATACTGTCTGAAAGTTCAAACTTAAGGCTTCTTTAAACCAAACCTATCAGCAAGAGACCCAAAATGGCACCTGTCGATCGACTTGCCCTAAGGATTACAACCCATTATTAGCTACAAAACACTTCAATTTTCTAGTGCATACATGACCACGGCACAACGGTAAAATCGTTCTTAATTTGCTGTACAATTTTGCATGCTTTGATTCGAATCATGCAGGCTTCAAACATGTATGCAAAATTGCATGCAAAATTACGGAGGGTTGGAGTTTGGTATTGTGTTGTTTTTGCAAACGATGGAATTTGTAATCGTGTGACATAAAATCGTAACCGACTTTGGAATCACTCGATACCGCAAACTAATATTTTTGTCAAGGTAATCCACACTTAAGATTTACGCGACATCGGAACTATGCGGGTTACGTCGTAAGCAGTCGATGAAACGAGTAGGTTTGGATACACAACGAATGTAGTAGCACGAAACATTTCGATGTCACGTGAACCCTATTAGGGCTGGTCTACCTTAAAACAGTATACAAGCCAATTCGACAAGTAAGGAAGAATTGAATACTATTATGAAGCTTATTACAAAGGGATGCTCTGCCAGGATATTTATCGTAAGCTATACGGAGAGTGTTTCGGTGTACTCAAAAGCGCATACAACGAAACAGACCCGATTGCCGTCGCCCAGTTGAGCTAAATCTATTATGTATTTTTATATTTTATTAACAAGGCAATTTTATGTAATTAACACCTTCTTCCAACTCAGAATCTTCTAACAAAAGTTATTCTGTGTTCTTATAACATATTCTTTTTAATAATAGTTCAAATCAGGAGTATAGAGGAATTGACGTACTATTATTTTAACCCTTTCCCAAACGGCAAAACTTTAGGGTGATCCACATAAAAAAGTGCCACAAATGACAAAATGGATGTTATTAAATATAGGATTTGTGTAAAATATGGCACAGAAAATATTGAGACTAAAGGAGAAAATGCTGATTATCAGCATTTTCTTCTTTTGTTTCAATGTGTTTTCCCAAGCCATTTCTATGAGAGACGTCAAAACCAGGTCTTGTTTGGTAAAGGGTTAAGAAATGTTTGAAATGAAATGAACACTATTACCTAGCGGACAAATTGCCCAACTAGAGGTTCATCGCTTAAAAAGTTCTATAAGTTCTAAGGTTCTTGAGGAAATGGATTTAAAACAAAACACAAATATAATTTTGGCCTTCATAAACCAAAAATTATAGGACATTTCTTTCGGTAAAAACAACGATTGTATTAAGTAGAATGGGTCATATATCAAGCGATTCTAGAGTTCGATTTATGAAACGACAGATTTCCGGATGGATGTAAGATGGATAGATTGAATGATATGAAGGGTCAGTTTTAATTGCTATAGTACTATCCTGGCTCATTGAGCACATAACCATGGATTCCTGGAATTCGTTGACTCCTAGAATTTCTCTCATCCGTTTTATCACAGTATCCCGAAAGACCCCAGCTGATATTTCCTTAAGATTAATTCACACCAATCGAGAGATTTAAGGAAAAACAGACAGACAAATTGAAACCAATATGAACCATTACTTTTATATTTAGGCTATTAGCAATGCAAGAAGACAAATAAATTTGTTTGCATTTTTTTAAACGGCATGCGCGGATCCAGAGGGGGGACCACAGAGGCAGCAGCCTATTTAACGGTTTCTACCAACAAGTAACATGACCCTCCCCCCTGGAATTTGGCGAAAAGGGGGGTTATCAAAAAGATTACTGGTTATGTCCCAAATAAGCTGCGTCTTTTGTCCCTGTGTGCCACGACAAACCGTTGTTATATTTTGTCCTTCATAGCATGACATGTATCTGCATGCGGATCCAGAGGGGGGTGTCAGGAGGCCTGCCCCCCCCCTGAAATTTGGCGAAAAAAGGGGTTAAAGATTGGATGACCCCCCCCCCCCCCCCCCTGTTAAAATACCTGGATCCGCGCTTGAACGGAATGATACAAAGAAACATCAATAGCCATATTTTTTTTGTTTACATTTAATTTCAATGTCTTTTTTCTGCAAAGAAAATCTAGATTTTCCACAATTTTTCCCCAAAACATTTAACTGGTGCGGCGGCAAAAAAGAGTCAATATGTGGGAATGTGTTTTTTATGCTTCTTTATGATTCACTGACTATTTTTTTTTCTTTTTTTTTGTTTTTTTTTTTTTTTCGAAAGTTAAGTTGCCGAATGTTAACAAGGTCGCTCAAAAAGTTTGTATATACGTTAACAAAAGTAAGCAACTGTACAGGATTAATCTGGAGTCTGCCCAGTCACAATAAATTACCCATTACTGCATGGTAACGCCTTTTGACTCCCTTACACAACCGGGCTTATGAAAACATTGTAGAAAATGAAGAAATTGCTTGTCACAAGCAATTTCTTCATTTTCCACAATTGTTCCTAAACCAAAATGGAGAGATTTTCATAATTTTATCAACTTGAAATTGTTGTCTGCAACACTTTCGAAATTGGAACAGTCCAAAATGTTGCCGTCTGGTAATGGGTCAACATCACCTGCGACTAAGTTGGGTACCGAAGAATCACCATGGAGCGTCAAAATCGGTAAAATTGGCGAGTAGTGACCATATCTTTCAGATTCCGAACTAGATTTCTATGGATAAACAAATAAGCTTGTGTTTATTCATTCAGAGCTGGGGACAAGAGGGGATGATTATTTCTCTAAATAAGATTTTACCTTTGTTGTTCAACAAACGCAAACTATGTGATGGGTAATACACATATAGGTATTGGATTTTTAACAAAAACAAAGAGGGTGCGTTGAATCTTTGAAGGTCAATATCAGATAACTTTGGTTTGATGCAAAAAATTTGGCTCAAAGTCTACATACATTTAGCCCTATCATAGAAGACTATGTTCATAAGATATCACGATAATTCATACAAAAGTAAAAGCTGTAGACGTAGTTTCGTAAAGGTAAAAAAATATGAACAAGCAAAATCTGAGATTGTCAGAAGAGCGAATACGGAAAATCAATAGACTGGTATAAATGTATATAATAATGAATCCAAAATGTTCCGTCCTCGGCAATTTTTTTTAACATTTAAAATTTCATTTTGATCTGATCCATACAAAACAAGTTACGTAACTTTAAAGTAAAAATCTGCTTCGCGCGTCAATTTACCCTTCCCAATTTGTTAGCTGTAATCTCCAAAAATAGAAGCATTCATTCGAATCTTTACTAATGATAGGCAGACGTTTCCATATAAATTGGCAGAATTTAAAGAAAATCTATTCGTTGGGCGATTTTGAGCCATTGTTGCAACCCATCCGTTGTTTTTGTATAGTTTTGTATACAACGACTACGGCTCTGAAATATTCTCAAATTGTTACTTGGTGATTGAGATGCTCTTTGAGTACTTCAAATTACCCATGAAATAAGATTGTTTCTTTGGTGTTATTAACAAACAACATTGACCGCTCTGTAACCCTAGCCTGCTAATAGTTTTACCAAACTTGACCGAGGGACTAGTGATATTTCACGATCGTGCTTCTGTGATGTTAGTAGAACACGATATTTCGAGATCACATCTAGCAGGCAACAACCATATTCGTATTTAGAAAATGAATATAACTTTAATATTATAGTAAGATATGAAAAACACTCTGATTCAGAAAATTAACGAATAGTGAAAAGTCGGTCAGTACAGTCATCGCAGACTGACTACGATTGATACTTTTACAGTCCCAAAATTGCCCTTTGAGCGAGACAGGCCGCATTTTTAATGTTACTGTTATTTATCAGACATCATTGCAATGCATGCACACGATGTAGAATAGATTCCGACGATATGTTGCGTTTTACCGCTCAGGCATCATTCTTTTGAAGTTTCACCTTGTCAGATGTAATCCGAGTCTTCTCTGATGTAAATATGCTCTTTGATATTTTGATTTTTCGCTATTTACAAAAATAGCGAAAAATCAAAATATCAAAGAGCGTATTTACATCAGAGAAGACTCGGATTATGTCAGATGGTCAGACCTCGGTGACAGAAACAATATTCGGGTTGAAGTTTTTTCTTCACATCTTTAAGTGAGCCGGCCTATAAACAAGAGTTGTCCGCGGACAACGTAGCTCGCCTATACGAGAGCTTGTCACAAAAAAATCTAATTTTTCAAAAGTAGGTCAAACTCCAAGGCCAAGGTCACAAGGTCAAAGGTCATGGTCACAAATGAAAGGTCTTGGCAGGAGGTATCCATGTGTGAAATATCAAGGCTCTATAATAGTGCATGAGATATAGGTCAGGTTAAAGTTTTTGAAAAGTAGTCAAACTCCAAGGTCAAGGTCACTAGGTCAAAGGTCATGGTCCCAAATGAAAGGTCTTGTCAAGAACTATCTATATGTGAAATATCAAGGCTGTATCTCTAATAATGCCTGAGGTATTGACAAGGTTAAAGTTTTTCAAGTGAAGACGCGACGCGACGGCACGGGACGGTACGGGACGCCGACACTACAGCTGTGACATTAGCTCCCCGGACATAAAGTCCCGGCTCGCTAAAAAGGGTATCTCATAGAGTGTGTTCGTGTGCTCAACAAAAGAAATGCTTCCAATGCCGGGAATCGAACCCGGGCCGCCTGGGTGAAAACCAGGAATCCTAACCACTAGACCACATCGGATATACTTATACAGTGTAACGTTTCACCATTCTCACTGAATTCATGAAACCCTGATCGATCAGGATACCTTGCATCCTTCAAAACCCAGGTATCACTCGTGCTACTCTGTTTTGTCCCTCGAGACGGTTACATAGTAAAGCTTTGAATTAGCAAATGAAAATGGATGACGAAACCTCTTGCAGCGTTTTGTTCTATCAGATAATAAGCACTCCCTCGTAAGGAAAGTTTCACATTTAGAATATTTCACCATGAAATGATAATGTAACTATATATTTAAATGACAGGAATCGTTCTGGTGTAATGCGATGGTAATTCAATAAAAAGATTTTTACAAGGGGTCAAAACATCCTGTCACATTCGACAATATTGGATTTTCCGGTATTAATACATTGGTTGATGACAGTAAAATTTCGCTGCTTTTCAACGAAAACCACTTAACTGCAGCTTGAAACAAGCTGCAGTTGCGATGTTTTCGTTTAAAAGCGACGATGTAATCTTTACCCATCGAATAAGACTGTAGGTTCGAGGTTTGCTTTTTGAAGAAAAGTGACCATGATGCTGATATGTTAATTTCGTTTGAGTTTATTGGGGTTTTACGCCGTTTTCAACTACCAGGGTCATATCGCGGCGGCTGGAGCACCTACCCATGGATTCCTGTTGTTTCTTAAACCAGTACTACCACAACACCCTTACCGAGCCTCCAGCTGCTCGCCCACTTAGGTTAACGATTTCAAACCCATTGGTGAGTGACAATTTTGTCAGAAAGGGTAGATATGTTAATTGCACGCACCAAATCATCATCGGATATTCCGGGATCTTGCTACGCTATGTACAAGGCGTTTACGCTACATGTACAAACCCTAGGGTATCTGAGGGTGGCACCAACTAATAAGTGGTGACATTTGTCACAGTATAAAACTTTAGAGAAGAAAATATACAACTGGGTAAATGATGTAAGAGGCAGGCGGTGATTTTTAGAGTGATTTTTACGATGAAACTTAATACTATTCTTATCATACAGAAACACAGAGAAATGTTGGAAAACAAGCATTTATCTCTAGAATATCCCCGATTTAATGCATTAATTAATCGACACAAACACCACTGGTGGTGAACTCGGCCAAAGCGTGGGACGTTTTTTCGCAATCATAGTATTCCGTCGGTATTGTTATAAAATATCGTAACTACGGCTTCGATAAAGCCGTAGTTACGAGATTTTATAACAACACAGACGGTTTGTCAAAACATATCGGAAAACCCGGTTTATTTTTAGAACACATTCATTGTTATTAGAAAAAAAAACTATCCAATCAGATCTTTAAACTCACATTTAAACACATATCTGTACCTTGTTGTAGCGAAAAATGTCCCTCGCTTTGGCCGAGTTCACCATCAGTGAATACGCATTTTGCCAAAACTATAAAATTGATATTTTCGCCACACAAGGACAGTCCTAACTTAATACCAAGACATAATGAAGATGTTAGTGCCAATAAGACGAATCTAATAAGTACGTGAACAGGTTAAAAAAGATGACCTGGCCCACCCCAAACCATAACACTTTCTTACAGATTAACCCTTTCTCAAACCGTAGAATCTTAAACAGTTCTTTCATTTTGTATTTAAAGACTGCTGCTGCCGACGAATTGGATAATTGTTAAAGATGTGATTTTGGTACATGTACATGCACTATATGGCCCGAAAAATAATTGGGGATAAAAGAGAGAATCTGTTTAGTATAAAACACACAATTTCGTTAAAAAGTGTAATTCTAATTTTGTCTTCTGTGCAGTATTTTTCTTAGATGAACAGTTTAATATATCACGATGGATAATCACCTGATACAACAATTTCAGAAATTCTTCAATAACTTTTTTAATACGGGACCGGTTTGAATTCGAATTGAAGCAGATAAGGTGGACAGACGTCGCGCATTAGATGGACGTGATGGAGTTTTGAAAAATGGTCCGGTGAAAAAGTAATTGAAGGTCAACCAACATTTTGTTTGATCTTGAATAACTTTTTATCAGCTTATTTTCAGGAATCCACCACGTCCTGCTGATTCCTGGAATGTTCCCATTTTTATGTCTCAACCGTTAATCAAACTGGTCAAATATTAACAAAAATAGAGATAACTGTCTGCAGTTCTAAGTCACGTGATTCACCACCGTGTATATTGCTAGTTTTGAAAGGGGTGTTTTGTAAAATGGTTATACAATCCGGTGTTGTTTAGTTACGCAAGACGTGTTATCATGTTGACAAATGCGGTTTTGAAACATACTTCATGTACAAAAAATAAACAAACATTTTCATCTTTTCCCAAGTGACAACATGTCAACCGACTTTAATTACAACCACGAATCATATTATAAAATCTGTGTAATAATTAACAAAATATTTTATAAATGTTAGCAAAGGCAACAGTAACGGGAAAATACAAAAACAATGCTGTTGTACTGCATTTTCCAAAAAAGTAATCGAACGTTTTTTTTTTTCTTTTTTTTTTTTAAGAAAATCGACGATATCGTCACGCTTTATTAGACACTTCCTGTAAAAGCAATGACGTTACGCTCAATGTTGGCATACGATTGCGTAACCGATGTTATTCTGCAACGGCGCAACAGTAGACAAAGATACGGCGGAAAGCAGCTGTTATAGCGATTTCACTCCGGTTGTGATCCTATTTCGGTGCATCACATGCTACAATAACTAAAGTTGAAACGCTTACAGAAGACATTGCTGGTATAGCGTTTGCTTCATTCATCCATTCGTTTGCTATTTTCGTCATGATTTCACCTTTCCACTCTGCTCTTTTCTTAAAGGCACAATATTAGACTAGAATAATTTTAAACAAGTTGCAAACGACAAAACCAAGAATTTTAAAAGTAGAAAATGTATAACGCATGGAATAGCAGGAAAATTATTGAGAGAAAATGAGAACTTTCTTGATTGTCTTCTTTTTATTCAATGTTTTCCAAAAGAATATCTGCTACAGATTTCAAATTCCGATGTTGTTTGCGAAAGGGTCATATGTGTTTTGTTCTGTGGTTCTGTTCGTTTGCTTTAAAGGTTCTGTGACATGCACTGGTTTGCTCTTTTCATATGGCCATTTTTCCTCTTGCTTTTCATTTTTAGTGCGCCATTTATTACGCATGTTTTGAACAGGTTAGCTTTCAGTTCCCTTTTTGAATAGAATCCACCTTTTCTGCACTGGTCTCAAATTACATCTGGTTATAAAAATGATGCACTCAGTGACCATTCAATAAAGAGCGATATTACTGTGACTGTTTTGGAACAACAAACGTGACGTTGACGAGTTTGACATTCTCGCTAGATTTACGAAAGAACGGTTTTCTTTTCTGGAATCAATTAAATTTCGTAAAACTTCATATTTGCTTATAGACATATGTTTGTTCTTTCACGCTGTTGTCTTTTTTTAAAGTAAAATATGACAAAACGATTTTTACCGTCTCTTCATTTTTACCCATTAAACGATTTAAGGTGATTTTCGGCGTGTGTGACATTGTCGCTAGATTTTAAAAGTTAAAAATAACAAAGATTTCAAAAGGGGAAACTCCAACACAAAGTATATCAAAACTATAAACATTGTACTTCGAACTGAGCAGGTAAAGTTCATATGATAAAATGCATTGTTTTCTGTTTTGCAGTAGTGTTTTTATAATCTAAATCAAAAATAAAAAATTTATTGTCCGGGACATCTGCATATGTAATGACCCCACTTCGGCAATGTTTTGTTAAGACGCCCAACTAACGGACTTTGCACACGAAAATTAAAGTGTCCCGGGTTAATTTTCGTGGGCAATACCTTTATATCTAAACTAGTTAATCGCTCAGTATTTTAGACTTGTATGCCTTTTTTCTATTGAATCTAGTTTGCCGTATTAAATAGATAACTTCCTGTCATTTCGTAAATTATTTGGCGGGAAAAGCGTTGTTTTTTGTCATTTTCGAACGCATTTGCACTCACGATTGTGTTAATTTTGTTACATCTTACCGTATCTTTTAATGACATTCGCGAACGTTTTACATTAGATTAAAAATAATTGGAATTTTTGAAAATATTTTGTTGGTAGCATTCACAAGAAAAAACTTTGCCGAATCCGAAAATATAAATTTCACATTTTTTTTATTAAACCTACGCCTTCTAGTGAAATTTTGATTAGGAGCGGCATGACGTTTTTTCGTTTGTACGTCAACATTGAGCGCGACGTCAATACATCATAATTTACACGAGATAGCAACTACATCATGACTATTTTTTTTTTATTTCAAGATCTGGAAAAAATCCTTATGTCATTTGAGCCCAACCTGGTTCCGGATCAACATTTGCATACATGCAGTCTGATCAGGTACCATCTTGTTCTCTAACATCTTCGTGACATGGAACAATCATATGAGAGCATCGTGGTTCTTGTTCTGACTACATCTAGGTACGGGCTGATCTTGAAACATTGCTGTCTCAAATGCTATAATGGAACTTTTCCATATCCTGTCTAAAATATAATTACATTCCAACAGACACATATAATTTCATATTGAAAATAAGGAACTACTTTTCCGTTTCCCTAGTTTATATGAACAAAATTGTTAACACGTGCCATTGCATCGTTACGAATTCGTAATTATCTTTTGACTTTATTTTAGTTGGTCAAGCATATAAATCGTTAAATAGTTAAACTCAAGTGCTAATTGTTTCGTTCTGGATAAGAGTGCCCATAAAACATGTTTTGAATTATAATGTGGAGATTGGGGTGTCCATTTAGTATTTCAAATTGTCCCGGAAATAAGATTGTTTCTTTGTCGTGCATTCTTGACCGGTCGCAACCCTTGCCCGTTAATCGTTTTAGCAGATCATAAGTACTTTCAGGACAGCCTGTGTTAACGGATTAACGATCTCCACATAATAACGCTTTTTGACACTCAACATGATAAAAGTTTTGGGAAAAGTATAGAGGAAAACAAAGAAATTACTTGTCAAAAGCAATTTATTTATTTCCCACGATGTTTTCTATCCCGCACGACCAAACGTATAAAATTTCATACTGTAACAGTTAAATTGTCGTCCGCAACATTTTTGAATTTTGACAAGTCTACAGTATTACCTTTTTGTTAATGGGATGTATGTGATAAAACGATTAACATATTTGTCCGCTGTCAGATATAAAGCCCGCGGTAGCATCAATACCAGATTTATTTTACCGTCAACAATAGACGATAAATGAACCCATCTCGACTATTTATCGTATAACGGGATAAATACGTTACATAGTAGAACAGTAGCAAACTCTGTGTGGTTCGGTGGTTGAATTACCAACGTGACTTAGGCAATATACGGGTGGATTAATTTTACGGTTACTTGTGTCTTTTCAATATCTATTTTTGATAATAGGTAACAAGCTAAATGTAGCCATTTGTTTAAGGGTTTTCTTCTTAAGTTATAAGGGAAGTATTTTTCGGATTCAGCATTCAGGTATATTTCTTTACTAGTATGTTAAAGGATATTTTTTCAATTTTATCTGATGTTTCTATTTTCAATGTTAACAACACAATCACACAACAAATAACCTGATGAAGAATCGGCTAGAAGGAGAATTGTTAAGTTCTTTTAAACAATTCCGATTGGTGCACCTTGAAATGATCCGGGTTCATGGGCCCCTTTAAGCATGTTCAGGAGAGTCTGTGAATGTTAACAGATTTATGGCATTTATAGGAAAAAACGACTAACATATCGATGCCTTTCAACAAAAAACCTAGTAACTGCAGCTTTAAACAAGCTGCAGTTACGAGATATTTTGTTGAAAAGCATCCATATTTGTCCGCTTTTAGATATAAAGCTCGCCGCAGCATCAATACCAGATTTATTTTAACGTCAACAGTGAACGATAAATGAACCCATCTAGACTATTTATCGTATAACAGGATAAATACGTTACATAGTATAACAGTAACAAACTCTGTGTGGCTCGGTGGTTGAATTACCAACGTGACTTAGGCAATATACGATGGGATTAATAGCCAATATACGTCTGGATTAATTTTACGGTTAGTTGTGTCTTTTCAATCCATATTTCAGATAATAAGTAAAAAGCTAAATGGAACCATTTGTTTATGGCTTTATTCTTAAACTTCATGGCTTTTTGCGGATTCAACATTCAGGCATATTTCGTTATTTTAAAGGATTTTTTTTCAATTTTATCTGATGTTTTTATTTGCAATGTTAACAACACAATCATATAACACATTGTTTAGAAATCGCTTAGAAGGAGAATTATTTTAAAGCTGTTTTATTCAATTATCTCGCCGAATGGTGCACCTTGAAATGGACCGGGATCATGGGCATATTTTAGCATGTTCAGAAGAGTCTTTGTTAGCGAATTAATGGCATGTGTGTGATAAAACGATTAACATATCATCACTTTTTAACAAAATCTCGAAACTGCAGCTTGAGTCAAGCTGCAGTTACGAGATTTTTGTTGGAAAGCACCAATATTTGTCCGCGTTCAGATATAAAGCCCGCCGTAGCATCAAAACCAGATTTATTTAACCGTCAACAGTAGACGATAAATGAACCCATCTCGACTATTTATCGTATAACGGGATAAATACGTTACATATAGAACAGTAGCAAACTCTGTGTGGCTCGGTGGTTGAATTACCAACGTGACTTAGGCAATATACGATGGGATTAATAGCCAATATACGTCTGGATTAACTTTACGGTTAGTTGTGTCTTTTCAATCCCTATTTCAGAGAATAGGAAACAAGCTAAATGGAACCATTTGTTTATTAATTAGTTTCTTGTAAGCATTTGGGTATATTTCGGTAGTTTTAAGCATTTTTTTCAATAGTATCTGATGTTTTTGATTATAATGTTAACAACAAAATCATGTAACAAATTAATCGGTTGAGAATCGATTAGAGGTGGGAATTATTAAGTTGTTTTTATTCAATATGCTCGTCGATGGATGCACCTTGAACTGAATCGGGATCATGGGCATATCTTAGCATGTTCAGAAGAGTCTGTGCTATTGACATATTAATGACATATATAGGGAAAATACGATTAACATATCGATGCTTTTCAACAAAAAAAACCTCATAACTGCAGCTTAAAATAAGCTGCAGTTACGAGGATTTTGTTGAAAAGCACCAATATTTGTCCGCATTCAGATATAAAGCCCTCCGGAGCATCAATACAAGATATATTTTACCGTCAACAGAGGACGATAAATGAACCCATTTCGACTCGTATAACAGGATAAATACGTTACATAGTATAACAGTTGCAAACGCTGTCTGGTTCGGTGGTTGAATTACCAACGTGACTTTGGCAATATACGATGGGATTATTAGCCAATATACGTCTGGATTAATTTTACGGTTAGTTGTGTCTTTTCAATCCCTATTTTAGGTACATTGTAATAGGCAACAAGCTAAACGAAAACATTTGTTTACGATTTTACTAATTTGAGTTTTCCAGATTCAGAATTTCGATATTTCTAGCTTTTTCGTTTCAACTTTGTTTGATGTTTCTATGATTTTAAGCCATTCCCATGCGTTGACTCTTTTTGGCCTCCCACAAAATAATGACCATCGATGACCATTGTGACAAGCAATTTCTTCATTTCCCACAATGTTTTCCGTCCATAAAGACCTAAAAATTAAAAATTCCATTCATTTGAAATTGTCGATCTTTCAGTTTTGACTGCCCTAAAATTTTGTTGTTTTGTAATGGGTTAATGGCGTGAATGTGAAACGCGTCCGCCTTCAGATATATAAAGCCCGCCGTAGCATCAATACCATATTTATTTTACCGTCAACAGTGGACGATAAATGAACCCATCTCGACTATTTATCGTGTAACGGGATAAATACGTTACATAGTAGTACAGTAGCAAGCGCTGTGTGGTTCGGTGGTTGAATTACAAATGTGACTTAGGTAATATACGATGGGATTAATAACCAATATACGTCTGGATTAACTTTACGGTTAGTTCTGTCTTTCAGTCCCTATTTTAGATACTAAGTAACAAGCTAAATGGAACAATTTCTTTGAGAGTTTTCTTCTTATTTATTTTACGTCTTGATACGGTTAGTTGTGTCTTTTCAATACCTATTTCAGATAATAGGCAACGAGATAAATAGAGCCATTTGTTTAGAGGTTTTGTTCTTACATTTTACGGGAAGTATTTTGCGGATTCAACATCCGGGTACTTTTCGCTATTTTTCAGGATTTTTTTTCTCATTTTTTTTCTTATGTTCTATTTTCAATGTTTAACAACACAATCATGCAACAAAACAATTGGTGAAGAATCGGCTAGAAGTTCTATTATACAATTCCGATTGGTGCACTTTGAAATGATCCGGATTCATGGGCCCCTTTAAGAATGTTCAGAAGAGTCTGTGCATGTTAACAGATTAATGACATATATAGGAAAAACGATTAACATATCGATGCTTTTCAACAAAAAAACCTCGTAACTGCAGCTTTAAACAAGCTGCAGTTACGAGATATTTTGTTGAAAAGCATCCATATTTGTCCGCTTTCAGATATAAAGCCCGCCGTAGCACCAATACTAGAATTATTTTAACGTCAACATTGGACGATAAATGAACCCATCTCGACTTTTTATCGTATTTATAACAGGATAAATACGTTATATTACACACTAGTAGAACAGTAGCAAACTCTGTGTTGCTCGGCTGTTGAATTCCCAACGTGACTTTGGCAATATACGATAGGATTAATAGTCAATATACGTCTGGATTAATTTTACGGTTAGTTGTGTCTTTTCAATCCCTATTTTAGATAATAGGCGACAAGCTAAATGGAGCCATTTGTTTACGATTTTATTAAGTTTAGTTTTCCAGAATCAGCATTTCGATGTTTTTAGGTTTTTATTTCAATTTTATTTGACGTTTATATGATTTTAAGCAATTCCCATGCGTTGACTCTTTTTGATTTCCCACAAAATAATGACCATCGAAAACATCGTGGAAAATAAAGAAACTGCTTGTGACAAGCAATTTCTTCATTTCCCACAATGTTTTCCGCCCAAAAAGACTTAAAAATTAAAAATTCCATTCACTTGAAATTGTCATCTGCGTGATCTTTCAGTATGGACCGCCCTAAATTTTGTCGTTTGGTAATGGGTTAATGGCGTGAATGTGAAAAGCGTCCGCGTTCAGATATAAAGCCCGCCGGATCATCAATACCAGATTTATTTCACGTCAACAGTAGACGATAAATGAACCCATCTCGACTATTTATCGTATAACAGGATAAATACATTACATATAGGACAGTAGCAAACTCTGTGTGGTTCGGTGGTTGAATTACCAACGTGACTTAGGCAATATACGATGGGATTAATAGCCAATATACGTCTGGATTAATTTTACGGTTAGTTTTGCTGTTGTTTTTTCAATCCCTATTTCGGATAATAGGCAACAATCTAAATGGAACCATTCGTTTACGATTTTACCAGTATGAGTTTTTTTCCAGATTCAGCATTCAATCTTTATATGTCGATATTTTTAGGTTTATTAATTCAATTTTATCTGATTTATCTATGATTTTAACCCATTCTCATGCGTTTACTATTTTTGACTCCCCAAAAGAATGGCTTTGGACAACATCATGGAAAATGAAGAAATTGCTTGTGACAAGCAATTTCTTTGTTTCTCACAATATTTGCGATCTAGAAGGACCAGGAAATAACACTTTCGTTCGCTTGAAATCGTCGTCTGAAACATCTTTGAATTTGGGTAAGTATATAATTTACCGTTTGATAATGGCAGGTATGTGATAGACCGATTAACACATTACCAGATGGCAAAATTTTGGATTGTTAAAATTTGAAAGGTGTTGCAGACGACAATTTCAATTTGATGGAAATTTAAAAACGTTTCTATTTTCGGTTAGAAACATTGTAGAAAATGAAGAAATTGCTTGTCACAAGCAATTTCTTCATTTTCCACAATGTTTTCCCAAGCCTTTCCTTGTGAGGGAGTCAAAAGGCGTTACTATGTGGTAATGGTTTTATATAATTATCCGTTTTCATAAATACGACCAGAGCATCAATACCAGAATTATTTTACCGTCAACAGTGAACGATAAATGAACCCATCTAGACTATTTATCGTATAACAGGATAAATACGTTACATAGTAGAACAGTAGCAAACTCTGTGCGGCTCGGCGGTTGAATTACAAACGTGTCTTAGGCAATATACGATGGGAGTAATAGCCAATATACGTCTGGATTAATTTTACGGTTAGTTGTGTCTTTTCAATCTCTGTTTCAGATAATAGGCTAAATGGAACCGCTCGTTTACGATTTTACGTATTTTCAGCATTCAAGATCTATGAGCTAATGCATTTATCAATAATTGTTAATCATACCCTTTCATGTAAATACCCACAACATAAGGTTTAAATTTGAATGAACAAAGATAAAAAAGATCGTTAGTTTATGTCCATATTATCTGTTGCTCCTCTGAGACGGGTCTATAATTGTCCAGATTGATCTTGATCTAAGGTGATCTTTAATTATTATTCTAAAATGCCATAATGGTCTGTTCACCGATAATACACTGCCTGAAGTCACGTAAAACAACAACAATAGAAAAGAAACTAAAAACACTTAGGAATTTTTAGTTGTGATATTTTAAACAGAGTCCTATAAAAAGTTATTGACAAACAAACACAATTTTGTTTGCTTATAAGTTACTTTTACATCAGGTGCTGTAAAAAGGATCCATCTCATCTCACAATCGATGACATTGTCCACATTTCCTGCTTGGACAAACCAAATTCTAATCGGACTGGTATTCATAGATTTATTAAAAAATACAATTTCTTTTGTCGTTGTGTCACGTGATGCCCGGCTAATATTAACTAAAATAAAAACTGATAGTTTTAGATTTAATTCCGACTTTTCTTTAGTTTGCCCACGAGATATTTGCCCTTTGAAAAGGTGAAAACGGGGTACCAGGTTGGATAATCAGTTGCAACATAATATTCCTTTCAATGTTTGTCTCTTACCAATGAGTTTTAATTGTAAAATTCGATCGGTAGTATAGGTACTCTCTAGACATCTGACGAGTTACAGATAAGAGGGGTTTAAGTCTTTTAAAAATAGAAGTATTAATTGTTGATCAAACCCTATGTTGTGGGTACTTTTTAGAGTTGTCTCGTCAAAAATAACAATTTGAATGTCTTCATCCAGTCTTATGTGTTGCTCTGCATTTGGTTTTTTCGGTGTTGACGCTTCCTAAGAGTCACGTGGGTTATCCACCGTGTTCAACATGATTATCATTTCAAATTTTCATTTAAATTGCTAACAACTGGAACCATTTATACTTTCAATTTTATTGTACATGTGCAAGATAGACATGCTGTCTTTTGTTATCCAATAAACTTGTAAACTTGTATATACCACATGTACGTAATCGATTTCCCTCTGTATTTGTCATTTGATACGGTTATATTTGTGAATTAACTTGCTAGAATAATATTTTACTACAGAGATGCAGTAAATGACCTCACAATATAATATTATGGAAAATAGTTCTATTTTGTAGCATTGCGACACAATCTGAAAGTTGACTCTTCTAATCATGTTTCCGATGTGGTTTAGTGGTAAGGATTCCTGGTTCTCACCCAGACGGCCCGGGATCGATTCCAGGCATCGCGACATCAAACATTTTAAAAACGTTGTTGAAAAACAAACGTGCCTTCATGTGCCAAATTCCATTTGCAGTCAATATTTTTGTTGATATGCTTAGTTGTAATTTAAGAGACAAATCGAAAGCAAAGTGGATTTGAGAACTTTTTTTTCTTTGGTTCCTAAAGGTAAAGTGTGTAACATTATGCAATAACATCGTGACAGAGCTATGTGTATTCGTACTATTTTCTGTTGTCAGACTCTAAGTCTAGAATAACAATGTCATAAAAACTGAAAACGCGACATTTATTGACGTGCGTTTGGATTATACTGTCGGACACGACTGAACTAGTTTGCATATCACGGAAATTGAGATGTCATCCTGAAATCTTGTTCTTAAAATGTCAGACTTTAAAGACAACTAGACAAATACAGCCGACAGAAATGATATTGTTTAGATAAGACTAACATGTTGCTTTATTTTTGTATGGAGGCATCATTCTTTCTTAACGTATACAACCCATCATTAGCACCAAAGACCCAGAGGCGAAATTTAAAAAGTGCCAGTAAATCCTACACTGTGTTATTTTTCCATTCCAAATACAAGCATAAACATTTTGAACGGTTTAGAATTTTGAATTAATGCATAATTATGGAAATATTTGACACAGATATTATAAATAACCTCCCTTGGATATGAATATAGAGTTTAAAGATATTTGTAATTTATTTTCTTCTTAAAGCATAATCTTGTAATCCGACACGGTGAATCAACTAATTTGAAGTGTATTTACAAGAGTGTGTAATTTGATGAATGTCCCATGGCTAGAAGTGGAGTTTTCAATGATGAGTCATATACCTTAAGGTCCGCTCGCTCTTTAGTCCAAGTTCAAATTATTTCAGGCTTAAAGAAACCTATATTAGGTTATGATTTTTTCAAATTAACCATGGTGTAATTTCGGACACACAATAATATTTCGTGGGTGTTGTTAAAAATAGGATGTCATTTGAAAGATTTACTATAAGCATAAAAATAGAGTCTGAACAAGACAGAATACAGGCCTACGTATTTGCAATATATCACAGAAAATATGTACTTCGTTTTCCTCCAAATTTTCAACTTTAAACTCAGGTTTTGTTTGGGAAAGAGCTTACGGTCATTATGTTATAAGAGTTCACATTTACTATCATCAGTATACAAATTAATTCATTGTTTTGGGGTTATAAATTACGATGAATCTGTCAAAAACCACCTTAATTATCACTTTGTCTTCTTTGATCTCCATCTGTTATTGTTTAACCCTTTCCCAAAAAGATTGAAGTTAGATGAGTCTTGTATGATAGCCGCTGCATATCATTGACGTTAAACATACAGGATTTGTGTACAATATAACTACGGAAACTTTCAAACAAAAGGAAAAAATGCTGATTATCAGGATATTCTTTTTTGTCTGTTTTTTTCTAGATGTTTCAAATACGAACTTCAAAGACAGGTCTCGGTTGGGGAAGTGTAATGGATATAGCACAAATTCTCCATTAATTTTGTAAACAAAACTTTGAGACTAGAACTGGACAAAAGAGTTTGAGACTATAACGGATCCAGATCAGACTGATGAAGAACCAAGTTGTTCTCTTCTATGACCAAATCACACGAAATCCACGTGAACTTCAATCGAATACCCTTCAACATTGGAGAGTATTCCATTGAAGTTAAGCATGTTCTAATGAGTATGTCTTAAGTTTTTTCGAGAGACCGGGGACAGAATCAACTTCGCTATGGATAACCAAGAGACGGTTCGCTTTTCAATCTGTCGGGTTGAATCTGCATCCAGCGTAAGCCAACCAAAATCTTCGTTAATATCGGCAGTGGTTGGTCCGCTACGTTCACCAAGATATAATGGTCCGGTGTCCTGACCATGGGTTTGATGGCCGTCATATTATTGCTGCATAAATAATCTCAAATAGATCTAGATGCGACAACGTGTGATCGCCTAGAGCTAATAGCGCGGCGATAGTCCCAAGTGAAGCTAGAGATGTTCTGTCGGATCGTTTATGGCTAGCTTATAGCTTTGAGCAAAAATATTGAAAGGACAACGAACTTTATCAATGAAGGCAATCGAAATATTCTGCAACAAACAAAAAGTTACTATTCCGATGCCGGGAATCGAACCCGGGCGGCCTGGGTGAAAACCAGGAATCCTAACCACTAGACCACATCGGATATGTATTGAAACGAATTAGGATCGACCGATCCTGTGTAATCTATAGTAATATCAATGTACGTAATTATAATTATCGAGCAGTAAAACAACCTTTTCCCAAACAATGACTCATTTTTGGTGCACTTTACATGAATGTCTTTGGAAGGCATTGAGACAAAAGAATTAACTGTTGATAATCAGCATTTTTTTGCCTCAATACATTTTATGCTGTTTTAGAAAAAAAATCTTTAATTTAGCGACATCCATTGTATCGTCTATTAGTAGCTCTAACATGTCAATGTTAACCGTCTCTCAAACGACAAAATTTGAGAGTGTAGTGATCCAGTTTGAAAGCTACCGGAGACGATAAAATTGATGATAAAAAGGAAGGGGTTTGTGGACAATATAATAAAGTACAGAAAATATTAAGACAAAAGAAGAAACTGCTGGATATCAGCAGTTTCTTCTTTTGCCTCAATGTTTTCCCAAGCCTTTTATTTTAGGGACGTTAAAAACTTATTTGGGAACGGGTTAAGTGAAGGGTTAATTGATAGAATGCTTCTGTAAATATACAGATTAATTAATTAAATGAAACGTTTATCCTTCCGATACAAAAGTCTTTATTGTCTTCACCGCGATTTCTGTGGAAAAGTTTAAATGGACAGAAATGTAGATAATAAGACGGCACTATTTACAATTGTTTTCATTGCTGTTGCTGTTTTTATTATAGTTGCTGTTTTGTTATGTTTTTGTCGGGTTTCTGTTTTTGGTAGGGACTGTTTTTATTGAAATTGTTAAAATTGTATGTGATCATTTCGCTTAAATCCTTTAAACAAATAAAGATTATAAAAAATGGCCGATATGAAATTATTTAAAAGTTGGTGTGCAAACTTGTCATAAATTCGTCGATGCGATGGATCTTTCAAGCATACTAAGAGAATCATTTTTCAATAACAACATTCTGAAAATGTTTGGCGTTTTCTTTTTTTTTTTTTATACCTTCTCTGCTTCAAACCATTGCAAACCAATCACGCATATCAAGAATTATTGCAGATTTTCTACGAATTGAATTGGTGATGTCACTGTTTCACGTGATTCCGCATTGTGAATTATAATAAGATAAGAAATTAAAACTAAGAAATTATTATATGGATGAAAAACAAATTTGTTTCTCTAAATATCCCGTGACGTCACCGGCCGGTGAATTTATGGGAGTAATGTTTAAAGTATTAGATAGATGCTGTATAGTAGATTCTACACGAAATAAAGATTCAAATACATGTACAAGCAGTGTTCGCTACCGGTTCATTGGAGACGGGGTGTGGCTATGTATAGACGTCACATAAACTAGCCGGCAGCTCGTTAAAGTGACATTTCAGAATTATTTTACATAAATTTTACTTTTATTCTGTCTGAAAGAGCATGTTTTCTTACGAAAATTCTGAAAATTTCAAACCAAAATATTGAACCGTTTACGAGAAACATATATTTTTGTGCTAAAATTAAACAAATTGTTGTGGACAACAGTTCCGATTTATATAGAATTTGTCATTTCTGTCTCAACCTTGAAGGCCTATTTTTCGCTTATAAATAACAACATAAAAAACTGACAGCATTTCTACGCATTAGAATAACCAATTTTTGCATCAAGACATACTTTTAAAAAATGAAATAAATGTGAAATGTCACTTTAATGTGAAACATAGCGGTGAAATTTCAAAATATACTGCACTATCACTGGTCAAAAAAACTGGTCAAACACTAAATAAGAACAATTGACCAAACGCCAACTGTCAATCAAAAACATCGATTAGCCAATGGACGATCAGAAAAATGTCATGCCCCAATTGTTCTTCGTTGTACGTGTTATTGTCCACCAAAATTAACCCGGGACAACTCAATTTTCGTGCGCTAAGTCCGTTAGTTGAGCGTCTTAACAAAACATTGCCGAAGTAGGGTCATTACATATGCAGATGTCCCGGGTTAATCTTGCTAGACAATATTGTATCGATTTATAATACGTTCAAAGTTAAACGAGAATAATTTACGATTGTTTTGGTTTATCTTTAGGTAGAACTATTATAATCCAATTTTTTTCACCTGAGAGGGTGTGTCTAAGCAAAGAGGTTATTCGACGAGTTTACTGCTCGATATTTTGGTTGAGATAAGAGAAAAACGTGCGGCACGAGCATGAACACATTTCGAAATTGAAAGAATGTTCGATTGCAAAATGTGTTGTTATAAAACCTCGTAACCACAGCCTGATACACACTGTAGTTATAATGTTTTGCAATAATACCGACGATTTACCGCTAAGCGGCAAGGCTGTTTCTCCTCAAACTAAATGTAATGAACCGTTTATTTGGCTCCGCCCTGTCTCCCGAATAAAAACAGAATATACCTTTACCTACGTAAAATTAAAGCAAGACATCCGTATCTATTCTCGTTTAATTGTGAATCTATTATATCGACTGACAATCAAAACAATCGTCATGCCAATATCAAAGAATTTTGTGCAAACAATAAACTAGGTCTACGGTTATGTTTTGATAAACAGTCGGTGTTGTTATAAAATCTCGTAACTACGGCTTAAATCAAGCCGTAGTTACGAGATTTTATAACAACACGTACGAAATACTATATTGTTTGTCCGAATTTACGTCACGATTAACTGGATAAACTCGTTCCCTATTAACGATCACATCCTTATTGTTTGTCTTAAATTCTATGTTGGGCGGAGCGATCTGTCGATTGGCGTTTGGTCAATACTCTAGATGTTCACAGAGTCGTCTTTTTAGTAAACCGAAGTCCTACTTTTCGTCTGAGTTCTTCGAACTCTGTGTAATTTAATTTAAAAAAGATGCCTATGGCTTCTGTAAAGAACAGAGACTGATTTTCAGACGTTCTATGGTAATTTTGACTAGACGAAGATCTTTGTCCTTCATCTGTTATTTCTCAGATTTTGGCTTCAAGCAAACAACGTAACATCTATTTATTTCTCAACTTGAAAACCGTGTGATGTTGACGACATTAAACATAATACTTGTAAATAGGAGAGTTTTAGGATTACAACAAATCCAGGCGTCACCCGTAGAATCGGAAATTGACGAGGGATGCCCTGGCATATTTGTGTTGCTACGGATTGCACCCGAACGGTGCACGAAGTGCATTGTAGTTAAAGTGACAATTCACACATTTTTTTATTAATTTTACTTTTATTTTTATCTGTAAGAGTATAATTATTTTCTTATGAAAATTCTGAAAATTTCAAGCCAAAATTATGCGCCGTTTACTACAAATAATTAATTTGTTTTGTTAAATTAAGCAAATTGGTGTGGAAAACAGTTTAAATGTATTATGGACTTTGTCAATTCTGTTCCAACTTAAAAATTCTTTTTCGCTTATCAGCAACAATTAAAAAACTGATCATTTGAAAAACCAATCCTTGCATCAAGACATTCTTTAAAAATCAAAATGGGAATGGAATGTCCCTCGAGTTTTTAGCCACAAAACACGAATTTTGAAGCTTATTTAAGCTGTAGTTACGACATTTTTACATGTGACCGACAAATTATTCTCGATAAGATGAAGAACGAGCAAGTGTCCGAGATGACGAAATGATCTTTTTCCCAACATGTCTTTCAATTTTGTCATATTCGTTTATTTTAAGAATTTGCACTAAATGTTGTGGGTCACCGAAACTTTGCAATGTTTTGTAATTGGTTAGGTGCATCTTCAAAATAACCAATGTTGAATTAATCTTGGATTTAATGAAGGTTTAATGAAGGTTTTGGCGTCTAGCCCTAAACAAGAGAAAGCGACATTCGTATGTGGTTATTTATACGTTTCCCAGAGCAAAAATCAGGCGGCACATGGCTATTATTGAAAGTCTGCATTGCAATTAGTAGAAAATAAAACATTGCAAATCAATCATTTATTTTTTGTCTGGATAATTCAAACTTCCTATGTTTTGAAAGACGCATGATCTATAGCTGACTACATCACCAAATAGTTTGTCCTTTACCCCTTATCTATTTTTTGATTTACACTTACTCTTCTTTTTTCATATTTTAAGTCGCCTTCAAAAACTCTCAATTTTGTCTGCATTATAAATTTACCGTATGGGAAAGAACTAAAAGCGATTTTGTATTTTTTCCTGTCATGGTGGGCCAAATGGAGAAGTTATGAGTCTAAAGCGTTATTTAATTACAAACTATTACGTATGTACGCAGCAGCTTGAATTGTTGTGTTACATTATTCATTATTCTCTTGCCAAAATGAATAAATTAGCCATTAAGTAAATAGCCTGTAGTCTATTATATAATGAGAATTTAAACGATAAACGGGCAAAACTCATAAATTACCAAATGTTTCAAACAGCAACTTTTAATAGCAATTCTTTTATTTTACCTAAACAACAAAAACAAAAACAACAACCGTGTTTCAATATGGCCTTTTACTAAAAAATAATAATAATAATAAATTAAAGTAACCAACAGCAGTCGTTCACGAACCAATTTAATTTTGTTTTATCCAAGCGATTTTTGGGCCAGATTAACTCATTTGGAATTTTCAGACATTCATTTCTGTCATTTCGGAATAAAGTTTGCCAATTTTGCAGAAAAAAATACGTTTTTGATATTTTATCGGTCTTTCCCATTCTTTTTTTTTTTTTTTTTTGCATCGTAGGGTGATAATAAATGGATGCAATTTAAACAAATCTATATAAATACCGGTATTCTATTTTTCAGGTTCTGATGCTCAATTGTATGTCGTTCAACTATGAAGCATACAGCAAACACCTTATTACTGGAAAACTATAAAACAGACAACACATAAATCATCAAAATTTATCAATATTTCTACTGACCAATCATAATTTTTATTCAGTCCGGCGCTGCACAACCTTACCATCATTTCCCATAGTATCCTTACTTAAATGAAGGAGTAGTCCTTACTCGCACTCTGTAAAGTCATGGAACCTTCTATATGTAACGAGACCAACAGTACGAACGTATCAACATCATGTGTACAAACAAAGGTTATCGGAGCCACGATTGTATCTCCACTTGTTATGTTCATGATCGGAGTTGTTGGAAATGTTGTCGCCCTCTGCACTCTACATACAAGCAAGAACAACACGAGGACGTCAAAATTCTACATACTGATCAGTGGATTAGCTTGGACTGATTTACTTGGTATTGTTCTAACTACACCGTCTACGATATCTGCGTATGTTAACGGGCGTAAATGGGTGGGTGGGGAAGCACACTGTTTTTACCAGGGATTCGCGATGACTTGTGCAGGATTATCCACAACATTCATTATATGTGCAATATCAGTGGAACGGTTTCTGGCTCTAAAATGTGTGTTTTTCTATTCAAGTCGTTGCACTCACGGCACAACAAGATGCGTGATCGCAGCTTTATGGATAAGTGTAATATGGTTCGGACTACTCCCTTTATTCGGATTTGGAAAATATGAATTACAATATCCAGGAACATGGTGTTTTCTTGACTTCCACAGTCGCAACATTGTTGAAAATACTTACGCATACATCTACGCCTCCGTGAATTGTGTTCTGCTATTCACAATGTTATCGTGTAATGGTTATGTAGTGTTTACACTGTCGACATTGCGATGGCGTCAAGGAAGTCAGCATGATGTCAGTAAGAGGGGAAGTCTTCTCGTTAGTCAAAACACCGACTGGACCACCTCAACGGGATATAGACCAATACGTAAAAAGCACAGATCAGTAGATATCCAGATGATTGTGCTCATGTGTGCCATTACTACCACATTCTTCATTTGTTGGGCACCTTTAATGGTAAGCCGTTTCGTATAGTTTACGATAAATGGCCTAGCAGAACATCTCTATCGATTAGATAGAGATGTTCTGCCAAGTCATTTATCTCGAGCTATAAGAATATGAAACAACAAAAAGCAGACAACCTATCAAATACAATATTTTTTTTATCTCATTGTGTCGTAAAACGCAGGATTTGTGCAGGAAATTTTAATAATATCTTGGTACTTTTGCATGCTTCAAACACATCTAAGTACTTCAACAGTAAAAAAAAAGGATAAGATTGTTTTCTTCTCTGGCGAAAGACTCATTATATCTTTTTGTGCCGGGCCTGTTTTTGTTTAATAATTTGAAGCATCACATGATAAGACCAAACACGAAGGCTTTTAACAAGGAACAGATCACGTAGATGCAAAATGAACGCTTATCAGGCAAAATTGAAACGTAGTGCTGTTTTGAATATATTATCATAATTAAGTACCTACATGATTTGTTTTTCTTTAATCGAGATCAAATAAAATGCTCACGTGTTTCGTACCAATTGCTTAACATTGATATATGCACCTGAGATATGATATGGATGCTGTCAGTTTCTTGGCTTTAGTTTGAATGTACATGTAATTTAACCCTTTCCCAAACAAGACCTGGTTTTGACGTCCTTATCAGAAATGGCTTGGGAAAACATTGAAACAAAAGAAGAAACTGCTGATAACCAGCAGTTTCTCCTTTTATCTCAATATTTTCTATACCATATATAACACACATTCTATCTTTAATAACTTTCATTTTGTCATTTGTAGCAGTTTTTGAAGTGCATCACCCTAAAATTCTGCCGTTTTGGGAAAGGGTAAATATATTTCAGTTTTAAAGGTATACTGATGTGGTGAATTCATGCCACCTTGTTTTCGTACATTGTTGTCGGTTCGGATAGTGAATAAGCCATGATTCTTAAAAATACTTCCTTCCAACCAGAATACAGGCCGGGTATTAAAGTACCGACGCCGTTTCCTGTTAGTGCAACAATTAGTACCGTCTTGTGCTAGAATTCGGACACGATATTTTAGAAACGTTTTTTTTTTAAAAATGCATGAGTCCAAACACCAATTCCAAAACGGATGAATATCCTTCAGCGTGTTCAATTGGTTTAAACTTTCCAATTGTATCAAAACGTAACCTGATTCAGTTTAAGCCCGATTTGTTCGTACTTGTATTAGGCCCACGAGGATGGTCGAATTGTTCGCGTGATTAATCCAGAGCTCATTTTGTCTGTGCAATTCTAAAATCAGACAATTAATCTCATGTTATCTAAGATCAGTTCATTGAATTAGAGCCCAGGGCAAACAATTGAAAACAAATCCATAAATCATGTCCGTCTAGGGTGTGCTGACATTAACGTTCAGTTGATCGTGGAATATCTGAATCCTTTTCAGTATATTTATTTCGTTTAACACTTTCTAAATAACAAAATATTAGGGTTGTCTAATTTGAAAGCTGTTGCAGACTACAAAATGGATGTTGAAAAGATGGGCTTTTTGTACAATATAGCATGGAAAATATTGAGGCAAAAGAAGAAAATGCTGATAATCAGCATCTTCTTCTTTTGCATCAATGTTTTCAAAGCCTTATATATTAGGGACGTGAAAACCAGGTCTTGTTTGGGAAAGGGTTAAAATATTCCAGTCCGTGATTGGAAAAAAGAAAAGTTTATAGTTAAAGTTATTGATCACATGTTTGCTGAAAATTGACCTATTTGCCAATCAATTCAAAATGATTTAATGACTGAAACTCCTTCGTGGGGTACATCAGCAAAAACAAATCACAATAACATTCATACAAAGTACGGGAAAGAAAAAAGAAACAGACTATACATTCCATCAGTTTAAAAAATATGATGAGTTGCCCGGATTTATTACATTTGTTTATATTTATCCATGTCACAATCGCTTACGTCATGACTGAGTTCATTTATCCAACGAAATACTGAATGACCCATCAAATCTGTCCTTCAGTCACATCAAGGTATTGACGTTTTCGTCTTTAACGTAGTTCAGCACAAATACAATTTACGCGACGTCAGAATTATTCGGAATACGCCGTAAATTTTCGGAGAAGATTCCGCCGCCGATAAGGGGCGGAGGTGGTGCAGTGGTAGCGCACTGGACTAGAAACGCAGGGGTCACTGGTTCGATCCCTCGCCTATCCAGTCTTTCGGAAGGGATTTTAAACCGAGGTCCCGTCTCCATATGACCTTAGCTGTTTACTGGGACGTTAAACTCCATACAATCCAATCAGATCCACCGCCAAATCTTTACGACTTAATCTAATATGTTAGCATACGTTAATGAATATTGACAACGTCGCACGAAAAATCTCGAAGCCGTATGAATCTCATTAGGGATGTACTACCTAAATCTTTCTACTTTATTCTATCATGCCTGCGAATGATTTTACCGCAGATTAATCTGCTTCGTCTTTTCAATGCAACTTGAAGGACAGAAAATCAGTTTTTCGTTATCTAACGTCGGTTCATTAAATTACAGCTTTAAGCAAATATCTGCTTTTCAGCAAATACATCGTAACTTCAGCTTAAAACAAGCTGCAGTTACGAGATTTTTGTTGAAAAGAGACGAAATTTAATATTGGAAAACAAAACAAAAATGAAAGTCCGTCATCATAGCGCTGAAGTTAATTAAATTCGTTTGGAAAACAAACAAACAAACAAAACATTCCTTTGAGATAATACAGATTGACAGATCCTTGCCAGAGCTTTTAATTTTATGAAAAAAAAAACATAGTTTCCTCCCTTGTAATATTGTCCATTCAATTGTCACTTCTGCCTTTGACCCTTTCCCAAAAGAATATATTTGAGGCTTTGTCGGCATTGAAAGGCCATTTGGACGACAAAGTAAATGCTAACTCGTGTAGAAATCAAAATAGACCAAAGCGTAAAAATCTTTGTAGGAAAAGGACAATTGCTGATCACCTTTCCTGCAAGCCTTTTTAATCCGTCTGCAGTGGGATAGTAAGAAGTAATTTCTGTTTGGAAATGTGGCAAGCTATACAGGACACACGGCGGAGAATCAAATGACAAAACGATTTCAACAAACGCCAATTTTTATGTTTATAGGGAAACATTTTCATTTCGGATTTTAAGAATAAAATGTGAACATACAAAAAATTGTCAGAAAGTTGCTGAATGTCGCAGATATTCTAAAAGGCAGCAGATAAAAAATATTTACGGCAAAGTGAAGTTTTTGCTTTGTCGTCAATGACATTTTACCAGCTAATTTACACAGATTTACCGCACCAAACAAATTCCTGATTCTTCCCGTCTTCATATTATTTTCAAATCTACATGTTTCGATTCGATTATTGCATATTTTCTGCGATTGTAATGTCCCGTGATTCCCCGTCGTTGCACAAATTTGAGTCTTTAAAATTTACTCAAAATCAATTATTCAGAACCATCCTTCTTTCAATTTTTCAGATCCAAATTATCTTAACGACAGCCACAAGTAAACCTTGCTATTAGGCGGGGGGCCAGTGGGGCCTACCATGCACCCCCCCTAGACTTTTTGCCACTGGTGCCAAATTGTTCCTTAGGTCCTACTTGTTGAAAATCAGAGGTGCCCCCAAGAAAAAACTCATTCCCGCTATATGAAACAGCGCCGTTTCCATGGCAACCCTTATGCGCTTTTGAGAAAATGACAGTAGTTGAAAAAACATCAATATCTCTGCTTACAGATATAGTAGATCAGTACTTTTGGTATCAAAATGAAGCTTAGACATTGCTCTTGAATTTGGTATGTGCATATGCAAATTAGCTAATTTGCATATGCATGATTTTTAAGATTTAATTAAAAAATTTGATGAAATTTTCGTCGTTTTTTTAAAATATGATACACAAATAAGCTATTACTCACTTAGTTTGTTGGTTATAGTAACAATTTTGGTATCAAATTGAAGCCTAGACATCCCTCTTTAATATACATTAGTCAGATAAGATATTTTTTGCATGCATGATTTTTAGTGATTTTTTGAAATTTTGCCGAAAAATTCGCATATTCATGAATATTTGATATATGTAGTTCTTTCAAGCCTTATAGAAGGACTTACTTACTTTGTATATAAAAAAATCATTAACAAAGTAGAATTAGGCATTTTAATGTCATTTTACTGAATCAGAGTGTATTAAATCATATTTTGGGAGCGGTTTCCATGGCAACATATCTTGAAAAAAGGGATTTAAATGGTATTTTAGGAGAAAGAGCTTTTGTTCACTAAGTCCTTGATGTAGACTGACAATTAATGTTTTAGATTGATGTTTAGACATCCATCTTTACTTTTTATGCCCCCGATAGGGAGGCATCATAAATTTGACTTGTCCGTCCATCCGTCTGTCCGTCCGTCTGTCCGTCCGTCCGTCATTCCGTCCAAAAACTTTAACATTGGCCATAACTTCCTTATTACTTAACATATTCGCTTCATACTTTACCACATTCCTTGGTACATTACCTTTCTGTAGGCACATACTTTGGTGACCTTGACCCCTGGATGACCTTGACCTTGAACATAGATTGGCCATAATTTAAAATCAAAGCGGTGTCGGGGGCATTGTCATCTTACAGTGACAGCTCTTGTTAGAATAGTTATGCAAATTAGCTAATTTGCATATGGATTATAATGAGGAATTAATTAGAATAATCAATTTTATCAACATCATTTTTCGCAAGTGGAGCTGGAAAATCAGATGTAGCTCTTATAGTTCTGAATATATATTAACACTTTTGGTATCAAAATAAAGCCTGGACATTTCTCTTTATTTTCCAATGCAGTAATGCAAATTAGCTCACTTGCATTTGTATGACTTTAAAGATTTAATTAGTATTTTTAATGATTTTTTTGCAATTTCTATTAAGAATAAAACAGAAAAATAAGCTTTAGCTAATTAAGTTGGTGGTGTAGAGTTATAATTTGGATATCAAAATGAAGACTAGACATTCCTCATGGTTTTCAGTGATGCAAATTAGCTTATTTGCATGTGCACATTTAAAAAAAAATACTTATAAATATTTCACCAATTAGGGAATATCTAATACACACAGCGTTTTCTAACTGTATGGAAAGACTTTATCATATTTTTATGTAACACTACATGACAACAAAATGATTAAGCATTTTGAGGCTTTTTACAGAATTAGTTTGAATTATGATACAGAAGGCTTAGTGCAAAACTATTGTAACTATGCTTTGTAAAAATTTGCTAGAGAGGGGAAAAATAACAAGTTTCTTAAAATTGAGCATTTAAAACATTTTTTGAATTCTAAATAACTTTTTAATTATACAGATTTGAAACACAATATTAGAACACACTAATTGTATTCTTTCTTAGGCTTCAGAAAATAATAAAAAGGAAAATTCTCAAAAATGCATTTACAATAGTTTTGCATTAGGCCTGGATATGCAAGAAGGTGTCGTTTCCACGGAAACATGTTTTCTTTCAATTTAAACGCAGTTAGGTTTAGCAAAAGAAAAAGCTATAACTCACCAAGTTCTTGGTGTAGACTTACAATTTGGGTATCAAAATTAAGTCTGACCATCTTCTTTTTAGCATGTATGCATATAAGCTTACTTGCATTAGCTATATTTCAAATGAATTTAAACAATTAATTTTGACCCTTTTTAATGAAATTGACTTTAATTTGTGAATACTTCTGAGACAAACAATGAATTTAAGATTCAAATTGTTGAATGACTTGATTATATTGAATATATCATGCAGCCCTAAAGTCAAGTATAAAAAGTTCATATATTAATCTTTTTATATTATTTTGCTTAAATTTAGTAGGTACATCCCACAAACAATCACCATTTAGCACCAAAACAAATGGTATGAATGTCAAGGTCATAAACCCAGGTCCGAACAATTGCCCCAAGATCCTGCATTGATACAACAGTGTTGCATCTTGTGAAATGGAAATTGTGCATTTTTTCTTTATTGAAGGAAAGATTAATGGGACAATAAAAGAATATCTTTATTTACTTAATAAAACCTTTCAGTCTTTTTTCTGTGTTTGATAGGATTTCTCGCAAGAAGAATATTGAATGTGTTCTTCTCATGCAAATCTCCAACATGATTACCTGATATTGCTTTCCCGTATGATGCCTACAATCGTTTATGTCACAAATCCATGAAGTGCAGATGTCAAAGTGATATATTACAATATCATGAACCTCGTAATCCTGGCTTTCTCTCAAATGTTGGTCAGACTTCAACTTCTTGTCTCTCTTAATCTGAATTTGTATCTCTCTTATGAAATAAATCCTCTGTCTAAGACTAAAAGCATATTCAGTCTCAGTTACAACACTCGTAATGCTGTCTTCTCTTTCATTTTTGCTACAATATTTCAACTATTCATGATTTCTTGTCCAGGTTTGGAATACAACCCCTACAAGTAGGACTTGATTGAGTCCTTTCAGATCAGTAGTAATCTTTTATAGGTACTGTGATTCAAATTTTTTTACTGTGATTCTACTTTTTGACGAAGCAATTGTCACACTCATAGTCTTCATCGTCTACTAACTTAACAATAGTCTCAGAAAAATCTGTTTCTTTACATTGTCAGACACTGTCATCTCTCTAGGACCTTTTATCCTAATTCCTTCTTTCATTTAAGATAAGGAATTTCCATTCATCTGAGTCGCATCATAGTCCTACTCAGACCATTACTTGGCCGATTGATCCCCTTCTCTCTAAAAATATGAAACTCTATGATTACTCTATGATCTCTAATATATTTTATAAGAATTAGTTTGATGGTCGAGATGGAAAAATAAGTTAAAGGTGCCCATTCTCCTGCCTCATACAGCCGATTGTCTTCTCCTTTCACACAGAATGACTTCTCAAACTGTATACATAATCCATTGTTCCTTGAAAAGTCATACTCTTGACATGTTATAAAATTCCTAAAAGCACCAGTCTTGTCTTTGCACATAATTTCACTCACTCATTTCCAAGTTTCGTATTTAACTTGCAGGTGTAGAAGCACTGACCACTTCAATGTGCTGCCTTCCAGCTTGCTGTCTTGCTGCACATTTATGGCTGTTCTCACTCCATTCTTCCATTTACTTTGCATAGCCGAGATAGCTCAGTCGCTAACGACCGAGTCTATAAATTCATGGGTATTGAGTTAGAATCCCTGCTTGGCCAATTCACATTCTGACATTTGTCTCTCACCAATGGGTGCTAATCATCTTTGTGAGAAAGCAGTTTGAGGCTCCGATTCGATATTGTGGTAGTACTGGTGGAAAGAAATACCTGAAATCCATGCAAAGGTGCTCCAGCTGCTATATGACCATAGCAGTTAAAGTGGTGTTAAACCGCAATCAATCAATACATCAATCCAATTGTTCTTTTCATATGGGTGGTATATTCCTTTCTATAAGACCCCTCTCTGACAGTTGCTTCCATTTCATCTAAGTCCTCCCTCATCTGCGCGTACCTATGACCTGCATGTTGTACTCTGTTTTATTGCCCAATTGGATCTCTTAGCATGTCCATACCATCTTATCATCCTTTCCCTCAAGAGGGGTTTCTAAGTCTTCGAGACCATGCTGTTTGCGTAGCTCGCTTGAGCTTGTATTGGAGATATCCTGTGGTTGTATGTTGCTGATCTGAATGATTAATGTGGTGCCATTTCGCTTCAGGCGTTTTAGGTTAGGCTTGGAAGGGTCTCGCTTGCGTTAATCATGTCACTTCTGACATAGTTTGAGTATATTTTGTCTCCTGTTTGGTAGGAGAGGCAAAGATTGTTATTATTTCCTCAAAAGCCCTTCTCCTTAAAGACCAGAATGCTCTTACCAATGCTTTTGTACTCAATACATGCTTTTTTAGCCTACCTGTATCTGTTCAATCTTATCTTATTGAACCTTTGAGGGTCGCAAGGACTGGTAACTTGTTATTGAAAGAAAAATAATGTGATAAGATGTACATGGAATTTCGGTTCAGGTCTATTAGAATTTCGGTTCAGGTCTATTATGTTACTTATGGATCATGTTTGTATGGAGAGTATATATTGAAATTACTTCCTTGTGACAATAAAATAGTCTCTTATCCCATTTTTGTTTACTAAGGCGAGAGAAGTCAACCCCCCCCCCCAAAGCCCCCCCCCAAAGCCCCCCCCCCCCAAAGCCCCCCCCCCCCCCCAAGCCCCCCCTCATATCTTTCTTCACTCCTCCAGTTGCCTTCTATCACTAGATAGTTAGCTTGCACTTTAAGTTTCATCGTTAACCCAATGTTCATGTCAGGTTGCATACTGGATTGTGATAATTCAAAGCCATCCATGCTCTCCTCTTTTGGGTAAATCAAAGCAAAACACACATTAATCAGAATTCGTCTTTTTTCAAACACTTTCTTTTTCACAAGAAATCATACAGCCAGACTGAAAGGCACGCAAACATAAAAGGGTTACAAACTATTAATTCCAGAATATTTGATATCAAAATATAGCAAGATGAAGTCCTTCAACAAAGTCGAATTTGCTATATATCTCATAATTATTAACAAATAGAAGATAATTTTATTGTATATCATTATTCAAACTCATTTGCAAGATAGCTAATGCAAGTAAGCTAATCTGCATAAGTGATCAAAACAATAAAGACAGGTGTCTAAGCCTTATTTTAATACCCATATACAGAATCTGCACCCAGGACTAGGAGAGCATAAGCTTTTTCTCCTGCCCTCTTGACTGTTTTAAGGAAGATAATATTATATTTCTATGGACCTTCTTGCATACTGTAACTCAAACTGATTTTGTAAAACAGCCTTAAAATGAAAAATTATGTGGTGAACATGAAGTATTACATAAAAATATGTTTTAGTCCATCCATACAGCTTGAAATCACTGTATGTATCAAATACATGTATTCCCAAATTTGAGATATTTCTTTACTAAAATTATATTTAAAAAGATATTAAAAATTATGCATATGCAAATAGGCTAATTTGCATCACTGAAAACCATGAGGAATGTCTAGTCTTCATTTTGATATCCAAATTGTAACTCTACACCACCAACTTAATTAGCTAAAGCTTATTTTTCTGTTTTATTCTTAATAGAAATTGCAAAAAAATCATAAAAAATACTAATTAAATCTTTAAAATCATACAAATGCAAATGAGCTAATTTGCATTACTGCATTGGAAAGTAAAGAGAAATGTCCAGGCTTTATTTTGATACCAAAAGTGTTAATATATATTCAGAACTATGAGAGCTACATCTGATTTTCCAGCTCCACTTGCGAAAAATGATGTTAATTAAATTGATTATTCTAATTAATTCCTCATTATAATCCATATGCAAATTAGCTAATTTGCATAACTATTCTAAAAAGTAAAGATGGATGTCTAAACATCAATCTAAAACATTAATTGTCAGTCTACATCAAGGACTTAGTGAACAAAAGCTCTTTCTCCTAAAATACCATTTAAATCCCTTTTTTCAAGATATGTTGCCATGGAAACCGCACCCAAAATATGATTTAATACACTCTGATTCAGTAAAATGACATTAAAATGCATAATTCTACTTTGTTAATGAAGTTTCTTTATATACAAAGTAAGTAAGTCCTTCTATAAGGCTTGAAAGAACTACATATATCAAATATTCATGAATATGCAAATTTTTCGGCAAAATTTCAAAAAATCACTAAAAATCATGCATGCAAAAAATATCTTATTTGACTAATGTATATTAAAGAGGGATGTCTAGGCTTCAATTTGATACCAAAATTGTTACTATAACCAACAAACTAAGTGAGTAATAGCTTATTTGTGTATCATATTTTAAAAAAACGACGAAAATTTCATCAAATTTTTTAATTAAATCTTAAAAATCATGCATATGCAAATTAGCTAATTTGCATATGCACATACCAAATTCAAGAGCAATGTCTAAGCTTCATTTTGATACCAAAAGTACTGATCTACTATATCTGTAAGCAGAGATATTGATGTTTTTTCAACTACTGTCATTTTCTCAAAAGCGCATAAGGGTTGCCATGTTTCATATAGCGGGAATGAGTTTTTTCTTGGGGGCACCTCTGATTTTCAACAAGTAGGACCCAAGGAACAATTTGGCACCAGTGGCAAAAAGTCTAGGGGGGGGTGCATGGTAGGCCCCACTGGCCCCCCGCCTATATCTCTTGAACCTGACGACCATTCGTCTCCCAGGCAAAGATCAACTCCTTGACCTCTGATTGTAAATCTTGCGAAATGCCCTTCAGATTCTTTTTTTCATAATATTTTATATTCTTTACTTTTCAGATACAAATTATCGTAACGATAGCTACAAATAGACCGAACTATCTCTGGGACCTGACGGCCATTCGTCTTGCAAGCATAAACCAACTCCTAGACCCTTGGTTGTACATCTTGTTGCGAAAATCCATCTTCGAGAAAATACGGAACACATGTGGCAAGGTCTGGTCGAAACTATGCTGTTGTCTACAGAGAAAGGACCGTGGTGCGTTTGAAGAGATGGTCAATATTCTAGCTGTTGATGTGAAACATGATCCAGTAGGGAATGTAAATAAGCATAAAATTAATAAGCATGTGTACGTTAGACATATAAATGCACATGACAATATACCCGATGTTAGTCGTATAAATGTGATACATGGTGGAAAACGTTTGTCTCCGCTACCGGATGTGACGCAAACAGGACATGATGATGATGAGAAAAATAATAGTGATCCCAATGAAATCGGTCTTGATATACTAAAGGATAACTCAAATAGCATTAGTGATAAGCAAAGATATGTGTGCAGTTTTGAACTTGGAAATGTTGAACAAAACAATGATATCGGTTCTGTATATATCAAAGTTTTATTTTTAAATGGTGAATGTTGTGATCCGAGTAAAAATGAGCACACGTGCCCGAGACTGCACGTTACTAGAACGACTTCTTGTTTAGGTAACATGTCATCAGATCAGTCTGCACAAAGTGAACATTCATCTTCGGGGATTCATAATGTACAATGCGTGACTAACAATTTGCAAGTTCCAAAGCCAGAAGCGGGCAGTGAGGAATTAAGAAACATTCTTGGAGAAAATAATACTTTCAGGTAACTTTCATTGGATGTTTTAGAAACTTTGACCGGCCATGCTAAAAGAGACTAAATGTGAAGTGTGAAACAGTTTCGAGCCTAGGCAGTCTGCGCGGACTGCAAATTCTGAATAAGATCGTAACACTTCTTCCTTCGGTAATTAACTGAATATGGCTTGATTTTTCTTTCCTTGCCATAATTATTCTCGTTTTCTAACAATGATTAACGCATGACAAGTCTGATTCTTTTCTCATAATTATATTGATTTATCTTGCAGTAACAACACTTATTATTTATTTAAGATAGGAAACTCTTCTATTCTCGGTTACAACTATTTGTGTCAACACACGCATACGCCTTTAATCTAACCACTGAATACTTTGTTTGTCTTCAATTGATTACAACCAATAATGTCGGTATTTGTTTCTTGTTTGGTGTTTGTGTTAACTAAATTAATGAATTAATATGTATGTTTATTTGTAAATCATAATTTGATGGTGTACTTAAAGGTATAAATGAGTAAAGGGGACGCTCTGGATTCAAACAAAGATAATGTAATCGCCGCCACATTGTTTCTATTTATAGTAACTTAATTGCAATTACCGAATTTGATATCTTTTGACCAGCGGATGGTTTAAATGACCTACTTATTTGTGACCTTATTTCTCATATTTGATTATTTCTATTTTTAGGATTATTGGTCTTAAAAAAGTAACGTCCTTATATGTAAATGAGTAACTATAATAGTGACGATATGGCGACAATTACGTCATTTTGTTTGACGCTTTTAAAGCGTCTCCTATACTGATTATCTTTGTCGTGGATATCTCCTTAAAATTATACTTATTACATTTCTTCTATTTCAGTCTCAGACGTACAAAGTCCAACATCTGATTCCATCATGTGAATATCAAATAAAGAATTTACCGTCAACCATTTCCCAAACAACAAATCGTGCTCTTTTTCAAACATCAAGTGACAACTGCAGCTTGTAGATGGCTGCAGTTACGAGGGTTTCAGTAAAAGAAACATCATTCAAAGGGTGTTCTCGTTAAACTACTGCAGAAAAGAAAATAGATTTTAATAAAGATACGATCTTTGAAAACTTAAGCCATGAAAATATTCAGGCAAATTAGAAAAAAGATGCTGAAAACAAGTATTTGATTCTTAGTCTCAATGTTTCTCCTCGCTTGTTTCACTACGGACGTCAAAGTCAGCTCTTGTTTTGGAAAGGGGTTAACGCTTTCCCAAAGAAGACCTGGTTTTGACGTCCCTAATAGATTAGGCTTTGGAAAACATTGAGGCAAAAGAAGAAAATGCTGATGATCAGCATTTTCTCATTGTGCCTCCATGCTTTCTGAACTATATTATTCGCAAGTCTTATCTTCAGTAACATCCACTTTGTCGGCTGCAGCAGCTATCAAATTCAAGTCATCTAAGATTTTGCCGTTTGGGGAAGGGTTTTACTTAGTTTCCAAGTTTTTCTTCCCGGTGTGGATTTTTGTTTCATAAAAACATATGAATCTGGAAAGCTCTGGGGATCTGAACTTTCACTTATTTAAAAGAAATTAAATTCAATAAAATGCGTACATTTAGAATGTTTTGTCCTTATATATTTCGCCACCATATTATTGTTTTGCATACTGTAGATCCTGTTATATCATTATTGCACTGCCTTTATCAGTAATCTCGTTTATGCAGCTTAAATGTTTGTTTTTTATATCTACCACAGATAAGACTAAGCTTTGACATCTCCATTAGAAAAGTAATTGCGAAAGCATTGACGCAAATGAATAAAATGCTTATACTCAGCATTTTCTCCTTTTTGCCTCGATTTGTTTGAGCTAGATTGTATACAAATCCTCTCCGTACGAACGTCCGTTTTCTGTCTGCAGGAACCTTCAAATTGGACCGTTGTGGAAATAATTAAGGTAGTCCACACCAATTGAGATCCACGCAGTGTCTGAATTAATGGGGCGAAGTCGTTTACACATTCGGTGGTGAAACGTTCCACCTCATAATGTTTAAGAAGTCGCCAAAATAAGTTCGGATACGCAACGGATTTTAACGACGTCTTATTCCAAGTTTATCTTGATAATTACATAACAACCAATCCGATTGGCCGAGACAAACGTCTCGGCAAATCTGATGGCTTGTAATGTAATTTAGACTTAGACAATCAAATAAGATGTGTTGTTGAGTACGGATCTTTTCTGCTCTGTGAGGTTTGCTTCAGTAAATGCAGAAGCTTTTGGAGAACAGCATGGATCTTGATCGGAGAGAGCGCTTGCACAAGATGGTCTGGACCATAATGGTCTAAAACAGCAAAAAGTAATAGACACTCGGGGATGGAAAAAGAAGGAGGAGAAAGAAGAAGAAGAAGAAGAAGAAGAAGAAGAAGAAGAAGAAGAAGAAGAAGAAGAAGAAGAAGAAGAAGAAGAAGAAGAAGAAGAAGAAGAAGAAGAAGAAGAAGAAGAAGTAGAAGAAAATGATGATGATGATGATGATGATGATGATGATGATGATGATGATGATGATGATGATTTGTGTCGTAATTTAGATAAATGCTTGGAAGTAGGAAGCCTTTGACAGTTATCACTTTGCAAGACAAAAAGAGAGAAGAAAAACAGAAAAGGAACAAAAACAGGATACGTTCATTCTCGTAACTTTCAGTTATGATTTAACCCTTTCCTAAACTAGACATGCTTTTGCCGTAAATTAGATAATGTATGAGAAAAACTGAGACAAATGATGATAATCCTGATAATCAGCATTTTCGCCCTTTGACTTGCGTTTTTTTATCTTATATTTTATACATGACTTACATCTATCAGCTCCCTTTTTGTTGTCTGCAGCAGCTTTTAAATTGGAACAGTCAAATCATTGCTGTTTGGGAAATGGTTAAATATGTTGACGATTCCAAACTTGAAGACATCGCTGATTTTCAACGAAAACGTCGTAACTGAAGTTGTCTTTGAAGCTGCAGTTACGAGGTATTCGTTGAAAAGAGACGACATATTACAAAAGCTGTTACCTAAATCAAAGTTTCCATTTTACACAAAAAACAAATATATTCAAACAGTTGCTCAATCGAATTTCCCAAGGGCATCAATGTTTAATGAAAAGTAATATTTTTCTAGATAAATATGGACGCTTTGGGAAAATAGGTCGGAAATCAGTTTCATCTTTATAATTCAACAGACCTAGATCACATCGCGAAAATGGCTGAAGGATAAACACAAATGCTTTAATTGTTCCGGTTGCAAACGCCGTTCCAGGCAAGTTTCCTAGAACTACGGATTTATATCTTTTGGAAAGTACATTATAATTAATCCTTTCGCAAACAGGACTTGGTCTCTGGTTTAAAAGACTTTGAAAAATATTTATACCACAATATCATAAACCTATGTCAATTCTAAAGCATACATTAAAGGGCCATACCATTCCAATTTCATTATTTAAAAGTATGTCTTGATGCAAAGATTAGCTATTCTAATGCATGTAAATGCTATTTTTTTTTTTTTTGAAGTTGTTATTTATAAGCGAAAGATACGCCTTTAAAGTCCATGCAGAAATAGTAAATTACATATAAAGCCGAACTGCTGTGGAGAACACTTTGCTTAATTTTAGCACAAAAATATATATTTCTCGTAAACGGTGCAGTATTTTGGCTTCAAATTTTCAGAATCTTCATAAGAAATTATGCTCTTTCAAATAAAAATTAAAGTAATATTTATGAAGATATATCGCAAAATGTCACTTTAAAAAAGTAAACGGAAATATCATTGTAGTATACCCATTCCACGAACTGCGATTCTTTATGCGAGGGGCGTTCAATTAATTTTGGAACTGGGGTTCTATAAGCCATAGTTATGTCGCAATTCAATTTCAGTTTCTTTAATCCTTCGAAGTAATCCTCTTTGACACCCACAATATTCTAAAGTTTTGAGATCCATTACTTATATGCCAATAAATGGGCCTCTTTTGGAACACGCCGCAGACACTGGTAATTTACACTGCATATGGAACATGAAGACCTAGGCCGACGACCAGGGGCCTTTTTCGTCATCATGGGGTACACAAAAAAGCCACACGGGCTTAAGCCCGGTTATACGGGTGGATGAAGACGCTTTGCAGCATGTATCTCTTCCAAGAAGTCTTAGACAAGATTACACCTGTGGACAGCTCCGTTGTCATGGATTTGGTACAAGCCTCTTTAGCCGGCCCTAGACCTGCTCGTTTTGTTATATTTCTTTACTTTCGCCGACATACATCTCTTGTATGAATGACCGGCGATAGTGGTACTATTTGAAACAGTAATTTGAACAATACACTCGTTAAATTTGAAAATTACCGCGTGCAAAACTTTTGCCGCGCTTTTAATAGTATGGCTATTACGGACCTTTCCCGATCTTTTCGCAACCATTGCTTTCTAATGGCACGCCATTGGTGCTCATAATGGTAGATTATTGTTCAATCATATGTTTAAAGCTCAGAAAGCCCACATTTGTTGCATTTATTGCATTATTTCAACATATATTTTGCACGGGCAGCTCTCGGTCCTTTAGGCAGCTGGTGGGGGACCCAATGGGCATAATCCTTTCTGTGTTTCAACCCTTTCGTCAAAATCGTATAACATGTCCCCGATTAAAAAACAACTTTATCTGCAATTTCTTGCACATTGAACCATGCGTCTTGTTCGGTCATGTCGGAATCTACAGCAACATTTGCTTTGGCACTAGCTCTACTCGGATTGCCTGAGAGGGGGCATCATTCAGGCCAGTTTTACCAATCTTCATTTTTATTATCTTCCTAAAAACTGACGTATATTCAACGTTCGAATGTCCACGAATCTGATATATATAGTTCATTATATACACGTTATACAGATATTTCAAAGCCTATGCGACCTGCAATATAGACCCGTAAATCCTACTTCAGTTCGTTTTCCACTTTGCGCACAGCGAAATAGCCAGTGTATATGACTGAACCAACTTAAAAGTGCAATAACTTTTGAAGGAGTCAACGAATTTGTCTCAAATTTTGACCAAGTGTGGACAGTAATTTTCCCGTCAAATAGCCGCAAGCACAGTTAGTTCTATAGAACCATGAGGTATGGTGGACCATTAGTACCACTTATAATTGAACGCCCCTCGTAAAAGAAAGAGTCCAAATGTAATTGATATTTTCAGATCACATTATTGTCATTCCCTTTCACAAAACTTTTGGCAAAGTTTCGTGAAATTCCAAAATTAACACTTTTTCTGGAGTCCTACAAAATGTTGTTTATTCAGAACAGCAGAGGTCATGATTATTAAACATCAAGGATTTTCTTCATGGTATTTCGCCTTTACCATATGCCAAGAAAAGTGTCTAAAGGAGCTTAACCATAGACCAAAATGAGTGAATGTTTATACAATAAATAGGCATTGTTACAGGCATGCGCACAATGAAGTCATTTAACTGGTAGATTGGTGCAGTTATTCAAAGGTGACGTTCATGGAGCATTATGTATATATTTTTCCTGTACGCCGACGTCAGTATCAAGGCAAGATACACAGGGTGGTTCATCACGTGATCAAAATGGGTACATACACGGACGCAAGATGGCGGACAACTAGCAATTTTTCGTACATTTTCCTAAATTGGTAAGTACTGTGCCATTCGTTTGACTTACCATATAGCGCAGTCTATGCGCATTTTCGTGTGCTTTTTCGAGATGTCTGTCTCGTTTCTAGGCTTCCTCGAGGTTTTGAACCGAATCGGAACGATTTCCGAGGGAAATTGAATATGGTACGTTACACGTTCCCATGTTTTTCATTAAAAATGGCGTTTGCTCTAAAGATTGCATACTTTTTCGATTCAATACTATTAGGCCCTTCACATGCAACAATTTTACGTACTTTGTTTCAGCCTATTCTATCTTAAATTTACGAAAAACGGGGAAGTTGTAGAAATGGTACGGAACACCTACATAATACGCAACACGTAATGGTCATTTGCAGTTTTGGTACGTTACATGTAAATACTTCAAATCCAACATATGGTAAGTCAAACGAATGGTGCAGTACTTACCAATTTAGGAAAATGTACGAAACATTGCTAGTTGTCCGCCATCTTGCGTCCGAGTATGTACCCATTTTGATCACGTGATGAACCACCCTGGCAGCCATTAATTATCAAAAGACTGCACAAATCTACCGGAAAACCTACATCACAGTGATGCATCTTCAATACAGACATAAATACCACAAAATAGCAGTATTGTTGAAAAGACTTAGTTCAAACTCTTCTCTGACCGAAAGTACGAATCACAAAAAAACTGACATGAAGCTCCAAAACGCAATACTTACGACCAGCAAAAGCGATATCAAATACATAACCTCCAAGTCATCGGGGCAATATTCTCTGACATTTATTTCCATTAATGTTGATAATTAGGTGTATGTAACAGACCTAAACAAACGTTAATGTCATCTAATAAGAAATTAATCCATTGTTTGGCCGTCTTAAAGAGTATAATTATTGATTTTTTCCAAATATTACAAACGATCAAAACTACGGACTGACCATATATTACATCGGATTTTCCAGTATCAGTTATATCACGGTGGGGATTGTGCATGCTGGGATGGGTAAATCTACGGACAAATTTGCCTCGCTTCAGGTAAGACATTTTGCATTAACTTCCTTATTTCTGCGCCAATTAAAAAACGGTTTGTTGCATGTACCCCGCCTTACTGAGCTCTTTCCTCCGATGTATGGTTTACACGAAACTTGTTTGTACTTTTTTGCGAAAAGTGATCCCAACCGACCAGAAAAACGACAAAAAATCTGGTCGTTTTTCAGGTCAGTTTGGATCAATTTTTGGGAAAAATATGGGGAGTCTTCAAATAAGTAATACACTTGAGGAAAGCGCTCAGTAAGGCGGGGTACATGCAACAAACCGCTTGAAAATTGACACAGAAATAAGAAAATTATTGCACAATTTCCTACCTGAAGCGTGGCTTATTTTGCCGTAGTCGTTATCATTTCGTTTTTTGGTCAGTTGGGATCAATTTTTGGAAAAATTAAAAGGATATCACAAATAATCCATGTGTCAGAGGAAAGGGATTTTCAAGGCGGGGTACATGCAACAGACCTTTTGAAAATCGACAAAGAAATAAAGGAGTTATTGCAAGATATTTGACAAGATTCGAGATTATTTTTGTCCGTATTCGTTATCCATCCCAGCATGCACAATCCCCACCGTGTATATACTCTATCAAACTTAACACGGGACAACTTCATTTTCGTGTCCGATAGTTAAGCGTCTTCACAAAACATTACCGAAATGGGGCCATTACATAATTATGCAGATGTCCCGGGTTTATGTCGGTAGACTATATCTGTAAGCCGGATTCTGGAAGAAATTGGCTTATAAGATGTATAAATACAGCTTAATATACATAGCTACAGACAAGAGGGATCAATGTCTTTTCACAATGTAATATTTCTTTTATTCTTTTTCAAACACTATATTGTTGGTACTTATTGGAATTGTCTCGATGAGACAATTCAAATGTGACCCGTCACGCTAAAAGGGACCTTATCCGAACTCAAAGAATCCAAATTTTGACAAACTTGTCAAACTCAGCACAGGTCAACCAGATATTGTATGCGAGAAATGATCATAAAGTAAGATAGGGAAACATTCTAGATTTCGAAAATTACATGAAAGTGAAAAGTGGCGGCCCTAGTCTGGCTACGCGGACTGCGCAGACTGACTAGGGTAGATATTTTTCACACATCCGATGAGGTCCCTTTTAGCGTAATGGGTCACAATTGAGTACCCACAACATATGGTTTGCAATTGAATTAACAAAGTTAAAATGTCAATGTCCTATCTTAAGTTACTCTGTTATGGCACTGGAGACTATCATGGTTCTTTCTGTGTCTAAGTACATATTGATCAGGATCAATGCTGCTCTTAGCAAGTTCTCATTAGTCGCCATCGATAAAAATGTCTATACTTTTACACTTAAAATCTAGACCACCTATTATTTTCCACCAAATGAGTCTGGAAATTTTGTCAATGCCGCCATTACGTTCAGAATCATTTCGCCTATATCTGGATGAAACATAAATGGAAAAATTCGCTTATTATTTTTTTCAACAAAATCTCGTAACTACAACTTTAAACAATTTGTTGTTACGGGGTTCTCATTGAAAATTGACGATATCCTATATATTGAGATAAAGCATCGAATAACCGTAAACCCATTTTTTTGCAATAATGGATGACAAAGATCACAAAAGTAGGCTATGATTTTAGCACAGGAATCTTGCTCTCATGAATGTGGAGGAATTCAAAAATTTCAATTTTCTTTTAAAAAATCGTAACTGAAGCTTGTTTATAGCTGTAGTTACGAGGCTTTGGAAGATTTTTTTTAATATTATTTATTCCCACACGAGAAACGTAACAAATTAACCCATTCCCAAACGACAAATTCATATGGTGATCCAATTCGAAAGCTGCTGCAGATGATAAAATGAACATTGATAAAGATTTAAGAAGTTGTTTTTTGTATGATAAAGCTCAGAAAATATTGAGACCAAAGGAGAAACTGCTGATTATCAGCAGTTTCTTCTTTTGTCTCACTGTTTTCCGTAGCCCTATCTATTAGGGACGTCAAAACCAGGGCCCCGTATTACTAAACATTTTACGATCAAGTTTTTGTGTAAATTGTGTAACAAGACGTCTGATTGCACGAGAAATCCGATTGAGCCAATCAGGGCTGTTGTTACAAGTAATCATGCAAAAATCAAGCGTACGATCGTTAGTAATACGGGCCCCAGGTCTTGTTTGGGAATGGGTTAAGTAGATCTCTGTGCAATCATTTATAGACAGCTAATAGTTCTCTATTATGGGACATAATAATTCATTGATGGAACATTGATGTTAAAAAGAGTCAATAAGAGACAACGAAGTATAATTTTACGTAACAATTAATCGTGCTATTTATCTTCTCACTGCTTTACAACGAAAACCTCGTAACTGCAGCTTAAAATAAGCTGCAGTTACGAGGTTTTCGTTGAAAAGCGACGTTATGTTCCCATGAGAATATTTCTAGACACATTCGCATGCAACGACCTTGTTATCGTTAATGCCGTCAAACTAACATGGCTCGTAGGATGCATTTGAGCCTAGATTTTGGAAAAGGGCCTTTATATCGGACGGGAACAAACCAACCGATGTTGAATGGTCTTACAATAGTCGCCGTGCTGGTCTCTGACAGCTGCAACGGATGATATGGAACTTGCACGAGAATCATTGCCAATGGACGGACACACGTGCAGACAGACGGACATGAGTAAGACAAAATACATAAAAAGTTAGACACCAAATCTTCGAAGCGAAGCTAGAAGTTGGTCACAAGCTGCAGTTCGGATATTTTTCTTTGAAATTTATCGTAATGACGTCACGATTAAACTTGATTTTGAAGAAACACTTCTTGTAAATTACTCACCTTTACGATGCGGATTTCCGAGTCTTCGAATTTGCTTGGTATGCCGCATTATCTTGAAATAAATCTCCAATGAATGTACAAACGAGCCATGCTATAATTACTCTTTTTCAGACAAGTGCGCATGCTCAGATCTCTCGCATGTTGTCATGACATGGTTCGGATTGAAAAGCACGTTCGTTTTGATAAAAAAATGTGTCAAAAACGTGGCTACTTGACAAAAACAATTTAAGCAGGAGTTGGCCAAATCCTGCTATGTGAATTAGCTTTGGAATTGCAGTAACTAATCAAAGTGCTGAGAGCACTGTAATTGGACGTCTCTGATTGATTGAGCGGGATTGTACATGAACGAAAGATATTTTATTCTTCTGTGTTTAATTCTATAAGATCGGTTTCGGACATACGAAATCGGTTTTAATACCAGAAAACCCTTCTCAGGCTTCAAATTGATTTGATTGCCGTTTCAAGACAACTGATTTGTCGCTATGAATAATCACTATTAATTTGATTACCAAATTCAATTAAGGCCATGCGATTAGCACTTTTGTCTTCTTGTTTCGGTTTACTCTGAGTATTGTCGTCAGTTATACTTTTCATTGATTTTATAAAGTACGCTACAAAGCAATTTATTCAAAATGTAAGCCAACGCTCTACATAAATGAAAGCCGCGATAGCTCACTTAGCAGAGCACTCACCTTGTACTCTTTACACATGTTATATCCGGAAGGCCCTGGGTTCGAATTCTACTCAGACATTGTTTTGTTCTTTTTAATCATCTTTTTTTATACGCCGCCGGAGGCGGACGTATATTGGCGTCATCTTCTCCGTCTGTCCGTCTGTCCGTCCTTCCACTTTTCTTGTCAACGCAACTCCTCCTAAGTTTCTGGCTGGATCTTCTTGGTCAATGTTATCACCTCAATTGGTAGATGTGCATGAAGGAAGGATTTTATGATTCGTTGATTTTTGCCAGAGTTATGCCCCTTAAAAACTTAGTCTCTGGGGCTTATTGAAATTGCAGCCTTGTCAACGCAACTCCTCCTAAGTTTCTGGCTGGATCTTAATGAAACTTGATCAATGTTATCACCTCAATTGGTAGATGTGCATGAAGGAAGGATTTTATGGTTCGTTGATTTTTGCTTGAGTTATGCCCCTTAAAAACTTAGTCTGTGGGGCTTATTGAAATTGCAGCCTTGTCAACACAACTCCTCCTAAGTTTCTGGCTAGATCTTAATGGAACTTGGTCAATGTTATCACCTCAATTGGTAGATGTGCATGAAGGAAGAATTTTATGGTTCAGTGATTTTTGCCTGAGTTATGCCCCCTTAAAACTTAGTCTGTGGGGCTTATTGAAATTGCAGCCTTGTCAACGCAAGTCCTCCTACGTTTATGGCTGGATATTAATGACACTTGGTCAATCACCTCAATTGGTAGATTTGCATGAAGGAAGGATTTTATGGTTTATTGATTTTTTCTAGAGTTATGCCCCCTTAAAACTTAGTCTCTGGGGCTGATTGAAATTGCAGCCTTGTCAACACAACTTCTTCTAAGATTCTGACTGGATCCTTATGAAACTTGGTGGATGTTATTACCTTAATTGGTAGATATGCATGAAGTAAGGATTTTATGGTTCATTGAATTTTGCCTGAGTTATGCCCCCTTCAAACTTAGTCTCTAGGGCTTAATGATATTTCAGTCTCGTGAACGCAATTCCTTCCAGGTTTTTGACTGGATATTTATAAAAACCTTTTTGTGAACACAACTTTTTACAGGTTTTTGTGTGAATATTTATAAATCCTTGTCAATGTCATTTTTTGTCTCAAGTTTTATAAGTGGCGGCGTATATTGTGACCATGGCACTCTTGTTCGACTTCTATCTCCACCATCGTTGGCGAAAAAACGACCGCAGTGATTTAGAATCGATCTTAACACAAATTCAACGAAATAAAGTAATGAAACGCCGATCATTTACATACAATTCCGCTCAATCAATGAGAGGCGTCTAAATATAGAGCTCCAAGCACTTTGATTTTCATTCCTGTTTAGAGTAAAAAAAGAAAAAAAAAACACGGTAGCAGTTTTCCCTGGTTGTGGTTACAAAACAAATTCAATACATACTTTTCCTGAAACAAAATACCAGATGAATTGGAGCACCTAACCATGGATTCCTCATACAAGTACTACCGCAGCATCCTTACATCTACAGATGTGCATAAAAAGAAGAAATTGGGAAAGTGCCGTCGGGAAAATGGCAGTGGAGTACAATAAGCAATTTAAATCTTCATATCATAATCAACGAAAATTTGAGAATAGCAATGTCCCTATCTGTAAACATATTCATACGATCATCCAGGTACCATCTGTTGCAGACCCATTGCTTCATCTTCTTAGCCCAATACACGTAAACGGGTCTCTTAAATGAAATAAATACAGATCGCTGTCACTTAGTCTTATACTAGTAATAATCATTGTTGTCATGATCATCGATCAGTATGTAAATAGGTCATGATACTGTCGAATATCAGTGATACAGATGCTGGAGAAAAAAAAACTCGTAAGAGCAACTATTTTTCTGAATAGGTGGATTTCACTAGTGTCTCATCTGAGGCTGTTCAGATGGAAACCCGATTTGTCATCGAGTCGAACCCGCGTTGCAAAATGAACTCACTCCCCGATAATCATTTTCAAAACCCTGGTTCCAAAGTACGTCTCGTGGAAACCCCGTTCCTTTAAATATGTCAAAGACTTAAACAACAATGATCAAGGAAAAGGAACCTATCATACACAATACGTGCATTAAATTGGGTATAATCCAATTTTTTAAGAGGTTATTCGACGAGTTTACTGCTCGATATTTTGGCTGAGATAAGAGAAAAACGTGCGGGACGAGCATGAACACATTTCGAAATTGAAAGAATGTTCAATTGTAAAATGTGTTGTAATAAAACCTCGTAACTACAGCCTGATACACACTGTAGTTATAATGTTTTGCAATAATACCGACGATTTACCGCTAAGCGGCAAGGCTGTTTCTCCTCAAGCTAAATGTAATGAACCGTTTATTTGGCTCCGCCCTTTCTCCCGAATTAAAACAGAATATAATCATTCTAAAATGTGTGTTTTCAGTAAACACATCAAGAAAAACAAACGTTTTACAGAAGAAATAATCCGAACTGGTTTTGAACCAACGGCGTTCCAAATTTCAAACTGAAAAAAGGTTGCGAGGTTAATCCTTTCCCGTTTGAGCTATCGCTGCTGCTGATGATATAGGGTGTCTGTTTACATTATAACCATAGTGTATGCATGTATCGCTTTCTAAAGATCTTACCCTTTACACAATAAATATTACGAAAGTCAAAAAACTACAAGAAAATGATTAAATCGAAAAAAGATCGTAAAGTTGGTTAAGACGTGGCATGAATTGAATCGGCCAATGAATCTTATAGTATTTGTTAGAGAACACATAGAAAGAAGGAAAAGATACGACAGTTTTCCTGTATGGTCGCAAAATCTATTTTGAATTTTGGTCAACTGGCAATTGAGTCTGAGAAAGGGTTTTTTGGTAATGAAAACCCATTTCGCCTGTCCAAAAGTGGTTATAAGAATTGTACGTCCTTTCGGACGTCCAATTAAAAATTATAGTGTCAATGCACCAATCGATAAATTCTCGAACAGCTCTTGATATAAATCCAAAGGCCATTTTGTCAACCGAGTTCTAAACCAGACAATTAATCTCACTTTATCTAGAATGGGATAATTAAATTACTCTTAGAGCTGGGTGCAGATGATTGATAGACCATCCATAAATCATATCCGTCTATGGTGTGCCGATATTAACGTTATTCAAAAATGTCTCTTCTTAAATTGAAAATTTCGCTCTGATATGACACGAAACAAAATTCCGTAAAATCAGGATTTCTGTGTCGCTATATTCGCAGCGATTTAATATGTGACATAACATTTTTCGATATTTTTAAAAATTTCTGCTAATATTTGACGAATTTAAAGCAAAGAAGGCGAAAAAATATCAGGGATTCGCTGGCTGTGGTATCTATTTTAAACAGCACATGATAAAACAATATTGACAACCGAACATTGTTGGGTTCATCAAAAGCTTTGTACAATGGAGAGTTAAAAGCCGAAGAGCTGTGGCTGCCAAAAGCGCCGACTGTTAACAGCCGACTAGAGAATCAATGATGGTGATGTAAAGTGGAATGACCACGAGTTTGTAGATTTCGGAGTTTAAGGCAGAATGCCTCTAATGAATTTCGCGCGACCTCGTAATTACGAGGTCGCGCGAAATTCATTAGAGGTATTCGGGCGACGTCGAAAGCATTCGGCGGTGGAACTTTCCACCGCCGAATATTTACGACCACGCCCGGATATGTTCGGATACATAACGACGCCGCTCGAAAAAAGCCTATGTTTTAAGAATCTCAAAATGGCAGTATAACGGATATTCTACCTTAAACGAAACTTTACTTTTATACCAGTATTTTCTCTTCATTCTCTATGCATTTATTCAGTCTCTTCAACCAAGAATGCATAAAAACGCATCGTAGTTTGTTTGAAAGTATAGTCCTGTTATGATTTTATGACTGGTTTAATAAATCTACTTATGACATTCCGATCAGTGAAATCCTGGAATTTAAATTTTGATATTTTTACTGCAGTGACGATAACACTTCTAATTTTCACTCTGCAGTAATTTTGGAACTACTTTTTTACTTATATTTACATATATGTATATCTGACACCCCCTCCCACTCTATGAGAAAATTTGATGAAAAAGCAGCGGAAACTTATGGACGGACTCTGGTTTACCGGGTGCAAATTCTGTACTTACCTATCTTATATGCTTGGAGTTTAGAACGAAGACTCGTGTATTGATGTAAAAAGAATAAAACAACATGTCAAGAAAAAAAAGAGCAGGAGTGCGGGAGACCGTAGTCTTCCATCATTAATTAGCCCAAAATAAAGCACAACATTTATTGCACCCAGTATACCAGAGGTGCACCAAACTCATGAACCATAAAAACACGGATCATGCACGCATAACATCGTAAATGTATGTCAAATTATATCTACCTGTAAAAAAGACAAACATCTAAAGAGAACTAACCTGTATTCTTTGTTTTCGACCTACATGCTTAATCACGGAAGAGAGGGTCTATTCAGCGCTGGTGTGTTGAGGTGAAATCACGAGCATGACGAAATATGTTCCGTGGCAAATTCAAATCATTCGAAGAGACTGTTGTTTTTACGTCTGCACAAAGCAACCGAACGACACATCACAGAATATGATAAAGATTGGTGATATCGCATTCCCTTTGTCTAAAACAAGCTAAATCGATAGTTTTCCGCTGAAAATTCTGTTTATATCATAAATCTGTCATTCCAGTTGTTGACCTTGTTGTTGTTGTTTCTTTTTTTAAATCAGACTGGAATTTTGGAAAATTATAAAGCAGAAAAGCTTAATTTTATTCGGTTTGTTTTTTATTCCTTCAGTACAGTCGTTTTTGATGATATAAAGTCCACATAGATACTTCATTCCTAGCTCGCTTCAAAATTCAAACAAAATGGCGGCTTTTTTTCTGAATACACAAAGAACATGTATATATTCGCAGTGTAAAGAAGCCTTGGTTCAGATTTGAATAATAACATTTTGAGTTTTTACCCAAAAAATGAGGGTTAGATTCCCAAAATAGTTATGTGATTAATAGATTAACTTACTAAAGAAATGTGATTTAAAAGTAATTGTGAGATGCGGTTAAAAAACACGTCCTTCTGGACTCGTTTTTTCAACCGCATCTCACCCCATTCTCGTGATATAATTTTCATATCACATTTCTTCAGTAAGTTAATTTCTATTTATTATGTAAAAAATCGAAAGCCAAACTACTTCAACTGTGCATGCAATGGTTCTAATCTTGCAGGTGAGGAACACCTCAAAGATTCAAACCAATGCGTGCATAAATGTTATAAAAAGACTTTGTTTTCTTATGTTTACATTCGTAAAATTTGTAAACACGTGTCCTTATATCGTAACCAGAAAGTAGCTTCACGAAAGATATTAATTTTTGATAAACTCTAGAGGATGGCATTCTCCATTTCTCTGCAGTTTGACTGACAGAAAATCAGTTTGTCGTTATCTAATATCGTTTTTACGTAATGGTCTGTTGCAAGTAGTGAAAATCAAACAAAAACACGGCCGTAAAAGGAGCGCTGAACGTTTAATTAAATTTCTTCACGAAAACAAACAAACAAAAAAAACAACCCTGTGCTGGATTTAACGCAGATGGACAGCTTATTACCAGTCCGTTTGAGATGCATTAGCAGCGAATACACTAAAAGATAATTCAGAGAATCGTATGGATAGTAAAGTTTGGGATTGTAAGACTGATATAGACGACAAATACTAAATCTTGACCAAACTTAAAGGTGATTCAGATGAGGGAACGAATGTTATAAAGACCTGTTCCAAAACTGAAACAAATATGGGTTGCATTTGACGTGAAAATGTAGTTTCCTTCCCCGTGCCATATGCTATGCAAAAACAGAATGTTTGACATATCATAAACACTTTAAGAAACAGATAGGCTTTGCAATTTTATAAGCATTGATAAAAGAGAGGAAAAGTACTGACGAACGAACTTTTCTCCTTTTCCGTCACAGTTTCTATCTTAGAACGTGTAGATCATCAACAGCTATTGAAATTAATTGTTTGTCATCTTCAGTTCCTTTAGCTATGGGTCAGCGTAAAGGAATGTTGTGTTAAATACGGGGAAATGGTAATTTCTTGGAACACACCCATATAAAATCACAAACAACTTTGGTCCGTCTAGGAATAAAATATTGCAATGTGGTGCCAAACAGTGCCGATTGAATGGCAGATATTTTCAATTACATCTAATAAGTCTGCAGTTGAAATTCTAATACTCTGGGTAACTTTTTTTGTGTTACACATTTGACAAAAATTGCTAAGGCCCGGTCAAATAAGACATCCAGTCCATATCGCGTCCATAATCACGTCAAAAAATATCATTCACGAGTCCCTTGTTTAAGACGTGCTCCGGCCGTGATGTGGACGTGTAACGGTGTATATGAATAGGCCTTTAGACTATAGAATGGTTGCAATCAGAAAAGGTTTATCGAGAAATATTTGTAGAGGTAAAGTATTCTGTTGTGGGTGACCTACCGTAAATAAAGTACAATAAGCGGTCATTTGACATACTGTATCGTTAGCATCCGGAAAACGTTCTGAAGACTGATTTACCAAAAGCTTCTATTTTTGTGGGCCTTGCTACATTAAAGGGGGACGAGCTAGGCTGTCGAAAATGCAAATGGCACAATAATTACAAACCAGAAATAACGTATAAAATTACCAACCTGAAGGGGTAGATCATTTATATGTCTATTGTTAGCACTCCACGAGCTTTATTAAAGTGACATTTAAGAATGTTTTGTCATAAATTTTACTTATATTTTTATCTGAAAGAGCATGTTTCCTTATGAAAATTCTGAAAATTTCAAGCCAAAATATTGCACCGTTTACGAGAAATTTATATTTTTGTGTTAAAATTGAACAAATTGTTGTGGACAACAGTTCGGATTTATATGCAATTTATCAATTATGACTCAACTTTAAATGCGTGTTTCTCGCTTATTGGCAACAACTTAAAAAATTAATAGTATTTATACTCATTAGAATAACCAATCTTGGCATCAGGACAAACTTTAAAAAATTGAAATTGGAATGAAATGTCCCTTTAAGTATTAAAATCCAAGTCAATTAATAACATGCTGGCGTCCTTGTTTTTGTTTTGTAACGGCTACATATGCCCAACCTTCAAAAATCAATTACGTCAGAGATACGTCATACGGTGTGTTAATACCGCGGAGGTGTGTCTCGTTGACCTTGACCTTGTCTTGTTTTGAAGTAAAAATAGGATGTGTAAACACGCTTGTAAAGGATTGATCTATAGCAAAGGAAATATGGTTATTCGCCGAGATTGAGGTTTTTATGCATTGCTAATTGTTTTTCCGTACACAAATATGAGATCCCGAACAGTTCGGAAGCATAAAAACATAGAATGAGCCCCTTTAATCTGCGCTTTGCTCCACTGTTTGCGCAGGTAAGTTGAAGTTATGGAAAGACAACCTGGCTCATACTCTCTTATAACAGAGAACATTCGCTCTTCATTCCATTATGATAGAATAATACTATGTTCCCACGGGGTCATTTCACGTCTAATCTCGGGGCCTGGTGGGATTTCGGTATCCAATCGTTGGCTCTAAACGGCAAAACATTTAAAAAAAACTTATACAAATTTTCATTGGCTGACGCTTCAAATTACTGTCAAAAATAGAAGCGACGTAATGTATACGTAATCAATCAAGATGAAACTGAATGATTCGATAATTCAAATATTACCGGCTTCAGCCAAAATAGAAGCGGCGTAATGTATACGTTATGATCATACAAGATAAAGCTGAATAATTTTGATTCGATAATTCAAATGATGTGCTATATTTAGATAATGACGACCAAATAGGCTGTTGGTGTATCAAAAACGGCCAAGGTCACATTTGATGGTTTAATCAATAGACCTCGGCTTTGGAGGGTACCTGGCTCAAGGCTCGTTTACACAGAGACAAGTCTGGACCATTGTTTGCCTTAAACTCCACACGTGTAACTTATATACAGTTTTTATTTTGTTATCACATTGTGTATTTTAGTTTTTTTTTATTTTAGTTTAAGAGCAAAATCCAGGATTTAATGCAGCTTTTCTGTTTCTTTTAGAAAATCGATCTGCCTGTCTGCGACATTTTAAATCTGACAGAAGATTGGAACATGTATACCCTAGGGGGTTTGACCTTTAGCTTCCTTGAGAACAATACAGTTACGGTAGTTTCAATAGATAGAAGTTAGGATTTTAGTTTTGTTTCTGTTATTCGCAATTGGAAATTTATTTGTGATAATCTTTTGTACTAACAAGCGTAATACTGTACTGAGCACTGGTGGTGAACTCGGCCAAAGCGAGTGACGTTTTTCGCTACAACAAGGTGCAGATATTTTACGTTTAAATATGGGTTTAAAGATCTGATTAGATAGTTTTTCTAATAACAATGAATTTCTTCTGAAAATACACCGGGTTTACCGATATGTATTGACAAACCGTCTGTGTTGCTATAAAATCTTGTAACTACGGCTTTATCGAAGCCGTAGTTACGATATTTAATAACAACACCGACGGAATACTATGATCGCGAAGAAACGTCCCACGCTTTGGCCGAGTTCACCACCAGTGCTGAGTATTACCTCACTCTAAACAAACCGACCTAAAACCACGGACATCGGCTTCAGTAATTACACCAGCATTAGATACCAAATAATTCGTGCCAATACGGCGTCATCCGTAGAAACGGAGTTTGACGAGGTATCCTCACCAATTTTCGTTGTCATGAATAACCCCGAAGATGGCACATATTCTGGGCCCGGTTGTATAAACATTGGTTGCACTTATTGTTGGTGCAAGATCGTATGGCACATGTTTACATTTTGTTCAATGTAAACAAAACATTATTGTATAAAACATTAATAAATTCTTTGTAAGTAGTGACGTATATGCTCACTATAGCATTTATACTTCACTATAATCGATTCTCTATTAAACGAGAATACTTACCGTTGAAATGGTCTATCAAAACAACTAAAATTATTCTTGTTTAACTTTGAACGTATTATACTTATAAAGAATTTAGTCATGTTTTATACAACAATGTTTTGTTTACATTGAATAAAATGTAAACATGTGCCATGCGATCTTGCACCAACAATACAAAATGATCACATACCTGTTTTGCTTAAAACTGCCTGAGTTGTTATAGGGAATTCGAACCAAAACAGGTCTTTAACCACTTTATTATACAATCGAGCTCAAAAAACCTATATACGCTTTATATACCTGATTATGAAAAAAAGAAAAAAAAATCTAGCAAAAACAAACAAAACTGATTCCTTCCTAAGAACATAAATTGTAGCCGATTTTAATATGACACATCACAAAACATGTTGTAATAAACGGAAATCAAAATGCCCATTTGCATGCAAATATACTAAGCACAAAAATATAGGGATAATGAAATTCAATAAATTTGAATAATGAGAAAAAATAAGTTTCTTGGAAACTGATGTATATTTTTTGTTTGTAATACCAATGCTCGACTTGATGGAAAATGCACGTGCAGTCACGGTTCATTGATTACCAAATACACGTGCACACAATTGAGAGGGGGTCGGCATTGAAAAATCACATTAGGTTCAAATTCATATAAGCACGTGCAATTTCTGCGTAATTGATTAAATTCTGCATAGTGCATATATTCGCAAACAACTTATCGGCTGTGAAAAGATGGCACAACGTCGACGTTTAACTGACGGCCAACGCTGTCAGATCGTTGGACAGCTCGAGCTTGGAGTAAGTCAAACTGATGTCGCACTGAGGTTTGGTGTGTCGCAAAGCGTCGTGAGTCGTCTGTATCAAAGATTCCGACAGAATGGAACACCCAAAAAAGGCCTGGAAGAGGACGTAAAAGATGCACAACAGACTGCGACGATCGATACGTTAGGACCGTGGCGTTACATTATCGCACTCTGAGTGCTCCAGCTATACGGCGTTCTCTACGAAATGTTCGAAGAGTTAACGTGTCTGTTCAGGCTGTACGGAATAGACTGCATCAAGGTGTACTACGTTCCAGAAGACCATTAAAAGCCGCTCCCCTGACGACACGTCAACGACAAGCACGTCAACATTGGGCAGCTGCACACCAAAGGTGGACACGTCAACAGTGGAGTACTGTGTTATTCACAGACGAAAGTCGCTTCCATTTGTCTCATGCTGACGGGAGAACCAGAGTTTGGAGAAGACCAAATGAACGATACTCAGACGCCAACGTCATTGAACGCGATCCTTACGGTGGTGGTAGTAAAATGGTATGGGCAGATATACATGTATCACAGAACTTTAAAACTGATCTAGTTGTTTTTGATGGAAATTTAACTGGTCAACCGTCAACGTTACATTGACCAGATAATCGATCCTCGCGTTATTCCGTTATTTCTGCGTCATGGAGGGTTTACGTTCATGGATGACAACGCCCGCTCTCACCGTGCAAGGATCATTTAGGACCGTCTTCTGCAAGTTGGCATCCAGACACTGGGATATTGGCCCTCAAGAAGCCCGGACTTAAATCCAATCGAACATGCGTGGGATGAACTCGGACGACGCGTTCGTGCATTGCCAAATCAACCGAGAACACTTGATGCACTTGAAGTTGCACTTATTCAAGAGTGGAATAGGATTCTCCAACATGTTATCAGACGTCTGCTGTTTAGTATGAGAAACCGCTGTGTCTCATCTGTTCGTGCTAGGGGAGGTCACACACGGTATTGACATTATGCGATTTTTGGGACAGAGAGTGCCAATGCAAAAACCGGATCAATTACCATTATTCTGAAGGGTGACCAAGAAACATTTGATTTCTTTGCTTATAAGATGTTTGTTATCGAATTTATTTAAAATATTCCAATGAATTTTTAATATTTTGTAGTAAAAAATAAAACTATTTCCGATATCCCTATATTGTTGTGCTTAGTATATAAAAGAAAATAGAAAATATTCAAACATGTTTGCGCGTGAATTTCCCAGGGGTCATAGATATTTAATGAGAAATGTGATTTTACTAGATAAATATGGACGCTTTATGAGAATATCGTCGCTTTTCAACGTAAACCTCGTAACTGCAGCTTGTTTTAAGCTGCAGTTACGAGGTTTTCGTTGAAAAGCGACCATATGTTAAAAATCAGTTACATCTTTTTCAGTAGACCTAGATCTAAATGCAAATATTGCCGAAGGATAATAAATCAAGCTTTTATGACAAACTAACGCAAAAGAAACATTAATGACTGGTTCATTGGGGTTTAACACCTTTTTCAACTGCTACATAGTCATATCGCGGCTACTTGAGTACCTAACCATGGATTTCTGTCGTTTCTCATTCCAGTGCTACCTCAACATCCTTACCGAGTGTCCAACTGCTATCAAAGAAAGGTTTACGATTATCAAACATTAGCGGGTGACAATTTTGTGAGAAAGTTTATTTTTCATGGCCGGGGATCAAACCCGTTACCTAGTGAGTAAAGTCCAATACGTTACCACCTGCGCATTTTTTTAAAAAAGGAAACCACGTTTGAAGCCGTCACCGGAGCCAGCGTCGTGGGACATTTTGTGAAAAAAATCACCGCGGTCTCTTGATGAAATATCAATTTTCGTTAATGAAATTTCATAGAAATACGGCCAAGGTCCGGTCAAATGTTGCAGTTGAACGATTCACAATTACTGTGTAGAACATTCTCATTAACGATTGTCCGGACAAAAATTATACAATTATTCAATACTAGGACGTTCTGAAAGGCTTTTCTACCAGATAATTAAATCCTGTGTTCTGTCTTTATAAATCCTTTCCCAAAGGACACAACTGTAGGCGGATTCAAAATAAATGTAATTGCAGACAAGAAAATAGTTTCCCTCTCTCAAACAAAATCTGGTTTTGACGTGCCTTTAAGGGAACGCTCGAAGAGTATCAGCATTTTCTCCTTTTATCTCAATATTTTCTGTTCTAAAGCATACATGATATGTTGTTTTTGTATCACGTTTTTGTCCTCTGCAACGAGTTTTTAATTTTGACCACGTTAGAATGTCGTAGTTTAAGAAAAAAAAAATAACTTACAGGTCCGGTCAAATTATGTTGCAGTTGGACGATTCACAGTTGCTGAGTAGAACATTCTTATTAACGATTGTCCGGACAGAAATTATACAATTATTCAATCCTACGTAGTTCCAATGAACAAGATAATTCAATCATCTTCTCTTGCCTTATTAATCATTTTCGAAAGGACACATGTTGTAGGTCAAACTCGACTAAAATGGAATTGCAGAACAAGAACAGCATAAGGAGACGTTTGACCCTTCTCATGCTGTTTACGTCACACTCCTGTTTTTACCATAACTTACGCATGGGTCATAGACTAATATCAGCATGCATATACATGCAGTCTGATCTTAGCATACACTGTCTGCTGTCTAAACGTGGCCAGAATTGCGAAAAACTGATTGAAATGACCAGTGAATTTGCAGTTTGTTTGAAAAGGAAACGCATATAGCAGGACAATGGTTGAAATGCTGGACAAACCTGGAAAAACAAAGGCTTGGTCAAATATGGCAGCTGTACGATTTACAATTGCCCTATAGAACATTCTCATTAACGATTGTCGGGACACATATTATACAATAATACAATCCGGCGACATTCTCATGAACTTTTCTACAAGGCAATTAGTTCGCTAGCCTTTTTTGTCCTTTTTATAAAGGCATACTTATATAATGGTGCAGTCACACTACAACGTATAGAGCCAGCGTATGGGTACCGTATGGGTAACGTATCGTATAATTACCCATACGCACAACTTTTCAGCGTATGATGTCATCTTAAGGTATATAACCCATCATTAAAAACACCACTTTCTAGCCATACGAAATTACACACACTTGTAAATACACTTCATATACGTTGATTCACCGTGCCGGATTTCAAGATTATGTTTCAAGAAGAAAATAATTTGGAAATATTATTTTACTCTATATTCATATGCAAGGGAGGTAATTTTGAACATTGTTTATCAAATATTTCCATGGGTATGCATTAATTCAAAATTCTAAACCGTTCAAAATGCTTATGTTTGTATTTGGAATAGAATTGTAACACATTTTAGGCATTACTGGCTCTTTTCAAAAATCGTCTCTGGCTCTTTTGTGCTAATGATGGGTTGTATACGTTAAAATCAAACAACGGTTAAGGCCCGGCCCCACTGGCCGATTGACAAAAACGTATGCAAAAAGGACACAGCGGACGAGCAAAATTTCGGTAGTGGTACCATCCGTTTTTATCCGCTTTAGAAAATGGCGAAAATATAACGGAAAAGAGAGCACGTCAGTAGTAGTATATAGCGGGGATGTTAAACGGATATTCGTGGGAAGCCTGGCGGAGGAGAGCGGATGTCAGCTAATTATACGGAATACTTCAAAGATAAAAACTCTTTTTTTCCATTTGTATACTTCATATATGCGATGCATATGCTTACATCCTTTCTATTTCCGTGCTGATAACGATGTATAGACGTTCCATTTACCTTACATGTATCGTTCCTCTATCAATCCCTTTTCAGTTTCGGTTGATTTGAGTTTCAAGGATGCCTATAGGATGAAGAAAGGATACAACGGACTGATAACGGACATAGAACGTCTGCTGCTCGTATATATTGCGGATTTATATAGTTTACGACGGAAGGCTCATCCGTTCTAAAAGTTTTGGCAGCTCAAAACTTTTTGCGCGGATGAAATTACGGTTGACGGATGCCCGTTGGATAAAACGTATGCAATAAGTACATGGCAACGTATATTTAGCGTACCTCTAGTGTCTTCAGCGTATGCAGTTGTCATTTGAACGATATATCGCTGTTTATGTTCGAGGAGTCCATTAATACCGACATAACTTTTGCAATTACTTCGATATTTTTGTAGAAGACTAGTGAAATCGACAGACCAGCAAAGTAGCAGAGTGAATTTGGCAGACCAGCAGACTAGTACAGTTCTTTAATATATAGTTGCTGTTAATACGTGCGTCAAACACCAGTTATTTATGAATAGAGGTATGATAAATCGTAGTTATAATTTTGTTCAAAAACCGTATAAAATCTTCCTCATTTTTTCCAGAATAGATGTCTCTTTCGAGGTAGATTGCAAAATCACAAAACTTGATACAATTCTTTCATAGCATTATTATGGTGTGAAAACCTTAATAAGTAATGATTTATTGCTACGTTGGCTGCTGTCGGAGTGGTCAGTATAAGAAAACAAGAGCTGTCACTGTAAGATGACAATGCCCCCGACACCGCTTTGATTTTAAATTATGGCCAATCTATGTTCAAGGTCAAGGTCATCCAGGGGTCAAGGTCACCAAAGTATGTGCCTACAGAAAGGTAATGTACCAAGGAATGTTGTGGTAAAGTATGAAGCGAATATGTTAAGTAATAAGGAAGTTATGGCCAATGTTAAGGTTTTTGGACGGAATGACGGACAGACGGACGGACAGACGGACGGACAGACAGACGGACAGACGGACGGACGGACGGACAAGTCAAATTTATGATGCCTCCCTATCGGGGGCATAAAAATATCACCGCTGTGCTAAAGGTTAAAAATGTAAAATGGCAGATAGTTTTTCGACCAAGGGAATGGTCTGCATGGAATTAACACGTCACTGTGTATATCCTGTGACATTAATTCCCTTTTATGGAGATAATCGCGTGTGTGGGCCTACATAAATGTCACTGTATTGCCTTTTCCTGACGTACTGTAGCATTTCGCCGCTTTTCAACGAAAACCTCGTAACTGCAGCTTGTTTTAAGCTGCAGTTACGAGATTTTCGTTGAGAAGCAGCATTAATTGTTGTTTATTCTGACACACGATTCCAATAGCGCGGACGTAAACGAAAGCACAATAACAATTGCATGTTTCGTGGAGGACCATGTCACTGGCCTTTTTTTCGGGTGTAAAGTATCGTTTCATCACAAAAACAGCAACAAGAACAACAACAAATCGAAAAAAAATAAATAAGTAAAAGCCAATGGTAAAAATTATGACAGTCATTTCCTTTTATCGGAATGATATGAGAATAATCACCCATCTAGCTAAAACTAATTGTGCGATGTTATTTATTACAGCCCGGTCACGGTATCACGGTGGGTAACCCACGTGACTTTTGGGAAGCGTACACACTGAAAAATCGTCCGCTTCAAAGTATGTTTTGTTTAATTTCTCAACTTATGCTCTACGGATTGTGGTAACACAAAGTGCACCGAACGCGCAATTGAGTGGACCATTCCCAGTTGTAACCCACTCTGCTCACAATCCAGTGGTTTCTTCAAACATTCAAGCGAAAGTTTTTTTTCGGTACAAAACGAAAGTAGGAAGAGTTCGCGTGCACCGAAAAAACTTTCGCTCGAATGTTTAAAGAAACCACGGGATTCGGAGCAGAGTGAGTTACAAACGGGAATCGCCCTATCAAATGCGCGTACGGTGCACTTTATCGCGTCAAAATCCGTAGCGTATAAGCTGAGAAATCAAACAAAACATACCTTGAAGCGGGCGATTTTTTCGGTGTGAACGCTTCCCAAAAGTCATGTGGGTTACCCACCGTGGGTATTTTGTTTACAAAAACTACAAATGTAAACAACAAAATATCGAACACAAATCCGCATGTACTGTTATTTTGCCTATTTTGATTTGAATCTTGAAGGTGGTACACACCTGTGAGTCGAACCAACGCAAGCAAAATTATATATTTTACAAATAAATCAAAAAGGCTTTTTCCTCTGTTTACATATTAGGTAAATAATTGTGTTTACACATGTGCCATAATATCGTATTTGGACGGTAGCATTCTACAGAATACCTCGTATATCATCTGAATATACATGTCGCTGGTGAGGAGTCAAAACCTCATAACTACAGCTTGAATAAGCTGGAGTTACGAGGTTTCGACTCCACACCGACGATGTAATTTCACAGAAAAATACGATTCCAATAAATCGTCTACATGTACCTGAACGAAAGTACAATGTCAGTGTCAGTGGAAATGCCTAACTGGAAATGGTGTGTCGTACCGTTTTGTCCAATTCTTCTTCTAATCGCCAACGGTATACCAATTATTTAAGCACCCCTTTACTGTTTCCTCGAACATCTGGGGATATTTGTATATGCCCCATTTTATCACGACACTCTTATTATCATTCCATATTTATCGTGTCATAGTTTCAAATATAGAACAATTCTTTAAGTGACATTTCACAATAATTTTTACATAAATTTTACAATCATTTTTTCTGAAAGAGCATATTTTCTTATGAAAATTCTGAAAATTTCAAGCCAAAATATTGAACCGTTTACGAGAAATATATGTATATAGTTTTGTGCTAAAATTAAACAAATTGTTGTGGACAGTTCAGATTGATATAGAATATGCCATTTCTGTTTCAACTTTAAAGGCTTATTTTTCGCTTATAAATAACAACTTAAAAAAAATGATAGCATTTTTACGCATTAGAAAAAACAATGTTTGCATCAAGACATGCTTTTAAAAGATGAAATAAATGTGAAATGTCACTTTTAGTACTAGACTTGGATATTGAGTGATGAAATATAAATCATTCTTAATATACCTATATCCATATCTATTAAAAAAAACAAAAATCTAGACAGGTCTACAAGCGTTTAAGAATGAAGCAATCTAGTTCCGAAAAGAAGACATATACAACTTATAGCTCACTCGGGCATTCTGTTAGAAAAGAAGAAAACAATGATTACCAGTAGTACTTTTGGTAAAGCGGACGAGAATTGACCTGACAGAGCACTCTATTCGATTAGCATGGGCTGCTCTGCCAGGTCGTTTATCGTGAGGTATACCTCGTTCGTTTTTAAAAGAGGTCTAAAATATGGTTAGTCTGTCAAAACAGAATATGTTTCTAAAATGATAACGTTTCCTGTCTTTTATAGGCTAAAAACCTTTTGGAATCATGCAACTCTATAAATATCACGGAATAAACACAATAAAAGGAAGTATTTTACAAAATACAAATCTACGACAAATAAGAAAATCTCACAGGGATAGTCCCGTTATGTAATGTCGATGCTTTCTTAAAATACATCGTAATTACAGCTTCTATAAAATGTTGTTATTTGCACAAAGCCCTTGACACTGTTGATTTATTAACCCATTACCAAATAACAAAATTTTAGCCTAGTCCATACTCATAGGTGTTGCAGACAACAAGTTCCATTGAACAAAATTTAACATTTTTTTGGTCTTTCTTGGTAGAAAACATTGTGGGAAATGAAGAAATTGCTTGTAACAAGCACTTTCTTCATTTCCACAATGTTCTCGAAAGCCTCTATTTTGTGGGGCTTCCAAAAGCGCCAATGTGTGGAAAGGGTTAAAGCAATTTTAAAGCAATTTTTGTGGGATTTTACTCTCTATCTATCGATGTAAGAGCGGAATAAACATGCCTAATGACAGTTCCTATAGATCTTAATCGATGACTAAAGTGATTCCATTCAATATTATAGAAAATATAAGTTTCCTAACCCTTTCCCAAACGACAAAATTTTAGGGTGGTCCTATTACAAAGCTTCTGCAAACAAGAAAATAAATGTTGATAAAGGTAATATTTGTGTAAAATATGGCATAGAAAATATTGAGACAAAAGGAGAAACTGCTTCTTTTGTCTCAATGTTTTTCCAAGCCAATTCTATTAAGGACGCCAAAACCAGGTCTTGTTTGGGAAAGGGTTAAATAACCGTTTATACCTTCTCCCAACAACGCCCCCTTTTTACTTTCTGGAAAATCAGTGAGAACATGTTAATAAAGGGACATTTCATTCCGATCTCAATTTTTTAAAGTATGTCTTGATGCCAAGATTGGTTATTCTAATGAGTATTAAAGGATGAATGATTTAGCTCCACCGAGTGGTTCATGTATACTGACCGACATTATAGGATGAATGATTTAGCTCCACCGGGTAGTTCGCGTATACTGACCGACATTATAGGATGAATGATATAGCTCAACCGATTGGTTTGGGTATACTGACCGGCATTATAGGATGAATGATTAAGCTCCACCGAGTGGTTCGTGTATACTGACCGACATTATAGGATGAAGAATTTAGCTCCACCGAGTGGTCCGCGTATACTGACCGACATTATAGGATGAATGATATAGCTCCACCGAGTGGTCCGCGTATACTGACCGACATTATATGATGAATGATTTAGCTCCACCTAGTGGTTCGCGTATACAGACCGACATTATATGATGAATGATTAAGCTCCACCCGGTAGTTCGCGTACACTGACCGACATTATAGGATTAATGATTTAGCTCCACCGAGTGGTTCGCGTATACTGACCGACATTATAGGATGAATGATTTAGCTCCACCGGGTAGTTCGCGTATACTGACCGACATTATAGGATGAATTATTTAGCTCCACCGATTGGTTCTCGTATACTGACCGACATTATAGGATGAATGATTTAGCTCCACCGGGTAGTTCACGTACACTGACCGACATTATAGGATGAATGATTTAGCTCCACCGAGTGGTTCATGTATACTGACCGACATTATAGGATGAATGATTTAGCTCCACCGGGTAGTTCACGTATACTGACCGACATTATAGGATGAATGATATAGCTCAACCGATTGGTTCGGGTATACTGACCGACATTATAGGATGAATGATTTAGCTCCACCGGATAGTTCGCGTATACAGACTGACATTATAGGATGAATGATTTAGCTCCACCGGGTAGTTCGCGTATACAGACCGACATTATAGGATGAATAATTTAGCTCAACCGATTAGTTCTCGTATACTGACCGACATTATAGGATGAATGATATAGCTCAACCGATTAGTTCTCGTATACTGACCGACATTATAGGATGAATGATTTAGCTCCACCGGGTAGTTTGCGTACACTGACTGACATTATAGGATGAATGATTTAGCTCCACCGGGTAGTTCCCGTATACAGACCGACATTATAGGATGAATGATATAGCTCAACCGATTGGTTCGCGTATACTGACCGACATTATAGGATGAATGATTTAGCTCCACCGAGTGGTTCACGTTTACTGACCGACATAATAGGGTGAATGATTTAGCTCCGACGAGCGGTTCGCGTATACTGACCGACATTATAGGATGAATGATTTAGCTCCATGGAGTGGTTCACGTATACTGACCAATATTATAGGATGAATGATTTTTTTTTCAATTGGTAATAACATGTAATTTCAACACACAAAATATAAATAAATTCTATTATTGGGAAAAGATTTAGGAATCTGGAGCATTCCCCCTTAATGGGTGAAAGGTTCCGTAATAAAACTTGCTTACTTTCAAGGATTTTTTTTTTCAAAATGTCAACTTTGTCAACTAAAATTTCCTATTAGACCTGATTACATAAATTTAATCTTATTTAAAAAAAAATCCTATAGATAGGTGGTTAGGATGATCATAACAATACATACAATCGTAGTTCACAAACAGAATAGGCCTACAGCTATTTACAATCTGTAAATAATGTTACGAAATGGAATAGTACGAATTACTTAATCATTTTCTAAAATAATTAATCAGAACCGAGAAACCATATCACCATTATGACAATATTGTCTATAAATTGGACGATATGCATTGTTTTGTAAATGAAGACGAACTGGTAAAATTAAGGTACGAAATTTCTAGGGTACGAATCATTTTCTGTAAACCGGAAGCTGTTTTTCGGTTCGGTGCAGAACTTCGGCTGTTCGGTACCGAACATGTTTTCAAATAAAAACAGCCTAATATGGTTTGTTTTGTGATCTGTTGAGTTTCCTTCTCAAAGGAATATGTTTAAGATGAGTTCTGCATCGAGAGAACGCCGTTATACGTCAAAATAACAATATAATCGCTATATTACGCAGTTTCGAAACTGCTCAAAATGAGTTCCGTAACATCTGCGCAGTCTTAAGACTGCATAGTTTCAAGATTGCTTACGACATAAATACTATTAGTTTTTTTTAAATTGTTGCCAATAAGCGAGAAACACGCATTTAAAGTTGAGACATAATCGATAAATTGCATATAAATCCGAACTGTTGTCCACAACAATTTGTTCAATTTTGACTTAAAAATATAAATTTCTCGTAAAAGGTGCAATATTTTGGCTTGAAATTTTCGGAATTTTCATAAGGAAATATGCTCTTTCAGATAAAAATAAAAGTAAAATTTATGACAAAAAATTCTGAAATGTCACTTTAACGACATGGTTTCCTCCACTTCTTCACTTTCTATGACTTAACCCATTACCTGACGGCAAAATTTTGGTCCGTTCCAATTTGAAAGAAGTTGCAGACGACAATTTCAATGTGTTGAAATTTCAAAATTTTACAACTTTTAGGGTAAAAAACATTGTGGGAAATGAAGAAATTGCTTGTCACAAGCAATTTCTCCATTTTCCATGATGTTTCCTATGCATTCATCTTGTTTGGGGTCAAAAGGCGTCACTGAGTGGTAATGGGTTAAAACAGAAAACATATGCTTCTGAACCGGGATCTGGAAAAACGTCCCATTAAGCATTTGAGAGAGCTGTGTTTCAAGATCAGTCTGTACCTAAGTGCAGTCTGACTGGGACCCATGCTGTTGCATTACAGTTTCTACAGGTCACGAATAAGCTATTGGAGGCCAACATGGTTATCAGAATGTGTGTAGATGCAGGCTAATTTTGAACCATGTTGGGCGCAAATGCCTTAGGAGACCTTTTTTTCCAGATTCTGGTTCATTTATTTTGTCGTCTACGCCCGCTCTGAGTTTTGACTTACACTAACTTTAAGAAGGGTGTAACTACAATCTTACGACTTGGTATAAAGAGTGATGTTGTAATTCCGACCCCATGCTCTATTCTCTTTCTCTAAGAAATATGAATTTGAACATAGACAAAAAATACACCAAAGAAAAGACAAAAACACACCATAGCAAAAATCGCCACACATGTAGACACGACACTGAATCGCGCAATACATCAACACAGGCGGCAATCAGGTGACCTTGTTATGATATATTTTCCTCCCTTATGTAGACAAAAAAACTCGGTAAGAACACATTTTCTTAAATTTTGAATCAAATACTTAACACTCAATATTAAGATACGTGCAGTTCGATACGTCATACACTCTGGTCTATTTTGGTACCAAGATCTTCCCTCCAATCCCTGTCAAAGCTGAGAAAATTCGTGCAAAGTATTTTTAAATGCCGTGATATATTTTCTTAAGAATTGTTTGCACTTTGCACGAATGTTATCAGCTTTTACACGGATCTGAGGGATGATCTTGGTATCAAAATAAAACGGAGATTACGACGCATCAAATGGTACGTGTCTCAATTCTGAGAGTTAAGTATTTGATTTAAAATTTGAGAAAATGTGTTCTTACCGAGTGTTTTTGTTTACATAAGTGAGGAAAATATATCATAACTAAGTCACGTGATTGGCGCCTGTGATCAACAACAACCAGTGAAGGTATTGTTGAATATGATGGATCTTTTAAATAACACTCAATAAAAATTGAAATCAGTCATGTAGTAACAAAAATATCATTAAAGATTTTCTCTAATGGTTGTTGTTGTTGTTGTTGTTGTTGTTGTTGTTGTTGTTGTTGTCACGGAATTCCCCGAAGTGTTAATTGTAGTTATCACGGTGGATAACCACGTGATACAATATTTTCAGAAAATCTCCAATAACTTTATGTCTGCGGATAAAAATATATATGTGTTTTTCTAAATTATCTAGTCTTTTTCAATATTGATGTAGAACTAAATGCAGAATATCGCTGGTTTTCTTCGAAAACCTTGTATCTGCAGCTTAAGACAAGCTGCGAATGCGGGATTTTCGTAGAAAAGCGACGATATGTGATTTATTGTTGTTGTTGTTGTTGTTGTTGTTGTTGTTGTTGTTGTTGTTGTTGTTGTTGTTGTTGTTGTTGTTGTTGATGATGATGATGATGATGATGATGATGATGATGTTTGTAATGTGATAAATAAGATATGCTGTGATATGTTAGCCTATGTTATGTGATATGTACTCTTTGAAGTCTAATATATTTTAACTTTAACCAATTATTTAGATAATTTATTGGCTATGTAAACTTTGATAATTATTACAAATGTTGTCTTACCCCAATGCAAAAGTCTTGACTTTTCCAATCCCAAAATGGACCCCATTGGAAATAAGCTCTCGGGCTTTTATGGGTTATCCATGGGTTAAAAGAACAAAACATGAATACAAAGCAAAGAGTCTACAAAACTTGCTCACATTCAAAATTTTAATATTTGTCTGGATTTGATATTTGATATAGTGTGATAATATTAACTAGTGCTATGTCTTTGAACTGAATATTATCAATTTTGTTTTACCTATTTATCCAACATTTTATATGTAAGAGTCTTTGTATATGTGAGTGATCTTACAACCCGAATAAAATCTTATCTTATCTTATTTAGATATCTTAAACTGCTCGAGATACAGAAATATTTTAGCTAAATTGAGACTATCATCTCATGTATTAAAAGTAGAAACTGGAAGACATGAAAAAATCGATAGAAATCAACGCATTTGTTCTCTTTGTAACTTAAATGAAGTCGAAGATGAGTACCATTTTGTTATAGTGTGTCCATTCTATCCTTAACTATTTGGCATTATACTGCACAAAAGCATTTAAATTAAGACAGACAAACGATTGATTACTCCTTTCCCCAAAAATCTAGTAAACAGTCTCACCTTTTAATGTTACATTTGCGTTTCGATTGATTGTTCAATATTGTTATTGTTATTATATGTCATTTCAGCGCAACATGTTAATATTTGTATAATTATTGTAAACGATGAGCTATGTACGCTTTAGTTTCAATACAGATCTGTTCTGTTCTGTTCTTATCTTATCTAACTTTGTAAATACTGGACCGATTTGAATTCGGTTTGAAGCAGAGAATGTGTACAGACGTCACGCATTAGATGGACGTGGTTGATTTTTGAAAAATCAACTGATAAAAAAGTTATTGAAGATAAACCAAAATTTTGGTTTATCTTTAATAACTTTTTTATCAGTTGATTTTTCAAAAATCCAACACGTCCAGCTTATTTCTGGCATTTTCCCACCTTCTCTGCCTCAAACCGAATTCAAATTGGTCAAATATTAAAAAAAAAATATTGAAGTTATTGGAAAATCTGAGTCACATGATTATACACCGTGGTTATGGGAATTTGATCAGCTGTCGGTAAAATGTTTAGTGCTTGAAATCTACACTACCAATTCTATTCAACGAAATTTCCCTGGAAATGGTGCCAATGCCACCGTGATATTCTGAGTAAATTCTACCGATTTCTGAAGGAACCCGTAATGACAAATTGACATCGCCCGCATAGCAATTTATATACCACTCAACTAGCGACGTGTCATTTGTCACAATAATGGATATAATGGTCGCCAATAGCTATTGGCCTACAAAATATTGTACGAGGGCACACTGTTGACCCATTCCAATACAATGACTCTTTTTGGCTCCATTTAGGATAGTTGCTTTGGACAGCATTGTGGAAAATGAAGAAATTATTTGCAATTATATACCTCTAAACTTGCGACACGTCATTTGTCACAATAATGGATATAATGGTCGCCAATAGCCTTATTTCCAACAGGGGTATTGGCCTACGAAATGTGGCTAGACGACATACTATACTTATCCATTCCTACAGAATGACCCTTTTTGACGCCCTTGAAGATGATCACTTCAACAAGCAATTTATTCATTTCTTCTAAATTAACTGCTCTCCTCCATAAAATACAAAACAGCCCCTAAAATTGCAATCACTTGTCGTCTAAAACATCGTTGAACTTGAACATATCTAAAATTTCTCTCTGTTTGCGGAAGCGTCAGTTGTTTGTTGTTTTCCCAGACCAGTCACTTGAAATAGACATCGATGAAATAGCAGAACGATGATATCAATCGAAACAATATAAATTAACCCTTTCACAGATGGTAAGAATGGACCTGAAAGCTGTTTCAGGCAACAGATAGGGTGAAAATCGATATGAAATGTGTGTACGTTATAGAAAAGGAAATATTAAGGCAAAAGGAGAAAATGCTGATTGTCAGCATTTTCTTCTTTTGTCTCAATGTTTTCTCAAAACATATATATTGGGATTGTCAAAACCAGATAGTTTGGGAATTGGTTCAATAGTTTCGAACCAAAAAAAAGAACAGTTTCATATTGAAACACGCTGAAAACGACAACAGACACGAAATTGAATCGCGTAATTACATCAACAACAACCAGTGAAGGTATTGTTGAATATGATGCATCTTTTAACCCTTTCCCAAACAAGACCTGGTTTTGACGTCCCTAGTAGAAAAGGCTTGGGAAAACATTGAGACAAAAGAAGAAACTGCTGATACCCAGCAGTTTCTACTTTTGTCTCAATATTTTCTATGCCATATTTTACACAAATCCTATCTGTGATAACATCCGTTTTGTCATTTTTGGCATTATTTGAAGTGGACCACCCTAAAATTTTGTCGTTTGGGAAAGGGTTAAGATTTTCTGTAATTGTTGTTGTTGTTGTTGTTGTTGTTGTTGTTGTTGTTGTTGTTGTTGTTGTTGTTGTCACTGAATTCCCCTGAGTGTTAGTTGTAGTTATCACAGTGGATAATCACGTGATACAATATTTTCAGAAAATCTTCAATAACTTTGTAAATACTGGACCCATTTGAATTCGGTTTGAAGCAGAGAATGTGTACAGACGTCACGCATTAGATGGACGTGTTTGATTTTTGAAAAATCAACTGATAAAAAATTTATTGAAGATAAACCAAAATTTTGGTTTATCTTAAATAACTTTTTTATCAGTTGATTTTTCAAAAATCCAACACCTCCAGCTTATTCCTGGCATTTTCCCAACTTCTCTGCTTCAAACCGAATTTAAATTGGACAAGTATTAAAAAGGATATTGAAGATTATCGGAAATTCTGATTCACGTGATTATACACCGTGGTTATGGGAATTTGATCAGCTGTCGGTAAAATGTTTGGTGCTTGAAATCTACACTACCAATTCTATTCAACGAAATTTCCCTGGATATGGTGCCAATGCCACCGTTATATTCAGAGTAAATTCTACCGATTTCTGAATGAACCCGCAATGACAAATTGACATCGCCCGCATAGCAATATATACCACTCAATTAGCGACATGTCATTTGTCACAATAATGGATATAATGGTCGCCAATAGCTATTGGCCTACAAAAAATTGTACGAGGGCACACTGTTGACCCATTCCCACACAATGACTCTTTTTGACTCCATTTAGGATAGTTGCTCTAGACAGCATTGTGGAAAATGAAGAAATTATTTGCAATTATATACCTCTAAACTTGCGACATGTCATTTGTCACAATAATGGATATAATGGTCGCCAATAGCCTTATTTCCAACAGGGGTATTGGCCTACGAAATGTGGTTAGACGACATACTTTACCAATCCATTCGTACAGAATAACTCTTTTTGACTCCATATAACAAGTCATGATCGCTTTAACAAGCAATTTCTTTATTTCTTTTAATACTTTCCTCCACAAAACATCAAAACAACACCCTAAATCGCATTCGCTTGAAGTAATCGTCTATAACAATTACATCGTTAAATTTTAACATGTCTAACATTTATCTGTTTGCGGAAGGGTTTATGTTTGTTGTCCCCCTGTACAGTCACTTGAAAAAACAATCGAGGGCATAAATGAAACGGCAAAAAATATTATCAATCAAAACAATATTTACTTACCATTGCCCAAAGGGTAAAATGTTCACTTGAGAGGCGTTACAGACAACAGAAAGGGTGGAAATCGGTATGAAAGTTTGTGTATATTGTAACAAAGAAAATATTGAGGCAAAAGGAGAAAATGCTGAATGTCAGCATTTTCTTCTTTAGTCTCAATGTTTTCTCAAGCCATATAATTATATTGGGGATGTCAAAACCAGGTAGTTTGGTAAAGGGTTGATAAATGATAATAAACTATAAATAGTTTAGAAACAAAAAAGAAATGTTTCACATTGAAACACGCTGAAAAAGACAACATATTATGTTTGTAAATAGAGGATTTATGCAAATTAGAACAGACAAAGTATTGAGACAAAAGGAAGAATTATGCTGATTTCCACTTCAGGCAAATATTGGTCAAAAGAATACAATACAGCTTATTTACTGTCTGATCTAGTTCGATGCTGTTCTCTTAGAGCATCAATTGCTAAAACTACATGTATCTTTATCTGACTGCGTATTGGATCCATTTTTCAAAAAAAAAAAAAAAAAAAAAAAAAAAATCGTGGCATGATTCTAAGAGAATTGTAACCAATATATTACATATGCGTTGATAAATGGGTGATAAAATATAAAATCATTTTGACTTTTTTCTAATGTATTATGCAGGCTCTGGGGAAATAAAACCCTAAAAATATCTAAATTGTATTGTTATGGAAAAACGTGATGCTATGGCGAAAATCAGAAAATCTAAAAAGGATGGTCTATCTATTTATTATATTTCGTATTTTTGACGAAAGAAGCGCCGATGAAAAATGACTGTTTAACTCGTTTGCATGCAAACCTAATACCGTCTTTTTTTAAAAAAAAATGCATGACATATATAACGCGCTTAGCCATTTCCCAAACAAGACCTTGTCTTGATGAACTAAGTATATGAGGCTTTGGAAACAATGAGGCAAAAGAAAAAGGTGCTAATTAGCATTCTCTGCCTTTGCAATTTCCGGAGCTGTATTGTACATAAATTAAACCTTTATTAATATCCAATTAGTTGTCTGCAGCAGCTTTTGAATTCGGCTATCCGAAATTTCTGTTGTTTGGGATAAAGTTAAATGCTAAGCAAAAAAATATGCAGAGAGGAGAAAATATGAGACATTTAACCGCACATATTCGATGTATGCATGTATGAGTTACCTCTTACTTCAAAAAAGGATCAAACTCTTAGGTAAAGGTCACAGAGTCAAGGTCATTTGTCCCTAGGTTAAAGTAATTGTAGGAGTTATCCGTAATGTGTAAAATATCACGGCTCTATCTCTTATAGTTCTACAATAAAGGTCACGTTAAAGTGACACTTCAAGGAATTTTTTTCAGAGATTTTAATTTCATTTTTTTCTGAAAGGGCATATTTTCTTATGAAAATTCTGAATACTTCAGCCAGGAAATTGCATCGTTTACCAGAAATATATTTATTAATTTATTCATTTATTTACTTTGTGTTAAAAATTTATACAAATTATTTTGGACAACAGTTGAGATTGATATGGCAACTGTTACTTCTGTCTCGACTTCAAAGGCGTATCTTTCGCTTATAAGCAACACCTTCTAAATACTAATAGCATTTATATGCATTAGAATAACCAATCTTTGCATTGAGACATACTTTAAAAAAAATGAAATTGGAATGTTATGTCCCTTTAAAGATTTTGAAAAGTAGGTAAAACTCGAATGTTTATACATATATGTTACGATTACAATTGGCGTTGCCTCAAGTGAATGGTCTTGAAAGGAGACATCTGTTTCTCGACAATTGAATTTATGGACTTCCCAGAAGGTCCTATTTAGCATGAAGCATCACAATAATTTAAATTTGAAGGGGACTCTACGATAATTTGTGTCTGCAGAAAGAAAATTTGTCACCCTGGGAGGAAAATATCTCAGGGGCTGTAGAATTATCAAATATTGGTGGTTATTTATGATAAAAACTGTTTCCCTTTAAGTCCCTTAGCAACTGCACGATTTGGTGAAATATTGTCCCTTTTCAACTATATGCGTGGTAACTGTAGCTTTTTTACGCATTCCATTTGTTTAAAATTAAAGGTTAGTCTTTGATAAATTTGTGTCTGCAGAAAGAAAATGTCTCCGTTGGAGGAAAATCTCTCAGGGATTTCAGAATTATTAAAATATTGGTGTTTATTTATAAATGATAAAAAATGTGTCCCTCAGCAACTGCAAGCTTTGGTGAAATATTGTCGTTTTTTAACTAAAAACAAAACATGGTAACTGCAGCTTTTTTTACTCATCCCATTTATTTAAAATTAAAGATTAGTCTTTGATAAATTTGTGTCTGTAGAAAGAATTTGACAGTGTTTCGGTGGGAGGAATACATTTGTATCTCTCGGGGATAGCAAACTTGTTAAATATTGATGGTTATTTATGATAAAAACTGTGTCCCAGGCGACTACGGTATTTGGTGAAATATAGACCTTCTTCTTAAAGGGACATATAACATTCCAATTTCATTTGTTTAAAGTATGTCTTGATGCAAAGATTGGTTATTCTAATCCGTAGAAATGCTATCAGTTTTTTAGTTGTCTTTTATTAGCAAAAAATACGCCTCTGAAGTTGAGACAAAAGTGACAGATTCCATATAAATATGAACTGTTGTCCACAACAATTTGTTTCATTTTAGCACAAAAATATCTATTTCTCCTAAACGATTCAATATTTTTGCTTGAAATTTTCAGAATTTTCATAAGAAAATGTGCTCTTTCAGATAAAATACGAATAAATAAATGTGAAATGTCACTTTAAGCATAACAACTAATCACTAACCACAAAACACTTCGTGTATCTTCGGGCGTTATCCGTAGCAACGGAATTTGAATAGGGTATCCCTCGTCAATTTCGTTGCCACTGATGACGCATGGAAATTGACGAGAGTATCTCCCGTTAGTTTCCGTCGTCATGGATGACGCCCGAAGATGTCTGTTAATGATTTGTTGTAATCCTTGATATAAATTCATTGCAAATGAGTTCTTAACGACAATGTATTATTTATAATGTAAGTAGCAGAAATAAGTAAGTATAAGTAAGTATGTAATAGAAATTAAAGTGTTGTTTGAACCTCATCCGGTCCGATAGATCCCGTTTTCAGAATATGCGTAATGTTTCAGAGAATGGTAAAAATAAGAGCAACTCTAGGATACAGAAGTTTCACAGTGCGTCACAAATGGTGTTAGTTCAACACGATGACATTATGAATAAGTCCGAAAATTTCTTGAATGAACCCAAAATGACAAATTCACATGACCTGTATAACAAGATGTATCACGGCACTGGTGACAAGTCATTATTTACGATAATTGATCAACCTCCTTCGCAGTGATCTCCATTAAGGGTTAAGAAACTGTAATGGCTGTAAATGGCAGAAACACTTCTCGCAGATAGATCTCTTTGATACTTGGTTATGTTGTAGATACAAACGCGTGAGCGTGATATAAGAAATGTCACAACAAGAAAGCGTTGGAATAAACAGTCATTAAAACATTTTTGCTCTGAAATGTCACTCGCCAATATGGTTTAATAGATTTACAGATATAGATCAAGATTCATCATTCTAACCGCTATCAAAATAGAAACCTAATGACGATTTCTGATTATCATTGCATCAAATTTCCCAAGCGAATCACAGATTTTTGCAAATCGTTTATGGATTATCGAACTCATGTAGCGTGTCGTTCGCGTGGCTTTTATCTCCTGACTATCGTAATGATATCATCCGCCACGCTATATAGTCCGTGGGCTGGCTACACCCTAGGTCCCCCCCTACCGGGATTTTATGACACCTATATCATTGTAAAGCTTAATGAATTCCCTTTCAAATGCAACTTGTTGTTTGAAATATAAGTGCTGGATAAACATATGCGAAACGATTGATTATCTCCCCTTGAATTACAAAAAAAATAATTGTTTATAACTCACCATATACACATTCATGGGATACAAATAACCCAAATTTAGGCGCAAATGACCAAAATGCTTATAGATTTTATCAATTCACATTGTTAAATAGTAAAAGATAATTTCACACCAAAATTTGCACGAATTATGCCCCTTGAATATGTAAAACAAGAGAATAATAGTATAGATATTGCCTTTGTTTATATTTACTTTGCATTTGGAAATCATTTCCACAGCGAATAATTGCTAGAATTTGTATTAAAGTGTTTGTTAGATGCCTTGTAATAAAAATCAAAGTTTTGACTATCGACATTCTAGGATATACTCGACATTTCAAATGATTTTCAAGATGGCCGCCGCAAAATGACCACTTCACTAAATATCGAAATATCACTGCTCTATAATTTGTTATCATGTTCTGTATGTAAATTAGATCATTTCTTAGGAAAATTGAGTACATTAAATCTAAGAGAGTGCTGCCATGCCTATAATGGGCTTTGTTGTTATTTTTTTTTTAATTTTCAAAATGGCCGCCAAAATCTCAAATATGCAAAAATGATGTAAATGTTTTTCATTTCTGCAAATCTTCTGCACTCAATATTGTATTTTCAAATGTATTTCAATTTCTTATTAAAACTACATGATTCAACAAGTAAATAAATGACATAACCTTGAAAATATGTATTTCCAGAACGGTCCTAATTACCGTATGAATGGTAATAAATCCCCATTCCCATAAATCAAGTACTGAAAAAAATCCAAATTGATTATTTTCTAGGAGAGATAAGTATTTTCCCTCTTTGACAGAAACCATGTACCCGATTCTTTGATAATGAGTCCACATTGGAGTACGTCATTGGCATCTTTTTGCATTAAGGTTTTAAGTCTTACATGGACAAGGGACGCTTTGGATAATAGGTATTATAGAGGGTATAAAGACATTAAGGCTTATTTTGGTCATACAGCGTTTAAGGACCACAATGGAAATAAGAGATTTATTTCTCTTTCTTGTGTTATCCTTAGCATTGATGAAACTGACATAGTTCATAACACTACATAACATAATCATCTGATGAATTTTTATTTATTTTTATAAAGTAATATATATCTTATCATTGTTAAACATTGTGCTATCATAGCACTGCTATGTATGTGTTGTTATACTTTTTGTCATGTTTTGATTAATGCTGAAATAAATCTATCTATCTATCTAAGCTCTTTTTTGTGGGGTGGATATGTTGAATACAAAACACCAATATCAACAATTTTGCCACACTAAAAATGGCTTCATCACTGTTAATTTACATGACACAATAATACAATACAATAATATGTTTTTATGTTATCTGCCTAAATGCTCAAATACGAGCATGGGTCAATGAATAACTGACCTAACCTTTTTTATGTTTAGATCGAGTTCAAGTGGATAGGAAGGTGTGATCTAAATTGATACCCATTTTCCTCGCCAGCATACAATGTATTTTGGCAATTGTGTACTAATGTAATTTCCTATTGCAAGCAGTGGTCACAGTTTGAGCGTTTGCCGCAACGTTTCTCACGCATGGTCTGCTTCAGATTGTCTAGCAACTTGGCATAGTATGCTTCGTTAATTGTACCTTTCTTGGATAATATGTCTTACAAAATATTTTATTGCAACCCTCAATATTCCCAAAACATTGAATACTGAACCGTGTCTCACTCTGTAATATATTGAATAATTGTCGTGACCTCTGGGATTCCATACAAACGTACCTAGGACTCTGGACATTTTCTCGTTCATAAGAATGCAACAAGTACTGGTAATCTCTTTGTCATTTGCTTATCGCTGAGGAATTTTAGACCCAACAGTCTGCAAGTTTGTACATCCTTTTGCGATCAAGCAATAGCTTGAAAAAGATAATGCAGGGACAATTTCTTACTTTAATTCGTTCATCAAGTATACCAAATCTGTGAATTTATGACACATACTGTCGACAGTGGTTGCAACTTTGCCTTCGGACCGAGCCTCATCTACTTAAGTTTCTCTGTCGTTTCTACACCCCCCCCCCCCCCCACGATATTTTACTTGAGAATAAGATGGTACAGAAGACCAGTAAACTCATCATGCATGTTTTACCCTCAGTCACTTTTCAATACAAGTGTCGAACCATAGCAGGCTCTTCCTTTTTTGTGAAAAGGCTTTCTAATGACCGTATATTTAGACAATTTTGTGCACATATAATGACATATATAAATCGCAAATTCCTTGGTTGGAACTTACTTATATGTGTTATTCATAGCTAGCCCTTGTGTTTTATGGATTTTACCTCATCCTGAGGTCAGCTTGTTGTCTTCCACAAAAGTTCGAATTCCAAAAACTAATTTGTGGTGAAGATGTTTTAAATGAATTAAGAAATGCACTAGCATATTTAAAATCTAATAACAAAATTTCAAAGCTTCGGCCAGCGACATATTACAACACGACAAGTTGGAATATGATGTGTTTCACTCTCATCTAATCAACAGAAATTGCAAACTGCGTTTACTATTCAAACGAAATCTTTCAAAACAACATTTTGTTACACGAATACGAGGATTCCTAACAAATCAAGTGTCTTCGAAGTACTGGTATCCAATAAGGTTCATAATTATGTACAATTTATAACTGTTTATATTATCACATATAAGTATATAAGTCAATTGAATGCAATTTGATAAAGAAATGAATAATTCAATAGCTATTATAGGCACTTTTAAATCATCAATTAATGCACATGACAGTGCAAATATAAAATTGTCCAGTTTCAACTATCGCTTATTAGAATATATTTGGTAAACTGTGTTCCTGTAACATAGCATTCCAATTAATAGAAGTGGTTGGGAAGATTTCTCTTCTGCACAGCATGTCTCCAGTAGTATTGTTAAGTTTGAACTTGGAGCAAATCGTCGGTGTAAATGCAAAACCTCGTATGTTGATTCTGGTGATTTCAAAGTACACACTTGTATGCCCACTTTAGACAATTCACATGGGTTTTGGGATAATTCTACTGATCATTAAAGACACATTATTTATGAATAATATGTCCGAATTTCAAGTAAAACCCTTCAGTTTCGGAAAAGTTATGTAAGCCTAACTATTTTCTTCCCCTCTAAAATTTTCCAAAAAACGAGATACAAGGTTTTGTATTTACACCGACGAAATGTAAAAAAGCATGCATTACAAGGCAAAAATGGTATAAATCAAAGGTGACCATACATGTACCCCAATGGGAATTCATTATTAAAACGCTTTTTAGTACTTAACTTTTACAAAATAAAGTTTCTTGTATAAAAAGAAAACTGTATTTCACACACAAAAAAATCAAAGAAAGTAGATTAAAGTTTTCAGCATATCATTTGCGCTAAATGGAATTTTATTGCCATTTATACGGTAATTTTTCGGAGCATATATTGTTAAGATTCACCTTTTTAATTGGTAAATCATGAAATTTTAGTTTTTAAACACAACAAGTACACTATTTAGGGAAAAAGATGCAAAATAGAAAGTCATTAACATAATTAGAGAATATTTGAGATTTTATTTGCCATTTAGAGAAAAATATGCAAATAATTGTGAATGCGAATAAGCCCGTTTTCGCTTGTTCTGTATAGCTGATGCATGGTTTATGAACTAATTATTGATCTATTAGTGTTTTTATCCATTTGAAACATTAAGCATTTAAAAAACGAAATGCCTCAGCATATTTATTCCCTAGAAAAGCCTTGTTTTAGCTTATTAAACACATATTTCTACTTTCTCATTAATATTCATGAATATGCAAATTAGCTAAATAAAATGATTTCAAGAACAATGTCTATTTGAAATTTTAAAACTAGTCTTATGTTTTATTACCAAAAATAAGTATAGAGTATTTTAAAATATTTTATTGCTATTAATTGATTCAGGTACTGAAACGTAGGAAAATGAGCAGTTGCCATGGTAACAGGCCTGCCATTTGCATATCCAGCACTTTTAAATCAAACAAGGACCTGAATTCATTAACATGTTTCCTGCGCTTCAAGAAAATATAGGTCTTAAAAAATACCACATGGTGGGGAGGGTTTCTATTCACTAGTAAACTAGTAAAGTCGTCTTTTTGCAAATTAAACACATATTTTCCACAATCTCAATAATATTCATGAATATGCAAATTAGCAAATTTTCTGAAAAAATATCTTGGTTGTGAGAGAAATGTGATGACAACATGTTAAAACTAGCCTCAATGTTTTCTGACCAAAATAAGTAATTTTATTGCAATTAATTAATCCAAGCGCTGCAACGAATGAAAATGGGTGGTTACCATGGTAACAAGCCAACTACTTGCTTATCCAGCATTTTTAAATCAAATAACAACGTGAATGAATTAAAATACATCATAAGCTTCAAGAAAATATAGATCTTCAAAAATCCTACCTGATAGGGAGGTTTAAATTCACTAGTAAAACCTTGTTTTTAGCAAATTAAACACATTTTTCTACTTTCTCATTAATATTCATGAATATGCAAATTAGCAAATTTTCCAAAAAATATCTATATTGTGGGAGAAATATCTTGGTAATAATTTAAAACTATTTTGAAAGATTTATGACAAACATAAGTAATTTTTTTGCAATTATTTGATCCAAGCGCTGGAATGTAAAAAAATGGACGGTTGCCATGGTAACCAGCCTGCTATTTGCTTATCCAGCACTTTTAAATTGAACAACAACCTGAATCCATTACTATACATAATAAGCTTCAAGAAAATATAGGTCTTCAAAAATCCCACTAGGGGGGGAGGGTTTCGGTTATGGGCCCATGGACTAATAAAGTGTCTTCTTGGAAGTGTACAAAGTATCGATCCTGAAAAAATTAGATCCTAGTCTGTCTGCGCAATCCGCGCAGACTGACTAGGACCGAAATTTCTCACTCTAATATAATTCGGGATCTAGATTGTTTTTCGTTCTTTCTATATGTTCATTTTGCTAATGCGACATCTGGCCCGGTCCGTTTATCGAAATATTTTATGGACTTTCCAAAAGGTCATGTTAAGCTTGACACATCGCAATGATTAAAAATTGAAGGATATTCTGTGATGAAATAAATTTGTGTCTGTATAAAGAAAGCTTGTCTGTGTGGGAGGAATATCTCACAGGAATTGCAGATTTTTTTTAAAAAAAATATTGATGGTTATTTATATCAAAAACTGTGTCCATTATATCTGCAGGATTTGGTAAAATATCGTCGCTTTTCAACAAAAGCTTCACTTGTTTTAAGCTGCAGTGATGAGTTTCTTGTCTTGTTTTTTAAGGCCCGGTCACATACGATTCCATGTCCATTACACATCTACATCACGTCCAAAAATTACACCACACGGGTATTTTACTTTACGACCCACTCTAAAACTTAGTTCTTTGAGCTGCACCCGGTCCCTTCAATCCAGATTTCCAAGATATATGTAGGCCTAATGTTTCGGAGAATGGCAAGATTAATAACAACTCTAAAATACAAAGATTTCACAGTATGTCAAAAATGGTGTCAGTTCAACACCGTGATGTAATGAATAATCCCGAAGATTTGTTGGGTGAATCCTAAATGACAAGTTGAGATTGTCTACATGTATATACTTAGATGTATCACCACACTGATGATAAGTCATTTGTAGCGATCATGTTCTTCACATTCTTCGCAAGGATCTCCCCTTAGGTAAACCACCCCATTTTTACAGAGCAGGAAAAGGGATAATAAATGTCACAAATAGAATGTTTTGAAATCAAGAGATATGATATTAACGTTTTTGTTCTAAAAAATGCCACTTATCAATGCGGTATAATTAATTTACAGATAGGCCTATAGATCTAGTCTCATCATTTTAACGGCGATCAAAATAGAAGCAATATGACGATGTCAGATTATCATTCAATATCTTCCAATAGATGTCGCCAGCTGTCGATTATCATCTATCTAATTCGGGCATTCTGGGTGAAATTTACATCGAACTATTTTCAAGTTGACACGTGATGACTCATTTTGTTGATGCGTCCATTTTGAAATCTGTGATAGCGTACGTTTGTATTTAAGATGTCGATTAACAGCTAAGAATGTCTGAGGTAGGTTATTTGAGGATAATTATAGACACAAGTTCAACACCGATTTTCTGCTTGCTACTTTTGCGCGACAGGATTTCAGAGTTATGCGCACTGCGTAGTGATTTTTATCCAAAAATGGATAAAGTGATGCGTCAAATTAGTCAGTCCAAAAATAAAAAAAAATAGACTGGAAGTATTTTAGACTGGCTGCTTAGTCAATGGATTATCATTGCATCAAAATTACCAAGAGAAATAGTTTTTGCAAAATCGAAACCACGTACAGCTGTCGTTGCGTGTTTTTTTTTTTTTTTTTTTTTTTTTTTTTTTTTTTTTTTTTTTTTTTTTTGTCCCCCAAACAACTATTTTATAGTCGACTTACGACCAAACAGTTAATATAGTTAGTTTTTAGCGCAACATTAAGATGATTCTCAGTGGAAGATTGGTTTTAGATATCACCAACGAGTGGGCCTTTCATACATTTTATTTTTGAATTCATAATTATTTCAAAACGTTGCTGCAGTTCAAAACATGTTATTTTTCAAACATAATTTGTCAGCTTTATTTGATTTCGTTACTATATTACTACCATTAAACTTTTTTCCCGAACGGCATATTTTAAACGGCTCTTATTGTTGGTTTAGGTGGTTTGAGTTGCTGATTCCAAAATAGTTGAAATGAAATACAACAAAATAATTATGTAGTGTCTATATAGAACACCATGAAAAATATACTGAAAGGCAAAAGAAACTATATACCTTACTTTCATTTGAATTCATCAAAACTTAATCGCAGCTCGTGAAATTAATTGTATTCTAGATATACGTTTGCCATTTGGCATGAGAAATATGCGGTTAGAAGGGAGTGTTCACATTTTCTAAATGTTGCTATTACCGTGTCATTTATAAAGGGGTCAAATTGAAAATCCCAGGCAATGTTTTATCCCCTTTATTCACTCTAAAATGGCCAGAGTTTGCTCTAAACCTTATCTAGTCAATATTTGAGTGGCCCTGTTTGCAGTATCAACTAAAAGAAAGCACTCTCATATGAATAAGATCAGCCGTCTCATCTTGAATTATTGAATTATGAAACAATCCTGCAGCGAAGAATTCTCTACTTTTTATAAGTTATTCTGTGCATACGTCTTATACTGCCTACGGCACTTGCGTCAAACTGTTTCCCGTCATAGATGAGAGGGTTACACAGTCGGTGTGTGACAAACGTGTGACATATTGGTCAAATGTGAGCGATGACGTCATGTTCGTCTAGCACTGACGGTCTCAGACTGTCAGACGCCTAGCACTAAGGACACTGTTTCCAATTAGACATTGAACGGTTCTTCATTAGGAATAATGATCTCAAGAGCATTTCCTGCAGCTGTCTGGAGAACGTTACGTTACGTCACGTTATTGCCCAACACGAATTTATTGGTCTTGTTTATGGTTCGTCCCATTTTTTCTCACGTTTTTAGCTTCGTAAGTGTCGAAATGTGTTCTCGAAATTTACCTTTGTCTTATTGCATCAGTTCACGAGCTTAGAAACATAAAACTTTATGGTTCCGGTCTGAACATGCTGACTTCCCAGTTTTTGTCGGCGTCTAGGGTCTTATCTTTTAGCCGAAATTGGAATTTAACTCTGATTTATCATATGCTTAGCAACGACGACTACACTTGCGGAAAAAATGTCAATATCTTGAATACCGTTATGTGAGTGGGGTATCAAATGAATTTAATAATAAGCACGTGCATATGACTGTTTGGCCAATAAAACGGACGTATTCATTTATTATATTGAAAAATAGTTGTGCAAATTTATAGTCTAAAATATATTACCAGTTTGCCCTAAAATAAGAAAAATACATTTAATCTAAAACTGTATAGTTTCTTTTGCCGTTGAGTATAAAGTGAAACGCAAAATTAGCCATGAACAGCAATTCCTCCTTTCTCCACCCACCCCCTGTTTTACCGAACAATTTCTACTTTAGGGACTAGGTTTTGTTTTTGGAAAGGGTTGATACATTGTACGAGAAATAGCACGAGTTCATTTAAGTGTATTGATATTTGAAGTTGCAATCATTATTGAACCTGCTTGCAATGTAGGTTAAATGCCCACGGAACTCCCACGGGTATAAATGGACATCGAGTCGTGAGCCGTGGCGAAAGGTTACGGTATATTCCAATAAATGTAAATAGGGAGGAGTGCCTTTTTCCACCGAATAATTTAAGCGAACAATGACAGGTATTGCGTGCTGTCCGCGATGCCGAGTGAGTTCAGTGGCTGTATCCAGATAGTACTTCGTCGATTTATTACAGGGAGACGGTTTCGAGTCACATATTTTTATAATTCAAAATCCCTCTTACCCCGTCAATTTAGACTCGCTGATCTTTGATCATTCACAGGTCGTTGTCTATCTATATATTGTCACGAAAGCAACAATATGATATTACTGGTTATATCTGTCTATCTTCATAAATGTCAACGTATCTACGGAATGATGCTATTGACACAATATAGGATAAATTATATAATTATGATGAACTAATCGGCGTCCACGAAGTTTCGATTGGTTAAGTGTTACGATTCTCTTTTAATTTTGAACGTATAGAATTGGGTATTGGGTAAAGATATTTTTATTATTTTTCAAAGCAAGCATAGAATATGTGACCTATAAAATGAGCAGTTAAGGCATATTTGACCAGCATGGATCCAGACCAGCCTGTGCAATCGCACAGTCTGGTTGGGGATCTATGTTGGTCGCTAAAAGTACAATGCTCTTTTTTTATTTGTTTGAACTCTCAATGTGGTAATACTGGTTATCTGAATCTATCCTCGTAAATGTCAACATCGATGAAAAGACAACGTTGACACATTCATAAATCGTATCATTCTAATGAACAAGTCGATGAACTTTTTCAAAACTGTTAGATCTAGTTAATTGGTGAATGTTTCTACACCAACACATTTCGATACACCTAAAAAGTGATAAAAAAATTAATTTTGCTATTATCTCTTTTTACTAACTTTTTTTTTTCAATTTTCAACAGACTTCTTTTGGCAATCTCTAGCAGTGTTTTTTTTTTTTTTTTTTTTTTTTTTTTTCAATTAGAGAATATCAAAGATTCGGGTTTGCTTGAAGATTCCCGACTTTCAATTCATTTATGACGACTGTCTGTCGAATCCACATTAACTTAACCACGGCGGGGTGTCACGTATTTTAATAACAATTTCAGAAAGTCGTCAATTGATCTGATGATATGTGGCCGATTTCAATTTGATTTAAAGAAAATGATTGTGTAATAATGTCAGGGATTTGTTTGGATTGATCTTTTAAGGGGGAATGCTCCAGTTTCCTATTTTTTCCCCAATAATAGAATTTATTTATATTTTGTATGTTGAAATTACATGTTACTACCAATTGAAAAATAAAATAAAAATGGACGGTCAGCGATCTTGTTTGAATTTTATAGACATTCGTATCACATACCCCTTCATCGAAAAAATGCACAATTTCTTCCGATGTCACTAAAATGCTAATAAAATGCTGTATATTCATCGTTTAGTCCCGAAAACGGATTTAAAGTAACGTCTTACATTTAATAAGAACAGAAAACCCAAAATATGTGCTATTATAAATGTGTAAATGTATAAAACAGCATGATCACGTGTTCGGTTAGATCAACGAAGCTGGAGTGCTTTATGCCAAAATTTGCATATTTTCGGAAATATTTCAAATTCTACATAATATAATTTGATAATACTCCCTCATTGTATTAAGCAACATATCCTGGTAATAATTCAAAAAGAAAATGTATAGGTCAGCGCACTTTTTTAGTGAATTACAGCAATTTTTATCAGCTACACATGAATAAAATAACGCAAAACAGCGGTAACTGCATACACACTTATGACTGTCTTGCTCCAAATAATCGATTTTCATCTTGGGGAAATCAGTTTCGCATAATAAATACACTTTTATCGTCGAAAATGGTAAATTGTAATGATGTGTTATATTACTGAAAATATGGTAGCAAAACATATTGGTACGAAACATTTAATTTACTACAGTAATGACCGAGTGTTCCGAAAAACTAGAGCGTTCCCCCTTAAACAAGGTACGATAAAAAAGTAACTGACGCGTGAACAAATTATTGTTTGCTCGATATTAACTTTTTCATTACGTGCTATTTAAAAAAGATGTACCACGTTTAAACAATGCATGGCCTTTAATTTTTATTACCTCTTCTTTAAACCCTCTTTAAATCTGTAACGCACGATAAAAAAAATATCGATGATAGTACGTATAGGTAAGAGGCGCTAGCCTCTTACCTACTTAGCGACATCATGATCATAATTTGCTCTTATTTCGTATACCGAGGTGATGAGAAAATGTGACCCAAAACATGTCATTCACACAACAAAACGTTTCAAATCTATAGTAATCTGTCAGTGTCCTTTATAGGCGGGGGGCCAGTGGGGCCTACCATGCATCCCCCTAGACTTTTTGCCACTGGTGCCAAATTGTTCCTTAGGTCCTACTTGTTGAAAATCAGAGGTGCCTCCAAGAAAAAACTCATTCCCGCTATATGAAACAGCGCTGTTTCCATGGCAACAATTATGCTCTTTTGAGAAAATGACAGTAGTTGAAAAACATCAATATCTCTGCTTACAGATATAGTAGATCAGTACTTTTGGTATCAAAATGAAGCTTAGACATTGCTCTTGAATTTGGTATGTGCATATGCAAATTAGCTAATTTGCATATGCATGATTTTTAAGATTCAATTAAAAATTTTGATGAAATTTTCGTCGTTTTTTTAAAATATGATACAAAAATAAGCTATTACTCACTTAGTTTGTTGGTTATAGTAACAATTTTGGTATCAAATTGAAGCCTAGACATCCCTCTTTAATATACATTAGTCAAATAAGATATTTTTGCATGCATGATTTTCAGTGATTTTTTTGAAATTTTGCCGAAAAATTCGCATATTCATGAATATTTGATATATGTAGTTCTTTTAAGCCTTATAGAAGGACTTACTTACTTTGTATATATAAAACTTCATTTACAAAGTAGAATTAGGCATTTAAATGTCATTTTACTGAATCAGAGTGTATCAAATCATATTCTAGGGTGCGGTTTCCATGGCAACATATCTTGAAAAAGGGGTTTAAATGGTATTTTAGGAGAAAGAACTTTTGTTCACTAAGTCCTGGATGTAGACTGACAATTAATGTTTTAGATTGATGTTTAGACAGCCATCTTTTCTTTTTAGAATAGTTATGCAAATTAGCTAATTTGCATATGCATTACAACGAAGAATTAATTAGAATAATCAATTTAATTAATATCATTTTTCGCAAGTGCAGCTGGAAAATCAGATGTAGCTCTCATAGTTCTGAATATATATTAACACTTTTGGTATCAAAATAAAGCCTGGACATTTCTCTTTATTTTCCAACGCAGTAACGCAAATTAGCTAATTTGCATATGTATGATTTTAAAGATTTAATTAGTATTTTTCGTGATTTTTTTGCAATTTCTATTAAGAATAAAACAGAAAAATAAGCTTTAGCTAATTAAGTTGGTGGTGTAGAGTTACAATTTGGATATCAAAATGAAGCCTAGACATTCATCATGGTTTTCAGTGATGCCAATTAGCTTATTTGCATATGCACATTTAAAAAAAAAATATAAAAAAATATTTCACCAATTAGGGAATATCTAATACACACAGCGTTTTCAAACTGTATGGAAAGACTATATCATATTTTTATGTAACACTACATGACAACAAAATGATTAAGCATTTTGAGGCTTTTTTTACAGAATTAGTTTGAATTACGATACTGAAGGCTTAGTGCAAAACTATTGTAACTATGCTTTGTAAAAATTTGCTAGAGAGGGGAAAAATAACAAGTTTCTTAAAATTAAACATTTAAAACAGTTTTTGAATTCTAAATAACTATTTAATTATACAGATTTGAAACCCAATATTAGAACACATTAATTGTATTGTTTCTTAGGCTTCAGAAAATTATAAAAAGGAAAATTCTCAAAAATGCATTTACAATAGTTTTGCATTAGGCCTGGATATGCAAGAAGGTGTCGTTTCCCCGGAAACATGTTTTCTTATAATTTAAACGCAGTTAGGTGTAGCAAAAGAAAAAGCTATAACTCACCAAGTTCTTGGTGTAGACTTACAATTTGGGTATCAAAATAAAGTATGTCCATCTTCTTTTTAGCATGTACATGTATGCATACAAGTTAACTTGCATTAGCTATATTTCAAATGAATTTAAACAATTAATTTTAACCCTTTTTAATGACATTGACTTTAATTTGTGAATACTTCTGAGATAAACAATGAATTTAAATTCAAATTGTTGAATGACTTGATTATATTGAATATATCATGCAGCCCTAAAGTCAAGTATTAATAGTTCGTATATCAATCTTTTTATATTATTTTGCTTAAATTTAGTAGGTACATCCCACAGACAATCACCATTTAGCACCAAAATAAATGGTATGAATGTCAAGGTCATAAACCCAGGTCCGAACAATTGCCCTCAGGTCCTGCATTGATACAACAGTGTTGTATCCTGTGAAATGGAAATTGTGCATTTTTTTCTTTATTGAAGGAAAGATTAATGGGACAATAAAAGAATATCTTTCATTTACTTAACCCTTTCCCAAACGACACGATTTTAGGGTGATCAACATCAAAGACTGCCACACATGACAAAATGGATATTATTAAAGATAGAATTTGTGTAAAATATGGCACAGAAAATATTGAGAGAAAAGGAGAAACTTTCTTCTTTTGTTTCAGTGTTTTCCAAAGCCTTTTCTATAAGGGACGTCAAAACCAGGTCTTGTTTGGTTAATAAAACCTTTCAGTCTTTTTTCTGTATTTGATAGGGTTTCTCGTAAGAAGAATATTGAATGTGTTCTTCTCATGCATATCTCCAACATGATTACCCGATATTGCTTTCCCGTATGATGCCTACAATCATTTATGTCACAAATCCATGAAGTGCAGATGTCAAAAAGATACATTACAATATCATGAACCTCGTAATCCTTGCTTTCTCTCAAATGTTGGTCAGACTTCAACTTCTTGTCTCTCTTAATCTGAATTTGTATGTCTCTTATGAAATTTATCCTCTGTCTAAGACTAAAAGCATAATCAGTCTCAGTTACAATACTCATAATGCTGTATTCTCTTTCATTTTTGCTACAATATTTCGACTATTCATGATTTCTTGTCCAGGTTTGGAATACAGCCCCTACAAGTAGGACTTTGATTGAGTCCTTTCAGATCAGTAGTAATCTTTTATAGGTACTGTGATTCAAATTGTTTTACTGTGATTTTACTTTTGACGAAGCAATTGTCACACTCATAGTCTTCACCGTCTACTAACTTAACAATAGTCTCAGAAAAATCTGCTTCTTTACATTGTCAGACACTGCCATCTCTCTAGGACCTTTTATCCTCATCCTTTTTTTTCATTTAAGATAAGGAATCTCCATTCATCTGAGTCGCATCATAGTCCTACTCGGACCATTACTTGGCCGATCGATCCCCTTCTCTCTAAAAATATGAAACTCTATGATTGCTCTATGATCTCTAATAACTTTTATAAGAATTAGTTTGATGGTCGAGACGGAAAAATAAGTTAAAGGTGCCGATTCTCCTGCCTCATACAGCCGATTGTCTTCTCCTTTCACACAGAATGACTTCTCCAACTGTATACATAATCCATTGTTCCTTGAAAAAAGTCATACTCTTGACATGTTATAAAATTCCTAAAAGCACCAGTCTTGTCTTTGCACACAATTTCACTTACTCATTTCCAAGTTTCGTATTTAACTTGCAGGTGTAGAAGCACTGACCACTTCAATGTGCTGCCTTCCAGCTTGCTGTCTTGCTGCACATGTATGGCTGTTCTCACTCCCTTCTTCCATTTACTTTGCATAGCCGAGATAGCTCAGTCGCTAACGACCGGGTCTATAAATTCAGGGGTATTGAGTTAGAATCCCTGCTTGGCCAACTCACATTCTGACATTTGTCTCTCACCAATGGGTGCTAATCATCTTTGTGAGAAAGAAGTTTGAGGCTCCGATTCGATATTGTGGTAGTACTGGTGGAAAAAAATACCTGAAATCCATGCAAAAGCGCTCCAGCTGCTATATGACCATAGCAGTTCAAGTGGTGTTAAACCGCAATCAATCAATACATCAGTCCAATTGTTCATTTCATATGGGTGGTATATTCCTTTCTATAAGACCCCTCTCTGACAGTTGCTTCCATTTCATCTAAGTTCTCCCTCATCTGCGCGTACCTGTGACCTGCATGTTGTACTCTGTTTTATTGCCCAATTGGATCTCTTAGCATGTCCATACCATCTTATCCTCCTTTCCTTCAAGAGGGGTTTCTAAGTCTTCGAGACCATGCTGTTTGCTTAGCTCGCTTGAGCTGGTATCCTGTTGAGATATCCTGTGGTTGTATGTTGCTGATCTGAATAATCATTGTGTTGTCATTTCGCTTCATGCGTTTTAGGTTAGGCTTGGAAAGGTCTCGCTTGCGTTAATCATGTCACTTCTGACGTAGTTTGAGTATGTTTTGTCTCCTGTTTGGTAGGAGAGGCAAAGATTGTTATTATTTTCTCAAAAGCCCTTCTCCTTAAAGACCAGAATGCTCTTACCAATGCTTTTGTACTCAATACATGCTTTTTTAGCCTACCTGTATCTGTTCAATCTTATCTTATTGAACCTTTGAGGGTCGCAAGGACTGGTAACTTGTTATTGAAAGAAAAACAATGTGATAAGATGTACATGGAATTTCGATTCAGCTCTAATAGAATTTCGGTTCAGGTCTATTATGTTACTTATGGATCATGTTTGTATGGAGAGTATATATTGAGATTACTTCCTTGTGACAAGAAAATAGTCTCTGTTCCCATTTTTGTTTACTAAGGCAAGAGAAGTCACCCCCTCATATCTTTCTTCACTCCTCCAGTTGCCTTCTATCACTAGATAGTTGGCTTGCATTTGACGTTTCATCGTTAACCCAATGTTCATGTCAAGTTGCATACTGGATTGTGATAATTCAATGCCATCCATGCTCTCCTCTTTTGGGTAAATCAAAGCAAAACACACATTAATCAGAATTCGTCTTTTTTCAAACACTTTCTTTTTCACAAGAAATCATACAGCCAGACCGAAAGGCACGCAAACATAAAAGGGTTACAAACTATTAATTCCAGAATATTTTATTTCAAAATATAGCATGATGAAGTCCTTCAACAAAGTCGAATCTGCGATATATCTCATAAGTATTAACAAATAGAAGATTATTTTATTGTATATCATTATTCAAACTCATTTGCAAGATAGCTAATGCAAGTAAGCTAATCTGCATAAGTGATCAAAACAATAAAGATTGGTGTCTAAGCCTTATTTTGATACCAATATACAGAATCTGCACCCAGGACTTGACGAGCATAAGCTTTTTCTCCTGCCCTCTTGACTGTTTTAAGGAAGATAATATTATGTTTCTATGGACCTTCTTGCATACTGTAATTCAAACTGATTTTGTAAAACAGCCTTAAAATGAAGAATTATGTGGTGAACATGAAGTGTTACATAAAAATATGTTTTAGTCCATCCATACAGCTTGAAATCACTGTATGTATCAAATACATGTATTCCCAAATTTGATATATTTCTTTACTAAAATTATAGTAAAAAAGATATTAAAAGTTATGCATATGCAAATAAGCTAATTGGCATCACTGAAAACCATGATGAATGTGTAAGCTTCATTTTGATATCCAAATTGTAACTCTACAACACCAACTTAATTAGCTAAAGCTTATTTATCTGTTTTATTCTTAATAGAAATTGCAAAAAGATCATGAAAAATACTAATTAAATCTTTAAAATCATACATATGCAAATTAGCTAATTTGCATTACTGCGTTGGAAAATAAAGAGAAATGTCCAGGCTATATTTTGATACCAAAAGTGTTAATATATATTCAGAACTATGAGAGCTACATCTGATTTTCCAGCTGCACTTGCGAAAAATGATGTTAATTAAATTGATTATTCTAATTAATTCTTCGTTGTAATGCATATGCAAATTAGCTAATTTGCATAACTATTCTAAAACGTAAAGATGGATCTCTTAACATCAATCTAAAACATTAATTGTCAGTCTACATCCAGGACTTAGTGAACAAAAGCTCTTTCTCCTAAAATACCATTTAAACCCCTTTTTCAAGATATGTTGCTATGGAAACCGCACCCTAGAATATGATTTAATACACTCTGATTCAGTAAAATGACATTTAAATGCCTAATTCTACTTTGTAAATGAAGTTTTATATATACAAAGTAAGTAAGTCCTTCTATAAGGCTTGAAAGAACTACATATATCAAATATTCATGAATATGCGAATTTTTCGGCAAAATTTCAAAAAATCACTAAAAATCATGCATGCAAAAATATCTTATTTGACTAATGTATATTAAAGAGGGATGTCTAGGCTTCAATTTGATACCAAAATTGTTACTATAACCAACAAACTAAGTGAGTAATAGCTTATTTATGTATCATATTTAAAAAAACGACGAAAATTTCATCAAATTTTTTAATTAAATCTTAAAAATCATGCATATGCAAATTAGCTAATTTGCATATGCACATACCAAATTCAAGAGCAATGTCTAAGCTTCATTTTGATACCAAAAGTACTGATCTACTATATCTGTAAGCAGAGATATTGATGTTTTTCAACCACTGTCATTTTCTCAAAAGAGCATACGGGTTGCCATGGAAACGGCGCTGTTTAATATAGCGGGAATGAGTTTTTTCTTGGGGGCACCTCTGATATTCAACAAGTAGGACCTAAGGAACAATTTGGCACCAGTGGCAAAAAGTCTAGGGGGGGGGGGGGTGCATGGTAGGCCCCACTGACCCCCCGCCTATTAGGAACTATTCTTTGAAGTCTGGATTAACCCTTCTCGCCAATTAACTGTTAACATTGATACTAAAAACGGAATTGATCAGAGGAAATGCAATAGAATAATAAATTTGTCTTTGATAAAAAGTACATTGCGATGATGCGTCTAATATCAGAGGCCGTAAGCACGACTACAATAATTGTGAGGAATTTACTTAGTCTTTAGAACCAAAAGTCCAATAGGTTCAGGAAAAGGTAAATCGAAAACAATAACTCTTACATGTTTAAATTAATGGGGCTAATATAAACAATTCCGGTACAATATTCTGAATTATCAAATCAAATCTGTCAACAAGACCTGTCAAAAAATAAGAAGCAAGCATTATGAAATTTTGAAAACTTCCCCAATAAGAGGCAAAATGTCGCTAAATGTAGGCATATGTCATGTGATTCCTTGTCATGTCAAATGCCAATATTTTTCCTGGATGTACGCCACGTTTCTTCTAGGCCTGCATTGCGTGTGCATATCAATATTCGGACAAACCTGATTTTTTTCCTAATCTGCCACTAATGCAAATTCACTGCATCATCGTGGGAGTAATTGTTTGGTTCCATCAGTCATTTTCTTTTTTTGCCTAAATGCAGACTCAAAACACCACACTATTTTACTACAGACTAAAAGCCTCTCCATGCAAACTTTTGACCCCGTCTTAATAAATAGCCGTTTTTCTCATATTGGCATTGCGAGTAAATAATCTAAGCATGTTACTGCCAAAATCGAAGCCAACTGCTTGGACAAACAAATTCATATCAATTCGAGCCAATGTAGGAGAAAAACAATTTGGCCCCGAAAAAATATCATTAGTTATCTAGTATTATACAGATTTTAGTTGAAAGGACTAATTGTTCACAAATAATGCGTCATTGATACTGATCAGTAAAAATATCTCAAAACCTGAAAGAATTGTCTTAACTGGACACACAATATTTTACTTTGAAAATCGCAAAAATCGACATACGAGGGTTTGCATTTACACCGACGATATATAACAACAACAATAAACAACAATAAAACTTGTCCACTTTTTTTCTGGCGCACTATATTTTTAGTCTAGTAAAGAGAGGGAATCCGTGTTTTCTCAAAATGAATAGAATACATATTTATGCCCCTTCAATAATCGTTTTACCCCGCGATATTAGACTTTTTCAGGACTGCCTGCATAGAAACGGTGGACAAATTTTAATTAAAAAATCAATAACTATCTCAACCCTTTCCCAAACGACAATAGTTTAGGGTGATACACTTCGAAAGCTTCTTCAGGTGGTGAAATGGTTGTCAATAAGAAATGAATTTATGTACGATTTAGCCAAGAAAATATTGAGACAAAAGGAGAAACTGCTGGTTATCAGCAGTTTCTTCTTTGTCTCAATGTTTTCCTAAGCCTTTTTAATTGGGGACGTCAAAACCTGTTCTTGTTTGGGAAAGGGTTAACACATAACCAGACGGCAAAATTGTAGACTGGTCCAAATCCACAGATGTTTCAGACGAAAATTTCAAGTGAACGAAATTTTACAATTTTTAGTCTTTTTCCGATGGATTGTTGTGTACTTTCAGGTTAACATGGAATTAGACCGATTGGTGAATGTCTTTTTCCTGTTCAATTATCTAATTGACCCCTTTCCATTTTCGTTTCAGTAATCCGAGGCTTCTCTGATGAAAATTCGCTCGTTGATATTTGGATGTCGCTATTTACATCAGAGCGCTGTCTCATTCAAAAACAAAAGAAAAGTCCGATACAAGTCAAGTTATGTCGCTTGAACCGGATTAACTTCCGGTGACAAACAATGGGTTTATGGGAAATTAACATTGAATTAGATCTATAGGGAATCGGAATGGTTTAAAACTGCGTCGTTTATCAATGCAAAAATCGGAAGATAAATGACGGAAGTAAAGAGAACCTTCACCTTTTCCGATTTCCACATGATCGACGCAAGCGCACATCATGGATAAATGCAGTGAACTGGGATTAATTTCGTCTTTTGCCTCTAAGGATGACTTCCGGTGACTGTTGTATGTCTGTGTGTGGGGGGGGGGGGTCTTAGTGGAAATAAGCTAATAGATGTTTTAATCCAAATGACGTACAACATTACCACCTCTGTCGAGGAGGAAACCTGGTGGTGATGTGGAATTCGTCGTAATGGACTGACAGAGCTCGTATTGGTCATGATAATTTGTCCCAATGGTAACGAAATATTGGTTCCAGTAATTGTCTCATTTTAAGCTCGACTTTTCGAAGAAAATGAGAGATATTACTGTCACCCGGGCGTCGGCGTTGGCGTCGGCGTTGCAACAAAGGTTAAAGTTTTTTCAAACATCAATGACTTCCATACTATCAAAGGGATTCAATCCAAACTTGAAATACTTATTCACCATCACACCCTCTACCTTACTACCAGGGCCCATGACCCTGGCTCCACTATATTTGGAGTTATGCCCCCTTTATATATAGAAAATACATGTAAGTATAAGTTGTTACATGCAACTCATATCTCTGTTTCTACTTATGCTATTGCTCTGAAACTTTACACATGCTTTTGTGACCATAATATTAGCCTCTAGACAAAGACTACTATCACATTTAATTTACTGGAATTTCAACCTTTTTTGACTAAGAAATTCTGGGTTAAGCAACTTAGAAAAGTCGAGCGCGCTTATGGACAGCTCTTGTTAAGTCAAATAGCGACATGCGTTATGCAGAAAAATGAACGCGCTTACTTGACAATAGCACAATTCATAAGCTCTGACATATAATGGACTTTATCGTGTATGCCACATGGCGCAAGTATAATAACGTATCAAAGATCTGTAGATCTACGTCTGGATATTTGGACGAACTTGAAACGGCAGATTCTTCTAAAACACAACTTTGATGACCAGCGGACTCTTCTGATTCGTCACCTAAAGAGCACATTATGGGACATATCGTGAAGACGCATAAGTGGTCGTCATGACGCCAATAACGTAAGACCCTTCAGAAAGTAGTGAACGAGGAGTGCGTTAAAATCCATTTGGTACTGTAAAAAATGGAGCATAAGAGAAATTGAAGCACAGCTGCTTTTTTTACTCTAAATTGCGTCCATAACTAGTACGAAAATTCCTAGTCACTTTTTCATGAACCCTCGGTTTCTTAAGGCATTCGCACACTAATGAACGTCAAAAATCATCGGCAAATGTCGACATATGTCGACATTTTCCGTATTTTCTTTCAAATATTTTTTTTCCAAAGGAAATTATTTGTGTTAGTATAATTAAATCCATTTGTTCCAATATTCTAGAGTTCTAAAGATAAAATGTTGAAAAAAATAACCTCTTACTGCATTTATCTTGAAACAAAAGTTACAGTTCAGGATTTGTTTTGATGACGTCATAACGTCGCCGCCAAAAATACGACGTCGTTCCCGCGTTCTATATAATTGACGTCGACGCGTGTATAGCTTGTTGTCATACAACTAAAACCAAATTGTAAGGTAATCGGTTAATAGATTTGTAAATGGGTGATTTGTAAGTGAATTATAATTCAATTTTCAGTTTAACCTCTTCACAAAAATCATGTCCGAAAGGATAGATACTTAAAGCAAAATAAAATTTTACATGTTCTTTGTGTGTGTCAAAAAGCGCACAAGGCATGTTACAATGGCGATTTCTATAATTTTGGACGGCAAAACTTCCCTATTCTTAAGTATTTACTTCCTACACCTGGGTAGATATTTTTCAAGTTCTGATTAGAAAGGTCCCATTAATACTTAATGTAGAATGACTTTTTAAATATGACAACCCAAACAATTTCAAACAGATTTTCAAGAGAATTTTGTTGCTATGCATTCCGACTTTTGCAATTTTTCCAATATTATTGTTGCCACAATATGTCAAGAGTAATTTTTTATAGTAGTATATCTAATAAGCCCTTGTTTGGTGCATAAATCATAGATGTTTCTGGAAAATGTCACTTTTTATTGAGTTGTGAGTATCTGTTACTCAGTGCGCGAAAAGCCCATTTTTCATATCAGTGTGATAAATCTTAAAGGGGGAATGGCACTTAAAATCATGCAAATTTTCCGAGAACTTAGTACAAAATAAATATGTATTATGAAAATTGGCCTTTAAATTGCATCTATGCCAAATCTGAGCTTTCTATCTTGTGTATTGGCTAGGATGTCGACAGATTTAAAACCCCATATGTTCCATTATTGTAAATATTATCCCCGGGACAAAAAATCATGGGGTTTTAAATCCGTCGACATCTAAGCCAATACACAAGGTAGAAAGCTAAGATTTGGCATATATGCAATTTAAAGACCGTATTTTAATAATATATATTCATTTTTTTGTACGAAGTTCTCGGAAAGTTTGCAAGATGTTAAGTGTTATTCTGCCTTTAAATTTGTCATAAAATTGTAAAATTTCGGTCAAATTCCATTATTTTTTCAGAAAAGGTGTCTCTTTGTATGTAGATTGAAAAAAAGTGACCCACCCCGTAGAATTTTATGTCCATTAGTGTGTGAATACCTTAAGACAGTGTTTCTAACGGAAAGCCAAACGCTAGCTAAAGGCGATATCGGAATGACGTGCATTAATATGTACATTATGCTAAAATTTGTATTAACATTTATAAATAAATTGAACAAAAGATGCATTGTTTCTATAAATCGTGTAGCTGTTGATAAACTATGAACAGTCTGACGAGGCTCAACGGTGTTCCTTTACAGGTCCTACAGGTCCTTAATACAGCCACTAGAGAACAAAACGGATCTTGATCAGACTTTGAGTCATTCTATCTAAAAGGCCAAAAATGATGTTTTTCCGCTTTGTTCTTTTCCTAGCAATAGTTAACAACAATAGCTAAAGCCTCGATGTATAGATTAGTTTAATATGAAAGAAAGCAAAGCCTCTGACCGGGGTCAACAGCTGTTATTAATTCAATTAACAAAGCATGAGAATTAAGCTTTCGAATTTGTAAGAAATCGTTTATTAAGTCCTACGGTAGAAGTGCCGAGCCCAGATAGCTCTGTAAGTGACGACAGAGTCTTTCAATCCATGAGCCGCGAGTTCGAACCCCTGCTCAGTGCTCGACCAGTATCCTCTCTGACATCTGAAAAAGTCCTAAATCTGTCAGCCCTAATCTACGGTTAAGCGCTCTCACGAGTGGTAAACGGAGAAACTAGCTCATAAAAGAGTCAACCGTATTTCGTTGCCTCGTGACATATCGGTACTTCCGGGGTAGTTATATCGAAGGAAAATCGGTAAACAAAGGTAGGTGTCGAGCACATGTTTCTTAAATTAATTCATTTATGACGAGTTTTGGAAAAATACGGCGATGCTGTAATATGAAGATATGGTCCAAGTTTGTTGTGCACAATAATAATATACGGTGTTAGTAAGCAGGGTTTTAAAACAATCATTTTAGCACACGTGTTTACCAATCTCTCAAATTATAGCCAATGATATATCGATATAACATGTAATTGACTTGCAACTCCCCAAAATACTTAAAATGACAAGAATTTGTATTTTCTAATACGTAAATGTTGAATTCTGGCGAAAATTGGGCGAGCGCAAGTTGCCTCGACGAAAGGTTAGTTGAAATCGAAATTTTACTTTCGATTTGATGATGTTTTTCAATGATTAAATTAAAACCCTGCTAACTAACACGGTGTATTCTCGTGCACAACACACTTTGTCCATTTCCTCATATTACAGCGTCGCTTGATTTTTCCAAAAATCTCTGAAAAAGAAATAATTTAAGAAAAATGTTCTCGACACCTACCTTTGTATACCGATTTTCCATCGATACAACTACCCCGAGAGTACCGGTATGGCACGAGGCAGCAAAATACCGTTGACTCTTTTTGGAGTTATATTCTCCATTTAACACCCGTGGCTCTGGACAGCCTCAGCGACATTACAATATAAGTTGAAAAACGCACACTATACACATATCACATCTGTATCAACAATTATTTTGTCATCAACGGCAACTTTTTAATTGGACAATTCTAAAATTGTGTCGTTCGGGAAAGGGTCAAATTGGACCAGTCTATACTTCTGCCACTTTGCAAAGATTTAACCCTTACCCTTCGAATTTTGAAAATCCTAGCGGATAAAGCTTAAGAAAATGTGGTGACAAAAGAAGTTGCTAATAACTTACATCTCCCTTTTTCTTTTCTTTATAGTATTTATACAGGTCCTATCTTTATCAACAGAGCTCTGCTTTGTAACCTATTATAGACTATATGTGTAAAAAAATCTTTTATGTGTAGCTTGCTTTTTTTAAATGACATTTCACATTTATTTTTCACAAATTTTACTTTTATTATTATCTGAAAGAGCATATTATTATTTTCTTATGAAAATTTTGGGAATGCAAGCCAAAATATTGCACCGTTTACGAGAAATATATTTTCTATGCTAAAATTAAACAAATTGTTGTAGACAACAGTTCAGATTTATATGGAATATGTCATTTCTGTCTCAACTTTAAAAGCATTTTTTCGCTTATCAGTAACAAATTAAAAAAAAAACTGATAGCACTTCTACGCATTAGAATAACCAATCTTTGCATAAAGACATACTAAAAAAATGAAATTGGAATGTTATGTCCCTCTTTCATCACGTATTTTAAAATAATGAATTTTGCGTACATTTTCCCTCATTTTAAATATTTCCTTCTAAAAGATTTTTTAACACTACCATTTGTTTGCAAAAGGACCCGCACAATAACGTCGCTTGACGTTCTGATAATGCGCGGGAAAATCAACGTCGCTAGAACGCAGAAAAATTACGTGACGTCATACCGCCTAGATTTATGACGTCACAAGTAAAAAAGTTGACTGGTTCACTGAACTGGCATATTTTTTGGTTATGGAGCTTCAAATAACGAATGCAATTTACACTAAACCAAATCCTAATCTCAACATCTTGGATAAAGGCCGGCAAAAAGACTACCGAGAAATCCGATTGCCGGAAGGAGCTCAGAACGAGGCTAAGACAGCTCAAGCCAAACTCACAAAGTAACAAAATCGCTCAAATCTATACGCCCACAATACCGTAAGCCGGTGTCAATTCCATTGACCCCGGTATTAATTGAACGGTATAAAATGCCATTTTAATCCCAATCTCAATCATAATATGAAAGTAGGCAAAGCCTAAATACGGACGAAGCAAACATAAATCTCTAGATCTATCTCTTTTCTCTAAGACAAGACCGAAACCTTTTCCGGAAAACGAGATCTGTCTAAATAATTAAGTCACATTCCTACACCGTTTCGTTTAAAGTAGATCCCAACTTTGACCATCTTCGCTAGCCAAGGTTGAACCCACCTACGTTTGTATTCCCCCTTGGCGGATTTCGTCCGATTTTCTAGAAATCGCGAAGCGCCGCCTAGCGGTTGTTCTGCTGGTTGTTTACGTCCATTATTGATGACGTCATTAACGCGCGTTGTCTTTCGCATCATACGTCATGTGGATTATGTAAAAGATAGCTGCTTTTTTGGTCGAACTGTCGAAAGTATAATAATTCGTCGATTAAAGTTAGGGAATTCCTGTCTATTGCAGTGAAATTCTTACGAAAAATCGCCCATCTTCGCGTTTTTGAGTTGCAAATGCAATGCTTTTTCCCGCCCGTTGTCATGATTTGGTTACTCATAACAAATGTATCAGTCGACAACCTGATTGGTTCCAGCGAGACCTCGCTGGAACCAATGAAACGCTTTCCAGGAGACCAAGAAAATTGGGCTAAATACGCCAAGGGTGAATACAGAAACGACGTTACGTTGTAGATGTCACCCTTGGCTTGCGAAGACAATCGCGACCCTCGAGACTGTTTGCAACCTTTTGCTGCGTAAGCCGTTGGAACGTGGTTGCAACATGATCTCGAGCGTAATACAGTGACCGCCATATTGAACGTGAAAGTAGACGCGCGTAAATGACGTCATCAAAACAAATCAATCCTTTAGCTAACGTTATAATTTCAAGTGAAATATACTGTCAATAATCGGTAAATCACATCAATTATTTTATCTGGTAAATTTTTGTCACATTTATGAGGATACAGTCGACTTTAGAACGCTGTTTGTTTCAAATATTTTTCTGGCGTAGATTTAATTGGTTGTTTGGTCTGCTTCCGTTGTTATTGACCTGACTACCGTTGTTATGCTTGCGGAGAGATATGGGCAGGATCGGCTCATGCCGGCAACTGTAATCCGTTCGAGGGGATCTTGAGTAACGATAAGATCCGAGAATATTCGAATGTTGCGAAGATGAACTTTGACTGGTCTAAAATGAATGTTTTGCGCCTTTTCAAATAAGGACCATGTAGATTATCCAAACAAGACCTGGCTTTACGTTCCAAATTGAAAGAACATAGGAAACAAGTCATGTTGATTTGCAAATTGCAGCATTTCATCATTTTGCCTAATGTTTTGTGCAATATGGACACAAATTACCGTAACTCTTTATCAACACCAGTTGTGTAGGCCTAGGTCAAAAGGAAATCTGGTCTAACTTTTGGTCGTTTTGGAACGGGTTGAACATTGGGTTAGCTGTACATAAAGGTACATAGTGCTAACAGGCGGGCAGATATGGTAGTTACCGCCATGTCTATGATTTTTGAAGGTTCACATCGGTTAAACATCCTGCTGATTTCAACATTTTCTCCCACCATGTCCATGATTTTCGAAGGTTCGCAACTTCACATCGCAGCGACTATAGTACGCAAATATGATATAGAAATTAAAGGCCTTCGGGGAGTGAAGAGGCATGGAGAAGTACACCTCAGGGGCGTAACCAGGAAATTCTAAATTATACGCACGCCTTTGGCGTGCAAGAACGCCTATGGCGTTCTCGAGCGCCGTCGGCGCGAGTGGGGGGGGGGGGGGAGAGCACGAGAGGGGGTCTCCCTATCTCCTTAGGGGGTTCGGGGGGCTTCCCCCGAGAAAATTTTGATATTCAGGATGGCAGCAGAACGATTCTGAGCCTTCTTTGAGACAGAATTTGAGCTATTGAAGACGGATACATGTCAGGCTCCTGAAACCCAAAAAAACACATACACAAAAAAAACGGCAAAAGCTGTTCACGATTTTCTTTACATTACGCACATGCGTAGTGTGCGTAATGGGCGTTACGCCCTTGCACCTGCACTATCATTTCGCTCTTCACCTCAATGGTTTCAACATTGCTTTCCAGGGACAGTAATTCAAGCTGCTTACCAGTATGATCTGCAACATCTTTCACTCTTTCCCAAACGCCGATTTGATAGCTGTTGCAGACGACAAAATGCAATTTATTGAAAATAAGATTTGTTTAAAATATAACAAGGAAAATATTGAGGCAAAAGGGGATTTTTATCAGCATTTTCTTCGTTTGTCATAACGTCTTCACATACCCTTTCAATAATGGACGTCATTTGAAACCAAATCGGAAAATGGTTTTACAATGTAAATTATGTACTTTGGATGATGCTATATTTTGAAAGAAACATTTGCTTATGGACTGGAATATGGCTTGGAATAAGAGGACAGATAAAAGACCGTGGACGGTCATAAAACTCAAATCTCCGCACGGATTGAGTGTTAAAAATTTAAGGTAGTTTACCCCGAATGAGACTGACGCGACATCAGAAACATTCGGCGGTGGAACATTCCGCCGCCGAATGTTTTCGACGTCGCCCGAATAGGTTCGGATACATTACGAATGTTAAACGACGTCGCACGAATTATTCCGACGTCACATGAATCTCATTAGGGGTGGTATACCTTAAATACTTTGATTCAATCCTTTCCAAAACTCAAATTCTACTGGTGGTCCAATTGGAAATGTGTCGCAGGTGTCAAACGAATGCTCATAAAACAGGATTCGTGTACACTATAGAATAATAAATATTGGGTCAAAAAGAGAAAATTGCAGTTATCAGCAATTTTTTCTTTTGCCTTAATATTTCCTTAGCAATTTCTATCAGGGATTTCAAAACCAGGTTTTGTTTGGGAGAGAGTTAATGTGTTTATCAAATGCAAGTCAATAGAATAACAAGAACAAATAATATAAAATATTAAAAATTCATTTTAATTTTCATAAACAAGAATGACAATTTAGCTAGTAACTTTAAGTTTTTTAACCCTTTCCCAAACAACAAAATTTAGACTTTTTGGATTTAAAAGCTGTCGCAGAAGACAAATTGGTTTAAATCCATATGGAATGTGTTTGTATTATAGCTTTGAAGATATTGAGGCAAAAGGAGAAAGTGCTGATTATCAGCATTTTTTTTCTTTTGCCTCAATGTTTTCCCACGCCTTTGCTATGATGGACGCCATCTATTATGATAACATACAATGTTACATTATGTTTTTGGGTGTCTGCACAATATCTCACTTAACCCATAACCGAACAATAAGATTCTAAGCTTTTCCAAATTGAAAGAAGTTGCAGACGAAATTTTCAAAGTTATGATTTTTTTAATTCACACATACAACTCTTAGGGTAGAAAACATTGTGGAAAATGAAAAAAGTAACAGCAATTTCTTCATTTACCAAACTGTTTTCCCAATCATTTTACTTGAATGTTTATACTTGAATATTGTAAACAACACTGTATGGACCTAAAATAATCCACAAATAGCACAATCAAGTCAATTAGTCAAAGTTTGACTCTTTTAAAACACAAGTTATTGAGTTAGTTATCATCATTGTGCTCATAATCTTCATTCATCTGTACACCTCATTGATCAACCTGCAATGATACAAAAGTAACAAATGAAAGTATATACAGCATCCTCCTGCTGCTTTTGGAAACATTATCCATGTTAAAAAGGGAACTATAAAAATCCATTTCCTACTTTGCCCTGAGCCCTAGGTTACTTGAACATTTTTGAAAATGGTTTTACCAAACAACCAAATTTTAGACCAAAATACTGAGAAAAAAGGAAATAATGCAGATAAGCAATTCCTTCTTTTTTCTCAATATTCTCACAAACTTTTTTTCTACCATGGACATCAACTTCAGGTCTTGTTTAACCCATTACCACACAATGATAGTACCTTTTGACACCCTACAAAATAGCGGCTTTGGAAAACATTGAGGAAAGAACAGAAATTGCTGGTCACAAGCAATTTCTTCTTTTTCCATAATGTTTTTTACTAAAAGATAAATTTCATTCACTTGAAATTGTCATAGATGCAACATCTTTGAATTAGGGCCAATATAAAAAATTGCCATCTGGTAAAGGGTTAAGAAGGGGTTAAATAAAAAAGATACTGTACAGTGTATATCATATGATGTTCATATGACACTGTTGGTCATGGTGCTGAGATTTTAGATTAGATTTAATGGGGTTTTAGATTTATTGGGGTTTAACACAATTTTAAATTGCTGTAATGGTCATATTGTGGCAGATGGAGCACATAGCCATCACTAATACAACCACAATATCCAAACTGAGCCTCCAGCTGCTCTCTTACATAGATGATTTACATCCGTAATTGGTGAGGGACAAATGACTTTGTCAAATGTCAGAGTGAATACTGACTGAGCCGGAGTTTGAACTCACGACCCCTATATTGACAGACGCCAACATTACTGACTGAGCTATCAGGGCTCGGCGTCAAAATTCTAGAATGACACAGGCAATTTGTGTGTGGAGCAAAAACTTACATTGGAGGAACAAAGAGAGCTCGTCCCTTAAGCCTTTTAACAATCAGAATTTTATTTTCCTCTTCTTTTGTTATCTAGAAATTCTGAACATTTTCAATTTACAAACTGTTTTTTTAATTTAACATGATGCAGCAGAAGCCAAATTGTTGCAAATGCCAAGCCTCACCTGACTTTCTATCCTAAAGGTAATCCATGTCCATGTACACCAGAATTTAAGTCGGGTCATTCACCTTTGTTTGTTTTCTTCATGTCTGAAAAGATAATGTAATTATATCATTCATAATATTATCTAGATCTACCCTTCCCAATAGAGATCTGGTTTTGACAGTCAATGAAGAAAAGGCTTGCAACATTGAATCAAAAGAAGAAAATGCTACATATATCCAGCCTTTTTACATTTCTCATAGCACACTTATTCCCTATAAACCTCCATTTTATTGTCTGCATCCAGCATCTTTCAGATTCAGATTTGACCACCAAGATGTTTTGTCATTTGGGAATGGGTCCATACACATACTGGCAAAGAGCACTGCTATGAGTGATAATGAGTTATTTATTTGTATAAGAACAATGTTGTGACAACATTGTGGCAAAGCTGCGGAAATATACAAAAATATAAATTTCTTCTTTTCCCAGAATGTTTTATTCTTATGAATATTAAGCTCACATGATCTAAAATTATTTCTTCTTTTCCCAAAACGTTTTATTCTTATTTTCTTTAAATTTAACACAAATTATGCCAACATCTAAAATAAAATCAATCATTTAGTGATAATTTAACCCCACCAAGATACGATTTTGACCTCCTTTTCAGAAATAGTTACGGAAAAAATTAAACGAAAAGAAGAAAATTCCGGTGGTCAGCACTCAGCAATAGGTCTATTTACATGTCATTTACGAATTCTACATCATGTTGACATTGATTTTCTTTTTTCATCTCCAACAACGTTCAAATGGGAACAGTCCATGAGTCTAGACTTAAATTCAGCTGTTTGGAAAGTTGAATGAATGATATTTTTTGCTGGGTCGATATTTATTGGGGACGAAAGTCAAATTCTACTTAAACCTTTTCTATGTTGTTGAAATAGTATTTTAAACATATTTAACAGCATAGGATAGCAAGTTCACTTACTCTGAGTGGCAATCAAGACTGGAAACAGTGGTCGCCGCTGCATATTTTGAGTGCAGACGAAACAAGATGGCCGTCATAGGAAATCGTGTCAGTCAGTACGCGTGACGTAGTTAGACTGGATATCAAACCTCTGAATTCGGGACCGGTAAAAGGCAAACGGAAGTAGATAAAACGACTACACAGTCCGACTGTCCGAGGCGTTCCGAATGCTCCATAAAAAATAAACAAAGATGGCGTATTTTTCGTTGAACGGTATATTGATTCGAATGATTGAATCTGTTGATTTCAATGATTCTAGTGTTTTTAATTTTAAGCGTAACATATAGTCGGCCTTCGCCGGGGCCTTCGGCCCCGGACTTCGTCCGTATGATTGCTGGAGCACATAACCGCTTAGGCTAATCCACCAATTTGTGGGAGGCAAGTATGAGACCCATCACGCTAAAAAGACCATATTGGAAATCCATAAAACATTTTTATAGAAACCTGTCAGACTTTAAGGCGTCAACCTGAAGTCGCATTTAAAAAAAAGGAATAAAAATATCACCTAAGAGTGGAAAATTTTGACCCTAGTCAGTTTGCGCAAACTGCGCAGACTGGCTCGGGTCGAACTTTATCACACTTCCCAGAAAGTTTCTTTTAGCATAATGAATCAAGTTCGTGAAGTTGGCAGACCAGCAGAGTAGCAGAGTAGCAGAGTGAAGTTGGCAGACCAGCAGAGTAGCAGAGTAGCAGAGTGAAGTTGGCAGACTAGCAGAGTAGCAGAGTAGCAGAGTGAAGTTGGCAGACTAGCAGAGTAGCAGAGTAGCAGAGTGAAGTTGGCAGACCAGCAGAGTAGCAGAGTAGCAGAGTGAAGTTGGCAGACCAGCAGAGTAGCAGAGTAGCAGAGTGAAGTTGGCAGACCAGCAGAGTAGCAGAGTAGGTGACAATTTGAAGTAATTTCTTATAATGACTTGTATGATCTTAAAAAACGCTTTGAACAGTTGTTTTATGGTATAATCTTCCGAAATACACGAAAAAACAGTCACTTTATACTGATTTTGCAAATTGCATTTTCCCTCGGCACACTTGCAAATTAGTAGATTTCGTGCGTTTCTTTCATGAAAATGCGTTTTTGAGAGACAAGAAGGCTTTCTATCAACATTTTACCGAAAAAAATGCGAAATTTTTTCAACCCAGTTTTACTCTGCTACTCTGCTACTCTGCCAACTTCACGTTTCTAGCAGACTAGCAGAGTAGATGACAAATTGGATTTCTTTGATCTAATGACTTGTATGGTCGAAAAAACGCTTTTAACAGTTGTTTTATGGTATAATCTTCCGAAATACACGAAAAAACAGTCACTTTATACTGATTTTGCAACTTGCATTTTCCCTCGGCACACTTGCAAATTAGTAGATTTCGTGCGTTTCTTTCATGAAAATGCGTTTTTGAGAGACAACAAGGCTTTCTATCAACATTTTACCGAAAAAACTCGAAAATTTATCAACTCAGTTTTACTCTGCTACTCTGCTACTCTGCCAACTTCACGTTTCTAGCAGACTAGCAGAGTAGATGACAAATTGGATTTCTTTGATATAATGACTTGTTTGATCGAAAAAATGCTTTTTACCGTTGTTTTATGGTATAATCTTCCGAAATACACGAAAAAAAAGTCACTTTATACTGATTTTGCAAATTGCATTTTCCCTCGGCACACTTGCAAATTAGTAGATTTCGTGCGTTTCTTTCATGAAAATGCGTTTTTGAGAGACAAGAAGGCTTTCTATCAACATTTTACCGAAAAAAATGCGAAAATTTTTCAACTCAGTTTTACTCTGCTACTCTGCTACTCTGCCAACTTCACGTTTCTAGCAGACTAGCAGAGTAGATGACAAATTGGATTTCTTTGATCTAATGACTTGTATGGTCGAAAAAACGCTTTTAACAGTTGTTTTATGGTATAATCTTCCGAAATACACGAAAAAACAGTCACTTTATATTGATTTTGCAACTTGCGTTTTCCCTCGGCACACTTGCAAATTAGTAGATTTCGTGCGTTTCTTTCATGAAAATGCGTTTTTGAGAGACAACAAGGCTTTCTATCAACATTTTACCGAAAAAAACTCGAAAATTTATCAACTCAGTTTTACTCTGCTACTCTGCTACTCTGCCAACTTCACGTTTCTAGCAGACTAGCAGAGTAGATGACAAATTGGATTTCTTTGATATAATGACTTGTTTGATCTAAAAAATGCTTTTTACCGTTGTTTTATGGTATAATCTTCCGAAATACACGAAAAAACAGTCACTTTATACTGATTTTGCAACTTGCATTTTCCCTCGGCACACTTGCAAATTAGTAGATTTCGTGCGTTTCTTTCATGAAAATGCGTTTTTGAGAGACAACAAGGCTTTCTATCAACATTTTACCGAAAAAAATGCGAAAATTTTTCAACTCAGTTTTACTCTGCTACTCTGCTACTCTGCCAACTTCACGTTTCTAGCAGACTAGCAGAGTAGATGACAAATTGGATTTCTTTGATCTAATGACTTGTATGGTCGAAAAAACGCTTTTAACAGTTGTTTTATGGTATAATCTTCCGAAATACACGAAAAAACAGTCACTTTATATTGATTTTGCAACTTGCATTTTCCCTCGGCACACTTGCAAATTAGTAGATTTCGTGCGTTTCTTTCATGAAAATGCGTTTTTGAGAGACAACAAGGCTTTCTATCAACATTTTACCGAAAAAAACTCGAAAATTTATCAACTCAGTTTTACTCTGCTACTCTGCTACTCTGCCAACTTCACGTTTCTAGCAGACTAGCAGAGTAGATGACAAATTGGATTTCTTTGATATAATGACTTGTTTGATCGAAAAAATGCTTTTTACCGTTGTTTTATGGTATAATCTTCCGAAATACACGAAAAAACAGTCACTTTATACTGATTTTGCAAATTGCATTTTCCCTCGGCACACTTGCAAATTAGTAGATTTCGTGCGTTTCTTTCATGAAAATGCGTTTTTGAGAGACAAGAAGGCTTTCTATCAACATTTTACCGAAAAAAATGCGAAAATTTTTCAACTCAGTTTTACTCTGCTACTCTGCTACTCTGCCAACTTCACGTTTCTAGCAGACTAGCAGAGTAGATGACAAATTGGATTTCTTTGATCTAATGACTTGTATGGTCGAAAAAACGCTTTTAACAGTTGTTTTATGGTATAATCTTCCGAAATACACGAAAAAACAGTCACTTTATATTGATTTTGCAACTTGCATTTTCCCTCGGCACACTTGCAAATTAGTAGATTTCGTGCGTTTCTTTCATGAAAATGCGTTTTTGAGAGACAACAAGGCTTTCTATCAACATTTAAACCGAAAAAAAACTCGAAAATTTATCAACTCAGTTTTACTCTGCTACTCTGCTACTCTGCCAACTTCACGTTTCTAGCAGACTAGCAGAGTAGATGACAAATTGGATTTCTTTGATATAATGACTTGTTTGATCTAAAAAATGCTTTTTACCGTTGTTTTATGGTATAATCTTCCGAAATACACGAAAAAACAGTCACTTTATACTGATTTTGCAACTTGCATTTTCCCTCGGCACACTTGCAAATTAGTAGATTTCGTGCGTTTCTTTCATGAAAATGCGTTTTTGAGAGACAAGAAGGCTTTCTATCAACATTTTACCGAAAAAAAATGCGAAAATTTTTCAACTCATTTTTACTCTGCTACTCTGCTACTCTGCCAACTTCACGTTTCTAGCAGACTAGCAGAGTAGATGACAAATTGGATTTCTTTGATCTAATGACTTGTATGGTCGAAAAAACGCTTTTAACAGTTGTTTTATGGTATAATCTTCCGAAATACACGAAAAAACAGTCCCTTTATATTGATTTTGCAACTTGCATTTTCCCTCGGCACACTTGCAAATTAGTAGATTTCGTGCGTTTCTTTCATGAAAATGCGTTTTTGAGAGACAGCAAGGCTTTGTATCAACATTTTACCGAAAAAAACTCGAAAATTTATCAACTCAGTTTTACTCTGCTACTCTGCTACTCTGCCAACTTCACGTTTCTAGCAGACTAGCAGAGTAGATGACAAATTGGATTTCTTTGATATAATGACTTGTTTGATCGAAAAAATGCTTTTTACCGTTGTTTTATGGTATAATCTTCCGAAATACACGAAAAAACAGTCACTTTATACTGATTTTGCAAATTGCATTTTCCCTCGGCACACTTGCAAATTAGTAGATTTCGTGCGTTTCTTTCATGAAAATGCGTTTTTGAGAGACAAGAAGGCTTTCTATCAACATTTTACCGAAAAAAATGCGAAAATTTTTCAACTCAGTTTTACTCTGCTACTCTGCTACTCTGCCAACTTCACGTTTCTAGCAGACTAGCAGAGTAGATGACAAATTGGATTTCTTTGATCTAATGACTTGTATGGTCGAAAAAACGCTTTTAACAGTTGTTTTATGGTATAATCTTCCGAAATACACGAAAAAACAGTCACTTTATACTGATTTTGCAAATTGCATTTTCCCTCGGCACACTTGCAAATTAGTAGATTTCGTGCGTTTTTTTTCATGAAAATGCGTTTTTGAGAGGCAAGAAGGCTTTCTATAAGCATTTTACCGAAAAAAACGCGAAAATTTTTCAACTCAGTTTTACTCTGCTACTCTGCTACTCTGCCAACTTCACGTTTCTAGCAGACTAGCAGAGTAGATGGCAAATTGGATTTCTTTGATATAATGATTTGTTTGATCGAAAAAATGCTTTTCACCGTTGTTTTATGATATAATCTTCCGAAATACACGAAAAAACAGTCACTTTTTACTGATTTTGCAAATTGCATTTTTCCTCGGCACACTTGCAAATTAGTAGAATTCGTGCGTTTCTTTCATGAAAATGCGTTTTTGAGAGACAAGAAGGCTTTCTATCAACATTTTACCGAAAAAAATGCGAAAATTTTTCAACTCAGTTTTACTCTGCTACTCTGCTACTCTGCCAACTTCACGTTTCTAGCAGACTAGCAGAGTAGATGACAAATTGGATTTCTTTGATCTAATGACTTATATGGTCGAAAAAAAACGCTTTTAACAGTTGTTTTATGGTATAATCGTCCGAAATACACGAAAAAACAGTCACTTTATACTGATTTTGCAAATTGCATTTTCCCTCGGCACACTTGCAAATTAGTAGATTTCGTGCGTTTCTTTCATGAAAATGTTTTTTTGAGAGGCAAGAAGGCTTTCTATCAACATTTTACCGAAAAAAACTCGAAAATTTTTCAACTCAGTTTTACTCTGCTACTCTGCTGGTCTGCCAACTTCACGTTTCTAGCAGACTAGCAGAGTAGATGACAAGTTGGATTTCTTTGATATAATGACTTGTATGGTCGAAAAAACGCTTTTAACAGTTGTTTTATGGTATAATCTTTAGGATCTGTGTAAATTAAAGCAAATAAAATGGAGAAAATGATGTTGATTAGCATTTGTTGCTCAATACTTTTCAAAGCCTTTTCTATTAGGAAAATTAAAACAAGTTTTTGTTTGGGAACGTTTTTAAAAAATTAATGTCATTGACCCATTAGTTAGTTTTTGGCTAAGGTTTATTTCAAAGCAATTGTTAATCTGAAGAAAAAAAAATCGACCGTATTTCAATACAGTTAGTGATGATTTGTAAAAATATATCGTCGGTGTAAATGCAAAACCTAGTATTTGGATTGTCGCAATTCTTGTGATTATTGAAGGTTTTGAACTAATATTACAGACCATTATTAATGACACATTATTTGTGAACAATATACCCAAGTTTAAAGTAAAACATTTTGGGAAAAGTTATTACACTCTTTTCCTCCCCTTTTAATTTTTTTCGAAACGAGATACGAGGTTTTGCATTTACAACGACGATATTCTAATAATTTTTCATTTATTCTCGACAAATTATATTACATTTTGCCTTAGAACATTGTAAGAAATAATATTTTTTTTCTTTTCCCTCAATAATTTCCATGCATTAGGTCATACCATTCATGTTTCCTATTTTCAAGATCATTTACTTAGTCGTGTGTAAACTCATTTACAATGGTTATATTTTCTAAACCAAAAAGCTACTTGGGAAATATTTAATGTATCCGCATTGTCATGGCTATAAACATAGAAACCCTTTTTTGCACTTCTTTTTTCAATATTCTGTCCAGATTTCATTCTTATAGAAATATCCAGCCTTGTAAATCAAACTTCTACATGGTATCACAGTATGTGATTTTGACAACTCACAAGTAGCGCTTTGCAAATTATCTGTCAAAATAATAATAATAATAATAAAATTAGACAGCCCTGGCGGTCTGGAAGCGATCCTGAGTGGTTTGTCTTTTTAAATGTCATTTCAAAAGTTTAGGACGCAAAAAAGTAAACACTAAAAAAAGTGACTGCTTTTACAAGAATCATTTAACTTCACCAACCTGATTTAATATTTGAATGATTGATCATTATTTGTGGATATAACAAGGGCAAAAACAACTATTTTGACAAAGTCAAGGGCACATAACTCTGGATATAAGATTCAGATCAAGCTGCAAATTATAGGCATGTAAGATTGTATGTTAAGTAAGATTCTATTCAGTTTTTTTTTTTTTTTATTTATTGGTTAATAATTATGGTTGTTTGGGTGAAAATATAGCCGAAAATAGAAATTTTGTCAATTACAAGGGCACATAACTTATGAGGTGAAAATTAGATCAAGCTGAAAATTACACTCTGGCAATATCTTTCAGTTACCAACAATCTGTCAAGGTTTTGTCTTGACTGGTCAATATTTGTATTTACTAGAGTAAAAACAAAGTTAAGATAAAGCTGAACATGGCAAATTTGTCAATTTGAAGGGCACATAACCCATGATGCAAAATTCATATCAAAGTGAAAATTATACAAAGGCAAGACCCTATAGTTTTTTGTTTTGATTGGTCAGTATTTGTAGTTAAAACATAGTCAAAGGGCCATTTTTGACAGTCAAGGGCAGATAACTCCAGACTCTTTTCTGCATTCAGAATTCTTAGAAGGAATCTGAGAGAGGGTTAAACAAGGATCATTCCTGTGAAGTTTGATTGAAATCCATCCAGTAGTTTTTTTTTTTTTTTTTTTTTTTTTTTTTTTAAAAGTTTATACGGCTATGAATAGATTTATTGGCTTAAGGTGGGTTCACACTGACGAATTTTCCTTACGAATCCTTACGAATTGGTCATTCGTAGGACATTCGCGAACATTCGTAGTAAACAACTCGCTTGCATCCGTAAACAACTCGTAAGTATAAAATGCCTTCTTTCTCAATACCAGCTGCTGAATGATGACATGGAGATAATATCTTATTGTTTACAACCAAAAAATTGAAAAAAAAAGTAAAGAAATCGTGCATACGCATAGATTTCGTTTTGAGTGGTCCATTCGGAAGGCCTATCGTATTTTACACGTAAGTATTCGTAAACAACTCCTATGCATTCGTAAATAACTCGCAATAAATCGGTGACAATCTTAACGATTCGTGCTCATACGGGAACACTTTTAGCATGTCACGCATTTTCTTACGAATGTTCACGTATTAAAGGTTCCGTTATATTCATCCGTAAACGACTCTTAGTTAATCGCAAATCACACGTGCTTGCTTCACGAATGTATTCGGCAACTTTACGAATATAAACCATCCGAGATATCTAAAAATGTGCTCTAATGGTTTGAGATCCCAAGAATGATACTAAAACTGATCAGGCTCCGCAAAAGGCCTGCTGGGGGTTGTGTTTGATGGAGAAGCTCCAATAGAACAGTGGAGATTGTGTATATTATTGAATAGAAAATTTTGAACAAAAAGAACGAATTGCATTGCTGATTATCACAGCAATTTCATCTTTTCTCTCAATATTTTCCAAAACTAGGGTTTTGTTTTTGGAAAGGCTTTATGGTTTTAATGAAAGTGTTGGTACAACCCAAGCCTATTTCGTTTGTTAGACATATTGTCTTGTCTAATGTCACATGTTCAATAACGAGGTTATATTTTCACAACAACAGAAAAATAATAACAAAGGACTTTCGTAACTAAGTCGGTAACACTCTAAATGATTCGTTAATAAACCGTAACCAGCCCGTAAACTAGTCGTAGAAATACGTAAACCGTCCGTTAGATTAACTCAAATCGTAAAATTTCGTGTCCTTATCGGCAATGTGATTACGAATGCCCAAATCGTAAGGAATCGTAGGAAAATTCGTCAATGTGAACCCACCTTTATCGGCTACCTGGGTCAAGTAGTCAATATACAATTTGCTCAAAAAGATAACAGTTATATTGAGGTACCCGTTTTTGATCGTGTTGGAATTGACGCATGGGAACAAGAACGGTGTTTTCCAAGGATAATCCGATAAGCCGATTGATTGCTGGCGTATACTAGCAATTTATTCAAAGCCTGTTGTCTTAGAGTGAGGCTCGTTAGCGGGTACAAGTGCTGACTATAATGGAATGAATTATATTAACAATTTCACAAACGACAAAATTTTGACTTTTTCAATTCAAATTCGACTGTAAATTACAAAATTGGTATAAATTCATATCAAAATTGTGTAATATTATGGCTCAGAGAATATTGAGGCAAAAGGAGAACATGATGATCATCAGTATTTTCTTCTTTTGTCTCAAGGTTTTCCCACACCTTTATTATAAGGGACGTCAAAACAAGGTATTGTTTGGGAAAGGGTTAACATATTAAGAAATTAGAGCAATGTCTAATCTTTTTGCAAGAATGTTTCCAAGTCGCTACTTCTGTTACGGTTCTCAAGATCTCAAATTCATTGTGATGTAAAATTTGGTTTGCACGAATGAATACATTTTTAAGAATACATTAAGTACAAAATGTTGAAAAAATATTTTAATCATGTTCAAAATATGCAGACAATGGTCATTATGTGAGCCATGAAAATGCGGACATAGTAACTGTTTTACAAAAAAAAATCTTTCTTAAAACATACAGGGCTTTCATATCGACACAAAATGTATATTTAAGCTCAGCCACCCTAAATCTTTTATGGAAACCTAGCAAACCTTTAACTTAATTACTTTCCTTCACAATTACGATATAAAGGGAAATTGTGTTTTAAATTGTAATACATATGACAAACGCGGATCCAGATAATTTTCCCAGGGGGGGGGGCATCCAATTTTAAATCCCTTTTTTCGCCAAATCCCCCCCCCCCCCCCGCGGTAACCCCCCGCCCCGTCTTGATTCGCATGCAGATTCATGTCATACTATGAAGGACTAGATATAACAACGGTTTGTCGTAGCACACAGGGGCAAAAGACGCAGCTTGTTTGGGACATAACCAGTAATCTTTTTGATAACCCCCTTTTTCGCCAAATTCCAGGGGGGGGGGGTCATGACACGCTATCCCCCTCTGGATCCGCGCATGTATAACAAACAATGAAATATGCTATGTTCTATTTCCTAATATTGTCTGATACAAGATGAAATAAAAAAAAATTCGAGAAAACATGCTCAACTTCAAAGGACTACTATCCAACGTTGAAGGGTATTCGATTGAAGTTCGCGTGAATTTCGTGCGATTTGAGCACGGTGCTCAGATTTGAGCATAAGAACGAACTTAAGTATTTTCCAGAAACCGGGCCCTAATTGAAAAGGGTTGGCAAAACATTGAGGCAAAATAAAAAAAAAACGGCTTATTACCAGAAGTTACTCCTTTTCCCTCAGTATTTTCTATGTTACTTTGTACACAAATCCAATCTTTATCAACACCCATTTTGTCCTTTCCAGAATCTTTCGATTTGGACTAACTTATCTTTTGGTCATTTTATGCCGGAAAGGGTTAATCAATAAATTTAACATACCTGTTTCTTGGCTGTACTTGTGCCGTTCTTTATACTTCTTTTTTTGCTCCCGAACGTCTTTGACCATTTCTGTGAAATGTTGCATCTGTAACAGGAGATGGATAACATTTTAATTAGGAAAGTAAAATTTAATCATTAATGGCTAACATTATTTTTCAAATATAATGTGTAATTAATACTATTAATTGAATTTCATACAGTACTTTTGAGAAGAAAACTATTAAAAAAATATATGGGCTGGTGTACAGACAGACGTAAACAGTCATGGAAATGGCCCGCTGGCAGGGCCGCTATTTAGACTAATATATAGTGTTAAATCTCTTTAGGAATTACAGTAATAAAGAAGTTGTTGATAAAAGAATTAATTAAAATCTTTAAACTTGAAGTATTAGCGAATTTTCATACTAATATCAAATTAGCAATTATTGATAATACATTTTCACAATGGCATCAAATGCGGGACGACAAAGACCGCGTCAATAATTTTACGTCGGTGTAAATGCAAAACCTCGCATGTCGATTTTTGAGATTTTCAAAGTAAAACCTTGTGTGCCCAGTTAAGACAATTCTGGCAGGTTTTCAGATATTTTTACTAATCAGTAATAATGCTACAATATTTGTGAACAATATGTCCAAATTACAAGTGAAATCTTTAAGTTTGGGAAAAGTTAATACACTTTCTTCCTTCCCCTTTAAAATCTTCCGTAATCGAGATACGATGTTTTGCATTTACAACGAAAATATCTGTATTTGAGCGGCATAAAGACTAATGGTCAGTAGCAATTCTTATCGGTTTCCAAGGAGATCGTCACTTTACCCGATCAACACTCTACAATACAAAGTGCGTGATAACCACTAGTCATTACGTACAATGTTTAGTGCAAAACTGATGTAAATGCACTGAAAGTAATATACAAATGAAATACATATATTTTAACGTCAAGCTCTTGATAAAACTAAGCAATTTGTAAACCAATGCAAAACTGCTTTATGTGCATTATGGTTTCTTGTTTAAGTACATCGTTATGACAATCGAAAAAATAGAAACGCTAAAATAATACGCAAAACACGCTTAAATTTACAGAATACTGTGTGCGAGCATTCATGTTTATGTGCGTGCGTGTCTGAGTGCGTTTGTCAAATTATGTTATCATTTCAAAACTTTCGGAATTTAAAGTTATGATATTGTTACAGCAACAATCAGTGGTTTTTTTTTGTAAGCTGTAAGAAAATGTGTATTAGAAAAAGATTGTTTCTTGAACCATTATCAAACGAATTTATTCTTATTTTCATAAGAATGGGATTTCCAAGATCTTGCATAATAAATATTGAAATAATAGAAATTTGAACATTTCGAATTGTTATAGCAACACAATTATAATTCATAGCTATGATGTGAAAGACCCTTGTCCTCTAGAATGCGAAAAGTCCTTATTGTTCGGGTATTGGGTTAAAATGAAAAGGATTAGATTTGATTGAAGAAATATTTTAGGGGTTCATTTCAATTTCGTTACAGTTTGGATTCGTTTAAACTATTCCATTTATAAACAACCCCCTGGGAAGTAAAAATCCGCATATGCGTAAGGACAGCACTTGTAATTTCCAATCCCCAAAAAAAGTTTCTCGAACTTTTTTAACCCTTTCCCAAACAAGACATGGTTTTGACGTTCCTAATAGAATAGGCTTGGATAAACATTGAAACAAAAGACTTTTGTTTCAATATTTTCTATGCCATATTTTACACAAATTCTATCTTTAGTAACTTCCATTTTGTCATTTGTGGCAGTTTTTGAAGCTGATCATGCTAAAATTGTGCCGTTTGGGAAAGGGTTAAAACAAGTAACATATTTCGAATCTGTACATGATGAATAGGGAAACAAGTGTAAAACAGTTTGCCAACATTAACCTTTCAAATTGATTACTGGTTATTTAAATAAATGTACAAAATTAGGAAACAAAAAATGTTATTAAAAGTAAAAGTAATTCTAAATTGATGAGAGACCCCAAATTGAATGTCTTTCTTGATAACCACCCTTGTAATGTTAAAGGCAAATAGAGTAACAAGAAAAAGTAACGGGAAAAGGTCATATTCTTGCTACAGGCGCGTCGCGTGGTTTTCAACATTGGGGCGGCGGACGGGGAGGGCTTGGGAGGGGTATCCCCTCCCGTTAGTAAGAAAATTTTGTCTAGGAGTAAACGAAACGGTTCCATTTCCTGGACTTTAAATCCCATTTCTGGCTTATTTTAACGGTGTAATAGAATCGAGTATAGCCTAATACAGTAAAAAATAATCTCTTCGTATCAATTGGCGTCTTTCCAGATGCAAAACCCAGAGATTAAAGTCTTTCCAGCCTTGGTGGTGGATATCTTGCAATCTTTCGCCGCCGACATGCAGCATACATCGTCTGTCTGATATAAATAAAATCGACATACAATTATGTGTTATCATCATCTATTTTTGCACAGTCGAAGGAACCGGTCAGACAATTTTTGAAAGCACACACAAAATAGGCTTAAACCCGATTTCAATGTAGGGATTTAAAAAGAAATCCCTTTTATTAAACGTATGCACTTTGTTTACCCCGAGTTTTTAAATCTGTCCACTTCCACGATGGAGATTGTGCATCACGGGATGGATAACGACTACGTACAAAATATTCTTGATTTTGGTAAGATATTTTGCAATAAATTTCTTATTTCTGCAACAATTTTCAAACGATTTATTGCGTGTACCCCGCCTTACTGAGCCCTTTCCTCTGATGTATGACTTATTTGGGAACTCCTTGTACTTTTCCCAAAAAATGATTTCAACCGACCACAAAAACTATCTGATTTTTTTTCTCGTTTTTTCTGGTCGGTTGGAATATTTTTTTGGAAAATTTACAAGGATTCCACAAACAAGTCATATATCTGAGGAAAGATCTCAATAAGGCGGGGTACATGCAACAGGGAAGCTATACAACAAACCGCTTGGGGCGAGTTCATGACGAACGCGAGTTCAACTCGGGAAAGACTGTCTAAAAATAATTTCCGCATGCGCATAGAACAATCCATTTGAACGACTTTATCCACTGACGGGTGTAAACAAATACACGTGATTAGTAGATTTGAAATTTAGGCCACAAAATGCAATATATAAATCGAAATCGGTTAACATAAATGATAGTCCTTGTTAAAACACTCATACATGGCACAAAAAAGTATATTTTGAGTAAATGCACGAGTTTTTTTTATTCGGACTTGGCTTTTGTTGTTATTGTTCGCCTTTTTGGCGCCATCTAGGAACCCCAGTAACACCAGCCTTGGCCAGGGTTAGTGGAGTCGAGGTTAAAAGGTTGAAATGACGTCACTAGCGTCGAACCCGAGACTGTTCATATGGAACTCGAGTTACCCGGGTCGAACCCGCGTTGCCATATGAACTTACCCTTGGAAATTGACATAGAAATACGATTGCACAATTTCTTACCTGATGCGGGGGCAAATTTGTTCGTATTCGATACCAATCCCATGATGCACAATCTCCACCGTGATCTTTCATAAGAATAAAAAATGTAATAAAAAAGCGATAAGATCCTTTGTCCAGCAATGCCGATAGTATTAATCCAATTACTTCCGTCTTATTTCAAATAACAGTCAGAAATTGAAAAAAAGATGTCCCGTGTACCTCGTTGTTACATCTATGGAGCAATGAAAACTGTTTGGACCCTAGTGCGATGAATAACCCGATTCTGGTGCCTTCTTACCAAAGGAACGCTTTGAGAAGATAAAATTAACAGGCTGATAAGCTTTGCACATGTTTACTTTCAGACAATATAGTAAGGAATGGCGTTAGAATGTAAAGAAAAAAAGCGGACTTAATTTTAAGTTTTGATTATATCCTCGAACAAAACAATTTTTATATGATGAAAGTCTTGTAAAAAGTCGCCGTCTTATTATTTTAAATCACAAAAAACAAAAGCATGTAATGATTTTGTGTTCAAAAAGTTCTGCATAACGTAAAGTCAGTTTGCTTTCGGGTAATTATTTGATAAGCTGACCCATTCAGTAAGGTAAAGGGTTAATCGCGAAACTATTGTAAGTGCTATATATTGTACCTACACCTGCAATAGTCTTGCGATTATCACTGAATGTATATTCGTCGGGTGACGTACGCTTTCACACTTATTTCATTGCTTTTAAAGTGTGACCGTTTCTCTGGGAACCGATAAGAAAGAAAACTAACCGATTGACTTTTCGCCGCCCCAAACAACAAAATGCCTTTATACTTGCCGAATTGTTGGGGCGGCGGCCGCCGCCTCTGCCACCCCGCACGCGACGCCACTGTTGCTAAGAAAAAAAGTAACTATGTACATTTTTTGTGTTTGTTGTAGCCTCTTTATAAAAAAAATATAGAAATTTAATATTGCCTCTTGTATTTGTGTACGCGAAACATATATCGTTGGTGGGGTGTCAAAACCTCGTAACTACAGCTTGAAAAAGCTGGAGTTGCGCGTTTTGACTCCCCACCGACGATATTGCATCTTGAAATATCAAACAACTAAAACACGCTTTGGAATTCAATAAGTTTAAACAGCATTTTAAAAGGAAATAGGAAATTACCTGGATGCGCTTCTTCTCCTTCTTTCTTTTCTTCATTTCTTCTATGTTGTAAACACCACCATGACACACAACGACCGTTGAAAAGACAGTGTCAAAGATCGGGTAAACTTTCAAGGCAATATACACACGCGTTACGCAACGAATTCTGTTATGACGTACAAAATGGGCCGAAAGTCTATATAGAGCGTGCACGCATAAAATATACGCGTCGACGCATAAAATTTTCGCGAGCTGTTGAAAATTTATGCGTCGACACGTAAATTTTCAACTGCTCGCATAAATATACGCGTCGACGCGTATTTTATCTATTAACCAATCAGATCCTTCGTTTCATCCATCAATTTTATGGTATAAAGGGAAAGGTTTGTAACCGCCTCTCCCATTGGCCAGCCTCGGTTTCACATTTTTTACTACTGCTCGCGTAAAATTTACGCGTCGACGCATATTTTTTCAACTGCTCGCGTAAATTTTATGCATATACGCGTCGACACATAAAATTTATGCGTCGACGCGTATATTTTATGCGTGCACGCTCTATATAGACTTTTGACTCATTTGGTACGACATAGCAATATAGTGGCATCAGAAACGGGAACCAGTCTATAGTATTAATTAACCCTTCACTTTAATCGGTACGCTAATTTATAGTTACGTACATGTATTTTTATCCATTCTCTAACAACCGGCTGCAGAAGTATTTTGTTATAAATTGTTGACTGAAACAGTTAGGTAAACTATGCACATAAAGATGATGCCTGATAAATGTTGAAGATTTTGAAAAAAAAAATAAGATATTCAATAATAGCTTAATTTCGGATTTCTAAATTTTCTTTGCAGTGTCGGATCCAGGATTACTGTGAGGGGGGTCGTTTTTACAAAAAGGGGGGTTTGTTTTACAAGTATTACACAATTTTGACTGAATTTCTGCATGAAAATGGAATAATTAGGCTATCGAGGGGGTTCGTTTGACCCCCCCCCCCCCCGACCCCCCCCCCCTGGATTCGCCACTGCTTTGGCCTAAATGATTTCAAACGAGGTTAATATAAGTATTCGTTATATCAATTACATTATGGTCACATTCCGGACAATAAATGTATATGAAAATATGTTTTTTATGAGATTGATTTCAGTAGTTTTGTTTGTTTGTGAGGTTACTTGGCGTCCAATGCTTGGGATTGGGTGTTGAAAAGCAAGATGGAATAAAATAAAATGACGGAATAATCACATTTTAAAATAATAATCTAAATGGGGTTCAAAAATCAAGATAACTTGATGGGATTTTTTATTTTCTATTTCTTTTTTCAATTTAAAAAATATGTTGAAAATCATTTCATATGTAAAAACTGGCATTTAAACAAGGGTTTAAGTTTATCTTTTTTCTGCAAGTTCAAATCTAGTTTACTATGAATGTTAATATTATCAGATTCTATGTGATAATTATCTTAGAAAATGTGTATAAAAATGAGATCGGCAAACAGTCATTTATAATAATAATAATAATAATAATAATAATAATAATGATAATAATAATAATAATAATAATAATAATAATAATAATAATAATAATAATAATGATAATAATAATAATAATAATAATAATAATAATGACTTTATTTTCTGAAGGTAAAACATTAAGATAATTACATAATAATCAGCATTAGAATGAAAAATCTTTTTTACAATGTTGCCTTCAATATGATTTTGTTGTGATGAAATGGTTTTACCCATTCCCGAAAGAAAACAAGAACTGGTTAAATACGTTCCAAAAGGAACAGTTTTTGGAACATTCGGGCGAAACAACGAAGTGCTTGATATCAAGCGCTTCCCCCTTTTGTCTAAATATCCAATGTCTTATATTGTACACAAATCTTTTCCCCAAATTGTTTTGAATTGTTTTATGCTGCATCCCTCAATTTGGACCAGTCTAAATATTACCGTTCGGGAACGGGTTAAGAATGTAATATATTTAAAAACATGTATGATTTGATTAAAATAATACAACAATAATCATGATGTAACTAATATATAGCTCGATACTGAGAGGCAAAATTAAGTATACACCCTAGTTCTTTTATGTTTTTGGATAAACCGATTAATACATTGTGCACGTTTTTTAAACGCCGCCGAAGGTATTCGTCTATTGGATTCCCGTCTATTGATGTAACCTTCTTAGCCTATCCGTCCATCTATTTTTTCTTTCGATGCGACGGTTTTTCATAGCATACAGAGTCATCGAAAAGGGGAACTCAGGCCCATAATTGAACTTGTCCGAGAACTTATGATCCTACTTGTTTGGCCAAGTTTGATCAAGATTGTCTAATTTTTGTGGATGCTATAGTGTAAACACTCCAAATGTTGACGGACGGACGGACGGACGGACGCCGGACAAAAAGTGACCACAATAACTCACCTCGAGCACTTAGGTAACTCGAAAAGGGGAACTTAATCACTTAATTAACGCAAGCCTATACGTTAACACATCCCCTACATTTATGAACGGATTTTGATAGAATTTTCACAGAAAAAGTCTGGTCACCTAGGCAAATGCGTACATTGTCGGTGTTTTTGCATATAACGGTGCGTTATGGCAAAATGGGACTTGATGCAAAGGGGTTATCATTGACGGATTTTGATAAAATTTGCATAGAATGTTCCTAGTCACCTGACTAAGTGAATATAGAGTCGTGTCTCTATCATTATTATGCTGCGTAATAAAAAACGGGTCTTAATGCAAAAAAGTGGCATATTGATCGATTTCTACCAACCACCGAGAATTGTGTTAAAATGTTAGAGAAAATTTTACATTTGTGATTTGTTGCTATAAGGAATGAATAAATCAAATATGGATTAACGACAATATTTGAGGCTCCACTAAGTTTCACGTGCAAAGTTTAGATAATCGCCATGTGGCAAGAGTATGGGTAATCAAGCAATTGCAGATGAAAATTATTAACACTATGCTATTGGTTTATGGATAGAAATTGGTAATACAACATTTTTAGTCGGTATGATGGAAATTAAGAGAGATGTTGACAAATAAAAAGTGTATACTTTCTTTTGCCTCCCAGTATATTAATGTTCGACCCAGATAATTTATTTGGTTTAATGACGTCCATGGCAGTGAAAACTTTCGAAAACATTGATAGGGACGACGTAAGCCTTCATAACCGGCTTTTTCGTATTTCCTATTTTGATATTCATATTGAGTGACATTTAATTACAGACAAGCACTTTTATTTTTTATACGGACCAGTGTTAATACTTTATTATCTGGGTAAGGTTTATGATGAAATCTACGGACTGATTCACACTTAGTTTTGTCAATTTGCTTGTTAAAAAGATAACGTTTATATTGGTTTTTGAAGATTGATAATGAATCTCTAATGGAGGTTGGTATTTCATTCCATACACCCATACTGAAGTATGAAAATGCTCTTTTTTGTAAGTTGTTGTAAATTTCGAGTTAACAATATCAGAACGAGCAGATGACCGTAAATTATAGATATTGTTATTCGAAAATGATTTATGTCTTTTACATACCTCACGATAAATGACCTGGCAGAGCAGCCCATGCTAATCGAATTGAGTGCTCTGCCAGGTCAATTCTTGTCCGCTATATATCCCGGCGAAAGGTTGTTGCGGCATTTGTAAATTAACATAGCAGTATGATTATTGCATCTGTTCTCAATATGAGGGGGGGGGGGACATCCGATCTTTAACCCCTTTTTTCGCCAAATTTCAGGGTGTCAGGCCTCCTGACCCCCCCCCCCCCTCCTCTTAGATACATGTCATACCATGAAGGACTAAATATAACAACGGTTTGTCGTGGCACACAGGGACAAAAGACGCAGCTTATTTGGGACATAACCAGTAATCTTTTTGATAACCCCCCTTTTTCGCCAAATTCCAGGGGGGGGGGGGGGGTCATGACCCCTTATCCCTCTCTGGATCCGCGTATGTTGAGGTACCCCACTGGTGACGACACGTGGAGATGAAAATGTTCCAGTACATTTTATAAATTGTTTTCTATCAGTTAGGTAGGATTTGAAAAGTAATAAGGTCTTGTTAGAGAAATGGTACAGCCTTAACTTATATAGAAAAATTTCATGATCAACCAAATCGAATGCTTTCTGTAAATCAACAAAAACCGAAACAACACATCTACCAGAATCCAGGTCTTTGTACCATTCATCAATCAGATGAATGCGCGCTGTTTGACATGAATGTTTTGTTCGGAATCCTGATTGGTGTTTTGATATCAAATCAAATTCGTCTAGAAAAGGTATAAGTTGATTGGAAAGATGACGTTCATAAATCTTGGATATTGTTGTCAGTATGGAAATGGGGCGATAATTATTTGGGTCTTCTTTCTTACCCCATTTGTGAAGTGGTAGGAAATATGCTTCTTTTAGTGAATTTGGGAAATTGCCATTAGCGATGCTGTTATTGATTATTGAAGTTAGGGTATGATTATATGGTCCCCGCAATATTTAAAATATTTGCACCTATATCGTCAATTCCCGTTGCTTTAGTGACGTCCATCTTATTAATTATTTGAAGTACCTGGGGTAATAAATTTTACATCAAACTGTTTGTCTTTCATTTTTTTTTATCTAAATGTGATCGTAAATTCATAAAGTTGTTTTCGCTAAACTTCGTCTTTTTATACATGTTTGCTTTATTAACAAAATGTTCGTTTAAAGAATTGAGGATCAATTTTCTTTCGGTTACATTTTTCCATCGAAAATCATTTCTGAAGGGATTACTGATCCTTCATTAATGATCGTGTCATTATTCTGCACCTTTTTAATATTTCTCCACAAGTCTTTACTGTTTTTGCATTTCTTAACACCCTCATTACAGTAGTTTTTCTTATTTTTACGGATTAAATGTACAACCTTGTTTCTTATCTTTTTATAATTTGTTAAATCTTTCTATTGATGCAAACGATCTCGTGCCCTCATCGTTTCGTTAACGTCGGGTGTTTCCATTCAGGAAGACGAAAGCTTTTATACGTTTTGATTTTATGGGAGCATGTTGAGATAAAACAGTATTGAGGATAGTATAAAGTAAAGACAATGCTTGGTCGGGGTCGTGCTCAGTTTCTATAACATGAAGCGAGGAAGTACTCAAATCTTTTTGGAAATCAGGCAAATGGAAATTCTTATAGCTTCTATACATCATTGAAAAATGACCCTCTTTTTTTACAAAACTTTTGTTTACTTTTCGTGTCATATAAATTGGTAAATAATCACTGAGGGAAGGGGAGGAAACTAATACTTCAGTTAGTCTGTCTAACGCATTGAAATTGTATACTACCCTGTTAATGTGAGTAGAAGGTTGCTTTTATCTCAATGTTTAGCTGTTGACGCCCGGTCAAAAAATCTCCAAACCGAAAGATATTCTACTGAACTAATCTGTTATCTCGATTTTGGGGGTAAAATGTTGTTAGAAAGACTTTCTTGCATCATAAAAACGCATTTTCAGGAAATCTACTAATTTGCTATTGTGCCTGCGGAAAAAGCAAGTTACAATATCAATAAAAATACCTATTACTTCTTTTATTTTGGAAGATTTTAACAGAAAACAAGGTTAAAAGCGATTTTTCGATCATACAAGTCATTATATCAAAGAAATCCAATTTGTCATCTACTCTGCTAGTCTGCTAGAAACGTGAAGTTGGCAGAGTAGCAGAGTAGCAGAGTAAAACTGAGTTGATAAATTTTCGCTTTTTTTTTCGGTAAAAAGTTGATAGAAAGCCTTGTTGTTTCTCAAAAACGCATTTTCATGAAAGAAACGCACGAAATCTACTAATTTGCAAGTGTGCCGAGGGAAAATGCAATTTGCAAAATCGGTATAAAGTGACTGTTTTTTCGTGTATTTCGGAAGATTATACCATAAAACAACTGTTAAAAGCATTTTTTCAATCAAACAAGTCATTATATCAAAGAAATCCAATTTGTCATCTACTCTGCTAGTCTGCTAGAAACGTGAAGTTGGCAGAGTAGCAGAGTAGCAGAGTAAAACTGAGTTGAAAAATTTTCGCATTTTTTTCGGTAAAATGTTGATAGAAAGCCTTGTTGTCTCTCAAAAACGCATTTTCATGAAAGAAACGCACGAAATCTACTAATTTGCAAGTGTGCCGAGGGAAAATGCAAGTTGCAAAATCAATATAAAGTGACTGTTTTTTCGTGTATTTCGGAAGATTATACCATAAAACAACTGTTAAAAGCGTTTTTTCGACCATACAAGTCATTATATCAAAGAAATCCAATTTGTCATCTACTCTGCTAGTCTGCTAGAAACGTGAAGTTGGCAGAGTAGCAGAGTAGCAGAGTAAAACTGAGTTGATAAATTTTCGAGTTTTTTTCGGTAAAATGTTGATAGAAAGCCTTCTTGTCTCTCAAAAACGCATTTTCATGAAAGAAACGCACGAAATCTACTAATTTGCAAGTGTGCCGAGGGAAAATGCAAGTTGCAAAATCAATATAAAGTGACTGTTTTTTCGTGTATTTCGGAAGATTATACCATAAAACAACTGTTAAAAGCGTTTTTTCGACCATACAAGTCATTAGATCAAAGAAATCCAATTTGTCATCTACTCTGCTAGTCTGCTAGAAACGTGAAGTTGGCAGAGTAGCAGAGTAGCAGAGTAAAACTGAGTTGAAAAATTTTCGCATTTTTTTTTTCGGTAAAATGTTGATAGAAAGCCTTCTTGTCTCTCAAAAACGCATTTTCATGAAAGAAACGCACGAAATCTACTAATTTGCAAGTGTGCCGAGGGAAAATGCAAGTTGCAAAATCAATATAAAGTGACTGTTTTTTCGTGTATTTCGGAAGATTATACCATTAAACAACTGTTAAAAGCGTTTTTTCGACCATACAAGTCATTAGATCAAAGAAATCCAATTTGTCATCTACTCTGCTAGTCTGCTAGAAACGTGAAGTTGGCAGAGTAGCAGAGTAGCAGAGTAAAACTGAGTTGATAAATTTTCGAGTTTTTTTCGGTAAAATGTTGATAGAAAGCCTTCTTGTCTCTCAAAAACGCATTTTCATGAAAGAAACGCATGAAATCTACTAATTTGCAAGTGTGCCGAGGGAAAATGCAATTTGCAAAATCAGTATAAAGTGACTGTTTTTTCGTGTATTTCGGAAGATTATACCATAAAACAACTGTTAAAAGCGTTTTTTCGATCAAACAAGTCATTAGATCAAAGAAATCCAATTTGTCATCTACTCTGCTAGTCTGCTAGAAACGTGAAGTTGGCAGAGTAGCAGAGTAGCAGAGTAAAACTGAGTTGATAAATTTTCGAGTTTTTTTCGGTAAAATGTTGATAGAAAGCCTTGTTGTCTCTCAAAAACGCATTTTCATGAAAGAAACGCACGAAATCTACTAATTTGCAAGTGTGCCGAGGGAAAATGCAAGTTGCAAAATCAATATAAAGTGACTGTTTTTTCGTGTATTTCGGAAGATTATACCATAAAACAACTGTTAAAAGCGTTTTTTCGACCATACAAGTCATTATATCAAAGAAATCCAATTTGTCATCTACTCTGCTAGTCTGCTAGAAACGTGAAGTTGGCAGAGTAGCAGAGTAGCAGAGTAAAACTGAGTTGATAAATTTTCGAGTTTTTTTCGGTAAAATGTTGATAGAAAGCCTTCTTGTCTCTCAAAAACGCATTTTCATGAAAGAAACGCACGAAATCTACTAATTTGCAAGTGTGCCGAGGGAAAATGCAAGTTGCAAAATCAATATAAAGTGACTGTTTTTTCGTGTATTTCGGAAGATTATACCATAAAACAACTGTTAAAAGCGTTTTTTCGACCATACAAGTCATTAGATCAAAGAAATCCAATTTGTCATCTACTCTGCTAGTCTGCTAGAAACGTGAAGTTGGCAGAGTAGCAGAGTAGCAGAGTAAAACTGAGTTGATAAATTTTCGAGTTTTTTTCGGTAAAATGTTGATAGAAAGCCTTCTTGTCTCTCAAAAACGCATTTTCATGAAAGAAACGCATGAAATCTACTAATTTGCAAGTGTGCCGAGGGAAAATGCAATTTGCAAAATCAGTATAAAGTGACTGTTTTTTCGTGTATTTCGGAAGATTATACCATAAAACAACTGTTAAAAGCGTTTTTTCGATCAAACAAGTCATTAGATCAAAGAAATCCAATTTGTCATCTACTCTGCTAGTCTGCTAGAAACGTGAAGTTGGCAGAGTAGCAGAGTAGCAGAGTAAAACTGAGTTGATAAATTTTCGAGTTTTTTTCGGTAAAATGTTGATAGAAAGCCTTGTTGTCTCTCAAAAACGCATTTTCATGAAAGAAACGCACGAAATCTACTAATTTGCAAGTGTGCCGAGGGAAAATGCAAGTTGCAAAATCAATATAAAGTGACTGTTTTTTCGTGTATTTCGGAAGATTATACCATAAAACAACTGTTAAAAGCGTTTTTTCGACCATACAAGTCATTATATCAAAGAAATCCAATTTGTCATCTACTCTGCTAGTCTGCTAGAAACGTGAAGTTGGCAGAGTAGCAGAGTAGCAGAGTAAAACTGAGTTGATAAATTTTCGAGTTTTTTTCGGTAAAATGTTGATAGAAAGCCTTCTTGTCTCTCAAAAACGCATTTTCATGAAAGAAACGCACGAAATCTACTAATTTGCAAGTGTGCCGAGGGAAAATGCAAGTTGCAAAATCAATATAAAGTGACTGTTTTTTCGTGTATTTCGGAAGATTATACCATAAAACAACTGTTAAAAGCGTTTTTTCGACCATACAAGTCATTAGATCAAAGAAATCCAATTTGTCATCTACTCTGCTAGTCTGCTAGAAACGTGAAGTTGGCAGAGTAGCAGAGTAGCAGAGTAAAACTGAGTTGAAAAATTTTCGCATTTTTTTTTTCGGTAAAATGTTGATAGAAAGCCTTCTTGTCTCTCAAAAACGCATTTTCATGAAAGAAACGCACGAAATCTACTAATTTGCAAGTGTGCCGAGGGAAAATGCAAGTTGCAAAATCAATATAAAGTGACTGTTTTTTCGTGTATTTCGGAAGATTATACCATTAAACAACTGTTAAAAGCGTTTTTTCGACCATACAAGTCATTAGATCAAAGAAATCCAATTTGTCATCTACTCTGCTAGTCTGCTAGAAACGTGAAGTTGGCAGAGTAGCAGAGTAGCAGAGTAAAACTGAGTTGATAAATTTTCGAGTTTTTTTCGGTAAAATGTTGATAGAAAGCCTTCTTGTCTCTCAAAAACGCATTTTCATGAAAGAAACGCATGAAATCTACTAATTTGCAAGTGTGCCGAGGGAAAATGCAATTTGCAAAATCAGTATAAAGTGACTGTTTTTTCGTGTATTTCGGAAGATTATACCATAAAACAACTGTTAAAAGCGTTTTTTCGATCAAACAAGTCATTAGATCAAAGAAATCCAATTTGTCATCTACTCTGCTAGTCTGCTAGAAACGTGAAGTTGGCAGAGTAGCAGAGTAGCAGAGTAAAACTGAGTTGATAAATTTTCGAGTTTTTTTCGGTAAAATGTTGATAGAAAGCCTTGTTGTCTCTCAAAAACGCATTTTCATGAAAGAAACGCACGAAATCTACTAATTTGCAAGTGTGCCGAGGGAAAATGCAAGTTGCAAAATCAATATAAAGTGACTGTTTTTTCGTGTATTTCGGAAGATTATACCATAAAACAACTGTTAAAAGCGTTTTTTCGACCATACAAGTCATTATATCAAAGAAATCCAATTTGTCATCTACTCTGCTAGTCTGCTAGAAACGTGAAGTTGGCAGAGTAGCAGAGTAGCAGAGTAAAACTGAGTTGATAAATTTTCGAGTTTTTTTCGGTAAAATGTTGATAGAAAGCCTTCTTGTCTCTCAAAAACGCATTTTCATGAAAGAAACGCACGAAATCTACTAATTTGCAAGTGTGCCGAGGGAAAATGCAAGTTGCAAAATCAATATAAAGTGACTGTTTTTTCGTGTATTTCGGAAGATTATACCATAAAACAACTGTTAAAAGCGTTTTTTCGACCATACAAGTCATTAGATCAAAGAAATCCAATTTGTCATCTACTCTGCTAGTCTGCTAGAAACGTGAAGTTGGCAGAGTAGCAGAGTAGCAGAGTAAAACTGAGTTGATAAATTTTCGAGTTTTTTTCGGTAAAATGTTGATAGAAAGCCTTCTTGTCTCTCAAAAACGCATTTTCATGAAAGAAACGCATGAAATCTACTAATTTGCAAGTGTGCCGAGGGAAAATGCAATTTGCAAAATCAGTATAAAGTGACTGTTTTTTCGTGTATTTCGGAAGATTATACCATAAAACAACTGTTAAAAGCGTTTTTTCGATCAAACAAGTCATTAGATCAAAGAAATCCAATTTGTCATCTACTCTGCTAGTCTGCTAGAAACGTGAAGTTGGCAGAGTAGCAGAGTAGCAGAGTAAAACTGAGTTGATAAATTTTCGAGTTTTTTTCGGTAAAATGTTGATAGAAAGCCTTGTTGTCTCTCAAAAACGCATTTTCATGAAAGAAACGCACGAAATCTACTAATTTGCAAGTGTGCCGAGGGAAAATGCAAGTTGCAAAATCAATATAAAGTGACTGTTTTTTCGTGTATTTCGGAAGATTATACCATAAAACAACTGTTAAAAGCGTTTTTTCGACCATACAAGTCATTATATCAAAGAAATCCAATTTGTCATCTACTCTGCTAGTCTGCTAGAAACGTGAAGTTGGCAGAGTAGCAGAGTAGCAGAGTAAAACTGAGTTGATAAATTTTCGAGTTTTTTTTCGGTAAAATGTTGATAGAAAGCCTTCTTGTCTCTCAAAAACGCATTTTCATGAAAGAAACGCACGAAATCTACTAATTTGCAAGTGTGCCGAGGGAAAATGCAAGTTGCAAAATCAATATAAAGTGACTGTTTTTTCGTGTATTTCGGAAGATTATACCATAAAACAACTGTTAAAAGCGTTTTTTCGACCATACAAGTCATTAGATCAAAGAAATCCAATTTGTCATCTACTCTGCTAGTCTGCTAGAAACGTGAAGTTGGCAGAGTAGCAGAGTAGCAGAGTAAAACTGAGTTGAAAAATTTTCGCATTTTTTTTTCGGTAAAATGTTGATAGAAAGCCTTCTTGTCTCTCAAAAACGCATTTTCATGAAAGAAACGCACGAAATCTACTAATTTGCAAGTGTGCCGAGGGAAAATGCAAGTTGCAAAATCAATATAAAGTGACTGTTTTTTCGTGTATTTCGGAAGATTATACCATAAAACAACTGTTAAAAGCGTTTTTTCGACCATACAAGTCATTAGATCAAAGAAATCCAATTTGTCATCTACTCTGCTAGTCTGCTAGAAACGTGAAGTTGGCAGAGTAGCAGAGTAGCAGAGTAAAACTGAGTTGATAAATTTTCGAGTTTTTTTCGGTAAAATGTTGATAGAAAGCCTTCTTGTCTCTCAAAAACGCATTTTCATGAAAGAAACGCATGAAATCTACTAATTTGCAAGTGTGCCGAGGGAAAATGCAATTTGCAAAATCAGTATAAAGTGACTGTTTTTTCGTGTATTTCGGAAGATTATACCATAAAACAACTGTTAAAAGCGTTTTTTCGATCAAACAAGTCATTAGATCAAAGAAATCCAATTTGTCATCTACTCTGCTAGTCTGCTAGAAACGTGAAGTTGGCAGAGTAGCAGAGTAGCAGAGTAAAACTGAGTTGAAAAATTTTCGCATTTTTTTCGGTAAAATGTTGATAGAAAGCCTTGTTGTCTCTCAAAAACGCATTTTCATGAAAGAAACGCACGAAATCTACTAATTTGCAAGTGTGCCGAGGGAAAATGCAATTTGCAAAATCAGTATAAAGTGACTGTTTTTTCGTGTATTTCGGAAGATTATACCATAAAACAACTGTTAAAAGCGTTTTTTCGATCAAACAAGTCATTATATCAAAGAAATCCAATTTGTCATCTACTCTGCTAGTCTGCTAGAAACGTGAAGTTGGCAGAGTAGCAGAGTAGCAGAGTAAAACTGAGTTGATAAATTTTCGAGTTTTTTTCGGTAAAATGTTGAAAGAAAGCCTTGTTGTCTCTCAAAAACGCATTTTCATGAAAGAAACGCACGAAATCTACTAATTTGCAAGTGTGCCGAGGGAAAATGCAAGTTGCAAAATCAATATAAAGTGACTGTTTTTTCGTGTATTTCGGAAGATTATACCATAAAACAACTGTTAAAAGCGTTTTTTCGACCATACAAGTCATTAGATCAAAGAAATCCAATTTGTCATCTACTCTGCTAGTCTGCTAGAAACGTGAAGTTGGCAGAGTAGCAGAGTAGCAGAGTAAAACTGAGTTGAAAAATTTTCGCATTTTTCTTCGGTAAAATGTTGATAGAAAGCCTTCTTGTCTCTCAAAAACGCATTTTCATGAAAGAAACGCACGAAATCTACTAATTTGCAAGTGTGCCGAGGGAAAATGCAAGTTGCAAAATCAGTATAAAGTGACTGTTTTTTCGTGTATATCGGAAGATTATACCATAAAACAACTGTTAAAAGCGTTTTTTCGATCAAACAAGTCATTATATCAAAGAAATCCAATTTGTCATCTACTCTGCTAGTCTGCTAGAAACGTGAAGTTGGCAGAGTAGCAGAGTAGCAGAGTAAAACTGAGTTGATAAATTTTCGAGTTTTTTTCGGTAAAATGTTGATAGAAAGCCTTGTTGTCTCTCAAAAACGCATTTTCATGAAAGAAACGCACGAAATCTACTAATTTGCAAGTGTGCCGAGGGAAAATGCAAGTTGCAAAATCAATATAAAGTGACTGTTTTTTCGTGTATTTCGGAAGATTATACCATAAAACAACTGTTAAAAGCGTTTTTTCGACCATACAAGTCATTAGATCAAAGAAATCCAATTTGTCATCTACTCTGCTAGTCTGCTAGAAACGTGAAGTTGGCAGAGTAGCAGAGTAGCAGAGTAAAACTGAGTTGAAAAATTTTCGCATTTTTTTCGGTAAAATGTTGATAGAAAGCCTTCTTGTCTCTCAAAAACGCATTTTCATGAAAGAAACGCACGAAATCTACTAATTTGCAAGTGTGCCGAGGGAAAATGCAATTTGCAAAATCAGTATAAAGTGACTGTTTTTTCGTGTATTTCGGAAGATTATACCATAAAACAACTGTTAAAAGCGTTTTTTCGATCAAACAAGTCATTATATCAAAGAAATCCAATTTGTCATCTACTCTGCTAGTCTGCTAGAAACGTGAAGTTGGCAGAGTAGCAGAGTAGCAGAGTAAAACTGAGTTGATAAATTTTCGAGTTTTTTTCGGTAAAATGTTGATAGAAAGCCTTCTTGTCTCTCAAAAACGCATTTTCATGAAAGAAACGCACGAAATCTACTAATTTGCAAGTGTGCCGAGGGAAAATGCAAGTTGCAAAATCAATATAAAGTGACTGTTTTTTCGTGTATTTCGGAAGATTATACCATAAAACAACTGTTAAAAGCGTTTTTTCGACCATACAAGTCATTAGATCAAAGAAATCCAATTTGTCATCTACTCTGCTAGTCTGCTAGAAACGTGAAGTTGGCAGAGTAGCAGAGTAGCAGAGTAAAACTGAGTTGAAAAATTTTCGCATTTTTCTTCGGTAAAATGTTGATAGAAAGCCTTCTTGTCTCTCAAAAACGCATTTTCATGAAAGAAACGCACGAAATCTACTAATTTGCAAGTGTGCCGAGGGAAAATGCAAGTTGCAAAATCAGTATAAAGTGACTGTTTTTTCGTGTATATCGGAAGATTATACCATAAAACAACTGTTAAAAGCGTTTTTTCGATCAAACAAGTCATTATATCAAAGAAATCCAATTTGTCATCTACTCTGCTAGTCTGCTAGAAACGTGAAGTTGGCAGAGTAGCAGAGTAGCAGAGTAAAACTGAGTTGATAAATTTTCGAGTTTTTTTCGGTAAAATGTTGATAGAAAGCCTTGTTGTCTCTCAAAAACGCATTTTCATGAAAGAAACGCACGAAATCTACTAATTTGCAAGTGTGCCGAGGGAAAATGCAAGTTGCAAAATCAATATAAAGTGACTGTTTTTTCGTGTATTTCGGAAGATTATACCATAAAACAACTGTTAAAAGCGTTTTTTCGACCATACAAGTCATTAGATCAAAGAAATCCAATTTGTCATCTACTCTGCTAGTCTGCTAGAAACGTGAAGTTGGCAGAGTAGCAGAGTAGCAGAGTAAAACTGAGTTGAAAAATTTTCGCATTTTTTTCGGTAAAATGTTGATAGAAAGCCTTCTTGTCTCTCAAAAACGCATTTTCATGAAAGAAACGCACGAAATCTACTAATTTGCAAGTGTGCCGAGGGAAAATGCAATTTGCAAAATCAGTATAAAGTGACTGTTTTTTCGTGTATTTCGGAAGATTATACCATAAAACAACTGTTAAAAGCGTTTTTTCGATCAAACAAGTCATTAGATCAAAGAAATCCAATTTGTCATCTACTCTGCTAGTCTGCTAGAAACGTGAAGTTGGCAGAGTAGCAGAGTAGCAGAGTAAAACTGAGTTGATAAATTTTCGAGTTTTTTTCGGTAAAATGTTGATAGAAAGCCTTGTTGTCTCTCAAAAACGCATTTTCATGAAAGAAACGCACGAAATCTACTAATTTGCAAGTGTGCCGAGGGAAAATGCAAGTTGCAAAATCAATATAAAGTGACTGTTTTTTCGTGTATTTCGGAAGATTATACCATAAAACAACTGTTAAAAGCGTTTTTTCGACCATACAAGTCATTAGATCAAAGAAATCCAATTTGTCATCTACTCTGCTAGTCTGCTAGAAACGTGAAGTTAGCAGAGTAGCAGAGTAGCAGAGTAAAACTGAGTTGAAAAATTTTCGCATTTTTCTTCGGTAAAATGTTGATAGAAAGCCTTCTTGTCTCTCAAAAACGCATTTTCATGAAAGAAACGCACGAAATCTACTAATTTGCAAGTGTGCCGAGGGAAAATGCAAGTTGCAAAATCAGTATAAAGTGACTGTTTTTTCGTGTATATCGGAAGATTATACCATAAAACAACTGTTAAAAGCGTTTTTTTCGATCAAACAAGTCATTATATCAAAGAAATCCAATTTGTCATCTACTCTGCTAGTCTGCTAGAAACGTGAAGTTGGCAGAGTAGCAGAGTAGCAGAGTAAAACTGAGTTGATAAATTTTCGAGTTTTTTTCGGTAAAATGTTGATAGAAAGCCTTGTTGTCTCTCAAAAACGCATTTTCATGAAAGAAACGCACGAAATCTACTAATTTGCAAGTGTGCCGAGGGAAAATGCAAGTTGCAAAATCAATATAAAGTGACTGTTTTTTCGTGTATTTCGGAAGATTATACCATAAAACAACTGTTAAAAGCGTTTTTTCGACCATACAAGTCATTAGATCAAAGAAATCCAATTTGTCATCTACTCTGCTAGTCTGCTAGAAACGTGAAGTTGGCAGAGTAGCAGAGTAGCAGAGTAAAACTGAGTTGAAAAATTTTCGCATTTTTTTCGGTAAAATGTTGATAGAAAGCCTTCTTGTCTCTCAAAAACGCATTTTCATGAAAGAGACGCACGAAATCTACTAATTTGCAAGTGTGCCGAGGGAAAATGCAATTTGCAAAATCAGTATAAAGTGACTGTTTTTTCGTGTATTTCGGAAGATTATACCATAAAACAACTGTTCAAAGCGTTTTTTAAGATCATACAAGTCATTATAAGAAATTACTTCAAATTGTCACCTACTCTGCTACTCTGCTGGTCTGCCAACTTCACTCTGCTACTCTGCTACTCTGCTGGTCTGCCAACTTCACTCTGCTACTCTGCTACTCTCCTGGTCTGCCAACTTCACTCTGCTACTCTGCTACTCTGCTAGTCTGCCAACTTCACTCTGCTACTCTGCTACTCTGCTGGTCTGCCAACTTCACTCTGCTACTCTGCTACTCTGCTGGTCTGCCAACTTCACTCTGCTACTCTGCTACTCTGCTGGTCTGCCAACTTCACGAACTTTAATGAATCGCACTTCGGAAAGTACATTCGCAGTAGCACGACGATATGTTTCTCGTAAAGTTTCGGTCCATTCGGTCCATTAGCATTGTATAACTAATTCACTACGCTATTCACATTACTAATGGCTATTTCACACCAGAACAAAATGCAAATAAAGAAAATAAATTACCCAATCAGACAGCTTACTAATTAGGTTCTTGTTACGTATTGATTTAACCCCTTTCCCAAACAAGACCTGGTTTTGACGCCCCCGTTGAATAAACCTTTAGTAAATATTGAGTCTAAAAGAAAATGCTGAAGATCAACATTTTCTCCTATGTGTCTCAACATTATCTCTACTATGTTGGGCACTGATTCCATTTTCATTTACTTCTATTTTGTCGTCTGTGCAAGATTACAAATTCAGTCATTGTCTATTATTTGCCGTTAACCCATTACCACACAATGACACTTTTTGACTCCTTACAAGATAATGGCTTTGGAAAACATTGTGGAAAATAAAGAAATTGCTTGTGACAAGCAATTTCTTTATTTCCCGCCATATTTTCTAATAAAAAGACCAGAACATGTAAACCTCCATTCAGTTTGAATTGTATTCTGCAACATCTGTCAGTTTGGAACAATCTACATGTTTTGCCGTTTAGCAAAGGGTTAAGTAATGATTATAGAACATTGTATTGTCAACAAGTGTGATATATTAGTCCTGGTAATTGATATGGAATAACGTGAAGGAAGTCATCCGAACGGAGTATACAACGAAGAAATATTCCTTTTTCCCTTTTGCAGAATAAACATGTAAAAAGGAATCCAAGTCTAATATCTAATAATGCTACATGTACATGTACCATACAGAAGCAAACAGACTATACATGTAAACAATGCGAATTCCCCTGTCGCCTTATTACATAACGATTCGACAGCACATTATACTTCATTTATAATTCAAATCATTCATTAAATCGAAATCGTTTAATTAGAATGGCATCATATGAAATAGCGCGGTTCGACCTGGTATAATGCTTAAACAAAGGACAGGGTGACTTCTGTCTTGCAAAAATTCATTGTGATTTACAATAAAATGCAAACTCTTTGTATACGGGTGGATATACATGTATATAATATTGTCATCTGCCACATCTTTAAATTTTGGTCAGTCTAATAGTTTTGCCATCTGGTAATGGGTAAATTCATTATTGGGATGCCTAGATATAAATGGATTTTCTGTCTTAACATACCATTTGATGCCCGGTTATTTATAACTTTTATTTGTTTGCATTGTCAGGTTAAAACAAAAGAATGTCTTTATGAAGTATTTACTTTCCCCTCCGCCTTTGTATTTACATGCTTTGTAAATATGGAATAATTCATCACTGAGATTCGTCAATGATTAGATATTCGTCTAGCTTAATCCATTCGAAAACGGCAAACGTTCTACCTGTCCATATTCAAAGATGTTGCAGACGACAATATCAAGTGAACGAAATTTAAGATTTAATGGTTTCTATGTGTAGAAAACAATTCAGGAAATGAACAAATTGCTTGTCACAAGCTATTCCTTCATTTTCCACAATGTCTTCCAGAGCATTAATCTCAAGTGGTGACAAAAAGCAACGATATGTGGTAAAGGGTTAAGATTCAATTCCTGAATCAGCTAATCCAGTCCTTCTAAGATGGCAATACCACAACCATGTTCAAAATAACCGAAGGTTGAGAAGTTCTTTTAAATTCAATAAAATTAAAAAAGTGGAACCTTAATTAACCCTGCTGAATGTATGGGATACTGTCGCATTGGCCATCATTAACTTAAGGTATACGACCCATCAATAGAATAATAAAGATACATAAGTAACTATATATATTTAAAAAGAGCATGGTATCCCGCATCTAATTGCCAATTTTTATCAACTTTGATCGTTTCGTTAGTGAAATTTTGATAATTTTATATCTTGCATCAGGGTCATACAAAATCATGAAATGCCAAACCTCCCAAGTGAGCTTTTAAACACAAAAACTGCATGATTAAAAGCAATAAACACAAGTGTTTGCACCTAATCAATAGCTTATATTATCCCCAACAATGGACTAACAAGTAAATAAATAATAACCAACAACAAAATATTTTTTTTTTTGCTTTTGTAATACATGGCTACCATACTTTCGACAGGCTTTTCGGACGAATCTGAAACAATAGTCAGTTTTAAATAGCATTAATTCCAATGATATATCAAAATGCATGGCACAAAAGGAAGATCATAATTTTCCTATGTGTATATTCTTTCAAATAAAGTAAAAGTTAAACAGTTTCGCCGTACACAAGTTTAAAAAAATCACTTTGACTAATACACCCCCTTTTTTACCACCGCCCAATTTCTTAAGGAAAATGGCACTCTTTGTTCATTATACTTAAATAAATTGTTCCATACGAATTTTACAGGTTTTTTATTGTTTGTATTGGAATATTTATATAATAGTAAATGTTACTATTAAAAACCATATATATAAACAAAAATGTTTATAAAACAAGAGTTGTTAGTGGGCAGGATAGCTCAACGAATAAGTGTTTGATTGTGAAATTTCATAGGATGAGAAGAATAAAAAGTTTACCCAAATAGAAATTTGAAAGGGTAATGAATCTTTACCCAGTCTTTATCCTTAATAAGGAATATATACATGTCTGACCACAAGCATCGGTGCAAAGTTTCAATACTTTAACAATGGTAGAAATAAAAAGGTTACAAGTACATAATATCTGCATGTCGATCGTTAGCCAAACATGCCTATGTCGAAAATTGTTAAAATGCCCCAGAAATTTGTGTGTCTGAGTGTGAGTTGAGGACGGTAATATCATCACAAGAAACATTTTGAAAAAAAAAATAAAGTCAGGAATGTTGTAGAGAGATAGGTCTCTGCCAAAACTAGGTCTTGTTTGGGAAAGGGTTAGGTGAACAAGCAACTTTTGAATATCAGTTTTCTGATGTCATGTTTGAATCACGTTTGCTGCCTTATTAGTAACTAAAGAGATGGAAAAGACGATACAAAGACACATAAATATATAATCAAATAGAAATTCTACAGAGAAAATAATTACAACTGCTTACATCAGTATTTGCTTCTTTTCTCTCATTGGTTTCTTTTTTCACGCAAACCTAGCGTAGAGAAAGCATCAGTTGGTCTTATCTTGTGTCTAGTTGTTTGGGAAAGGGTGAAACAGAAAGAAATGGCAAAGGTCAAACTTACCTTTTCCCAAAGAAAAAGCCCAAATTACGGTAAACAAAGTGACAAGTTATGGAACGAAATATTTATGGTGCGAATCGACCTCCAAATAGTGACATATTACGTCAGAGGTACGTAATTCTGATTCAGGGGAGATCACTGGGTGCGCTGTAGTTTGTGATTTTGCAAAGGGAGGTCATTCTAAATGCCAAAATATTTTGATTTTTTCATCTTTTGTTGTTTAATTTGACGTTTTTTATAAATTCATCGGCTGGGATTCGTTGAAGAAACTGCTCGTATAAATTCAAATCTAGTGTAGAAGTCTCTTTACAAAAAATGTTTTAAAAAATCTTCGTAAATCCGAACATGCTCGATTATTTCCGTTGTTGCGGAAACAGCCGACATTACACGAATCATATAGAGCTAATGATGGGTCGTATTCCTTAAAGCCCTCTTTTTCCTAGGATCGCACTCTGGATCACTTGATAGCGAGACTTAACTCTCGAACATGGAATTCTCCAATTTGAATTGATTCATAACAATACGTATACAGACAACTTAATACATGTATTGGAAAGAATAATTTTGGACTAAATCTAGAATTTGGGTCATATTCAGTATATTGGAAGCATATCGCCACTTTCATTCGGAAAGGCCGCAACAACATTTTATTCAAGTTGTAGGCTCTCACTTAGCAGGTAGGTAAGAGTGCTGGTAGGCGAAATGCAGATTAAAAGTGGGTGATAAATGTTTGCTTAAAACGCGTGTTTTATCCTGACATTGTCATCCACCTTCTCTCACATCTTTATCGATATCCGAAACATTCGCGGAATGCAACCAGATACCCTATATAGAGAACGGATTATTTGCTTAATGCACCTGTATACGGTATTGGATGGATGAGATTGGACCGGCCAGTACCTATGTACCTAGCTGTCGTGGACAATTTTATTGTGGTGCATGAAGAGAATAAAACAAAATGTCTGGATTTTCATATGAATGGGTATGTTGGGCGTGTTAAAATAGACGTCGACATTTTCTTTTGTTTTCATTTGAGTTTTCTGGCTCTATATCGTTTCATTAATTAACCGGTAGTTTAAAGATAGTAGCTAGTTTCATACCACTACTTGACTTTATACGGTTCCCTTAAAGCAAACATTGCTTTGTGAAGAATTAATCTTAAAATAGATAGAAATAAAGAAAAACTATCGAAATGACATAATAGGAGCGATTATCTCATTTTTCCTCCGTATCCTCGACTGTTTAAATCATTCTTGTTTTTTTATTTATTTATTCATTCATTTATTTATTTATTTATTTTTCTTTGTCTTTATCTTTTTTTCTTTTTTCTTTGATTTTATTTCATTGTCAAAATATTATATCATTAATAAAGACAAGATCACAAACTATCCATTAACGACGTCGCACGAAAATAAATCTGAATCCGCGTAAATATCATTAGGATGGACTACTTTGATTGAAATCCTCCCTACGGTATATATCCTTTTGCTTTAAAGTAACATTTCACATTTATTTCTTTTTTAAAAGCATGTCTTGATGCAAAGAATGTGTATTCTAATGCGTAGAAATAGTATTAGTTTTATGAAGTTGTTATTTATAAGCGAAAAATACGCCTTCAAAGTTGAGACAAAAATGACAAATTCTATATAAATCTGAACTGTTGTCAACAACAATTTGTTTAATTTTAGCTAAAAAAAAATATGCATTTCTCGTAAACGGTTCAATATTTTGGCTTGAAATTTTCAGAATTTTCATAAGGAAACATGCTCTTTCAGATAGAATAAATTAAAGTAAAATTTGTGTAAAAATAATTCAGAAATGCCACTTTTATGTATGATACCAAATAAGCCTATTTATTTTGTGATGAGATCTGTTGGTGCATAGACTCAGTAAAATGTACCCATTTTTAAATCATTTTATAGCATTAAAGCAAATCGGAACGACATCTTGCACATAGCACGGTGTATAATCACGTGACTTAGAACTTCCGATAATCTTCAATAACTTTGTCAAAACTTGACCAATTTGAATTCGGTTTGAAGCAGAAAAGGTGGGAAAATGTCAGGAATAATATAGACGTAGTAGATTTTTGAAAATTCAACTGATAAAAAAGTTATTGAAGATAAACCAAAATTTTGATTTATCTTTAATATTTCTTATCATTTGATTCATCAAAAATCCAACACTTTCATCTAATGCGTGACGTCTGTCCACCTTCTCTGCTTCAAATCGAATTCAAATCGGTCCAGTATTAACAAAATTATTGAAGGTTTTCTGAAATTGTTGCATCACGTGATTATCCACCGTAATATAGGCCTAGTTGTTCAATTCACATCATGAACAATATTGTTGTATGAAGAAACGATAAAAGAAAGTGGTTTCATTTTATCTTCAATGTATTCCACCATCCACGAAATTCACGCGACGTCGGGATTTTTCGGTTGACGTCGTAAGCACTCGTAATCCGATCTACACCTTACGAGTTAGAAAAAATCAGCACTTTCAATTGCCGAATATTTACCACGTCGCCCCGAAAAAAACCTACGTCGAATATAGACTCATTAGGGACGAACTACCTTAAACATGTCTCTAAACTATTAATTTCAACTGCCAAATATTTACGACGTCGCCCAAAAAACCCTACGCCGAATAAAATCTCCTTCGGGTCGAACTACCTTAACCTTAAATGTCTTAAAACTATTCATTTGATTGTATAGCCAAAGTGCATTCGTTATTGACATTTCTCCAAAATCAGCTGAATCATCTTCAGTATGTCAAATTATAAGGTCAGTAAGTTTGAGTCAGGATCTAGAAAAACGTCCCTTATACCATTTGAGACAGTCTTGTTTCAAGATCAGACTGTGCCTAAGTGCAGACTGACCAGGATCCATGCCTCTTTCATATGGTTGCTACAGACCATGGCGAAGGTACATGAGAACAACGTGGTTCCTGATCAGACTGCGTGTATACGCAGGCTGATCTGAAACCATGTTGTGCTCAAAAGCCTTACGGTACTTTTTCCAGATGGTTCATTATCCAGTTTATATCATCGCTTTTCAATGAAAACCTCGTAACTGCAGCTTTAAACAAACTACAGTTACGAGGCTTTTCTTGAAAAGCTGTGATATATCATGTTATGTAATTGGATACGGTGCCTGTTTAAATCACTCTCGAAATCATCTTAGCAACGACATTTCCACTTATCAATTTTGTCTATACAATAATTAAACCTTTTCCGATCTGAACAAATTTAAAGTGTGCAAATATGGCATTAGTTGCAGAGGACAAAATTGGTACTATCTCTCGACAGTATCCGCGTTAAAGTGAAATTTCACAATTATTTTACATAAATTTTACTTTTATTCTATCTGAAAGAGCATATTTTCTTATTAAAATTCTGAAAAGTTCATGCTAATATATTGGACCGTTTACGAGAAATATACATTTTTGTGCTAAAATTAAACAAATTGTTCTGGACAACAGTTCAGATTTAAATAGAATATGTCATTTCTGTCTCAACTTTTAAGGCGTATTTCGCTTATAAATAGTCACTTCAAAAAACTGATAGCATTTCTACGCATTAGATTAAACGATCTTCGCATCAAGACACACTTTAAAAAGATGAAATAAATGCGAAATGTCACTTTAAAGCTTGATAATTCCTGAGAGATTAGCTGCAGTTTCTTCTTACTACAATGGGTTCTCAACCCGAATTTTTTTGTTGCTTCAAAAGAAGCCACTGTCCGGGAAAGAGTTAATAGACGCATTTGCTCTACATTTAAATGCTTTAGCAAAGGTAAAAGGTCGTATCTTAAAAGTCGAAATTCAAAGGCCTTTCAATCAGAAATGTGATTCTGAAATGACAATCGAAATTGTTCTATACATTCGTACTAAGATTTTCCATTAATTTACATACAGTCGACACCCGTTGTGTCGAAGTCGGAGGGGCCGTCAAAATACCTCGACATGTCCGGAGTTCGACTCATCCGATTTTGTTAGGCTTCGATAAAGTTGATATTTGACCGTTTTTTAAACTAATCAAGTACGATTATTATTGAAATATAGTAGGAAAAGGAAAGAAATTGCTCGTCTCGAGCAATTTCTATCCTTTTCCTACTGTATTTCAATAGCTTTATTCAGTTCGAAATTATTTTGTTTGAAAAAATTATGTCCATTGATGAGGACGGGACCAGATTTTAACTTCGACTTAAGCGAAAATTCGACTTATCCGATGTCGACATAACGAGTGTCGACTGTAACTATTTTGTTAACTATTTTGTAACGTTAATATTGTTATCCACAGTTTATTATTTGTATCTGTTCTCAAATCGACTCAGTCCTAATGTCTGTTGGCCGCGGTCACGGCGTAGTTGGTAGCGCATCTGCCTCTCATTCGAGAGTTCCCTGGTTCAATACCTGGCCGCGGCAAATATCCTTACTGACAAAAATGTCACCCATCAATGGTATGAAAACGTGAACCTATGTGGGGGAGCAGCTTGAGGCTCGGTAAGGTTGTTGTGATAGTACTGTTATGAGAAACGACAGGAATCCATGGTTAGGTGATCCAGCCGCCCCGATATGACCTTAGTTGTTGAAAACGGCGTAAAACCCCAATTAACCAAACCAAATGTCTGTTGTTTGGGAAAGGTTTTGTTTTTTCATGGTTTTGGAGATTGAGATGTCGGTGACTAGGTTAGTAAGTGAAATAGAAGACCGGGTTAACCTTTTCCCAAACGACAAAATTTTAGGGTGATCCACTTCAAGAACTGCCAAAAATGAAAAAAATGGATGTTATTAAAGATAGGATTTGTGAAAAATACGACACAGAAAAAATTGAGACAACAGGAGAAACTGCTGGTCATCAGCAGTTTCTGCTTTTGCCTCAACGTTTTCCCAAGCCTTTCCTATTAGGGACGTCAAAACCAGGTCTGGTTTGGGAAAGGGTTTATTAAGACATCCTAATTTCCTATTTACCCGCGAAAGTAAAAACTACTTCATTTCAAGTGTATGGTGGACCCCAAGAGAGTGGATTTCGCCGTTAAAAATCACATTTAATTTCATAAATAAATAGAAACTAAATCACGGCCAATCAATCATGTGAATTGCAGTGTTTGTTGTGTAAACATTATGACGTGTGTGATTAAAACGCTACTAGATTATCATGCACCGGTTTCTCACCCCGAAGCAATAAATCTTCATTGCACGCCCGATGTGTCGTAGGTAAAATGTAATCATAGTCTAGTTACGGCATTTTGGTTCCATGCCAAATAAAATTTCGCAAAAAAGGGTAGCTTTTTCCCTTTTCATATCCATATGCATTCCCTAAAAGTATCTGTTCTCTATTGCTTTAAATTCAGTAAAACGAAGTAATTATAAGAATGTATAATTTGACAAAAGCCGTCTTTAAAATCATTGGTACAAACGTATAATTATAATTCATTATAATGCAAAATTCAGATTTCTTATTTCAAGGTCAATTTAAAGCTAAAATGACCCAATACGGATAAGGATTGACTCTAAAGTAAGAGCCCGAATCATTCATATAAAAGAAATATACCATGATGATGTGGTCTCACATTTAGATCAGTTTAACTGAAGTTAAGAAAGATGTTAGTTAGCGGAATAACATTACGGAAGGTAGTTTTTTTTTTTATTTTACACCATGAATTATAATTCACGGAAAACGTTCCTTTCTTGAATATATGCGAACTGATCTTCAGATATAATTATGATTAGTCAACATGCCATTATTAATCAGTATTTTAATCAACGAATCCAAAGCACATTTCTGAAGCGCTCGCTGCGGCGTGCCTATGCCTAGCTGGCTGAGTTGGCAGTGTATTTTATAGATCTACAAAAAGACAAATTGCACTAAAGATAAATAATAGTATTTGATTGTTCCCTTCGTTTTGGGGTTTCTTTCTTTCCAAACATCTGGCTTTAAAGTCCTTATAATATAAGAAAAAATGCAGGAAATATTGCGTTAAAAATAAGTGTTGATAATCAGTATTTTCTTCTTTTTCCTTAAAATTTCCTGTGCTATATTGTATGCTGGTTGGGCGTCTTAAGGTTTACAGACCCTAAAAAAATTCACCACTTTCTAGCCATATGAAATGCACCAAATTACTCATACTTGTAAATACACTTGAAATAAGTTGATTCACCGTGCCGGATTTCAAGATTATGCTTCAAGAAGAAAATTGTTTACAAATATTATTTTACTATATATTCATAGGCAAGGGAGGTAATTTAGAACAGTTTGTCAAATATTTCCATAAGTATACATTAATTCAAAATTCTAAACCGTTCAAAATGCCTATGTTTGTATTTGGAATAGAAATGTTGCACAGTTTAGGAATTACTGGCGCTTTTCAAATTTCACCTCTGGCTGTTTGGTGCTTTTGAGGGTTTGGATACCTTAAGGAAACAATGCCGAAGTGGGGTCATTACCTATCGCTGCTTTTCATCGAAGAACTCGTAACTGCAGCTTAAAACAAGCTGCAGTTACGAGTCTTTCGATGAAAAGTCACGATATGCAGATGTGCTGGGCAAATATTGGCGTTTTATATGTTTATGCTACTTATTGCTGGCTAACAAAAAGTGAGGCAGTATTAAAACTCTTTCGAAATCAATGGAATGAAAAAGATTTATTAAGAAATCGTTTCATATACCGATTTCAACACTACATTGCACAAAAGCATTGAACATTTGATTATTTTTAAATAACATATTACAAAAATAATGATTAGTGTAAATTGTCAGTCATAGACATGACATGTACATTGTACGCGTTGTAATATAAGAAATCAGATAACTTTGATAAAGTATGCAAATGAAGCAATTCAAGCAAACAAGATATTGAATTTTTAACGCATGATACATAAATATGACGGACTTAACTAAAGTGTTGTTTTGCGCGACAATTCAAGAATAAAGGACATCTTTATGATAATGAATATCAAGCTACAATAGCAATGAATTTGTGCTAAAAAGATTATGTTTGCCATTATGTTTTAATAAATCGTCAGCGTTGTTATAATATCTCTTTACTACGGCTTGCTTGTATCAAGCCGTAGAACTTTACAAGATTTTATGACAACGTATGTTTGTGCGAAATTATGTCGCGGTTAACTGGATACAATTACTAGTATTCCTTATTTACAGTCTATAATGTATTCATACATGCAATGTATTGGCAAATGTGGAAACAAATGAACCAGGTTCAAACGGAAGCAAAATGTTTAAAATCTATTTTTAGTGTTCTTTCTAGTTTTTGGACCAATGAAATTGCAGTACTAGTATATTTGAAAATTTCGGCGCTGTATTTCACATTAACGCACTGCCGGTCAGTTTATGTCACGGATATACATAGCCACGCCCCCGTTTCCTGTGCAGTTAGGAAAAGTGATGTAATTTCTGGAAAAAATAATGTAATTCCAGCAAGATCCGCTCGATAGTAGCTCCAGTCGGAGGCGTGGTTTGAAGAACGACAGTAGAAGCGTATGTTTTCATTGGTTGCCGAACACTAGTCAGATAGAGTCTGTATAGTAGATTCTACGCGACATAAACGTTCAAAGGCTGCGCCTTTTGAACGTTTATATCGCGTAGAATCTACTATAAAACCTCTATCTAATACATATAACATGCAACGTACAGTGCAAAGTTATTTATACAATTGTGGGTTTTCAACTACATCTATTGATCAATATACACAAAGGGAACAACCTCAATAAAGCGAATTTCTAACAAATCATGCTTATAGCTCTTAAATATGGGCGCCACGATCTGTGAAAAAAAGGGGGGCATTATAGCCTTATTTATTTCGCTGTTACTAGATCATAATTTGCCTGCTAAGTACAAAATAACCAGAATATATATTGATGTATTCAAGTTAGATGCCAGAATGTATCCTTTTTTTCTTAGAAAAACATGGATTTTGACTGGTGTATGCAAATGCTGGTTTGGATCAATTTGTTCTCAATGGGCACTTATCCAGATCCAGGCTCTAGTTTGTTCAGGAATAAAGTACAGCCAAGTAGAGTTCTAACAACTGGCCTTGTCGTGTAGTAGAAATCTAAAAACGAAATTGAGATTTACTTTAGTCGGAAGACAATTTGATCGAGCAATACAAAATAATATCATTCTCTACATCACCAACTAAACAGGTATTTAAACAAAGGACATAATTATAGAGATCTATATTTATTTCTAGTTTACCGCTTAGTGAATATGTTCAACAGTATAGGCGTCATCGATGAATTGAACCATTTTGATGCAGTGTATACATTTACAAAACAACATCATCTATATACAAAGTACATATATGAGGCAATTGTCTTAATTTGCTATTTGGTCAACAATATCATACGCCCCGATGCATAGCTAGAGATGCTCTGTCAGGTCATTTAACGGAACCTTTACAAGAATTATTATTTTCGAAATATTATTTTTGTAACTTCACCATTTCAGGATACCAGGAAGGTCGGACTGGATCCCCTGTTTGGACTAGCAGCAACCAGAGACTCCAAAGCCATGGATACTGCTAGAACAAGGAACATGACCTACGACAAACGATTGAAAACCTTACTACAATCACTGGAAGAAAGCGCTAGCGTGAGGCACATCGAAATAATCACTCGACAAGCCAAGACGAAAGCAATGCTTGAAAAGATTAATCCAGATCCTGATAAAAAGATTGTGACACCGATAGGTCTGAGCGAGCAGCAAGTAAAGACTGTTCGGTTATTGAGACGAGGAAGTTTACCTAGCATGAGTGTCCATGAACTCGAACATAGGCTCACAGAGATAAGATCCGAGCGACAATGTGGGACTACAACACTGAATAGCGGGAGCAAAACTGATAAGAAACCTACAAGAAAATCTTCAAATGAATTTGCGGAATTCAAAATAAAACGAAAACTCTATCCTGGTATAAGTAAAACTAAAGAACCAAGAACAGGTACAGTTAAGTTGGTAGACAATCACCATAATCAAACATGGCTGCCCTTATACAGACGGAAATCCCTTGTCGGAGAGGCGTTTCAGCGAATAACGAGCTCTGACGTCATCCATTCACGCGATCGCAATCGGGACGGCCAAAGACGTTGTCAAAGTGACTCGGATATTTCTGTGGACAGTAGTTCATTACCTTACACAAATGGGAATCAACAGTCATCTGGACCGGTAAACCGAAGAACCAATGCAACCTGGCGGAGAAATACTATTCCTGATGTCAAAACCAAACAAAGTAAATGTAGGAAATTGTCGACGACTGAGGGACAAACTAGTGACAGTGAGCATGCACACAGCGTAAATGGTATTCCAGATACGCCGCGGAGCATTAACACATTGCCAGCTATAAAGTGACTTGAAGACATTCCTTTATCCGATCAATATACTGTAAATGAGGATAAATTCAGGCATACGGGAATACACAAGAATTGCACGCATTTTCTGTACGATTTCACCTTGAAAATGCGATGTATTTCTCCGCCCGTTGCAGCAAGTGATTTATGCAATAGTAACAAGATTAGAGGGTTCCATTGTCCAAATAAAAACCGATGTGCGGCGGACTACAGGTGTAAGGTAAAATCTGAGGGGTGTAGACTCGAAAACTTTGCCTAGCACATGTAGTCCCGAGTACAGAGGTTTTGAAATGGACAATAAAACCCTGAAATATTGTTATCATTACCATTATAATACGACAAATAATATAACCAATAAGGCAGACATTGTTTGTGCGTTATTTTGAGGAAAATTTGTCATTTTCAGCGTAGACAAACATATTGGCTGACATGATTATCTATGAGCCACTTTCCAAACATTCTGCATATGAGTGAGCTTAACAATGACGCCAACCAATGTGAGCAGTTATTATCGTATGATCTAGTCGTGGATATTGTCAAAAATGTGTCGAAATGTGTCGTTATAAAGTGAAAGCATTACGACAAACTGCCTTCTTTCAGTGCTGACCTTGCTTTGATTTGTGACGTAATATAAAGCGTAGTAGAATGTTAACCTTGAACTTGTCATAGAAAGACGGACGTTTGTAAACATCAATTAAACAGGATCTAAAAAGGTTCTATGCTATTATCTTTTCGCCGGAAGACGATGGAGATGCAGTAAATTTACTTAAATCAAGAATGTGTAAATCTGTATTTTTCATTCCGACTCATCGTTTTTCGTCTTGATCGACTGCTCTGCCGTGTTGATTAGTAAAGTGGGCGGAGTTCTGTTCCAACCGTGATCGACGCAACAGGCGAGAAGTCGCCATCTTTCCTTTCGGTCTGGTGGTTTCAACTGCGATTTACTTTTTGCAAGTTGCAAATTAGATCCATCGTTACTTTCAATGTGAGGAAGCTTAAAACACGGATTAATAGGCCTACCGAAACTGTTGTATATACGAATGATTTTTAATCGTTTGCGCGATACATAACGAGTGGGACTTTTAATTTTACAATGGTTCAGTCCAGCCCAATTTGTAATGTATGAACTGTTACTATTGGAGGCCAGGGAATAGTCGTCGTAAATTACCTCTGACATCTTTGTTTAAGAAAGCATAGATCACTGGATTTGCTACATTGTATACAAAGTATGAATAATAAATAATGACGTTCATTTTTAGCACACCTAGAGCCATCAGCCAAGCAGGAGTGAAAGCAAGAATATATATAAAAGCTACAACAAATAATGTTAGCGCAATCCTAAGGTTAGCATCATGGCTATCCGTGGCCCTTTGTCTTTTAGCGTGGTCTTGCTTCGGTTTTAATGCTGTAATTGCCGACTGTATACCGTTGTCGGGCGTTTGTTGGTCCATTAAGTCGGTGCTTTCAAAATACTCTCTACGTGACCTCTTTCTATCAACCATTACTGCCATTCTGCTATTGTCTATGGTAACGTTAGTGTTGCAGAAACTACCAAGTTGACTTCTTTTTTTCCTCTGAATAATAACTGTTTTGTATATCAACACATAAAGAATCGTAACTACGACTGCACAAATACCGTACACAGCACAATATACTTTTTGATACACGTTTACAAATGTTGCGCTGACAGTTGCATAGGAAATTTTACAGAAGTCATGGTGATATAATTCTTCATTTTGTAGACTAGCTGAATGTTTGTTATGCGCATTACTGCTATTAAAAATGCCAAACTTTTCTTGTACTGCAATGGCGAAGTTTACATCATTCCATGTTATATTCTCAAGCAAAATTGTATTGTCAACATTTTGTTTGCCATGCGCATTACTGCTGTCCCGAATGTCAAAATCGTACGGTCCTCTATTGGTGACGTTTACCCCATTCCATGCCATTTTATTGAATATAATCGTATATTCAATCCTTTCATATGTTCCTTGTGTCACTGAACTAAATATACCAACAACGACGGCAAGGATAGACAATAGCATCACGATAACCTTTGCCTTTCTGGCGCGGTCAATTGTCATCAAATTTTTGAGCGGATAGACAATAATGAGATACCTATCCACCGCAATGGCTGCCATTACCAACGCCGAGAAAGGAATGACGGAAGTCTTCGTAAACGTATAAAGCTTACAAACGAAGTCATTCTCGATTTTGTAGAACAATAATTCCATAACAATGGTGAAAGGCATCGTTACTAGTGATGCCAGGAAATCAGTAACTGCCAAAGTAATAATGAATATAGTCGAACTGAGTTTTGGTTTCTGCTTTGAGAAAATGTAAATAACGAAAGCGTTACCAAATATCCCACAAACGGAAAACATGCCGATCATGCTGACTGCAATGTATAGGTCTGTGTGCGTCTCTGGATACTCGTGCTCACGTACAGTGATGTTACCATCATTGTCACTTTGGGACATGTTCGTATCAAGACCTAAAATAACAAAGACAGTTAAGACACTGTATCATTTAAAGTGACATGTTAAAACTATTCTAAAACGCGTCATAAGAGCGCAGTATAATTGTCGATATTGACGGGTGTACACTTTATAGTGTAAACTTTAAAACAATAAGATACAAATACCATGGGGTAAATGTTGCCATATAGTAAATGCTACCTGGTAAATTGGTCGTTACAATAATGAATCATTAAATACATAATTGAATCGTTGATAATTTCATTCAATTCAATTATTCGGGTTTAACGCTTCTTCCAACTTATAGGGTCATATCGCGGCGACTGCGGCGCCTTGCATGGGTTCCTGGTATTTCTCTCACCAGTTCTACCACAATATCCAAACCGATCCCCCAGTTGCTCTCTCACATAGATGATTCACGTCCATTGGTGTGAGACAAATTGACAGAGTCCAACGTAACCACCGACTGAACTATCCGAGCTCGGCGAAGCGTTGATACATTGGCATGAAAACGCAAAGTGCATTTTTTAAATGTCGGCGCAGAGCTCTAGAACAGTTTCGGTACTCCTGATTCGAGTTTCATACAATTAAAAATAGGAAAACCTTGAGGTTTCAACAGTTAAAAATATTGTTATACAAATGTAAAGTTTAAGGAAAATAATGATTTGGCCGGGATCTTGGAAAATGTTCTTTAATGCACATGAGAACAACATGAATCTGAACCCATAGTCTGATCAAGATTATTGTTCTTCTCTATAGCTTCTTCATGACCTTTAATAGCTTAAAGGTAGCACCATGGATCCTAGTTGAACTACATTTGACCACAGGATCAAATCGAAACATGATTGTCTGAAATTCTATAAGGACTCTTTTCCTGACACTGGTTCTTTAGATTTTTAATCTCCTATTAGCAAGTAGATGGGTGATACATCCTGAATAAAAGAAATTAAAAAAAGTACCTTCCAATTCCATTTTATCCATTTTCTGTCAATCAGACGCTCTGCTTTCGTATGAACATAAACTCATATACCAGCTGCTCTGTAAACAGGTCTACGTTATTCTCCGTAAAGGAACTCGAAATTGATGAATTATATACCACTAGTCGTTATCATAACCAATTAATCTATCCAGGTATGTTTATCATTCAGTAGCATCACTTAATCGACGTTCAGTTGTTGCGTGAAGTCAATTTATCACACAGTGCAAAGGATGAGTGTCAATAAAGCACTTTCCACGACCCCACCCGATTTACTTCATTTTCGCCACACATGACCACTAACATATTGGCGTTATGAAGGCAAAATATCAACTTGAACGGAGCATTGGTGTGGAAGATATATCAGATCAAAGCGGATGGGGTAGATGACCCACTATGTCATCAGATAGTGATCAATTTCTTGTACAGTTTTACTAACTATACATAACTTGAAAACTAGTAATGAAGTGAAATATATCATATTTAATTGCTCATTGTTATCTCCCTTTAATTGTAAATCACGCAGTTCTATATTTTGTAGATCTAGCGGCTTTCTCAGAACGCACAAATGGGTGAATGTGTCACAAAAGAATAAGAATATAGACCATATATATACCATGCACTTTGAATGCATGTTGTTGTTTATTCCATAGGGTGACATGTACAGGAGGCCAACATGTTAGTGGTCATGTCTGGTGAAAATGAAGCATACCGGTCTGGGACACGTAAATGGCCTTATTGACACTCATCCTATGCATTGTGCCCCTCGGCTACATGAATTTAGTATCTCTAATTCAAATTAAAACTTGAAAGGATTTTTTCCATCGTGGTACTTTTAACTTTTCCTTTTATGTTGATTATCTAGATGATTGAAATCGTGTGCCGTTTCTATCTTTACCTTGATCTATCGCCATTATATTATTGAATTTTAATTTCAACAATAAAGTGCCATTTTCCTAATATACCAGAATTCAGCTTGATAAGAAAAAATAGAGGTGTTTCAGATAATAGTGTGATTGTGATATTGAACACTGAAATTTAAAAGGTGCTCTATCTAGAATTTTCCTCAAAAATCAACTTTAAAACCATTTGGTGGTCATTCGCAGGGTCATTAATAATATTTCAAAAACAATATACCCTGCAAGCTCAATTGTAGTCCAATTCAATGAAAATCTACTTTATAACGAAATGCCGTAGGGGATTTTCCACAAATTACCTCTATTTATAGAAAAAGTATTTCGCGGGATGATGTCATCCTTGGACACCCCATGCGTTTTCTTACGTGTCCACTATTGATGTATCGATCAGTGTTTCGGCAACATGGTTCGTGTTAGCTTCGATTAGGCCTATCCATTCTCTTTTCCATCGCTCTGTTTGACCCCCGATAAAGATAGGATTGGATCTTAATATCCTGTCGTTTTGATTTGTTCGCACAAGATCAAGTGGCACATGGATTGTACACAATATATTCTTTATACAAATGTATGTAGTGAAGTAATCACTAAGAAAATTAAGGTACATAGGTAGAGCGGTCAGTTTACAGTTTTGGCGCCCCGACTTTGAACTTAGATATCTGCAGGTTTTTTTTATATAATTTTTAGCGAGCCGGGACTTTATGTCCAGGGAGCTAATGTCACAGCCCTAGTGTCGGCGTCGCGTCCCGTCCCGTCCCGTCTTCACTTGAAAAACTTTAACCTGGTCTATATCTCAGGCACTATTAGAGATAGAACCTTGACATTTCATACATGGATACATCTCGACAGGACCTTTCATTTGGGACCATGACCTTTGACCTAGTGACCTTGACCTTGGAGTTTGACCTACTTTTGAAAAACTTTAACCTGGCCTATATCTCATGCACTATTATTGATAGAGCTTTGATATTTCACACATGGATACCTCCTGCCATGACCTTTCATTTGGGACCATGACCCTTGACCTTGTGACCTTGACCTTGGAGTTTGACCTACTTTTAAAATATTAGCTGTTTTTGTGACAAGCTCCCATATAGGCGAGCTACGTTGTCCGCGGGCAACTCTTGTTACTATATCATCAATGGCTATTAGCTATAAAAATTCATTTGTTAAGTTGATGGCAGCTTGCATTTCATTTAAAAATACAAATGAGTACGATAAAGGACAAAAGTAAACAAGAGCTTCGCAGATACGCCCGAGAGGGGCTTGTCAGTAAAATTGGCCATTTTTACAATTCAAGGGCAGATACTTCAAACATGAAAAGTTATCAAAATTTTGTTTGCACAACAAGACACCATAGAGATTCATTGTGTCTAGTTTGATTAAATTCTGGTTGAAACTGTAGGGGTTGCGCACAGGAGAAAATGTGCATTTTTGAGAAAATGGGCGTTTTTTCTTAAATTCAAGGGCAAATAGTTCAAGAACGAAAACAGTTTTCTAAATTTCGTAACGGCATGCACAATTAAACACCATGGAGATTCATTGTTGCAAGTTTGATCAAATTCTGATCAAAACTTCAGGAGGAGTTGCGCACACAAGAAATTGCTAACGGACGGACGGACGGACAGACGGACAGACAGACGAATGGACGAGCGGGGCCATAACATAATACGACCCTTCGGGCGTATAATAAAAAGAGGAAAATAATCGCCGTCACCTAGGATCGAACCCGGAACTCCGGTACAAAAGTCATACCGCTCTATGACTTTGCCTAAGTTTTCACCGTATATACGTCACTACTTATTAAAAGTCTTATCGTGTTTTATTACATCTGAGCAAACTGTTAACAGTGATGAAAATAGATTTAAACACGTGACAAACGTTTTTCATTTTTTCCACGGATTTCCCTTGATTCCTGCAATTTCTATCCTACTTTCGATTCGTTGTTTGTCTATGCCGCCTTTTGTATCTATTCCAAATGTGACCACTATAAAAGTTCTGCATTTCATTCCATTTTTTCTTTTTCTTTTTTTGTAATTTGACCATGCACGTTGCTGTAGCTTTAACTGACAAAAAATTAATGTTGAACGAAAGGGAATGAAAGCTTCTTACACTGCTTTTAACTACCCACTGATTGGATTGGGTTGTATGGAGTTTTACGTCCCATTCAACAGCTCAGGTCATATGGAGACGGGACCTTGGTTTAAAGTCTCATCCGAAAGACTAGAGAAGCGGGGGATCAAACCAGCGACCCCTGTGTTACAAGTCCAGTGCGTTACCACCGCACCAACTCCGCCCCAACTATCCATTGACAGGTATAATAAAACTCTTGGTTCGGAACAAAGACATTACAAACTATCACAATTTTTAAGCGTGAAAAAATCAAACTGCGTCTGTTAGGCTTTTATGGTCTCTCCGGTCTTTAACCAAGACGAAACTTGAAAATGTGCAAACCTTCCGTTTGGATGTTATGTCATCATACCGGGACAATTATGACGTCATGCCGGCACAAATTGGGTAGTCAAGGGTGATTTCCGGGAAACCCTGAGATTTCTGACACTGTTTCATGCCCTGCTTATCTGTCCTAAAGCGATCTCCCAAACGCGTAAAAAATAGATACTGAAAAAAACTAAAATAGTGATCTGTAGTAAACTGGTGAATTTTGGGAAAAAAATTAAAGCAGCGAAAGGATATGTCGTTAGTGATAGATGGAATATGCCAGAGAACCGATTGAGTTTGTCTGTTTTGGATCTACATCAACGCTCGAGCAATGGCTGAAATTGAAACTTAGCTTTATGACAGAAAAGTCGCAAATTTCATCTTTGCCAGAAATCATATTCACTAGATCCAATACCGCCTTAAAGAAAAAAAAAACACTTTAAAAACAACCCAATATGACTGATCGTTTATGAAATGTTATTCTATGATTTTCTTCTTAAATACGGCAAAATATCAAATGCCTAGCTTGGTATAGGCATTATTAATTATAGAGATAATAAAATTACCAGTTCTTATTTTGAGTAAGAGTTAAATCCAGGATTTTGATTGTTTAAAAAAATGGTTTTGTAATTAAAGCTTAAAGATCAACATATTGTGTATGAATGACACTCTCACATGTCTTTCTACTGACGTCAAATAAAAACGCTCCAATGAAATCTCTCGGTATTTTCCTTATGTCTATTACAATGTTGTTGAAATGTTTACTGTATATCATCATTTTGACCGACAATTACGGCAAATGAAAAATTATGCGTTTCTATCCATTAACATGTCCATTTCCGGTGACTGGTCACGTTTTCTACGTGCGCTTTGTGTATGGACATCACGTGATGAAATTTGTCACATTTTACTCAGTAACATGTGTTAGTGGATAGGCAACCACGAATTCAAAGTGTTTCTTATGAAACATCCGAATTGAAAAATTCAACGACTAAATTCTAAAAAATGAGCCCGTAATATAGCCATTTTTGAATGCGACGAATGCACAAACAAGTCGCGAGGCAGTTTAACATAGTGTGTTTCTCGATTCTGTGTCTTGATCGACTCGTTAGAATTCTGCGAACGTTTTTTGATCGGCCACGCTCAACTAGACTTCACGTAACGTCTGTAAAGCAAGATGATTATCCACGTTAACGTCATGTACGTTTCAGGTTTGTGACGTTTTTATCGACGTTCTGTAGAACAGTCGGTAAATGTGGTAGCCAAATAAGTGTGTTTCTGGCAACTATTGTTGTTGCAAGTAACGTTTGAAATAGACACACTGCTTGGAAAATAGAGCTCGTAGATTAGCCATTTTCGAATACGAGAAAATCAAGAACAAGTCGCCTGACGTTTTGACGTCTTGCACTGCACGATTAGCCATCTTGGTCGACGAATAAGAGTTACAGAAACATTTTCCAATCGGCCAAAGTCAGATAGGCCTCATGTAACGCCTGTTATACAAGAAGCTGTCTTACGTTAACGTCATATGCGTTTCAGGCTTGAGACGTTGAAATCGACGTCTGGTTTAGTATTCACTATTTTTGGTCACAAAATAAGACGTTTTACGGTATCTTTTGTCGTCGCAAGTAAAGTTTGAACCACGGGCTACTGCTTTTCAAATGGAAATTCTGATACCGCTCTGTTTAAATGTGCCATTTTTTGTAGACTGTAACAATTTGATGATTTCTTTATCATCATTTTTCAACAACAGATAATCAAATTTAAAGATGGAAATCAGTATTTGTAATTTCAAATCAGGTTTACTGAATAATCGGACATTTATTAGGGCTGAGGCGTTTTTATTTGACGTCAGTATATATGCATGAGACCGAACTCTTGCTGAATTTGTCGATCAAGCAAAATTAGGTACTGAACAAGAGGGTCATTGGCCCTAAAACGCTCACCTGAGATAATAGCTTTCTGTATATGATGAAGGTGAGCCTCTAGAATGTAAACAGTTTTACTAAGATTTGTGGCCCGTATGTCCATAAATGTTTTTAAAGATTTGACCCTGAGACCTAGTTGATGACCCAATATGACCCATTTCCAATTTGTCCGAGATTTGATCAAGATAATCATTCTGACAAATTTTCAAGTTGATTAGGCAAAAAACAAATACTAAGACTTGACCTCATGACCTAGTTTATGGCCCCAGATAACCTAATTTCAACCTTATCCAATATTTTATCAAGCTAATTATTCTGACCAATTTTCAGGTTGCTTGGGCACAAAATGTGGCCCCTAGAATGCAAACAAGGTTTTTTCTAAGACTTGACCCCGTGACCTAGTTAATGACCCCATGTGACCCATTCCAAACTTGACCGAGACTTTGTTAGGGTAATTATTCTGACCAATTTTCAGGTTAATTGGGCATAAAAAGTGACAACTAGAATGCACATAAAGTTTTTTCTAAGATTTGACCATGTGACCTAGTTTATGACCCCAGGTGACCCAAAATTCATTATTTTCTGAGATCTTATCAAGGTTTTCATTCTGAACAATTTTCAGGTTTCAAAATGTGTCGCACACAAAGTTTTTCTTACATTTGACCTAGTGACCTAGTTTATGACAACAGATGACCCAATTTCTAACTTGTCTGAGACTTTATTAAGGTAATTATTCTGACCAATTTTCAGGTGAATTGGGCATAAATTGTGGCCTCAAGAGCGCATCCAAGGTTTTTATAAGACTTGACCCTGTTACCTAGTTTATGACCCCAGGTGACCCAAATTTAAGGATATCTGACATTTTCTCAAGATAATTATTCCAATGAATTTTCAGCTTGATTGGGATAAAAATGTGGCATCTTGAATGCATTCAAGGTTTTTCTCAGATTTTACCCTGTGACCTAGTTTTAGACCCCGGTTAATCCAATTTTGAACTCGTCGCAGATTTTATCAAGACACTCATTCTGACTAAATTTCATGTTGATATGGCAAGAAATGTGGCCTCTAGAGTGCATACAAGGTTTTTCTAAGATTTGACCCCGTGACCTTGTTGTTGACCCCAATTAACCCAATTTCGAACTTGTCCGAGACTTTATTTCAACAATTATTGTGACGAAATTTCATGTTGATTGGGCAAAAAATATGGCCCCTAGAGCGCACACAAGACAAAGTTTGACGTACGGCGCACCATACACGACACACGACTAACACAGCGGTATCACAAAAGCTCACCATGACCTCTTTCGTGCTCAGGTGAGCTAAAAAGGAATATGTCATGATATTGAAACGGTAATTTTCAGCGCAGGTTATATGATGAAAGATTTCTAGATATTTTAGTTCTGCCAGTAAATAATCGTCGTAAATGGCTCCTAAAATCTTTGCTCAAGAAAGCATAGATCACCGGATTTGCTATATTGTGAACAAAATATAAATAATTAATAATGACATTAGATTTTTAAACACCTAGAGCCATCAGCCAAGTAGGAGTGAAAGCAGCAATATAGATCTAGATAAAGATAAAGATACAATCTATAATAAACAACGTAAGTGCAGTCTTAATGTTAGCATCACTGATTTCATTTCATGATTTATACTCACCTGATGGAAAAATACGTAAGGATTATATTCCCGTAATATGTCCACAAATCCGCAAAATAAACATTATAGCGTCGACTCTATCACATCCAGTCTATATCACGTGATCTCCTCTAGACGCTAGGTGGCGACCCCATCTCCTTCAGTTTATTTCCAGCGTGCATAACGTTCACATCGCATTTTTTCTACTTTCGTTTTCGAAATTAGTTTTTGAGTTGTTTTTTCGGAAATTTTATTATTCGGAAGTTTATTATTCGACTGGGAATGGAGAATATTTCGGATAATGAAAGGGACGACGATTTATCAGTGGCGGATACGGATATTTGGAGTCCGTCGAGTGGAACCAAAACAAAGAAACGAACTCCACGTGCCAGTAAGAAAGAACTCGACGTCCTACGTACGGATTTCGTAGCGTTTCAAGGTAAAATGGACTCTTTTGAATCTAAATTATCCTTATTGTTGGATTTTTTAACCTCGCAACCGGGCCGTATGGGACCGCCGGAGCGAGTGATAGATAATAATAATTAGGAAAACGTCCTCGCGGAAGAGCGTAGACCTATTACTAACTCGGATAACGTCCCTCATGGGGAGCGTAGTCCTATGTTGAATTTGCATAACCCTTTGAATGCACAGTTTGGCGTCTCAGATGTTTGTAGAGATGATGTCTTGTCTCTCCAGCCAGGACAGACAGAGCGCCATGGGTTAGACTTGGCTACCCCTGAGAGGTGTTCTAGCAGATCCAACAGTGTTGTTGTACTAGTTGATGAAGAAAATGCTATGTCGGATCGTTTTTCGAAATATAGCAGTAAGGATGCTGCACTTTTGGCAGACATGTTTGGAGAGGATGCAGTCACTACATCTTCTTCGGTCAAAACGGGTATCACTTTGGATGACTCCTAAGTTAAAGTTTTAGAGGTTTCATGGAGGTGTACAGACCCTTCGAAATAGACAGCATATAAGGCAGGATATCGTTCTGTTTTTCCTGTCAGTGAAACATCAGAGTCTATGCTTAGTGTACCGTCTCTAGATAGCATGATTGAAACTTTACTAGTGAGAAAATATGGCAGTAAGGCTTCAAAATCTCAGTCACTGTGTTCTCAACCTTTGAGGTCTTTAGAAAAACTTGCATATCAAGGTCAACATGCGGCTCGTATGGGGCTTATCATTAATTCATATCTTCAACAAGCACTTGGGAACTTGTTAACTATTCTCAAAGAGAAGGAGGTTAATATTGATAGCGCAATTCAGTGTGTGCGTGACACTTTCGCAATGAGCACTAAAGCTCTAGATCAGGTAGCTAGAGCAGGGACGTAGGGCAGCTATGTCTGACTCTGGTCTTCATGATGTACAGGATATGAAAGATCATGTTTGTCGTTTATCCCTTTCAAAGAATGGTGTTTTTGGGACAGGTCTCGAGAAAAGGTTGAAAGATAGGAAAGAGTTACAAAGTCAGTTGTGTGATTTGTTACCAGATAATGACAAGAAGAGAAAATTACAGGGGTCTTCAAATCAACAGTGGAAAAGACGACGTTATGAAGACACCAGCAGAGCAAGATCTACGAAACGCTCTAACTCAAGAAGCAGAGGAAATTATGGTTCCTCTTTCAAAGGCCAAGATAGAAACGGCTACAGACAGTCGGGGGTAAGTACTTTTCGCCCCAGAAATAAATAACAACAATGACGTGATGCCGAATGCCGGCGCAGATGGTGCTGTAAAGGGGGACCCTTTTTGAAGAGACAAACTTTTTCTTAAATGATGTTGTTGACTATATTAGGAAAGTAACTGGAAGTTCTATATATCAAAAGAAACTTTATCATGTCCCCTTCTTACCTATGTAACTGATTTTATCTGATAACAAAAGTTTGTCAATTTTATAGATGTTTAAACTTTGTCTCCGTTTAAAACACCATTTGCACCATCATCAAATGTTTCAATGAAACAACATCTTTCCTCATTTCGAACTCTAGTTCTTGTGATTGTTTTCATCCCTTCAAAATATAATGATGTTAAGACTTTCACTGCATCTATTTAAGCCACAATGGCCATGGAAGACAAAATTGAAAGGATCAATTTGATCATCTTAGCTTGGAAAAAGAAACTTTGTCAAATGAAAAAGATGACGTCGTTGACGTCATTTGGCAAAACAGTTAAAAATGACATATTTTTTAAAACGTTATATGGAATAAAATTTCAAAGTAAATATAGATGTTCTATATATCAAACAAAACTTCATCATGTCCCCTTCATACCTATGTAACTAATTTTACTCAGTGACAACATTTGTGAATTTCATAGATGTTTAAAATGGGGACACATATTTTGGGACACCCTGTATTACATGATAAGTGATTCCTTATAAATTGGACACAGAAACCTCGGTTTGTTTTTGGAGTTGGTAAAGCGCCTGATATATTTTTGAAACATAATTATGAAAATCGCAAAACCTTAAAATAACATTAAAATACTATTTATGAACAGTTTATATAGTCAGCTTAAATACAAATGTACTTATGTCGGATTTAAACATTATGATCGTTAATGTCCTGGTTGCAATATTAGAACAATAAATATTCCAGAATAAGCAAAGGATGAGTGTCAATAAGGCCCTTTCCGTGACCCAACCCGATTTTCTTCATTTTCGCCAGACATGACCACTAACATATTGACCTTGTCTAGGCAAAGTATCATCTTGAACGGAGGCTTCGTTTGGAAGATATATTAAATCAAAGTGGGAGGGGTAAGTCATCCCCCAGCAAGCAATATGTATGGGTCCAATATGGGTCCCTTATGGGCACCCTTATGGGTCCCATAAGGGCAACCCATATGGGACCCATTTAGGATGTGCAACCGGGGGCCATATGGGTCCTATCTGGGCAGCCCATGTACATGCAATATGGGACCCATATGGGTCCCAAATGGGCAGACCCATATAGACAGCCCTGATCTTACCCATTTCCATTGGCTTTCGTTTGGTGTTGATCGAAGATGAAAACCTGCCAGAGCTTCTCTCTCAGAAAGGATCATTATTCCCCGTCATAGAGGATTAAGGTCTCGCCAGGTATGTCTGACGACCTTGACTCATTTTCTAAGGTTTGATACCTAGGAGTTGGTAGCGCATCTGACCCTCATTCGAGAGGTCCCGGGTTCGATACCCGGCCGCGGCTAATACCCTTTCTGACAAAATTGTCACCCACCAATGGGTTTGAAATCGTTAACCTAAGTGGGCGAGCAGCTGGAGGCTCGGTAAGGGTGTTGTAGTACTGGTTTGAGAAACAACAGGAATCCATGGATAGGTGCTCCAGCCGCCGCGATATGACCCTGGTAGTTGAAAACGGCGTAAAACCCCAATAAACTCAAACTCAAACTTGATACCTAGGAATTTGGTCTTGAATGTCAAAACATTTTCCATGCTTTCTATAACTATCTACATGTCTTTTGATATATTTTCATGTCTAGATTTATTTCTATCTTTTTCTGAAAATGTCTACACAATTTAATTTCTTATAACAGAATCATATAGGATTATCAAGCCAAATACTTTCTTTACATAAACGCTTTGTAAAAACATGATTTATTGTCAAGATTTTAAATTATTTCCCTTTAATATACATAAAACTCCTTGTAACACACTAATTGATAAGATTATGTAAGTGATTTGAACAGACTAATTCAAAACACCGTTAAAACGACAAAATAATTCGGATGATCCAACATGAAGCCCATGTTAAAGAAACGATATTGACAAAGAATGTACTTCTGTACAATATAGCACAGAAAAACCTTATGCAAAAGAAGAAAATGCCGATTATCAACTTTTGCTAATAGCTCTAGGCCTATGTTTTTTTTGGCAATTTAGGCCTACCTTTCTATTAGAGAAGTCAATACCAGGTTTTGTTCGAGAAAGGATTAGACATGTCTTATTGATGTTGCCTTACTTGTCTTCCGGAATCTAATGTTGTTGTTTTTCAATTTGTATTGATTTGATGGTCATTAATTTTGATGGATATAAATAAGATCGTCATTCAAATTGAAAACTTATAATTCTATAGGCTACATGATTCAGGTTATGGATATTTTAGATATGCTCATGTATACATAATTATTCTGTTGTACTTGAATGGGCGCAAGCCGATTATTGTAACTGGGACCCCCATAGTCAAAACAACATGGGCTTTCCTACATAGGTCCTATATGGGCATACCCATATGGGCTTGCCCATACACAGCCCATATGCTGGGAATATGGGACCCATCTGGGTCTCTTATGATAAAACCCACATGGGCTTACCTACATAGGTCCTATATGGGTCCAATATGGGCCTACCCATATGGGCTTATCCATACACATCCCATATGGGACCCGTATAAGCATGTTTGCTGGGCCACTATGCCATTAGATAGTAATAAATTTCTTATGCAGTTTTACTAACAATTTATAACTTGAAAATTGCTGATGCAGTGAAATATACGTGTATAGCACTTCAAATACACGTTGTTGTTTATTCCATTTGATGCCATGTACAGGAGAAAAGTGGCATTAATTATATATATGAATTTTTAGGATTTTTGGATGGGCTGACTTTACGAAAAACCACAACAGGCTTTTATTTATTATTTTATTTGATTCATCTTTTTGGTGGTGAATGAAGATAATTATATTACCGTAACTTGTAATATGAAAATTTTCAAAATAACTTTTGTATTTTCTGGATTACTTGCCCTTGATTTCTTGATGAAAATGCCAAAAATTAAAAAAAAGTACTATTTCGTTTCTAAACCAAGCGTTTCTGTATAAATCACCATAAAATACCACCTGGAAGACGACAAGAGCCTTATGGACACAAAAACATCAGATAAAGAGGATGCAATTGTTATCTTAGCAGAGTGGGTAGGGTAATATACTCCAAAAATAGGCGTGAAGCAGACAGAAATTTTTCATAGTCAGAATTGCTTGTATAGCATCTTAAATGTGTTGTAGCGTTGTTCTTAGCTCATCTGAGCATAAAATGCTTAAGTTGAGCTATTTCAATCGCTTTTTGTTCTTTTGGTCTATCTGCCCATCTATCTGTTCTTGATTTGGTCTTTACACTCTAGCATTCGCAAATATCTGCCAATCTTGACCAAACTTTATCAAAACAAGTATGGTCATAAGTTCTCTTATGAGTTTGGATATAGGCCGGATCGAAATAAAAACTCCAGAGTTGTCTGCCCTTGCACGTCAAAAGTAGCTAGTTTTGACATTGTTTCCACTCTAGCATCTACATTTATCGACCAATCAAGATGAAAATTAGGAACAAGAGTGGTTACTATATGAGCTATAATGAATTTGAATTTTTGTCTGATCGAATCTGAAAATCGCGAGTTATCTGCCCTTGAATTCGAAAAAAATTGCCGTTTTCAACTTTTTTTACTCTAACAAACACAAATACGGACCAATCAAGACAAACCTTCGACACAATGTTGGTCACTATAAGACCTTGAATAAGTTTCAAATTTCAGCACAATCGGACAACAATTTGCGGAGTAAACTGCCCTTGAATTTGACAAAATTGCCGTTTTCGACTTTGTTTTATTCTTAAAAAACACAAATATAGACCAATCAAAATGAAATTTTGACACAGTGTTTGTGACTAGAAGAACTTGGAGAAGTGTGAATTTCAATACAATTAGGGTAAGACTTGCTAAGTTAACCACCCTTGTATAAGACAAAATTACAGTGAAAGCAAAGTCGAAAATGGTTATTTTCTGATCCGATCAGACCGAAAATCGATGTCATTCGAGCACATACGGTACCCAATATTGTGACTAATTTTCATCTTGATTGGACAATAAATGTAGATGCTATAGTAGAAACAATGTCAAAACTAGCTTTGTTTGACCTGCAAAGGCAGACAACTCTGCACCTTTTTGTTTGATCCGGTGTAACGTAGTAAAGTGACCCCCATAGAATACTGACCCCCCGGTCACTTTACTATATAGAATACTGACCCCTTTCTATAAAATACTGACCCCCCATGTAAAATAACGACCCCCTGATTTTATCTATGAAATACTGACCCCCACCTAGTTTATTGCTAATTTAACATACCCTACATGTATACATATCGTTTCAAATCACATCCGTGTTTGTTATGCTCCTCGAAAAAAGTTCGGGGAGCATTTAGTCGCCATGCTATCCTTCCCTTTCGTTCGTCCGTCCGTCCGTTCCTTCCGTCCGTATGTCTGTCCGTCCGTTTATATACAGTCAGATGTCAGCAACCTGTGGGCAAAATTCAATGAAACTTCACATGTGTAATCCCTGAATACTTTTTGAGTCTGTGTTCTCATCTTTTTCCTTTTTATTTCAAATTGAGGCTGCGTCACAGAAAAAGGGGCCTTAATGTAGAAGTTAGTGTTTCTCTAATTTCTCTTCATTCAATGAACGTAATTTAATGAAATTTTGTTCTTCAGTGATGAATGAGATGTTCTGTAGCTTATATAATTAATAATTCATGTACAAAAATCCTGCCATGTCAAAAGGGGACTAAATGTATAATAACATTGCGTCTAGATCTTTAAGTCTGCCCGAAGCAAAATCTCCACAACTCTTGCACCAAATTGGACGAAACTTCATTATGAATTTCGTGAAATTCTGTCAAGAACCGCTTCTCTCTGTTTCTCAATTTGATGCTGTGTTATAGGAAAAGGGGCCTAATTGTAGAAGTTTTTTCTCATCTTTCTTTAAATCCGGATAGAATTTAATGAAATTCTATATTCGATTAATTATTTTTTTCATAACTTAAATCTTTATTTTCCTATTGCGACAGCTTCTTGACGCCTTTTTAGTCTGACTTTTTTCTCTTAATTAAGTTTTATGGACTTCCCATTATGTCCCCTTTAGCGTGACGGATTACTTATACCTTCCCGCGACAAACACATGGTTCTACACTGAAATGTGACATCATCGTGACCTAGTTTTCGGATTAAATCGCATCGCCAATCGTTGAAGCGTTTATTTGATTGGCCAGAAAAATGTCACAGAAGATCACCCCCTGCTGGTGCCTGTCAGATTTACTGTCAAGTCAATACATGATTTTAATCAGATTAAGAAGCTTAGATAACTATCTCGTTATTTAAATGAACTAAATGTTAACATAATCACATTAATATGAAATCGCCATCACACATACATAACTCTGGTAGGCTTCGAACTCACAACGCTGAGGGACATGTGATTTTCGGTCAGAAACCTTTTAAAACCATTTACCCTTTCCACACAAATATACATCGGTAGTAGTTCGATCCATGAACATACTCTACGCCTACTGTACATACGATTAAGAACCAATACAGCTGCTCCGAGACAGGATAGCTTAGTTGGTAACGTCGGGGTCTTTCAATCAAGGGGTCGTGAGTTCGAACCTGGCTCGGCATGTAGCCATTCTGATATTTGACAAAATTCATTTGTCTCTCACCAATGGGTGTTAATCATATATATGAGAGAGCAGCAGGAGGGTTTGTTTGTATTTTTTGGTAGTACGGGTGCGAGAAATATCAGGAATCAATAGTAGGTGCTCCAGCCGCCGCAATATGACAATAACAGTTGAAAATAGCGTGAAGTTTAAATCAAATCAATTCAGATGCTGTGGAAACGTCTAACCAGCCAGTTTGAATCGGGTTCGCCCAATAATGAATGGAAAGTTGCGGTCAAAACAATCTGTATGTACGGACAGACGCATGCACGGACGAGTGCCATTGCACCTCTAATGTCTATCGATGAAGATAATTATGTAGTACGTCTACCATAGTTGGGTTTACATTAGAGTAAGACTTTTGGTGTGTATGTGGAGAAGGGGGTCGGTATTTTATGGGGGGTCACAATTCTACGTGAGGGGTCACTTTTCTACGTGTGGGTAGGTCATAATACTATGACCCCCCGGTCATAATATTATGACCGGGGGGTCAGTATTCTATATTAAATAGTGACCGGGGGGTCATTATTCTATGGGGGTCACTTTACTACGTTACACCGGCACATAATCAAACTCCTAAGAGAACTTGTGACTATACTTGTTTTGATAAAGTTTGGTCAATATTGGCTTATACTTGCGGATGCTAGAGTGTAAAGACCAAATTAAGAACAGACAGATGGGCAGATAGACAGACAGACAATAAACAAAAAACGATAAGAATAGCTAAACTTGAACATTTTGTGCTCAGATGAGCCAATAACAACGTTGCCTCACATTTAGGATGCTATACAAGCAATTCTAACTATGAAAAATTCCTGTCTGTTTCATGCGTAATTTTGGAGTATTTTACCCCACCCACTCTGTTAAGATAACAACTGCAACCTCTTTATCTGATGTTTTTGTGTACACAAGGCTCATATCATCCTCATATTGGTATTTTATGGTGATTTATTCAGAAATGCTTGGTTTTGAAACGAAATAGTACTTCTTTTAATTTTTGGCATTTTTATCAAGAAATCAAGGGCAAGTAATCCAGAAAATACAAAAGCTATTTTGAACATTTTCATATTACAAGTTACGGTAATATATCTTCATTCACCACCAAAAAGATAAATTAAATAAAATAATAAATAAAAGCTTGTTGTGGTTTTTCGTAAAGTTAGCCCATCCAAAAATCCTTAAAATTCATTAACATGTTTAATGCCCCTTTTCTCCTGTACATGGCATCAAATGGAATAAACAACAACATGTATTTGAAGTGCTATACACATATATTTCACTGCATTAGCAATTTTCAAGTTATAAATTGTAAGTGAAACTGTATAAGAAATTGATTACTATCTAATGGCATAGTGAGTGACTTACCCCACCCACTTTGATTTAATATATCTTCCAAACCAAGCCTCCGTTCAAGTTGATACTTTGCCTACATAAGGTCAATATGTTAGTGGTCATGTATGGCGAAAATGAAGAAAATCGGGTTGGGTCACGGAAAGGGCCTTATTGACACTCATCCTTTCATAACTGTTCCTACTAATTCCGCTCATCCATTTTCAGTGAACGGTATTCAAATGTTGGGCTTTCGTATAAACACAAACTCATATATAAGCTGCTTTGTAAAGTCTTTTTAGTATTTTCGCCGACTGGGCAAATGTCATTTGGAATTGTTTGCATCATATTGTATTCATATCCATTTAAATGTCAAATCAAATATAAACGATTCAAAATCTTTAACTAATGAGAGAATAGCCCGAAAACGGAAAAGAGGAGAGGCAGGATGTATATTTGACTATTTTTAGTAGGCCTAACAAATTATACACACTGATACCAGTTCAACCCTAAAATAAACCAAAATATTTGTATCGATTCTCGTTTAACTTTGAACGTATAATAGAAAACAATATATTTAGAAGAGGAATTATTTCCTTCATATACTGGTCAAAGATTATATTGCGCTTCTTTACAAATGACCATATTTTTTAATTGCTATTAATATATCTTTATGATTGATGTATAAAGTCGCAAGAATATCAGACCAACAAGAAAACAATATATTTAGAAGTGGAATAGTTTTAATTTCCATCATATACTTGTCAAAAGTTCAAACGCGCCACTTTACAGACGTTTTAAATGAGTAAAGCTCATTATGCCCAAAGTCAACGCAGAGGACGAGATATTGTGTGTTTTATCAATTCATGTGTCACACATTTCAGACATTGCAGAAAAACATAATAACATCACATGGTGGTATTGCATATGGCTACAGCAGGATGAGAAAACGTGGTGGATAGGATAAGTAAGTTTGTTTTGATTTGGGCTTTTTCCAGAATATAACGACCTTATAATTCATAACGACCTAAAATGAGCAGGCCCGTTTTAAATTCCATTAATTGCATTGTTAATATTACGCGAGCTCGCACTTTGAACATTGTCTGGTTGATTGATATATTGTACCATGAATTACACGACCTACCACTTTTCTCTTTTTTTCATGCAATATAAGCATGTCGTGCCTTATTTAGTTGTTTTTTTTTAATAAACAATTATACGTTAGAGACTTCATTTGCTAAGACAATCAGAAGTCATACTCATCCATTGCTATCTTGTTTCATTAAACATATGTGATCTATGGTCCGAACGAATGTTTACCATATTCCCATAGAATGGATACGCAATCGTGTACGTGATACATATCCTGCCAGACTTTTATTTGATAACGCCAAATTCCAGCGCAGATTAAAGTATTTGCAATGCTCCCACGTATATTATATTCTGCCAGTAAATAGTCGTCGTAAATGTCCCCTGAAATCTTTGTTTAAAAAAGCATAGATCACTGGATTTGTTACATTATATACAAAGTATAAGTAATAAACGATGGCATTATATTTAAACACATCAAGAGCCATCAGCCAAGCAGGAGTGAAAGCAATGATATATATAAACGCGACAATAAACAACATAAGTGCAGTTTTTAGGTTAGCATCCCGAACTTTTATGGTATTTTGTTTAGAGACGTGGTCTGGATTGAGCTTGGATGTAGTCGTTCCAGATCTTTGGTCACCAGAGTCGTTACTCTCAGAACGGTTCGTGCTGGACTTCTTGTTATCAACCAATTCGATCGTCCTCCTCTTGCTTGTGGTTACGCTAGTTGTGTTGAAACTACCAAGTTGACTCTGTTTCTTCCTCTGAATAATAACTGTTTTGTATATCAACACATAAAGAATCGTAACTACGACTGCACAAATACCGTACACAGCACAATATACTTTTTGATACACTTTTACAAATGTTTCGCTGACAGTTGCAGAGGAAATTTTACAGAAGCCATGGTGATATAATTGTCCATTTTGTAAACTGGCTGAATGTTTGTTATGCGCATTATTGCTGTTCCGAATGTCAAAATCGTCCGGTCCTCTATCGGTGAAGTTTACCCCATACCATGTCATGTTAATAGATATAAAAAAAGTGTCAATCCTTTCATATGTTCCTTGTGTTACAGAAGCAAATATACCCAAAACGACAGCGACTATAGACAATAGCATCACGATAACCTTTGCCTTTCTGGCGCGGTCAATTGTCATCAAATTCTTGAGCGGATAGACAATAATGAGATACCTATCCACCGCAATGGCCACCATTACCAACGCCGAGAAAGGAATGACGGAAGTCTTCGTGAATGTATAAAGCTTGCAAACGAAGTCATACTCGATTTTGTAGAACAATAATTCCACAACAATGGTGAAAGGCATCGTTACTAGTGATGCAAGGAAATCTGTAGCTGCCAACGTGATGATGAATATAGTTGAGCTTAGTTTTGGTTTCTGCTTTGAGAAAATGTAAATGACGAAAGCGTTACCAAATATCCCACAAACGGACAGCACGCCGATCATGCTGACTGCAATGTATATGTCTGTGTGTCCTTCTAGGTAATAGTACACACTTGCGGTGATGTTACCACCATCGTCAGTTGGACATGTTAGTATCAAGTTCTGAAATAGCAAAGACATTGTACACGTAATGATGTAAAGGTTGGTCTTTTGGTCAGGTATGAATTAAGGTAGTCTATCCCTAATAAGATTCGCGCGACGTCGGAATTATACGGGCAACGGCGAAAACATTAGGCGGTGGAACTATCCGTAGCCGAATGTTAACGACCGCGCCCGAATAAATTAAGACACGTAACGACGCCGCTCGTAAACAGGAGGGCCATGATGGCCCTAGATCGCTCACCTGAAATTTCTTGCCTTGTTGAAATAAACATTTTGACCTGTATAGCAGCAAATTAAGAATTTTGCAATAAAGCCCCCTTTTCTTAGTTTTTCAAAAGAATGAAACAAAATTCAGCCTTTTCAAAAGTGTTTGCTCTTTTACCCTTTTTCTGATGCCACTGCACTAAGAGCTTTGATATTAATCAAATTCTTATAACAACTTTGAAAACCCTTAACCCAAAGATCATTCATGTGAATATTGGCTTACTACATGTAGTAAAGTAAGCCAGAAAATTTTTAAAAGATTTGGCTATTTTCCCTTTTCTCATGCCGCGGAAGTCAAAGGCTTTGATGGAATCAAAGTCTCTCAAAAACTTTGAAAGCCCTTCACCAAAGGATCATTCATGGGAAGTTTCAAGAATATTGGCTTGCTAATTAGGCAGAAGAAGATTTTTAAAAGATTTGGCTATTTTCCCCTTTTCTCATGCCGCGGCAGCAAGAGTCTTTGATGGAATCAAATTCTTTTAACAACTTTGAAAGCCCTTCACCCAAGGATCATTCATGTGAAGTTTCCAGAATATTGGCTTGCTAATTAGGCAGAAGAAGACTTTTAAAATATTTGGCTATTTTCCCCTTTTCTCATGCCGCGGCAGCCAGAGTCTTTGATGGAATGAAATTCTTTTAACAACTTTGAAAGCCCTACACTCAAGAATCATTCATGTGAAATGTCAAGAATATTGGCTGACTGGTTAGGCAGAAGAAGATTTTTAAAAGATTTGGCTATTTTCCACTTTTCTCATGCCGCGGCAGCCAGAGTCTTTGATGGAATCAAATTCTTTTAACAACTTTGAAAGCCCATCACCCAAGGATCATTCCTGCCAAGTTTCAAGAAAATTGGTCTACTGGTTTGGGAGAAGAAGATCTTTAAAGAAATTGTGGACGGACGGACGGCCGGACAGACGGACGGACGGACGACGGACAACGACCGATCACAATACCTCACCTTGAGCACTTTGTGCTCAGGTGAGCTAAAATCTGATGTTGTATTAATCTAAAAATGGCCGCATTATGGGTATTCTACCTTAACGTATACAACCCATCATACGCACCAAAGAGCCAGAGGTGAAATTTGAAAAGTGCCAGTAAATCCTAAACTGTGTTAAATATCATTTCCAAATACAAACATAAGCATTTTGAACGGTTTAGAATTTTGAATTGATGCATAATTATGAAAATATTTGACAAAAATGTTATAAATTACCTCCCTTGCATATGAATGTAGAGCAAAAAGATGTTTGTGAATTATTTTCTTCTTGGAGCATAATCTGAAATCCGACACGTTGAATCAACTTATTTGAAGTGTATTTACAAGTTTATGTAATTTGATGCATGTACCATGGCTAGAAAGTGATGTTTTTAATGATGGATCATATACCTTAAAGGCTACCAAGCTAGGCAGATGATTTCACCGTATATTGGAAGAAAATCATTAAATTAACGTGTTTTATAAAAGATCCGCCAAACTCTGTTGTTTTTAAAGTTTTGTTTGCTTTTCTTTACGTCGTTACTTGGATGATTTTCGAGAAAATAAAGATCTGCAATTTCCGTAAAATCGCCACGGATTGACGTCGTACAATGGCTTGACTCCGCCCCAATCTAGAGCATGAGGTGTCTGACAAAGATAAAGTGTGCGACTTTTCTGTCAAATAGCGAAGTCACAGTTTTTATCCATTTCACGATCGTAAGAGATATACAGACAAACTTAAACCGTTCTTTGGCACATTTCTTCACTCACTAACGACATATTCTTTGACTGTTTTAACATTTTTTCTAACATTTACTAAGGCTGTTAAAATTTCCGTGTTTTGAGTATCGTTTGGGGAAGTCACTTTATGACAGAAAAGTCGGACATTTAACTTTTTCAGAAATCTCAGGCTTTCCGGGAAATGACCCATGACATTCCATTTCTCCCGCCAAGACGTCATTAAGTGGCCGGTATGACGTCATAATTTCAAGTCGGAAGTTTAGCATTTTATCCTCGGTAAAGATCGGAAAAGACCTAAATATCCAATTTAAAAGACGAAATAAAAACACGTCTAATGTTTGAAAATTGTAGAAACTTTGATATTTGGTTATTAGGATTAAGGTGTTCTTTCGACACATGAGTTTAATTTTGCCAATCAGCGGACACTTTAAAGTGACAAGCTAAAAATGTTCTAGAACACGACATATGGGTGCCGTATAATTATGAAATAATAACAAGTTTTGCAGTCTTTATTGCCAATAAAAACCGATGTGCGACGGACTACATGTGTAGGTAAAAACCGAGGCGCACAGCGCCGAGGTATTTGCCTTAACATGTAGTTCAGAGCACAGAGGTTTTTATTGTGCAATAAAGACACCTAAACTTGTTATTATCTCCATTATAACACTCTAAATAACAAAAACGCTCATTAGAAATGTGTTATTTTGTGAAAATTCTGCCATGATCTAGTTTTCGGCGTAGGAAACGCATTGGCGGTTAAATGACGTCATTGATGACGTCATTTGACGTTACCTTGACGGCACGTGACGTTTTGGCGCATACTCAAAGCATAATTACATAGGGTTTTTATTGCAAATAAAACCCGATGTAGTCCTTCTTTCGCTATATATGGATTTTACGGAAAAGTGTTATAATTATCGATATTGACGGGTGTACTCTTTATAGTGTAAAAGGGGGGTCTCGCCCAATCAGAAATTCCAATATCGTTGTGCCCACGCTCGGAATTTCATGAAATTCGGTATGAAGTTAGTATTCTGTATTCCGGCGTTATTCCCGATTTTTGTTTTCAAAAATCTATTCCGGAAAATAAATTTCTAAGAATTTGAAGATTTTCTGAAAATAGGGTGTATCCTAACTAAAAGAGAGCATATACATCCAGGTTCGTTGTATTCCAGCCTAATTTTCCACAAAAAAATAATGTCTAATAATTTCATTCCATGTATAAGCCAGAATAATATATATTACTCGGCAAAAAACAATATACTAAAGGATGTTGTATGACCTCATCGCCATTTTTAAGTTTTTAAATATTTTGACCAAATTCAGGTCTTAATTTCACCTAGTTCCAAGTTTTGTTAACCTATAAAATATACATTAAGATTGCCTCTATATATGCCCTTGATTATGGTAAACTATGAAGAAAAACAAAACCCGGGAACAGTGTTGTTCTTTTAATTTAACTGTAAAGGTTCCAGATTTCTAAGAATGTAAAATCTAAGATTTTGCTTGACAACTTTTATGTACATTAATTTTGTAAATAGCTCATTATGCTTCGTTGTGTCTTTATTGACTATAGCCAACTTATACATGGCATTAATTTTAGCATTTTTCACACAAAACATGATTTTAAAGAATAGATGACAACTTGTCGTACCCCGCCCACCAAAAATATAATGGAAGAAAAAAATCCCAAACAGCCAAGTAAATTATAAAATGTTGGGATAAAAATAAAGGAATGCAATAGTGTTACGTATGTTACATATCATGTCACCCTTTTTAGCGAGCCGGGACTTTATGTCCGGGGAGCTAATGTCACAGCCTTAGTGTCGGCGTCAGCGTCGCGTCCCGCCACGTCTTCACTTGAAAAACGTTTACCTGGTCTTTATCTAAGAAACTATTACAGATACAGCCATGAATTTAACAAACTATGTAAAGCACCCTTGAACATAGTGTTACCATGAAAAGGTTGCTATATAAATGCGGTATGATAATAATAATTTCACACATGGATACATCCTGTCAAGACATTTCATTAAGGACCATGACCTTTGACCTAGTGCCCTTGACCTTTGAGTTTGACCTACTTTAAAGAACTTTAACCTTGCCTATATCTCAAGTACTATTACAGATAGAGCCTTGATAGTTCAAATATGATACCTCATGCCATGGCCTTGAACTTGATACCATGACCTTTGACCTAGTGACCATTTGAACTTGGACTCCGTTTATTGTGACAACTTTCGTATATGTGAGCTACCTTATCCGCGTACAAAATTGTTTACTTCTTTTGTGGCTAATCAGCAATTAGACTACTTTATTATATATATATACAAACATTTATCCTTTACAACACTGCTAGAGATGATAAAAATAACTAATTTCTTATGAATGCTATTTGAAACCAACAATTGGTAGGTCTGTATACAGACTTGACTTAGAAGGACTAAATGAACATGATTTGAATATTTCCTGGACAGAAATTAACTGCCTCTACAGATTGACAAATCCACACACTGCTTCTTGAATTTACACGACCGGAGCACAGCAAAAATGATAAGTTACAGCATATTTTCGGGCGCGATGTGTGGCCTACGTAATATGGACGCATAATTATCTGTGATCACGCCTTAAGGTTTACGACCTGAGAATGAAAACACCACTTTCTAGCAATACAAAATGCATCAAATTACACACACTTGTAAATACACTTCACATAAGTTGATTCACCATGCCGGATTTCAAGTTTATGCTTCAAGAAGATAATAACTTATAAATATTATTTTACTCTTTATTCATATGCAAGGGAGGTAATTTTGAACATTTTTGTCAAATATTTCCGTAAGTATGCATTAATTCAAAATTCTAAACCATACAAAATGCTTATGTTTGTATTTGGAATGAAAATATAACAAAGTTTAGGAATAACTGGCACTTTTCAAATTTCGCCTCTGGCTCTGCATTGCATTCTCAGTTCGTAAACCTTAATATATTTCATAGATGGTTCACATGCCATGTTTCCCAGATAGTAGATGATACTGGCTAAATGCGTATATTTCCTTTTTCCAGAGATACACAGTCTCAAAGGGGACTTTAAGTTAATTATCTTGTTACAGATTTATATGATATAAGCTGTTAAAATAAAAAGATGGCATTAACCCATTACAATATGCCCCCGATTTCTCGATACGGGGGCATAAACATTGATTGAATGTTAGGTTTTAAAAATGTCCGGGCTATTTTTCTGACAATTTCTGATTAAATTAATTTCTAAGACATTTTTGCGCATGTTGGTACCAACAGTATTGGTATCAAAAATTTCTACAATGACTCCTCTTGCTACTTTAATTAAAACTTGCGGATAAATACCAAAACTAGTAAGCCAACATTGATGTTTTTGTAAAACGGGTATCAATGAAAACATGGAACATTTTAAGGGGCCGCGTATAGGCCTAGAAGCACTCCTAGAGTAAAAGGAATATATTTTTGTCGTTCATAGGTCAGAGGCATTCCATGTATTTAGTTACAAGCAAATCTGTGCGTGGGCGCAAATGAGGCCCCCTTTAAAACAATAAGTTACAAAAACCATGGGGGTAACGTAAATACTTCTCGGTAAATTGGTTGTTTACAAATGAATCACGCATTTCATAAAATGAAGCTTTGATACATTAGTATGAAACGGCAATGTGCATTTCTTGAACGTCGGCGCAGAACTATACAAATGAGCCAGGATCTGGATAAATGTCCCTTATAGCATTTCAGAAAATCATGATTCCATATCAACCTGTGGCCACATACAATACATCAAGGACCCATGCTGCTATCCTTAAGCTTCTACAATTCATGAAAAAGTTATTAGAGAACAACATGGATCCTGGTCAGACTGCGTGTATACGCAGGCTGACCTGCAATTATGTTGGGCTCAAAAGCCTTAAAGGACATAATTAGAATATCACTGAAAGTGATCATATCCCCTCCCTCCCAAACAGCGCTGTTTTTATGCATTTTGAGAAGTTCATTTCATTTGAACTGTGAGCTTATCTTTTGGGAAATATAGCTAACAAAAAATCAACAGACAAAACGATACATGTAAATGTTGCAAAAATGCCAATCTTTAACAAAAGGACATATCTCGTTTAAGAATTAAAAAGCCTCGCTCTGCCATGCCAACATTTTTCGATAAACCAAAAGTTCACAATCATGAACCATGTATTGAAGACAGTCACTCAAGGTACATTTCAGTAAGGGTTGATTTAAATTTGCCGTATGATTGCTTTTTAAAGGAATTTCTTATGATTTCGTTGAGTCCGATAAGCCCTGCCCTGCCACGACCACATTTGTTTTTTTTTTTTTTTTTCAAATAAAAAATTCCCGACCTTGTGTCGAAGACAGTCACTCAAGGAACATTCCTGCCAAGTTTGGTAACAAATCGCCTGATGGTTTAGGAGAAGAAGAATTTTGACGAGTTATCAAGCAATTTCTCTATGTCTGATAAGCCTGGTCCAGCCACGCCAACATTTTTTGACAAATAAAAAACACGACAATATGTTGAAGACATTCACTGAAGGAAAATTCCTGCCACGTTTGGTTCAAATTGGCCTAAATGTTGATTTTTTAAAGATTTTTCTCGTGACTTCTTATAGTCTGATAAGCCCCGCCATGCAACGCCCACATTTGTTGTCGAATCAAAAATTTATGAGCACGCGTTGAATACAGTCACTCAAGGGACATTCCTGCCAAGTTTGGTTCTAATTGACCTTATAATTGATTTCTAAAGATTTTTCACATAATTTCTGTAAATCCGATAAGCCCCGCCCTACCATGTCCACAATTTTGACCAATCAAAAATTCACGAACATGTTTTGAAAAGGGTCACCCAAGGATGCCAAGTTTGGTAAGCATTGGCTCAATGCTTAAGGAGAAGAAGATTTTTGAAGAATTATCTAACGATTTCTGGAGGTCTGATAAGCCCCAGCCTGCCATGTCCACATATTTCTTCCAATCAAAAATTCAAGAACATGTGTTGAATACTGTCACTCAAGGGACATTACTGCCAAGTTCGGTTCAAACTGGCCAAATAATCTATTTTCAAAGATTCTTCACATGATTTCTCTGAGTCCGATAAGCCCTGCCATGCCCACAATTTTTGACGAATCAAACACTCGAAAACAAGCTTTGAAAAAGGTCATTCAAGGAACATTCCTGTCAAGTTAGGTAAGAATTGGCTCAGTGGTTGAGAAGGACAAGTTGTTTCAAGAAAGACCAACAGACGGACCAACAGACAGACATACAGACAAACAAGCTGACTCCTATATATGTACCCCCGTCCAATTGAATTTGGGAGATATAACGATTTAGCTGGGATAATCGAAAATTTCGTTAAGTCATTTAAGGACGAAATGATTCCCGATCAGCTTGTTTAAAGCATAGTCAGATCCGAATTATTGTTGTTCTCTTATAGCTTCTTCTTGACTTCTGATTACTAAATGGTAAGCAGCATGGATCCTGGTTGGACTTGCATTTGGCCAATTGACCAAAGAATGATCTAGAAACATTATTGTCTGAAATGCTGTAAGGGCTAATTTCCAGATCCCGACTCTTCATATTTTCTTTCTCCTGATAAAAAATGGCAATACATCTTAAATAAAAGAAATTTGAAAATGGTACCTTTCAATTCCATTTTATCCATTTCCTGTTATTCAGATGCTCTGCATTCGTATAATCATAAACTCATATATGAGCTGCTCTGTAAACAAGCCTACGTTTTTCTTCGCAAAGGTACTCAATATTGTTGAATTAAATACCTTTAGTCGTTTACGTAACCAATTATTCGATCCAAGAATGCTTATCAGTCAATAGCATCACAGAATCGAGGTTCACTTCCAGCGTGAAGTCGATTCATCACGCAGTACAAATTAATATTGTTCCCCCGGGCTAGACGAGTTTAGAATCTCTATTTCAAATTAAAACATTAAGGTGGAATACCTGTAATGTTCCACCGCCGGATGTTTTTGATCGTACTCCAATAATCCCAAATCTCATTACGGGTGGACTACCTTTGAATATTTTCTTTTTCATGGTAATAATTCAAACCTTTCATTTATATCGAGATCGACATAAATGTAATCATTTGCCCTTTATATCTTTATACCAGAATTTAGCTTAGTAATAAAAGAAATCAAGGCGACACAGATACTAGTGCGATTGTGGACTAGAAATAGAAAGTACAAATGAAACATGTTCATTTCCTTTTATACTCAGTGAACTTAATACCCCACTTTCAAAAACGCCCCTTGATTTTTTAACTTAATCTTAAAAAGCGATGACGTAGAGTAAAATTTGGATGACGCAATACAATACACATGTAAGGTGGTCCAGGGATCGAAGCGATGTTTTTTATGTTTGACGAAACAGGCCCGTAGGAACAGGGGGCTGGGGGCTACCCCCCCACAAGTTGGTCAAAAATACCAACTTTTCTTTATTTCACACTGAAGATTCAGTGAAAATCCAATTTAGTCCCTCTTCCCTAAATTAATATTCAGACACTGGGGCTTTAGCCACTCCAATTGACCAAACGCCAATCGACAGATCGCTCCGCCCTACATAGAATTTAAGACAAACAATAGGGATTTGATCAATAACAGGGAACGATTTTATCAATGTAATCGTGACGTAAATTCGGACAAAGAAAATAGTGTTTCGTAGGCGTTGTTATAAAACCTCGTAACTACGGCTTGATTTAAGCCGTAGTTACGAGATTTTATAACAACACCGACGCTTTATTAAAACATAACAAGACAAACAAGTCCATTGTTAGCACAAAATTCTTTGCCATTGGCATGTTGATTGTTTTGATTGTCAGTCGATAAATCGATACAATAACACTTGCAACGAAGAACAATTGGGGCATGACATTTTTCTGATTGTCCATTGGCTAACGATGTTATTGATTGACAGTCGGCGTTTGGTCAATTAGTGGGGCGCATAACTCTGAAATTGGCCGAATCGTTCACTTTGTGATACAAGCATGAAAATTGGTATGGTAAGTCTTTGAGGGCCACTGAATCAGAAAATCTTTTCATAAATAATCATAACAAAATTTAAATAATTATTTTAGTAAAAAGCCTAAAATCATGTGTAAATACACATTTCTGACTGAATCTATCATGATAAATCCTACTATGACATTTATTTTACGCTAAACGTATTTACAGTTGATTGTAGGTGATAGGGATCAAAGGTAATAAATTTAAAGTTATTTTTCAAATTGGCTTTGGCGGCCATCTTGTATAACTTGGTATTTTTACTTCAGTTGTTTGAATTTTATTTTTTCAAAATTACGCTGGTCAAAACAACATTTTAGTGTAAAAATAAGGTCAGAAACGAATTCCTCGTGATAGATTATGTATGAAAAGTGTATTTACAGTTGATTGTAGATGATTTTGTTCAAAAGTTATCATTTTAAAGCTACTTTCTCAAATTTGCGTTGGCGGCCATCTTGTTTATTTTGACCAAAAAGACACATAAGCGTACAATTTATGTCAGAATCGGATTCCCCATGATATATTCAGTCAGAAATGTGTATTTACAAGGGTATTTACTTCAAAAGTCATTTAAATTCTATCTTTTCAACATATTACACTGGCGGCCATCTTGGAAATATCTGTCAAAACAGCTTTCTAGTGTAAAACTAATGTCAGAAACGGATTCCTCGTGATAAATTTAGTCTGAAAAGTGTATTTACACTTGATTGTAGGCGATCTGGTTCAAAAGTCAAATTTTCCATATGGAACCGGCGGCCGTTTTGGATTTGGCCCTGTAGCAACAAACACCAGCAAAATCTCGAAGGGTATGGTTTCTAAATTTTTTATAAAAGGTCTGTACAATAGTACCGGCCGAAAATGACAATGACGTGGGCTAATGTTTACTACTTGACAGCCAATCAACTCTGTTTGTATTTGTAACGGTGCAAATCAGACGAATTGATTGGTTTTGCAGCAGTAAACATCAGCCTACGTCACTGTCATTTTCGGCTGGGACTATTGTAGATGTAAACAATCGTCAAAACATGTTAGCCAGAGAATGGTCACGGGATTTGGGTATTGAACCGGACTATACGGTTTTAATCAAGCCGTAGTTACGAGATTTTATAACAACACCGACGGTTTAACAAAACACAACGGTCAATCAAGTCTATTTTTAGCACAAAATTCATTGCCATTAGACCTATATTATATATTATGGTAGGCAATTCTAGTTCTTGTGACAGTTTAAACATTTTCGGATTTTAAATAAAACGTTATAATCACTGACCCTAATAATCCCAATCCACACATGAACGCCTATGTCCGGACACACTCAAAATGCTGTATAAGCCTTTATAAATGTTTGTGCGATATGCTTTTGGATCACCCTGTACAATCAACGGAAGATGACAAAACCGTGCTTAATTCGAAACGAGAAGAAACTTGAACAAATTGAATTAAATTGGGTTAATAAATTAATAGTGTTTGTTCAGAGACAAGAGGCCCGAGAGGGCCTGAATCGCTCCACTGGCTTATTAATTAAAATAATTATCTATTGATTTCTTGTTTGTCTCCGACTGCCATATCCCTGTTTTCTGACAAAGTTTGGTCTGAATTGACCCAATGGTTGACTTTTAAAGAATTATTTTGTGATTTCCCCCAAGTCTGATAAGCCCCACACTACTACGTCCACATTTATCGACCAATCAAAATTTCACAGTCAAAGTAGTTAAAGGTCCACCCAAGGTACAATTCTGCCAAGTTTGGTCAAAATTGGCCACCTGGTTGTTTTTTAACGAATTATTTTGTGATTCCTCTAAGTCTGATGAGCCCCGCCCAGCCCCGCCCACATTTATGGACCAATCAAAATTCTTTTCGAAATTTATGTAAAGCACCACCAAAGGAACATTTTGCCAGGTTTGGTCAAAATTGGCCCATTGGTTTGAGAGAAGATTTTTCAAAAATTATTTTGTGATTTCCCCTAAGTCTGATAAGCCCCGCCCTGCCACATCAACATTTATTGACCAATCAAGTTTCACAGTCAAAGTAGTTAAAGGTCTATCCAAGGTACAATTCTGCCAGGTTTGGTCAAAATTGGCCGACTGGTCGATTTTTAATGAATTATTTTGTTATTCTTCTAAGTCTGTTAAGCCCCGCCCAGCCACGCCCACATTTATGGACCAATCAAAATTCTTTTTGCAATTTATGTAAAGCACCACCCAAGGAACATTTCTGCCAAATTTGGTCAAAATTGACCAACTGATTTCAGAGAAGATGATTTTTCAAGAATTATTTTGTGATTTTCCCTAAGTCTGAAAAGTCACGCCCACATTTATTGACCAATCAAAATTTCACAGTCAAAGTTGTTAAAGGTCCACCCAAGGTATAATTCTGCCAAGTCTGGTCAACATTGGCCAACTTGTTGATTTTTAACGAATTATTTTATGATTCCTCTAAGTCTGGTAAGCCCCGCCCTGCCACGCCCACATTTATGGACCAATCAAAATTCTTTTCGCAATCTATGTAAAGCACCACTCAAGGAACATTTCTGCCAAGTTTGGTTAAAAATGGCCAACTGGTTTGAGAGAAGAAGATTTTTCAAGAATTATTTTGTGATTTCCCATAAGTCTGATAAGCCCCGCCCTGCCACATCAACATTTAATGACCAATCAAAATTTCAAAGTCAAAGTAGTTAAAGGTCTAAACAAGGTACAATTCTGTCAGGTTTGGTCAAAATTGACCGACTGATTTGAGAGAAGCAGATTTTTCAAGAATTATTTTGTGATTTTCCCTAAGTCTGATAAGCCCCGCCCTGCCACGCCCACATTTATTGACCAATCAAAATTTCACAGTCGAAGTTGTTAAAGGTCCACCCAAGGTAAAATTCTGCCAAGTTTGGTCAAAATTGGCCTACTGGTTGATTTTTAACGAATTATTTTATGATTCCTCTAAGTCTGATAAGCCCCGTCCTGCCACGCCCACATTTATGGACCAATCTGTTTTTTTCTCTTTTTTTCGCTAATGATGTAAAGCACCATCCAAGGAACATTTCTGCCAATTTTGGTCAAAATTGGCCAACTGGTTTGAGAGAAGGAGATTTTTTAAGAAAAGTTTACGGACGCACGTACGACGGACACAACGCCATGACAATAGCTCGCTGGCCTTCGGCCAGTGGAGCTAAAAACAAATAGAGTCAAATCAGTTGTCTTGAAAAGGCTAACAAATGAATTTGAATTGTTGACCAATTGAGTCTGAGAGGGGATTTGGTACATGTAATAAAGCCCATTTTGAATGTCCGAAACAGGTCTTATAGAATAAGACGTAAAACATCTAATTAAAATGAAAGAACTATCGTTCATGTACAATTCCGTTCAATCAATCAGAGACGTCCAATTACAGGGCCCTCAGCACTTTGATAAGATTTAGAGTCTTGCAAATGTGTTTGCATGTCTATTTCAATTAACTTTGTATTCACAGCTAGAAAAATAAAAATTGAAGTTTCTTAAGCAAGAACACAAACACATACCACAATTTGCTCTCATTCTTGATAGATCTTTACCTTTAATTTAGTGTCTTTTTACAAGCAAGCCATTTCGACAGTCGTCAATTTTTGAAGTTGAACATCTTCCTGAATCCTGTTTGCTAAATAAAGTGTATGGAAAAAAGTCAAATTGCAATGATCTTTGTGCTAAAAGTAGATGGATTTACGGTTACGGTTTGATAAACCGTCGGTGTTCAATCAAGCCGATACGAGATTTTATAATTTTTTAGCAGTTTTTGATTGGAAATATCAATGATTTTGCAATACATGTGTTTATTTGACCTGTCAATGTCTGTAAAAGGTGTTTTACGGGTGATAATCGTTGTCAGATCTCGTTCTACCAAACGAAAATGGACTTGACAGCAAGAGTTTAAATCTTCTGTAGCGAGTACGTCAGAAAGGAAGATATATTTGTTTATAGATATTATTAGTATAATATTTAAGCCATGCGAAGATGGTAGTCATTACAGATTTGGGTTATTTTGTAAGGAGATAGGGCCTCGTAAACACGAAAGGGGATGTATATGACATTTCTGCCAGTTCAAACCCTTTTCTATCACTTACTCTCTTCTCTGTTACAGTTTCTTTTGTTGCTGTAGGTGTTGTTTTGTTTAGTTATTCCTCTATATTGAAGGTCACAAATAGGTATACTTTGCTGTGCTAGCGCCATTCTGCTTCAGGTAAGAAATAATGCAATAACTTTCTTATTTCTGCTTAAAATCTATAACGGTTTGTTGTATGTATTCCGCCTTACAGAGTTTTTTTCCTAATTTCCTAAATTTTCCACCTTGTGGAATCTTCTTACTCTTTACAAACATTGCTTTCAATCCAGCAAAAATCGACAAAAAATCCAGATCGTTTTTCTGGTCGGTTGGGATCTTAAAATGTACCTTAAACGTGGCCACTTTTGCCGTTACTGTTATCATTTCGTTTTCTAGTCGGTTGGGATCACTCTGTGGGAAGGGTAAAAGGATTCCACTAATAATTCATATATCTGAGAAAAGAGCTCAGTAAAGGCGGGGCACATGCAACAACTCTTTTGAAATTTGACGCATAAATAAGGAAGTAATTGCATAATATTTTAGCAGAATCGAGACAATTTTGTCTGTATTTTGTTAACCATCCTTTGATTGATAACTTTATTCACACGAATTTTCAACACAACCGCATAAATTTTGTTTCTATATTCTTGCCACCACTAAGCGTATGGTATTCAAAACTGGAAATGATTGGGCAACAAAACTTTATAGGGTTATAATGCTTAAGACAAACATTACATTATTATTTTCATTATATTGCTTTTAATATTTACATAGTTAGATATGGCAAGATTGAATATGCACTACCTTGTTGCTTCCAACATTCTTTATGCTTAATCTTTTGCATGTGCCTTCTCTTAAATGACAGATAATGGACATGGAAGTAAAACGGAATTCATATAACTACCCAATGTTGGGTTTTAAACAGGTTACTTTGCATGTATGTAGGTACCGATGCACTTTTCAATTTAAAATAGTCACATTGCTCCTTATGTCTGCATTCTGCATCTGAATAATCGTCGTGAGTGGCTCCTGAAATCCTTGTTTAAGAGCGCATAGATCATCGGATTTGCTACATTGTATATAAAATATGAGTAAAACACAATGCTATTAAATCGTATGACGCGTAGAGACATCAACCAAGCAGGAGTGAAGGCAACAATATATATAAAAGCTACAACAAACAAGATAAATGCAGTCTTAGTGTTAGAATCATGAATTTTCATGGATCTTTGTCTATTTATGACGTATTTCTCGCTATTTGGTGTCGTCATATCGGGTTGTTTAACATTTGTCGATGTTAGTTGGTCCCCAAAGGCGTTGTTCTCAACATAATCCTGGCTAGACGTCTTTTTATCAATCAATTCGATCGTTCTGGTATTGTCCATGGTAACATTATTTTTGTTGAAACTGCCAAGTTGACTCCGTTTTCTCCTCTGATTAATAATTGTTTTGTATATCAACAAATAAAGAATCGTTACTGCAACAGCACACAAGCCGAACACACTACAATATATCTTTTGATGCACATAATAGAATTCTGTACTAATAATTATATTTGATTGGCGACAAATTCCGTGGTGATATAATTCGCCATTTTGCAAGCTGTCCGAAAGTGTACCCTGTATTTTACTTTTACTCAAAAAGTAGTATCCTTCTGTCCCTTCAAATGTGAGGTTTACATTGTACTTTATAGCGTTGTTTGGCAAAAGAGTATTGTGAATCCTTACGTATGTTCCTTGTGTTAGAGAAAATATTGTGCCAACAATGACGGCAAATAAAGACAATATCAACACGACAATCTTTGCTCGTTTGGCCCGCTCGATTGTCATCAAATTCTTAAGAGGATATACAATAATAAGATATCTATCTACTGCGATCGCCGCCATTATTAACGCCGAGAAAGGAATAATAGTTGTCTGCGTAAATGTGTAAAACTTGCATAACAAATCATACTCCAATCTGTAGGAAAGCAGTATCGTTAGAATCGTGGAGGGCATTGTTATCAATGACGCCAAGAAATCTGTAACCGCTAATGTGATAATGAAAATAATCGAACTGAGTTTTTGTTTCTGCTTCGAAAACACGTAAATGACGAGAGCGTTACCAAACATTCCACAAACGGACAGCACCCCGATCATGATCACAGTAACGCACGTGTATGAGTATGTCTCTGGGTCGTGTTGTACTTGTGTGCTGTCTCCCTCATTGTTCATATTTGACATGTTGGTACCGATGCCTAAAAGGATAAACAGACTTTATCACAGTGTTGTGTTGTATAGCTCACGATAATTGAACTGGCAGAGCAACCCATTCGATTAGAATGGGCTGCTCTGCCAGGTCATTAATCGTGAGGTATAATATGGGGATGTATTTACCAACATTACTCAATTCCCTATATTAAGCAAACTTACATTACAATTTGGTTATACGAGACCTGTGTCTTTGCCAATTGTTATGAAATTTTCAGTCATACTTGGAATAAGCTGGTTGGTTATAACCTTCCGTTTTAATGTATCTGCCACGTATGTAATAAAATGACAAATAAAATTCAGACAATTAAGTTTATCATTTTTGATAATACACGGAACGCAGTATTGGTTGCCTTGGGCCAGTCATGTGCGTTCCGTAGTTATTGTGGTTGACCATTGGTATTAGCACAAACGTATTTCCCCATGTCCCACTGATCCCGATTCAAAAAAAAATCGTAGTGGGTCTGCAGCCGGTATTGCCTACGAATTTTGGCCGATTTACTCCGTTCATCAATGGGTGGGGATTTTTTTAATCTCACTGACCCCAATTTCATCCATGGCGTATTTTCCGATATCAGGAGCTACGAAAATGTCACGATTTATGATACGAATCACTACACGTTGCTCCGACATAGGAATTATGGCTACTTAGTTGTAATATGGAATGATTGTTCGGTGCATTTGGGATAAAATACGTGCTACTCGTCGTAGTTCATAGTTAGTGTTGGTAATACATCATCGTTATTCGTTTTCCATCAGTAGTGTAGAAAGGAGATTTCTCACTTGTCAGTTTAAAAATAATTTCATAATTATCATTTATGATAATATGGGGGATAATATATACTGAACAAAAGTGAAAACTTTTGAACTGAAATTTTACACAATCTAAACCCTCTGGAATCCGAGCAGAAGAATGCAAACCATGCAAAACTGCACTGAATGGTAGTCTGACAACTTACAAGCCAGAAAATGTAAAGAAGCTTGCATAACCACTTATTCTACGTTTAAGTGCTTTTTTCAATAAACCACTGTCCTTATGCGTGTATGTTATTGTTTAGCCACCGAGGTGAATATTCGTTGCTTTTTTGTTGACCCTGACATCGTGTCTAACTATTGAACCTGAAACACTTCGCTGAATATGAAAGTTGAATGTTGGACACAGCACAAAGCATGCCGGATTATACAACAATTTGCTTCTCCTCACACTATATGTCTTATTTCAAAGCCGATTTTCAATTTTGTTAATAAGCATTTGGCATTCTGATAGGGCTGTTTTCCAACAGGAATGAACTCGAGACTTAAAATCATCCAAATAGTAAGCGAAAAAAGCAATTATTTGAACAAAAAACACAAAAGAGCGTTGTCCTCATTTTATATATCAGATACGTTAAACAGATATAAATGATACTGGATACACAAAAGAGCGTTGTCCTCATTTTATATATCAGATACGTTAAACAGATATAAATGATACTTGTAAGTGTAATAAGCAACGAAACAGTAACATACTATTCACAGAAACATAGTTGTAAATGCAAAAAGGCTGAAGAAAAACTGTTACTGTGCTTAAGCTGAAAAAGTTTTGGAAAAAAATGCGTCTGAAATGATAACTTTAAACTTTAAAATATAAAAAATATCATCAGATACCTTAAGATGTTTTTCGTCGCTGTGCAGTAAAACCTTCATTCCCAAGACATAATTCCGTTATGATTTCATTATGGCTATGCCAGTGGTGTAAAAACACTCTCTTACAAACTAAAATGGATACAATGTTGAATTTTATTGTCATTGTTACAGTTCGAGCATCAAATACGTTAAAATCCGATACGTTAGTTAAATGTTATCATTCGATTTTCAACCCCGTCTGAATACCCATTATTAAAAACAATCTTCGTGTCATGATGTCATATTGTTTTATGATTGTTCTACGAGAACTTAAAATGATCAGCATAACCTGATATCTACAGCGTGTTTGTGTACGTGCGAAGTGTGGATGCAGTTTAATATTATTTAGAGGCTAAAATTGAATCAGTTCGATTTGAATTTGTTTTTATTACGTCCTGATTAACTCAATATTATACGATAAACCATATATTTACATGATGATTATCGTGACGAAAAGTGTAGTGCTTAACGTTAACACTATCTGCTATTTAACGTATCTGATGAAGAAATTTAACGTATTTGATGAAAAGAACATTTGTTGTGATTTAAGTAACATTGAAGCAAAAATATGCCATTTCGTCCATCATAATGTCAAAATAAATACAAAACATATTTTTTCAATGATTAGCAATGCATATATATCTAGCAATACGAGTTGCCAAATACGTTAAATGATCTGAAATATCAGATAAAAACATATTTTGATATGCTGCGTGATAATATACATGTATACCTACTAAACTGTTATATGAGTGAACTGCTTAAATCACATTCATTGGGGAGAAGATAAGAAACATTTTGAAGATCTACCTTTAACTGAAAAAAGTGTTTTGCTTCAAAATACAATACAACAGTTCCTGCTTTGAAGAATGCTCGATAGTTTGATCATTTCTTATTATGCTATATAATCTATTTTGCTAGTTTCTGTGAAAAAAGTAAGACCGTTCATAATTTGTCAAAGTAAAGGTATTCTTTTATCACAAAGAAAGACAATACATGTGTATAAGCAGATGGTATATCCTAACGTATCTGACGTATGAAAAATGAGGACCTTTGATATGCGTGATTTTTCTTAAAAATTGATGTACATTTGAGGCCCCTTTTAAATGATTAATGAACTAGACATAATAGACTATTCATTCATGAAAAATGTATGACTTAGAGTCTGGTTGATATTTTTCATTTTTGAACCGCTACTTTGTACATTTAACGTAGAATCAATGGAACGTTGTTTGAGCCTTTAAAAAATGTTATTCAAAAAGCAGAATTTTCATTATGTTGCAAAGCTTGAAAATTTTACAATGCAATCTCTATAGGAAATTGAAATCGCTATTGCATGGACATCCGGGAACAACCTTAGTCGAAAAAAGGGTTCAAAAATCCCCTGTAAGACCTGCATGATGTTTAAAAAAACAATAGAAAACCGTGATAGATTTGTGATTATCAAACAATTTAAATTCCCTATTTATTTATGTATAAGGGGGGTAATTCACAAAATTGGCAGATTAGACCTTTACGTATTTTAGAGCTTGCCACAAGTGATAAGAGAGATTTTTATGTGTTTTTTTGGCAACCCAGATATGACCAATTTCGAAAAATAATGAATCGTTTCCTGCGCATGCTAATATGTAACATTAGATTAAATTAGCTCTAAACGCATTAAGGGCCATAACTTTGACATAAAATGAGACAAGGCAATGAAATTTCCACAAAACAATTGCTGAATGCCTGGGAAATGTCGTCCAAATATATTTCCGGCTTTTGGTTTGATACTTTTCTAGAAACAAGAAATCTTGCTGTGTGAAGTTTTCACTTTTGTTCAGTATATATAATTTCGGGAAGTTTATATCAGTGTTATCTATGAGCGTGAAACGGTAATAGTGGTATCGTTTAACGTCATAAAGTAAATAAAAAAGAGTGAGTCATTCGAATTTCATTCTTATTAAGAAAGCACCATTGTTTTGTAATAAGCTTTATTAGCGAAATTAGAAAGAAAAAGGAATTGAACAATCAACGAAAATAAACTATATATCAAGCTAATGAGGCCTAACTAAGAATCATATTTCAAAGAATTTATAAATTATTAAATAGGCTACGTATAATGTAAAGAAATAGAGCACTTATTCACCAGTCTTGTTTATCCAGTTTTCACGAGTCTATTTTCACGAGTCCATATTCACCAGTATTCACTGTTTCGGCGGTGGTACGATTGTTCTGTCCTGGAAAGTCACGTATTTCTTGGGCTTTCCTGACGATTTACTAATCTCTCGAAACGTATTTAATTACAACATTTCTCCAATTCATGGAGCTATAACATAGCACTGTCTATTCTTTCCTGTTTGACATCGGCCCGTTCCTGTTTCATAAAGCCCCACGAACAGTAATCCATGTCGAAATCGGTTTTTACGATTAATTTTGGTCTTGCTTGTTTATTAGCGATCGGTGCAAGCCACCATTCCATGAAGTAATCTGGGTGTTCATCGCTGATATCACGACCACTTCGACTGGTGTAAACTTCAACTGTAGTTTGAGGTAATAGAATAGTATGACATAATAGAAGCTGGATATTGATTGTTTCCGTTTTAAAATGAGTTTGACAGCTAGTGGAATCGTTTGATGTTATTATATAAAACACTCGTTTATGAACACACACACAAAATCACTTTGAAATTATCACTTGCATTTTACGAAATAACCTCAAAAACACCTTTATCTTGTTTACGTCGTAGTATTTTTTGTTATAAATTAGCGTGAGAGATATCTCGAAAGGATTGAGTAGGTCACGCACCTCTGAAAAAGCGGGACGCGCTCCCTTTGCACAAGAATGAAAGAGATCCATATCAGGCAATGTCTGTATAATGGTTATATTTTTATCAAACACCAGCGAATTATCATATCTACAGTAGTCCGGAATTCATATGAAATACAACTGATGAAGTGGTTCTAAACCTTTCTTTAGTTAAACGCTTTCTATTTTAACCCCCCAACAAAATTTGTGAAAATGATATATCTCGGGGTAGAGTAAAGATGTTATTGAGGAGTGTCGCTATTTATCATCTTACACTTTTAGGCCAAATGCAAAAAAATATTTGATTTGGGTAAGGAATGGGCCTGGAAGTATAGTTTCAGTCAGCGTCCTTTTTATCCTTTACATTTTGTTGAGGCTGTTGTTATTTTCACTGTTTTTTCTTTTGTGATGCACATAAAGAGTTCGTCTCCTTTTCTCTCTTCTTGGCTAGGGCAACCGGGTAACCTGAATAACCCGTACCTTTTTCTTTGGCCTTATTACGGTTTTTCACCCTTACACCGACATAAAAATGCGTTAATTAACTCATCAAGGATATACCATAAGAATCTATTAAAGTGACATTTCAGAATTTTTTGTCATAAATTTTACTTTTATTTTTATCTGAAAGAGCATATTTCCTTATGAAAATTCTGAAAATTTCAAGCCAAAATATTGCACCGTTTACGAGAAATTTATATTTTTGTGTTGAAATTGAACAAATTGTTGTGGACAACAGTTCGGATTTATATGCAATTTATCGATTATGTCTCAACTTTAAATGTGTGTTTCTCGCTTATTGGCAACAACTTCAAAAAAACTAATAATATTTATACTCATTAGAATAACCAATCTTGGCATCAAGACATACTTTAAAAAATTGAAATTGGAATGAAATGTCCCTTTAAGAGCACTTCCATTGAAGAAACGGACTTCTTCTTTACATCTTCGTGGTTGGCTCTTCCGGGTAATTTGTTATATCATCGGTGTAAATGCAAAACCTCGTATGTCGATTCCTGCGATTTTCAAAGTACAAAATTGTGTGCCCAGTTTAGACAATTCTCGCAGGTTTTGAGATATTTATACTGATCAGTATTAATGACACATTATTTATGAACAGTATGCCAAAATTTAAAGTAAAACATTTTACTTTGAGAAAAGTTATTACACTTTTTTCCCTCCCCTTTGAAATTTTCAAAAAACGAGATACGAGGTTTTGCATTTACAACGACGATATGTATTTGGCAGTGTGTATTTACGACGCCAAGCGCACATATTTATGCTTTCTTTTTTATACACACTACCAAACACGCACATTTCAAACGGGTATTGGTTGAACTTGATCTACCCCTTTTTCGAAATTTCTAGCCGGAGTAAACACTCATATACGTAGGATGGTATTATGATGAAATAAAATGATGTCATTCTCACTCACGATTTTTTGGGGTGCGTGGGTTGTTACAATAGAAAGCGTAAAACTAAAAAAATGTATAGATCAACTTCATCATTTGTATTTCATATGAATTCCGGACTACTGTAGATTTGATAACTTGCAGATTATAACCATTTAACAGACATTGCCTGATACGAATCTCTTTCAGTTTTGTGCAAAGGGGGCGTGCCCCATTTTTTGTAGTCAAATGCGCGTGACCTACACCATCCTTTTGAGATTTAGAACCACCGGACCACCGCCGAAAGAGTGGATTTATCTTATGAATACTCGTGAAAATGAACTCGTGGAAATGGACTCGTGAAACATAGACATACCAGGCTGATGAATAAAATGCTCTATTTCTTAACATTATACGTAACCTATTTACAAATTTATTACTTCTTTGAAATGTGTTTCTCAATTATGCCTTATTAGCTCGATATATAGTTTATTTTTGTTCATAGTTAGTTTAATTCCATTTTTTGTAATTTCGCAAATAAAGCTTATAATAAAACAATTGTGTTCTCTTAATTAGAATAAATTTGTGTGATCCGTCTTTTTTATTTAATTTATGACATTAAACGATACCACTAGGACCGTTTAACGCAAATAGAGAAGATAAAAAATGATATAAACTTACCGAAATGATATATATTATCCCTTATATTATCCCAAATATTGATAATTGGGAAACTATCCTCATATTGATAAATATATTTAGGCAATACCATTTACAATTGTCCTCTGAGTTTTCCAAAAGAGGTCCATTTACTGGCATATAAGTAATGAATATCAAAACATTATAAGTAAGGATTACAAAGAGGAATACTTCGAAGGATTGAAGAAATATAAAATTGAGTTGCAACATAACAGCTGTTTATAGAACCCCTGTTACAAAATTATTGGTCAGCTGGTCGTTAAGGTGTGCAAGGTGAAATTTCAAAAATGACAGTAAATCTGTTATGTTACATTTCCATTCCAAATACAAACATAAGCATTTTAAACGGTTTAGAATTCTGAATTAATGCTTACTTATGGAAAGATACATGACGAAACGTTCAAAATTACCTCCCTTGCGTATGCTTTTCTGATATGTATAAGGATCATTTTACCTAATCCTTGCTCTGTATAATTTCTATTCTCTTTATAGCAAGTAAAATTGTAATACCTCCTGAATAAAGGAAATTTAAAAAAAGACGTACCTGCCAATTCCATTTTCTCCATTTTCTGTTCATATGCCCTGCTTTCGTATAAACGTAAACTCATATATATGACCTGCTCTGTAAGCAGGCCTACGTTTTATTCTTAAAGGTACTCAGTATTGATGATTTCTATTCTACACCGTCAGTCGTTTACATAACCAATACATCCGGGAATGCATATCAGTCAGTAGCATCACAGAATCGACATTTAGTCCCAGCTTGAAGTCGATTTATTACCGAGTGTAAATACACACTTTGCCCCTGGGCTAGATGGATTCATCCTCTCTAATTCAATTAAAACTTTAAAGGATTTTTCATTTTATACTTTAATCCTTGTTTCATTCCTGTAGATATATACATAAATGAAAGCATGTGCATTTTATATCTTCATCATGATCTATCGACGTTATACATGTGTATTATTGAACTTCAATTTCAACAATAAAATGCCATTTTTAGCTCACCTGAGCACGATAGTGCTCATGGTGAGGTATTGTGATACCGCTGTGTCCGTCGTCCGGCGTGCGTCGTCCGTCGTCCGTCGTGCGTCGTGCGTCAACCTTTGGCTTGTGTGCACTCTAGAGGCCACATTTTTTGCCCAATCAACCTGAAATTTGCTCAGAATGATTGTCTTGATGAAATCTCGGACAAGTTCGAAATTGGGTCATCTGGGGTCAAAAACTAGGTCACGGGGTCAAATCTTAGAAAAACCTTGTGTGCACTCTAGAGGCCACATTTTTTGCCCAATCAATCTGAAATTTGCTCAGAATGATTGTCTTGATAAAATCTCGGACAAGTGTGAAATTGGGTCATCTGGGGTCAAAAACTAGGTCACGGGGTTAAATCTTAGAAAAACCTTGTGTGCACTCTAGAGGCCACATTTTTTGCCCAATCAACCTGAAATATGATCAGAATGATTTTCTTGATAAAATCTCGGACAAGTTCGAAATTGGGTCATCTGGGGTCAAAAACTAGGTCACGGGGTCAAATCTTAGAAAAACCTTGTGTGCACTCTAGAGGCCACATTTTTTGAACAATCAACCTGAAATTTGCTCTGAATGATTTTCTTGATAAAATTTCGAACAAGTTTGAAATTGGGTCATCTGAGGTCAAAAACTAGGTCACGGGGTCAAATCTTAGAAAAACCTTATGTGCACTCTAGAGGCCACATTTTTTGCCCAATCAACCTGAAAATTGATCAGAATAATGGTCTTGATAAAATCTCGGACAAGTTCGAAATTGGGTTATCTGGGGTCAAAAACTAGGTCACGGGGTCAAATCTTAGAAAAACCTTGTGTGCACTCTAGAGGCCACATTTTTTGCCCAATCAACCTGGAATTTGCTCAGAATGATTGTTTTGTTGAAATCTCGGACAACTTTGAAATTGGGTCATCTGGGGTCAAAAACTAGGTCACAGGGTCAAATCTTAGAAAAACCTTGTGTGCACTCTAGAGGCCACATTTTTTGCCCAATCAACCTGAAAATTGATCAGAATGATCGTCTTGATCAATTCTCGGACAAGATCGAAATTGGGTCATCTGGGGTCATAAACTAGGTCATGAGGTAAAATCTTTGTAAAACCTTGTGTGCACTCTAGAGGCCACATTTTTGCCCAATCATTCGGCAATCAACCTGAAAATTGATCAGAATGATTGTCTTGATCAATTCTAGGTCACGAGGTCAAATCTTAGTTAAACCTTGTGTGCACCCTAGAGGTCACATTTTTTGTCCAATCAACCTGAAAATTGGTATACACAAAGTTATATTAAATCAGGTGAGCGCTTCAGGGCCAATGGCCCTCTTGTTTAAATATTTGTTTATCAGAAAATTTCAATGTGTTGAAGATAACAATCAAATTGAGGTAATGAGTTCTAAAAGGGGGTGTCTCAAATCTGCCCACGCATGGATTTTCTTTTAACTCTGCATGGTGATTAAGGATCATATACAAGTTATGAAAATGCAATTAGTGTCTTAGATAATCAAATATGGACTCCAAAATGGCATATTGACTTATTCCCATTATGACACGAAAAATGCCCCCATTTTTTTATGTGTCCCAAAACCTTAGTTGTATGTATTTTCAAAATCTGTCAAGTGAATTCGCCCCGAGACACGTTAGACATTACATTTATACAAGAAAAAGTATTTTAGGAAATTAGTGTGATTGTTTTTTATTAGATTAATCATTGAAAAATGCGTATTTTTCGGTACAATTTGTGGAAAACATAACCAACATTTTCTCCTTTTACCTCAATATTTTCTGTGCAATATTGTAAATGTCTTAACTTGGTTTCCAAGAAACACAAATGAAAGAAAACTTTCCAAACTATCATAGGATAAGATTTTGTCGATTGTTCATAGTTCTACACCGTTACACTTGGGACAAACATTTAGAGTACATTTAGGATGGGTTTAAAGGCTAATAAATGAATTAAACTGCATATGTTAATTTAGGACTATCAAATAAATACAGATCCAAAGAAGTCAATGATATGTATCTCTGCTAGATAATTGGTATGAGCCCGACAATAAATTAAATTGACACATAATTGAATCATTTCTGAACAATAATTGTTTTCTGAACAAGATTCAGAGAGAATCCTTCATGGTTTGCAATATTTTGGTCGAATTTACTGTGCAACTTAAATATTTAAACATTTCTACTTGATAACTCTAAATCGAAAAAATAGCGTTACACTTGGGACATTGAATTTTGGTTGATTAACTTCATGATAACAATTCTTTTCAGATTTAACTACTTATGATCTTTTATGGAGCCGATGCGCTCCTGTAAAAAAGAAATCAGAATAAGTTTCAATATCACATGACAAAAAATACAGGCTTTCTAACATAAAATGTTACACTTGGGACATTTTTGGGTGTGCACAGACATTGCATCAGGAGGACTTTATTATATGACAGTAATTACATAAAATCATACTAATATTGCAACAATGATATTTGTCTAACAAAGCATACCTTTTTTTGGGAAAGAAAGATGTCTAGTAGCAAAATAATAATCTTTGATTGTCCAAAGTAATGTATATTTATGCCTTTTTGTTTTTTGAGGGTGTGTCGTTTTACGGACATGGTTCATGGACAATTTATATGTTGTCCATCAAAAGACTATTGGAAAACTGTTGTATTGTTGCAAAACTTTGTATAATTGTATGTTGTTTGTTCTTTCAAACCCCGTAGTTTTAAAGATTGCCACTTAGAACATGAATTTTGATACAAATGTCACGCTAAAAGCGTTACATTTGGGACAATTTTGGACACGAAAAACGCTATAGAATTGAAACGAAAGTAGATATTCTCTTAAAATTTTGTACGCATTTAAACAATAACAGAACACATATTCTGGAGTAAGAAAATCGTTAAAAAACCCTTTAACCTGCACTGTAGATCAGTTTTTAAAAAAGATGTATTATTTTTGAAATTACCAAGTTAGATCCGTCAAGGTTACCTTTCTCAATTCTTGATAGATCTTTTCGCCTAAACAATGTCTTTTTTGTTACTTCCGCAGCCTCCTGAGGTCTGTTTGCGAATGTTGAATGTGGAATGAAGTCAAATCACAGGTAAAAGTATCTACTGAAAACACGATGGAAAAAGGACATTAGATAGATTAATTGACAAGGTTGATTAGATTGAAATCCACTCGATTTTTCGGATAATTTTTCGAGCAATTGCAAGTAACTCAACTAAAAACGTAAACGTTTCTTTGAAGTTCATATTAATGACTTCACGTATGCGAAATTTCGTTGTCGCCGGCCTTATACTTTCGAAATGACAGGCAAAAATGCATAAAACAGTTTACAGGAGAAAGATGTGGTGACAATTTGTTTTTGTAAAACCGAATTTAAATGACGATTTCGCAAAAATATTCGCGATCATCACTAATAAATCAGCATTAATGGTAAGTACAATGTTTGTTTGTTTGTTTAGAAGCCTTAAATGTTTACCTTTTTCAGTAGGCGTCTGTATTAATCGATATTGAAGAGCACAGTGCACAGTTTATTTTCCAAAGTCTTCCATCTTGCCTGGATTAGAGGTTATCCGATTGATGTTTAGTGTCGCGATTTTTCATTGGCTAATTGAAACACACCTCCATTTCGTCATCGATGTCATTGAAAAACGACCAATGAAATGCTTCCTTACAAAACGCTTCGGAATACTTCGATTGTCATCGATGAAGGTTCATGGCGGTGTAAAAACGATTGACAGCAATGTTGTGATAAAAATGCGTAGATACAGTCAGTAAAGCGTATTTGGTCAATGTAAGTGACTTGGTTCTGATGTGAAATGATTTAATTTACGTATCGCATTTGCGATTGAACGTTTTCTCTCCGTTTTTTAAGTTTATTTTATCGATTTGAATACATTTTGAGGAATGAAATTGTCACCACATCTTTTTCCTCCGGTATTTCCAATCTAATCAACCTTGTCAATTAATCTATCTAATGTCCTTTTTCCATCGTGTTTTCAGTAGATACTTTTACCTGTGAGTCAAATTCCAAGGGAACGGAGGCCTGGTAAAATCACAATTGATTAAAAACAAAACGGACACGTACCACGTGCTACATGAGTCTTTCATTAATTGTTCTGTTAAAATTAACTAAATATTGTTAAACAAAGTCGGTTAAAGCAGGTTATTCGACTAATGTCCTACATTATCAGTATAATCATGATTTATTACATTGTTTAGCAAAGGCAGGTATCAATGACGAGGATGAATGAAATACAGTCGACACTCGTTATGTCGACATCGGATAAGTCGAATTTTCACTTAAGTCGAAGTTCAAATCTGGCCTGTCCTCATCAATGGACATATTTTTTTTTTTCAAACAAAATAAATTCGAACTCAAAATAGCTATTCAAATATAGTAGGAAAAGGATAGAAATTGCTCGAAACGAATATCAACTTTATCGAAGCCGCACAAAATCGGATGAGTCGAACTCCGGATATGTCGAGGTATTTTGACGGCCCCTCCGACTTCGACACAACGAGTGTCGACTGTATTTATATTGGTTAGTCAATTTATCGGGTATGTAATCGTGTAGGCAATGCCTTTCGTGTCGGACATTCGTTTTATAACACTAAATTTCAGCGCAATTTATATGTATAAAAGATTTCTAAATATTAGTTCTGCCAGTAAAAAGTCGTCGTAAATGGCTCCTAAAATCTTTGTTCAAGAAAGCATATATTACAGGGTTTGCTGCATTGTATACGAAATATAAATAATAAATGATGACATTAGACTCTATCACGCCTAGAGCCATCAGCCAAGCAGGAGTGAAAGCAACAATATATATAAACGCAACAATAAACAAGATAAGTGCCGTCTTAATGTTAGCATCACGGATTTTCATGTCTCTTTGTCTTTTGACGAGGTCTTGCTTGTGCGTTGATACTGTGTTTTCGGGCTGTTTACCGTTGGCTGAGGTTTGTTGGTCCATTAAGACAGTGCTGTCACAAAAATCCACACTGAACTTCTTTTTATCAGCTAATTCTGCTTTTCTGGTATTCTCTTCGCTAACGATCGTTGTGTTGTAACTACCTAGTTGACTCCGTTTGCTCCTCTGATTAATAATTGTTTTGTATATCAACAAATAAAGAATAGTCACTACGACAGCGCAAATGCCGTATACACCACAGTATATATTTTGATACACGTTCAAAAATGTTGCGCTAACAATTACAAAGGAAGCGTAGCAGAAACCGCGGTTGTATAATTCTCCATTTTGTAAACTGACTGAATGTTTGTCACCGTCTTCACTGATATTCCAAATGTGAAATGAGTCCTGTACCGCATTGGCGAAGTTTACACCATGCCATGTTATATTCTTTATCGTACTCGTATGGTCAATTCTTTGTTTATTATGCGCATTACTGCTGTTCCAAATGTCAAAACCGTCCGGTTCCCTATCGGTGAACTTAACACCAGACCCTGCCATGTTATTTGAAATAGCAGTATCGTCAATCCTTTCATATATTCCTTGTGTTAAAGAATTAATTACACCAACAACTACGGCGAGAAAAGACAAGAATAACACGATAATCTTTGCTTTTTTTGCGCGATCAGTTGTCATCAAATTTTTCAGCGGATGTACAATGATAAGATATCTATCTACCGCAATTGCGGCCATTACCATCGCTGAGAAAGGACTGATGGAAGTCTTCGTAAACGTATAAAGCTTACAAACGAAGTCATTCTCGATTTTGAAGAACAATAATTCCACAACAATGGTGAAAGGCATCGTTACTAGTGATGCAAGGAAATCTGTAACTGCCAACGAGATGATGAATATAGTTGAGCTCAGTTTTGGTTTCTGCTTTGAGAAAACATATATGACGAGACCGTTACCAAATATCCCACAAACGGACAACACGCCGATCATGCTGACTGCAATGTATATGTCTGTGTATGTCTCTTGATAATCGTGTTCACGTACAGTGATGTTACCATCATCGCCACTGTTTGACATGTTAGTATGAAGACCTTAAAATAACAAATAAATAACATTACAAGAGTGTTTGGGGTGGTCTTTTTGTCAGGTAAATTAAATATCAATTATGAATCAAAGTGACAAGTTAAACATGCTCTATCGAATATTGAACACATGTTAGCGCTTAAAATTGTTGGTATCTGTAGGTGTACAATTTATGGTATGAAACAATAAGATATCCACACCAAATAAGTGATCGAAAGTTTGATACATTGGCACGAATACGCAATTTGTATTTTCAAAATATAATTTTATTGGCACAGAAGCCTCAAAGTGTTTCATGTGCTAAAGGGACTCACGTTCGGTTGTTTGTGGTACAAAGTACCTTCAAGAAATAGCATGTGGAATTGTCAACATGAAGTGCTATTTTTTCTGTACAAGGAAATCTCAAATGAATTTCATATAATCCTTCTAGATCTAATTAATTTTTAATTCACCGATCCTCTATCTATATATATACTAACATTTGTAAGAAACTAGGCCGTCAAAGGCAGTGGAAGATGTGATATAAGCGCTAAAATTTCCTTCCTTTTGGCTCTAGAGAATGCAATGCACCACACAACAATTTACAAACTCTGCCTGTTCCTATGTTGTTCTGATGCCCGAAAAACCAAGCATGGTCCTTTTATGCTCCTGCTACGTTTTTTATACATATGAAACTCGGACAACCTAGGCATTCAACAGTTAAAATACATTGTTATACTTATGTAAGACTAAATGCTTATTCTTCACATATTAATTAACATGATAATTGATCCTGAATAAAAGAAATTTCATAAAAATACCTGCCAATTCCATTGTAGCCATTTTCTGTTATTCAGCTGCTCGGGTTTCGTATAGATACACTCATATATTAACTGCGATGTAAATCCGTTGTCGTATTTTCGGCGACCGAACAAATATCGTTGGCATTTTGTTAGCATCATAAAGTATTCATATTCATTAGTTGTAAATGTCAAACCAATTTGAACATATCTATATATTTATATAAATATATTTTTTGTGGCAATAAGTAACATTAGGCAATAAGCTTAATGCCTATGCAATAAGCTATTACCTAGGCAGTAAGCTTATTGCCTAATTCACTCTAGGCATTAAGCCTATGTTTTAAGCCTAATGCATGGAAAGAATAGTCAGGCATTAGTCTTATTGCCTAACGATATGACTACTTCTTTGAAATCTTATTTGAAATTGAATATGTTTACAAATATTTTCCATTATTTAGAGCCTGGAAAAAACCTGACTGCTTTGGGCTCCTGCATTATGTCAAATACACATAATTCCACTGTCTGAAAACCCTTCGAAAAACATTTTAGTTAACTAAAAGTGAACACAAACTATAGTCTGTTTTGTCGAATACGGATGAAAAATGTCTGGCAGGAAGAAATGAAAAGTCACACTTCTACGTTTACAAGTCACAAATCACATTTTCGCCGAAATCACTTACATCCATTTATTTTAATGTCCTGATATTCAAAACAAGAATGGACTGGTTAAACAAGCTCATAAGGCTATGTTGATCAAGACAGATATTTTTAATCTAATGTATAGTTATTAATGTGGTTTCATAATGCATATTTATACATGTAGTTAGATTATGGCATGAGTGTATACTTACGCAACCCTTTTGTTTTGTTTTTGATTGGTCAATAGTTGTAAACGCTAGTAAGAGTGCAAATAAAGAAAAAACACCATTTTTAAGGGTACGTAACTCAGCTCTTCGTACAGCGATTAAGTCCATAATCAATATCACCCGATAACTTACAGCCACACTTTTCTTAGCAAAGGTTTATGAAGGTTTGGCATATTTCTATGCAGTTAGAATATAAAACAGAAAATGGATGTGGACATGCAGACTGACAAACAAACCAAAGACAAAAATTACCACAATGGATCATCCCGAGTACTTCTTTGCTCAGGCTAGCTGAGAAATGCTTAAAGAAAAGATAAATTGTCTGTCTCTCTTTGTAGATAAAAAAAAACAATAGTATAGTTCCATGTTTTGTCAACCTATAGTCAATTTTCGTTTATTCGAGGGCATATAACTCTTATACATGTATATGTCGGAGGCCACATAGGAATCTAGGCCGATCCGGAATCGGCCTAGTCCAGATTGGAATTCTACTCTGGCCTAGTCCAAAGTGGAATTCTGATCTGGACTAGTCCAATCTGGAATCGGCCTAGAAAGTTTCTAGTCCAGATGAGAATTCCAATCTGGCTAAGCCAATCCGGAATCTGCCTAGACCAGATTGGAATCTGTTCTTAAAAGTAATTTGATGTTACTAACCACTTCTTTTTTTAACCAATTTGAATTTTATACACTTTTTGTTTGGAAAACAGTTGAAAAAACAGACTTGAATGCTGAGATTAAGCCATAATATGTTTTCATTTCTTAATCTGCTGAGAAGGAAAATAAGTATGCAAACCAATAATCTTTTTGTCACCTTTAATCTGCAATCTGTTTTATATGCAGTTATGATAAGAAGTGATTAATTGCATCAGTTTATGTGTCTTTTATCAATATTGGACTTGCCTTCTCAACCAGAATAAGATATTTTGCATTCTAAGACAACTTTAATTATTGCATTGAAGTAAATGTTATCAGACAACTTGTGATTGACCATATAATGTACATTTAATTTTGTATCACCAACCAGTTTTAAATTATTGCAAAAATATTTTAAATTTCCAAAGATGTTTTATACTTTAATTTTTGCATTCTAAAGTAGATGCGATGGTGTTTTAGTGGACATAGCATGGAAATTGAATTGCTTTTCACCATGGAAAAAATGTAAAATGGGTTTTAAACAGGAAATTAAGTACGTTTAGGCAATTAAAGCCTTACTGTACTCTTGGACACAGAGACATGCAGGTAAACGATTACCTCAATAAACCAAGTTGCATGTACATAATATTTTAGGTCTTGTTTAACCATGTCCCAAATTACACGGCCTTATGATTGTCCATAAGTAAAGTGGCTATTGATTGCACTATTAACTTTAAGTCTATCATTAAAAATTAAAACTTACACTGCAAAAAAAATGCATTGAAACATTTAGTGAAGGGAAGAAAATTCAGGTCATCGTCATTTTTTCTGACATTGTATTGAAAAGTATTTTTTAGGGATTCCAGAGCTATTGCTTCTAGAGAAAAGGGTTAATTACCAAAAACGTTTTACATTTGGGCTTTCCTATACATGTATGTTCTCTCTTAAGAGTAAGTTAAAGAAAAATGAAAAATATAACCCAACATTTATCACTGTAGAAAAGCAAGAAATTGCTCTACACCCATTCTGTTTTGTACTTTAATTCTCGCTATTTGTAATTGTTCCTTGACTCTCAGGTATGAAAAATAATTTAACATTTAGTTTATTGAATCAAATTTCTGCAATTTTGATAAGTACAAGTGTGTTTATTTTCAATTTCAATTTTCCAATGGATTCCAAACTGGTCTAGGCAGATTCTAGATCAGCCTAGCCAGATTGGAATTCCATTCTGGCCTAAACCGATCGAGAATCTGCCTAGACGAAACTAGAATTCTCATCTGGACTAGTCCAACCTAGAATTCCAATTTGGCCTAGACTTGTACAAGATTTTACCAAAACAATCATTCTGAGCAAATTTCAGGTTGATTCCGGATTGGCCTAGATTCCAATCTGGACTCCGACATATACAAAAACCTCATTATCTTGCAATTACCCCTTATTAACAGGTATATAATCAACCAAAGTTAATCCGAAACAATTTAATTTTCGTGTGCAAAGTCCGTTAGTTGAGCGTCTTAACAAAATATTACCGAAATAGGCTCATTACATATGTAGATGTTCCGGGTTAATGTTGCTGGACTATATGTTCAATAGATTCAAAATTAAACGAGAATGATTACAGTTGATTTAATAAAGCAATCCTACTGTATTTATTCTCGTTTAATTGTGAATCTTTTTAAGTACAATATAATTAGAATGTGTTTCCAAACAACTTTATTTTGATTTGATAAAACAGTTCCTAAGGTAAATTTCAGTAGTCTATTGTACCCATAGTTTTAAATTTGTGTCTCAGAAAATGGGATATTTATAGACCCTAGCTTGAATATGTAATGTCCGTTACAAATTGTTATAATGGTGATTTTTCAAAGGATCCATTTAGGCCTACAACAAAACTTCAATAGTCTAGAATATTACAGCTCTCAAGGTAGCCTAAATCAAATAATTTATTTCATGTTAACATAACCTCGGGACTTTTTATTGCACTGTAAAGGGTTACGGACACTACACAAATAAAGATGTAGCCTAATATCTGATTAAAAAATTCAGATCATTTTTTGTATTTTATAACAAGTTTAAATTATTTTCACTAATGGCTGCAGACATCAGTTTTTCACACATCAGTATTAATGAACTTTTGATATTGGAAACTCGTTTTTTTATGCCGAGAAAGATAGCAGGGTTGGTTAACCTGGTGAGACACTTTGTCTCCGAATACCTTGTTTTAGTCGGAAGCTAACTCACTAATGATGCAGTTCGTTCGCGTGTTTCTGCCCGCGTAGGACTCGCTGACGTTATAGTGCTAAAATGACGTCTTACACGAGCACACATATCCGCATGCAGTTTATATCGACAATATCTATCCCAGTATAGTGGAAATCGTCCAGAAAGAGATAAATCGCAAAATCACAGCTAGACGATTCAAATGGGACGTCACCCAGGACTAACCTTAGATCAAGGGATTAACGTTATCAACACGCTGACTTGTGGCGTGACGGTCAAAGAGCCGTGTCTTAACATTTTGGTGTGAATCAAAGTGTAATTTCTCAATTGAGGGTAGAGAATTGTTAATTAGATAATGCCTTAGGCAGGCTACGCTCTAGCAGGTTTGCGTAAAAAAGCCGACGTAAGGACAATTACATAGTAACGTGTTCACGACGTAATCATTTCTAAACGGCATAAGAACAGCCGCTTTGATCAGAAACGCTACAGGAACATGGGATTGTGCTCGTACTGTGAGTAACAAACTTCGTGCTTTGCTTTACTTGTATGTCCGCCTTACGTTTGTGTTTCTTTGTCTTGTGCTCATAGACAGGCCAGGCTGAGCCTGACGCAAATACACCGTTCATTTACAGGATGGCAGTGTGATCAAGTCACTTTTGCAGATTAATCCCGTTTGAGTTTTACATTTGTTGAGGCGTAATTGTGAAAAGGAGATCTTAGAACGGGTGGTAGAGGCAGGGACGACGCAAAAAACTTAAAAGTTATCGGACGTGTTCTGCTTTTGCAAATTTGGCGTACGGTAGTGGCTTTTGGTTGAGGACTCATACATTTAACAGACATTGTGGTACTGGTATAAATGATATTAATGGACATACATGGAACTGATTTCATGTGTGATTTTGAGAGTACTACCATGTTCGGCGTCACGATTTAGACATGTCACTTTTAAAATTCAACCCAAAATTGAAATACTGTTGTAACGATATATATCAACACACTGACTTGTGGCGTGACGGTCAAAGAGTCGTGTCTTAACACTTTGGTGTGAATCAAAGTGTAATTTCTCATCTGAGGGTAGAGAACTGTTAAATAGATAATGCCTTAGGCAGACTACGCTATAGCAGGTTTGCGTAGAAAAGCCGACGTAAGGATAATTACATAGTAACGTATTCACGATGTAATCGTTTCTAAGCGGCATAAGAACAGCCGCTTTGATCAGAAACGCTACAGGAACATGGGATTGTGCTCGTACTGTGAGTAACAAACTTCGTGCTTTGCTTTACTTGTATGTCCGCCTTACGTTTGTGTTTCTTTGTCTTGTGCTCATAGACAGGCCAGGCTGAGCCTGACGCAAATACACCGTTCATTTACAGGATGGCAGTGTGGTCAAGTCACTTTTGCAGATTAATCCCGTTTGAGTTTTACATTTGTTGAGGCGTAATTGTGAAAACGAGATCTTAGAACGGGTGGTAGAGGCAGGGACGACGCAAAAAATGTAAAAGTTATCGGACGTGTTCTGCTTCTGCAAATTTGGTGTACGGTAGTGGCTTTTGGTTGAGGACTCATACATTTAACAGACATTGTGGTACTGGTATAAACGGTGTTAATGGACATACATGGTACTGATTTCATGTGGGATTTTCAGAGTACTACCCCTACCTTGTTCGGCGTCACGCTTCAGACATGTCAGTTTTCATATGCAACCCAAAAATTGAAATATTGTTGTAACGATATTGAATATCATTATCTAAAGAATTGAATCTAATCCGAACCCCGATAAGTGAGAAATAAGCTGCAACTTACGAAATTGCAAAACCTTTTCCCTCAGTATATGAATTTGGTTAAAGGCAACGGTATACTGCACAGATAAGCACGCGATGCCTTACATCCACCGCGTCCACGCGAATTTATGGAAAAACTACTTTATAAGGAAAACTTTTTTAAACGATGCATGAGAAAGTAAGCAAAATCTTTAATTGTCTAAAAGTTAACCTTTAAACATCCAATGTCATAAATACATCAAACGAAGCGTCCTTTCGTTGAAACTTTTTGACAATAGACGGCCTTTTTGTATCTATTTGTACAAAAATTATTAATGAAAAATTGAAGTCCCAGAAAACCCGCCTGATGGAAAGTCGACAAATAAAGATAATGGACGCACAAATAAAATGCAAAAAATAGAAATTCTAACCTTGTTGGGTTTGGAAACGGGTTCTTTCTTGTGAAGGTAGGTACAAATATAAACTGTAAAAAACAATTTGATACAGTCAACATAGTACTTGAACTATGTCTAAATCCCGCACCTGAATAATCGTCGTGAGTGGCTCCGGAAACCTTTGTTAAAGAATGCATAGATCACCGGATTTGCTACATTGTATATAAAATATGTGTAAAACACAACGATATTAAATCGTATGACGCGTAGAGACATCAACCAAGCAGGAGTGAAAGCAACAATATATATAAAAGCTACAACAAATAAGATAAATGCAGTCCTAGTGTTAGAATCACGGATTTTCACAGCCCTTTGTCTATTGGCGAGGTCTTTCTCGGGTTGTGGGGTCATTTCATGGTGTTTTACGTTTGCCGATATTTGTTGGTCTCTAAAGGCGTTGTTCTCGACATAATCCTGGCTAGATGTCGTTTTATCAACCAACTCGATCGATCTGGTATTGTCCGCACTAACATTATTTTTGTTGAAACCACCAAGTTGACTCCGTTTTCTCCTCTGATTAATAATTGTTTTGTATATCAGCGCATAAAGAATCGTGACTACAACAGCACACATGCCGAATACACTGCAATATACCTTTTGATACATATAATTAAATTCTTTGCTTAAAATTATATTTGAATTGCGACAAATTCCGCGGTGATATAATTCGCCGTTTTGCAAGCTGTCCGAAAGTGTGCCATGTATTATACTTTTATTCAAAAAGTAGTATCCTTCTGTCCCTTCAAATGTGAGGTTTACATTATTTGTTATCGCGTTGTTTGGTAAAAGAGTATTGTAAATCCTTTCATATGTTCCTTGTGTTAGAGTACCAATTGTGCCAAGAATAACGGCGAGGATAGATAAGAACAACACGACAATCTTTGCTCCCTTGGCACGCTCGATCGTCATCAGATGCTGTAAAGGATATACAATGATAAGATATCTATCTACTGCAATCGCCACCATTACTAAAGCTGAGAAAGGAATGATTGTGGTCTGCGTAAACATGTATAGTTTGCATAAAAAATCATACTTGATCCTGTAGGAAAGCAGTATCGTAACAATCGTGAATGGCATTGTTATCAATGACGCCAGAAAATCTGTAACAGCTAATGTGATAATAAATATAGTCGAACTGAGTTTTTGTTTCTGCTTCGAAAACACGTAAATGACGAGAGCGTTACCAATTATTCCACAAACGGACAGCACCCCGATCATGATCACAGTAATGTACGTGTATGTGTATGTCTCTGGGTCGTCGTGTTGTACTTGTGTGCTGTTACCTTCACTGCTCATGTTTGACATGTTGGTACTAATGCCTAAAATGATAAACAGACATCGTCACAGTGTTGTGCAGTTATATCGGACCGCACTCACCAACATTTTGAAATGAGCTGGAATCTGGAAAAGGGTCCCTTATAGCAAATGAGGCAGCCATGTTTCAAGACCAACGTGTTCATAAGTATAGTCTGACCGGATTCTATGCCGCTTTCACATGGTTACTACATGTCACAAAGAAGCTATTGGAGAACAATATGATTCCTGATCAGACTGCGTGTATACCCAGGCTGATCTGGAATCATGCTGGGCTCAAATGCCTTAAATTAGGTACTCTCTTAAGAACAGAGCACATTTTCTCTTCATTAATATAGAATGATGCTCTGTTCCCACGGGGGTCATTTCACGTCTAATCTCGGGGCCTTGGCGGGATTTCGGTATCAAATCGCATCACACAACAAAACAATTGAAATTTCTGATACAAACTTTCATTGGCTGACGCTTCAAATTACCGGCTTTACCCAAAAATAGAAGCGACGTAATGTATACGTAATCAAACAAGATAAAACTGTGTGATTTTGATTCGATAATTCAAATGTTACCGGCTTCAGCCAAAAATAGAAGCGACGTAATGTATACGTAATGATCATGCGAGATATAAACTGAGTGCTTTTGATTCGATAATTCAAATGATGTGCTATAATTAGATTTTGACGACCAAATAGGCTGTTGGTGTATTAAAAACGGCAGAGGTCACATTTGATGGTTAATCAATAGACTTCGGCTTTGGAGAGTATAAATTAGGCTACTTTTTTCCAGATCATGGCTCAAATAAATTGTTAGAAAAAGAATTACTTTTCAAGGCATTGGTTGTGCGAAACCTTTGTCTCTGCCAATTGTTATGATTTTTTTACGGTCATACTTGAAATAAGCTGATTGGTTACAACCTTCCGTTTTAATGTATCTGCAAAGTACTAGTATACTGAGTACATTTAATTCCGCAGAAGTACTTCGTTCGCTTATAGGATGGAAATGACAAGCAGAGGCTACGTAATGCGGGTATATTTTCATTGATTTATCTAATTCCATAAACTCAAAAGGTAGGCAATGTTTTAAATACACATCGGAATAAAATTTGATCATTTTTAATGGAGAGGGGTCAAATGAATTAATAACGAGTGTGCCCACCTAAAGCTTGAATTAAAGCCTGACATCGTTGTCGCATAGAAAGGACCTTTATCGCAATGCAACCTCTTCTGGCATTTTGTTCCGCTCTTGAATAACAGGAAGACGAAGTTGTTGCAACGTTTTTGGGTGGTGTGGTACATGAATAGACGCGTCTGTTTAGGCCATTCCAAGCATGTTCTACATGGTACATGACAGGCCAGTAGTGTGTAACATCATTATGTGGCCTAGCCATCGTGTCGTAAGTCGTGATATTAATGAGTTACGGCATCCTACGTGGCGTGAAATGTCCTTGTTTGAAAAACCAAGCAAGTGTGTTCCAAAAGCTTGGTTCCTCATACTTTCAAGAAGACGGGGCGTACTGATACAATTCAGAATATTTCAATATATCGTGTTTTTATAGTGTTCCTATAGACAAACTTTATAAACATGTTGAAATTTAACTCGAGTTTCGCGTGCATCAAATTTACGCAACGTCAACGTGTTTAACGCTTTGGTTAAGGCGCTGTAAAATGTTCCAGAATTACTAACTCTAATCTTTTCTATTCACGTTTAAAAACTTGTGGGAGAATCATAACAGATATTTTTTTTATTTCTTATGACATCTTATAACATATTGATTTAAGGCTTTGAAAACGCTTCGTTTTTAAATGTACTAAGTATATGTACAAGACTAATTTGTGATGCAAGTATCACGTTCGACGTCGAATTGATTTGCCAGAATGTTGGCTTTTGATCTGGTTGAAAATTAAATCAGCTTAAAATGTTTTACGTGAAAAAAGTACTAGCAATCAATAAAGTTGAAAAGTTTGAGAAACCCATCTGTTCCACCAGCAATTCACCAGCCTGATCAGTTTGAGACGACCTCTTAATATTATGCAAGTTGATCAACCCAAATCGTATATGTAATAAGGTACTCGCCATACTTTGGTGACAAATATAAAGACGACAACGATTCATAGGAAAAAAATATACTATGCCAACATTTTGTAAACGACAAATGCTTTAATAGCAGCTGCTCATTGAATAAATAAACGTAATTACTGATCTGGTTTTACAAAATGAATTTGTATACTTTACTTTTCTACCTGTATACCTCCTATATTATGTTGAATTTTGACTGCACGTCTATTCTATCCAACAACGTTTGATATGCATAGACATTAACATAAATCTGATACATTTTTAAACACGAAACTGTTCATTACCACGTGTGCAGATGAAACTATTCATTACCCCTTTTGCATGTACAAACTAACTCTCCAAACGCTAACTTGAATTTGTATACCATAATATGCTCGACGCTTCAGGCGTCGAGCAATAAAGCTCTGACAGTTTAGTGCATCACAGAACGATAGTCTTGATTGCCGAGAGCCAGTCATGCGCAAACTTATTTCCAGATGTGACACTGACGCCGATTTTCAAAACATTCGTAGTGCGTCGGAAGAGTACATTGCCTACGATTTTCAACGAATTTGGGCCAATTTTCACAGTTCATTAATGGATTGGATTGGATCTTTTTAACTCCCAGTCCCACTGATCCCGATTTAATCTATGGATTGGGCGTATTTTCCGATAACATCAATTTGTTCATGAGGAGCTACGAAAATGCTACGATATATGATACGATTTACTACACGTTGCTCCGACATAGGAATTATGACTGCTTTGTTGTAATACGGAATTATTTTTCGGTGTAATTCGCGATAAAAGTCGTGCTAGATCTATTTGTCGTAATCCATCGGAAGTATAGGTAGTGCATCGCCATTAATCGTTGCACTCTCTTTCACGAAGGCTCTTCCATTTCTGTAAGGTGATGCGTAAGTATGAATAATATAAATAATAAGGGGTTTGAAAAAATGGGCCCATTTTTATTAGATCAATACTTAAATTTGAGAGCACTTTTGATGCAAAGAGAATAATAATTCTTGTTTTAAATAATGTATAATACAAGTAATGAAAAGTGACACAGTAATTAGGTCCTTTCACTTATGTTTTAGTCTGTACCCGCAGAACACACTTCCGGAGACAAAAAATGGGTTTATGGGAAATCAACATTGTATACATGAGAATTGTTACTAAAGATAGTCACAAATCAACATTATTAAAACGAGGCTCCCTAAATATGCGGAGCACGTGCATTCAATATACAGCGATCAAGAGCACGTGCACTCAATATGCAGCGATAAAGCGAAGTTTTAAGTGGAACAAAAACTATGAAATTGAATGTATTCGTTAATAGCCGTAAGATGGTTATTTTGTTGGATTTACAGTCAATCGTTCCCCGTTTCATTGTTGATTTCGTATGCATCTCATGCTTTTTGTTCGAGAGTATCGTTACTAAAACGATTTGGGTTCGAGAGTATTGTTATCAAAATGCTTTGGGATTGAGAGTATTGTTACTAAAAATAACAAAAACTAAATGTTTGAGTGGCGTTTTAAGACTCAAATGACGACTTCCGGAGGCTGTTGTGTGCGGGGTATCTTAGATGAAATAACCTTATTAATGACACTATCCATAGGTACACCACGATTCGCGGACTCTAGCCTAGATACCCCCTTGCAGAGATAATTTGTGAGAGCAACGAAAGATCACTCTGCGGGGAGAACGTATTCGTTGTCCATCGCTGAAGCAGGTATGCTGAAAACGAAGACGGATAACTCTGATTTACTATAAATAAATACGAAGTGTACAGATTGTGCCACGATTTTCAAAAGGATGAGTGTCAATAAGGCCCTTTCCGTGACCCAGCCCGATTTTCTTCATTTTCGCCTCACATGACCAATAACATAATGACCTTATGTAGGCAAAGTATCACTTTAAACGGAGCCTTGATTTTGAAGATTTATTAAATCGGGTAAGTCGCCCACTATGCCAGTAGATGGTAATCAATTTCTTACACAGTTTTACTAACAATTTATATCTTGAAAACTGGTGATGCAGTGAAATATATGTGCCATGCACTTTGAATACATGTTGTTGTTTACTAGTATTCCATTGGATGTCATGTATAGGAGAAATGGGGTATTAAACATGTTTATGATTTTGTTAGAATTTTTGGATGGACTAACCTTAAGAGAGAACACAACAGGCTTTTATTTCTCATTTCATTTGTTCTATCTTCTTATAATTTTTGGAATTTTTATCAAGGAAATCAAAGTCAAATAATTGAGAATATATAAAAGCTATTTTGAAAGTTTTCATAATACAAATTATGGCAATATATCTTCATTCACCAACAGAAAGATAAAACAAACGAAGTTAGAAATAAAAGCCTGTTGTTGTTTTTCTTAAGGTTAGTCCATCCAAAAATTGTAAAAAAAAACATAAACATGTTTAATGTCTTTTTTCTCCTGTACATGACATCCAATAGAATAAACAACAACATTTATTCGAAGTGTATGGCACATATATTTCACTGCATCACCAGTTTTAAAGATATAAATTGTTAGTAAAACTGTATAAGAAATTGATTACCATCTACTGGCATAGTGGGTGACTTGCCCATCCACTTTAATTATACCCCCCACAACAAAGTTATGGGGGGTATACTGGAATCAGGTTGTCCGTCCGTCTGTCCGTCCGTCCGTCCGTCTGTCTGTCCGTCCGTCCGTCCGTGGACATAATTTTGTGTCCTCTTCTCCTCCCACAGTTTATGACCAATTTTGCTGAAATTTTATCATGTTGTTTCCTATCATATGAAGTTGTGGACCTGCGATTTTCATCTTCATCCAGTCATTAGTTTCACAGTTATGCCACTTTGAACTTTTTAATGGGGTGGGGGGAAGAGACATAATTTTGTGTCCTCTTCTCCTCCCACAGTTTATGACCAATTTTGCTGAAATTTTATCACGTTGTTTCCTATTATATGAACTTGTGCACCTGCGATTTTCATCTTGATCCAGTCATTAGTTTCAGAGTTATGCCACTTTGAACTTTGAACTTTTTAATGGGGGGAGACATAATTTTGTGTACTCTTCTCCTCCCACAGTTTATGACCAATTTTGATGAAATTTTATCACGTTGTTTCATATTATATGAAGTTGTGCACCTGCGATTTTCATCTTGATCCAGTCATTAGTTTCAGAGTTATGCCACTTTGAATTTTTTAAAATGGGGAGGTGGGAGTAGTCAAAATTTAAAATTGAAAAACTCAGTAACCATTTGCAAAACTCAGTAACCATAAGGGGAGTTACCAAATCTGGTAAGTAACATCATCTTGTTGACCTTTACAAACGAACGGTTTATTCCCTGAGGTCAAATTTGACCTATTCCCTGAGGTCAAATTCGACCCCCGAACCCCATCCCCACCCCAACCCCCATCCCCGGGGGCAAAAATTGAACATAGGCTCATATTGACTTTTCGTGGATATAACTTTTTGTCATCATCTCCTCACACAACCCCCATCCCCGGGGGCAAAAATTGAACATAGGCTCTTATTGACTTTTCGTGGATATAATTTTTTGTCATCATCTCCTCACACAACCCCCATCCCCGGGGGCAAAAATTGAACATAGGCTCTTATTGACTTTTCGTGGATATAATTTTTTGTCATCATCTCCTCACACAACCCCCATCCCCGGGGGCAAAAATTGAACATAGGCTCTTATTGACTTTTCGTGGATATAATTTTTTGTCATCATCTCCTCACACAGTTTTCCGCTCTGTGTACATGGAATTGCTCTCGTTGTTTATACTCGGTTCTTTTTATGTAAAAAAAATTGAAAAACTTTTGGAATATCGCAAGAGTTCACCAGTTCCAAATAGAAGTTTAGTTCCAAATAGAAGTTTTGGTAAGTAAAACATTTATTTATATGTTTGCTTGAATTGTATGTAGGGTTGTTATTGTAGGTGGAAGTGAATTTTTATATTTTGGCATGAAATGTGTGTGAGGGGTGGCGTTGAGTGTGTGTGTCAAGAAAATGGGTACAGCTGAAGATGACTTATTTGGCAATGTTTGTAGGGTCCTCCGTGGCTCAGTGGTCAGGGTGGCGAACTTCTAATCTCCAGGTAACTGGATGTCGTGGGTTCGAGCCCCATCCAGGCCACTTACTTTCAGGGGAGTGCATTTGGTTAACCCTTTCCCAAACAAGACAGGTTTTTGACGTCCCTATCAGATTAGGCTTCAGGAAACATCGAGGCAAAAGAAGAAAATGCTGATAGTCAGCATTTTCTCCTTTTGCCTGAATATTTTCTGGACTACATTGTACACAAATTATATCTGAATTATATTCAATGTTTGTTGGCATAACTTTTTGGATCGTATTACATGTACTACCTTGTATCTGTAGTCAGCAAATGTATTCAGGAAGGAGCAAGTGTCTCTGGAAATAGTTTGTGTGCCTTTATTGCATGTAGACCATTGAGGTAAACATTACAAGAAGTCATCTTCAGAAAAACAATGCATCTTCTTCAGACACCACTTTTCTTTTTATTTTGTTTTCTTCCTGTTTACATTAAGAAACCGTCTGATCTCCAAATTGATTTTCAAAGTCACCCCTGTTTCTTTTCGATAATTCAACAGGCATTACATAAAATAATAAAGTGGTGTATTGTTTGTAACCAAGAAGCTGCAATGTTTCATGACTTACCGCCTAGAACACTCCTTAACTATACTGAAACAAATTGTACATTAACTTTTTATCAAGATTTGTTTGTGAAACAAAAAAGCAACATCTTTAACAGAAGATTACATACCAAATTTCAACTTTGTATGCCTACTGGTTGTAGTGTAAAATAAAGGGACAATTACAATTTAAAGCATATGTTAGGGAGTGTGTGGTGTACCCGGTAACACTACAGAACATCATATACAGGTAGTTATAGTATACTATTGTGTGGCATGTATAAAAGGTGTAAACTGCATGTTGGTGTTGGATACTTACCCTCTTCAAATGTAAACAGCTATTAATATCATACATTTCTTTTAGTTCATAGTCATCTAGCATCTTATTTGGATACTATAAATGCTTCTATGCTAAATAGCACATTTTCATTAACTTATTCTGTCATTTATGTACTCATACACCATCCATTTGCACCATGTGTATTTTCTGTAGTGGCTAAATGTCATGCATTCTTTTTCACTGCATGGGAATCATTCCTTTCAGAAAAGCTCACTGGATGTCTGGAAACACAAAACATTGAAGTAACCAAAAGCCTTTCATTTCAGCAGACAATTCGCCAACAGTCTTCAATAAACAAGGATTGTGGACCAGGACTAAATACTTGTGGCTCATAGGCAAATTTTCAAAAGATGAATTCACTTCATTATTCGTTAACTTTTCTTTATAGTTCTCTCATTCTATTTTCAGACTAACTAAAATCACCACAAAAATTTGGAGTTATGCCCCTTTTATACTAAGCAACTTAGAAAGTCGAGCGCACTGTCTTCGGACAGCTCTTGTTTTGTTAATACTCTGCTTTAACTTTGAAACTCATTTTCACCCATTACATCCTTGTTTACATTTCACATGCACAGGTAGTGCATTTGAGTAGTTTTTCCATTGCAAAATACTTATGTACTATTTTTTTCTTCTTATGGTCACCAAATGGCATGATTTCAACAAAAATCATGCCATTTGGAGTTTGCAAGGGTTCAAAGTAACACAATTCTAACTCAAACTATCATGTAATGTTTTTGGCACATATACTAAACAAAATATTAAAGTTGCAAAATTACTAATTTTCAGTAATGCCACTTAATTTGTTTACAAAAAGTTTAATTTACCCTGAAAACTAGGGGTTTGAATCACAGTTTGAGTTAGAACAGTGTTGCTTTGGACCCTCACATTTGTTATTATGTACTAATTAAAGAAATAAAAAAAATAGGTGATGTAAACTCACAGAACAAGGGCTCAATCAAAAAAGGCGCTGCAAAGGAAGTGACTGAAACTTATGCTGACAACAACTGTTGCCACCAATAATAACCCATTCATATCAGTAAGTGTTGTATTTAAAGTGTTTCTGCAGTATACTTTGAATCTTGCAGAATAGTTAAGATACAGTTCCAATTCAGATTTCTCCAGGTCCTGAATGCAGACAGAATAGTGAAGATACAGTTCCTGATGTTCCAATTCAGACTCCTCCAGGTCCTGAATGCAGTCAGAATAGTGAAGATACAGTTCCTGATGTTCCAATTCAGACTACTCCAGGTCCTGAATGCAGTCAGAATAGTGAAGATACAGTTCCTGATGTTCCAATTCAGACTCCTCCAGGTCCTGAATGCAGACAGAATAGTGAAGATACAGTTCCTGATGTTCCAATTCAGACTCCTCCAGGTCCTGAATGCAGACAGAATAGTGAAGATACAGTTCCTGATGTTCCAATTCAGACTCCTCCAGGTCCTGAAGGACCATCAGAAGCCACTGCTAAGAGATCCCCTGATACACATACAACAACTGGCAAAACAGTTCAGGTAAATAGATAAAATTTAACTCATTACCAGACAGCAAAATTTTGGACTGTTCCAGTTTGAAAGAAGTTGCAGATGACAATTTCAAGTTGATGAAATTTTAAGGATATTTCCATTTTGTGTTAGAAAACATTGTGGAAAATGAAGACATTGCTTGTCACAAGCAATTTCTTCATTTTCCACAGTGGTTTCCCAAGCAGTTTTCCCCAGGGGTGTCAAAAAGTGTCAATGTGTGGGAAAGGGTTAAAGGATAAAGTAGATTCCACTCACCAGATTTGTGGTAAAAAGTAAGTTTAAAATGATGCTTCGAAATTTCCATATTGACTAATGCAACTCATGTGCATCCATTATTAGTTCTATACCTATGCAAAATTGGACTCTGTCAGACTGCAACTCAGTCTAGTCAAACACTTTTCCTGACTTCTATAGCCTGGCAGATATTGCAAGGTTATTTGACGTTCCAGTCCATTTATCATGAGTTCCAAATACAAAATTGCTTTGGTCCACCGATTTGAGACGAAGGTCCTGTGTCAGTGCTGAACGTAGTAAATTTATCAGGAAAATTTATCACGACTCAAACACTAGCACATTTTGACCAGGTGTAAGGTTATGAGTCTGTAACAGTGAAATACAGACGAAGTTTAACTTTGGTATCTCCCTATCGTTTTAGGACGAAGCAGAGAATCTGATTGCTAGATATTTTAAAGATCAGACAGAAAAACAAGAACAGCATGAGCGACGCAAACAGCAAAAGAGAGAGTATATGAAGACAAAAAGATCAAGTAGCAGTTTTCGTTCTGAAGAAAATAGAACAGTTTCACAATTGAGAAATTTAAAACGTAAGGACGCTGAGACAAAAATGAAAGAGGTGGAAAGAGAAACCAAAGCAAGAAAAAGAAAAAGAGCAGACAGCGAGATACGAGAAAAGGAGGCTGCAAGAGAAACACCAGGTAGAAAGCAGAAAAGAGCAAATAGTGAGATTCGGACAAAGGAAGCAGCAAGAGAAACACCAAATAGAAGACAGAAGAGAGCAGATAGTGAGATTCGGACAAAGGAAGCAGCAAGAGAAACACCAAATAGAAGACAGAAGAGAGCAAATAGTGAAATTCGGACAAAGGAAGCAGCAAGAGAAACACCAGGTAGAAAACAGAAGAGAGCAGATAGTGAGATTCGAAAAAAAGAAGCAAATAAAGATAGGTTGGCAAGACGAACCAAAAGATTAGATAGTGAGATTCGGACAAAGGAAGCAGCAAGAGAAACACCAAATAGAAGACAGAAGAGAGCAGATAGTAAGATTCGGACAAAGGAAGCAGCAAGAGAAACATCAAATAGAAGACAGAAGAGAGCAGAAAGTGAGATTCGGACAAAGGAAGCAGCAGGAGAAACACCAAATAGAAGACAGAAAAGAGCAGATAGTGAGATTCGGACAAAGGAAGCAGCAAGAGAAACACCATGTAGAAAACAGAAAAGAGCAGATAGTGAGATTCGAAAAAAGAAGCAAATAAAGATAGGTTGGCAAGACGAACCAAAAGAGCAGATAGTGAGATTCGGACAAAGGAAGCAGCAAGAGAAACACCAAATAGAAGACAGAAGAGAGCAGATAGTGAGATTCGGACAAAGGAAGCAGCAAGAGAAACACCAAATAGAAGAAAGAAAAGAGCCCTATCAGGTGACGAGGAAACTGCAATCGAACATTTCAAGCTGGAAATACAAAATGGTCCAACATTTGTGTGTACTTGCTGCTGCAGATTACTTTACAGAAATAGTGTTGTTGAATTTAAGGAGATAGATTTTTCAGGCTGCTCTGAAGATTTACTAACAAGTTGTAGACTCCAAATAGATAAACCGAAAGAGTATATATGTTTTATTTGCAAAACTTCTTTAAGAAATAACACAATACCAGTTCTGTCTTCTGCTAATAACATGGACCTTGATGAGATTCCACAAACATTGCAGGCTCTAAATAATTTAGAGGTTACGCTAATTTCAAGAAGAATCCCATTCATGAAAATCTTGGCTCTTCCACGTGGTAAACAAAATTGTATTCATGGATGTGTTGTGAATATACCAATTGAACCTGAAGAATGTGTTTCAGTTTTGCCCCGGGTACCATCACCGGAGAGTATGGTTTTAGTGCAAGTGAAAAGAAAATTGCAATATAGGGGATATGCTTATAAACAAAATGTTCAACCACACAGAATCAAAGACGCTTTACATATGCTAAAACACAGTCTTAAGAATCCCTTGTATTCCGATGTTATGGTTGACAATGCTTGGGAAATAAATAGTGCCAACTCTTATGAAACATTATGGAATGCACTCACCACATCACCCACTCCTGAAGTAGGTAATGCCAATGGAGCAGAAACATCAGATGCAGAAAAGGAGCTAGAAAGTGCTGATGATGATGAAGAAGAAGAAGAAAATGAAAGGACAAGACTCAGTGGGATACAATTTGACACATGCCTGCAGCCTAAAGATATCACCTCAGACAACAACCTTATTCTTAACATTGCACCTGGTGAAGGGAAGAAACCAAAATCTTTTTCAGAAGATAAAAACTCAGAAGAGTTAAGTTTTCCCCAGCATTTCCTACAGGCAAATTTGGGTTTTCTATGACTCGTACTAAGAGAATTACTTTAAAAAAGTACTTTCAGGCACGAATACTACATCATGATGGTCGTTTTGCAAGAGATCCACAATACCTGTTTTATGCACAGTATAGGTGTGAAGCAAAAGACATACAAGACTGCCTGTCAGTTGCACTACGAAAAGGCAGAGATGACAATGTTACAGTAAGGACATTAGGGAAAAGGTGTCCAATATCATTCACAGTGATCTCGGGATACACTTTCTACAGAAGGTGCGTGGTTCTCCAGCCTACTTTAACAAAATGCTATATGACCTGCTGGGCATGATTAGACAGTTGGGACCTTGTACATGGTTCATCACACCTTCAGCTGCAGACTTGAAATGGTATGATACAATTCGAATAATTGCTGAGCAACAAGGCAAGATCCTTTCAGATGATGAAATAAAAAACTTATCTTGGGAAAAGCGCTCTGACTACCTTCGCTCTAACCCTGTCACGGCAGCCCGCCACTTCAACAATCGTGTCCAGCTCTTTCTCAAACATATCATACTATAATTTGAGCAACGTTTGTCTGTTTGTCTGTTTGTCTGTTTGTTCCCCTACTCCTCCCAGGTCCTTGGGCCGATCTTCACCAAACTTGGAGGGAAGGTGGAGGGCGGCCCCGGATATTAGCTTGAGGGGTTCATTTTTTGAAAGGTCAAGGTCATCGAGGTCAAAGGTCAAATTTATCGTTTTTACGGGTTACGGGACGGGATTGCTTAGTTACGGGACGGAATTGCTTACGGGTTACGGGACGGGATTAGGTGGAGTGCAGCCTTGGATATGTCAAGGTCATCGAGGTCAAAGGTCAGCCCCTGATAGGTCAAGGTCATCGAGGTCAAAGGTCAAATTTCGAGACGGGTAAAATTGCTAGTTCTTTTAAACCAAGAACTGCAACCACTTGGTCAAATCACTGATTATAAATATAGAATAGAGTTTCAGCAAAGAGGTTCTCCTCATGTGGACATGCTGGCATGGACTAAACAATCACCAAATTTTGAAAACAATTCAGAAGAAGAAATACAGCAATTCATAGACAAACATATTACCTGGCAGTTACCTGAAGAAGATGAGGAGTTGAGAGATATGCTGTTGCTTGTGCAGAAACACACTCATTCAGTAGCTTGCAGAAAGCATGGGAAAGCATGCAGGTTCCAATTCCCTAGATGGCCTGTGCCTAAAACTTTAGCATTGAAACCCTTGCCAGAAGCTCCTACAAAGACATGTCAGGAACACTACAGTCAAATACTGGAAGCTGTTGATAAACAACTACAGGAGACAGACACTACTACCCAGATAACTTTTGATGAACTAATGCGTGTATCAGGTGTTGATGTGAACACATATCTTAAGGCACTGCATTGGATCAAAACAAAAAACGGACAACCAGCTATCATTCTTAAAAGATCTACCAACGAATGTAACATTAATAATTACAATACAATACTTATGAAGTGCTTGGAGGCAAATCTTGATGTGCAATTTGTTATAAATACATTTGCATGTGTCATGTATGTGGCTTCCTATGTTTCAAAACCGGAAAAAACATTAGGAGATGTTTTGAAAGCTGTCAACAAGTCTTCAGTCAATCTTGGTCCTAAATCATGTATGAAAACCGTCGCTAAAAAGTTTCTAAGTCACAAAGAAATCAGTGCCCAGGAAGCTACATTCAGGTTACTATCCCTTCCACTGATCCAAGGTTCCAGGCAGATAGTGTACATCCCAACAGATCTTCCTCAGCAGCGCACTCGCCTGATGAAGCCATTGAAACTATTAGAAAAGCTTGAAGATGATGACACTGACGTGTATATGGTAAGTAGTTTCTCATAAAAACACAGTATCGTATACTCAACAAAAGCAAGACACACTACACACCTTAACCCATTCCTGTGCAGACAAATGTTTGACTTTTCCAAATTAAAAGAAATTGCAGACAACAAATCCAAACTAAGAATTCGCATTTTCAAGAATTGATGTAGAAAACATTGCGGGAAATGGAGAAATTGTACATTTTATACAATTTCTCCTTTTCCCACAATGTTTTCAATTGCCTTCTACTGCAAAGACGTTTAAATGTGTTTCTGTGAGGGAAAGGGTTAATAATTATAGTCTGTTTTACTAGATCTAGTCTGTATTGTAATTGAAACGCTTTTCGCCCTCTCATCATTGTGATATATTTCGGGCACTTTTGACTCAATGTTAAACACAAAATATTTCATAAAAACAAGCATTTCTATATCTTGAATGCAATAAATCCATAACAATGTTATTTCCACAGATGTAATAAAGTTATTTCAAATTTAAAAGTAATTTGTGGAAAATGCTGATTCAATGTATGATGCCAGGAAGATTAATATGAACATTTTCAGGTAAGGCTTGGGATCTAACTAAAATGCAGCAACAGTAATCTTTTAAAGGACCCAAAATTATTCATACAACCTGATTAAGGGCCTCTTCTTCATAAAATGCAAACATAGTGCTTTAATATGAAGAAAACTCAGACAACATGCCCATCTATTTACCATCTATTTGCATCGTTTGCAATTTTCACTTTCAGACCGGCCTTCTGGAACGATATGCAGCTAGACCAAAGTCTTTGGAGACAATGTTCCTTGCTGACTTTGCAGCAAAGTACAGATACTGCAGTGGAAAAAAGCCTACGGAAGAATGCCAGGATGACGATTCTAGTGATCATTTCATAACCCTTCAGAAACACATGGGCTGCATGGCCTTACGAAAAACTCCAGCAATAATCCGATCACACCAGTGGTCTGTGAAAAAGCAAGCAGAACAATACTACCATTCACAACTCCTACTATATTATCCCTGGAGAAATGAAACCGAAGATCTATTTGAAGAGTCCTTTCAGAACAGTTGCATGGAAAAGTGTGAAGTGATAGAAGAGAACAGAGCAGTGTATCAGTTACATGCAGAGGATGTGTCCATGGCTGTAGAGAGCCTAGAGCAGGGAGGAGATCCTGAAGAAGAATGGAATGTCCTCGCACCTCAGGCACAACAGGACAGAACTGATGATGACCAAGAAGGACCATGCACTACTGATAGTGTGATGAATGCTTTTGATCCTCAGAATAGCAGAACAGTCAGTGCAGACATTGGATTTCCACAGTTTGAAATTGAGTTTACTGTTGAAAACATGACAACCACCGAATACTTGACTCTCATTCATTCTTTGAATAAACTCCAATCTGACCTTCATCAGTTTGTGGTTGACTGGTGTTCAAAAGTGCTGCTTTCGCATAGGATACAAATACCTGAACCTTTCTACATATTTCTCACTGGGGGTGCGGGTGTGGGAAAAAGTCATGTTGTGCGGGCCATTGTACAGACAGCATCCCGTCTCTTTAAGCGCAATTCCCAGGAAGACGAAAAAAGACGAGACACATGTTTTAGTGTGTGCACCAACTGGTGCTGCAGCCTATAATGTATCAGGATTCACACTTCACTCTGCATTCCATTTGCCATTACATTCCAAAACCACAGATGATTACATACCACTGTCAGGAGAAAAGTTAGCAACAGTAAAGGAAGCCTTGGGAAATGTAAAGATACTAATCATCGACGAAATTTCCATGTTGGGGGTGATATGTTGCTAACAGTACACATACGTTTGTGTGATATCATGGGAAGCGAAGAACCATTTGGTGGAATATCTGTGTTAGCCGTGGGAGATTTGATGCAACTTCCTCCTGTTGCACAAAAGGCAGTATTTTCTCGCCCATCTGATGAACTTGCTGCATTATATGGATCTTTATGGAGGAACCATTTCAAAATAGTAGAACTTAATGAAATACAACGGCAAAAAAATGATACTTCATTTGCAGAACTACTTAACAGAGTTCGCACAGGTTCTCAAACAGACAGTGATCTTTCCTTGTTGGCAGCCAGGCAAATCACTAAAGACGCTCAAAGATTATCCTAATGATGTAACCCACGTCTTTGCGTACAACAAAAGTGTCAATGACCACAACCTAGAAAAGTTGAAATCTCTTCAAAACACTGTGTACACTTTCAAAGCACAAGATTCAAAGAAAGATGAACAAACAGGCTGCATTGATACATCAAGCTTTAAAGACATGTCAGGTGGGCTGTTTACGACCCTTTCTCTTGTTGTACATTCTAGAGTTATGCTGGTGAAAAATCTAGACGTCGCAGATGGACTTGTCAATTCAGCAGTAGGAACTATTACCGGCTTCATACCAACTCCACCTGAAGAAGATACTGAAAACTACAAACCAAAGTATATCCTCGTAAAGTTTGATGATGAGCGGGTTGGAAAACGCAGTCGAATGCAGGCCAGGGGACTACTTCCAGATGGACACACTGCATCTACCCCAATTACAACTGTAGAATCCGAAGTCAAATTAGGCAAATACTCCAACGTGACAGCTAAACGAATCCAATTTCCTTTAACCCTTGCCTGGGGTCTCACTATACACAAAGAACAAGGTAAAACTGAAGATAGACTTGTTGTGTCTTGTGAAGGTTCATTTCATTCAGGCCAGTTCTACACAGCAATCAGCAGGACTAAAAACATTGATGGTCTATTCTTTCTTGGCAATGTCACATCAAATAAAATTAAAGTTAATGTTTCAGCATTGCAAGAAGTTCAAAGGATGAAGAAAACTTCCAACTTCACTCCTGTGCTGCCAATCTCACTAACCACATCCATGGACAATTACTTCAAACTCCTGTCTTTAAATATAAACTCTCTGAAACCACATTGGCCATCTCTGTTGAAAGATAACTATTTATCTTCGAGCCATATTTCCTGCCTATCAGAGACATGGATTAAAAGTACAGAACCTAGCCCAACCGTTCCTAATCAGTCAACTCTAGCAACAAACACAAAATCAGAAAGAGGTGGAGGATTGGCAATGTTCATCCACAATGACATGCATGTGATTAAACAGATAATAGTACCTGGCATCAGGACAGAACATCAACTGATTATTGTCTCTCCTAAGGTGTTGCCCACTCTCAGAGTATCCATACTGTTTCTGTACCACAATACAAAAACCATCGAAAAGGACTTCCTCCCAGAACTTGAAAAACTTGTTACAGCCATTCCACAGGGCCTTATAGCATTTATTGTTGGTGATTTCAATGTGGATACATGGACTAAAAACTCAACAGCTAAACAGTTGAACAAATTGATGACCTACTATGGCTTCAAACAGTATGTCGAGATGCCAACACACAGAAGGGGTGGAAGACTGGATCATCTTTATTGTAACAGACTCCTTGAAGATGTATATGTGGATACAGTACCCACCTACTACAGTGACCACTTCTTGATCTCTGCTGCAGTGCCATGGCTGTCCCTACTTCAGTGATTTATATATATATACATGTTTGACACAATTGACATCAAAACACTGTATGTCATTGTTCTATTCGACAGTGCTGTAGTATGTACTGATAGAAGCTTCAATAAAGGCCAATTCTACACTGCTATAAGTAGAACAAAAACTCTTGCAGGTCTACATTTTCTTGGACAAGTCAACCCCCAAAAAATCAAGGTCAATTCTGATGCCTTGGAAGAGATACAAAGAATGAAAGATACAAGTATGCTTATTAAGTCCGAAATAAAGAGTGTAAGCAAAAGTACTGACTGTTACTTCAAGGTACAAAGCCTAAATATTAATTTTATCAAACCATATTTTGAGTGCTATATGAAGGATAATTACGTTAGTGACCTTCACGTTTTATGTTTACAAGAGACATGGCTGCACCCAGAAGAAAACCATCCTAATCTTGAGAACTTTAGTGTGCTAGGACATGATTCTTCTACATCATTCAGCCATAGACAAGGAGGCATGTTAATGTATATTAATCATTATTTTAGAGTGGTCCATCAATACAACATGAAAGGCTTAGCTGTAGAAAACCTAGTAGTTCTTCTGTCTCCTCACCTTCAGCCAGATGTCAGACTTGTCATTGTGTCAATTTACAACAACCCACGGACACCAAGTAATACTTTTCTCAAAGACCTAGAGAAATTAATACAGAAAATACCTACAAATGTCCCATGCATTATAGTAGGGGACTTCAATTTTAATACTAGTAGTCAGACTCAGAATAGTAAAGCCCTCATGCATTTGACTAGATACTACGGTTTCTGCCAGATGGTTCACCAGGCAACACACCGCAGAGGGGGCACACTAGCCCTATTCCTGATTAACAGACAACCAGAAGATAATATTCTTGACATCATTCCAACATATTACAGTGATCACTTAATTATATCTGGTGCGATTCCTTTCAAAATGCAGTGCTGAATGCTGTGCTTGTGTCAAAAATTGAATAAGTGAGTGACAAAAAGAAACGTAAAACATGGTGTACAAAATAAGCCGCCTAAAAATGTAAATGAAACTGAAACAAAGAGTGATACACAGAAACAAATATGTGTTGAAGAGGAACAACCAGCTACTAGTGTAAATGAAACTGAAAAGAGTGATACACAGAAACAAATATGTCTTGCATAGAAACAACCAGCTACTAGTGTAAATGAAAGTGAAATGTGATACACTGAAAGAAATGTGTTGTAGATGAACAACCAGTTACTATTATAAATGAAACTGGAACAAACAGTGATACACAGAAACAAATATGTGTTGCAGAGGAACAACCAGCTACTAGTGTAAATGAAAATGAAACAATGAGTGATACACAGAAACAAATATGTGTTGTAGAGGAACAACCAGCTACTAGTGTATATGAAACTGAAACGGAGAGTGATACACAGAAACAAATATGTGTTTTAGAGGAACAGCCAGCTACTAGTGTAATTGAAACTGAAACAAAGAGTGATACACAGAAAAAAATATGTGTTGTAGAGGAACAACCACCTACTAGCGTAAATGAAAGTGAAACAAAGAGTGATACACAGAAACAAATATGTGTTGTAGAGGAGCATCCAGCTACTAGTGTATATGAAACAGAAACAAAGAGTGATACACAGAAACAAATGTGTGTTGTGGAGGAACAGCCAGCTACTAGTGTAAATGAAATTGAAACAAAGAGTGATACGCAGACACAAATATGTGTTGTAGAGGAACAACCAGCTACTAGTGTAAATGAAACTGAAACAGAGAGTGATACACAGAAACAAATATGTGTTGGAGAGGAACATCGAGCTACTAGTGTATATGAAACTGAAACAAAGAGTGATACACAGAGACAAATATGTGTTGTAGAGGAACAACCACCTACTAGTGTAAATGAAACTGAAAAGAGTGATACACAGACACAAATCTGTGTTGTAGAGGAACAACCAGCTACTAGTGTAAATGAAACTGAAAAGAGTGATACACAGAAACAAATATGTGTTGTAGAGGAACAACCAGCTTCTAGTGTAAATGAAACTGAAAGAGAGAGTGATACACAGAAGCAAATGTGTGTTGTGAAGGAACAACCAGATACTAGTGTAAATGAAACTGAAACAAAGAGTGATACACAAAAACAAATATGTGTTGTAGAGGAACAACCAGCTACTAGTGTAAATGAAACTGAAACAGAGAGTGATACACAGAAGCAAATATGTGTTCTGGAGGAACAACCAGATACTAGTGTAAATAAAACTGAAACAGAGATTGATACACAGAAACAAATATGTGTTGTAGACGAACAACCAGCTTCTAGTGTAAATGAAACTGAAACAGAGAGTGATACACAGAAACAAACATGTGTTGTAGAGACACAACCAGCTACTAGTGTATTTGAAACTGAAACAGAGAGTGATACACAGAAACAAATATGTGTTGTGGAGGAACAACCAGCTACTAGTGTAAATGAAACTGAAACAAAGAGTGATACACAGAAACAAATATGTGTTGTAGAAGAACAACCAGCTACTAGTGTAAATGAAACTGAAACAGAGAGTGATACACAGAAACAAATATGTGTTGTAGAGGAACATCCATCCACTAGTGTAAATGAAACTGAAACAAAGAGTGATATACAGAAACAAATATGTGTTGTAAAGGAACAGCCAGCTACTAGTGCAAATGAAACTGAAACAAAGAGTGATATACAGAAACAAGTATGTGTTGTGGAGGAACAACCATCTACTAGTGTAAATGAAACAGAAACAAAGAGTGATACACAGAAACAAATATGTGTTGTAGAGGAACAACCAGCTACTAGTGTAAATGAAACTGAAACAGAGAGTGATACACAGAAACAAATATGTGTTTTAGAGGAACATCCAGCCACTAGTGTAAATGAAACTGAAACAAAGAGTGATACACAGAAACAAATATGTGTTGTAGAGGAACATCCAGCTACTAGTGCAAATGAAACTGAAACAAACAGTGATACACAGAAACAAATATGTGTTGTGGAGGAACAACCAGCTACTAGTGTAAATGAAAGAGAAACAAAGAGTGATACACAGAAACAAATATGTGTTGTAGAGGAACAACCACCTACTAGCGTAAATGAAAGTGAAACAAAGAGTGATACACAGAAACAAATATGTGTTGTAGAGGAACAACCAGCTACTAGTGTATATGAAACTGAAACAAAGAGTGATACACAGAAACAAATATGTGTTGTAGAGGAACAACCAGCTACTAGTGTAAAAGGAACTGAAACAAAGAGTGATACACAGAAACAAATATGTGTTGTGGAGGAACAACCAGCTACTAGTGTAAATGAAACTGAAACAAAGAATGATTCACAGAAACAAATATGTGTTGTAGAAGAACAACCAGCTACTAGTGTAAATGAAACTGAAACAAAGAGTGATACACAGAAGCAAATATGTGTTGTGGAAGAACAACCAGCTACTAGTATAAATGAAACAGAGAGTGATACACAGAAACAAATATGTGTTGAAGGGGAACAACCAGCTACTAGAATAAATGAAACTGAAACAAAGAGTAATACAAACAAACAAATATGTGTTGTAGAGGAACAGCCAGCTACTAGTGTATATGAAACTGAAACACAGAAACAAATATGTGTTGTGGAGGAACATCCAGCTACTAGTGTAAATGAAACTGAAACAAAGAGTAATACAAACAAACAAATATGTGTTGTAGAGGAACATCCAGCTACTAGTGTAAATGAAACTGAAACAAAGAGTGATACACAGAAACAAATATGTTTTGCATAGAACCAACCAGCTACTTGTGTAAATGAAACTGAAACAAAGAGTGATATACAGAAACAAATATGTTTTGCATAGAACCAACCAGCTACTAGTGTAAATGAAACTGAAATGTGATACACTGAAAGAAATGTGTTGTAAAGAAACAACCAGCTACTAGTGTAAATGAAAGTGAAACAAAGAGTGATACACAGAAACAAATATGTGTTGAAGGGGAACAACCAGCTACTAGAATAAATGAAAGTGAAAAAATGAGTATTACACATAAACAAATATGCGTTTAGAGGAACAATCAGGTCCTAGTGTAAATGAAACTGAAAAGAGTGATACACACAAACAAATATGGGTTGCATAGGAACAACCAGCTACTAGTGTATATGAAACTGAAACAGAGAGTGATACACAGAAACAAATATGTGTTGGAGAGGAACATCTAGCTACTAGTGTATATGAAACTGAAACAAAGAGTGATACACAGAAACAAATATGTGTTGTGGAGGAACAACCAGCTACTAGTGTAAATGAAACTGAAACAAAGAGTGATACACAGAAACAAATATGTGTTGTGGAGGAACAGCCATCTACTAGTGTATATGAAACTGAAACAAAGAGTGATACACAGAAACAAATATGTGTTGTGGAGGAACAGCCATCTACTAGTGTATATGAAACTGAAACAAAGAGTGATACACAGAAACAAGTATGTGTTGTAGAGGAACAACCAGCTACTAGTGTATATGAAACTGAAACAGAGAGTGATACACAGAAACAAATATGTGTTGGAGAGGAACATCTAGCTACTAGTGTAAATGAAACTGAAAGAAAGAGTGATACACAGAAACAAATATGTGTTGTAGAGGAACAACCAGCTAATAGTGTATATGAAACTGAAACAGAGAGTGATACACAGAAACAAATATGTGTTTTAGAGGAACAGCCAGCTACTAGTGTAAATGAAACTGAAACAAAGAGTGATACACAGAAACAAATATGTGTTGTAGAGGAACAACCACCTACTAGCGTAAATGAAAGTGAAACAAAGAGTGATACACAGAAACAAATATGTGTTGTAGAGGAACAACCAGCTACTAGTGTAAAAGGAACTGAAACAAAGAGTGATACACAGAAACAAATATGTGTTGTGGAGGAACAACCAGCTACTAGTGTAAATGAAACTGAAACAAAGAATGATTCACAGAAACAAATATGTGTTGTAGAAGAACAACCAGCTACTAGTGTAAATGAAACTGAAACAAAGAGTGATACACAGAAGCAAATATGTGTTGTGGAAGAACAACCAGCTACTAGTATAAATGAAACAGAGAGTGATACACAGAAACAAATATGTGTTGAAGGGGAACAACCAGCTACTAGAATAAATGAAACTGAAACAAAGAGTAATACAAACAAACAAATATGTGTTGTAGAGGAACAGCCAGCTACTAGTGTATATGAAACTGAAACACAGAAACAAATATGTGTTGTGGAGGAACATCCAGCTACTAGTGTAAATGAAACTGAAACAAAGAGTAATACAAACAAACAAATATGTGTTGTAGAGGAACATCCAGCTACTAGTGTAAATGAAACTGAAACAAAGAGTGATACACAGAAACAAATATGTTTTGCATAGAACCAACCAGCTACTTGTGTAAATGAAACTGAAACAAAGAGTGATATACAGAAACAAATATGTTTTGCATAGAACCAACCAGCTACTAGTGTAAATGAAACTGAAATGTGATACACTGAAAGAAATGTGTTGTAAAGAAACAAGCAGCTACTAGTGTAAATGAAAGTGAAACAAAGAGTGATACACAGAAACAAATATGTGTTGAATGGGAACAACCAGCTACTAGAATAAATGAAAGTGAAAAAATGAGTATTACACATAAACAAATATGCGTTTAGAGGAACAATCAGGTCCTAGTGTAAATGAAACTGAAAAGAGTGATACACACAAACAAATATGGGTTGCATAGGAACAACCAGCTACTAGTGTATATGAAACTGAAACAGAGAGTGATACACAGAAACAAATATGTGTTGGAGAGGAACATCTAGCTACTAGTGTATATGAAACTGAAACAAAGAGTGATACACAGAAACAAATATGTGTTGTGGAGGAACAACCAGCTACTAGTGTAAATGAAACTGAAACAAAGAGTGATACACAGAAACAAATATGTGTTGTGGAGGAACAGCCATCTACTAGTGTATATGAAACTGAAACAAAGAGTGATACACAGAAACAAGTATGTGTTGTGGAGGAACAGCCATCTACTAGTGTAAATGAAACTGAAACAAAGAGTGATACACAGAAACAAATATGTGTTGTGGAGGAACAACCACCTACTAGCGTAAATGAAACTGAAACAGAGAGTGATACACAGAAACAAATATGTGTTGGAGAGGAACATCTAGCTACTAGTGTAAATGAAACTGAAAGAAAGAGTGATACACAGAAACAAATATGTGTTGTAGAGGAACAACCAGCTAATAGTGTATATGAAACTGAAACAGAGAGTGATACACAGAAACAAATATGTGTTTTAGAGGAACAGCCAGCTACTAGTGTAAATGAAACTGAAACAAAGAGTGATACACAGAAACAAATATGTGTTGTAGAGGAACAACCACCTACTAGCGTAAATGAAAGTGAAACAAAGAGTGATACACAGAAACAAATATGTGTTGTGGAGGAACAACCAGCTACTAGTGTAAAAGGAACTGAAACAAAGAGTGATACACAGAAACAAATATGTGTTGTGGAGGAACAACCAGCTACTAGTGTAAATGAAACTGAAACAAAGAGTGATTCACAGAAACAAATATGTGTTGTAGAGGAACAACCAGCTACTAGTGTAAATGAAACTGAAACAAAGAGTGATACACAGAAGCAAATATGTGTTGTGGAAGAACAACCAGCTACTAGTATAAATGAAACAGAGAGTGATACACAGAAACAAATATGTGTTGAAGGGGAACAACCAGCTACTAGAATAAATGAAACTGAAACAAAGAGTAATACAAACAAACAAATATGTGTTGTAGAGGAACAGCCAGCTACTAGTGTATATGAAACTGAAACACAGAAACAAATATGTGTTGTGGAGGAACATCCAGCTACTAGTGTAAATGAAACTGAAACAAAGAGTAATACAAACAAACAAATATGTGTTGTAGAGGAACATCCAGCTACTAGTGTAAATGAAACTGAAACAAAGAGTGATACACAGAAACAAATATGTTTTGCATAGAACCAACCAGCTACTTGTGTAAATGAAACTGAAACAAAGAGTGATATACAGAAACAAATATGTTTTGCATAGAACCAACCAGCTACTAGTGTAAATGAAACTGAAATGTGATACACTGAAAGAAATGTGTTGTAAAGAAACAACCAGCTACTAGTGTAAATGAAAGTGAAACAAAGAGTGATACACAGAAACAAATATGTGTTGAAGGGGAACAACCAGCTACTAGAATAAATGAAAGTGAAAAAATGAGTATTACACATAAACAAATATGCGTTTAGAGGAACAATCAGGTCCTAGTGTAAATGAAACTGAAAAGAGTGATACACACAAACAAATATGGGTTGCATAGGAACAACCAGCTACTAGTGTATATGAAACTGAAACAGAGAGTGATACACAGAAACAAATATGTGTTGGAGAGGAACATCTAGCTACTAGTGTATATGAAACTGAAACAAAGAGTGATACACAGAAACAAATATGTGTTGTGGAGGAACAACCAGCTACTAGTGTAAATGAAACTGAAACAAAGAGTGATACACAGAAACAAATATGTGTTGTGGAGGAACAGCCATCTACTAGTGTATATGAAACTGAAACAAAGAGTGATACACAGAAACAAGTATGTGTTGTGGAGGAACAGCCATCTACTAGTGTATATGAAACTGAAACAAAGAGTGATACACAGAAACAAGTATGTGTTGTAGAGGAACAACCAGATACTAGTGTATATGAAACTGAAACAAAGAGTGATTCACAGAAACAAATATGTGTTGTAGAGGAACAACCAGCTACTAGTGTATATGAAACTGAAACAGAGAGTGATACACAGAAACAAATATGTGTTGGAGAGGAACATCTAGCTACTAGTGTAAATGAAACTGAAAGAAAGAGTGATACACAGAAACAAATATGTGTTGTAGAGGAACAACCAGCTAATAGTGTATATGAAACTGAAACAGAGAGTGATACACAGAAACAAATATGTGTTTTAGAGGAACAGCCAGCTACTAGTGTAAATGAAACTGAAACAAAGAGTGATACACAGAAACAAATATGTGTTGTAGAGGAACAACCACCTACTAGCGTAAATGAAAGTGAAACAAAGAGTGATACACAGAGACAAATATGTGTTGTGGAGGAACAACCAGCTACTAGTGTAAATGAAACAGAAACAAAGAGTGATACACAGAAACAAGTACAGTACAGCTCGCGCATTTTTTGCCTAAAACGCTCGCCCACCGCGGTCAAAAAAAAAATTCGGGTGGAAAATCGCGGCGATTTGCCATCGCGGCCACAGCGTTTTTCCACTCGAAATTTTCTTGCATCACCGCGAATCGCCGCGATGGGGGGACAATCGCGGCGATCGCGGCGATCGCCGCGTTCGGGTGGAAATGCCAGGTAAGGCCAAAATTATCCTACAGCGCTCAGTATTAAATGCGTTTTTGGTAAGTTTATATATTTCATCCCGAGTGTGTTTTTAAATTGATTTACAGAACTATTTCAGAAATAAAGAGAATGTTATATTAAATACAAACGTTTTCTAAAAAGTTCTATGAAGTCCGGTAATAACACATCGTTTTTGTAAATTAAAATATATAGTTATAGGTTATTATATAATATAGAACAGGTTATTTCCGCTTCTTTGTACATTATATTATACTTTGTTATGCTTGATCTAATTCAATTAACTTTTTATATAATATTCTGTTTTTTGCAGATACATGTACGTGAAATCGTAAACTGCATGTTGGCTTCCCGGTCATAAATACGAAGAGTTTCTCTGTTTGAATTACATATAAAAGTAATGCGTATTTGACTACTTTTCAGTTTACAAAATAAACCAGTAAACCTGCGACTGGCATTTAAGATTTATTTTTACCATGTTGGAACTTGCATGCATGTTGAAAGAAACACCGATGTTTTATGCATGACGCTACATTCTTAGTTACGCCATTTCCAAAATTGCTACGATTTGGTACGTCCTATTAAAAATCTACTCATACGATAAGTTGGATGTTGCTGAAAACAGGAGTGTGAAGGATATATTACAACAATAGGAAGTAGATAATGAGACACAAGAATACCAGGGTAGTAATCAGTATGTTCTTCTTTTATCTTAATATTCTCAAATCATTTCAACGATAGCCCTTCACTCTCTTTCGAGGGGAAGAATATCCGGGGATCCAATAACAAAGCTGAGCACTGCAGAAAACAAATCAGAAAATATCGATAAAAATTGTCTACAATATACAGGTAGCATAGAAAATATTGCGGTAGCAGGGGAAATGTTGATCATCAGTATTTCTTCTTTTGTTTCAATTTGTTCTCAAGTCTTGTGTATGTATGTGTTATTCTATAATTACATGCGCTTCCAAAAAAAAAATTTGTGCAATCATCACTGCACAAAGTATCTGCAATTATTTTGTAATCTATATGCATGAAGGCCGTGTAGCAAAGATAAAATAAAAATAACTTCGAATACGTTGAAAAGAAGGCAAAAGGGTCATTTTTCTGTTGAAGTAGAAGAAGAATCCACAAACCCATTCAGAATTAACAAAAATCAAATCTGCAAAGCCATTCTTATCTAATCAAAACCTAATATATAATTATATAAAACCCAATAATTACGATAAATCAGCCAGAAAATACAGGCTTACCTGTCCGCGCTAATCACAGAGAATCGCGGCGAATCGCGGCGAAAGAATCGCGGCGATTCCCGCGATTTCGGGTGTTAAAACACGCTCGCCGCGGCCACCGCGTTTTTCCACCCGAAACCACCCGAAATTCAATCGCGGCGATGCGCGGAAATAGGCAAAAAACGCGCGAGCTGTACTGTATGTGTTGTAGAGGAACAACCAGCTACTAGTGTAAATGAAACAGAAACAAAGAGTGATACACAGAAACAAATATGTGTTGTGGAGGAACAACCAGATACTAGTGTAAATAAAACTGAAACAGAGAGTGATACACAGAAACAAATATGTGTTGTGGAGGAACAACCAGCCACTAGTGTAAATGAAACTGAAACAAAGGCTGATACACAGAAACAAATATGTATTGTAGAGGAGCATCCATCTACTAGTGTATATGAAACTGAAACAAAGAGTGATATACAGAAACAAATATGTGTTGTGGAGGAACAACCAGCTACTAGTGTAAATGAAACTGAAACAAAGAGTGATACACAGAAGCAAATATGTGTTGTAGAGGAGCATCCAGCTACTAGTATAAATGAAACAGAGAGTGATACACAGAAACAAATATGTGTTGAAGGGGAACAACCAGCTACTAGAATAAATGAAACTGAAACAAAGAGTAATACAAACAAACAAATATGTGTTGTAGAGGAACAGTCAGCTACTAGTGTAAATGAAACTGAAAGAAAGAGTGATATGCAGAAACAAATATGTTTTGCATAGAACCAACCAGCTACTTGTGTAAATGAAACTGAAACAAAGAGTGATATGCAGAAACAAATATGTTTTGCATAGAACCAACCAGCTACTAGTGTAAATGAAACTGAAATGTGATACACTGAAAGAAACGTGTTGTAAAGAAACAACCAGCTACTAGTGTAAATGAAAGTGAAACAAAGAGTGATACACAGAAACAAATATGTGTTGAAGGGGAACAACCAGCTACTAGAATAAATGAAAGTGAAAAAATGAGTATTACACATAAACAAATATGCGTTTTAGAGGAACAATCAGGTCCTAGTGTAAATGAAACTAAAAAGAGTGATACACACAAACAAATATGGGTTGCATAGGAACAACCAGCTACTAGTGTATTTGAAACTGAAACAGAGAGTGATACACAGAAACAAATATGTGTTGGAGAGGAACATCGAGCTACTAGTGTATATGAAACTGAAACAATGAGTGATACACAGAAAGAAATATGTGTTGTAGAGGAGCATCCAGCTACTAGTATAAATGAAACTGAAACAGAGAGTGATACACAGAAACAAATATGTGTTGTAGAGGAGCATCCAGCTACTAGTGTAAATAAAACTGAAACAGAGAGTGATATACAGAAACAAATATGTGTTGTGGAGGAACAGCCATCTACTAGTGTATATGAAACTGAAACAAAGAGTGATACACAGAAACAAATATGTGTTGTAGAGGAACAACCAGCTACTAGTGTATATGAAACTGAAACAGAAAGTGATATACATTAACAAATATGTGTTGTAGAGGAACAACCAGCTACTAGTGTAAATGAAAGAGAAACAAAGAGTGATTCACAGAAACAAATATGCGTTATCGAAAAAAAAACAGCTACTAGTGTAAATGAAACTGAAAGAAAAAGTGATACACAGAAACAAATATGTGTTGCAGGCACCAGCTACAAGAGTTAGTTAACAAACAGTGACACTTCGGTTAGTATTTACCAAATAACTTAATACCTGTTTTTTTTTAATATTTTCATTGACACATGGGAAGGTTTAACCAAAACAGGTATTAAGCCAATTTGATTAATGCTCACCAAGGCTTATTCAATCAGGCCCAAACTGAGTGAAAAAGGTTCCTTTTCTTTTTGGTGTTTTTGTGACAATTTCTGTAAGTAAAGTAGATATGATCATGAACCTTAGTGGATAGATGTGCAGTTAGCAAGGAGCATTACTCTACCTTGCTTTTTTGTAATTGTTGCCCTTTCTTTTCGACAAAAAAGCTTGTCCAGACAAATGTAGTAGCGGGGGTATTTTTATCACCTTCAGTGATAGATTTGCTACTTTTCCACTCCTATTTAGAAAAGGGGTCATAAAATGCCCCTTCAAATTCCACTCCTTCATAGAAAAGCCTTTGTGGCGGTGTGGGGGGTATTCTCGTCAGCCCTTGGGGGCGACAGCTCTAGTTTAATTTATCTTCAAAACCAAGGCTCTGTTCAAAATAGTACTTTGCCTACATACGGTCAATATGTTATTGGTCATGTGAGGAGAAAATAAAAACAAGAGTGCCTGAAAGGCACTGATATCGCTCACCTGAGTTCTTCCTGTATTTGATTGTGTATGATATAAATTTTGTTGTGAACAAAATATAAGTCGTATCAAATTATTGTTAATAAAGTTTCATAATTTCCAATGAATGCAATGAAGTCACATTAGTATTCAATCATATTGCATGTAGTGACATCTTAAATATTGAATATCATGTGCTGTTCCAGTTTGATTTTTATAACCAAGATTCAACTTTTACAATTAAATTTTGAAACATCAGAATGATACATTACAAGCAGTAATATGCTTAATATTTTAAGCCCCTCCTTGCCTCATCAACATTTATTAACCTGTCAAAAATTTACAACAAAGTGTTTGAAAAGAGTAACTCAATGAGCATTTTGCTATACTATACAAATTGGCCCCATAATTGATTTATGAAGAATTTCTGTACGACTTTTTTAAGTCTGATAAGCCCTACCCTGCCACACTCATTTTTTTAACAAATCAAAAATTCACAAACAATATTATTGTTACAAAGAGTCACTCAAGCAACATCCCTGGTACAAATTGGCCCAACAGTTGATTTTTCTTATCATTTCTCCTAGTCGAATAAGTCCCACCCTGCCATGTCCACATTTTTTACGAATCAGAAATTTGTAATAACAAGAGCTATCACTGTAAGATGACAATGCCCCCGACACCGCTTTGATTTTAAATTATGGCCAATCTATGTTCAAGGTCAAGGTCATCCAGGGATCAAGGTCACCAAAGTATGTGCCTACAGAAAGGTAATGTACCAAGGAATGTTGTGGTAAAGTATGAAGCAAATATGTTAAGTAATAAGGAAGTTATGGCCAATGTTAAAGTTTTTGGACGGAATGACGGACGGACAGACAGACGGACAGACGGACGGACAGACGGACGGACGGACAAGTCAAATTTATGATGCCTCCCTATCGGGGGCATAAAAATAAAAAGGGGTACTTAAGGAATATTCCTGAATAATTTGGTATAATTTGGTCCAACGGTTAAGGAGAAGAAAATTTTCAAAGAATTGTTTAATGATTTCTCCAAGTCTGATAAGCCCCGCCCTGCCATGCCTACATTTTTTGACAAATAAAAAAATTCATGAACACACATTGAAAACAGTCACTCAAGAAACAGATCTGCCAAGTTTACTTCAAATTTGACCAATGGTTGATTTTTAAAGATTTTTTTCATGATTTCTCTAAGTCTGATAAGCCCCGCCCTGCCACGCCCACATTTTTTGACGAATCAAAAATTTGAAAACAAGTTTTGCAAAGGGTCACCAAAGGAACATTTCTGCCAAGTTTGGTAAAAATTGACTTATTGGTTAAGGAAAAGAAGATTTTTGAAGAATTATGTAACAATTTCTCTAAGTCTGATAAGCCCCGCCCTGCCATGCCCTCATTTTTTGACGAATCAAAAATTTCTCGACACACAGTGAAGACAGTCACTCAAGAAACATTCCAGCCAATATTGGTACAAATTGGATAAACATTTGATTTTTAAAGAATTATTTAACAATTTCTCAAATTCTGATAAGCCCCGCTCTGCCACGCCCACATTTTTTGACGAATCAAAAATTTGAAAACAAGTTTTGAAAAGGGTCACCCAAGGAACATTTCTGCCAACTTTGGTAAAAATTGACATGATGGTTCAGGAGAAGAAGATTTTTGAAGAATTATTTAATAATTTCTCTAAGTCTGATAAGCCCCGCCCTGCCACACCCACATTTTTTGACGAATCAAAAATTTGAAAACAAGTTTTGAAAAGGGTCACCAAAGGAACATCTCTGCCAATTTTGGTAAAACTCGACTCAATGGTTAAGGAGAAGAAGATTTTTGAAGAATTATTTAACAATTTCTCTAAGTCTGATAAGCCCCGCCCTGCCACGCCCACATTTTTTGACGAATCAAAAATTTGAAAACAAGTTTTGAAAAGGGTTACCCAAGGAACATTTCTGCCAACTTTGGTAGAAATTGACTCAATGGTTAAGGAGAAGAAGATTTTTGAAGAATTATTTAACAATTTCTCTAAGTCTGATAAGCCCCGCCCTGCCACGCCCCCATTTTTTGACGAATCAAAAATCTGAAAACAAGTTTTGAAAAGGGTCACCCAGGGAACATGCCTGCCAAGTTTGGTTAGGATTGGCCCAGTGGTTAAGGAGGAGAAGATGTTTAAAGAAATTGTTGACGACTTCCGACGCACAACGCACGACGCACGACGCACGACGCACGCCGGACACAGGGTGATCACAAAAGCTCACCTTGAGCATGTTGCTCAGGTGAGCTAAAAATCGGACTGGTTCACGGAAAGGGCCTTATTGACACTCATCCTTTGTGAGAAACATTTGCGCATTTTTATTCTGATCTATCTTTTGATTCCGAGTTGATTCCATTTTGAATCATGATGAATTAAGACTCTTCCGAAGCTAGCCCAATAACGGTCGAAATTGAACGTTTGGGGTCAGTGGGACCAATGGCTTATATCAGTTCGATCCTGTAGAGCTACGAGAACGATACGATTTACTACGCGTTGCTTCGATTTCGGAATTTGGCGTAAATCGTAGTATTACGGCATGATATATTTGCAGTTCGTAGTTTGTCGCTAGGCCTTCGGTGTAGTTATGGATAACAGTTGTAGTTGCCGTGGTGCATCGGTGAGAATCGAGAGTATTCGTCCTAATTTGTTGTTCATCGCCATAGCAGGAATGCCGAAATATACGGAATCTGTCGTCGAGTGACCCCGACTTGCTTAGCACTAGCAAATACGATTTATTTTTACGATCTGCACCGATTTTACCACGATATTCAATATCGGGAGAACAATTTGCGCTTGTTGAAATGCTTGACCCGATTAATTTCTTATCTCAAACTGAGGCTGTTTTAATCAGGATGCACTTCGACACTCCCTGAACACGGTGGATAATCACGTGACTCAGGATTTTCATAAAATCATCAATGTTTTTATTAGTAGTTGCCTAATTTAAATTTTGTTTTAAGCGGAGATGGTAATAGGTTAATGCCAGGAAAAGGCTGGATGTGGTGGATTTTTTATATATCTACTGAAGAAAAAGTTATTGAAGATCAACCAAAATTTTGGTTCATCTTCAATAACTTTTTCATAAGCTGGGCTTTTCAGAAATCCACCACGTCTATCCTATATGTGACGTCTGTCCACCTTCTCTGCTTCAAACTGAATTCGAATCGGGTTTAAATCTGGATAAGAAGGACACAGTAAAAAAGAGAGATATTTTAAAAAATTACCTGTCAATTCCATCACATCCATATTCTGCTGCTCAGAGGCCATAAACTAACGCGAGTTGCCCTTTGTGTATAATAACATTTTTGACGATTGCCTAGCAATGCTAAACATCGCTTAACTTTGTTCTTGTCATTATATTTCATTTATATAAATGTCAAACCAATTAGGTGATTAGTTAACCCTGTCCCAAAGAGTAATCATTTAGGGTGGTAAATTATAAAAGGCGCTGTAGATGACAAAATGATACAGTGTAGTACATGAAATATTGAGATAGAAGGACAAAATGATAGTTATCAGCATTTTCTTCCTTTTGTCTCAATGTTTTCAAAAGTCCTTTCTTTAAGAGGCGTCAAAACTAGGTCTTGTTCGGGAAAGAGTTAAATTGAAGGTAATGCTAGATTCCCACTGCCGATCCTATCAACACGACCAACCAATTTCCCCGATCTAGCCCGACCAAATGTATGTAGGCTACACGACTTCTCGATCTCTAGTCGTTCAAACTAGAACTCCGCACGAACACTTCCAATTCTTTCCCGATTGCAGCCCGACCATCTTTCCGATTTCAACCCGATCACACAGACCTGTTTACGAGCCTTACACAACCCGACCATCTCGATCTATACACGACCAGATCGAACTGATGCTTTTCTAGTCGCAGATGGTCGGAAAATATCGTGTGCTGAATGAAAATCATTTTACATTGTCTGTGACTATATATTCGATAATAACTCTATAATATTGTCGGTACAACATAATACATAATTTCAATGTGACGGAAATGAACGTAAATGTACTTTTAGCTATTTGCTCACCCTTTATTTACTTGAATAAATCGACTGATGCATTCTTTCATTCATTGAATACCATTATTTCAATCGTACGTGTAATATCTCAGAATGAGGAATCACGTGAAACAATATTTCTGATAGCTTTCTATATTTCTGTTCATATAATCTGCACGGAATCACGTTATGTTTGTACACATTTATCACCACACGACCTTGTGTTCCTACAGCCGATCAGATAAACTCGCTTTAGCGATCGAATACAGATGGAGTTCAGTCTGCAAGGGTGATCAGGAGGGCTCCGGGTGATCGAAAATGATCTGCATCGCTCTGGCTTCCTACTTGATATTTTTGACATGCAAAAATACTCGAGTGTGATAATGTACAAAAATGATCGAGAAGCGATTGTGTATTGGTTGGGTAGAAGACCGACCTTATCTAGAATCAATCGTTTCTGGATATCAAGTGTGATCGGGTTGATATTTTTATCACGACCTTCATCGAATGAACACTCGATTACCCCGACTTGTAATCGAGTGGTTTCCGACCACACCCCGATCAACTTGACCTCTGCTTCATCTGTTCACTCGATCAAATCTTGTAGAGAGGTTGGATTCGATCGACTAGAAATCGAAAAGAAGTCATGTGGTCCGGTTTGATCTAGGAATTTCAAGCGATCGAGTTGAGCCACTGCATTTGAAAGCACTCGACCACCTCGACTTGTACAAGTAATTCCAAAACGCACCCCGATCAACTCGACTCCTGTTTCATTTATTTATCCAATCAAAATCCGGTTAGATATACCTACCCGATCACACCCAATCTCTACACGATTGATTCCCGATCAGCTCGATCTTCTACACGATCGATACTCGAGAACTTCCCTATGTGTTTTCTGCTCGATCACTAGGCCTACCCGAAATTTTCTGATGTTTCAAAACAAATTGGCAAGATTACCGATCGATGCAGACCAAACACGATCATTTCGACTTATCCCGATCACCGAAACCGAGCGATCTCGATCGGTAATCGATCACTTAATCGGGTTTGGTCGAGTTGATTTGATCGGCAGTGGGAACCTAGTATATGCCTTTTTTCTCGTAAAGCTATGTTCCCGCTGCCGACCAAATCAACTCGATCAAGCCCGATCTAACGATCGATTATAGATCGATGTCGGTCGGCAAAGATGATCGAGAGCTTGATCTGTATAGGTCCGGTTTCCTTCTTGATTATTTGACTGTATAAAATATGCGTGTAAGATCTCGAATTTAGTATTTTCTACCTCTCTTTCAATGCTATTACGATATAGCCATGCAGTTAAATTGTCTATTGTAATCTGCTTCCAATTTAGTAAGTCTAAAATTGTTTGGAAACAAAACGGCTTAATCGCTAAACGTAGGGACAACACACGCCACATCGATAGCCGGAAATCTCCAATTCGAGGGACGGTAAAAAAATCCGGACTTTCATGATTCTGTCTCTCCACTTGCAGCTATATAAACACATTTTATATTAATGAAATCTACGTTTATTCGCCAATATTTATAGTGATACTTGTGTATTTAAAGTGACATTAGTATCCGTAGGCCCAAATCCCTTATAATCCACAGAAGTTGGCTTTTAGCATGTTGTCGCACCGTTTATAGACTAAATACAAAAATATAAGACAGAAAAAAAATATAAGACAGAATACAAGATTCATACAGCAAATGACTTGAATCGATAATCATGCAGCGGTGTAAAGATATGTAAAATATTCAAAGTGGGCATTATCTGCCAGATAGTGTTTACGAAATGATGTGATATTGGGTTTTAGATCCGTCGTCATCTAAGCCAATACAGATCAGACAGAGCTGAAATTTGGCACAGATGAAAATTAAAGGCCATATTTCATTTATGTACAGTTATTTTTACAGTACATTATCCAGAAAATAAGTAAGTAAAAGTAAATGTGTATCTTTAAGCAATATTTTTCCAACTGATATAATTATATGTGTTTCATCTAACCTGAGATAAAACTTGCAGTAAAAGCGGTGAAAACGAGCTGGTTTCCCACCACCGGAAAATATCAAGCTGTTTCCTTCGCTTGGCAATCATATCTGTTGTCTTTTTGGATTCACGAGGATTGATACATGGAGTTAATCACGTTTTACTAAAAGGTCAAACTGCCATTTCAAAGAACTATTCTGAAACAATTCTGAAAAATCTAAGAGAATTGTTGAAGAAAATGCCCTCCTTCTTTGCGATTACGCACCCTCCCATACCGCAGCAGCTACAGTAGAGATTATCAAATTTTACAAATGACAATTGTTGTTTTTCCCTCCTTCTAGCCAAGGCCTCGTCACATGTGAGTTTTATTTGTTTCCAGAACTGAAAAAAAAAATGTTTGGTGGAAAGAAACATAAGACCAGGGTGGTCATTATATCTGTTGTTGCGCAGTACCTAAAACATGGGTCTACTTCATGGTTTACATTTGGAATGCAAAAGCTCCCAGGAAGATGACAAAAGTGCGTAGACGTAGATGGAGAATACTTTGAAAAAGTGAAGAAAGATTTGAGTTAAATTGGTGAATTGTTTTCCAGAACGAATCAAAAGTATGGGTATTTTCTAAACTCCCCTCGTTGCTCTGTTAAATTGTGACGGATTTGAAAACGTTTTAAATCAGAGAATGTGGGAAAACATAATGATATATCCATTGGTAATTGCTGTTTAAGAATTTAATTTATGCATTCAGACCAATCAGATCAATTAGAAAACAATATATCCCTTCCACCACGAACTGATCAAAAGTTCAAACGCGCCAATTTACAAATGACATAACTTTTTCTAATAACTGTTGATATATCGTTATGACTGATGTGTTTGGTCACAAGAATAATTGGCATAGGTTCTCATAAGCATTTGTCAGTATCTTTTAATTAAGAGCCTTTAAATGAGCAAAGCTCATAATGTCCCCAAATTCAAGTAAGGCACGAGATGTAGCCTATCACATAATGATAATTAACCAAATGTCAGATATTGAAGAAAAACATAACAACATTACATGGTGGTATTGCATGTGACTATAGCCAATCTAAATAGATATTATCTTTCAGTAACATCTAACGACCACCCGTTAGGGGTCATCTTCTGTGACCTTTCTTTGAACCAATCAGATTGTAGCTTTGGAAAAGTTGAAAGAAATTTGGCATGCGCACGGGCATGTGCGCTACACTTCTGGTCTAAGGATAACAAGATTAGTACCCATTGTCGCCTCCAGTGCGGTGATTTCACTACAAAGACAAAGATTGAAGTCCGTTAATTTTGAGAGCAAAGATATAACATTTATGAAGTAGATAGTTTTCGGTATATTTTTGACACTAGCAGTAACATTTTATACGATCATCACGCTAACCCGATATAAAGCGATGTCAACTTATGAAAGTATAAACCATATATTGGCCATTTGATTACAAATGATCAGATGTCTGATTAGCTCAGTGGTAAAGCGTCCGACCTGTCATCCATACGACCAGGGTTCGATTTCCAAGTTGGGTACATTTTTTACTACTATTGTTTTACATTTTTCAAACAAAACGATTCTAGAAATCGCGCACGCAATAAAAGCATAATTGATAATTGTATTCTTATTACGTTTTTGCAATTTCTAGAATAATTTGTTATGAAAATGTTAATTTAAAGAAATAGGGGGACAAAAAGATGTAACCGGTGTTGGTTTCGAACGCCTAACCTCTGGCATTCAAGTAGGCAGCTCTACCACTGAGCTATTCAGCCAACCGGTCATGCATGTGTCAATATATAGTTTATATAGCCTATGTTCAAAATTAAACACCGCTTTATTTCAGGTTAGCGCGATGTTTGTATAAAACTGTTACTGCTAGTGTCAAAAATATACCGAAATCTATCTTCTTCATTAATGCCATATCGTTGCTCTCAAAAATGACCGACTTCGCTCTTTGCTCGGTGTCAAGCGCATGTCTATCAACCGCAGCCATTTTGGTGTTGTTGTCAAGGACAACAGACCTGCGTTTGCAACAAGCGTTTTGATTGTTTGGTGTAAAAATAGAAAAAATGGACTTTCCCAGGTCACAGAAGATGATCCCTAGTCCTATATGGGTGATTCTCAGATGTAACATTATGAAATAAGATGCATCTAAATTCATTCAGATTGGGCTACAGCAGGATGAGAAAAAGTTGTGGGTGGGGTAAGTAACTGTGTTTTGATTTAGGCCTACCAGACATGGTACTCTTTTCCAGAAAATAACATCCTTATAACGACCAAAATGAGCAGACCCGTTTTAAATTCCATTAATTGCATTAGGAATATTGCGCGAGCTCACATTTTGAACTTCGTCCGGTTAATTGAAATATTGTACCATGATTTACGCAACCCACCGCTTGTCTCTTTTTACGTGCAATATAAGCATGCCATGCCATTTTCTTCTATTCTTTTTCTAAATTAAATAATTTTATGTTATAGATATATCAATTTGTTAAGACCATAAGAAGTCATATGCATCCACTGTTATCTTGTTGTATTAGACATGCGTGATCTATGGTCCGAAAGAATGTTTACCATACTCCCATAGAATGGACACGCAACCGTGTGTTTGATACATATCGTGTCAGACTTTCATTTGATAACGCCAAATTCCTGCACAGATTAACCCTTTCCCAAACAAGACCTGGCTTGGACGTCCCTAATCGAAATGGCTTGGGAAAACATTGAAACAAAAGAAGAAACTGCTGATAACCAGCAGTTTCTTCTTTTGTGTCAATATTTTCTATGCTAAATTTTACACAAATTCTATCTTTAATAACATCCATTTTGCCATTTGTGACAGTTTTTGAAGTGGATAACCCTTAAATTTTGCCGTTTGGGAAAGGGTTAAAGCATTTGCAATGCTCCCAAGTACATTATATTCTGCCAGTATATAGTCGTCGTAAATGTCCTCTGAAATCTTTGTTTAAGAAAGCATAGATCACTGGATTTGCTACATTGTATACGAAGTATAAGTAATAAACGATGGCGTTATATTCAATCACATCAAGAGCCATCAGCCAAGCAGGAGTGAAAGCAATGATATATACAAATGCTACAATAAACAACATGAATGCAGTCTTTAGGTTAGCATCCCGAACTTTCATAGCATTTTGTTTAGAGACATGGTCTGTATTAAGCTTTGGTGTAGTCATATCAGATCGTTCGTCACCAGAGTCGTTACTTTCTGGACGGTCCGTCCTCGACTTCTTGTTATCAACCAATTCGATCGTCCTGGAGTTGTCTGTGATAACGTAAGTTGTGTTGAAACTACCAAGTTGACTCCGTTTACTCCTCTGATTAATAATTGTTTTGTATATCAACAAATAAAGAATCGTAACTAAGACAGCGCAAATGCCGAACACACCACAATATACTTTTTGATACACCTTCACGAATTTTGCACTGACAATTACAGTGGAAATGACACAAAAACCATGGTTAATTATTTCGTTATTATGTAGAGTAACTGAAAGACTGCTTTGAAGATCACTACTATTCCAAACGTCATAGCCTTTCCGGCCTGAATGAGTGAAGTTTGCATTATCCTGTGTTATGTTCTTAACAGTTATCGTTTTGTCAATTATATCATATGTTCCGTGTGTTAGAGAACCAAGTACACCATCAATTACGGCGAAGATAGACAAGAGCAGTACGATATATTTTGCCTTCTTGGCGCGGTCAATTGTCATTAGATTTTTCAGAGGATATACAATAATAAGGTATCTATCTACCGCAATCGCCACCATTATTAACGCCGAGAAAGGTATTACTGAGGTCTTCGAAAACATGAATAATTTGCAAAAGACATCGTACTCGATTTTGAAGAACAACAGTTCCACAGCAATGATTGTCGGCATCGTTATTAATGATACTAAGAAATCAGCAACTGCCAACGTAATAATGAATATGGTTGAGCTGAGTTTTTGTTTCTGCTTCGAAAAAACGTAAATGGCGAGAGCGTTACCAAATATTCCACAAACGGACAGCACGCCAATCATGACCATAGAAATGTACGTGGATGTGTGCGTCTCTGGGTTATGTTGTACTTTTGTGCTGTTACCTTCACTGCTCATATTGGATATGTTGGTTCCAATGCCTAAAATGAAAAAAGACGTCGTGTTCTGTAGAGTTCTGGGCACGTATTCACTGACATTTCTTAGTGGATTTCCGAAAGCAAAATTACATTACCGGCTATCTGGTGGATTGTTTTTTTTTTTAAATTCAAAGGAAACATAGGCATAAGATTTATGAAAACTGTTTTCCATGTGTATATCTCCAGTATAAATTGCATTCAGAAATAAAATTCAAGCAATTGAATGTTTCATTTTTGATAAGACTCAGTATAATAGTCTTGATTTTCGTGTGCGGGTTATACATACATGTGATAGTGTTGTGAATAACCAATGAGGTAAGCGAAAAATAAACAGTGAAAAGAGAAAATTTCATCACTTTACCTGCTAATTCCATTACATCCATATTCTGCTATTCAGAGATTTGGTTATATGAACTGCTCTTTGTATTGGTTTCGCAATTTTCACGAATACCGACCATCGCTGGATTTTACCTTGTCATATTTAATTCATATTCGTCTAAATGTCAAATCAATTAGGCGATTAGTGGAATAAATGTATATTATGATCTGCAATTCCTTTCAATTAGGTTAAGTCTAAAATTGTTTCGGGAAGAAGCGGCTAAATTATTCGCGAAATAATGGCAGTTTATAGACCCAATAACAATTACCTCTTGTAGCAGTCTCCTTTGAGTTTAACAAATTGCTTCTTTTTAAAAAAAACATCGCAATTGCGCTTAAAACAAGCTGCTATTACGAGGTATCCGACGAAAAGGGACGAATAGTTAGCGTACTCGACTTGATATTCGGTTGTCACGAGTTCAAACCCACATGTAGGAGATTCCTCTTGGGTTAAAATACCTAAATGCCAACGTCCTACACAGCAGTCTTGATTAGGAAGCAATAAGGCCCACCTTTACTTTCCCAGGTAAGTGCATGATTCAAATTAGAGAAGGTTTGGTGGACACGCATAACATTAAAGATGTAGTCTTTTTTCGTCATGATATTTTGGAAAGATACCGGTAATATTGCGGAACTATGTTTTTATCAATGAACACAAATTCCACTCGACACCTCGTTGTCATCGTGAATACGCTTCGGGTACCGTCGTATGACCATCTATAGGGATCGTACTTGCTTTGTCATTCTGTACCATGTTCGCTCGAAATTACAAATCGTACTGTCATCTGAGTTCAACTTCAGGGGTGTGCTGTGAATGATAGTGTCGGTGCGAAAGTTATACATGTTGACTATCTAACGTGATTTTTTTCGGGAAATGTACACTCAAAAAAAACAGCTTGCTTCAATGTTTTATTATAATTATCATTTCTCGGCTTATACCATTTTTCTCTTAAAGAGACATTTCACAATTATTTTTACATAAATTTTACTTTTATTCTATCTAGAAGAGCATCTTTTCTTATGAAAATTCTGAAAATTTCAAGCCAAACTATTGAATCGTTTACGAGAAATATATATTTTTGTGATAAAATTAAACAAATTGTTGTGGACAACAGTTAAAATCTATATAGAAATTGTCATTTTGTCTCAACTTCAAAGGCGTATTTTTCGCTTATAAATAACAACTTCTAAAAACAGATAGTATTTCCACGCATTAGAATAAACAATCATTGCATCAAGACATGCTTTTAAAAAATGAAATAAATGTGAAATGTCACTTTAACCCTTCACTGCCTTACCCCGAGCGTGACTTGGGGTAAAAATTGCTTCCTATGTGCCTATACCCCGAGTTTGGCTCGGGGTAAATTAAATTCCATATTAAAGCCAACTGCATCATAAGAGAAGAATTTCTTTGATGAACTTTCCTTTGTTATATGAAAAGCTTACTTTCACTGAAATTTTCATGATCATATGAATGGAAATATATATATTGTTTATGAGGAATATCTATCTGAAGAATTATTTCTAGAAATAATTTGAATGATGACAAATTCTGGTGGGGGTACAAGATCATGTTTTTGCTAGCGGATACGGTAAAGTAAAACTACCAAACACCCACAATAGCAGTAAAATGGTTAATTTTTAAATTCTAAACCCAGAAAATGAGAGAATTGACATAAAATTGCAAAGTTTTTAACCTTTTTTCACCTCCCGGTCATGACAGCCTTATGAGACACATAATTTACCAGAAACGAACATTACTACAAAGTTCAAAATATATAAATACTGTAGAAAAGTTTATATGACAAGATATCATTGTACCACTTGTGTTAAAATATTGACGAATATGTATATTACAAACATGCAAAATTTGGTGGAAAACCTTTGATCGGTTTTTCAGTTTTAGAAAAAATTATGTAATTTGGGTAGGAACTGCACTAAACAGCCATGCTATTCCCCGGCATATACAATGTAGCGTGCACTTAAATAAGACAGTGAACGGGGTTAATGTTCTGTCCGCGCATTTGAGATCGTCATTTCCGGTTCTTCCCTGTTCAGCGAGAATGTGATAGCCAGCTTAATATAGACATTTGAATAAATAATTCATTTGACAGCCAACTGATTTTGCGATAGGCAGAAGTGATCAGCCATTTAAGTGAGCTATCGAAAAATCTTATATAAGGTAGTCTGCTAAATAACTCATATCATGTAATAATCGGTTGCCATAGTTTTCCAATTAGTATAATTTGAGCCATGATCGTGTATGACATTTGAAACCTACAACCATGGATTACGATCAGTCTGTGCATACGCACATATGATCAAGATCCATGTTGTATTCTAATAATATGCTCCTTACTCCCGAAGAGCAGCATGGATCAAGACTAGACACAAATGAGAGACAAATTTATATTGGTCCGTGCTTGTCTAAAATACCAAAATACCAATATTCCAGATCCTGGCCTATTTATGTGGGTTGCAAAATGTGACAATTCAATGGAAAAGGATTACCACAGCTCAAATATGCGATTATGCGTAATGACTATAACTGTTTCATTGTGATGCGTTAATGAAAATGGACGAAATGCCAACCTAGGAGCGGAGAAGATTACTAAATCAATCAATCTATTATTGAAATATCTTATTTCACTGAAATTTACAGTTTAACGACAACAGTTGGTTATGAATTACAAATTGAAAAGCAAAGTACAACTACGTGGTGTCAAAACGCCGCTTAAATGCCTTTTCCTTACATTCATCGAAAAACGAAAGGCAGTGATATTTATTGACAATAATATCAGCATATAAACAAAGAAAAAGAAATCAATATCTACAGTTGTCGCCACATCGTATGGCACGTGTTTATGTTTTCTTTAACTTTCAATTACATTTGAACAAAACATAAACATTGTGCCATACGATGTGGCGACAACTGTAGCGTGTGGTAGTCGAGTTTTGCTGTACTCTGACAGCCCTTTTTTCATTTACTGTTGTTTATTACAGTATTTGATATCTGGATCTGATGTGTGTGCATTCTCTAGGCAATAGAAAAGAAACAAATAATGAAAGCACAAGTAAAATGTTATGTGAATCCGTGACAAATATTCTGAAATGAGCCTTTTCGTTCATTGTGACAAATATCATTTATATCACGGCGGGAATTCACATGACGTAGGCTTAACATTTTCGATAATGGTCAATACTTCTGTTAACATCTAACTAATTTGGAAAAATATTTGGAGCAGAGAAGACGAAAAACATAAGGAAAGTGCTTGATGTGGAAGATAATTTAAAACACATACTTAAAATGTTATTGATTACTAAACAAAATTTTCGTCACTTGACTGAAAATCCTTTGTGTTTCCCCCTCTTTTTTTATTTTAAATCATTTTCAAATCGGCTGCGTTTAAGAGAAATAATGAGGATATTCTCCAATTGTTTCCATTGATGTCATGTCACGCGATTTTTCTATCGTGTATTTGATATGGGCTACATCTATGTCTGAATTCTGCATCTGAATAGCCGCCATAGACTGCTCCTGAAAGTTTTGTTCAAGAACACATAGATCACTGGATTTGCTACATTGTATACGAAATGTGAATAATAAAGAATGACATTGAAAGGTATCGCGTTAAGAGTCATCAAGCAAGCAGGCGTGAAAGCAATGATAAATATAAAAGCAACGACAAAAAACGTTAGTGTAGTCAGAAGATTATCATTTCGGATACCCTTTGCATTTTTTCTAAAGATGGCGTCTGGATTAAGTTCCGATGATTCGATTTCAGCTTGGTTACACTCGATCGATGTCTGTGGGTCCTCAGCGATGTCATCGTTTACTTGGCAATCGTTCTTCATCCGTTCCAGAGCTATCATTTTTGTTGTGTCTGTAGCTGTGCCCAATCCACCACGTTTGGTCTTTTGTCTCCTCTGATTTATAACTTTTTTGCAGATCAAAACATAGAGCATTGTCACCACGACGGCACAAAACGCATACCGCAATATACCTTTTGATACATGTTCAAAAACGAAACACCGAATATTTGAAATGAAACTGAACATATTCCGTTATTGAATTCTTCATCATTTGGTAGAATATTGTCCATTGTCATGTATGTCAGGCTGCTATTCCACGCGTCATCTTTTTCTGGTCCTACATCACTGACATTTGTGTTGTACCATGAAAAATCATCAAGCATACTCGTCGTGCCATTCATTCGATATGTCCCATACATTAGGGAAGCAAGTATACCTATGATGGAGCCGACTACAGCCAAGATTAACACAATTATCTTTACAATCCGAGTACGGTTAGTTGTCATCGGATTTTTAAGAGGGTATGCAATAATAAGATACCTGTCTATCGCAATTGCCATCATTAATAACGATGAAAAGGGAATTGTTGTTTCTTTCATAAACATGTACAACTTGCAAATAAAATCGTACTTGACTTTGTAGAACGGTAATTCCATAGCAACGGTTGTCGGCATCGTAACCAATGACACCAACAAATCTTTGGCTGCTAACGTGATGATAAATATGGTTGAGCTGAGGTTTTCTTTCTGCTTTGAGAAAATATATATCACGAGAGCATTGCCAAGTATTCCACAAACAGACAGCACACCAATCATGATCACCGCATAGTATGTGTAAGTATCAAGACCTGAAACTATAGAAAGATATTCCTTTATTTAAAGATCTATTGCCATTTTTATTATACGGGATCTTCACACCAAGTGAGGAACCTGCACTTGTGAAGAATACCAAGTATGTGATTTTTGAGCTTACACGAAACAGTCGTCATGTGATTGCTGTATTAAGATAGTCCATCCCTAATTAGATTCGCGCGACGTCGGAATTATTCGGACAACGTCGAAAACATTCGGTCGCGGAATCTTCGACAGCCGAATGTTTACGACCACGCCCGAATAGGTTTCGGATACGTAACGATACCGATCGAAAGAATCCGATGTTTTATGAATCTCAAAAAGGCCACATTATGTGTATTCTACCTTAAAATAACGGTTAACAGAAAGGTCTTGGACTGTGAACATCAAGCTTTCTGATCTCAATGTGTCCACAGACATTTTTTTTTCAGACACGTCAAAGGAGTTGGAATAAAACTTTTCAGCGATCCGTCTTTCAGAAATAAATCATCGGTGTTATTGCAAAACATCGGAACTCCGTCTTTAATTCAGCTGGAGTTAAGAGGTCTTGCAATTACACCGACGAAATGCACATTTTTGAGCTGGATCCATTCACTTTTTTTTAAATTAATTACATGTATTTATTTATCAATTCAAACTCATTTCCGTTCTATAGTTTAAGTAATAAGTACATAGTACTTTTTTACAATATAGCTGATAATAAAGTGGGAGCCAATCAGGATAACGAATTTTAATCCTTTCCCAAATAAGACATTATTTTGACGTCCCTTGAACTAAAAGACACCACCTGTGGGAAACATTGAAGTATTTTCAAATATATTTTCGCCTTTTATCTTTTGGAAAAGTTAAAAAGAAAAAGAAATATCATACCAGGTTCTTCCAATGCCATATCATCCATTTTCTACTACTAGATCTGTTCAGACTGTCCCCTCGAATGGCCACAACTTAATAGGTTAATTGCCGCTTGATAATGCTTTCAGCGATTATACTTATAACGACTGATTTAATGATAATCATATACTGAGAGACAAAAATAAGTATACAGCCTAGTTCGCCAACGTTGTCTGAGAAAACGATTAATAAACTATGTACTAACTACTACGACCGAAGGTGGTCGTTTATTGATGTAACATTCTCCGCCTATCCGCCTATCTGTCCTTTCTTCCGTTGCAAAGGAGTTTTTCCCATATAATACATCGTCATCGAAAAGGGGGATTTAATCAATTAGTTAATGCAAGCATTCACGTTGACACAACCCTTATAGGCCAGTCACTTTAGCATTTAGGGTACCACTAATTCTAACAGAAATAATTTTGCAACTGAACGAAAGTATTTTATATCATGATCAACATATCAAAAGTCCTCAGAGCAAATCTGGGGGAAATGGTGTTAAATCACGCTAAAAGATGCCCTGATATGATCGTAATACACTGGTCCATCCTAACCACCATATATTTTCTCGAGTATCACGTGCTTCTCTTACGCTGTACTTGTCACATATTATTTTTAATTTGATTGAATTTTATATTAAAACTTAAAAATGTATTCGTTGTATAAAAATATAAAAGGATAAATATAACGAATAAGTAAAAATAATTTAGCTTTAAATAGAATTATCTGTGATCGATTTTTAAAAGTACGGAAGCTCAATGTGACTATAATATTATTACATCCGTCAGATATAGATCATTAAAATCGGAATTACACAATTTGCGAGAAAACCATCCTTTACTCGCCCCCAACCACTTGGATTGAAGTCCACACATGCTTTTTGTTATTATACGCCCAAAGGGTCGTATTATGTTATGGCCCGGTCGTCTTTCTGTCCGTCTAACCCTCCGTCCGTCCGTTATCAATTTCTTGTGAGCGCAACTTCTCCTACAGTTTTGATCAGAATTTGATCAAACTTGCCATAATGAATCTCTATGGTATCTAGTTGTGCACACCGCTAACGGAATTCAGATAACTCTGTTCGTTCTTGAATGATCTGCCTTTGAATAAAAAATGCCCAAAAAAATGCACATTTTATTGTGTGCGCAACTCCTCCTACAGTTTTGTTGAGAATTTTATCAAACTAGCCACAATGAATTTCTATGGTGTCTAGTTGTACACAATGCTCACGGAATTTAAATAACTGTTTTCGTTTCTGAATGATCTTCCCTTGAATGTAAGAAAAAATGCCCATTTTATCAAAAATGCCCATTTTCTCGTGTGCGCAACTCCTACAGTTTCGACCCGAATTCAATCAAACTAGCCACAATAAATCTCCATGGTGTCAAGTTGTACACCCCGCTCACGGAACTTAGATAACTGTTTTTGTTTCTGAATAATCTGCCCTTGAATTTAAGGAAACTAGAGACAACGAATCTCTATGGTGTCTGTAAAAAAGGGCAGGGAAAATATTGCATTTGCAATTTCATAACGCGGAGATAGGCGAATTTCACTTCAATAGAGAGCATTTATCAACTTTTAGTCGACGAACTATTATACGTTCTTGCGACAACCAAAAAAATAGCTATTTTTTCCCTGTTTGTTTGGCGTAGATCGCGAAAAGAAGGTGCATTAATGACGTCTTCAATAATGGACGAAATAACGGCAAATGCATTTAGAATGCGACTAATGACTTGTTGCTACAACATAACAACAAGCTGGGCAACTAAGCGGCGTATCGCGATTTCAAAGAGGACGGACTAAATCCGCGAAGATGGGCATCCGGTTTCTAAATAATATTCACAATTAGAGACATGCATGACTGTTTGGTGATCCCATGTCTTCAAACTTCTTCTTGAAGCTGTACATCTGCTTCTTACTGATTAGCTATTTACGTTTATGTAGGCTACATTCTTCATTTGAGTAATTACATAATTTTCTGACATTTACCCTTGATAAAGCCAATTTTGAAAATAATAAACGATTAGAAGACGTCAACAATGACGTAGTAATGACGTGTTCCAGCATATTATTAAGTATGTTGCACAAAATTGCATTATCATATCTACAAATGGATTTTTAAATTCTGTATGAATGAAATACCACAGGCCTACATGTTCTTATTTCATTTGAAAGCTTAACACGCCTTATGAAATACCCTTATAACAAAGCAGTTCTAGTATTTGTGTAATGTAGATCGTTAAACATTCATATAGATCTACTATTTTTTCACACACAATCTTGAATTGTACTAAATAGAAAACGCATTACTTCATTTCTTTAATGACCTAAATTCATTGTATAGTGATTTGTTTTATGGGCCGGTGACCTTATCTAAGACAATGTCATGATTGGTTGATTGTATAACAAGAAAACAAAATTCAATCAGCAATAAATAGCAGTCGTTGATTTGACGTCTCTAAAGAGAACCGACTCTTAAAAAATGAAGAAAGTGCTGATAATCAGATTTTTCTCCTTTTGCATCAATACGTTTTTATCTTGTTATTTTTCTATAATGTATACAAATCCATTTTTTTTCAAAGAATTTTTGTCGTCTACATTAGCTTTCGAACTGGAAGTCTAATATTTAGGTACAGCGAAGGGTTTAAAAGTATTTGGATAAGTTAACCTTAATACATGAGTGGGTGGGGAAATTCCACTCGCAAATTCACTTTCCATGTAAAATTCAAACAAAGAAAAATAGCAAAATCGATGTTCTTTTACTTTATAAACATCTTTTATTAAATTATCCATAAAATATTCCATCCACAATAGCATGCTTTGTTTCAAAAGACTGTTTTCTATGCCTACACCCCAAAACATACTTTTGGCTTGTTTTGAAGGGGTCCCCTAGTAAGATCGATTTTTTTCATATTTCCCCCCAAGTAACATTTGAGGACTTTTTTTCTAGAATGGGTAAATGGTTATAGATTATAAAAATGTTGGTTTTGTTTCTGTTAGAATTAGTGGTGGGTTGGGCCTATTTCTCGGCTAAAGTGACTGGCCTATTACATTCATAGACGGCTTTGTATCAAATTTTCACAGAAAGTGTCTACTACTCACCTAAGAACATGCGTACATTGTTAATGATTTTCCATATTACGATGCGTCGTGGCAAAAGGGGGCTTGATACAAACAAGTTATCTGACGTAACTCATTTTACATTTAATGGCGGATTTTTATACAATTTGCGCAGAATGTTCCTAGCTACATATGTACATGGTTTAGTGTCACGTTTCTTTCGCATCATGCTGCGTCATAGAGAAATGGGTCTTAGTGCAAAAAGTGTCATATTGATCAATTTCAACCAGCCAGCGAGAATTGTGTAATAATGTTATAGAAAAATTGACGTTGAGATTTGTTGTGATAAAGAATAACGAAAATAAAAACGGATGAACAGCTATTATTGATGCTCCACTAATTCGCACGTGCAAAGTTTGCAAAATCGACATGTAGCAAGAGCATAAGACGTCACACACATACTTCACGTCACACGAATTGCATATAGATACTCCAGCAATTTCAGGTAAAAGTTATCAACACTGTATTGTTGGTCTATGGGTAGAAGTAAAGTGTACAAAATTTTGAGTGGATATGGTGGAAATTAAGAGAGATATTGACAAACAAAAAAGTGTATACTTTATTTTTCCTCTCGGTATATTTAATTCATATCCATTTAAACAAGGGACAAATTAAGAGATAATGGAAATGGAATATCAAACCTTTACTCATATAAATCTATATCTGGTTTCGATCATGTAAAAATAGTAAGAAAAGACAGAGTATGTGATGAAAATACAAAGTAACAGTAACAGAATCGCTCCTTTCCACAACATTTCGATAGTTTAAATGATTCTGTAAATATTCGACCGAATTGATTCGGTTTGATGAATAAAATGCTAAAAACATTACTGATTTGATGGAATTGGTAGATGTTTTAACGATACCCGGTGAAAAAATTAATGATAAATATTTTAAAAGCGACAATAAATAACGGAAGCGCAGTCATTAGATTATCATCTCGAATATCCGTTGCGTTTTGTCTAGAGATGACGCATGGATTAAGTTCCGATGATTTGATTTCAGGTTGGTTACAATCGACCAATGTATGTGGGTCTTCAGCGATGTAGTCACTTGCTTGAACATATTTCTTTCAGCTTTTTAACAAAACACTCGTATCCGCAGCTTGTTTTAAGCTGCAGATACGAGGTTTTTGTTGAAAAGCTACATTTTTCTTTCCAGGTCGACCATTTTGGTAGTGTCTACAGTTGTGTCCGATCTACCATGTTTGGATCTTTTTTATCCGCTGATAGATAACTGTTTGCAGATCAAAACATAAAAAATTGTCGCCACGGCTATACATATAGTAAAGACTCCCCCATCGTATATTTATGCATTACATCGTCTGAGTTCTGAGTCTGAAAAGCTGTCGTAGACTGCTCCTTAATTTTTTGTTCAAGAACATATAGATCACTGGATTTGCTACATTGTATACGAAATGTGAATAAGTAAGAATGTCATTGAAATGTATCACATGAGGTTTGACAATTACACCGACGAAATGCACATCAATAGTTCAAGTAATAAGTTCAGAGTATTTTTAACAACTTAGATAATAGAAATTTGGAAGGCAATCAGAATAAAGAATTTTTAACCCTTTCCCAAATAAGACATTATTTTGACGTCCTTACATCTAATAAACAGCGCCTTCGGGAAACATTGAAGCAATATCATTAAGGTAACGCCTGCGTAATGCACTCCATGTATAATCGTTATATTTCGACTTATTCCGTGACGTTCGTAAGTCCGAGCATACAGCGAGCATTTCCGATAATGTCCGATAGTAGTTCCTTGCTTTTTAAAGTACCGTTAGATGCAATATCGCTTGTTTCCGTAAAAACGGAAATAATTGAGCATGCTCAGATTTCCGGGGAATAGGCCTATTCGAAACATGTTTTGTGAAAATGTTTCTAAATTATTTTAACAGTTGGAAAAATACCCAACAAAGTCAAAAATTCAATTGTTGAGAGCAATGTAAAGTACTTCCATATAAAATTGTATATTCGCACGATACAGATTTCGTTCCATAACTGGTCACATAGTCCATTACACAGGCCTTACCTTAATATGTTTGCCTTTTATCTTTTGCTTATAAAAAGGAAATATCATACCAGGTTCTTCCAATGCCATTTCATCCATTTTCTACAACTAGATCTGTTCAGACTGTCCCCTCGAATGACCACAACTTTATAGGTTAATTGCGGTTTGATGATGCTTTCGACGATTATACTAATAACGGCTGATTTAATGATAATCATATTTAATTCATATCCATTTAAACAAGGGACAAATTAAGAGATAATGGAATAATAGAAATTGATTATTAAACATTTACTCGTGTGAACTATATATATCTGGTTTCGACCATGTAAAAAGATTAGGAAAACGACAAAACATAAGAATAAAATATAAAGTATCACATTTTCTCCTTTTACTACAATGTTTTCTTTGGTACATCGTCTCGGCAGGGAATCACATGACATGGCATTTTCGATCGTTTTCAAAATTTCTTTTAAAACAGATTACATTATTTCGAAGAACAACAATTACTACAAAGGATGGGTTGCAATAAGGGGTCAAAAAATAGATTTTCTTTAAATTTTGTGGATTGATAGGGTTACATAATATCTTTAATTTGTATGTGTAAAAAATCTGGTTTCGGTTTATTTTCCGAGATATGGGTAAATAAAGTGGATGGGGTAAGATGGGCTGACACACAGTAGGGGTCATTCTAAGTCGCTTATCTTTCTTATTCTTAGCCCCAGATGCGTGAAAATTTGTATGCGTGTCTTGTGATATATGCTTTAAACATTTATGAGCTTACATTTGATATTCCATGTATATCTTTTCCGTAATATTCATTCTTCTTTCTTTCGCAAAAGTTCGCTATTTTTTAACGACCAACTTTACCAAACTATCTCCACACGTTTTATTTGAAACCCGATTTTTATGAAAGTTTACAGATGTATTATCCAGATATCAATATAACTTTGTGTGAAATTTGAAAGAAAAGCGTTGGCCCGTTGTTGAGATATCTGACCTTGACCTTCAAAAAAACATCAAATTCGGGAATGTCCGTCAAAACTACGCATTGTTGGGAAAGTGGTTAGGATTGAATGGCATGTGACAGCCCATTCATAAAAGAATGCATTTCACACATGATTGTTTTTTTTTATTGTATGGTTTTACCGTTAAAATTCATATACTCAATATAATAAACTTGGTCACCTCTCAGAGTTACCCGGTCATTTCATCTAATGAAATCATTGATAGACAGATATTTGTTTAAGGCCTGTCTATACATCTAACATTATTTTCTTTTTGATGATATTATATAACGTTATATAAATATTTAGCTTAAGTTAATTAATTGTAAGCACATTTGGTCATTTAGTAAAATCATTCACAATGCGTCTTCTTTATAACCATATAAGAAATACAATCTGAAAATGATTAGTTTTCTCCTAGCAAATTGATAATTCTTGTCCATCATAAGATGAGTGAATATAAACTTTTAGACAATTCAAGTTGCATATAAAGCTTTGGTAGTTCTAGCAATATTAACATAATGCTAATATTTAATTTCACTCACCTGTGGCAGTAATATTAATCACAGCGCTTTCCGCGTAGGCCATGTTTCATGTGCAATATTTAGTTTGATAAGAAAACTGAGAAGTAAAAAGAATTTCTTTTCTTTCCCATTCTTCCGAATGGGTTGTACGATACAAAAAAGTAGATATTGCTACGAAACTCATTAGGAACAATAAAAAGAAACCATGTTTCCAAACCTTGTGAATAAATTTGGCGCTTTAACTATCACATTTTGGCATTTCCCCAGTTTTGAAGTCATTTTGAAGGTCAATGTCAAATATCTCAACAACGGTCCAACGCTTTTCTTTCAGATTTCACACAAAATTACATTATTATCTGGATAATACATTTGAAAAGTTTCATAGAAATCGGGTTTCAAATAAAACGCGTGGAGATAGTTTGGTAAAGTTAGTCGTTAAAAAATAGAGAAATTCTTCGAAAGAAAGAAGAATGAGTATTACGGAAAAGATATACATGGAATATCAAATATAAGCTCATAAACGTTTAAAGCATATATCACAAGACACGCATACAAAATTGCACACATCTTGGGCTAAAAATAAGAAAGATAAGGGACTTAGAATAACCCCTACTGTGTTTCATTCCATCTTACCCCACCCACTTTATTTACCCATATCTCGAAAAACAAGCCGAAACCAGATTTTTTACACATACAAATTAAAGATTTTATGCAACCCTATCAATCCACAAAATTTAAAGAAAATCTATCTTTTGACTCCTTATTGCAACCCATCCTTTTGGAGCTAATAAAAGAAAAATATTCACCGCAAGGAAAATGTTTCTTAGTTGAATAGAAAAATAGACACTGTCCAAGCAATTTGAAATTTACTGTTCATGAAATTAGCGCAGAAATTTCCCTTATAAGCAATGGAAAACATTGTGAGAAAAGAATTGGTGTAGGATTTACATGTACCAGTATCGTTTTCTAGACGCTACGTGCTTTTAGACTTTGATTGGCATGAATATTAGTCCATATAAAGCCTCAATATCGTCGTTTTTCAACGAAAACCTCGTATCAACAGCTTTTTCTAAGCTGCAGTTACGATGTTTTCGTTGAAAAGCAGCGATATATTATCTGGACATCTATAACAATCGTTAAACATTCAGAAAAGTAAGAATAAAGGCCTTTAAAATTATATTTGATTCATTCCCGCACAAGTTCCGTTTTAAAACCCTAATTTCAATTGAATTGGGAAAACATTGAGACAAAGAATAAAACGTTGATAATCGGCGTTTTCTCCTTTTGTCTGAATGATTTCTATGCTAAAGTATTAGCAAATTCTACTTTATGTGAAAGAGATCTATATTTTCTCATCTGCAACATTTTTTCAAATTTGAATTGAGTCCATTTTGCCGTTTGGAAGAGGATTTATAAATCTAGACCTATAGCTATTCAAAACGACTCCCTGTTCATAGTATGCCTTTATTTAAATAAAAAACAAAATACAAAACGTTATGAATTCTAAACCTTAAAGTATTCTATCTTAAACGTTTTTCGTCACCGCAAAAATGGGCAACATTATTGGTATTTAACCCTTTATATAACAGGACAAAGTTTTGACGTCCCCAATAGTTAGCTCATTGAGGACGTTGAGACAAAAACCAGCATTACTATTTCAAACGACCCAGGAGAGACATTCAATCGCTCATAAATAATAATAATAATAATAATAATAATAATAATAATAATAATAATAATAATAATAATAATAATAATAATAATAATAATAATAATAATAATAATAATAATAATAAAGTCTTTATTTTACGAGGCAGCACAGTTGGGATATCCCAGTCTTCCCTGTGGGCCTCTACAAATATTTACAAAATATACATGCATATATACAACAAAAATGATTATTTCTTATAGTAATATCGACTGCAAAATTGTTAAAATTTCAAAAAAGTCAGTTGTAATTTGAAAAACGCGAAACTCATATTTTCCAAGGGCTAAAGCACAGCGTAGCATGCGTGAGGCCTTCGAGGGCTCAGTGCAAAACTATTGTAACTGCATATTTTTTAGAAATTCACTTTTTTGCATTTTCTGAATCTTTTGAAAGGAATACATCATGTGTTCAAATATTAGGTTTGAATTCTGTATACTTCAAATGATATTAAGAATTTTAAAAACATTTTTCCTCTTTAGCTTTGAGAAAGTCAATAAGTTTTTTCCCTCTCCTGTAAAGTTTTATAAAATGGAGTTACAATAGTTTTGTACCAAGCCCTCGCCTTGGTCTCCGAAGATGGTTTTCGGCCAATCTGATTCAAAGCCGGTGTTAACTTACAGTAACATCATTTCTCCATGCCAATGGATCATTTTCTGTTTTGAGTCTTAGTTGTACTGAATGCGATATTTTCGGATTTAAATTCCTATAGAAGATTAACAAAATCCAATCAACTTAAATGGTAATCTGCAGCAATTATTACAATTGTTACAGGTCGAATCTTCCTTATTTTACACAGAAAAATCAGTGAAAAGCCAATTTACACCCCCATATTCAGACACTGGGGCTTGAGACTACCGAATATACGGCTTGTTACCATTTCCGTTTTTAAAGCATTCAAATCTACTCTACGTACACATGTATATCATTCGGTTAATTTAACCCTTTCCCAAACAAGACCTGGTTTTGACGTCCCTAATAGGAAAGGCTTGAGAAAACATCGAAACAAAAGAGGAAACTGCTGATAACCAGCAGTTTCTCCTTTTGTCTCAATATTTTCTTAGCTATATTGTACAAAAATCCTTTCTTTTCAATGTCCATTTTGTCGTCTGCAGCGACTTTCAAATTGGACCATCCTAAATTTTTGTTGTTTGGGAAAGGGTTAAAGAAAAGGGTTCCAATCCGGTACGAAATCCGATTTTACCTCCACATGATTTAATTTATGTGCACTTTTGTACTAAGCAATCAATATCTGCAGGCGCACTGCAGCTTTTTTATGCAATTTCGCTGGAATTAGAAAAATATCGCAAAAATCTATGTAAGATGTGGATAGACTATGTTTTGAATCTTATCTCAAAGAAATGCACGTTGGTGCACAAAACAGCGTCAATTTTCGTGAAAAAAAACTTGTAACTGCTGCTTAAAACAAGCTGCAATAACTTCTTTTTTTAAGAAAAGCGACGATTTAATGAAATTAATGGGAACACTGGAAAACTACACATTCGACCGAGTTTCGCTTTAAAAAAATAGGCCTAATTGTTGCATTGAATCCAGGAAAGAATAAATTAATGTAATTCTGATCCTCAGAGTTACTGCTCTCGTGCACTGCACTTCACCATAAGGAGATACATGTATATCCAGATCCATCTACGGAGTTTCATGATTCTACCTAAACATACTTTTTAAGTTAGCACATATGCTTTGGAGAAAAATTAAGTATGAAAATCAACAAATAGCAATAACTCCAAAAATATTATGGAGAGCATAATGATTCTTGTCCACTGCATTTCTCGTTAAAGGGACATTTCATTCTGATTTCATATTTTACAAAGATTGGTTATTCTAATGCGTAGAAATGCTATCAGTTTCTTTAAGTTGTAATTTAAAAGGGAAAACTAGGCCTTTAAAGTTGAGGCAGAAATGATAAATTCCATATAAATCTGAACTGTTGTCCACAACAATTTGTCTAATTTTAGCACAAAAATATATAATTCTAGTGAACGGTGCATTATTTTGGCTTGAAATTTTCAGAATTTCCATAAGAAAATGTGCTCTTTCAGATAAAATGAACGTAAAATATGAAAAAATAAATGTGAAATGTCACTTTAATTATATCTATCCTCCTATGAAGTTTCGTGATTCTATCTAGAATAATTTGAGTCATGCTCCGGACAAGACTATTTTTTCTTGGCGAGGCAAAATATTCAAAAAACCAAAACAAACGCCCGGTGAACTAATAAAAGATTTCATTAATGAAGTTTATAAAATGTGCCAAACGGTTGAGGATAAAATGCTCGTGACAGACGAACGGATAGAGAAGTTAGCTAATTGGGCAGCTATATGTTAGCTCTTCGGGGAGCAGAAAAATGTTGGCTAGATGTATCATAATTTTCTATTTCTACCTCATTGTTTTCTTGCCCATTTTCACTTATGGCCGCCAATGCTTGGTCTCGTTTGGGAAATTGTTAATACCGTTTTAATATAGGATAAAATAACTCTTAAGAGGGTAAAGATTAACGCTTTTCCAAAAACAAGATCTTGTCTTGACATCTCTGGTAGAAGAGGTTTGGGAAAACATTGTGAAAAAATGCTGATAATCAGAATTTTCTTCTTTTACCTCAATATTTTCTATGCTATATTGCACATAAATGTAATCTTTTTCAACGTGAATTTTGTTGCCTGTAGCAGATTTTTATGTCGCTTTTATTTGTAGCAGCCTTTTATGTCGTTAATATTTGTCGTTTTAGATAGGGTTAATAAGTCGTGAGAACAATAGTACTGATTTACGGACAAAATACAGATCTATCACATGGTGAACATGCGGGAGTAATTAATAATACAGGCCTATATCGCTGCTTTTAAACAAAAACCTCGTAACTGCAGCTTAAAACAAGCTGCAGTTACGAGGTTCTTGTTGAAAAGCGACGATATCCTGGTATGTTATAAAACGCGAAAAGCCAGATGGGCGCATCAGTCATTGACTCCGTGATGATGAAATACACACATGTATATTTTGATGTGAATAGTGCTTTACGGATATTTTTACTTTTGTATGGGTTTAAATTGACACGTGGTAAGTGTAGCCTATATAATTATTTAATGATAATGCAATTTGCGTAATTCAATTTTGAATAATTATACAGATGAAACTCGTTGTGGCCAAGTTGTAGGGAACGTCGTTTTACCTCGAGATATCCGGAGTTCGACTTATCCGATTTTTGTTTACTTTCGATTAAACTGATAATTATTTATAAGAACTATTTTACTACCAAATTTATACGTTTATAATTCTAATATATGCACATGTAGTAGGGCACGAGTAATTTCTTTGTTTTTTATACGGCATTTCAATGGCAATATTTACTTGAAAATGATTTAATTGAACATTTTTGATATCCATTGAGGAATGATGGGACTAAGTTTTCACTTCGTTGTTAGTAGAATTTTGGCATGCCTGATGTAACCATAACGAGCGTTAATTGTATATGAATTTGAATGCTTGTCGTCATAGATCTATTTATTTTCCTATTTTTTAACCCATTACCACACAGTGACTCTTTGACTCCCCAAAAGAAAAATGCTTTGGAAAGCATTGTGGAAAATGGAGAAATTGCTTGTGACAAGCCATTTCTTTATTTCCCACAATGTTTTCTAACCAAAAAGTTATAAAATTTAAGAATTTCATCAACTAAAAATTGTTGTCTGCAACTTCTTTCAATTTGGACCAGTCTAAAATTCTTTCGTTTGGTAATGGGTTAAACAAGACTTGAATTTGTTCAAGATCGATTCGTATATAGCATTTACAGACAATCAGTATACATGTATTCTTCTTTTTTCTCAATGCTTTTTCATGATATGATAATACATGTACACATTTTATTCACATTCAGAAACAACTAATGCGATTATTGAAACACATTTTGATTACGTCTATTCACAATTTATTGCGCGGAAAAGGCTAATAACCCTTTCCCAAACAACAAAATTATAGGGTGATCCACTTCAAAGACTGCCTCAAATGACAAAATGGAAGGTACTAAAAGATAGAATTTGTGTAAAATATAGCATAGAAAATATTGAGACAAAAGGAGAAACTGCTGGTTATCAGCAGTTTCTTCTTTTGTTTCAATGTTTTCCCAAGTCTTTTCTATTAGGGACGTCAAAACCAGGTCTTGTTTGGGAAAGGGTTAAAAGAAATTTTAGTATTTTACCACAAAGAAAATTGTAAGAGGTATATCGAGTCGCTGAACCAAGAAAAGGCCATTTTACCAACAATATCTTTTCACTTTTCAACAAAAACATCGTAGCTGCAGCTTGATTTAAGCTGTAGTTACTAGGTTTTTGGTGAGAATGACGATGGTTCTGCTATTGGCGTACCTTAAAAAACTATAATGGTAAAGGAAGAGCAATGCTGATGGCTAGCATGTTCTTTATTTTTCCGGTTTCATTAGTATTCATCTTGTGACGTTGGTGGCATTTGAGTAAGAGCTGAAAGTTTTACCATTCTCGAAAGGATTTATGGTTAAAAGGACAATATTTTTTGTATGACTACATGTCCAGTTGTCACTTGCATGAAATACGAGATCAAAATAAAGTGTCTTTGTATATGTCTCGGTAAAATGACCTAGCAGAGTACCTCTAGCTTATAGCTAGAGATGCTTTGCCAGGTCATTTATCGGGACCTATACATATTATATGTATAGGTCCCGATAAATGACCTGGCAAAAGGGACCTTATCCGAACTCCAAAAATCCAAATTTTAACAAAATTGTCAGACTCACCACAGGTCAACCAGGTCCCGTATGCGAAAAATGAACATATGGCAAGATAGGGGAAACATTCCGGATTTAGAAAATTACATAAAAAATTAAAAGTGTCGGCCCTAGTCTGGCTGCGCGGACTGCGCAGACTGACTAGGGTCGATATTTTTCACACTTCCTGTAAGGTCCCTTTTAGCGTGACGGGTCACATATACGAGTATTTTTATATTATTATCATTTAGTCTGAATATTTTAATGAAATAGGTCTAGCAAAAATTCCAAATAATGCATCATCGGGATACTTCAACTTGTTTTTTCTTTGTTGTTGTGTGTTGTTTTTGTTTTGTTGTTGTTGTTTTTGTGTGTGTTTTTTTTTTTTTTTTTCAAAAGGTGGGGTTTCAAATATATTCACTGTTTGCTTTTTCGAAAAAAGCCATCGTTTGGATGTACTCAAAATAGAGTGTTTTCAAAAGGACAGAAAACACTTTCTTTTTCGTTCTCAATGTTTGCTTAAGACTAGCATAAGTATGGGTACCATGATATGAGAAAGTTTTTAAAGTGCAGACATCACAATGATTAATTACGTATGTATGTATATTTGACTTATTTTATGATATAATACGTTTTATTTATTCTCGAAAGACAGATCTATGTTTGCATATATCAGTCATCACATATCATTGAAAGTGAAAAAGATATAGGCCTCCATGATCATTTTACTGCGAATAGTGCTGAGCAAATGATTTTAATAGCTGAAACACTAGCAGGCCCGTAGGAACATGGGGGCTAAAAATGCCGAATTTTCCTTATTTTACATTGAAAATTTAGGGGAAATTCAATTTAGCCCTTCCCCATATTAAGACACAGGGGCTTCAGTCACTCCAATATGAAAATTCTTCCTATGGGCCTGGCTAGGGTGCGGTTTTATGGTCTGTCACTGTTTGTTGTCCGTTCGTCCAGCCAGTCGTAAAGTTCTAAAATTAGTTCAATTATTATCAACAACCATATTATAATAAACAATTTAATTTTTTTTTTCAAAGTTAGGTTTGGGAAAGGATTCATTATCAATAAAGTGCCAAACTTCTATGAGAGCAAGATCTGGTTTTACCGAGCCTATTACTGGTGGCTTTGAAAAATATTGCAGCAGAAGACAAAAATGCAAATAATCGTCAGTCTGTCCTCCAAGTTGTGATTTTCAAATATGTTTTATTTTCTTAACATCAACTTTCTTTCCAGCAACCCTTTTGATTTGAACCAGTCTGAAAGTTGTTAATTTGGAAGCATTGTATTACTAACATTTGAGGCGGGATTTGGAAAAACGTCCCTTAGGGCATTTGAGAACAACATAAATCCAGATCAGCCTGTGCATACGCACAGTCTGATCAGGATCCATGATGTTCTATAAAAGTTTCTTCATGACCTATAGTAACTTGAATATGCCAGTATGGATCATTTTTGGCCTGCATTTGACCACAGGCTGATCTTAAAAGTCAGTTTTCCAAAATGCTATAAGGGACGTTAGTAGTATAGTCAATGCATTTGGGTAATTATGGGATGAGCGATGAGCCAAAAAATGGGCGTGGTTCGGGCGTGGTTGACCATTGACCATGACGTTAGTAGGCGTGGTTGACCATTGACCCGTTACATCAGAGGTCAGCCACGCCCAATGACCACGTCCAAGCCACGCCCATTTCCGGGGAAATTCCCAGTGACATCGTACCGGACGTGACATCACGGTGAACCACGCCCGAACCACGTCCATTCGCGGGTTTTCCAGTCTATTTTTAGTTCTATCAAGAATACCATAGGCTGGCTGACCACTGACGTCAATTCAGAGGACTCAGAGCCGAACCAACGTCATAGGTCGGAGCAACGTTATAGGTCGGAGCAACGTTACGGATCGAAGCTTAGCCACGCCCATTTACGGGTTTTCCTAGGGTTTATTTTCAAGACACACCCATTTTCGGGTTTTCCCCACGGTCTATTTTTAGTTCTAACTAGAACGCCATAGGCCGTTTCACCGCTGACGTCGTATCACGAAAGGGATTACTGCTATCAGCATTTTCTTTTGTCTCAATGTTTTCTTTTGTCTCAATGTATTCTTTTGTCTCAATGTTTTCTTCTTTGTCTCAATGTTTATTGTTTTCTCTCAATGTTTTCTCACACGTCACGATCAGACTAGATCTCGTTCGGGAAAGGATTATCTAGGTCGGACTAACGACAAATTTTAATCCCCCCAACACCGTGGATGCGCAGTTTTAATCCCTTTTAATCTCCTAAAATGTTATCTTGATCGAGTAATTGATCGAATTAGTCTCCGCAAAGGAACATCCGTTCATTTAAGTAACAATAGAAATATCGGATAATCTTACGGTACTCGGATAATAACCCTTTTGTGTCCGAGTAATTGAATGCTGCGCAACTAAGCAAATCTTAGGATCGATTTAATCGTTTGTTCTATACCACATACCCCTATATCGAAAAACTGCACAATTTCACGCACCTGTCCAAGGTCACTAAATCGTCTATAAAAAGCTGTATATTCATCGTTTAGTCCCGAAATTTAAATTTAAAGTAACGTCTTTCATTTACTTAGAAAACCCAAAATATGTGCTTTTATAAACGCGTATATGTAGAAAACATCATGCTCACGTGTTCGATTAGATCAACGAAGCTGGAGCGTTTTATGTCTTTACATTTTTTGGGAAATATTTCCAGTTCTACTTACTAGAATTTGATAAAACTCCCTTATTTTATTAAGCCACATGTCCTGATAATAATTCAAAAAATGTATAGGTCAACGCACTTATTAGTGAATTACAGCAATTTTTATCAGCTACACACGGATAAAATGACGCAAAACAGTGGTAACTGCATGTACACTTACGACTGTCTTGCTCTAAATAATCCATTTCCATCTTGAGGATATCAGTTTCGCGATGATCATTATGGTCCTTAACCTTTCCCAAACAAGACCCGGTTTTGACATCCCTATAAGAACATGTTTGGGGAAACATTGAAACGAAAAGAAAATGTTTGGGGAAACATTGAAACGAAAGAACAAACTGTAGATAACCAGCAGTTTCTCCTTTTGTCTCAATATTTTCTGTACCATATTTTACATAAATTCCATCTTTTATAACATCCATTTTGTCTTTTGTGACAGTTTTTGAAGTGGATCACCCTAAATTTTGTCGTTTGGGAAAGGGTAAATTAACGATGAGCTGTAATGATCCTAAGTCAACGCCTATAAAAAGTACTGTATTGCGTTAACGGGCTTAGACTAAGAGTGTTCTGTCCAGGTGATAAGGTGATTAACCCTTAATTAAGAGTTCAGACAATGCCTGGGGCGAAATACCTATTATTCCGCTAACAATAGAGGTTCACAGGCAATGAGGAACCTGGGGCGTAATACCCATTATTCCGCTAACAATAGAAGTTCACGGACAATGGAAAGTTAATTCGTTATTGATAAAACTATCTAAACATACACAATAAACAAGATATCCCTTTTAACCCTTAATTAAGAGTTCAGACAATGCCTGGGCGTAATACCCATTATTCCGCTAACAATAGAAGTTCACGGACAATGGAAAGTTAATTCGTTATTGATAAAACTATCTAAACATACACAATAAACAAGATATCCCTTTTAACCCTTAATTAAGAGTTCAGACAATACCTGGGACGTAATACCCATTATTCCGCTAACAATAGAAGTTCACGGACAATGGAAAATTAACTCGTTATTGATAAAACTATCTAAACATACACCGTAAACAATATGTCCCTTTTAACCCTTAATTAAGAGTTGGTAAAAATTTAGGATTGACGATGGTCTTTGGTAAATTTAGGATTAACAATGGACATTTCCCGTCATAGAACTGAGATCATCGGAAATTTTCAATGATATCGCATAAAATTCAGCGAACACACGAAAAAGGTAAGGATTAGGCGGGACATTTAGAATATGCGGAAAATATAGAATCAACCACATTTTGTTAATATAGGGTATTTATATATTTGCGGACGATTTCACGAAAACAAAGTCAAAAGTGCGTTTTATTAATTTTCAAGGCGCATAACTCAACATGTACGAATCTAATCAGGCCGAAAATATCATCGATCTTAGGATGTCAAGCATTTATACGCAGAGTCTTAATCAACGCGTGTCGATGCGAGAGTGAAAACGAAGAACAACAATTTTCTTCAATCCGAAGGCATTTAACTGAATCAGTTAAGGATATGTATATGTGTGTCCGGGATATAACTCTCAACTATACAGGATCTTTATATCAACAGTACTATGACCAAATGTTGTCTCGATCGGTACATATGCGTGTCTACTAGATTTAAACCGAAAACGGCCAATTTATCGACTTAAGATCAGGTTAGTCAGAATAAACAAATTCTGATTGAAAATAGCGCAAATTTAAGATATCTTAAAGTGACATTTTACAATTATTTTTACACGAATTTTACTTTTATTCTATCTGAAAGAGCATATTTTCTTATGAAAATTCTGAAAATTTCAAGTCAAAATATTGAACCGTTTACGAGAAATGTATATTTTTGTGCTAAAATTAAACAAATTGTTGTGGACAACAGTTAAGATTTATACAGAATTTGTCACTCCTGTTTCAACTTTAAAGGTATATTTTTCACTTATATATAACAACTTTAAAAAAAAAACTGATTGCATTTATACACATTAGAACATACAATCTTTGCATCACGACATACTCTTAAAAAATGAAATAAATGTGAACTGTCACTTTAAAAAACATTTTGTCCAACTTGATTGGCCGATACTGTATAATATATGCGATTACAAGAGTAAAAATGCAATCAAACACGGCCTTTTTTTACATTCAAGGGCGCATAACCCAACACTTTCAAGTCCCATCAGGCACATAATCTTAGGCTTATATTCATGGGGGTACTAGAGCGTTAACGCAAAAATGTGAACGAACAGACGATGGACCGATAGTTAGTCGTAGTTTAATTAAGGTTTGATCCCGGACATTCGGCATAGGTCGGCCGAAAATAATCCATTTTACAGAAAACGAATTTAGTCAAATAACAAAGTCGAGTCAAATATACTAGTGCGGATAGTTTATTCTCTCTTTCGTGGCAAACAAAGTATACAAGCAATAACATGATGTTTCTAATATTTTCGATCTTAATTTATCAAGCCTATTAAAGTTAATACAATAAATTTAATATAAATAATATATAATTATATAATATATGTTTAATCCGGATGCGGACGGGTAGATGAATCATCCGATGTGGAAATATCTTCGCATATTCTGCCTCGTAAACACATTATCCTCTATCACGATGAGTTATTATTGAAGTCGCTTTCACTATGAATATTATTATTGCTGTTGTTGTTTTATTCTAAACTGATCGATGTATTTTTTCTCTTTACACAATATTATATACATTGTACACAATAGTATATAACGACACATTCGCCAAGTATTAAAGACAATGCGCTAAGTATAGTTAGTTTTTAACAAAAATACCGCCTCAAACGAAACAAATAATCACACTCTACCACAGAGTTACCGTTCGTTGTTCTTACATTTCAACTTCGAAACGGACTTAATGACACAGTTTCTTCTTAAAACTGAATCAATTACGCTAAACTACAGTTCGCACGTAAATTGAATTCATCATTTTCGTCTCAACTTTGAAAACGTTTTTTGCTTATCAGCGTCAATTTAACAAAGATTAATAGCAACGTGTTAGAATAACCAATCTTGGCATCAAAACATTTTTTGAAATGGGAACGCAATGCATCTTTAAGCAACATAAATCACTGGTTTATGCTAAACTTCGGAAAATGAGATTAAAATGTAATATTTGGCATTTCGAGATGTTGCCACGTAATTATGACAGTATGACGTTATACTTTCTAGAAGCCTTTTTAGAGATGAAAGAGATGGAAGATTTGAGCACAAGATATTACGTTTTATTGAAAGCTCTCACGTTTTGCTTCAACTTCCAGTTACAGTTTAGTCTTGTTCAACTTTTCTAATGCGTAGACCAATACCGCTTGTTTGTTTTTAATGTTTCTAAACTGTTCGTGTCAAACGGTTCATGTCAAACAGTTCTTGTAAAGATTTTCGAGTAAAAGTTTTGGAGTAAAATAAAAAGAGGCTCGTGATAACAAAACCCAGTTTTCGCGATACCCTTTCACAAAAAAAAAATAATTCTTCCGATTTGGATGTATATCGCTTGTACATTACGGATATGGAGAGAAGCTCATTATAGATGCAAGCACATTTGCGATTTGCCAATGACTAAAAGTTGAGTTGTGTTATATAATAGGCCCTGTCTCTAAAGCGGACGTCTTGCTTGAAAGATAACATGATCTCTATCGTCGGTATTTGCTTTTATCAAAAGGAATAGTTCGACCAGCTTCGTCTTAATAAGAATCCTTGATTCTTTTATAGCAACGGTTTTACCAGGTTTTACGAATCAGTTAATTCAATCCTTATTGCAAGACGGAGGTACTGTGGTCGCAAAAGTCTCGGTAAAACGAAATGATTTAATGACAGTAAGTGCTTTTTTCGATTTAAGGGCACTGTATTACTCTTTAATGCTCTAAGCAACTGGCTGTAACGTCGAAAGTACTCGACATCCATTTGAGAAAGGTGTAATTGACCGTCTATAATCTGTTTGGCTAAAATCTGTATGCATTCCATTTGTGCCGAAACCATCGCCGATATCATCATTCGTCGGTGACTTGGCGATTCTCTTCCTAGACTAAGTAAGTAGTGAATTCTAACAAAGATTCTGGATCGCTCCATCTGCTCCATCTGCTTGGTTATCGTAAACGGTGATTCTATCTTAATTCAGGGTTTAATGACAGATAATTCGATCGGCTATGGGTCATAGCTCTTTGTTATATTTATAAAACATTCTTACGTCCTCTATGTATTCAAGTCGAATGGTAAAACTATCGGTACTCGGTAAATTTCGCGAAAATATTCCTGAAGTCAAGGGATAGTCAATGTTTCGTTACATATGCTTTGGATGAGTCTTTAGACGTGTTTGTGAGATTATGGTATGTTGAGGGCTAAATTTCAATTCATTTTTCAATAATGCGTTTGAATCCAAACCCCTTTACTCGATACCTTTACCATTTTCCCAGTTCGTAGTTCTTAGTCGAATATAGCATTCATTGGATGTCGAATGTTCTCATAAGGATAGATATTTTTAGTCCACCGAAGCCGTTTCACCAATATATTAGATAGAATAAGTCGGATAGTTTTATTTCGCTATGACCTAACTTTGTCGAGGTATACATTTCATATTGATTTTAACCCGTGATTGATAGAGACTTCCTATCTGTTTTTCGGTTTAATCTTTGTACGGATGAGTTTAGAATAACCTTGACAACCTATCGCTTGTACAAGTAGTAATTATCAGCTCGCAATGAAAATAAAACGATAGATAATATTTCTCCATTTTGCGTGGCATTTTGGGATTCATTTTCAATTGATTTGAGGACAACGTATTTGGGAGCCCAATTTAAGTCTTTTGTCGTTAAAAGATACATTTTCACTCATGTTGGTTGGGATGTGTGATTATCTTTATATAGCCCTTTATATTCATGTCTTCCACATTTTGGCTTCGTCTAACTCGTAGCGGCTTAGATTACGACGGACTTAAAAGACATGTGAAATCGGTTCGTAAATATTTGAGAGCATAGTCAAATATTTGATCTTATTTTTAGATAGCATGATTATCTATATATGTAATGTTCAGTATAAATCTTACTTTGTTTGACCCGAAGTCTATAAACGAACCATCATAATGCTATAAACCACCTTTGTAGTTCATTTTTAACAGACCTGGGAATGACATTGGGCCTTTAAATAAATACGGTAAAGTAATGAAGCTAGTACATTTTTACAGTCGTTTCAACCCGAAATCACAGCGAGATAGGTAGAATATTTTTTCAAATTTATTCGATTCTATTAGCTTCAGATTAATCAATCGAAAGTATCATTCAGATAATATTCCAACATTTATTCAGTTACACCGAAGCTGTTCAATGCTTTTATCAAGATCCTAAATTAATTCGATAATGATCCACTGGTACATTGGGGCTTTGGAATTGTTTGTCAATTCGAATCAAATACATAGTGATATATTAAGGTATCCAACCCCTCATTAGCACCAAAGAGCCAGAGGCGAAACTTGATTTGAAAGTGCCGGTAATTCCTAAACTGTGTTACATTTCCACTCCAAATACAAACATAAGCATTTTGTACGGTTTAGAATTTAAAATCAATGCATACTTATGGAAATATTTGAAAAAAGTGTTCAAAATTACCTCCCTTGCATACAAATATAGAGAAAAATAAATTTTTCAATAAATTTTTTCTTGAAGCACAATCTTGAAATCCGGCACGGTGAATCAACTTATGCGAAGTTTATTAACAAATGCGTGTAAGTTTATGCATTTCGTACGGCTAGAAAGTGGTGCTTTTAATGAGGGGCTGTTAACCTTAAC